>CM063175.1:101648690-102898690 GCA_031835075.1 Saguinus oedipus | reverse complement strand
AACTTTAACACAACAGCAGTTAAAAAAGAAAAACAGGAACATTATATAATGATAACAGGCCCCTGTCCAACAGGAAAATATCACAATTCTAAATATACATGCACTAACAGTGGAGCTTCCAAATGTATGAAACAATTACCACTAGACCGAAGAAATGAGATAGACAACATCCAAGTAATAGTGGGGGACTTTAATACTCCACTGACAGCAATAGACAGGTTATCAAGTCAGAAAATCAACAAAGAAACAATGGATTTAAACTATACCCTAGAACAAATGAACATAACAGATATTTACAGAACATTCCATTCAATAACCACAGAATATACATTCTGTTCATCAGAACATGCAACATTCTCCAACACAGATAATATTATAGGTCACAAAACAAGTCTCAATAAATTTAAGAAAATTGAAATTACATCGAGTACTCTCTCTAACCACAGTGGAATAAAATTGAATGTCAACTCCAAAAGGAACCTTCAAAACCATGCAAATACATGGAAATTAAATAAACTGCTCCTGAATGATCATTGAGTTAATAATAAAATCAAGATAGAAATTAATTATTTGGACTGAATCTATTAAAACCACTGGGACACAGCAAAAGCAGTGCCAAGAGGACAGATTTTACCCTTAAATGCATATATCAAAAAGTTTCAAAGAGCACAAACAGACAATCTAAGGTCATACCTCAAGAAACCTAGAGAAACAAGAACAAACCAAACCCAAACCCAGCAGAAGAAAAGAAATAACCAAGATTAAATCAGAACTAAATGAGACTAAACCAAAAAGCATTACAAAAGATAAATGAAACAAAAACTGGTTCTTTGGAAAGATAAATAAAATTGACAGACCATTAGTGAGATTAATCAAGCAAAGAAGAAAGAAGATCCAAATAAGCATGATTCAAAATGAAATGGAAGATATTTTAACTGACACCACAGAAATACAAAAGATCATTCAAGGCTACTATGAACACCTTTACATGCATAAACTAGAAAACCTAGGGGAGCTGTATAAGTCTCTGGAAAGATGCAACCCTCCTAGCTTAAACCAGGAAGAATTAGAAATCCTGAATAGACAAATACAAATGGAAAGCTTGAAATGGTAATAAAAAAAATTACCACCATATAACAGTTCAGGACCAGGAAGATTTACAACTGAATTCTATCAGACATTCAAAAAAGAATTGGTACAAATTCTGTTCACACTATTCCACAAGACAGAGAAAGAGGGAATCCTCCCTAAGTTATTCTATGAGGTCAGGATCACCCTAATATCAAAATCAGTAAAGGACATAACAAAAAAAGAAAACTACAGACCGATATCTCTTATGAATACAGATGCAAAAATCCTCAACAAAATACTAGCTAACCAAATCCAACTGCAGATCAGAAAAGATAATCCACCATGATCAAGTGGGTTTCATACCATGGACACAGGAATGGTTTAACATCCACAAGTCAAAAAATGTGATACATCACTTAAATAGAATTAAAAACAAAAATGATATATCATCTCAATAGATGGAGAAAAAGCATTGGACAAATCTAGCATCCCTTTATGATTAAAACCCTCAATAAAGTCAGCATATTATAAAAGGGACGTTATATAATAAAACCATGCATGACAAACCCACAGCCAACACAATACTGAATGAGAAAAAGTTGAAAGCATTCCCTCTGAGAACTGGAAGAAGACAAGGATGCCCATTTTCACCACTTCTATTCAACAAGTACTGAAAGTCCTAGCAGGAACAATAGACAACAGAAGGAATCAAAGGCATCCAAATTAGTAAGGAGGAAGTCAAACTGTCACTATTTGATGATGACATGGTTGTATACCTAGAAAACACTAAATACTCCTTAAAAAATCTTCTAGAAGTAATATATTAATTCAGCAAAGTTTCAGGTTAAAAATCAATGTACACAAATAAGTATCTCTGCTATACACCAACAGTGACCAAGCTGAGAATCAAAAGCCAATATCCATGATGAACATAGATGCAAAATTCTTCAATAAAATACTGGCAAACCAATTGCAACAGCACATTAAAAAGCTTTTCCAGGCTGGGCACAGAGGCTCACGCCTGTAATCCCAGCACTTTGGGAGGCTGAGGCAGGTGGATCACAAGGTCAAGAGATCAAGATCATCCTGGTCAACATGGTGAAACCCCGTCTCTACTAAAAATACAAAAAATTAGCTGGGTATGGTGGTGTGTGCCTGTAATCCCAACTACTCGGGAGGCTGAGGCAGGAGAATTACCTGAACCCAGGAGGTGGAGGTTGCAGTGAGCCAAGATTGCACCACTGCACTCCAGCCTCAGTAATAAGAGTGAAATTCCATCTCAAAAGAAAAAAAAAAAGAAAGAAAGAAAAAAAGAAAAAAAGCTTATCCATCATGAACAAGTAGGCTTAATCCTGGGGATGCAAGGCTGGTTCAACATTTACAAGTCTATAAACGTAATCCACCACATAAATGGAACCAAAGACAAAAACCACATGATTATCTCAATAGATGCAGAGAAGGCCTTTGACAAAATTCAACAGTCCTTTTTGCTAAAAAAAACCTCTCAACAAACTAGGTATCACTGGAATGTATCTCAAAATAATAAAAGCTATTTATGACAAACCCACAGCCAATATCATACTAAGTGGGCAAAAACTGGATGCATTCCCTTTGAAATCTGGCACTAGACAAGGATGCCATCTCTCACCACTCCTATTTATATAGTATTGGAAATTCTAGCTAGAGCAATCAGGCAAGAAAAAGAAATAAAAAGTATTCAATTAGGAAAGGAGGAAGTCAAATTGTCTCTATTTGCAGATGCCATGATTGTATATTTGGAAAACCCCATGGTCTCAGCCCAAAATCTCCTTAAACTGATAAGCAACTTCAGCAAAGTCTCAGGATACAAAATCAATGTGCAGAAATGATAAGCATTTCTATACACCAATAACAGACTAAAAGAGAACAAAATCAAGAGTGAACTCCCATTCAATTTGCTACAAAGAGAATAAAATACCTAGGAATACAATTAAAAAAGGATGTAAAGGACCTCTTCAGGGAAAACTACGAACCACTGCTCAACGAAATAAGAGAGAACACAAACAAACGGAAAAACATTTCCATGCTCATGGTTAGGAAGAATCAATATCATGAAAATGGCCATACTGTCCAAAGTAATTTACAGGTTCAACACTATCCCCATCAAGCTACCTATGACCCTCTTCACAGAACTGGAAAGAACCACCTTAAACTTCATATGGAACCAAAAGTGAGCCTGCATGGCCAAGTCAACACTAAGCAAAAGGAACAAAGCTGGATGCATCATGCTACCGGATTTCAAACTATACTACAAAGCTACAATAATCAAAACAGCATGGTACTGGTGCCAAAACAGAGATATAGACCAATGGAACAGAACAGAGCCTCAGAAATAATGCCACACATCTACAACCATCTGATCTTTGACAAACCTGACAAAAACAAGCAATGGGGAAAGGATTCCCTGTTTAATAAATGGTGTTGGGAAAACTGGCTAGCCATGTGCAGAAAGAAGAAACTGGACCCCTTCCTGACACCTTACACTAAAATTCACTTCAGATGGATTACAGACTTAAACATAAGACCTAATATTGTAAAAACCCAAGAAGAAAACCTAGACAAAACCATCCAGGACATAGGCACAGGTAAGGACTTCATGACTAAAACACCAAAAGCATTGGCAACAAAAACCTAAATAGACAAATGGGATCTAATTAAACTCCAGAGCTTCTGTACAGCAAAAAAAAAAAAAAAAAAAAAAAAAAAAAAAAAAAAAACAATCATTAGAGTGAACCAGCCACCAACAGAATAGGAAAAAATTTTTGCAATCTACCCATCTGACAAAGGGCTAATATCCATAATCTAGAAAGAACTAAAACAGATTTACAAGAAAAAAAAATGAACAAACCCATCCAAAAGTGGGCAAAGGACATGAACAGACACTTTTCAAAGAAGACATATATGAGGCCAACAAACTGAAAAAATGTTCATCATCACTGGTCATTAGAGAAATGCAATTCAAAGCCACATTGAGATACCATCTCAAACTGGTTAAAATGGCAATCATAAAAAATCTGGAGAAAACAGATGCTGGAGAGGATGTGGAGAAATAGGAACACTTTTACACTGTTTGTGGGAGTGTAAATTTGTTCAGCCATTGTGGGAGGCAGTGGGGTGCTTCCTCAAGGACCTAGAAATAGAAATTCCATTTGAACCAGCAATCCCATTCCTGGGTATATACCCAAAGGATTATAAATCCTGCTATCATGAAGACACATGCACACATATGTTCACTGTGGCACTATTTACAATAGCAAAGACCTGAAACCAACCCGAAGGCCCATCAATGATAGAGTGGACAAGGGAAATGTGGCACATATACACCATGGAATACTATGCAGCCATAAAAATAATGAGTCTGTGTCTTTTGCAGGGACATGGATGAATCTGGAAACCATCATTCTCAGCAGACTGACACAAGAACAGAAAATCAAACACTGCATGTTCTCACTCATAGGCTGGTGTTGAACAATGAGAACACATGGACACAGGGAGGGAAGCATTACACACTGGGGTTGGTTGGGGGGTAATAGGGAAGGGACAAAGGGGGAGTAGGAAGGCTGGGGAGGGATAACATGGGGGGAAATGTCAGATATATGTGTTGGGGGGGATGAAGGCAGCAAACCACATTGCCATGTATGTACCTATGCAACAATTCTGCATGATCTGCATATGTACCCCAGAATCTAAAGCACAATGAAAAATGTATGTATATTAAAAATAAAAAAATAAAAATACATAAAATACTAAAAAAAAACCACTCAAACCTTTTTATAAGAGGCCAAAAATAAAATTATTAGAATTATACCTAACCAAGGAGGTGAAAGACCTCTGCAAGGAAAACTACAAAACACTGCTGAAGGAAATCAGAGATAACACAAACAAATAGAAACACATCCTATGCTCATTGATGGATAGAATCAATATTGTGCAAATGACCATACTGCCAAGAAAAAGAAATCTACAAATTCAATGCAATTCCCATTAAAATACAGCCATCATTCTTTACAAAATTAGAAAAGACAATCCATAATTTATATGCAACTAAAAAGAGTCTGCATAGTCAAAGCAAAACTAAGCAAAAAGAGCAAATCTGGATGCAGCACATTACCTGACTTCATCCTATACCATAAGGTCATAGTCACCAAAATAACTTGGTGATGGTATAAAAATCAACAAATAAACCAGTGGAACAGAATAGAGAACGTGGAAATAGAGCCAAATACAGCCAACTGATCTTTAAGGAAACAAGAAAAGAGATTAAGTGGGGAAATGACACTCTATTCAACAATGGTGCTGGGAAAATTGACAAGCCACATGTTAAAAAATAAAACTGGATCCTTGTCTCTCACCTTATACAAAAGCCAACCCCAGATATCTTAAAGACTGAAGTCTATGATATGAAACCATACAAATTCTCGAACATAAATTCTGGAAAACCCTTTTAGACATTAGCTTAGGCAAAAACTTCATGACCAAAAACCCCAAAACATATGGAACAAAAACAATGATAAATAGGTGGGACGTAATTAAACTAAAAGATTTCTGCACAGCAAAGGAAACAGAGTAAACAGACAACTCACAGGGTGGGAGAAAATCGTCACAATATGTAAATCTGAGAAATGTCTAATATTCAGAATCTAGAAGGAGCTCAAACAAATTAGCAAGAAAAGCCCAATCTTATCAAAATATGGACTAAGAACATGAATAGATAATTTTCAAAAGAAGATATATAAATTACCAAGAAACATATAAAAATGCTCAACATCACTAATAATAAAAAAAATCAAAACCAAAATGTGATTCCATATTAGTCCTGCAAGAACGACCATGAACAAAAAGAATAAAAAAAATAGAGGTTGGCAGAGATGTATGGAAAAGGGAGCACTGTGACGCTGCTGGTGGGAATGTAAACTAGTACAACAACTGTGGAAAACAGTGTGGATATTCCTTAAATAACTGAGAACTAAAAACAGAACGACCATTTGATCCAACACTCCCACTACTGGGTATCTACTCAGAGGAAAAGAAGTCACTATACAAAAAAGATACTTGCACATGCATGTTTATAGAAGCACAAATAGCAATTGCAAAAATGTGCAACCAAGTCAAATAGTCAAACGTTCATCAATCAATAAGAAATAGTGATTTTATATATATATATATATATGTGTGTGTGTGTGTATATATATATATATATATACACACACATATATATATATACATGTATATATATATGTATATATACACACGTGTATTATATATATATACACGTGTATATATATAATCACTATTTCTTATTGTGATTATATATATATAAAATAGTAGTACACATAAATATGTATAGACTTACACAATGGACTACTATTCAGCCATAAAAATATTGGAATAATGGCATATCAGCAACCTGGATGGAATTGGAGACCGTTATTCCAAGAGAAGTAATTCAGGAATAAAAAAACAAACATCATATGTTCTCACTCATAAGTGAGAGGTAAGCTATGAGGATGCAAAGGAATAAGAATGACATAATGAACTCTGAAGAGCTGAAGGAAAGGGTAGAAGGCAGGTGAGGGATAAAAGACTGTAAATTGGGTACAGTGTATACTGCTCAGGTGATGGGTGCACCAAAATCTCACATATCATTACTGAGAACTTACTCATGTAACCAAACCTCACCTGTTCCCCCAAAACCTATGTAAATAAAAAGAATAAAATAATAAACAAAAACAAACTAACAATAGAAGAAAATTACTTCTACATAATAACAGCCATACATAAAAAGTCTAAAGCTAATATCATACTCAACAATGAAAAACTGAAAGCTTTCCCTAAGGTCAGAAACAGCTAAGAATATCCACTCTAACTTCTATGTAGCATAATACCAGTCCTAGCCAAAGCAATGAGAAAAAATAAATAAACAAATAAAAGGCATCTAAATGAGAAAAGTAGAAGTTAAATAACATGCTTGTAGATGCATAATATTATATATTAAAAATGAGCACTTAATTATAAAAACTGTAAGAATTAATAAATAAATTTGAAAGACATAAAATTAAAAATTTAAATCCTTTCCATACATTAATAACAAAGTATCCAAGAAGGAAATTGAAAAAAGAAAACTGCATTTATAGTAACATCAAATCTAGTCTTCCATTCCATCAGAAGAAATGGAAGATTTAACAACAAACTTAACCAAGCAGGTGAAAGACAACGCATTATTGAAAGAAATTAAAGACACAAATAAATGGAAAGACATCATGCATCCTGTATTCATAGACTGAAAGACCAAACACTATTAAGCATCATCATAGTATCCAAAATTATCTAAAGATTCAATGCAGTTTCTACCAAAATCCCAATTATAGTTTTTACAGAAATTAAAAATAAAAATCCCACAATTTATACAAAATGGCAAAAAGAAACCAAATAGACAAAAAAAAAAAAAAATTGAATAAGAAGAACAAAACTTGACGCATCACACTTCCTGATTTCAGAGTATATTAAAAATCCACATTAATTAAAACAGTATGGTACTGGCATAGAGGCAAACCTATAGACCAATGGTACACATTAGAGAACTCTCAGCTAAATTCATACATAAATGTGGCGACCTAATATTTAATAGGTTTGCCAGGAATACACAATGGGTAAATGATAGTCTTTTTTTTTGTGTGGGGGAAACGGGCTATCACACACACACACACACACACACACACACACACACACACACATTTGATCCTTATTCCATACACAAAAAATAACTCAAAATCTTTAAAACATTAAATATAACACCAAAAACTGTCAAATTTCTTGAAGAAAACACTTTATGTTGATGTTGGCAGTAATCACATGGCTATGACACAAACAGCACAGGCAACAAAAGCAAAAATAGGCAGTGGAACTACATCAAACTATGAAGCCTCTGCACAGGAAAGGAAGCAGTAAACAAAAGGCAAGCTCTGGAGTGGGAAAACATATTTGAAAAAAACATATATCTTATAAAGGGTTAATATCTTATTAAGGGTTAATATCCAAAAGTCATCAAAAACTCTTACAGCCAAACAGCAATAAAAAACCAAATAACTTAATTTACAAAGGAACAAATGTCCTAAATAGCTGTTTTTAATAAAGAGATGCAAATAGCTGACAGGTATTTAAAATATATTCAACGGCACTAATTGTCAGAGAAATACAAATCAAGACCACAATTAATACTATCATACATATGTTAGAATGGCTATATGTTAGAAAAAAACAGATAACTAATGTTAGTGAGGATGTGAAGAAATTAGAACACTGGTACACTGTTTCTGGGAATGGAAAACTGTAAAGCTGCTATAAAAAACAGAATGAAAGTTTATCAAAAAATCGAAAATAGAATACAATAGAAGGAATTTTACTTCTAGGTATTTATCAGAAATAACTGAAATCAGGATCTTGAAGAGATATTTACACTCCCATGTTAACTTACAGCATTGTTTACAATAAATAGCCAGTATGTTCAAACAACCTAAATGACCATGGATTATTCAGTCTTAAAAAAAAAAAAAAAAAAAAAAAAAATCCAGGCCGATTCCAAAACATGGGTGAACCTGGAAAATGTTATTCTAAGTGAAATAAACCAGTCACAGGAAGACAAACAATGTATGATCTCACTTATAAGTATAATCTAAATCAAACTTATAGAAGCAAAAAGCAAAATGGTGGCTTCCAGGGGCCTGGAGAAGGGGAAAATGGGGAGTTGTTCAATGTGTGAAAAGCTTCAGCATAAAAGATAAATAAGTTCCAGATATCTTCTACATAACATTGTGCCTATAGTTAGCAATACTATATCATGCACATAAAAATATGTTTTGAGGGTAGATCCCAAATTAAATGTTCTTACCGCAATAAAAAATAGAAAAGAAGGGTGGTGTTTGCCATAAAAGTAAATTTCTCCTTAATAACCTTTATCACATTTTGAAACTGAAGGAGGGTAAAAAATTAAGCATGCAATCTCTATGTGCAGAATTCATACTCCTGTACTTTCTCAGATCAGAAGTATAAGAAACCTATTGGGTCTCAACTGAAAATTTCAGTAGAGCCACCCTTTGGAACAAGGTGAACTAGATCTTACTCTGATTAAATTGAAAGAAGCAGATCCTTAGCCTATTTGCCAAACAAGACAAAGGAGAAGTCACTCTGGTAGAGGATAACATTTGCAGTCTCTGTATTTCTTTGTCTAGTCATAGGCTGGGCGCGGTGGCTCAAGCCTGTAATCCCAGCACTTTGGGAGGCTGAGGCAGGTGGATCATGAGGTCAAGAGATCGAGACAATCCTGGTCAACATGGTGAAACCCCGTCTCTACTAAAAATACAAAAAATTAGCTGGGCATGGTGACGAGTGCCTGTAATCCCAGCTACTCAGGAGGCTGAGGCAGGAGAATTACCTGAACCCAGGAGGGGAGGTTGCAGTGAGCCGAGATTGCACCATTGAACTCCATCCTGGGTAACAAGAGTGAAACTCCATCTCAGAAAAAAAAAAAATCATTACATATGTGAAGAGTTAGAAAAAATGACCAAAAATCAAAAAAAAAAGTTTAAAAAAATATAGATAATCCTAAAATTGGAGTTATTTAATTTTTTTAAAATATCTGTAATTGGTAAGCTAAATAAAACAGAAAAACTGATAAATATAGAGAATTTCAAGAGGGATTGAAATGGATGAAAATAACCAAATGAACATTTTCGAATTATAAAATTCAATTAAGTACTTGCTGGCTAAATTCAACTGCAGAATTAATAAACACAAATGCAATTCAACACGAAAATGTAAAACAGAAGGACTGAGAAGAAAAAATGGAGTAAAAAGAACAACCAATTCTAATCTATGGAGAAAGAAGATGGAACGATGGTTCGCCCTGGAGACATACTGATGAGATTGAGAAAGGGGCCTCATGTTGTGTTGGAAATGTTCTATATTTTGGTCTTGGTGGTTATTCCATGCGTGTAAACACATGTAAGATTAATGAGTAATATGTGTAAATATTTTGCATGTTATGTGTAAAGGTGTTTAGTTTTGAACATTCATTGTTTTCACACTTCTATATTTACTTTTCACTATATATATTACAATTGTGTAAAGTGCTCAAAAAATTTTTTGAGACAATCTCGCTCTGTCACTCAGGCTGGAGTGCAATGGCATGATCTCAACTCATTCAGCTTCCAGCTCCCAGTTTCAAGCAATTGTCCTACCTCAGCCTCCTGAGTAGCTGAGACTACAGGCATATACCACTACCCCGGCTAATTTTTGTATTTTTAGTACAGAGGGGGTTTCACCATGTTGGCCAAGCTGGTCTCAAACTCCTGACCTCATGATCCACCTGCCTTGGTATCCCAGTGTGCTGGAATTACAGGTGTGAGCCACTGAGGTCGGCCTAAAATATATTTTAAGTAAAATTTATTTCTTTGCAGTATCAGTATTGGTAGATAAGAATGTTTCCATCAAGAAACCCTTGATTATCTCTCATGTTATAATTGTACTCATGTAAATCCACTAATAGATTTAAAATCGAATGTAGGAAAGATATGTGATGGAATCAACTACAATAATATAATAATTTGTTTAACTATTGTAGATGCAGTAATGTGGAGGAAAAAAAGAGAAGATTATTGATGAAAGGAAGATGAACTTACTTTGCCTGCATGGTTTTGAAAGTTATTCTTAATCAGAATTGATTCAGAAATATAGGCTTTTTTCTAAGGCTTTATAGTTATATTTTAATAAATTATTGCATGTAGTATATATCTGTATGGTACTTCCTTCCAAGTATTTTACAGTATTTGCTTTGTAACAACACTTTGAATCATTCATTTAAAATATGTAGAAAACCGTTAGTACATAAAATTTTTCACTGTCACTCTGGATCTTTCAGCATACCCCCTCAGCCTGCAGCGTTACAGGGAATGAGGTGACAGGTTCACTATCTGATATTCAGGGAGGAAGACAACTTCTGAGAATGACAAAATGAAGGGTTTGAAATGTGATAGGCCACTTTATAACATGGCTTCATGACTGACTGTCACTGGTACTTTTATGTCACTTTCTGACATACTTTAAAAGAACAGTTGTTGGAAATGCTAATAATTCCGTTCAATTGGGAGTGCTTCTTTTCACTGAAGTCCTACAAAGACTTTATTCAGGCACAAAATCATGTGCATTCTGAAGGAGTTATCTGGTAGGATAAAATTTTCTTTAAATGACTGCTTCATGTATTACTTGTAAAAAGGAGAGTAAAATATTTCACTAACTCAGTACATAAAATAACAAAAAATAAATAAATTTAAAATATTTAAACGTAGAATAGACAATTTTTTTACAAAGTCGTTGTTCTATGTTCCTTTTATCAAACTACTTTCGTATTTAAATATAGAGTAGATAAATGGCCGTATGTTAGTGATTTATGTTTTTTAAGAGATGTGTATTTACAAATATATACACTACACATACTGTCAATTAATCATTCTGTGTTAAGTTCTAATATTTGCATTGCAGTCTTTGAGGTGGGAGCACAGCTTTCTTTGGCACCCAATAGTCTGTATCCCCTTAATTCCTGCTTTTATAACATTCTATCATTCTTCTATAAGATGAATGTTCTGAGTCACCTTTTCACACTGGAAGCTTATATGAAAGCTGAGTGAGCAAGTGTGAGGCCGGGAAACACAAGACAAAGACCTAGTTAGGGTCCAACTAAGACCTTGTGCTTGGGTTGTGCTTGACTTGGTTACAGGACTTTTCCTTAGTTCAACTAAAAGAAGGATCCTTGTCACATGGCCACAAAAATTTAGGCTCACAGACCATTTGAAGGGTGAGTAAGGCAGGGTTTTACTGAGAAAAGGAAAAAAAAAAGGGGAAACAGGGACCCTCCACAAAGCCAGAGTTTCTGCTGGTGCGCTTCTCACTTTGCAGTTTGACTCCCAGTTTCCAAATGGGAAGAAGAGGGGCCTTGGGTGAAACGGGTGAACTTCTGTGGCTCCACCCCAGTGTGTATTCCTCCCATTTCACAGGCCTGATGGAGTTTTGCCAGGGAGACCTTCCCACCCGGCTGTCTCAATTGGGGTCTTACATAAAAATGGTTCTTCAACTTTTAAATATAACGTGTCAGAATGCCTTGCAAATGCATTGGAACATGTCTAAGTGCCTGTTTGTCCCACATCTGCCATCTGAGAACAGATCATATAGACAGCCAGTTATGTATTATTGGCCACACTTTGAATCTTGTAAGTGCTGTCGTGGTCTAAACATGCTGGTTGAAACAATTCCCATAAAACTTAAAAGCATCCTATTATATATTTGTTGTTCTGCCTAGAGAACCCAGTCTCTTAGTATTATTATATATTGGGTGGTGTGTCAGTTAGAATTTGGTCATGTGAAGTTAACATAAACCTAGTTAAAAGTGGTTTAAACATTGAGGGAATATACATTTGCTTAATCAGATAATCAGGTAGCTGGATATGGATGATTCTATTTAAGAGTGGTATTGAGGATACATCTCTATCTACCATTACATACCACCTTCCTCAGCATTCTGGCTTTAGATGCTAGGCTCAAACCTCAGTTCCAACATTACTATCAGAGTTGGAAGTCTGAGCTCCTAAGACATCCTTCAGTGCAAAACAGAAATAGGAGCAAAAGTGTTTTATCCTTTTGACATTTTTCCTTCTATTAGGAAAAAGGAAAAAAAAAAAAACTTTTCCAGAAGCTTCCTAATGGACAACCCTTTATTTCTCATTGACAATCAATTTCACAGGGATTTGTATATGCATGACTGATCTACAGCCATTGTGAGTATTCACCAAAGCTGATCATTGTCCCTAAAAAAAGAAAAATAGAGTGTCTGTTAGCAAGAAAAATAGCTTACAGTGTTCAATGGACTTACAGTTCTACATGGCTGGGAAGCCTCACAATCATGGCAGAAGGAAAGGTGGAGCAAGTCATATCTTACATGGATGGCAGCAGGCAAAAACGGAGCATGTACAGGGAAAGTCTTGCATTTAAATACATCAGATATCAGGAGACTTCTTTATTATCATAAGAACAGCATAAAAAGACCTGCTTACCTGATTTAAGTAGCTCCTACCTGGTTCCTCCCACAACATTTGGGAATTCAAGATGAGATCCGGGTGGGAACACAGCCAAACCATATTATTCTGCCCTTTGCCCCTCAAAATCTCATGCCTTCCCAACAGTCCCCCAAAGTCTTCACTCATTTTTGGATTAACTCAAGAGTCTACAGTCCAAAGTCTCAACTGAGTAAAAGCAAGTTCCCTCCACCTATGAGCCTATAAAATCAAAAGCAAGTTAGTTACTTCCTAGATATAATGGGGGTACAGGGATTGGTTAAATACAGCCATTCCAAATGGGAGAAATTGGCCAGAACAAAGGGGATACAGGCCCCATGCAAGTCTGAAATCCAGCAAAGAAGTCAAGTCTTAAAGTTCCAAAATGATCTTCTTTGACTCTATGTCTCACATCTGGGTCACACTGATCTAAGAGGTGGGTTCTCATTTACATGGCAACTTCACCCCTGTGGCTATGCAGGGTACAGCCTCCCTCCTGGCTGCCTTCATGGGCTGGTATTGTCTGCAGCTTTTCCTGGTGCACAGTGCAGGTTGTCCGTGAGTCTACCATTCTGGAGTCTGGAGAATGACTCTATTCTCACAGCTCCACTAGGCAGTACCCCAGTAGAAATTCTGTGTGGGGGTTCCAAGTTTACATTTCCCTTTTGCACTGCCCTAGCAGAGGTTCTCCATGAGGGCCCCAACCCTATAGCAAACTTCTGACTGGGCATCCAGGTATTTCTATATATTCTCTGAAATCTACGTGAAGGTTTCCAAACCCCAATTCTTGACTTTTGTGTACTTGCAGGCTCAACACCACATGAAAGTTGCCAATACTTGGGGCTTGCATCCTCTAAAGGCCTGGCCTTAGCTTTATGTTGGCCCCTTTTAGCCATGGCTGGAGTAGCTGGGATGTAGATCACCAGGTCCCTAAGCTGCACACAGCACTGGGACACTGGGTCTGGGCCAGGAAACCATATTTTTTTTCTCCTGGGCCTCCAGGCCTGTGATGTGAGGGGCTGCTGTGAAGACCTCTGATGTACCATAAAGAAATTTTCCCCATCATTTTGGGGATTAAGCTTTGGCTCCTCATTACTTATTCAAATTTCTGCAGCCAGTTTGAATTTCTTCTCAGAAAATGAGATTTTATTTTCTTTTGCATTGTCAGGCTACAGATTTTCCAAACTTTTATGCTCTGTTTCCCTTTTAAAACTGAATGCCTTTAACAGCACCCAAGTCACTTCTTGAATGCTTTGCTGCTTAGAAATTTCTTCCACCAGATACACTAAATCATCTCTCTCAAGTTCAAAGTTTCACAAATCTCTAGGGCATGGGCAAAATACTGCCAATATCTCTGCTAAAACATAACAAGATCACATTTACTACATTTCCCAACAAGTTGCTAATCTCTATGTGAGACCACCTTAACCTAGATTTCATTGTCCATATCACTAAAAGCATTTTGAGCAAAGCCATTCAGCAAGTCTCTAGGCATTTCCAAACTTTCCAATTTTCCTGTCTTCTTCTGAGCCCTCCAAACTGTTTTAATCTTTGCCTGTTATCCAGTTTCAAAGTCACTTCCACATTTTCAGTTATCTATATCAGCACCCTACTCTCCTGGGACCAATTTACTGTATTAGTCTGTTTTCATGCTGCCAATAATGACATACCTGAGATTGGACAATTTACAGAAAAAAAAAGAGAGGTTTAATACACGTATAGTTTCGTCTGGCTGGGGAGGCCTCACAATCATGGTAGAAAGCAAGGAAGAGCAAGTCATGGATAGTAGCAGGCAAAAGGAGGGCTTGTGCAAGGAAACTCTTGTTTTTAAAACCATCAGATCCCATGAGACTTATTTAATATCACAAGAACAGCATGGGAAAGACCTGCCCCCATGATTCAATTGCCTCCTACTGGGTCCCTTCCACAACACATAGAAATTCAAGATGAGATTTGGGTGGGAACACAGCCAAACCATATTACCTATCAAGTAGAAAAGAAAAAATGTCATCATTTGCCACAGATGATCATTATGCATCAAATTGATCTATTTTTTTTTTGGAGAATTTAAATATATGTGCAAATTAAATAATGCATTGGAAGGAGTAGATAAAAAGTGTTAAAAGTAGAAATAGCCACAGACAAGGGAAGAAAGAGTCATGAGTGTGGGTTACTAGATCAAAAAGTAACAGACGTCTGATTCAAAGGCAACACCAAAATTACTAGCATACCATATCTATTGCCTGAGTCATTAAAGGTGCTTATGTGTCACTGGGGCTACTGCTATGTTCTCAATGGTGATAAATGGTTTTCCAGTCCTCTCTGATATCTTGCCTTTTTTATACAGTGTTGATTTTCTCTTTCCTTGACTTCTCTGTGTTCTCTAAAGATAAACACTACCAACTGAGTGGCATGACAATACCTGTGACTGCCCCTTGAAAACTAAAAGCACAAATATAGAGACACAATATTATGTATGATTACATTTATTACAAAAATTATTCATTCAATTAATATGTATGACTTCTCACCAAATGCCTAATACTATATTTGGCTCTGGTGATAAAGGGTAAATAAGACAGAATCTTTGCATCCATAAAAGTTAATGCAACTATAGGAGAAAGACAATATGCAGGATTACATATAAAAGTAAAATACTCTTCTGATAGTGTCTGGTTCTATTCGAACCAGAGCGACTTCATTTTCAGTGAGGACTAGAAAAATGAGGCTGAGACTTGCTGGAATGCATTCCCGGAAAATCAGGTATTCATAGCTTCTAGATGTTTATGGATCAAATAATAATGTTTACTAAGGCCCAGACTGAGAGTGTCCTGATATCTAAAAAGAAAGGCATTCCTAATTCTGCTTTAAAGATAATAATATCAATTCTTGAAAATATAGTAATTAAGAATTTAATTCTTTATCACAAATCTTTGTAGCAGAACACATCTCCCGTATATACACATCTCCCATATATAAAAGCATTGTACCTAGGGTGGATGCATTCCTCCTCTTACTTTCAGAAACGTCCTACTCTGTCTCTGGAGTACATTTCTTTTCACCACTTTACTTCCTTAATAAACTGGTTTTTACTTTGCACTGCAGACACATTCTGAATTATTTTTTGCATGATATCCAAAAACCCTCCCTTAAGGTCTGGAATGGAAACCTTTACGGTAACAGTAGGAGTATGTTGTTGATGACAATAATAATGCACATTATCATGTAGTGAGAAAGTTCATGAGCACATTTTGGTTATTAATACATTTAATCACCATTTTATTACAGGTGCAACATGTTCAATGTACATATGAGTAAATGAGACACTGATAAAACTTTAAGAGAATAAATAAGCAGGGTAGGGGAATTTTCAGTGAATGCTGGAATATCCACTGATGTATGATTATGTGAAAGTGAGAAAAGTAAAAAAAAAAAAAAGAATAAAAGATCTAAAGAAAGATGTTAGGCAGAGAGAATAGCAAGGCTAAAGCCTATACATCTCCAATGGGTTAGGAATTTGAAAAATTGTTAGGAGGTGAAACTGGCTAAAGACCAGTGAATAAAAGGAAGAATGTAAGAGAATAGGTCCCACAGTTATGTAGTGATAGATTATGTAAAACCTTTTAGGCTATGATAAGAGTTTTAATTTTATACTAAAATCAGTGGAAGTCATAAATGCATTTAGAAATAGGACTACTGTGATTAAAATTTTAAAAAAGATCAATCTGCACCACTCTGTGGAAAATAGAGCTCAAAGGTATCAAACTAGAAGCAAGAAAACCAGTTAAATATTGTGGTAATGCTGCCAATAGATGGTATGGGTAGGTGGCAAAAAAATAAATAAATAAAGGGAAGTAATCACATTCAGCGTTCATTTTGAAGACAGTCTTAAAAGTACTGAAAGTTGACCAACCTGAGCCTATTATATAAGGGAATACAGTTCAGACATGCACAATTGGCTGTAATTAGACCATCCAGAGCTAAAAAGACTTCTGAAAAGGCATGGCAATCCTTGGAAAATATCATGCCCCTTTTATAACTGCATCTGCTAAGGGATTGGAATGTAGGCTGAAGCTTCTGGAAGCTAAATATACAATATAAAGAAAGAACCTGCCTGAGAATGGAGCACGAAGGAAATTAGCATCAAGACAGAGGGAGATACTGTGGTGCAATATTTTTTGACTAACTGAATCCAACTCTATATGAAACCAATTCTGCTTTTCAGATGTTTTAAATGGTTAGCATAGGGATTTTTGTCACTTGCAAGTGAAATCTTCTGCACTATTTTGTAGCAGGTTCCAAAATACTGGTCTAACTTCTATTATTAAACAAATGAAGTAAGTAGTATAAACTTGCTATGCCAAAGTTTTCTTCTATGCAAAATGGAAATGATGAAACTATCAACATCCTAAAGGAATAATGTGCCCTTCAATCCATAACTGGCACAAAGACAAGACAGTAAAAACTGACAATGAGTGGGTGTTGAAGAATGAGAACACATGGACACAGGAAGGGGAACATCGCACCCTGGGGCCTGTTAGGGGTAGGGGACTAGGGGAGGTATAGCAGTGAGTAGGAGCATAGGGGAGGGATAGCAGGGGGTGGGGAGATAGGGGAGGGGTAGCATTAGGAGAAAGACCTAATGTAGATGACGGGATGATGGATGCAGCAAACCACTATGGCAGGTGTATACCTATGTAACAAACCTGCACGATCTGCAAATGTACCCCAGAACTTAAAGTATAATAAATAAATTAATTAAAAAATAAAAGAAGAAATAAATAAAATAAAATTACATTTTAATACTGAAAGAAAAACTGACAATGAGGCTTATTTTTTCCATTCACGTTTTAACCTTTAGCCTACATAGCACAACAACTCAATTTCGAGAAGTTACTTTGTACATTCCTGTCTCTGTGCCTTTATTATGCTTTACTTAACAGCATGATTTCATGTAAAAATAATTTAGTGTGCTTGTGTGTATTGAGTATTGTATATTGTTAAACATACAAAAATGGACATATGTGATTCTTGCTCTTGACATAGCCAAACTAAGCTGAAATGTGTTATGACATATATTGAATAGTATTTGTATAAGTGTGTGTGTGCATGTGTACATGTTAATTGTAAATGTCCAGAAAATAGAAGAATGAAGGAAAAGAATATGAAAACAAAGCAGAGGAAAACCATGAACTGGGGTATGAAAGGGAGAGGAGTGGATGGAGAGTGAAGATGAGGTACCCTGGTCTCCTGGGATTTGCCCTAATTATCTCCATTATTTTTGTGCAACTAATGAGATATTTTGACAAACGATTATGCCATAAACCTTTTGTTAAAATTTATCCTAATAATTTTGTAGACAAACATATACTTACATGTTACAAAGAAGGAAGAAGGCAACTGTGAGGAATTTGTGACAATATGCAAATATCTAAATCTCCCATTTGTTATTTTATTGATCAACACCCATCACCCTGTGATTGTATGTAATGAATTACATATTATAAAATAGCAAATATTTCTCCTTTTTGTGCATTGTTTTGTAATTTTTTTTAAACTGATCCATGATGTGGATGTCCCAAAACCACAGGTGCAATAGGAGAATGGAAAAAAATTATATTTTGTCAATAAAATCTTTATCTCCAGCCCCAGACTCTAGATTCCTATTTGAAGCTTCCAGGGTTTTCTTTTGACAGTTTCTCTTCCTGAAATACCTTTCCTAAATATTTGAAATGGTCACTCCCTCTCCTAAAATACTTTCTCCTCAGAGATAATTTCCATCATCATCTTATCAAAAATGGCACCATCTGGCAATATCTGACATTTTATGTCACTTTACCTTTTTCTAGAGCTGTTATCAAAACCTCTTTACTGATTTATTTTCTTTCCTAATATGTAAGATAATTTAAAAAGGACTCTGTGCTTTTTTTCCGAAATTTTAACACTACAGTTCAAACATCATATTCTCATTAGATACTGGTGCCGTATTGGGCAACATAGCAGCTGCTAGAAAGAGAAACGATTATTTTTTTTAATGAATTAATAAAATTAAAGTGAAATTAGCTCTTAAAATATTTTACTTTGAGACATTTGTGGATTTATATGGAGTTGTAAGAAATAATTGAACATTATTTTTAAAGAAAACACCAGATAATCCAAATGTTTTTCCCATTATGTAAGATAGTCAGTTTTTATAATCAGCCGGTCTCTTCACCCTTCAAAACTACTGGGAAAATAGCATTATCATTCAATCAAGCTGAATCTACCGTTTATGTTTTCTTATATCACACTCCCCACTCTTTATGTGTTTGCTCAATCAGGTCAATTTAACAAAATTACAGAAAATAGAAATCACACATCAGATCACAAACAGAAAAATAAACAGTATCTTCTGTTCTTGCACATATACATGGACATATTTTGCAAAGATAGAAAGAAAACCATCCAGATATGGTGGTCCATGCTTGTAATCCCAGTACTTTGGGAGGTGGAGGTGGGTGAATCACTTGCGTTTAGGAGTTTGAGACCAGCCTGGTCAACATGGTGAAACCTTGTCTCTACTGAAAATACAAAAAATAACCAAGAAGGTGTTGTGGCAGGAATTGTGGCATGTGCCTGTAATCTCAGCTACTTGGATACTGAGGCAGGAGAATCACTTGAACCCAGGAGGGGGAGGTTGCAGTGAGCTGAGATGGCACCCCTGCACTTCAGCAGGGATGACAGAACGAGACTCCATCTCAAAAAAAAAAAAAAACCCTATTACAAACCTATGATACCAGCTCATTACCAGTATTCTTTCTCAGTATATGACTATCATAGATATTTTATTACAATGCAAAGAAGAGAAAATGTAATGACTAATAGAAATAGAAGATATATAGTAATCTTTTGCCAACACTCTAAAATATAAATTACAAGAATAGAATTTAAGGTAAAACTTTATTACCTAATGATTTAACTAGTTTATTTTTTGAATAATTCACTTATTGATTTATCAAACATTTGTGCAACATATTTATATTGAACACTTAGAATATGCCAGCCACTATATAGGGGTTGTATGCTTCAGAGAACAAAACAAGAGATGTTGTTTTCAAAAATTCTAAGCTCTAACTGGAGAATATAGCCCCCCCCCACACACACCAGTGTGCATAGACCCACAGAGACAAAGGATTAAGATATGCAGTCTAGTGGTGATATATCTATGCAGGAAAATAAAGCAGTAAAGAGAGTAGAGAAGCGTAGGGCACTGGGAGTGGGCAGCTGTAATTTTAAATAGTGAAGTGAATGGCTAGAGAAGGCCTCCTTTGAGGTGATTTGTTTTTAAAGACCTGAAGGAAGTAATCAGGGAATCACATATCATCCCTGGAAAAAGCTGGCCAAGCAGTAGGAACAGAAAGAACAACGAGTATGAGGCAGTTATGTGCCTACTACCAAAGAGGAGAGCAATAAAGTGTAATTAAAAAAAAATACCTCTCTCTCTCTCTCTCTCTCTCTCTCTCTCTCTCTCTCTGTGTGTGTGTGTGTGTGTGTGTGTGTGTATATATACACATGAATATATAATATGTATATATATATATACACACACACACACAGAGAGAGAGAGAGAGAATATATATATATGAATATATATATGAATATATATATATATGAATATATATATATATATATATGAAAGAAAGAGCAGAGTGAGATGTGGGTAGAGAAGCAGTTGCTTTGGTCAGAGAGAAAACAGGAGCTGAATCATTTCGGGCTTTGCGGCCAGTGCGACACCTTTGGCTTTTGCCTGAGTGTGATGAAAGGGATCTGTATTTTGAGCAGGGAGTATATGCCTTTACCTTTGCTACTTTGGATCACTCTAGCTGCCAGTTGGGAGGCAAGGACAAAAGCAAGGAGATCATTAGAAGTTTTAAATTGCAAAGTATTCTCAAGCCATTATCAATCTGTAAGAGTTGAGAAATGAAGATATAAAAGCTTCCCATATATATATATATATATATATATATATATATATATATTCATATATATGCATATATGTATTCATATATATATGCATATATATGTATGCATATATATATATGCATATATATATATACATGAACAGTTAATATCTCTGAAGGCTTTCGATGAGTACTAAGTAGCTGAAAAAATTTCCCGGAAGAAAGCTCCAGGCTACCCCTTTCATCATTGCCCTAACTCATTCACTATATAAAACTTCACACGTACTCTCCTTATCTATGTGTAAAACAGATATTTCTTTCTCTCCATTGTGTTCACCTTTTTTGTTTAATGAAATGTAAGTGTTAAGCCTCAGTTATCCTTTTTTCATCTTTTAAGGCTTTGTGCATTAAGCATAACCCAGACTTTGAATCATACATCAAAACAATTAATGTACAGTACTGAATTATAGAGTTGAATATAAAAGGAACTTCATCTCCACTTGATGTACAATATATGTCAAATTTCCATTTGAATTAATGGAATTCATACACAGGCTCTGCGAAGAAATAGTTTTTAGGAGCTTTTAGAAGATTTATCAGAATATGTGTATAGCTCAATTTTTTCCATTATGTCTATTGACTTTTTTGTTTAATTGGTTAGTAAGAGTGCTTAACAATTGACCTGACTACAAAATTCTAACATTTCAACATAAAACAGAACAACTTCAGAATAGTATATGTAAGACTAATTGCTAAATAGCTGACTTATGTATACATGAATTCTGTTCCTGTGAAATTATTTTTCTAATCCTCCACTTAGTGATCACCATCCTCAAATGCTTACATTCCCTAATGCTGTTTAATTTCAATGCCCTCCTTCTAATGCCAATTTTAGATGGTCATCTGCATAAAGGGAACCTTACTAGCTATTATGGAGCCATAAAAAGTGATAGAGAATCCTTGCCCTGAAGGAATTTGTAATTGGTTATTTTAATGCAAATTTGAGTACAGTAACTGTTATATCAAGGCGTGAGTTTAGTTTTTCTATAGCAGATAATAACTGAACTAGACCAGAAGAAAAATAAGAGTTCAATAATAAGAGATAAGATGTACTAATCATCTACACCCTAAAGGTAACCTATTGCTTTTGTGCTGTTTGAAATAATTTTTAAAGAATCACTAGCACTTTTATATTTGTAATTCTGAAAATACCTCAACATAAACCAATATTATTATTTAACACATATTTTTGGAGTCCTAAGTATATAACAGATACTACTTAAGAACATAACATATATCCACTCATTAAATACTTATAACAATTTTCTGAAGTAGGTACTATTTTTTTCTTTCTTTTTTTTTTTTTTTTTTTTTTTTTTTGTGATGGAGTCTCACTCTGTCACCAGGCTAGAGTGCAGTGGCACCATCTGGGCTCACTGCAACCTCCACCTCCTTGGTTCAAGGGATTCTCCTGTCTCAGCCTCCCAAGTATCTGACTACAGGCACATGCCACCACGCCTGGCTAACTTTTTAGTAGAGATGGGGTATTTTAGTTGAGATGGGGTTTCACCTGTTGGCCAGGATGGTCTCTATCTCTTGACCTCGTGATCTGCCCGCCTTGGCCTCCCAAAGTTCTGGGATTACAGGCGTGAGACACCATGCCCAGCCAATAGGTACTATCTCTATCTAACTTTACAAATAGTATCTTATACACTTATTCCCCTACATTCCTTTATTCCACACAGCAACAAGCCACTCAGAGCATATACCTCCCTGCTCTAAACCCTCCAATAGATTTCCAAACTACCTAAAGAAAAATCAGAATTTCTGATTGAGGTTTATAAAATGTTATATAATCTGGCCCTTGTCTGATTCTCTGTTATTCTTTTCTACAATTTTCTCCATCACTGGACTTTAGCCACATACAACTCCTGCATACAGTTAACCGATCTCATTCCCCTCTTAGGTTTTGTACTTGTTCTTTCCTCTGCTTGCAATGCTGTGCCCACAAATTGTCCTATAGCTTGTTGTTCTTTCTCATAACCAAGAGCTTAATAAAATATCAAATCACCAGAGAGACGCAGCTTACATATTCTAAGTATGTGTCACTTTCTATCTTACTCTCCTACATAAATTATTTATGCTTTTAACAAAATAAGTGTTTTCCATTTCAATTTTTGTTTCTAAGATCCTAGTCTGTCTCCCTCACTTTTGAGCTTTAAGCTTATTGAAGGCAGAGACCTTGTTTATTTTATAACACAGAATCCCTGGGGCTATAAGAGCACTATGGCAAAAAGTCTTCTTAGTCAATAGCTGCTGAATTAATGAATGGTTACATAAAGTAACTTCAAATCCATTTTTCAAACTTTAGGTTTCTATACAACTTTTCATACTTCCCGGTCCATGCTCTTAATCTGAAAATGTTCACTTGTTTTCAAGCCATTGTTATGAGTAAACATGCTCATTGTTTAATAAAATTATAGAAATAATTGTTTTAAGGCCTGTTGTCTTGCTGGGAGACAAACGGACACATTCATCACTCTCCGTGCCTGATAACTGTGTCATTACCCAAGCTCATTATCTGGCTTCCCCACAAAGCTTCCCTGCACCCACCTCTGCATACCATGCCCAAGCCCACGCTCAGCACTAAATTATGCATCCAACCTCCAGCCAGCTGTTAAAAACCCTGCAGAGAAATTTTTTTAAAAAAGAAGCCCCACTGTACCCTGCCCAACAACAGCCTGCCCCATACGCCCCCAGCAGGCCCATGTACCCAAGGTCCTGCCCACCTACCAATGGCAGCTAATTTCATGTACTTCCTACTTTAACTCCATGTACTTCCTGCTCCTCAACAGCCAATGGAAATGCCTTCTCTTTGTTTCCCCAGCAGTCAATCAAAGCCCACTTACCCAAAGTCTCACCCGCCTACCAATGGCAGCTAGTTTCATGTATTTTCTACTTTAATTCCATGTACTTCCTGCTCCTCAACAGCCAATAGAAATGCCTTCTCTTTGTTTCCCCAGTAGTCACTCAAGGCCCACTTACTCAAAGTCCCACCTGCCTACCAATGGCAGCTAGTTTCATGTACTTCCTACTTTAACTCCATGTACTTCCTACTCCTCAACAGCCAATAGAAATGACTTCTTTTTGTTTTCCCAGTAACCAATCAATTGCCTGCACACCCCATAAAACCCCACGCCCTGAACAGCTGAGTGTGACTTCTCTGGCCCCTCTTGGACCACTGAGGTTGCCCGGGAGCTGAATAAATTGGCTTCTCACTTTTTTTTAATACCTGCCTCAGTTTCCTTATTTTACCTCAGCAATAAATCTTACAATTGTATATCTAATATTTATGAAATGACTATAATGTTTTCCACATTGCTATGGTCAATCTCAATTACTTATTAGAAAAATAATATTAACTAACATTGTGGTAATGAAGAAACTCAGTCTTTGAGAGAGCTATAATTTGAATGTTTGTGTCCCCCTAAAATTTATAGTAGAGATCCTAAACCCCAAGGTGATAGTATTAGGAGGGCCATATTTAAGAGATGAATAGATCATTAGGATGTGGACTTCATGTCTGGGATTAGTGCCTTTATAAAAGAAACCCAGGAAATTATCTAGACCCTTCTGCTAAGTGAGGTTAGAGTGAAAAGATGGCCTCCTATGAGGAAGAAGAAGTCAACGCATCTGCCAGTGACTTAATATCAAATTTCTAAGCTTTCAGAACTGTGAAAGATATAAAATTCTGTTGTTTATAAGCCATCCAGTCTATAGTACTTAGTTACAGATGGCTGAACAAACTGAGACAAAGAGCTTAATTATTGTCTAATAGAACAGTCAAATAAACTGAACTGATGATATTTTAGCACATTCCATCTGGTTTTTGAGCTAATAATGTAGATGGCCCTATTATACCTTTTCTTCAGTGTAAATATTTACTATCAAGATTTCCTATAATTATTTGTTTTTATGATTGGCATTTGTATTGCAAGGAAAGAGTCTTAAATATCAAGCATGTCATTGGATGGAGGTGATACTGAAGGATTTCCATTATATCTCCCTTATTTTCCTATAAGGGCCTACCAGGTCATGTGTTCCAGATGGAATAGCTTCCAGGGGAGGATAGCTATAAAGCTACATCTGACTTTATACTAGGGAAAAAATAAGCATAAATTTTGTCATGTGTCTGGAATCTCTAATTTATCACAAAAACACAGCATAGTCTAGCTTATCCTAATAACATGAACAAATTCTAGTTTTGGAAACTACACAGTTATTTTCTAAAATTTGTTATGTCTGTTTAATAAAATTACATGATAATATAAACAGATTATAGTTTTTGAAAATGTTATTATTTTCTGAAACCTATGTGATGCCTGCCCAATAGAACCACATATAAATGGACAAATTAATTAGCGAGCAATGTGATACATTCCCACTACTTCCACTCACAGTCTCTTGGCTAGAACTGGTGACAAACTTACAACCTACCTGCAGATGAAATATGAAGGAGCACATTGAATATGTGATGGTAAGCTCTCACTGTCTAAGCCCGAGTGTTATATTATCAGAGGAGATACTATGACACAAACATCTATCCTAATCATATTTAAGTAGGAAAAAATGCTTCAAGTATAAATTCTAAAATATTTTTAATATTGGCTACTACAAAACAAGATTTCAGTTAATAATCTATGGCAAAGCTTTTCTAGCTAGAAATTATCCTTAGACCAACAGGCATTTTAACTTTCATAAACAAAAATACACAAGACCTGGATATCTTTGCTGTTAGAAGTAAGTGGAAAGTTGCAGTGAAATGGTATTTTTAAATTATACTATAGCCATTATAAAGTCAACTTTGCATGGAATCTCCACATCTAAAAATGTAATTCTCTGAATGTAATTATTACCAAATGAAAGGACATTTATACCAAGGTAAATCAGTTTATCTCAATTTTGGTATTTTTGTGGCTATTTAATATATATTATGTGGCTACAATGTGCAGGTGTTAACAATTGAACATTCTAAACTTCTTTGATGGTATTGGCAGATTCCTTTTTTAAGAAATTAAAAATTATTCAATGGAGTTAGACAATTTAGAAAAGTATTTAAAAAGAATATAGATGATTGAGCAATATGGTGTTTAATCTTCCTTTTTCAAAATAATTATTTTTTGAAAATAATTTTAAAAACTAGTTGCCAGTGAGTTAGAGGTAAAACAACACACCTTCCTTGTTCTGATGTAGTCAGGCTTCTGTAAGGCCTCTAGGCCTGCACCTTTGTGTCAGTCACTGTAATGCCTACATTTCTTGATTTTAATAAGAAATTTGCTATGTTAGTTTAGGGAGAATCTCCCATCCTTGATATATGATCCCTAAGTATCTGATCAAGTTCTGCAACCCCACATTTCCCCACATGATATCTGATCACCCTGATTTGAGTTCAGTGACGATCATGTTAGGTCTTTATAACCAGCATCTCCCCCAATGCTTAGTATTTCTTTTTAGTAATTTTCCATCCACTGACCCTACACCCTGCTTCCTGGCTATAAGTCCTCACTTGCCCATGCTATTTTGGGAATGGAGCCCGGTTTTATGCTGAGATCTCTTTTCCTCCACTACAATAGTTTGTGAATAAAATCCTTTTTTTTTTTTCCACTGTCCAACTGTAGTTTTCTTTAACAGCTAGCAACCATAAATACAGAAATCCTTTTAGCAATAAAAAAAGATAATTAAAATGCCAAGTGGGTAATATAAAAATAAGTGCTAATTAGGTGAATTAGAGCTAATTTATTTAGATACAGAAAGCTAAATATGAAATTATAGCAGTCGAGAAAAGAATTGTTTTTCAGGACACAGAGTACACCATCAATATAAATGTGGAGATAAAATAGAAATAATATATTCAGATGAACATTAAAGGACTGATCTAGCTGATACTGAAGTTTTCAAAGTAGACATAATCCTATTAGTTTTAATACAAATTAAAATGTATTGAGTGTACTCTCTAAGTGCTTTGCAGGTACTTTGTCTTTTAAGCACTTTATGAGGTAGGGACTATTGTTATCCCCATTTTAGATGTAATTTTAGATATAGTTTTAAAAAATAAAACTCACACCAAATGGAATATAAAACATTAATGCTCGTCAACCAAGTACCTTGTGAAAGTCAGGGTTGGGTGGAGGCCTGGGAAGAAATAGAAATCATGGTTGTAGGAGACAAGCATGTGCGGAGGTGATGCATACCAAAACAGTCATAATTTCTGCTCTCAGATAATTCCTTTCAAAACCACTCATTATTAGCTTGTCTAGCTTGCTTAAGTCAGTTCTTTTCAAATAATCAGTGTTCATTTGTTTTTTTCCTCTCCTTATGTAATCTTATTTCGTGTAAACACATTTCCCCGTGGCCCTAGCAGTTTAACAGGCCCTTTGTTACTACCAGGAGGATAGTAATATCCTTTGGCATTTCAAAGCATATTTCAATAGACTTCCTGTACCCTAAAAATAGTTTTATAAATAGCTCCTCTGTAGTCTGGTAGGGAGACAACATTAAGGTTAGGAAGAGGGACATCCCATTTCCTGAGCCTTTGGACACTCTTCTGCAGTGTGCCAAGAAAGTTCCAAATTTTACCTCATCCAACTATGGGTTGTATTGAGTCTAGGCCTTAAGTAAGTAACTCAGTACATGAATTATTCCTCTCCAAGGTGTTCAAGCCAACCCGCTAAATCTTAAATACTGTGGCAAAAAATGTGTCCCATTGAGCCTTCTATTTTGTCCAACTTGCCCAATCGTTCTTACGCTCTCCACATATGCACTACATGCTCCTGCAGAAATAGGTTTGTGAGACTTTATCTTTCCTCGATGGCTATCTCCTCATAGAGGCCTTTATGTCTCAGGAGAGGTGGTGCTGGGATGAACCTCTTTAATAATATGCAGCAGCAAGAATGTCAATGGTAGCTCTGAGGTACCTAAGCTTCAACTTTTGGGGCCAGTTATCCAGATGAAGTTACAGAAAGACTTTCATGCAGAGGAGGAACCAGTTTCTTCAAAAAGGGGAGGGAGGTCTGTCTCCAGTGGCAAGTGAGGTTTAGGGAAAATTTGAAGTTGAAATTCTTGGCCTTTTCCATACCTGCCAAAATTTCCTCATATATTCTAAAGTCCTATTTCTTCCTTTCCAGTGTGCTTACTTTAACATAAGAGATGTGGCGTGTGGAACATTTGACAATCTAATTCTGTATCTCTTAATCTCAGATTCAGTCTGAAACTCCTAACTGCTGCAGGAGACAGGGGATCCCTCTAAAATTTCTACAGAGGTGCTTAATTGTACAGCCATGACTTTTAATTTCTCTTTTCCTTGTGTATATACTTCAATACCTTTCTAAGAACCCAGGTAACTCTATAAATGTTATAAATAATATTTTTAACATAACAGTGGCATAGTCACTTGTAATCGCTATACGTTGACCTGAATCTGTACTATATCCCATGCAACCAGTTGGTTATTTGATTAGTCATAAGTATATTGCTTACAAGGGATATCTTGTGTTCTGTTTTCACCCAGCTTGACCATTATCTCTGAGCTCCTTTAAAAGCCCAATCCAAGAATTCTACTGGGAGGGTTTGTTTCCTAGGGGAAATTTCAGTTCCAATTACTGTATCCAATGAGTTAAATCACAAATCAGATGCATTCCATCAAATTAGGATAATTTGCGGGTTTAATGAAGTATGAGCAGGAAATAGAGAAACCACAGAAAATTATACAGCATACTGAGTTTAAAAACTATAGAATTCAAACACTCTAGATGCAAAAATGTTTAGGAAAAGAAACACTATCCAAAACTTGAAAAAGAAGTAACATAAAAGTGTTGTCCCGGGAGGCAGAGGTTACAGTGAGCTGAGATCACGCCACTGCACTCCAGCCTGGGAGACAGAGTGAGACTCCATCTCAGAAAACAAAAAAAGGGAAAGGAAAAGGAAAGGTTATCCTGAGAGAAGGAGTGAACTTCATTTAGTGAACACCTAAAGCTGGATATGACCCCAGTGGGAATAGAAATAACAGAAATAATAAGTACCCTTAATTACTCTGCTTCCTCCCTCTCTTTTCCCTCTGGGTCTTCCTACTGGCCAAACCAAAAGAAAAATGTAATTCCATTGTGTCTGTATACTAAACTAAAAAAAAATGTCCATAAAAAAGGAATGAAATCATGCCATTTGGAGCAACGTGGATGGAAATGGAGGTTATTATTTTAAATGAAATCGGCCAGGAACAGAAAGACAAGTATCACATGTTCTCACTCATATGTAGGAGCTAAAAAAAATGGTTCACATGGATGTAGAGTGGAAAAACAGAGAACAGAGACTGGGGAGGGTGCGTAAGGGCAAGCGGGAGGATGCAGGTAAGTTTCTCAATGAGGACAAACATACAGTTCAACAGAAGGAATACATTTAACGTTCGATAGCAGAGTAGGGTGACTATAGTTAACAAAATTGTATTATACTTGGGTGATGGACACCTCAAGTACTCTGACTTGATCACTATCCATTATATACATGTAGCAAGATTTGACATGCACCATAAATTTGTACAAATAAACAATGGAAATAGAGATAAAAGGAAGATTAGGCACAGAACAAATTGGAAAATCTTGGCAAGCCAATCTGGAGGGGCAAGGGGCTGTTATCCCACAAATAATACATATGATAACCTTTCTTTCTTTAAAATCTGCTCGGTATCTAATGGGTTTTTCAAGCTTAGCGTGTCTAAGCCTAAAATCTGCTCCTTCTGAGTTCTCCCTAAATCAGAAAAAAAATATCCTCATTGAATCATTTGTTCAGGCAAACAAACTCAGTGTCATCTTTGACTCTTCAAACTCTATCATATATTATATTAGCAAAATATATTGAATCTGCCATCTGAATGCAGGATTACAGGCTGACTCTGACAACTTCGTGCTTTCTTTGCTGTGACTACTCTAATCAAAATGACCACTGAAATAACCTTCTTGCTATTCTTTCTGCTTTCAATCTTAAACACTTGTAGAATATTTTATAATTACTGTGATCCTTTAAAAGTTGGGCCATTTTATCATTCCCATGTTTAAAACCTTACAAAGACTTCCCATCATATTAAGAATATAATGCAAAGTCCATATTATAGCTGATAAGACTCTAAACTCTATAAAATGTAGACATCTTTATATCCACATTTTCTACCTCTTTTTGTCTGAGGCATTCTGTTTTAGTCACCCTGGCCTGCTTCAATTTTTTTGACCACTACTAAGCACATTCCTGCCACAGGGCCCTCGCCAATCCTCTACCTGGAATTCTTTCATTCTTCTTATCCAAAGGCTCTCTAAATTCATTTATATCTCTGCTGAAATATCATCTTCTCAGATAGCTCATCCCAATTCATCCTAAATGTGTATATGTATGTATATTAGTTATATGTATATGTGTATGTGTATATATGTCAAGTTATATGTATGTATATGTGTATGTGTATATATGTCAATAGTTACTAAGATAGTATGATGTGGCCAAAGGATCTCAAGAGTGATTCTCAAATGTTTATTGGTTTATTACAATGTAAATAATGTATAAATGATAGTTTTAGAAAAATAATTTAATTGAAACATATAAATATGTTTCAATTAAATTCTTCTTACAGCAAATTTTAAAGTATTTAATGTAAGTGAAGGCGTGTATAGACTTTTAGGTATTGACATATTGAAAACAATTTTATAAAAATTATTTTACTTATATCCTAATGACTTTTTCCCTCATACTAACTCACCCCTAATTTGGGGGTAAAATTTCAGCCATTTTTATTTCTTTGAAACTTTATTGGTAGCTGAAATTTTCACTGGAGCAGAGGTAGAAATTCTTCAATGACATTAAATTATGTTCATTATTTTTCTTTGGCTAAATGTTTCCTATAACATCTTAAAGTTGGGCTGGGCGCGGTGGCTCACGCCTGTAATCCCAGCACTTTGGGAGGCCGAGGTGTGTGGATCACAAGGTCAAGAGATCGAGACCATCCTGGTCAACATGGTGAAATCCTGTCTCTACTAAAAATACAAAAAAATTAGCTGGGCACAGTGGCGCGTGCCTGTAATCCCAGCTACTCAGGAGGCTGAGGCAGGAGAATTGCCTCAACCCAGGAGGCAGAGGTTGCGGTGAGCCAAGATCACGCCATTGCACTCCAGCCTCGGTAACAAGAGCGAAACTCCATCTCAAAAAAAAAAAAAAAATCTTAGAGTTATGTGAAACTATTAAAGAGAAAACCTTACTTTATGCTCTCAATGTTCCCATTTTAGGGTTTACAGTTTGTTTGTTCTGACATGCAGAAAATTAAACAAAAGGAAATAGGATGAAATACAGTAATAATTCTGCATATTGTTATTTACAATAGTAAATATTTTTATTTAACTTTCTAGATGTCTCAAAAATATGTATACTCTCAATTACTATGAACTTTGATTCTACATAAAAATTCTATCACAAAGTATGTTATACCTAGAAAATGTTTTCTGAGACTTAAAATGCATTTAAAATTAGCCAGGTGTGGTAGCTCATACCTGCAATCTCAGCATTTTGGGAGGCCGAGGTGGGTGGATCACCTGAAGTCAGGAGTTTGAGACTAGCCTGGTCAAAATGGTGAAACCCTTTCTCTACTAATACAAAAATTAGCTGGGCTTGGTGGCAGGCACCTGTAACACCAGCTACTCAGGAGGCTCAGGCAGGAGAATTGCTTGAACCCAGGAGGCAGAGGTTACAGTGCAGATTGCGCCACTGCACTCCAGCCTGGGTGACAGAGCAAAATTCTATCAAAAATAAAATAAAATAGTAAAATAAAAATACATTTAAAATTTAGGAATCTTTCAGTTCAAGACTGCATTAGAAATAAAATATATTTTTCAAAACCTCTATTTTAAAGTGTTTGCATTGTTTCAAAATGAAGGGAGATGGTAAATTATATGTAATCAAGATTTTTTTTAAAACAGATGCTTTAATTGGTTTCATCAGAGTTGCAAACTTATTTTTCCTATGTAGTGATCATTAGAGAAAATAATGGCATTTTTTCTCAGGGGAAAATTAATTTCCAAATTTAGAAACTAGGTGCCATTTAACATTTTACTAACATTGTTGCCATTTACAGGAATATGATAATGGATGTTGAATTATATTTTACCTTGGAGGCAGCAAATGGAAACTAATCGTTTCAGATAAAAAGTTAGTGGAAGTTCTGCAGTTTCACAGATGACAAGTCTTCTTTCTCTTGCTCTAATTATGGAACAGCAAATAGCAAGTAGAACTGAGATTTTGCCTGAGTGGTGGTGGTGACTCAGCCTTGACTTGTGAATGTGAAATAGGCTTTCAGCTCAGAGACTTCTGTACATCACAGTGCATGCTATCTCGTGCTCTGACTCACAATTTCTTTTTTGTAAGAGTGAATAAAGGAGGTTGTACTCACAGTTCCCATCATCTGTAATTTCAGAAGCCTTCATAGTATTTCCCTGGTTCCTTACTAGTATGAAATATCAGGCCTTTATGTTATTTACAAAGAAAATAATAGAAATGTAGACAGGTGATTCCAGAAAGAGGTTGATTTAGAAAAAATATGCAGTAGCAGATAATTCAAATAGAAAACAATATTCTTACCTCTGTTTTTTTAGTGATTTGCAAACAATCTGGGAAATTTGAGAGACCTGCTAACTATGTAAAAAGCAACTTTTACATGACTATTTTATTCATTAGCTGCCTCACTTCTGGTTGTTCCCTTTTGTAGATGAAACAGACAATATTCTCTTAGAATGATATGTTCATAGCTTTTTTCTTTTCAAACCTGGAAGACATTTAAAAGAAAATTTTCAAATTATAATTTCTAAGGCTTAGAATGTATTTAATATAAGCATATAAGAATCTCTTATGCATAATATTCTTAATAATTCAAAATTTTTAACTTTTTACACTAATTGCACTTGTCAAAACTATTTTGTCCCAAATCTTAATGGATTATAATTTTTGAGTTAATAATTGATAGAGTTTGGATATTTGTCCCTGCCCACATCTCATGTTGAATTATAATCCCCAGTGCTAGAGGTGGGACCTGATGGTGAAGCAGGATATTTCCCTGACCCCTACATGAGACTTGAACACAGTCCCAATGTTGCTCAGCCCACTACTCTCAACTTTTTGTGTGAGGCAGCATATGAGCGAGGCAAAACTGGAGTGCTGAGTGCTGGGATCAGCCAGCTGCTTCGGTGCAGGCGAGATCAAACTCCACTCCCTCAGATCTGTTGCATTCTACCCCTCATAGGAGAGAATGCACAGGTGAGTTGATGTAACAGCCAGAGCAAGTGCTTCTGGATGCCAGCAGAAGCAAACTCCATGCAGGCCCTGTGGCAGGGTCCAAGTGGGGTTCCTGAGACTCACAAGGCCCGAGGGTGTATGTTACAGTGCTCTCTTAGCTCTGCCACCCACAGATGGCTTAAATGTTTACAGCTCAGCGGGCCCTCCACCCTTTCACATCAGGCAGCTGTCCTTCACCAGCAAGGGCAAAGAGCCAGTGTGACAGCCTTTTGTATCCACACTCACAGCTCCTGAGCTCTTGTCCAGTGTCCAGGAGAAATGAGGTCACAAGAATGAACTAAAGGATGGTAAATGCAGAATATTTTATTGCCTATGAAAGTGGCTCTCAGTGGGCAGGGAGCTAAAAAGGGGATGGGGTGGGTAAATAATCTCTGGCTGGAATCTGGCCCTCTCAGGCCAGATTATTTCCCGATGTTACACCATCAAGTTGTTCCTCTGAAGTCAATCTGCTTCTCTTTGACATCCAGCCATAGTCTCTGACATCAAGCTGCTTCTCTCCTCTCTGCTGGCTGAGTCTGGGGCCTTTAAAGGCACAGGATGCAGGGTTGGATGGGCCATGGGTATTTTAGGAAAAGGCAATAGATAGAATTTCTCACTTTGGGCCATGGTTTCAGGCCTTTCTGCTTGATGGTGAGGCTTTGTCAGGAACTCACCTTTTTCTGCCTAAAATTTCTTTGCCCTCTGTCCCTATAATTTTTCCACTCTGAAAAGGCCATTAATCTAACTGCCATTAGAATAAGGATAATAACTGGTCCTAGGTACTTTCTGCTGACAGAAGGCATTGTTTGGGGAGAATGACATTCAGATTTCTTCCAGAGGTATACCTAAAAGTCCCTGGCAAAAGAGAGCCATAAGTTGAGGCTCCAGTTGTCTGACTGTTTGGAGGTTGATGAGCTGTGGCAAGAAGAAACAAGTTTTACAAGGTTAAGTATGCATGGATTAAATATGTGTATTGTACAAAAAGGAGTTGAAAAGAAAGAATCTAGTGCCAAAGATCACAGAAAGAAGAAGTGAACTATGCTAATTATTCTGAAAATAACATAGAACAAAGCAAAGGTAAAAACAGCAAGCGTAGCAAGACTAGAAAGAGGATATCCATGGGAGATTAATTATTAATACTTACCCTTTGTGATTTTTAGCTTGAGGTCACTGATCTCTTCCATGTTGGTAATTTGGGTGCTCTTCTAGGTTGATGGAGGTAACTTTGTCAGCTTCCCAGGCCTTTATTCAGTCACAATAAATCCAAGAATCTCTCCCAGTGACCTTCACTACCTTAGGAGTAGAAAGAAATAGAGAGTAAGGTCCCTCCCAATCTGGGCTTATATAGGGAGAAAGGGAAGAAAGTACGTTTACCATTACTAGGTCTCTTGGGTTAAATAGAGGTGACCCTAGTTCAAGGGAATGGACCTCTGACAGTTATTTTAGTTCCTGTTGGAAATGGGCCAAATAAGTTATATATTGAATCAAATCAGAGGTTTCCTGATCTAGCAATAAATCAGTTTTTAGCATAGACCATATACATTATTTCAAAGTGACTCAGACCTATCTTTGAGGGTTGTTTCTAATATGTAGTCAGGCTATGGGGGGAAGGGTTGTCCAGGGGAGATGAGTCTCCTGAGACAGTTTTCTGTTGTGCCTTTTGATAATATCATCTGTCTTTTCTACCTTGCCTGAGAAATGTGGTCTCCAACACAAGACAATGATACTATATCCTTAGTGCCTTTGAGACCCTCCAGGTGACAGCCACCTTGAACGAGTGGAGGTACCTCTTTGCTCTGGAGGTTCTCAGGGAGAACAAAGGAAGAAATCATCTCATTAATTAGTACTTTCGTCACCTCAGAAGATTTCTCTGTCTGACATGGAAATGCTTCTACCCAATTAGTGAAGGCATCCATCCGTACTTAGATGTATGAGGTGCCCCTTACCTTTGGCATATGGGTAAAATGATCTTGCCTGTCTTTCCCTGAGTAGCCTCCTGTCCTTTGGGTTCTGGGGAAAGAAGCTGTCAGTTGAGGGGATTATTTTTAAGGCAGATCTCATAAGCATTAACTACCTGTTTAACCATTTGTATCAAGTGTTTTACCTGAGAACAATCTCTGGGTTAATTGATAGTGAGAGAATGTATTCTTTTTCTGGGTCCATGAGGGGGTGTAGTTGGTTTTTTTTTTTCCTGAATTCCTGTCTGGAGAAAAGATGTTGTAGGAGAAATCCCAGGAAGTGAGGAAAGGAATGTAGAGTCCATGGATAACCAGTAATGTGCAAAGGTGGAAGGGTTATGAATTGAATTTTGTCATGAAGGTGATGCATGTTGGACTAACTATTTGCTTAAGTCTTTCTGTCTTTGAACTGAGCAAGGAGCAATGCCAAAAATCTTTCTTGTATTTTGTTGAATTTGAGTTCCCATATCTTTCTTTTTTTTCTTTTTTGAAAGAAAGAAAAAAAGGAGTGAAGGAGAAGAAGAAGGAGGAAGAAAAAGAGGGAGAGAAAATGAGAAAGTAGCTTTATTCTAAAAATGGGTGTTAATAATGGCCAATCAATATTTTGTGTATTTAAGGTGGAGAATGTATATTTTGTGTATTTAAAATGGAGAGCTTTATAGATATTTATTGATTACTTTTTTTGAATCTGAGTTCAAGTCCTGGATATCCTTATTAATTTTCTGTCTCATTGAGTCTAAATCTCTTTATGAGTCTTATGTATCTGGGTGTTAGGATCTTTAGCTCTTACTGTTGCATTGATCCTTTGACCACTATATCTTTGTTGCTTTGAAATCTATTTTATCAGATGCGAGAATTGCAACTCCTGCTTTTTATTTATTTATTTATTTTTGCTCTCCATTTGGTTGGTAAATCTTTCTCCATCCCTTTGTTTTAAGTCTTTGTGTATCTTTGAATGTGAAATGGGTCTGGATGTAGCATATCATTAGGTTTTGGCTGTATCTTTTGATTGGGGGATTTAGTCGACTTAAATTTAGGGTTACTGCCATTTGATATTAACTGGCTATTTTATCCATTTGTTGATGTAAATTCTTCTTTATGTTGATGCTCTTTACTTTTTGGTATATTTTTAGAAAGGCTAATACTGGTTGTTCCTTTCTATGTATAATGCTTCTTTCAGAAGCTCTTGTAAAGCAGGCCTGGTGGTAATAAAATCTCTGAGTACTTGCTTGTTCATAAAAGATTTTATTTTTCCTTCAATTGTGAAGCTTAGTTTGGCAGAATATGAAATTCTAGGCTGAAAGTTCTGTTCTTTAAGGATGTTAAATATTGGCCCCCACTCTCTTCTGGCTTGTAGGGTTTCTGCTGAGAGATCTGCTATAAGTCTAATAGGCTTCCCTGTGCCGGTAACCTGACCTTTCTCTCTGGCTGCCCTTAGTATTTTCTCCTTCGTTTCAACCCTGGTGAATCTAACGTTTATGTGCCTTGGGGTTGCTCTTCTTGAGGAATATCTTTGTGGTGTTCTCTGTATTACCTAGGGTTGAATTTTGTTCTGCTTTGCTAGATTCGGAAAGTTTTCCTGAATAATACCCTGAAAAGTATTTTCCAGCTTGGATTCATTCTCTTCATCGTATTCAGGTACACCTATCAAACGTAAATTAGGTCTTTTCACATAGTCCCATGTTTCCTGGAGACTTTGCTCATTCTTTTTATCCTTTTTTCTCTATTCTTGTCTTCTGTTTTATTTCATTAAGTAGGTGTTTGAACTCTGATATCCTTTCTTCTGCTTGATCAATTCGGTTATTCAAACTTGTGCATAGTTCGCTAAGTTTTTGTGTTGTGTTTTTCAACTCCGATAGTTCATTTATATTCCTCTCTATATTGTCTATTCTTGTTAGCATTTCGTCAAACCTTTTTTCAAAGTTCTTAGTTTCTTTACATTGGGTTAAAGCAAGTTCTTTTAACTCCCAGAAGTTTCTTATGGGAGTGCACTGTTTCTTATGGGAGCTTCTTAAGGGGGTGTAATTTTAAGGGCAAGAATTTCCCAGCACCATGCCCAGCTCCCATCTCTCTCCAGCTGGGAGATTATGTTTAAATTTCATGGGTGTGGGAAGAAACTGAGAGTCAATCACCCCAGTGGAAGTTTAAAGGAACTCCTTTCATTGGCCAGAGGAACTTGGGAAGGTGGGAATTTCTCCCAGGATAAATTCCCCTGCTCCTTCACCCACGATGGATTTCCAGCTTTCTGGAATCCCCTCCCACATGGTGGGAGCTCCCTTTCCCCTCTGGGATTTCCCCTCTGTAATTTCCCCTCTGGAATTCCCTTCCACATGGTTCATGGAAATCTTTTTCTTTTCCTTTCCTTCTCTTTTCTCTACCTAAATAAAATTACCTTTCTGCAACACTTCTTGGGTCCGATATTTACTTTTACAAGCATACAGTGCACCTGCAGTGGCCTCACCACTTATTTAAAAGGTTGGAGACCAAGAACCCACAGCACTCTCTTAGGGGAGCTGTGCCTTACCAGCACCCAAGAAAAAAACCTGGTTACAATAGGTTTTCATTTTACCTAGGTAGAAGGCCTGGTGAAGGCTTTTAAGAACTTTCCATTGATTGGCAGCCAGTAAATGAAGCTTGCTGTCTCCCAATTGTAGCCATCCTGAGGACTGAAAGACATATCCTCAAGAGGTAGTGCCTTCTATTTCCTCAGGAGAATTTTGAGGTTTTATTTCTCTTATGGAGCCCTCCCAGATCAGTGGGGCTTCAAGTGGATCACAAATTTGGGGTCCTCTCACTGCTGCTTTCTTGGTCCACCAACTTATTTCCCTTGGCTACTTCATTCATCCCTTTGGGATGACCTTTACAATGTATGACTACTATTTACCATGGTAGGAAAACCAAGGATAATAGTCTATTAATTTCCTGATGGTATTTAACAGGAGACCCATTAGCTATGAGGAAGTTCCTCTCTTTCCAAATAGTGTCATGGGCATGGAGGACTAGGAAAGCAAACTTAGAATCAATTTACATGTTAACTGCATTCCCTTTGCTTAATTCAAGCACCCTTGTGAGGGCAATTAGCTCAGCTACTTAAACGCTTGTGTCTGAGGAGAGAGACATGCTGTCAATGATATCATTCAGAGTACTATCACATACCCTGCTTTATGGATCCCTTGTTCTACAAAAGAACTTCTCTATGTGAAGAGAATCCAGTCTGGGCTCTCTAAGGGGGTTTCCTTGAGGTCCTCTCTGACCACTTAGGTTTGTACTACTATCAGTTCACAGTAATGTTCAAACTCCTGAGCTTCCTCTGGGAGGAATGTGGCTGGATTTAAGGAGGGAAAGGTTTTTAATTGGACTGAAGATCCCTCTAATAGCAGAGCTTAATACATGAGGAGGTAGTTGTCCATTAGCCAGAGACTCCCACTAAGAAGACAGCAGTCCTGCCACATTATGTGGGGTGTAAATGATTAAGTTATTCTCCATGGTTTACTTAATAGCCTCTGGTACCAGCAAAGCTATCACAGAAACTGCGTAGAGGCAGGCTAGCCAGCCCTTGGCTACTAAGTCAAGCTCCTTGCTTTGGTGGCCTACAGGCTGCTGGGCTGGACGTTGGGCTTGAGCTAGAACCCAGAGGGCCATTCCCTTCCTTTCTGGCACTAAATGTTAAATGTCTTCCCTATGGGAACACTAAGGGCTGGTGCCTTAAGCAAGGCTTTTTTTCAGTTGATCAAAGGCCTTTCTAGCCTCTGGGTCCCACATCAGAGAGTGAGTTTTAGCTGCCTGAGTCTCCTTTATTAGGTTATATAAGGGATGAGCTATTTCACCAGACCCAGGTATACACAGGCTGAAGAATCCTTTAATGCCCAAGAATCACCTCAGTCGCTTGAGGAATATGACAAGGGGGAAAGAGGAGATAGGCTTAATCCTATCTTTGCCCAATGCCCTGGACCCCTCTGACAAGACCAGGCTTAGGTACTTCATTGAAGTCTGACAAAGCTGAGCTTTAGATTTTGAAACCTTATGTTCTCTGTTAGCCAGAAAATTAAAAAGAGTGCTTTACTGCCCTCCCAAGAGATTTCTTCAGTTGGAGCCTAAAGGAGAATGTCATCTACGCATTACAAAACGTTTTAACCTGAGGATAAAGGAACTCAGACAAGTCTTTTGACATTGCCTACTGAAACAAGTAGGAGCTATCTTGGAATTCCTTAGGTACCACCATCCAGGTTAACTGGAAGGTTTGGTTAGGGAGAACTTTAAATGCAAACAAACACTGGGAGTCAGGGTATAGCAGTATCTAGAAGAAGGCATCCTTTAGCTCCAAGACTGTGAACCATTTAAATCTCTCAGGTGTTTGAGCTAGCATGGCATACAGATTGGAAATGATTGGGTGAATTGGAACCACAGCCTTATTTACAAGGCAGAGGTCCTGAACTTGTTTCCATTGTCCATTGGGTTTTTGTACCCCTAATATCAGGGTATTACAATGGCTGTTGCAGGGTTTGAGGAGGCCTTGCAACCTTAAGTTATCAATGAATTCTTGTAGTCCTTTCCTAACTTCTGATTTCAGGGGATATTGTTTCTGGTGAGAAAAGGAGGTGGGATGCTTAAGGTGGATCTGGGCTGGTTTGGCAGTTATGGCTCAGTCAATTTTTCCTTGAATTGCTCAGACTTCTGGGTTAATAGCAGTCTCCATTAGAAGAGTAAAATGGTTTATCTTGGAGCCATCCAGATGGTGGTACCCATATGGACAAAGGTGGCTACTTTCAGGAGGTTCTCTAAAGTACTCTCTGGTCCAAGACCTGTTTCTGCAGCTTCCTTCTGATATCAGAGGCTGCCTGAGTAATAAATTTATAGTTTAGGATTAGTTATCCCTCTACTGAATCAGGAGATAAAACAGTATGTTTTATCAAGGCCCCTCTTAGCCTCTCCTCCTGGGGTTCTCATCAAATCCCTGGTCTTGGATAGCTTGGTATAATCGAAAGGCTTGGTTCTAGTTCTACATAAGTCCTCCACTACGTACACCTGAAAGTGTTCCCTCTTCCATTCTCCCATGTCACCACTGGGATCCTATTTAAGGACATCCAGTTACACTATTTGTTCCTCTTCCAGTTCGATAAAATTCAGGCCCTTTTTTGACGCTATATGTCATACAAAGCTCATCCCCAAATCTCTCTGCCACTCGCAGAAAGGCCTGCTTCTCAGTGTCAGTCAGGATTTGATTCAAAAGTAGCATAACATCTTTCCAGGAGATTTGAAATACTTTGGTTAAATTCTGGAAAGTTTCTATATATCTGTCAGGATGATCTGAAAATGTGTCAAGCTCCTCCTTAACTCGCCTTAAGTCCTATAGACAGAAGGGGACCAGGACCTTATGGGAGCCAAATTCACCAGGCATCTGTTGGAGGGGTAAGAGTAAGATTAGAGCTTGTCTTGGGTGAGGATTTCTAGGAGTGGGCAAGTGAGAGAGAAACTGGATAGGGAGGACAGGTTTGACCTGGAGGGGCAGGGCCAGAGTTTAGTTTTTTCATCTTTTTAGTTTCTTGGAATTGCCCCTTGTACCCTTTCCTGAGATGGCAAACAGGAGAGCTGGAAGAATTCTACACTGTTAGCAAAGGTCTGGACTACCCTTCAAGGTAAAGAAATCCTGCACATGTGAGGCCTCAGACCATTTGCTCTCAGGTTTACAGAAAGCATCCAACAGCAGGATGGTATCAAACTAAATGGCTCCTTCCCGAGGCCAAGACAGTCCTTCCTGAAGAGGATAATTTGGCCAAATCTTTGTGCAAAGGGCTAAAGGCAGGTTTTTTCTTTAGAGTCTGAAGGACAAAGCAGTCCCAGTGGTTCAGAATACACTCCAGAGGAGTGCAGACTGAGGATGATGAAGGTAGTGGGGTACCAATTCTGGAAGAAAGGGAAATAGACCTTTCTCATGTTCCTTCCCTCTTTCAGCAAACTTCGGGATGTGAGGAGAAAGAAAATGGGCATTATTATTTATTTCTTTTTTTTCCCCCAGCGTACTGGTGCTCTTAGATGAATGCCACCAATGGGTGTCATTGAGGCCTGCACCCATGAAGCAAGGAGAGCTAGAGAATAGGAGTTAGCGACACTCACCTATGCTTCCATCTTCCCTACTGTTGGCAATGTTTGAACTCCCCAGCCCCTACCTATGCCATGGAGCCTGGTCTCCTTTCATCAAGTGGGGGCTGTTTACATTGCGCCTGTTGCCTGGCTTTGGTTCCCTGAGATCTGATTTTTTTTTGGTGGGGAAGGGGCTTCAACCCAAAGATTAGAATTGAGTTTGGGACAAAAAGTGTCTCAGGAGTGCAACAATTCATTTAGATTAAATCCCGGATGGGCTTTGCCAAATTTGCAGCTGTTAGCCTGTGGGGTCGTTTCTTCACTGCTTCCCTGTCATAAGCAGAGTGCTGAAGTAGGAAAGAAAAGCTCCTTTGCATAAAAAAGATAAAAGAGAAAAAAAACTATAACAGCTTCTGTAGGGACAAAAAACATCTTGCTCTATGAAAATGGGTTCCTTTAATCACTGCATCCTTTCTCTGGCTTGAATCAAGCTATATCCCTTGGTCAGGGTAGAAAAAGAGTTTATGAACTCATAGTGGGAGGGGACGGTGAGCAGGAAACACTGGCCTGCTGCATGGAGCCCCTGGCTTCCAATATTTCCCTGGGGCCCTGCTGGCAGCTGCAGTTCTCTCCCACCCCATGTGGCTGTTGGGTGTGGCACTTGCATGCTGCAGACACATCCAAGCACCCCAGCTGGAAGGGGAAGGGGTGAGGCAGAGAGCTGCTGTGTACCACACACACCTGCAGCTGTTGGGGTTAAAGTGGTGGTGGCATCTCTAGGGACAAATGAAAATCACATTGTTCTGAATTAAATACCTGGTGGCTGGGCCAAACACTTATTCTAATTAGTCACATTACTTCCATCTGTAGCAAAACTCTTATCATTATAAAAGAAGAGATGGAAGCCATTTTAAACTGTTAAAGAAGAAAGAGAAAGATACCATGGAAAAGTCTGGAGGTCTTGGCTGACACCGTAATGGGCAGTCAGGGACTGGGCCAGTCTAGGGACCGGCTGGCAACACCGAGGAGCGGCCTTATTCAGATGCTTTCAGTTGCCCCAGGACTTTATTATGGCCCCACATGATGGCTAGACCTCTCTGTGCTGGGAAACAGAAACAAAATTCCTTTTACCCAAAGAAAGAGATAGGTAGCAGCATTGCAACCTGTGATCTGCAAATGGCACAGCTCAGGGGAAAGTCTGAGGATAGGACGTTCTGACAAAAAAAAAAAGTGAAGAGATTGGTCCAGCAGATCCACATTTACTCATCCTTCTTACGAATTCTAGAAGAGCCCCCATTTGAAGGAGGATAGTTCCCTGACCCCTTCATAGGGCATGCAACAAAGGACATGCAAAAGTTACTCAGCCCACCACTCATAACTCCTCACGGGAATAAGTTCATGGTTGAGTGAGCTGGAAAGTGGAGTGCATGAGCTCCGGAGTCACCCAGACACTTTAGAGCTGGTAGGATCAAACTCCACTCACTCAGACCTGCTGCATTATACCCCTCACAGGACGGAGCACATAGGGGTGTGGGTGCAGTAGCTGGAGTGAGTGCTTTTTGTCATTGGCAGGAGTGAACTTCATGCAGGCCCCATGAAGCATCCATATAGGGTGCCAGAGACTTCTGAAGCCCAAGGGCACATGTTGCAGTGCTCTTTTAGCTCTGCTGTCTGTGGATGGCATAAGGGTTAACAGCTCATTGGGCCCTCCACATGAGGCAGCTGCCCTTGGCCAGTAGAGCAAAGAGTCATCGTGACACCCGTTTGTATCCACACTTGTGGCTCCCAAGCTCTTGTCTGGAATCCAGGAATAATGAGACTCCATGAATAAATTGAAGGATGGTAAATGTGGAGTATTTTATTGCTGATGAAAGTGGCTCTTGGCAAGAAGAGGACCTAAGAAGGAGATTGGGTGGGTAGGTAATTTTCTCCTGAAGTTCAACCATCTCCAGTCAGACTCTTCTCCAAAGTTACACCGTCAAACTGTCTCTCTAAAGTCAAGCTGCTTTTGTTCAACCTTCAGCCATAGTCTCTGACATCCAGCTGGTTCTCTTCTTTCTTCTGGCTGAGTGCGGGGTCTTTATAGGCACAGGACAGGAGATGGGGTGGTCTATAGGTAATTGAGGAAAAGGCAACATTCATGAAGCAAAAGAGGGACACAATGTTTCAATTTGGACCATGATAACAGGCCATTTGTCTTGAGGGTGGGGTTTTGTCAGGGACCCATCATTTTCTGCCCAGAATTTCTTTGCCCCCTGTCCCTGTCACTTCAAGGTGATTGGGTAATGTGGGTGAATCCTTTCAGCCCAGAATTTCATATCCAGCCAAACTAAGCTTCACAACTGAAGGAAAAATAAAATATTTTATGAACAAGCAAGTACTCAGAGATTTTATTACCACCAGGCCTGCTTTACAAGAGCTTCTGAAAGAAGCATTACACATAGAAAGAAACAACCAGTATTAGCCTTTCTAAAAATATACCAAAAAGTAAAGAGCATTCAACATAAAGAAGAATTTACATCAACAAATGGACAAAACAGCCAGTTAACATCAAATGGCAGTAATCCTAAATTTAAATTGACTAAATCCCCCAATCAAAAGACACAGCCAAAACCCAGCAGTATGCTACATCCAGACCCATTTCACATACAAAGCTACACAAAGACTCAAAACAAAGGGATGGAGAAAGATTAACCAACTAAATGGAGAGCAAAAATAAATAAATAAACAAACAAACAAACAAATAAATAAATAAAAAGCAGGAGTTGCAATTCTCACATCTGATAAAATAGATTTTAAAGCAACAAAGATATAGTGGTAAAAGGATCAATGCAACAATAAGAGCTAACGATCCTAACACCCAGATACATAAGACCTATAAAGAGATTTAGCCTCAACGAGACAGAAAATTAATAAGGATATCCAGGACTTGAACTCAGATCCTAAACAAGTAAACTTAATAAATATTTATAGAGCTCTCCACTTTAAATATACAAAATACACATTCTTGTCAATACCACATCACACCTACTCATAGGTTTAAATGAAATATTGATCGGCCATTATTAATACCCATTTTTAGAATAAAGCAACATTTCCGTTCTCTCTCCCTCTTTTTCTTCCTCTTTCTCCCTCTCCTTCACTCCTTTATTTTTCTTTCCTTCTCTCCTTTAAAGAAAAGAATCCCTCAGGAATGTCTTGGGCCAACCCCTTGGTGATAAGTGAGCTCTTACTCTGAGCTCATACAAGATTCGGTGGTTTAAAAGTGTGTGGCACCTCCCCACCCACTCTCTGTCTTTTTCTTGCTTGTTTATGCTTTCTCTATATGAAGTCCCTTCTGTTTTGTCTTCCAACTTGATTGTAAGCTTCCTGAGGACTCCATACAACCTGATGCCAGAACTATGCCTCCTGTACAGCCTTCAGAACCATGAGCTAATTAAATCTCTTTTTAAAAATAAATTACTCACTGTCAGACATTTCTTTAAAACAAAGCAAGAAAGGCCTAATAAAATAATGTTAATCTGAGTCACCCATGATTTGGGGTAGATTGATTACAAAGACCATATAGTTTTACAAAGTAATAATTCAGTGTTTTTTACACTGTAATCCCATAGTCAGTGTCTGTGTAAACATCAGATCATCCCCTAAACTAATCTTCTGAAAGTCCTTTATTTTAGCCATTTCAGCAGTTGTTCATATCTGTCACTTGTATATGAAATAATAGAATCATATTTAAATGATACTCTGGGCCATAAATACATCTCTTAGAAAGTATTTTTTGTTAAAATTTAACATAATCAGATTATTCTGATTAAATTATTTATTATAAAAATTCCGCCTACCACTAGGAGAAACTTAACTCTGCATTTTCAAAGTGTAGTTATTTCCTGAATAAATAAAATATGGCAAGAAACTGTGTCTATTTTGTGGGTCAGCATATATGCTATGTCTTCTACAGCTGTTGTCTTCTGAATTACTTTAGGATGTACCATCCTTTTTTTATACATAAGTATCTAAAATATGTAATTTTTTTCTCAGAATGTGTGATTAGTTTCTTTCTAGTTAAGGGAGATTTCCCCATGATCAAATTCAGTCATCTTTCTATATTTTGAAATTCTGCTTGAAATATGCTTATTTTTATTTATGAAAAATGTGCCAGAATATCTGCAACTGCAATTTTGTAACACTTATATAAGCATATTTTCCAATTTAAAATTGAGTTTACAGCTAGAAATAGCAGAACAAATGAAAGAAATATCAATATGAATTTGTAAATGATGTGAGTTCAATAGCATGGCTGAGAAAATGAATGACAATGCTTTGGCAATATTTTTATTTTAAGATCATAGTAGGCAGGGACAGAACAAGTTTAATAAATGAAACTGATATAAATCTAGAATATATCATTTTAAAGGTTTTTCACTCAGCACACAATAGTTCATATTTTAAAAACATTTAAAACTGAATTTGGAGAGCCTGCATATATTGCAATGGTCCCATGACCTTTCATTTTTAGATGTTTACAATGCTTTGCCAGTTATTGATTTATTGTCTCTAATGTATAAGTTCCCCTTTTTATCTGCTCTGTGAAAGTAAATCAACGCTTCTAAATATTTTTCAGTTAAGATTTTACACTGAAGCTTTGTCAGTAAGGAGTGGTAAAGAAACATTGTGTAATATAAAGTTTTGTTTTCTGATGCTCTTATGCTCATTGGGTATGTTCCTGCACTGTACCTGGCTTTTCCCAGCACTAGGCTCCTGTAGTGCCCACAGCTTCTCCATGGCCTGCCTTCTGCCATGCATGGAGGCCAGCAGCATTTAACAACCAGCTGCTCTCTTCTGATACCACTTTTGGCTGGTTTTATAGAAAACCACCCCTGGTGAGTCACACCCTCATGAATTGCTTTCACCACACCTAGGAGAGTATTTTTCTGGCAAGTTCACTGCAGCCATGTCTCTGCCCTTCAGTGAGCCACAGCTGTGTACTCTCCAAGGATAACTTGTAAAGCCCATATGTGTCTTTGGAGCAGGGAGGTGCTATTGCTTGGATGTCGTATCTCAGCCATGGAGTAGTAATTCTTATTTTGATCTTTTTTTCTATAGTCAGTGAATTTACTAGAGATTCTGGGGTATGTTAGCTTATGCAGGTAGATGTATCTCCATTCATGATGGTTGACTGAAACTTGGACTCAGCAGAAGACTAAAGCTAATGAGACTGAATTGGCAGATCATCTGTGGCATATTCAGGGAAGGAAATGTAAAGGCTTAGGGAGGTAGGGCAATTGAACTGAATGTATTACCCAATTTTCATTTGTAGTTTTGATATTTTTATTGGAACAAATCACCATAACCCTGTTAAAGTCTCTTTTGCTTTAAAATTACCAAAACCTTAGTGACTGAAAACCTCATACTATTATCATCTTACAGTTCTGGCAATCAGAAATCCAAAATAAGTCTTAGTAAGCTAAAATCTAAGTGTTAGAAGTGCTCAGGTCTTTTTGGAAACTTTAGTGGATAATTTCGTGGGTTTTTTTTAGCTTTTAGTGGTCACCCACATTTCTCCATTTATGATTTCTTTCCATCTTCAAAGCCAGTAGTGTTAAATCTTCTCTCCTCATTGAACTCTATTGGCTGTCAGCACATCTTTTCTTTATAATTCTGACCCTTCTTCCTCCCTCATACAAGTACCTTTGTGTTTATATTGGGCCTCTCTGGATAATTCAGGATAATCTTCCATTGTGAAGATCCTTAATTTAATAAATGTACAATGTCTCTTTTGCCATGTAAGGTAACATGTTCATAGGTTCTGACGTTAAGACATGGGCATCTTGGGGAGACTGTATTTAGTTTATCACAATCTCTGCCATTTGGTATGAAGTTGTTGGCCTGACTAATTCCTTATTCTCCATACTATTCTACAAGTGGTTTGCTTTTACCTGGCACAGCCAATAGTATAATTGTAGAATATTGTTTCAGAGGTCTGCTAATTCTTTTCTCTGTCATCATATAGTCAATAGGGATATTAATAATCTTGACAATTCACAAAACATCTAAGTCATCTACTAAGCTAATGACATTCTACTGATTAAAACTGAAAAGGAGGAAGCCACAAATACACTCTGAAACAGTAGGTAGGAAATGTACATAACACAATTTCATGAACCTGCCTTCCCAGTGTAGATTTTGTTATTTCAATGGTCTGAAGCATGTCAAGATGGCTTCTACAAAGAGAAAGGTAAGTTGTCTTACCTCTCCTTATCTACTATGAGAAATAAGCACAATACTTAGTAGTCTATTTTATATTTTTCAAGTATTGTTTACTACATTTTAGTGTGTTACTTTGGCTCACCTACAGAATTATACACAAGATGGCCAGTTATAAATTGGTACAAGAGCAAAAGAAGATGACTCCTCAGCAAATTCGAATTCAGTCTGTAGTATAAGGTACTCTAATACTTGGGCCTTGTGATGCAACAGATTTATTAGTATTTACAATGTACACAGCATATAGGAATGCTGTATGAGTTTTTGGTGAACAGAAATAGAAAAATCACAGAGAAAGTCTCCAGGATTTTTATAAAATCTGTGCCATGTTTAGTAGATACTATTCTCCTTTTGAGAAACAGAGTTTGACCTGCTACTGGGTCTTGTAGAGAATGAAAACCTAACCGTGGAACATCTGATGATCAACATACCTTAGCTTTGTGTCATTTGTCACAATATTAGGTGAGATCAGGATTCATATCAGAGCAAATAAAGTGCAGAGATAAACTTGTATTCATGTAATGAATTTGTTTTACCACACATTTTTATCACTTCAAGAAACTGGCCTAATTGAAAGGCACACTGGCATATTGAAGACTCATTTTGACTCCAGTTGAGAGAAAGATCCTTAAAAGGATAAAATATTATTTCAGGATACAGTATGTTTTCAATCAAAGTTCTTTATATAGTATGGTTTTCTACATAGCCAGAGTCCTTGAGTCTGAAAAAGAAAAATATGTGGAAATGGGAGTGGCTCTTATCAAAATATACCTTTTACAAGACCCAATTACAGAATAATTGTTTCCTACATGGTAAATTTGAGCTCAGTTTCTTTGGAGATATTAATTCTCAAATTGGTATGAACCCAGCCAGAAAACACAATCAATGGTTTCACTAAATTGAAAGAGGAAACTACCTCCTGGACTTTTGGGGTTCCCTATGCCATGAAACTAATGGAAAAAGGGGGAATTAATCTACTGGATGGAGTGATTTACCTTAACTTTTAAGTGAAAATGTATTGCTTCTAATAATGAAGTAAAAGTAGACTGCATGTGGATCTCAGGATATTCTCTGGGGCACTTTCCAAGCATATCCATGCCCAATTGTAGAGGTTGATAGAAAATCTCAGCAATCAGAAAAAAAACACATACTGAGGGATTCAGACTTTCTGAGAATGAAGATTTAGGTCAATACAGACAAGAATCTTGATCAGAGGAGGTGAATCCAAGGGCAGGCAAATACTGAATTAGTGGTTAAAGAATTAGACTGTAGACATCAATTAAGGTCTTGAGAACACTTATAGAAATCAAGACTGGTAATTTTGGATGTTTTCTATTTTTCTCATTATATGCATGTATTTGTTTGTATCTATGAGTCATTGTTTTCCTTATTCTTTATATTTTTATTTTTTATACAGCATCAGAGTGTCTGCATTAGGAACCTCCACATGAAGGGCATTCCTCAATACCATGTGACAAATTCTAGAGGAATGATTTTCTGGAATCACTGTGGAATGTGCATCTCCACAGTGATTGCTCTGTCATTCAGTAAGCAATAGCCTTGCCATCTCCAAGATGTATCTTCAGTCTTATATCTTTGAACTGCAGGCAAAGACTCTTCTATAGCTCAATCCTATGGGGAATGACTACTCTTACATCTGTTACTTCAATAATTTTTGGAGGTATGCTTACTTCTTACTAACCAATTTATTATAACTTTAACTCCTGTTGTAGTTAATAGGTTTTTACAGTAAACTGTTTAAACACTGTGTGGTTACCATCTCTGAATTGGTCATAGATGTATATATATAATAACTTACATTGATTGATTCTATAATATTAAACTGATCTTAAAACCTGGTACTAACCTCACTTGGTTATAGTGAATTATGCATTTATTTATTGTGGTATTCATTTTTATGTTACATATTTTTGCATGTATATTTATTTTGGATATTGGGGTGGGGTTTTTATCCAATGAATGTTAGTTAACACACATGTTGTATCTACCAAATTGGCTTATAAATAAAAGAGCACTCATAAATTAAGTAAAAAATTTAAGCAACTTTCAAGTTCACATGACTTTAGTAAACCTTTAAGAAACAAACTAGCTTTAAAGTTATTGATAAAATAAAAATGAACTATCTTCAGAATTGTCAGCCTACATTTTCGTTTGAATTTCATGTTTGTCTTTGCTAGATATTTAAGATACCAGGGCTTGTCACAGAAAGTTATGAAACCATAAATCTAGCCAAAACAAAACAATTTTATGTGAATGTTTTGATAAGACCGATTTAATATTGTTGGTTTAATGAAAATAGCTGAATATTCTGCTGAAATAATTTCATTGATGAAAGTATCCATATAGTAAACTTTAAGGTTTTATTTAGGCAAACACTTGATATTCACAGAATATAAATTGGATACAAAGGAAACAGAAACACATAAATATTCTAGATAAACTATTAAAATATAAATGTATAAGTGTATAAATATGAATGTATAATGTAGGTGAAGATTTTGTGTAACTTAAAATATGCTCATTAAATAATTGGATCATTTCTAAATAAGAAATGGTTAGAAACATGTTCTAAAAATTGTGGAATTCTTCTCATTCATAAAATGCTAAAATACCTGATAGGCAGCTCAGAATTTCTTGCTTCCTAGGTTTTTACTAAAACTTATCTCCTTGGTTTTCACTAAAATTTAAGGTTACTAAGGATAAGAATTATAATTAATATATAGTTATTTATACAAGACTATGAAACACACTAATAAGGAACTAGGAAGTAGAGAAGAGAGATGTGAAGAAAGTAATGTATATGAAGAGGTATTTTTGGTAAGAAAAGTTATAAAAAATATAATAATTTTGTATGAGAAAAGATGCCATGTGGTTAATTTTTTGACCTAAGGTAAAATGACTGGTTATTTAAAGAATGAGGAAATCAGACTGAATGGAAAACCCAGCCATGTTGCGGATTGTCTGAGTAAGTCATATGTAGATTTTCCTGTTTCTCTGTGTATTCATTCTATCTTCATGCACATACAAAGAAGACAGAAAGTTGAAAAAGTTTATATTATATTACATTATTTAAAATCTGTTAGACAATTGAGACAATTGGAGAAATTGGGCTAAACTTTTCTTAGTTAAATCTCTTAGTCTTGATTATGGTGAAAAAAGAAATACAGTAAGGAAATATACTGAGACTTTAGCAATTCTTTTTTAATATAGTTAAGCATGAAACCAGCTTTAGTGTGGGGCCAAATCTCACATACATGCTTGCATTATTTCATATTGTTTGCTGTTTCACATGGATAGTTCTAGCACTGGAGTAATTATTGGCAATGTGCCTAGAGTGAATTTCTTGATTGCATAGGATGTGTGGTAATATTGGTGGACTTAAGGATATTGAATTTTGTATCAGGAGAAAAATAGTAATCATGTGATTTTTAGTTTCTAAGAAACACTTTAGTCTCCAAGAGAAACTGAGTTGGAAACATAGGATTGGTTTCCTGTTTATTTGGTTTTGCTTTTGATTTTCATTTATTTGCTGTTTTTTTCCTCTTTGGGTTTACGGCTTCTGTATGCATAAATATAAACCATTGATGATTGTTAGTTTCTAGTGGAAGAATTCTATTTGGTTCTGTGAATAGTTATTTTGTTTCCTATGGATTTATAGCAAGTCATCATTTGCTTTATTTATTTACTTACTTACTTTTTTGAGACAGAGTCTCGCTTTGTCACCCAGGCTGGAGTACAGTGGCGTGATCTCATCTCACTGCAACCTCCCCATCCTGGGTTCAATTTATTCTCCTACCAGAGCCTTCTGAGTGGCTAGGATTATAGGCACCTGTCACCACACCCAGCTAATTTTTGCATTTTTAGTAGAGATGGAGTTTCACCACGTTGGCCAGGTTGGTCTCAAACTCCTGACCTCTGGTGATCCACCTGCCTCAACCTTCCAAAGTGCTGGGATTACAGACATGAGCCACCAAGCCCAGCGCATTTGTTCTATTTATCTACAATTCCTAGGCTACCTTTGTTGGGACTGCAGGAATAGATGGAGCACATCAGCCATTTGGAATTTGGTTGATTTTGCTTGCTCCTGATTATCTAGAGAGTTATGAGAGCTTTAAGTTTACTGGCAAAAAAAAATACATAAAAAACTTTCAGAATAAGTTCTGAACAGAAATAGTACATTATTTTTTATTTGAAAAAGTGTATGAGAATAAACATGCTTAAATTATGTTTATTTACTAGGAAATTCAATTCAATTAATAGTTTGTGTAAATGTTAGATATTTCCCTGTAGGTAACGAAGAAACACTTAATAGAAGTGTAAAGTTTTAACGTTCAGAAGACTGGCCTTGCCATTAAGAAAATTATATTGATAGGGGTTTCTCTCAAACTTACTTAGTTGTGTTAAGCATTATTAAAATTAAGTGACATTCATTTGGATTAAGTAGAAATGAAAATATAAAACTTTCCAGTGAATTTTGGTCCTGACCAGTTTGCTATTGATGGTCCTTCATGGGTGCACTCAAAAACAAAATATATGCAAAGATTGCACTGGTTTGAAGATTTTGGTGGTAAAAGTTAGTCAATCGTCAGTGCTGTATCTAAAAACCAGTCTCAGAAATATGTCACGATGCTCTTTTAAAATCGTTGAAAATTATTTTGTATTTGTTCTTACTTTGTCCTTATTTTTTTATAGTACCAAGTGAAAGGAGATGATTTATTCTTATTTCAGTTACCATGTTTTAATGATGAAGAGAAAAGTTAGTTGTCTTTGATATCTTTGGCATAGGATCTCTGACAGTTTTTATGCTTTTGGTCATAATTCTATCACTAGAATGCTAGTAATTAGATGTATTGCAATGAATAATCTAACTATTTTTTACAGTAGTTTGAAGTTCTTCAGGCACTAACTCCTAAACAGCAAATAATACACCAGAGCAAATGATATAGGACTTTCTGTAATTAAAATATCATATTAAGTAATCTTGTGCTGTTAAGTTACAGGGCTTTGACTGCTGGGTCTGAAAAAGGCAACAGCTTCTGTGAAATTCTGAGCATTGACATCAGTTGAAGCACCATCATTGGTTTGAGAGAAAGTAACAATCAAAATGAACTGCTTTTGTGAGACACAGGACCAAAAATTAAGACTATTCAATTCCTCTAGGACCAGGAACTTTTGGGGAAGAGTTGGGGGAGGGAGATTGTAAGGGTTGGTTTTGAGAGATAAGATTAGTTCAGAGTTTTTCTATAAATTAAACATTAATATTGAAAGCACACTATATGCAAGGCCAACCTCTGGGCTCATGTATTGGGATAACAAGATTTTCTTGGAGCATTGATCAACTTATTAATAAAAAATTGGAAAAGATTCTAAAAATTTATGGAAATCTTAATTTGTGGTCAAACTGATTAAAATTACATTTATTTATAAGGATTAAAATTGCTTTGGTAGGGTGCTATGGATCATTCCTGTAATGCAGCACTTTGGGAGGCCTAGGTGGGTGAATCACCTGAAGTCAGGAGTTCAAGACCAGCCTGCCCAAAATGGTGAAACCCTGTCTTTACTAAAAATAAAAAAAAAATTAGCCAGGCGTGGTGGTGGGCACCTATAATTTCAGCTACTTGGGAGGCTGAGGCAGGAGAATTGCTTGAACCCAGGCGGTGGAGGTTACCATGAGCTGAGCTCTCAACACTGCACTCCAGCCTGGGCGACAAGAGCAAAAGTCCTTTTCAAAAAAAAATTATGTTAATATTATCAATACATCATACAAAGGTAAGTTTTAGTTTTCCCTTTTAAACAAAGTATAATATTATGAGATAAAATAATTTGTTTACATTTGGGTAAACTGCGGGGAGTAAATGGAGGGGGAAGAGACAGAGTTAGTTGGCCTCGTGCTGTCTTACGTATTAGGTCTTATTTTTGAGAAACTGAGTTTGCTCTCTCTCAAAGAGTAAACATGCATTTTATCATTTTGGCTAATGAATGACTATTTTACAGTGACCTGTGATCCTACTTTGTTATCTTAAAACTTAACAGACTTTCCAATAGCAAAATTTGAAGCTCTAAATTCAGTCATTTTGACCTCAAAATAACTTTTTTTGGTATTAGATTCCCTGAAATCAGAGACAGACACATTAGGTGTATTAGGCTTATTTGTTATGTTAGTGTTATGCAGGACACATTGTCAAACCTGAGGTGGTGCTTAGCTTCCTTTGGGTTATATTAAATAGATGACTTGTTAGTATGTGTTCCAGTATTGTATGAGATTCCTAAAATTGTGATATGCCTTAATATGTTTTGTCAGTAAAGATTATTTTAAATTGTTGTAGGCTTCGGAAAAAAAAAAACACATTTTCTTGTCAACTGTGTCTTTAACTATGTTTATCTTAAGAATTTGTCATCCACAATTGATGTTTTGTTTTGATCTTTCTAAAAAAAAAAGTGACTTATAATCAGCTACAGTCCAAGGCCTGCTTCTTTGGAAGAGTTCATGAAAAGTACTCTTGAATACAGGTTTCTGATAACTTTGGAGACTGTGCCATTGGATTAGAGAGAAAACTTCCAGGGCACTAATTGAAAGGCTGATGTATTCTTGAAGATTGCTAACCCAATATGAAGAAGAGCAGGAGTTGATTGCATGGACTAAATTAATGGAGGACAGAAATAGCTTTTTATGGCTTTTGTTGTTTGAAATATTGCTGATTCCTTTTGTTTTGTTTTTCAAAATCTGGAGAATCTTTTCCTTTTGAGCTATTTGTAGCCTTGGAATATACTTTAAGTCTATTGAGTATACTTCTGTAAACATAATTTGAGTCATATATTTCTCTTTAATTTCTTCAGAATTTGTAAACTATTTGTGAAAATTCTTAATTCATGGCACTATGATTGTTTGCATACAGTTAATAACAACATGTTTTCTTTTGTAATGAGACACATTTGAAGGAACTCGTTATTTTCTCAGGGCTCTGACCAAAATGGCCTCGTGAGATGTTTCAGTAAAGCCAATTTGGGAGAGTCTATATGGACAGTGATTCTTATTACATTTTGTACAGGTAATAAAGCCAAGTATGTGGGACTAAAGCTAATATTTCAGGTAGTTTGGTCCTTCACTGATTTGTCTCTGGTGGAAGTGGTGGACTGAAGAGAGAAATACTGTATGTAAGAAGAAAGCTCTGTATCTTATTATATCTGATTAACCGTTGATTCCTGGGTGGCTACATGGTCAACCATGGTATGGAGCTGCTGACAACACCCCTCCTCAGCATGAAGGAGGCAGAAGGATTGACAGCTAGATTATTCATGATAGAGGAATTGAAAAATAGAAAGTGGAGACTGAAATCGGCCCAAGACTCCCATAAACAGTCATTTTTGGATAAACATAGAAATTGATCTCTGGTCTTTTGGTAACAATAAGAAAATTGGAAAAAGAAAATGTGGTACATATACATCGTGCAATACTATACAGCCATAAAAAGGAATGAGTTAATTTCCTTTGCAGGGATGTGAATGGAGCTGGAAGTCATTATCCTCAGCAAGCTAATGTGGGAACAGAAAACCAGGACTGCATGTTCTCACCTATAGGTGGGAGCTGAACAATTAAAACACATGGACACATGGTGGGGAACAACATACACTGGAGCCTGTTGGAGGAGACTGGAGAAGACAGAGCCTCAGGAAGAATAGCTAATGGATGCTGGGCTTAATACATAGGGAATGGGTTGATCTGTGCAAAGAACAACTATGGCACATAGTAACAAACTATGTAACAAACTAACAAAGTATGGCACCTATGTAACAAACCTGCACATCCTGCACATATATGCTGGAACTTAAAAAGATAAAGAAAGATAAAAGATAAAAAAGATGAAAAGTTTATCTTTTAAAGAAAAAATTTAAAATTTTTTTTTTTTTTTTTTTTTTTTTTTTGATTTTTTTTATTTATTTATTTATTTATTTATTTATTTATTTATTTTTATTGCATTATAGGTTTGGGGGTACATGTGCAGAACGAGCAAGATAGTTGCATAGGTACACACATGGCAGTGTGCTTTGCTGCTTTCCTCCCCTTCACCCACACTTGGCACACATAATTTCTTTCTTTCTTTTCCTTTTTTTTTTATTTTGAGACCAAGCTCTCCCTCTGTCACACAGGCTAGAGTGCAGTGGTATGATCTCAGCTCACTGCAACCTCTGCCTCCCAAGATCAAGTGATTCTTCTGTCTCAGCCTCCCAGGTAGCTGGGATTACAGGCACCCACCATCACATGTGGTTAATTTTGTTGTATTTTTAGTAGAGATGGAGTTTCATCATGTCGGTCAGGTTGGTCTTGATCTCCTGACTTCCAGCAATCCACCCTCCTGAGCTTGCCAAAGTTCTAGACTTACAGGCAAATAATTTCTTACTATAATTATTATTCATAAATTATTATTGGCTTTTTAAAACTGCCAATAAAACATCAAAAGATAAACAAATCAGGGCCTAAAGCATACATTTACTATAGTTAAGTAGACCTTTGATAAATATTAATTACATACAATTTAAAGTAATTCGTAGTTAATAAGCATAATATATGTAACTAAAAAGATTAAATATAATTAACAATATTATATTTACTTTATACTGCTATAAACTTTATTATTATACAACTTTACTTAGATTATAATTGTAATGAAAGTATCATATAACATGCAATAAATACCATTACTTCTCATGGCTAATAACTTATTCTATAATCAGAAACATTTTTAGGTATTACTCAGATTTCCATGTCTATGCATATTCATATTGTTAAAAGCAACTTCTCAGATTAATAGTTTACTTTTAGCAGTGACAGCTATATTTAAGGTTTACTTTCAGTTTTACTGTTCAACTAAAATTGCCTATCAGAAAATAGCTAATTTAATTCTGAATAAATAAAATAATTATTTTAATATTTTTATGAATTATTATAAAATACATTGTTTTAGCCAAATTAAAAAGTTGAAATGTAAGCCTCTTTATATTAACAAATATACAGGTTTCAAAAACGGTATAGATTGGGATGTAACTTAAATAATAAAATGTAAATATTAAATTTAGGAAATATTAAATTATTTTGTAAATAAAGTTTTATTTGAAAACAGTCTCATGCATATCAATTGTATGACTACAGCTGATTTCACACTACAACAGCAGTTACCATATGGCTTTCAAAGCTTAAAATATTTTCTGTTTGGCTTTTTACAGAAATTTTTCTTGGGTTCCGTCCTAGAGCAATGCTTGGCCAAATAATTTACTTGGCAGCTCCCAAGTTCCTGCATATTTATTTCACTTTCTCTCATTTGCTCAACCAATTCTCACTGTGTCTCTAATATCTGGGTTTCATGGTTTGTAATTGGGTAGCCCAGTGTCTCGGACCTTGGATTTACTTACATCTGTGAAAATCAGCAGGGTTTTGGGCCTGACTAGGTCTTATTAAAGCTGAGTAATGGTAAGTCTACTAAAGAAGCAGACACAGATAAAATTCTGGGAATGCAGTTCATAAGAACTAAAGAAAATTCAATAACACAAAGGTGGAATATTTCAATAGTAATGGCAATATACATAAGAAAGGCAGATTGTTTTCTTTACTGTAGCTGCCTTCTCTTATTAGTTTTGCAAAGAACATAATAAAAAATAAAAACATTTTACATAAATTTTTATTTGACCTTTCAAAAGAACTATGAGGAAACTGTATTTTTTTAAAAGTACATTGATCAGAATAAGTTAAATTTTGCTTTGATCATAACTGCTCCCAATTCTCATCAGCTTATAAAAAGTAATGTGTGTCATTTAAGTTAAATGTTTATTGTAGGCCAACTTTTGCTCTATGCCACATTGCCTTCATTTCGTATCTGTAATAGGCAGAGCAACTCATATCTAGTATACTGTTGTTGTTAAGGAAAAGAAACATGGCAAACCAATGAGTTCTTCAAACCTCAGCTCTGAGGTGGGCAAAAAAGGTTATCTGGCCACTCCTAGGTTAAGAACAAAGTCTTCCTGCAGGTAGAGACACTAACAAGTCTGCCATGATTTCTTTTTCAGGGACAGAAAGCAAGCATTTCAATATTTTGATCAAAAATTTTAAAACACTGTGTTTGGCATATAATCCTGGATTCTTAGTAGATATATGTGTGTATAAGATTCTGTAAATATGAGGGTAACAATTTGATGACAAATCTAATTGGGGATGGGAGAGGCTTTTAAGAAACAATGAATTAATCATCTAGGTCAGAATACAGTGGCTTCTGATAAAAGTTTTTTGAAAAAGTTACCATATAGAATAACTTGCAAATGGTATGGTAAACAAAAGAGAGAGGTTCAAAGAAAATGCTGGGCTCAAAAGATAATATTTTAAATATATTTCCTTAATGGTATATATTTTGCAGTATAATATGCTATCACTTTCTTTCAACTCTAATGTCTCAAATTACTTGGACTTTTGATAATACTATGTCAAATATTTAAAATGGTCAGATTATTTAAATTATATGGATGGACAAAAAATATGACATTAGTATATAATTTAAACTCTTTCTCTTTTCCAACTTTCTACTTGGAGAAAGTAAATTTCAGCATATTGAGGGAATCACAATTGCAATTCTGAAACAGCAAGTTTTCTAAGATATTTTTGTCAGAGAGTGGGTGCCCTTGTATCTCTTAGCAGCAGGCTAAAATAAATGGCCATACAAAATATATAACCTGTCTTTCTTTCCTTGAAACTGAATCCAGGCAGCTATCACTTGATCTCTTCAAAAGAAACCCAAATAGAACATTTGCTGAATGTGATCATTGGAGGGAGAGGCAAATTCTCTTGAGTTTGAAATATACATGAAAAATATTCGTAAGCTGGACTTTAGTGAAGCTGCTAAACTCCAGGGACAATGAAGACATACTAAAAACTTTCAGAGGAAATATTTAGAAACTTTAAAAAGAAGAAAACAATACAATCACTGAATCTATTAGTAATGACACAATGTAGAAAACTGTAGAATATAATCTATAGATTATTGAGGGAAAGAAAATAAAACTGTATGTCAGAAACTTACACTCATAAGAAATGACATACATCTGTTGAAAGGAGCAAAGAAGGACATTTCAGAGGATTTTAAGGCATGATGATGAGGAGCTGATGAAATCATCCCTAAAAGAAATGATCTACCTGGATACATTTTAAAATATATATATCAGAGCTCTGGTAAAGATATACGAAGTCATACAGCAAATTTAAAAATATTTATACAAGGATACTACTAAAATGTGGTCCAAAATGTGAGACTACGGCATTCTTATCTGAATCTTTCTTCATTCCCCTAACTCAGCCTTAGTGACTCAGTTATTCCGCCAAAGACCCAGCCATGAGAAACAAAATGCCTCATCACTAACGAGAGCCCACTGTGATCTTGGATCTACAGATTCAGAGAGGAATACATTTTGTGAGACTGATAGTAACATAAGCAAGTTTAGAGAGAGCGAATGACAAAGGCCAGCAGATCCATTAGCCAGAGCTTGTGATTATGTATGAGAAGCAATGGACCAGCAGATTAGCTAAATATTTAAAAGAAAGATCCAGGAAATGAATATCATAAACACACCACATATTCCTGTGGTTGACTGGAAGGCTGTGCATGAGACTGCTTAGATTTAATTCAGTCAAGGTGCTAAACAATAACAAGAAAAGAAAAGAGCAACAAAACAACCCTTGGAAGAAAACTTAGAATCCACTAAAACATAGTGCCCAAAATGACAATTTTTCAATGAAAAGTTAAGAGACAACAGAATATATGACACACACACCAGTAAAATTCAGTCAATAGAAAGTGTTTTATATTAAAATTATCAGACAAAGCTTTTTAAGCAGCTAATATAAATACGTTCAAAAGAGTGATGTAAATGATCTTCAAAGAATTTTAAAAAATGATGACGATGATTCAACATAGACAGAATGCCCGTAAATAAAATAAACACTAAGAGAATCAAATGGAAATTCTGGAGTTGAAAAGTAAAAAGACTAAAATATGATATTTCTAGAGGCTTTCAATGGCAGATTTCAAATGGCAGAAGAAAGCATTCATATACTTGAAGATACAGAGATAAAAATCCGAAGAAGAAAAAAATATGTATTAAGAAAATTAACAGTATTTCAGAAACCTGTGAGACTAAGAATCTAATCTTAAAAATGGGCAAAAAAATATGAACAGTTCACTGGAGAAGATATCTCAAAATCATTAATCATTAAAAAATGCAAATTCCAACTATAATAAGCTAGCATTATGTACCCATGAGAATGACACCCAAGATATTTATTCTCATATGTTGAATAGAAAAGACAAATATGGTAAGTGTGGATGACATGAATAAACCACAAACTTCATGCATTGCTTTTGGGAATATTCAGTGATTCAGCCATCTTAAAAAGAGTTTTGCATTTGTCCAAAAAATTAAACATAAATTTACCATATAACCATTAATAAATGTGCATTTATTCCATTTTTTGTATTTCCACAAAAGAAATGAAAATATATGTCCATAGAACACTCTTGTATGTTAGTGTCTGTATTAGTCAGGGTTCTCTAGAGGGAAAGAACTGATAAGAGATATATGTATATGAAAGGGAGTTTATTAAGGAGAATTGACTCACATGATCACAAGGTAAAGTCCCATGATAGGCTGCTTGCAAGTTGAGGAGCAAAGAAGCCTGTAGTGGCTAAGTTGAGTCCCAATACCTCAAAGGTACTGAAGCCAATAGTGTAGCCTTCAGTCTGTGCTCAAAGGACTGAGAGCTCCTGGCAAACCACCAGTGTAAGTCCAAGAGCCCAAAAGTTGAAGAACCTGGAATTTGATGTTCAAGGGCAGAAGGGATTTAGCACAGGAGAAATATGAAAGCTGGAAGACTGAGCAAGTCTGCTACTCCATCTTCCCTTGCTTCCTTTATTCTAGCCCTGCTGGCAGCTGATTAGATGGTGCCCATACTATTTGAGGGTGAGTCTGCCTCTCTCAGTCCACTGCCTCAAATGTTAATCTCTTTGGAAATATCTCACAGACAAAACTAGGTACAGTACTTTTTGTCTTTCTATCCAATCAAGTTGACACTCAATATTAACCATCACGGTATCCAAAATAATGTTGTTTCTTACAACTGCAAACAGGAAATTATCCAAAATTTCATCAGCTGGTAAGTGGATGAACAAAACATGGCGTAACTAAGTGATGACATATTAAGCAATAAAAAGAATAAATTATACCTACATTGTGTTATATGAATGAATCTCAGAAACATTAAGTGAAAGAGGACAGCTGCAAAGGACTATCATGTGATTTGATTTCTTAAAATGTCCAGAAAGGCAGATTTATATAAACAAAAAGCAGATTGGGATTGCCTCTGGTTGAGGGTAAAAACAAGAACTGACTACAAGTCACAGCAATGAACTTTTTTTGTGTGATGTCAGTGTTCTAAACCGGACTATTGAGATGATTTTGTGAATCTATAAATTTGCTAAAAATAATTGATTTTCAATGAGTGAATTTTAAGGTAAGTAAATTACACCTCAGTCAAGATACATAAAAATGAAAACATACAAATACAAGGAAAACAATTTGGACATATCTGGACTCAGAATGTAACTATTTACATTCTTTCTCTGAGAAAAATCATTAAAGATGTACACGCATAAAATGAAAATTCAGTCAGAAGAGAAATCCCATGAGAAGGAAAAGTAAATGATACAGATTATATAAAACAATCCCCTCTGATTTTAGTATCTATTCATTTATCTGTCTCTAGCCTTCTGTCCACTCATCCATCCACCTTTCCATCTATATCACTATATTGAACTCAATAGAGTACTTTCAATAATGCCGTATTTTTCTCCTATGATTACTTTCAAAAATATGTTTTCCTATCTTTTCTTACTCATTAGAGAAAACTTTCACAGATCCTCTAGCTACTGAATTACTTTCAACCACATAAGTTGTCTAATATTCAGGTATTAAACAGTACAGAAAAATCTCAGCAAAAACTTAGGTATCAAATTCACTTATAACTTCTTTATTTTATTTACTTCTTTTGAGTCAGGATCTTGCTCTATCACTCAGGCTGGAGTGTAGTGGTGCAATCAGGCTCACTGCAGCCTCCACCTCCCAGGCATGTGATACCATTCCCGCCTAAATTTGTGAATTTTTTTTTTATGGAGATGTGATTTAGCCATATAGCTCAGCTGGTCTCAGACTCCTGGGCTGAATAAATCCACCCACCTTAGCCTCCAAAGTGCTTTGATTTAGGTATAAGTCACCACTCCTAGTTTACTTAAAAGTTCTAGCAATTTAAGGATTTTGGAAAGTATAAGAAATATAAGTATATAATTTAAAAATATTTTACTTTACTGAAGTTTTTTGGACTATTTTTTGCATATCAAATGATTTCCATCAGAGTGAGAAAAGATCTGCTTATAAACAATTGCATATTTCTGAGTTTAATTGATTTAAATAGATGAGGATTTCATGATCAAACTGAGATTTTTCTAGAACGGAGGAGCCTGCTCAATAATAGAAATTCAAACACATGATTAATTCCATGAAATTATTATTTTTAAAATAGAACAATTAGAGCTGTCTGTATTCCATATATAGTAAAGAGTTAATGGTTCTTTAGAAATAACCTGTTTGTTTTAACAAGAGAGCAAATTAATCATCATGATAGGACAAAAGCTAATAGTCTCTTTAAAATTAAGGAAAAGCATGTACTGAATCAGTCTCTTTGGCATTCAGAAGTTCTGTGTCTAAGACCACTAGACACTGGCAATAATATAACTTAATTTTGTTCAAAACTTCAGCCTAAGAAAAAATATATGCTGAATTACAGCAAAGGAGAAGAATGGGATCTACTGAAATATGTTCCTCCAGATTTTAAACTCTTAGTCTCAGCTTCAGACTTACGCTTTTGTTATATTTTTCTGGGTTTACTGGAGAAACCAAAGTTGAGGGAACATTGTTTTTGTAACTATTTTTGCAAATGTACCCCAAACATAGAGGCTTTAAAGAATCACATTTATTATCTGCCAATTTCTATGGTTAGGAATCCAGACATGATTTAGCTCAGTCCTCTGATTTAGGGTTTCTTACAAGGATACAAATGTAACGTGGTTGGGCTATGATCTCATTAAAAGGCACAGTAAGCTCACTCATATGGTTGTCATTCATCAAGGGTTGTTGTACTTAGGGACACAATTCCTCACTGGTTGTTGCCAGAGGCCACCCTAAGTTCCTTGTGACATGGATCTCAGCATACCACACAGTGTGATATAGAAAGTTGCTTTATCAGAGAAAGCATAGAAGAAAAGCTGGAGAGAACGTGTGAGCAAATGGAGGCACAGTTTTTTTTTTTTTTTTTTTTAATTTTTATTGCATTATAGGTTTTGGGGTACATGTGCAGAACGTGCAAGATAGTTGCATAGGTACACATATGGCAGTGTGCTTTGCTGCCTTCCTCCCCTTCACCTACACTTGGTATTCATCCCCAGGCTATCCCCCCCAGCCCCCCCCGCTGTCCCTCCCCCATTTCCCCCAACAGTCCCCAGTGTATAGTAGACCGCCTCTCTGTGTCCATGTGTTCTCATTTTTCTTACCCACCTATGAGTGAGTATATGCAGTATTTCTTTTTCTGTTCTTGTGTCAGTTTGCTGAGAATGATGTTCTCCAGATTCATCCATGTCCTTACAAAGGACACAAACTCATCATTTTTGATTGCTGCATAATATTCCATAGTGTATATGTGCCACATTTTCCCAGTCCAGTCTATCATCGATGGGCATTTGGGTTGGTTCCAGGTCTTTGCTATTGTAAACAGTGCTGCAATGAACATTCGTGTGCATGTGTCCTTATAGTAGAACAATTTATAGTCTTTTGGATAGATACCCAGTAATGGGATTGCTGGGTCAAATGGAATTTCTATTTCTAGGTCCCTGAGGAATCACCACACTGTCTTCCACAATGGTTGAACTAATTTACACTCCCACCAACAGTGTAAGAGTGTTCCTATTTCTCCACATCCTCTCCAGCATCTGCTGTCTCCAGATTTTTTAATGATCACCATTCTAACTGGTGTGAGATGAGATCTCTATGTGGTTTTGATTTGCATCTCTCTAATGACCAATGATGATGAGCACTTTTTCATATGTTTGTTGGCCTCATGTATGTCTTCTTTTGTAAAGTTTCTGTTCATATCCTTTGCCCATTTTTGAATGGACTTGTTTTTTTTTTTTTTTTCTGTAAAACTGTTTGAGTTCTTTGTAAATTCTGGATATCAGCCCTTTGTCAGATGGGTAAACTGCAAAGATTTTTTCCCATTCTGATGGTTGCCAATTCACTCTAGTGACTTTTCTTTTGCCGTGCAGAAGCTGTGGAGTCTGATTAGGTCCCATTTGTCTATTTTGGCTTTTGTTGCCAATGCTTTTGGTGTTTTGTTCATGAAGTCCTTGCCTACTCCTATGTCCTGAATGGTTTTGCCTAGATTTTCTTCTAGGGTTTTTATGGTGTCAGGTCTTACGTTTAAGTCTTTAATCCATCTGGAGTTAATTTTAGTGTAAGGTGTCAGAAAGGGGTCCAGTTTCTGCTTTCTGCACATGGCTAGCCAGTTTTCCCAACACCATTTATTAAATAGGGAATCCTTTCCCCATTGCCTGTTTTTGTCTGGTTTATCAAAGATAATATGGTTGTAGATATGTTGTGTTGCAGAGGCACGGTTTTTATAGACATATTTCAGAAGTGAAGTGACACTTTTGTCACATTTTATTTTTAAAAGCAAGTCACTAGATTTGGCCCACACATGAGTGGAGTAGATTGTGTGAATGCGCTGAATACGAAAAAGCAAGCAAGAATTATTGGGAGTTGTTTTGAAGCCATCACAACTCCCTGTGATGATTAAATTTAGTACCTATTTCCTAGGCATTCTTGGTACCTTGTATGTGGATAGGGGGTCTTAGTCTCTGTGGAGTGCTACACAAAAAAATACCATAGACTGAGTGACTTATACACAGAAACTTATATCTCATAGTTCTGGAGAATAGGGAGCCCAAGAACAAGGTTTCAGCAGGTTTAATGTTTGGTGAGGGTGTGCTTCCTTGTTCAAACATGAATTTCTTCTCTTTGTGTCCTCACATTATGGAAGGGGCAAGCCAGCTTTTAGCTCAACTTGTAGAAGTTAATTTTCCTATTTATTATAATATTAATTTCATTATATGTATTTATATTAATATCCAATTAATAGTTTAAAATTTTTATTATGAATTGAGTTTTTGAAATTATTTCAAATACTGTATTTCTATCACAATTTTTCCCAAATTATTTTCTTCTCTTTGATTTGATCGATCTAAAAGACTCATTATTTTTTTAATTTATAATTTTTCAATCTCCTGTTAATTCACTTTTATGACATAGCACTTGTATTTATAAATGAGTGCATTTGGTCAGAAAAGTCATATACTTCAATAATGTACCCAATGCATGTATTCTGTATACTTTTAAAAAACAATTAGGGATTTGAAAATTCAAAATGGAAAAAAAATGTTTCATGTGTATGTTTCTTTTCAGGAAAGTGGATGGACTATAGTAATACAAGTACAATTTAAAGACACTAACTATATGCATTGAAACTATTTCTTAACAATTTTTTAAAAAGAACACACACATTTAACACATCATCTCCTAAATGAGTAATATGTTTGTGTTATTCCCATAACATCACCCAGTAAGACATTCTCAGTTTTCTGTCACATCCAAGGGATACTATAATTTTCATTTCTAACACTCTAGTGAAAACAACTTATTGCAAAATCTTATTAAGCACTCGTGGAATATATTACGCTCTCCAGTGAATAATTTTACCAAGTAATATTGGAGAGAAACCTTTTTAAAATAATTTCAAAAGAAACATTTGGTTTCATTCTTCAGTGAGCAAAATAAAAAAGAAATATTGTAACATAATATTAGTAGGTTAGTAAAATGCGTTTAACATCTGAAAAACCAATGATCATAAAGGATCCTATTTAAGTTTTCAAATAAGTTAAAGAGAAACTTTTACTCGTCTTCCAATAAAACAAGTACTTACTTAGACAACAGCCGTATGCAGTGATAATAAGTGAATAGGATTTTTAAAAATGCTTGTATATGTGCTTCCTTTCAAATACAAAATGCCGAAAGATTCAAATTATAAATCAGAAGAAAGCCTTTGAGATATTTCTAGGAGTCTTGGGTTTTTATTTTGGCAATATTGTCTTACCTGCTTGCTAAAGATTTTTTAAACAGTATTTTAATGTATATTTGAAATCAGAAATGTTGCATGTTAGTAATACACTAAATAGGAGGAAAAAAGTAGCATTTTGGAATTGTGTTCTTTTATTTACATTGAAGTTTTAACATTGTTTTCATTTCAGGTTGAAAAAAATTCAATGAAAACCTTTATCATTTAAGTTAACAAAATCTATGCTCTAATTTATAATATATTTCCACAATATTAAAAATTATTTTTAATTTTTATGGGTACATAGTAGATGTAAATATTTATGTGATATGTGAGCTACTTTGATACAAGCAATCATTCATATTAAATTGTATGCTACTACATTATAAACCTCTTCAGTGGATATTAAGATGTTTCTCATCTGTAAAATTACATCAGTATACATCTGTATGTATCATCAATATAACCATGTAAATATTATTGAATTTTAGTTTTCTTGGTTACAAATTGAAACCATATTTAACTGAATAATAAAAATATTTGATTAAATCTACCAAGTTTTTGTCTAAATCCGCTTACAAAAATATGTCTAGATTACCAATTTTAAAGGCATTGCTTATTAATGTATTACATCTAGATTACATTTGGTCTTTAAAATGTTTTAAAGTATATTATTTAAAAGTGTGACTCACATAGGGGATCTCAATGTCCTAATAAGTGTTTTATTGCAAAATGTCTTAAAATCACTTAAGTGATTTTAGATAGTAGATCTAGTGACCTATGGTGGTTGGTTAGGTATAAGTGTCTGTAACCTCCCAATTATGTATAACTATACTATATGTAATTCCTTCTTTTCCCATTACAGTATGTGATTCTCAATGGATAGTATGTTTCTTTATAGTTCTAGGTAATGCAATCTTTTTGTTTTCTTTTCTTTTTTTTTTATTATTATACTTTAAATTCTGGGGTAGATGTGGAGAACATGCAGGTTTGTTACCTAGATATACACGTGCCATGGTGGTTTGCTGCATCCATCCCCTCATCATCTACATTAGGTATTTCTCCTAATGTTAGCCCTCCCCAATCCCCCCACTCCCTGCTATCCCAACCCCTAACACTTCATCCACCAACAGGCCCTGGTGTGTGATGTTCCTCTCCCTGTGTCCATGTGTTCTCATTGTTCAACACTCGCTTATGACTGAAACATTTGGTGTTTGTTTTTCTGTTCTTGTGTCAGTTTGCTGAGAATGATGGTTTCCAGCTTCATCCATGTCTCTCCAAAGGACATGAACTCATCCTTTTTATGGCTGCATAGTATTCCATGGTGTATATGTGCCACATTTTCTTTATCCATTCTATCTTTGATGGGCATTTGGATTGGTTCCTAGTCTTTGCTATTGTGGACAGTAACGCAATAAACATATGTGTGCCTGTGCTTTTATAATTGAGTGTTTTGTAATCTACTGGGTATATACCCAGTAATGAGATTGCTCAGTCAAATGGTATTTCTATTTCTAGATCCTTGAGGAATCACTACACTGTCTTACACAGTGGTTAAATTAATTTACACTCCCACCAACAGTGTGAAAGCATTCTTATTTCTCCACATCTTCTCCAGCATCTGTTGGCTCCAGATTTTTTAATGATCACCATTCTAATTGGCGTGAGATGGTATCTCAATGTGGTTTTGATTTGCACTTCTCTAATGACGAGTGATGATGAGTTTTTTTTCATATGTTTGTTGGCTGCATAAATGCCTTGTTTTGAGAAGCGTCTGTTCATATCCTACAACACTTTTTGATGGGGTTGTTTGATATTTCTTGTAAATTTGTTTAAGTTCTTTATAGATTTGGCTACTAGCCCTTTTTCAGATGGGAAGATTGCAAAATTTTTTTCTGTTCTGTTGGTTGCCAGTTCACTCTAATTATTGTTTCTTTTGCTGTGCAGAAGCTCTTAAGTTTGATCAGATCCCATTTGTCTATTTTGGCTTTTGTTGCCATTACTTTTTGTGTTTTAGGCATGAAGTCCTTGCCTATGCCTATGTCCTGAGTGGTATTGCCTAGGTTTTCTTCTAGTGTTTTTAAGGTGTTAGGTCTTATGTTTAAATCTTTAATCTATCTGGAGTTAATTTTTGTATAAGGTGTCAGGAAGAAATCCCTTCTTGACACCTTATACAAAATGCTATCCTTTTCTACCTGTATTCACTTCTTGAATGATTTCTTCCAAGCTCATAGCTTGAAAAATCATCTTTATGGAGAAAAACCAATGAAGCTGTTTAAACAAATAGAAAAAAAGCAGGCAAAATACAAAACAGATGACAAACATTATTTAGGATTATCAAAATCTCTGAAAGTAAGAAGACTATGGTCTAAAATTCCAAAGAGGTGAAATTCTGTCAATAAGCAACATCCACTTATTTGAGGAAAACATTTTTGTGTTCTGTGCATGAGCAAAATGTTTAAAATGAGGGTAATTCCTGGGAAATTGTATATGTATTTATATTGTATATATATTTTTTATAGATATGGAGTTTTGTTATGTTTCCCAGGCTGGTCTCAAAACCCTTGAGCTCAATGCTAGCTACTTTTATCTTTCAAGTCAATTACAAGGATGTTGACTATTTTTAGTTTTGTTTATTTCAGCTTAGGATGTATAACTAAATGCAATAAGTCAAAAACAAGAAATTTATACAAATATTGGCACATACCAAAAAAATGTCCATTTAGTGGTCATATGTTTGCATAGCTAGAAAATCTTACAACAGACAAAAAAAAGTCTGTGATTACTAAGGGAATTTGTCAAGGGACTGGGTATAAAATAAACCTCACAAAATCAATAACTAATATTCCAAAGTAGCACAATGCTTATATTTTTAGAGCAAATATTGAGAGATTGCCCACAATTAACCAGGTACCTTTTTAGGTACTTGCAAAACATCAGTGAACAAAACACACAAAGATTCCAGCCCCCTTGTAATTTAGTGTTTGACAGGAAGAGGTCAGAAGAAAATAATAAATAGATAATTTACAACATATGTGAGAAAATGTTACATGCCACAGGAAAAAAATAATGTTTATTATTATTATTATTATTATTATTATTAAGACAGGGTCTCACTCTGTAGCCTAGGCTGGAGTGCAGTGGCATGATCACAGCTCAGTGAAGCCTTGAACTTCAGGCTTGAGCAAACCTTCCATTTCAGCCTCCCAAGTAGCTGGGAGGTGTGCTCCCCCTACGCCAAGCTAATTTGTATATATATTTTTTATAGATATGGAGTTTTGTTATGTTTCCCAGGCTGGTCTCAAAACCCTTGAGCTCAAACGATCCACCTATCTCAGCCTCCCAAAGTGCTGGGATTATAGGTATGAGAAACCACTGTGAGCCAGAAAAGAAAATTTAGAATCTGCTTAAGATTAACGGGGTTTAATGCATTGTTACGAGTAGAAGCATAATAGTATCACTTCCCTATTATTCATCCTCTGCATTCAAATATTAAGAAAACCTTCGGGCCGGGCGCGGTGGCTCAAGCCTGTAATCCCAGCACTTTGGGAGGCCGAGGCGGGTGGATCACAAGGTCAAGATATCGAGACCATCCTGGTCAACATGGTGAAACCCCGTCTCTACTAAAGATACAAAAAATTAGCTGGGCACGGTGGCGCGTGCCTGTAATCCCAGCTACTCAGGAGGCTGAGGCAGGAGAATTGCCTGAACCCGGGAGGCGGAGGTTGCGGTGAGCCGAGATTGTGCCATTGCACTCCAGCCTGGGTAACAAGAGCAAAACTCCGTCTCAAAAAAAAAAAAAAGAGAGAACCTTCGGAAATTAAACTTGGCTCTGCCAATAATTTGCCCAAAACCTTTCCTTAGTGCTCAATGTACTAGCATAACATAAATGGTGCCTCATAATTTGGTTTCACTCTAGATATCAGTCATCTCCAGGTTCTATCCACATTTGATGAGATATTTTTGAACATTGATATGTTTCCTTTCCTTTTTAAAGTATCCTGCCACCTTTAAGATTGGATAGTCCATGTTTAAACTACAAGACCAAGCTGATTTTTTTATTAGTGTTATGTCTTTTGTGACATATTCCAGATGAAGTTAATTAATCTGTATTTTACCTATGATATGAAGATATAATCAATTAATTTACATAGCAATAATTATATTAATGATAACATAATATATAATATAACATATATTCATGTATTAATGTAAGGTATAATTATGATGTTAACATTACTATACACACATTAGGGGATTATTCCCTTCTTTCCCTTCTTAAGAATTGGATCATTATAGTTTTATATCACAAAATAACAGAAAACTCTTTGATATAGTGCAATTATTCAGTACATTTTTAATATATAACAAATAAGTAAAAGTGGCATAAAAGAATTTTATTTGTGAACTTTTATTGCTAAAATTTCAATTATAATTTTAATTAACAATTTTAATTATAAAATCTGCATTCAAAGAACCATATGTATTTATTCAGAGAGCATCAAGAATATGCTAGAAATGAAATATTAAAATGTGAAATGAGGTTTTCTTTGGTCCCCAATATGGTGGATTAGGTGTTTGTAGCCTCTCATCAAACCTTTGTACACTTTTTTGCTCTTTCCAAGTGTCATGAAATAGCAAAATAGTGCACACAAATCAACTCTCTGAGCTTTAATTCAAAAATGAAAATGGGAATTTGCCAAAATCATGATGCTCAAACCAGATCCCAGGGAGGAGAATGTGCGCAAACAGCCCCCATGATGGTGTATAGTTGACAAAGTGAATGAAGCCTAAGCATGTGAGAGAGAGCCAGAACCCCTTCCTCTGTAACTCACCCTTCCACTTAGGATAAAGGAGAGAGCCAGAACCCCTTCCTCTGTAACTCACCCTTCCACTCAGGATAAAGGAGAGGGCCAGAACCCCTTCCTCTGTAACTCACCCTTCCACTCAGGATAAAGGAGAGAGCCAGAACCCCTTCCTCTGTAACTCACCCTTCCACTCAGGATAAAGGAGAGAGCCAGAACCCCTTCCTCTGTAGCTCACCCTTGCACTCAGGATAAAGGAGAGCACTTTGATTTTTCCAAGCCCTGGAGATAACTTGGGGAGAGGCTTAGAGACTCTGGGAGGGAGAGACACTGGGAAAAGCTTCTGGCATTTTCCCAGACCCAGGGCCAAGAGAAGGTTGCCATTCTTAATTCAGCGGCAGACCAAGTCAATCATTCTTTGGTGACCTAGGAATGTGGCAATGCAAGCATTTTAGTCTTGGACCAGAGATTGAAACACGTGCTCTGGAAGCACTTATATGCCTAGTTTGGCAGCTTGAGATGCCCCACCTTTTCTTGACAGTGATTGTGGTGTAGAGACCCATTCCCTGTTCCACACCCAGGCAGATCTCCAGGCATTCAACCTCCTGTTCACCCAGATTGGCAGCCAAACCCACCCAACCCTTTCTGTTCAGAGACCTAGGTGCAGGGGCCCCTATCTGTTTCACATCAAGGCAGATCTCCAGGCCTTCAGAGTACCTGCTGACCCAGATCGGCAGCATGAGCTGTACCTCCTTTCTTTCACAGACACCATGGTGCAGCCAGACCTTCTTTGCTCCACGCTCAGGCAGATATCTAGGCAGTCAGAGCTACTATTTGCCTGGATTAACAGCCTAAGCTACCCCACCTATCAAGCGCAGACATTGGTTTGACCAAGGAGCTCAGACAACTGAGCACCCCACAGATCAGCCTATTTACAGAGGCAATGGAGAGCTTCTCCCTGTAAACAAAGATCAAGTATACACCCAGTCACATTGGCCTCATCTGGCTCTTACCCATAAGTGTCATCTACTGGCTTGTAAGTTAGACCACAAAACCAAATATAAAACCTGCTGACAGAAATGCATGGGGCCACAGAAGCAAAGGCAAAATTCTACTCAATATTCTTTATAGTCACACCCACTAAGGAAGGAGAGAAAGGGAAAGAAAAACACAATAATATTATCGAGAAAGAAAGAGATAGAGAAGAGTCCGACCCACGTGAAAATAAGTACAAAAATAGAAGTGCCATTATATCAAGATAAGGAAAAACCAGCATAAGAGTTATGGCACCAAGAAAAATTTGAATGTAGTAACACCATGGAAGAATTACAGCAGCTCTCCAGTAATGTTTCCTAAGAAAAATGCAAACTCAGAAAAAAAATGACAAGGAAAGAATTCCAAATATGTATTGCAAAACAGCTCATCAAGATCCAAGACAACATTGAAATTCAAAACAAAGAAACTTTCAAAATAATCCAGGAAATGAACAAAGATTATAAATATATTAAAAAGAAATTAATCAGAGCTACTAGAATTGAAAAACTCAAGAAATTTGAAAATACAGTTGAAAGATTTATGAATAGAATGGATCAAGAAAAAGAAAAATTAAAAAGCATCAAAAAAGGAAAAAAAGTCAAACTATTTCTCCTCACTGACAATATGATTTTATACATAGAAAACCCTAAAGAGTCTTTCAAAAGGCTATTGCACCTAGTATATAATTTTAGTAAATTTCAAAAAGCAAAAATCAATGTACAAAAATTAGTATTATTTTTATGCATCAATAACATTCAAGCTGAGAACCAAATCAAGAAAGCATCCAATTTACAATAGTCTCTCTCTGTCTGTCTCTCTCTCTCACTCACTTATACACACAGACACAGATGCACATGCACACACACACACACACACAACCTAGAAATACATCTAGTAAAAAAGACAAAAGATCCCTAGAAGTGTAACTAGAAAAACTGCTAAAAAATATCATAGGTCTCACAAACAAATGAAAAAATATTTCATGCTCATGTGTTGGAATAATCAACGTCTTTCAAATGGCCATACTTCACAAAGCAATCTATAGATTCAATATTATTCCTATCAGTCATTAGAGTGAATTGGCAACCAACAGAATGGGAAAAAATTTTTGCAATCTACCCATCTGACAAAGGGCCGATATCCAGAATCTACAAAGAACTAAAAGACATTTACAAGAAAAAAACTAACAAGCCCATTCAAAAGCGGGCAAAGGTTATGAACAGACTCCTTACGAAAGAAGACATATATAAGGCCAAAAAACATATGAAAAAATGCTCATCATCACTGGTCATTAGAGAAATGTAAATCAAAGCCACATTGAGATACCATCTCACGCCAGTTAGAATGGCTATCATTAAAAAATCTGGAGACAGCAGATGCTGGAGAGGATGTGGAGAAATAGGAACACTTTTACACTGTTGGTGGGAGTATAAATTAGTTCACCCATTGCGTAAGACAGTGTAGCGATTCCTCAAGGACCTAGAAATAGAAATTCCATTTGACCCAGCAATCCCATTACTGGGTATGTATCCAAAGGATTATAAATCATGCTACTATAAGGACAGATGCACACAATTGTTCATTGCAGCACTGTTTGCAATAGCAAAGACCTGGAACCAACCCAAATGCCCATCAATGATAGACTGGACTGGGAAAATATGACACATATACACCATGGAATATTATGCAGCCATCAAACATGATGAGTTCATGTCCTTTGTACGGACATGGATGAACCTGGAAACCATCATTCTCAGCAAACTGACACAAGAACAGAAAATGAAACACCACATGTTCTCACTCATAGGTGGGTGTTAAGCAATGAGAACACATGGACACAGGGAGGGGAGCATCACACACTGGGGTCTGTCGGGGGAAATAGGGGAGGGACAGCAGGAGGTGGGGAGTTGGGGAGAGATAGCATGGGGAGAAATGCCAGATATAGGTGTTGGGGAGGAAGGCAGAAAATCACACTGCCATGTGTGTACCTATGCAACAATCTTGCATGTTCTTCACATGTACCCCAAAACCTAAAATGCAATAAGAAATAAAAATTTTTAAAAAATACTATTTCTATCAAACTGCCAATGCTATTTTAATATAATTTTTAAAAATAACTCTAAAATTCAAATGGAACTAAACAAGACTTCATATAATTAAAGCAATTTTAAGCAAAAATAACAAAACTGGAGGCATCACGTTACCCAAATTCAAACTATGCTATGTTGCTACAATAACCAAAAAAGCATGTACTGATGCAAAAACAGGCACATAAACCTATGTAACAAAATAAATAATAACAAACTAAAGCAGAACACTCTATGATCATCTGATTTTTGACAAAGTTGGCAAAGATTAGCAATAGGGTAAAAACGGCCTAGTCAATAAATGGTGCTAGGATAGCTGGCTAGTAATATTCTAGAAAAAAGAAAACTGGACCCCTACTTCACCAAACATAATAGTTAAGATGGAGTAAATATTTCATGTAAGACCTAAAACTCTAAGAACCTAGAAGAAATCTTGGAAATACCATTTTGGGTGTTGAACTTGGGAAATAATTCATGACTAAGTCCTTAAAAGCAATTGCCACAGCAACAACAACAGCAACAACAAACTATTTACAAGTGGGACCTAATTAAACTAAAGAGCTTCTGTGCAGCAAAAGAAATTATCATCAGAGTAAATAGACAACCTACAGAATAGGAGAAAATATTTGCAAACTTTGCATTTCACAAAGATCTAACATCAGAATCTACAACATAAACAATTCAACAAGCAAGAAACAATTAACTCCATTAAGAAGTGGGCAAAATACATGAATAGATACTTCTCAAAAGAAGAGAAACAAGTGGCTAACAAATGTGAAAAATTATCAACATCACTCATCAGAGAAATGCAAATCAAGTCTGCAATAAGATACCATCTCACATCAGTCAGAATAGCTACTATTAGAGTCAAAGGCAACACATGCTGGTGAGACTGTGGAGAAAAGGGAATGCTTATACACTGTTGGTGGGAATGTGAATTAGTTCAGCCTCTGTGGAAAGCAGTTTGGTGATTTCTCAAAGAACTTAAAACTACCACTTGATGCAGCAACCTCTTTGTTAAGAACCAAAAGAAAATAAATTATTTTACCAAAATGACACATGCAATTGTATGTTTTCTACAGTACTATTTACAATTACAAAGACATGGAATCAAGTTAGGTTCCTATCAACAGTGTACTGTATTATAAAGATGTGGTACATATACACCACAGAATACTATGAATGAATTATAAACACCAACAAAATTGTGTCCTTTGCAGCAATTTGGATGCAGCTGGAGGCCATTGCCCTAATTTGGTTGACAGAGAAACAGAAAACTAAATACCACATGTTCTCACATATAAGTGAAAGCAAATCTTTGGGTAAATATGGAAATAAAGATGGCAACAATAGATGCTGGGACTCCTGGAGGCTGTAGGTAGGAAGGGGAATGTGGACTGAAAAACTGTTGGGTATTATGATCATTCCCTCATTAACAAGATCAATCATACACCAAACTTCAGCATCATGAAACAAACCTGCATATGTACCACCTAAATCTAAAATGAAGTTTGAAATTATTTTTAAAAAGGGAAAGGATATTGTTGAATAAATCAGCTAAAACTTTTCTGTTTGACTTACACGTTTCTTAGTGCAGTATGGTATATAATGCCAAACAAATGTATGTAATAAATGTATTTTCTAGACATTTATATGACAGTTTACAGGGCTGTAGAAAGTATGGCATTAGCAACTGGCAAAGATTTCAAACCAAGAGCTGATGTTTAAACTACAGACTTTCAATAACATATAGTATTTTTAACGTAATATTAGAGATTATCTTAAATTTTAATAACATGTTGAGATTAAACGCAGAATAGTAATATCCCTGTATACATAATATAAGCAATAAGCAATTGCCTATACAGAAGCCAATGCTTTTTTTGATTGATAATAAACCTGACTATATAACAGGAAAATTGGACAGAATGGACTTAATATCAAAACAAACTTAAATTTATTTTAAAGATTGGAAAAGTACTTTTATTTTCTTTAGATTATAAGTCCATTCATATTGTTTAGTATCCCTTTCTTAGTAATATATTTCAAAAGCCTAAAATATAAAAAATTAGAGTTATTCTGTAGCCTTAATGAGACATTTGTTATTATTATTATTCTTTTAAATTTAGAATGAAGCAAACAGTTACAGCACAAAGGATCACAAAGTATTTGTTTCTTATTAATTCCCTTGGAATTTTTCTATTTGTTTATGAGATTATAAATATTTATTAAGTAATAAACATTTTATTCCAGTTTGCCCTATTTGAAATATGATAAAATATGTAAACAATCACCATATAAAATTAATTAGGATTAATTATGTGTAATACATAGAATTATCTCTGGTCATATTTGATAGTTACAATTTATATTTACCAAAAGTATTCTGATTTAAAATATCTTCCTTGAAGAATTGTTTTCAAAATTAATCTAATCCAATAACAATTATTTATGGATATGTTGATTTGTAGCTAGTTTTATGATTTTATTTAGCTAAAGAAAAGTTATAAGGAACAGAAAAGAGCTATCAACAATTAAAGGCACATTTAACAAAGAGGCACCAAAGAGGCACAAGGAAATTTTTGGTGGTGAGGAACATGTTTTTTATTTTAATGATGGTGATCATTTGATAGATTTATGCATATATTCAAACTCATCAAATTTTGTGCATTTCATATGTGTAGCATTTTGATTATTGAACATATTTCAGTAAAGCTGTTAAAAATCATAATCAGTGGCTCATGCCTGTAATCCCAGCACTTTGAGAGGCTGAGATTGGCAGATCACTTGGGGTCAGAAGTTCGAGGCTGATCTGCCAACATAGCATAACCCTATCTCTACTAAAAACTACAAAAATTAGTTGGGCATGGTGGCACGCACCTGTAGTCATAGCTACTTGAGAGCATGAAGCAGGGGAATCACTTGAACCCAGGAAGCGGAGACTGCAGTGAGCTGAGATCAGAGCCCCTGTACTCCAGTTTGAATGACAGTGCAAGACTCTGTCTCAAAAACAAACAAACAAACAAAGCCATAATTTTAGGAAAAATAGTATTAATTTAAGCAAGCTAATTAATATAAAGCATATACAGCTGTCATCAATTCTAAAGAATTAAAGGGGAAAGTCAGAGATGTTCATCCATGATGTTTTTTAAAAAATTTTTTTTTAAATTTTATGGAGTCAAGGGTACATGTGCATGTTTGCTACATGAGTATATTGTATAATGGTGATCTCTGGACTTTGCATTTACCTATCACTGAATAGTGACTATCATACTCAGTATGTAATTTTTCAACTCTCACTCCCAACCCCTGGTCAAACCAGCTCTCTATTGGAAGCCCCAGTGTCTATTATTTTCCTCTGTATTTTCTTGTGTATACATTATGTAGGTACCACTTCTAAGTGAGAACATGCAATACTTGATTTTTGGTTTCTGAATAATTTCACTGAGAATAATGGTCTCCAGCTCCATCCTTGTTGCTGCAAAAACCACAATGCTATTTGTTTAGCTGCGTAGTATTCCGTGTGTGTGTGTGTGTGTGTGTGTGTGTGTGTGTGTGTGTGTCTGTGTACACATTTTCTTTACCTAATAATTTGTTGACAAACACTTAGGTTGATTGCAGACAATGGGGAAAGGACATTCTATTAAATAAATGGTGCTAGAAAAATTGGGTAGCCAAATGCTAAAGAATGAAACCAGGCTTTATCTTTCACTATATACAAAAATTAACTCAAGATTGATTCAAGACTTAAATGTAAGACTTTAAACTGTAAGAATCCCATAATAAAACTTAGTAGAAACTCTTCCGGACATTAGTCTTGGCAAACAATTTATAAGAAAGACATCAAAAGCAAATGAAACAAAAATAAAAATAGACAAATGATGTATAATTAAACAGCATTTCACAGTGAAAAAATAATCAACAGAGTAGATAGCCTACAGAATTGGAGCAAATCTTTGCAAATTATGTGTTTGACAAAGAATTAATATCCAGACTCAAGAAGAAACTCAACTCAACAAGAAAAATCTGAATGACCCATAAAAAAGTGGGCAAATGGAGAGAGATACAAGATGGCTGATTACTAGCAGCCCAGGATTGTAGCTCCCAGTGAAAGCACAGAGAATAAGAGGACGCTACACTTTCAGACGAATTTTTATTACTCACAGACCAGAAGATTCTTAGTGGAGGAGCCCCACGGGTCACCAGCAAGACTCTTGTTGCTGGCACGGCAGTTCTTGGTGCAGAGTGAATGGGACTGAGTCCCCTTTTGGTCGACGTTTGGAGCTCTGGGAAGGCAGAGTTGCCTATTCAGCTGATTGAAAAAGGGACTCAAGAAGGAAGCCAGACCAGAGATTCCCAGGCAGAAAAGCACCATGAATCTTAATTCCACTGTTTTGGCCAGTGCAGTGGGTTGCTCAGATTCCAGCGCTGGGAATCAACAAGTTGGACATCCACTCAGATACCTAATTTGAAAGTCGGCAATTACAAAGATGACAGGTGGATAAATTTACAATGATGGGAAGAAACCAGCATAGAAAGGCTGAGAATACCCAAAATCAGAATTCCTCTCCCTCTACAGGGGATCACAGCTCCTCATCAACAAGGGAACAAGGCCAGATGGAGAATGAGTGCATTCCAATAACAGAATTAGGCTTCAGAAGGTGGATAATAAGAAACTTCTGTGAGTTAAAAGAACATGTTCTAGCCCAATGTAAAGGAACTAAGAACCTTGAAAAAAATGTTTGACAAAATCCTAAAGAGAATAGACAATTTAGAGAGGAATATAAGTGAATTAATGGAACTGAAGAATACAATACAAGAACTCCGTGAAGTATGTACAGGTTTTAACCATCAAATTGATCAAGCAGAAGAAAGGGTATCAGAGGTCAAAGACCAACTTAATGAAATGAAATGAGAAGACAAGATTAGAGAAGAAAGAGTAAAAAGGAATGAGCAAAGTCTCCAAGAAATATGGGACTATGTGAAAAGACCTAATTTACGTTTGATAGGTGTACCTGAATGTCATGAAGAGAATGAATCCAAGCTGGAAAATATTCTTCAGGATATTATTCATGAAAACTATCCTAATCTAGTAAGGCAGGACAATACTCAACTCCAGGTAATACAGAGAACACCACAAAGATATTCCTCAAGTAGAGAAACCCCAAGACGCATAATCGTCAGATTCACCAGGGTTGAAATAAAGGAGAAAGTTCTAAGGGCAGCTAGAGAGAAAGGTCAGGTTACCCATAAAGGGAAGCCTATCAGACTCACAGCAGATCTCTCAGCTGAAACCCTACAAACTGGAAGAGAGTGGGGATCAATATTCAATATGCTCAAAGAAAAGAGTTTTCAACCCAGAATCTCATATCCAGCCAAATTAAGCTTCATAAATGAAGGAAAAACAAAATTTTTCATGAACAAGCAAGCACTCAGAGATTTCATCACCACCAGGCCTGCTTTTTAAGAGTTTCTGAAAGAAGCATTACACACAGAAAGGAACAACCAGTATCAGTCATCCCAAAAACTTACCAAAAGATAAAGAGTATCTCCATAATGAAGAATCTATATCAACTAATGGGCAAAATAGCCAGCTAGCATTAAACAACAATATTAAATTCACTAATATCAATATTAATAGTAAATTTAAATAGATTAAATGCCCCAATCAAAGACACAGATAGGCAAATTGAACAAAAAGTCAAAACCCATTGGTACGCTGTATCCAGATCCATCTCATAAGCAAGGACTCACAAAGACTCAAAACAAAGTGTTGGTGGAAGACTTACCAATCAAATAGAGAGAGAGAGGAAAAAAAAAAAAAAAAAAAAAAAAAAAACAGGAGTCGTAACTTTCATCTCTGACAAAATAGACTTTAAAAGTAACAAAGACTAAAAGAAACAAAGAAGGACATTACATAATGGTAAAAGGATCAATGCAACAACAGAAGTCAATGATCATAAATATATAGGCACCCAATACAGGAACACCCAGATACATAAGACAAGTTCTTAATGACTTATAAAGAGACTTGGACTCCCACACAATAAAAGCGGGAGACTTTGACACCACATTGTTAATATTCAACGGATCAACAAGATAGAAAATTAACAGGGACATCTATGATTAGAACTCAGACCTGGAGCAAGTAAACTCAGTGAATATTTATAGAATTCTTCACCCCAGGTCCACAGAACATACATTTTTCTCAGTATTCCATTACACCTATTTTGAAAGTGACCACATAATTGGAAGTAAATCACTCTTCAGCATTTGCATAGCATTTCACAGACTTGAATGAAATATTGGTTGGCTGTTTGTTATTTTCTTCCCTTATTCCTTCCTGTCTCCGCTGTTAAGCACAGCTATCGGCATAAAAGAGGTTTTTAATACCTATTTTTAGATTGCATTCCAGCCTGGGCAATAGAGCAAGACTCCTGTTCTCTCTCCCCCTTTCTCTTTCTCTTTCTTTTTTTTTTTTTTTAAAAAAGTGGGCAAATGCCATGAAAAGATATTTTTCAAAAAAAGACATGCAAGCATCGAACAAATGTATAAAAATGCTTATCATCAGGTCAGGAACAGTGGACCACACCTGTAACCTCAGTACTCTGGGTGGATGAGGTGAGCAGATCACAAGTTCAGGAGTTTGAGACCAGCCTGGCCCCATGGTGAAATCCCATCGCTACTAAAAATGCAAACATTTAGCCAGGTGTGGTGGTGTGCACCTATAATCCCAGCTACTCAGGAGGCTGAGGCAGGAGAATCATTTGTACCCAGAAGGTGGAGGTTGCAGGGAGCCAAGATCATGCCACTGCACTCCAGCCTGGGTGATAAAGTGAGACCTGTCCCAAAAAATAAAATAAAAATTGCTCATCATCACTAATCATCAAAGATATGCAAATTAAAGCCAAGATTAGATGACATCTCACATAAGTCAAATGGCTATTGTTAAAATTAAAAAACCACATGTTTGCAAGGATGTGGAGAAAAACAAATGTTATACTCTGTTCATGATACATTTTCTAAATAAAAACACTAAATATAATAAATTACTTTTTAAAATTTTTATTATGATGATATGTATGTGCCTATTATATTCTTTTCAAAGGACATTGGAACGATTGTCTAATATAGTCCCTGATATCATGATTGGCCTTGTCAGAAGACAAAGTGGGTGGATGTTACTTTAATGATAGTGTGGAGGAGGTTACTAGATTTCATTATCTATCATTCCATATACATTTATTATTTAAATCAGAAATGTTTTCTCGTCTAATAAAAAACAAATATTCTGGTAGATGATCTATTTAGCATATAATCTCATTGCAAATCTATTGAGAGCCAGCCATGATCAAGCCCAAATGAGATAGCTATATGTTAGTTACTTGGAAGACGAAGGCAATATCTGGTTCAAAGGAGGTATAAACCTGAAGAATCAAAATTACGTGGCTGAGGCAATACAAGCATTCATTTCCCAAATCTGCTTTCCTTCTCCAGTTCTCTTATGTTTAGGAGATCCATGTTTCTAAATCTAGGCACGGAATGTAGGCCCAGGTGAAGACTCCCCTTCGAGGCTCTCATATATTTGAGAATATAGGTTAGCTGAATAGTGGCTGAATTCATCCTCATCGGATCTACTATGTGAGGAAAGAGATCAGATTTTGTGCCTTCTTTCTTCTTGATCCCTCTCTTCCCCTCTTCTTTCCTCCTTTGTTTCCTTGTTTCTTTCCTTTGTCCTTATTCTCCTGCTTCTTTGTCTTCACTTGTCTCACTCTCCCCTTTTGTTTATTTACTTCATTTAATTTTTTGAAATGGTCTTCAGTACTCAGAGATCTCTGGAAGGCCAAGTGGTTGTCTCCACACAAAATATTTATATCTAGATTCCTCCATGTTTGATCATCTGCTTGAAATTGTAAGAGGAGAATATGTTTTCTTATTAATCGCTAGGACCATGAATGATGTTTTTATACCAAAAGTCTGATTATCAAGAGAAAAGGATACAATTAATTGATTATAACTTTTAAATGACATGGGAGTTTTGAGAAATGAAGGCCTCAAGAAATAGAAAAATGTATATTTTTATGTTTATGTTTGATTAGTAGAGGACAGTTGTAGATGAATATGATTGGAGGACAAAGAGTGTGATCTGATGATAATATACAAGGGGTAACTTAGCAAGGCCTGTTTGTTCAGATTCTTCTTTATATCCCTGTGTGTTAAGAGATAAGGATGTTTCTTGCCTTTAGGTATAGGAAGGGCACCTCTTAAATGAAAGTCTTATGACCTGCTTCAGAAAAATGTCAGGTAATGCTTTATAGTGTTTATGACCTGCTTCAGGGAAGAAGGGCGTGGAAAAGCCAAAGAGTGATCTTGCTTCTGCTATTTTCTCAAATGACAAGATGCCATATTTTGGGGTAGAATGCCCTGAACTCCATCACTGTGATGAAATTTAGAAAAACTAGGAGTCATTAAGTAGGAAATGTATATTTTTTTAATATTTTTAAATGGAATAGTTAATTTTTTGTTTCCAGGAATATTAGATGCAGAAAATTTATTCTGTGTGAAAATATTTTCAGAATGATTTCTTTTCCCAATATTTTTAGAGTAGGTAATCTGGAGATGTCATAAGAATATCAGTTGTCCTAAAATTGTAATGCGGTATCATGTAATTCCTGCCATATTAAGAAGTCACTCTTCTGTAGCGTTCTTCCAAATTATTACTTTAGTGAGTTAATCATTGTACTCTTACAGTAAACTGTAGTTTTACTACTGGCTTCGGTTGCAACCTACTGTTTTATTGGGTATTTTCTGCTGTTTCTTTACCAACCCCTCCAACAATGCATGTTTCAAAATTTTATTCTGAATTAATTGTCTGGCTTAGACAAATCACTTCTTTGAGTCTTGTGTCTAATATCTGCAACAAATAAATTATCTTACTGATTTTCAGTCTTTTTCCTAGCCTTTAGGTTGTATGAAGTTTTATTTTGGTTTTAGTCTGTTCTGTCCAAAGACATGCTCCTCATGATTTTCTTCTTTGAATAACACCATAATTTAACCAAGTATTCACATTTAAATTTTCAAATTTTCTCCATCACCCGTCCTTTTACACAACAGCCCTATGCATTCTATTCTTTTTAATGATCTTTCTTTTCTCCTTCATTCTATTCCCATTTTTGTCATGTCAATTTAGATCCTCATTAATTTGATTCTGAATTCCTTGCATACATTTCTAATTATACTCCTTTTGAGGGTCTTCCTCCTTCTCATTAATCTGCCAGAACAGATCCAGTCATATTCAAATGAATTAAATGACCACCTCTCTCCCCTACCAAATTGAATATAAACATAATAACATTCTGACATTCAGGATTTCTGCAACTATCTCTAACTTTTACCCTATTGATTTTCATAAAATGACATAAAACTGTTCTCCAACCGAATTGAAACTACGCTTTTCCTAAAGAACATTTTTCTTTTGTCCCATGTTGCTTGTTGTTGCTTAGTTTTATTTACTTTGGTTTGGGCTTTGTTTATCTCAAGAAATTCCATGTGTGTGTGTTATATACTTTTCTTTCTCTGGAATTTCTTTTATTTTACATCAAAAGGCAGGATTTTTTTTTAATGGAAGTTCTATCCAGTTGCCATGGCAATTATGTTATGAAAAATAGAAGCTTAAAAGAACCTAGGACCAACTCACTGATTTTTTGAAAATGAAAACTGAGTACCGCACGTATCAATGATTTGGCAAGGTCACTGTTTACTTGGAGCTACAACTGATAGCCTACCTCACAACAGGGAGATGTATTCAAGTGCTGATTTATTTTATTTTGCTGCATCATAGTACTTCCCACCTATATTACTGTAGTGATTCATTTATTCCTTGAATTATGGTATTTCTGTATTTGTAGTTTTCTTCTAAAAGATTATAATCTTCTTAACTGCAGACAATATAATTCATTTATCTTTCCCATTGCTCTTTAAAATGAAATATATATATATCAAATGTTATATTATATATAAATATATATATTTATATATAATATATATGATGTATATTTATATATATTTATATATTTATATGATATATAAATATATATTTATATATATCATATAAAATGAAATATATATTTGATATATATTTATTTATATACACTATATAATTTATATATAATATATATGTATATTTTATTTAAATATATATTTCATTTATATATTTATATATATTATATATGATTTATATATCAAATATATATATTTTATATAAAATGAAATATATATATGTTTGATATATATATATCAAAACATCTTCAGATCATAAAACCATGATCAATGATTTCAGTTAATTGAAATACTCATGTGGTCACTGATGATATGTATATCATATATACCTCTATCTATTATCTATATTCACACTTATACCTATATTTAAATCTGTATCTACAAATTATCATCTCTTAAAAAAGAATAGTAGCAACACATAGAACTCTTTTACCAGAAACATGTCAAAAAACATTGAAATGCACAACTAAAAATTACTTCATATATTCTTATGTAATTGGAGAACTAATTTTTTGTTTAAAAAACTAGGCACAAATGATTGAGATGGGTTGATATTTAATTGAATTGTTAGTCAAACCTATTTTACCAGTTCTACCTGAAATAAGCATTTTGCCTATTGTATTAGTTCATTTTCACACAGCTATAAAGAAAGACCTGAGACTGGGTTATTTGTAAAGGAAAGAGGTTCAGTTGACTCACAGTTCCACTTGGGTGCAGAGGCCTCAAGAAACAATCTCAGGGTAAGGGAAAGCAGGCACATCTTACATTGCTGCAGGCAACAGAGAGTGAGACTATAAAAGGAACTGTCAAACACTTATAAAATCATCCTATCTCCTGAATATTCACTCATTATCACAAGAAAAGCATGAAGGAAACCATCCTCAGGATCCAATCATCTCCCTTCCTCTACTCTCTACACGTGAGGATTACAAGTACCTCCCTCAACAGATGGGGATTACAATTCAAGTTAAGATTTGGGTGGGGAAAGGGAGACAATCCATGTCACTCATCGTTAAATTGCCTACCCAGAACTACCTTTGATTTTTTTAAAAAAAGCCTACCTTTGCATATTGCCTTAATATGTATCTAAAATGCTGTTTACAATTTTTGAAGAAAAATTGCCATTTCTAAGCAAGGTTAGGATTTGACTCTGGCTTTATTGAAGCAAAAACAAAACCAAAAACACACACCTACACACACATAAATATATAAACATATTTCCATAAACGTTTCTGAACAGAGGGCTAAATTATCACTGCTATCTTTCTTTATATATATTATAACACATATATAAAAGACCTATATGTAACTTACATCCAAAATTTTATTGTCTGGAATGCTTAAATATCTTTGATTTTTAAAGAAATGTATATTTCATGCATAATTTAATATTGAATAGTTTCTTTTCTTTGAGAAAGTGAATATTATGTAAGATTAATGAGAATCATCAGTGGAATTTTTTTAAGTTCTCAAAAAATAACAATAGTTAAAAAAGAGTTTAAAACAAACAAATAATTATTTTCATTAAAGGTCATATATAAATATTTGATGGTAAATTTCCCTGGCCTATGCGAATGTTTTTTAGCATTTTACTTCATGTACCTGTATTCAGCAGGAAATTGGAAATTCTGGCCTTTGCACAAATGATGTCAATACATTCAGTTAAATGAGAAAAAATCACCTAATTGGGGGAAAGTACAGTCACTCAAATTGGTCATTTTTCATTACGTTGAAAATGTACTGAGATAATTAGCTGAAATTCCCAAGTAAACACAATACTTCATCATTGTGAAAGCATAGTCAGTGTAACTAAATTATCATTCAGACAAAATGAAAGTCCAAACACTGGACTTTCATTTCTGGCACTTACAAGATGAGTGACTTTTACCAAGTCATTTAAGTTTCTGATACTCAAGCTCACTTGTAAGATGGAAATAAAATATCTCTTTCAAAGAGTCACACTAAATTGTAATAGAATGATTGTGAGCAGACACAGAATCTGCCAAATAACAGAAACTTGTTCTTCCCTTCTGAAATAAGGATCCCTTAGTTGTGTTATTTAGAAACATCAATTGAACCACTTTCCTGTGTCTTTTAAATTTTATTATTTATACCAATGGAGAATATCAGAACAATTAAAGAATCCACACAGGCAAATCAAAGTAGAAAACTACCTAATTTGAGGTTGGGATTTAGAGTGACTTAAATATGTTAAAATATGATTCATGAAATTTGTATAGTGGAAAAAATATCTTGTGGTTAAGATTTCTTAAAAAGTTGTAAAGTCTATAGAGACACACAGCTTCTTAAAGTTCTTTACCAAGAATTATGTGAATTGATTTTACCACAGGGACATTAATTCAATAATACTCCTAAAAGTGATTAGGGAATGTGTATTATTTGCCAAGGATAGTAGACAGGAGATGTAACAATCCATTGTGCTTATTATTATTTGGCTAAAAATAACACCCAAAATTAACAGGAAGTTACACTATGAAAGAAGTAAATGTAGCTTGCCCTTTTATAAATTAGGAAAGGGTGCCTCTTCCTCAATAGGCACATTCCAGAGCCAGGGAGCAAGGCTTAGTGAGTTTAATGCCAACTGGATTTCAACTCCCATTGTTCTCCTTGGTTAGGGTCTCATGTAGAATGTATTAAAAGCACAACAGAGATTTGTGGTCCTAGATTAGGGATTATAACCAAGTTTTTTTTGAGGTCATAGTCTTAAAGATTGTTGCCACTTGGTGATTGGCAAATTAGCAGATGAAACATGCAAACTATAGATGGGGGTAATGAAGAAAACATGACAGAAAAGAGTCAACTCTGATGGCAGAGCTGTTAGTCTATACTCTCAGTTTTTATAAGCCTCTTGGCTGCATTTATGTCCCTCCTTTGAGTGGAAGATGGGTGTCCTATCAGACTAGGTTCAGGGAGATTTTGATGTAAGCAAACTTGTATCTAACTAACCTCTTCTCTCTTGTGGTTTCTGCATGGACCCACTGATTTCTTGATGACTCATGGTTTGTTCATATCTCATCCTCTAAATTTATTGTTTTCATATGAATTTTACCTGAGCAAATCTTTCCTCAAAAATATTTAACAAGAAATTCGAGCCTCATGTGTTTCACTGTATCCCTCCCCCCAGCTACCTCCGGGACATCACCAGGGTACTGTGTAAATGCTGTAATAGAACTGTCAAGATTCATTTTACTTGTTTTGCCAAAATAAAAAAAAAAAATCCATCTATTTCTTAATCATCTCAGACTGTGATTTGCTCTTAGAAATCTAAAACTGTATACTTAAACTCAAGGGTTAATGACTTCTCCCCGTTTATGCATTATTTTGACAAAGTTTTCCAATACCTTAACCTAAAATCAAGTTCCACGGGGGGAAAATACATAAGATCCTTTAATTCAAGTCAAGGAGCTGTTTTGCTTTTCCTTGATCCTGTCTTATGGACCTTAGTAAAATGTTCAGAGACTGTAATTGATGGATACTGTTTGGATGTTTGTCACCTCAAAATCGTGTGTTGAAATGTGATTCCCAATGACGAAAGTGTGGCCTGGAGGGAGGCGATTGAATCATGGAGGCAGATCTCTCATAAATGGCTTAGCACTGTCTTCTTAATAATAAGTGAGTTCTTGCTCTGTACTCACGTGAGATTTGGTTGTTTAAAAGAGCTTGGCACCTCCCACCTCTTTCTCTCTTGCTCCCACTCTTACCACATTACAAGTGTGCTTCCGCTTTGCCTTCCACCATGATTCTGAGCTACCTGAAGCCTCACCAAAAGCGGACGCCAGCACCACACTTCCTATACAGACCGCAGAATTGTGAGCCGGTTAAATCTTTTTACCTTATAAAGCCTCAGGTATTACTTTATAGAAATGAAAAAAATGGTCTAACACATGGATCAAATTAGTTAATATCATCAATTCTGAGTTTTGTTACATATAAATGTTCACACCCAGGTTATTACACTTAATCATCTTAGTAGTCATGTAGTAACCATATAATATAGATTATTGCTATTATCATACTACTATTTGAGGCTCATACAGGTTAGATGACTTGTAGGAGCCTCAGACACTCGTATGGTACTTATTCAGCTCAACAAAGAAATAATGGACTGACCACCGTTTGTAGTAAATAATTTATTTTCTTATTCTACTATTTTGAATTAATGATAATTTTCAGATAATTAAAACAGAATATTTACATCAAACCTTTGGCCAACTACAGTCTTGGAATGCAGGCTATTCTTTGATTAGGCAAAGTTCAGTACTGTAGCAAATGAGTCCTTTTTTTTTTTTTTTTTTTTTTAAGATGGCTTCTCGCTCTTATCACACAGGCTGGAGTAGAGTGGCATAATCTTGGCTCACTGCAACCTCCGCCTCCCAAGTTCAAGCGATTCTCTTGCCTTGGCCTTCCAAGTAGCTGGGATTACAGGTGGCCACCACCACACCTGGCTAATTTTTGTACTTTTAGCAGAGACGGGGTTTCACCATGTTGGCCAAGCTGGTCTCTAACTCCTGACCTTGCATGATCCACCCATCTTGGTCTCCCAAAGTGCTGGGATTACAGGCTTTTTTTTTTTTTTTTTTTTTTTTAAACTTGAAGCTGCATGGGGTTTATAATAAAGCAGTTCTTCCACTTGCCATATGCTTTTTGCGGATGGAAATACACTTTTAAATAAAACTACATCTTATTTAAAGAGACTCCTTAATTTTGCAGTTTGAACAATCTATATATTTATATAATTCTCAATATATTGTAAACATTATTAACTCATAGTTTCTCAACCCATGTCTCCTTATTGCTTATCATATAGTCTCATATTTATGTGCTCCTCTGATTAAAACAGGTCCTAAAGAATATGTAAATGCATACTTCTAATGGTGTGTCAACTGTTTTAAAATTATCAAACACATTTGTGTGCCTGCCATGTTGATATGAATGCTATAAAAGTGAATTTATTTAACCATTACTAATGAATTTTGTTAATCCTCACAGTTTATGGTTTAATGATGTTTCTTTCCCACTAGTGCTCTCTACAGTGAAAATGTAGAGAGGTAAAATCATTTATTTTCAATGAAATAAATTGACTTTACAGGTTAATGTGCTTTCATTTCAAAGCTAAATGCTATCATTTTACTCAATTAACTTCTTGTCCTTTGTTCAAAGTCCAGAAACGATAAGAAGTTACATCGTTACTTTATCCTTTCTGCAAATTTCTCTGAAGTTGTAATTACTGCACCGAGAATTTTAGATTTTTTGCACTTTACCAATCTTCAAGAGGCAACATGGTATCAATGTAAGTGGAGTTTTCCTTAATGGATTTTATCTGCTGGTCAAGACCTTTTCAAAGTAATAGAAGTAAGGTCTTAGTGTTCATCTGATACAAATAACTGCACTGAATGGAAAAAGAATTCAGATTAATACTCTTTTATAAATGCAGCAAAAGTGTGCTTTTACTGTAAATGAAAAACTGAAGATGGAGTCTGAATTTGCAACTTTAATGAGAATTTAACACATACCCTACTTCCAGGCATTTCACATTTTGTGCCAGTTTCACCTGTTTCTTTTTTCTTTTTTCTTTTGTTTTAAGTTCTGGGGTACATGTGCAGATCTTACAGGATTGTTACGTAGGTATATACATGCCATGGTGGTTTACTGCCTCCATCCCCTCATTTCACCTAATTCTTATCCAGTTTATTGCCATTAAAACTAACCGTAAGTCACATAGACATGTTAACTATTTGAAGTTCGTATTCTATTTTACATCTGAAAGATCAGATTTGAAAGCTTGCATTGGAACCCACACTCCTGAGTCTGGCATTCATGGATGAAAATCTGTTCTTGAGATTTCTCTAAGCTTTCCTCCTCTGATCTTCTTCAAGTGACCTCTCCTGTCACTTGGTTCACTGGAAATGCCATATCATTTTCCTGAACTCCGGTTGTATTTATTATCTTGATTAATCATTTGGCATATGTTGTTTACATCCTTAGAATCTTAGGTTACAACAAAAACGATATAGACTTGTCGGTAATCCAAACCTTTTGTTATGGTACCAATGGGAAGAATAAACCAAGACTTTAAAAATGCACAGTGCAACAGACTAACTAGTGTTTACAACTCTTTGAAAGGTACAAGGGAAGAGGATCCTCATTACTTGAAGGGGCTCCATTAGGCAAAGAGAGGCCATTTGAGGCCTATAAAGACAAACATAATATACATACGCAATGCAATTCTAACATATCGTAGGAACTAAGCAGGAAGCAGTTGAGTTTCAATGGAATGTTGTTGCAGGAGAATCATGAAATATAACAAATTTAGATGATCGAGTGAGGAGTATATCCCAGTTTAAATGAACAGCTTAATCAAATCCAGACAAGCCAAAGTAAACACATACTATAAGATTAAGATATGAGATATTATAAATAATAGCTGGCATAAACCAGAAAAGCACTGATATGAAATAAATAAATAATGAGGTGCTGTTGTAGGTTGTGAACCCAGATGAATGTCAGGAAATAATATTATAGAAATCTTAGATTGACAATCAAATATAAATGAGATCAAAATAGAAGGAGAATCCCAAAGGCAATGAAATATCTAAAAGATGGAAATTTTGCAAACTGAGGTAGTAGCAAAGAGATGAAGAAAGTATTGTAAGAATAAAATGATTTTAAGGATGAATATGTAGCGGGTGGAGGGGGGAGGGAGCAGAGGCCTCCCAAAGTTGCTTTCAGTTCCCCTGATCCCATGTGCCCAGGTTCTTGACCTCTCTTATCCCAAAAATGGGGGCAGGGGCCCCGGAGGCGCAGTGAGTTTACTGTTGGAATAAATACAGTGGACCCAAAGAGTTTTTGCCAAGAGCGATTTGTTAGTCAGAGAGAGAGAGAGAGAGAGAGAGAGAGAGAGAGCGAGAGAGAGCTCCCTTGTTCAGTGGGAAGGGATCCAAGGGAGGAGTCTGTATAGATAGGGAGCATTGGGGTTTTAACCCGGAAGTTATTCCTGCCCCATTCATGTTCTCCTTCAATGAGAGGAGTTCCTTCAAACTTCTGCAGGGTGATTGATTTTTGACTCTGATACTGAATTGGCTACTTGGCCCTCAACAAAGTCCCCTCCTGCCAGAGCTTTTGGGGGGCTTTGTAAACAAAGGAGCACACCTGGATTTTTCACCTAGCCCAAGCGTGGGAAAGTCAGAAAAAGAACTCTAGGTACCTGGATGGGGGCATGGATGGAGGACTGGCCCTGGGAAGTTCCTGCCTTTGAAACCACGGCCCCCGTGGACCTACACAGTCCCTCAATAATTGTATAATTACGGTAACAATGATAGGTAAATGAATTTTTTTTTAAAGAGTAATTATTTAGTAGCCTAAAAAAGTTACAAAGATACCACAAAAAGGTGATCTCAATTTTAAATGCTGAGTTTGAAGTTACTACTGCATATCCAATGAAAATGACATTAAAAAAAAGAAACTGTATTGGTGATCCCAGTGCCTTTTAATGCAGATTTACAAATCCGGAGGAAGAGCTACATGAAACTGACTTAGAATGATTTTCAGAATATACTATTTAGTGGGGAAAAAATGTAAAGGAACGTACATAGTATGCTTCCTTACTGGCAAGAAAGAAATGAAAATTGACATGTATCTTTTTCTCATAATGAAAAGAAGCACTAGAAGTACAAATAAGTAAAGTTAGCACAAACATGAGGTAAAGGGAGAAAGTGACAGGCACTTCTTGAAGTTTACCTTTTTATACAACTTTGACTTTTAAAAACACATTAATATTATTGTTTTAAAACAAAATTAAATCAATAAGAATAGGAAAGGGGGAAGAAACCCAAACTAAAAGACAAGAGACAAATAAATCTAATTATATTTTGAGTAAGCACACTAACTGCACTGCAGGAAGAGAAAGAAAGGAAGAAATGAAAGAAGAAAAAAGAAGGAAGGAAAGATAAAAGAAGGAAGAAAGAAACAAAGGAGGAGAGAGGGAGAAAAAAGGAAAAACAAAGAAATAGAAAGGAAAAAGGAACTTAGGAAGAAAGAAAGATGAAGAAAGAAGAAAAGAAAGCAATAGGAGAGAGAGAGAAAGAAATAATGGAAAAAGAAACTTCTCCAGATGACTTATTAACACATACATATTAGCTGATTTTATAACCTAAGTCTGGAGCAGGATGGGCTGTGAGGAATAAAGAACAAAGTGCAAAAAATTCTGTTGTCTTTTTAGTAGATATGTAGCGGTAAGCGAAGTTTAAATTCTGAAACTAATTTTTATGAAATACAGAATTAATTGAATCAAATGTGCTGATGCTTGTTTGTGGGATTCTCAATTCTCAGTGTGGAAAATAAATAAATGGGAAAAACCACAAAAGAGCACATGTGAATGAATGGATCAGAAATGGAAGTATCTTTGTGAACTTACGATTCTTAAAATATGTAAAAGTGCATATGCATATGTTTATAAGCATACGCATATATTACATGCATGATTTACAGTTTATTTTGCCAACATTGAGGATGCGAGCCCATGACAGCCTCAAGGGGTTCTGATGACATGTGCCCAAGGTGGTCGGAGAATAGTTTGCTTTCACACATTCTAGGGAGACATGAGACATCAAGCAACGTATGCAAGATGAACATCGGTTCGGTCTGAAAAGGCAGGACAACTGGAAGCAAAGGTGGAAAGACTTACAGTAGGGCAGGGCTTCCAGGGCATAGGTAGATAAGAAACAAATAATTGCGTTCTTTTGAATTACTGATTAGCTTGTCCAAAGGAAGAAATCAGATATGCATTTATTTCCGTGAGCAGAGGGATGACTTTGAATAGAATGGGAGGCAGATTGGCCCTAAGCAGTTCCCAGCTTGGCTTTTCCTTTTAGCTTAGTGATTTGGGGACCCTTCCCAAAATTTATTTTCCTTTCACAGTGTGCCTATATATGTACATGTCTATTTATATTTGTAAGTGCATATAAGTATATGTGTATATGAGTGCATTAATTTCCAAACGCTTTTCAATAAAAGGGCAAAGAAGCCAACATACCCACTGGAAATGAGCACACTTAGTACTCAGATCTTGATCTCTATCAAAATAGATTCTTGAACATAAGGATAATTACAGGGCTGTAGCAGGTTAGGTATGAGATAAATCTAGGACAGCATTTATGCAAGGAAGTAAGAATGGAGGCAAGTTGCAAGGACACAGGAGCTAGCTTATTTGAAGGAAATTCACTCTGCAAACAGGGACCATTGGAGTATGCAGATAATTAAATTAATTATATAACAATGAAATAGGAATTCATGTATCTATCTCAGTTTGACTATTTACATACTTAGTAATGTTAACTATATTAAAATATATTTAAATGTATTGCCAATTTATATATTACATACACATACCCACACAAACACATGTCAGAACTGAGGGCTCTTTTGCACAGTAAAATACTAAGAATAGAATTATAACTGTGGAAGGAATGCTGAAATTGAAAAAATATATTTATTTATGTATTTTTTTAGATGGAGTTTTGCTCTTGTCGCCCAGACGGCAGTGCAATGCCAATCTCAGCTCATTGCAACTTCCGCCTCTGGGTTTCAGGTGATTCTCCTGCCACAGCTTCCCAAGTAGCTGGGATTACAGGCTTGCGCCACCACGCCCGGCTAATTTTTGTATTTACTTTATTAGAGACAGGGTTTTACCATGTTGGCTAGGCTGATTTCGAACTCCTGGCTTCATGTGATCCACCCACCTAGGCCTCCCAAAGTGCCGGTATAACAGATGTGAGCTACCACTCCCGGTGGAGAAATATAACATTTTTATAACCAACACAGTAAAGACAGGATGATAAATTTAGAGGCCAGTTTGAATAAGGAGGAGGATATTCCAGTGTCCCAACAGACTGCTTTTTAGTTGGAAGAAAAAGTAAATATCAAAACAAAATAGTAATTAAAAAGTGGAAAAAAAATTTCAATACTCTGGCATCAACTGTGAGTGACAGATGGACACCATTTGCTTCTAGATGTCATATCCTGGGAAGAAACAATCACCTATGTAGTATTTTGATCAGCAATGCATAACCTCAACCTAATCACGAGGAAACATCTGAAAGCAGAAATTGAGAAATATTCTATTTGAAAAATAAATGTTATACTGTTTTCATCAAATATGTCATTGTAAAAATGACAAAAATTGGCCATGAAAATATTCCAAATTAAAGAGACTAAAACACATGATCAAGAATTATAATATCTGACCCTAAATTAGATTCCATACTATAGGGGTGGAAATACTATAAAAGATATTATGAAATTAATCAACAAATTTGGAACATGAGTAGTAACTTAGATAAGAGCAATTACATAAATATTGTTATAACTTTTCTAAATGGACGGTGGTTATATGAGAGGATATCCAAATTGTTAGGAAATGCACATGGAAATAGTTATAGGAAAAGCACCATGATATATGCAACTAACCATCAGCCATTTCAAACATTATGCAGATATAAATCTATTTGCAGTGATTGTGTACAAGCAAATGAGTGAGAGAGAAAATGAGGCAAAATAATAACAGTGGGTGAGTATGAATGAAAGATAAAATAGTATTTCTTTAAATATTTTTATTTGTACAACTTTTTATGTTTGAAGTTATTTGTAAGTAAAATTTACAAATGTAAAATTCAGTTTGAAAATGAAAAACTTGTATCTTTTTAAAACTTTTTAAGCACTCAAAATTAAGAATTGGGGAATTGATTAAATTTGGAAGAAATACATAAGTAAGTTTTTGCAAAGGCATACACACATGTAGGTTGTGATGGTTAATTTTGTATGAGAATTTGACTGGGCCATGGAATACCCAGATATTTGGTCAAACATTATGCTGTTTGTTTTTGTGAGGATGCTTTACATTGACAGGCTGGATAAAGCAGATTGTCATTCTCCCCCTATCCCCCGCTAATATGAGAACATCTCATTGACATTGTTGAAGGCATCAGTGGAAGAAAACACTGACCATCCACAGAATAAGAAGAAATTCCTCCTGCTTGACTGCTTTCCAGTTGGGACAGATGTTTGTTTTTGGACTCAAATTCAAACATTACTTCTTTTGGGTCTTGAGACGGACAGCTTTTGGAATGGAACTACACCATTGGCTCTCCGGTTCTCAGGCCTTTGGACTTGAACTGGAATTATGCTGTCAACTCTCCTTGGTCTTGAGCTTACAGACTGCAGATATTGGGACTTGTCAGTCTCCACAAAATTACGTGAGCCATTTTTTTTTTTTACAATAAATCTATCTATCTATCTATCTATCTATCTATCTATCTATCTATCTATCTATCTATCTATCTATCATCACCTATCTTCTGTCATCTATTTGCCTGTATGTCTATTTACCTATCTAATCTTCCTATTTATCTATTTACCTGTCTACCTACCTACCTATGTACTTACCTGCACTTGCTATTGGCCTCATTTTCTGGAAATCTCGAATACACACATATTTGTATATTACATACTAGTATAATAAAAATATTTGGGAACACGAAATAGATAAGTGTATCAGAGTTTCCATTTCATTTAGAGGCAAAATTTGTTGAAGTGCCTCATAACACACTTCTTGTACTTCATATTTTTATATGCCTTTACCCCTTTGTAAGATCATTCAGACTTTTAGCTTTAAATATCATATATTTTCTGAAAACTGTCAAATTTGCCTTTAGCCCAGAACTCTCTCTGGAAATACAGATATTATATTAAATTGCCTACTCAACACTAAAATTTAGACATGTAGTCAACATTTCAAACATAATATTTTAAATTTCTATACCTTAGAAACATGATCTGAAGCAAAACCTTTTTGCCTCCCTTGCATTTTGCAGTCGTGCCTACATCTGGTTAAATAGACTTCAGAAGCATCAGGAGAAACACTGAGGAAGAAAAGCAAAGAAATACTATGTATGTTCTTGGTTGTAAACCAGCAATCTGGTTTATTTAGCTTTGCTAAAATAAATTGGGCCCATTTATTTTGAGAGTCTGGAAGGATGTGAGAATTGGAGACAGAGGCCAGGTGCGGTGGCTCATGCCCATAATCCCGGCACTTTGGGAGCTGTGGCAGGCAGATCACAAGGTCAGGAGTTTGAGACCAGTGTGAACAACATGGTGAAACTCTATCTCTACTAAAAACACAAAAATTAGCATGGTGGCAGGTACCTGTAATCCCAGCTACTTGGGAAGCTGAGGCAGGAGAATCATTTGAACCTGGATAGTGGAGGTTGCAGTTCGCTGAGATCATGCCACTGCACTCCAGCCTGGGCAACAAGAGTGACACTCTGCTTCCAAAAACAAACAAACAAACAAAACAAAGGAAAGATTAGCATAGGTGCAAATCTAGGGAACACAGTTTATTTGGTAATCCTGACCTGACGGGAATTTTCGTGATGATATTTTAGGCATATTGGATTGGTATTGGTGTGGATATTATGGAAATAAACTTGCTTCCTGAGAAACAGAGCTCTGTAGCTCCTTTACCTACAACAATGTGAAATAAATTTGTTTTGTTTTACATGTATAATCTAATTGAGGATGTAGATTATATACATAAAAAGAACACATATCTACATTAAAATAGATGGACAATAAATAAGTAGATACATTTTAACTGCACATCAACAAAATGTTAATACTGTGGTTATGCAAGGAAGGAATTATTCAAATCCACACATATCCCTCCATCTCCGTAATCTAATGGGCTTCATGTAAGCATACTCTTTTTCTGAGACTACCTGACCATTTGTAAGTGATGAAATGGTATCAGTTCTTCCCTTCTTTCAATTTTTCATCCTCACTGAAGCTAGAGAAATCATTTTGAAACAAGCATATGATTATTTGGTATTTACTTATTAAACGATCTCCATGGTATCCCATTTTCTTTTAAGACAGAAAAGATATTTCTTTAAACGTAATTTAAAAATGTTTGCAACAGTTTGCACTTACTAAGTTCTCAAGCCTCCTCTCTCTTACTACTCCAGCTCCCTCTCACTATGAAAGTGTTGTACTTATGGTTACTTCTGTATCTCTTACCTTATTTCTTCTTCAAGTTAACATCTTCATATTCATACCTAAAACCAATAATCTTGTCCTCCCTGAGTGCATTAATTCCCTCAGATGTGGCACTTGCTAATTTTGCAATGTTACATTAAGTCAAATAGCAATATAAGCAATATTGACTTAATGACTCTAAACCTAAGGTGACCTCCGGGATGTGCCTCTCTTTTTGTCATTATTTAAGCAGGTCACAGCCATCAATCTTACTTACAGTTAATCAAATCAATTAGTTTGCAGATTAATCTCTTGCTTTTCTTAAATATATATGTAAAACCCAAAGATCAGATAAAAGACAGAACTAGGGTATGTGTCCAGGATGAGTGTTTAAGAGCAAAAAATAGAAAGCCCTACAATAGGATAGAGAAAAGGAAAGATCAGAGAAGGTGATTTTAGGAATAAAATGATGGCCTCTGTATTTGAAACACGGATAATAAGAAAAGAATAAGAAGAAGAAAAGAAGAAGAAGATGAAGAAGAAGAAGAAGAAGAAGAAGAAGAAGAAGAAGAAGAAGAAGAAGAAGAAGAAGAAGAAGAAGAAGAAGAAGATTGTGAATTATTTCCTTATTCATATGAGTAAATAAATCCTAGCTTTGCCTTTCTCATATTTCACATTTTCAATGTGTGCTGCATATTGAAGAAAACAACCTGCTTAGTCTGGTCTTAAAGGTTGCCTGCTTAGTGACCAGAAAATTCACTTTTAGAAGAAACCCTATGTGCCAGTGATTTAGACCTGTTCTACTTTAAATGGAGCACTTGAAATGGCCCTGAAGAATGTCATCCAAAGTGCAGCGTTAGGGGGCATACCAGCCACAGTGAAAGGTCATGCTTTGCTTCCCATTCACAATTCCCTTTGTTGCATGTGTTTCTGAATTTTTTCTTTATCCTAAAACTCCCTAGCATACATACTGAATTTAGAGTTCTTCTAGTACTTGAAAATATGCCAACACGACATAATTCTTTGAGGAAATTTGGAATTATTTGAGGTAAAGACATGTTCAAAAGAGGCAGTGCTCTCTCTTATAGTACTCAGATTAAATTCATCCCCTGCAAATCTCTTATTTGTTATTTAATCAATTTTTTATAATCTTGTGACAAAGAGATCAGGAATCTATACAACATTAATTTGCAGGCATTAGTTTGTATGTTTCCAGAAAATCTTTCTTTCTTGGAAATACACAAATATTCTTGTAAAGGATGATTAAAGTACATGTTTGATTTTATGACTTTTGGAAAATTTGTGTTTATTTGCAGTAGGAGTTGCACCAAAGATGTGACATTGTTGTCGTCTTTTGTATGCACCATAAATTGCCTGATGAACATTAGTTTTCATTTATTGATATATTTATATATTTGCTTACCATAAGCTTCTTTTTTATTCTTAAATAAGTAATGCAAACTTCTTTCTGTGTTTAAAGGGAATTTTAGATTGATTTGGTTTGGGATATAATATTTTTAATTTAAGGTAAAATACATAATAGTTCTATGTAGATTGAAATTAAATTGAATTATGTTATTAAAATTGGTGGTAATTAAAATAGAAAGGGCATTTTTAAATAAAATCACAGTGTATGAACTAAAAATATAAATCTCAGAGCTTATGATTTACTTTTAGGGGGTTGAGTGATTTCAGCTCTCTAAATCTTCACATTTTATATCAAATTATATTATCTTACATTTTATATCAATGCAAACAGTCTGTACATATGCCAGGGTTTATTTCTATAGCTGTCTGACCTGTGGCTTGAAATGATATCAACCATTGTGGTCAATATGTAAATTAAAGCAGGTTCAAACATCTAAGAATCCTGTTCAGTTATCAAGCACTTAGTTCATTTATAATTTTTGTGTTTTATCAAAGATATATGTGTGTGTGTGTGTGTGTGTGTGTGTGTGTGTGTGTGTGTGTGTGGTGTGTAAGCTATTTGTTTTCTTTATATTGAGAATTTCTCTTCATTTTCTTCTATTTCACAAAATGTCATATGAGTATGCATATTTACCCTTAGAGTTTAGCAAGTACTTGTGCAAAATGTTTGATAAACGTACTGTTGAGATCAATCAACTCTGGGAGAGTCTTAACATGAATTTTTGGAGTGGAATCTGTGATATGCAGGAGATGTTCCTACCAGCCAGAGAGTACTGATTTTGCACAACTCTTTCCAACTCTGTTTTTAGTGACTTCAGGTTATTGGCTATAAGAACTATTTATGCAAAGAAAATCATAAAAATCTGTGAATGTGTATACAAATATGCATATATGTATTTTAAAATATATATCTTCATTCCAAGTTTCAGGATCACATTATTAAGAAATGAATGCCTAATTTTTATGTGAAAATTTGGCAAGGCTGTTTATTTAAATAATATATAACATCTAAAAGTTCTAGTCAGTTATCAAGCATTTAGTTCATTTATAAATTTTGTGTTTAATAAAAGATATATGTGTGTATATATGTAAACTTTATTTTCTTTCTATTGAGAATTTCTCAATATAAAGAAATGTTACATATTATTTATGTTATATATTATTTACATAGCACACACATTAAGTTTTCTTTTTAGCTTTTAGCAATATTAGCTCTATGGACAACAAAAAATAAGAGATTGTTTTCAGGTTGTCATGAATGCTCTCTGGTCCTCAGACTGTGAAGATGTTGAGAGTTAATGAACCTGTTCTTGTCATTCTATTTGTATAATAACTCAAATTATACAAAAGAATTAATCTATTATCACATGGTAGTCATACTATTACCATAAAGATCAAGTGAAAGTATCCAATTGCACTTCCAAAGCGTGTGTTTCAGTCTATATTTTATTATAGTTAACCACAAATGATAACTTCATGAATCGTGATGTTATTACATGACGTGATTACTAGCATCCCATTTTCCATGGGTAGACAGGCTAGCATTGCACTAAGCTTAAGGGTGCAACCAAACCAATCACAAATTTCCATCTTTGTGAGTCTATGTAATGAAACTAACCTAGGTATCAGTTCTGTATCTGTTAAAGTTGATTAGTGAGAAGAAGCCATGAGGTAATTTGAAGACATACACTTAAATATAAAGAATAATCGACAGGAGATTGGAGAAACGGTGAACTGTCTAATAAGAGTTAAAGCAAACATAAAAGAACAAAGAAAAAGCAGATGTAGGAATCAACTACCATTCATGAGGCTGAGATTAAAATACCTAAGCAAGAGCCTTCCTTACCATGTGAAGACTGAAATTGAGATCGTTTAGGAGGGGTCAAATCTACAAATCGCAAAATGATACATAAGATGCAGAGGTGCTTTGTTGGCACTTCTGCTACAATTTGTTTTTCTAGGTTGTTAGAGAAACTCATCCACAGAGAGAGGATGTGCCTTAAAACTCACATTACTGTCACTTGTATGGGTGGTGGGGAGTCGTCCGTGTGAAGGTGCCTTATCTGTGGCATCTCTCCCTGTCATCTCTCCATTGCAAATCTTCCAAGAGAGATGATAGGGAGATTCACAGGCTGATGAGTGCTTCTTCCTGTTGCTATCAGAAGGAACCAGATGGTGGGGGCATATCTGCAGGGCTGGATGCTTGAGAAAATACACTGTGCTGATGTCAGGTGCTGGAGAAAGCTGTGATCTTCAGGAAACTCGCAGCAAAGAAGCCATGTACTTTTCATGAGCCAAGTTTTGTAGGAAGTGTGCATTGCGGGAGCCTAGAGGTAGAGAAAACTGTGTAGATTAAGGAGCCAACTGCTGGAAAAAGCACACTCCTTAGAAATCTGGAAAGTGAGGCACAGTGGCATCAAGAAGAAAAAGCCCCCTCTTCCTCTTGTGTCTCTTGAGCACCCCCTACTAACATGGCTTAACATAGTGTCAGCTAGTAAAGGACATATATTTATGAAACCCATCTCCATTATCGTGGAACAGTCAAAACAGCTGATTTTGAAGATGAAAGTTAATACATTTTTAAATGTATTATATGTTATAAACTGTAAGAATATCTAAAAATGTAAGTAACTTGCCACTTGTGGAATCATTTTTATTGAGAAGATACTTCATAGGAAAATGTCACAATAATTCCTGGAGATCTTTTGATGTATGAAATAAATTAGATATGTTTCTTTTACTCCCACTTTGTATTATAAAATGTCCATAGATATGAATAGAAAAAAAAACCTCTCTGCCTAAATTTAGCAGATTTAAATATTTTGCTGATATATTTTAGAAGGTACAACAGAATAGACAGTGGGAGAAATATGTGTGTCTTTAGGAGAGGGTCACCAAGTTTATTTTTGAAAGTGAGGTGAAGGATGACAAAATATGTGTGTCACAGATGTTAAACAACATATGACCTTCATCTGGGCATGGACTTTGATATTTTGAAGTTCCTGTGTAATGTGACTTTTCTGGGTTATTGTTTATTACTAAATGTGGGCTAGGTACCATGAGACAAGAATAAAACATGACGAAGAAAATTCTTAAAATATGAAATTATTAAAGGCATATCAGCTTTTTCTTCCTGAAAATCACATAATAAGTTATCATCTCTGTCTTTTATTTTGTCCCAGGTTTCAAATTATATTTCTTTTATAAGAAATGCTGTGGCCCAAACAACATCCTTATTGTATCAGACAGCAGTCATTGTTCAACCAGAGGTGCAAAACCACTTGGTTATATATTATATATTTTTGTTACAGGAAATCAGCCTCATACAGTCACAGGAGGTTGTTAAGAAGCCTTTATAATGCTTTTTTATACCCACATCTGATGTGGAATCTTGAAGTTGCAGGGTTATTAGTTGATAGATGTGAAGGGTGTATATCAAAGGCAGGTGACAATGATAGAATAAGCTGAAACCCTAAACTGAAACCAACCATTCTTGTTGCCTCTGACTTTGATAGTAAGAGTATCTTGCAGAAGCAGAGGCCCTGTGTCAGAAAACTAAACTTTTCTAAGGAGTCAAAAATGCCAGAGGAAAACATAAGGATAGGCAGAACAGTTGCAGATCTGGCTACTACTTCATGCCATTGAAATCAGTTATTAGATCAACAAACACATCTGTGTGTGTGTGTGTGTGTGTGTGTGTGTGTGTGTGTGAGAGTGATTTACACAAAGAATACATACACGAGAGAGGAAAGAGAGAGAGAAAATGGTTGCTACCTTCAATTTACCCTCCAAATCTCACAAGAATATTCTCCCACCAATCTTCTAATGTGTCCAAATTAGAAACATAGATAGGAACTTCTCCAAAGTTTAGTTCAGTCTAGTTAAGATGACACATAACACTTAACATGTGTTTTACATAATAGTAATCTCCTAAAGTCAGACTATCAAATATGTTACATTAGTCAATTTTCACACTGCTATAAAGAACTGCTTGAGTCTGAGTAATTTGTAAAGAAAAGATTGACTCACATTTTAGCATAGCTAGGGAGGCCTCAGGAAATTTGCAATCATGGTAGAAGGTGAAGGGGAAGCAAGACACCTTCTTCACAAAGCAGCAAGAAGGAGAATGAGCACAAGAGAAACTATAAAACATTTATGAAACCATCAGATCTCATAAGAATTCACTTACTATCTTGAGAACAGCATGGGGGAAAAATGCCCCCATGATATAATACGAGGGGGATTATGGGGATTATAATTTAATATGAGATTTGCATGGAGACACAAAGCCTCCTCATACCATTCCACCCCTGACTCCTCCAAAAGTGCATGGCTCTTTCACATTTCAAAACCAATCATGCCTTCCCAACTGTCTCCCGAAGTCTTAATTCATTCAAGCATTAACCCCAAAGTTCAATTCCAAAGTCTCATCTGAGACAAGGCAAGAGACTTCCACCTAGAAGCCTATAAAATCAAAAGTAAATTAGTTACTTCTAAGATACAATGCAGGTACAAGCATTGGGTAAATGTTCCTGTTCCAAATGGGAGAAATTAGCCAAAACAAAGAGGCTAACAGGTCCCATGCAAGTCTGAAATCCAGCTGGGCAGTCATGAAATTGTAAAGATCCAAAATGATATCCTTTGACTCCATGTCTCAAATTCAGGTCATGCTGATACCAGAGGCAAGTATCCAGGACCTTGGGCAGCTCCACCCCTGAGGCCTTGCAGGATACAGTGTCCTTCCTAGCTTCTTTCATTGCTGATGTTCAGTGTCTGTGGCTTTTCCAGGCACATATTGCAAGCTGTCAGTAGATCTATTATTCTGGGTTCTGGAGGACAGTGGTCCTCTTCCCACAGCTCAAATAGGTAGTGTTCTAGTGAGTACTATGTGTGGGGCCTTCAATTCCACATTTTGCTTTTGCACTGTTCTAGTAGAAATTCTCCACGAGGGGTCACTCTCTGAAAGTTTCTGCCTAGATATCCAGAAATTTCCATACAACTTCTGACATCTAGGTGAAGATTTCCAAAGTTCAATTCTTGTTTTCCGTGTACTGGCAGGACCAACACTACATGGAAGCTACCAAGGCCTGAGGTTTGCACCACACTGAACCAATGGCCCAGGCTGTACCTTGGCCCCTTTTAGTCATGACTGTAGCTGGAGTGGCTATGACACAGAAAACCAAGTCCCAAGGCTGCACAAAGCAGTTGGGCCCAAGCCCATGAAAGCATTTACCACCCTTATGCCTCAGAGCTGTTATAGGAGAGGCTGCTGAGAAGATCACTGACATGCCCTGGAGATGTTTTCCTCATTGTCTTGGTGATTAACATTCTATCTCTCATTACTTATACAAATTCCTGCAGCTGGCTTGAATTTCTCCCCAAAAAAGTGGTTTTTCTTTTCTACCACATTGTCAGGCTGCAAAATTTTCAAACTTTTGTTCTCTGCTTCCCTTTGAAACATAAGTTCCTATTTCAAACCATCTCCTTGTGATTACATAAAACTAATGCTTTTAAGAGCACCTAGGTCACAGTTGATTGCTTTGCTGCTTAGAAATTTTCTCTGCCAGATACAGTAAATTATCTCTCTCAACATCGAAGTTCCACAGATCTCCAGGGAAGGGGCAAAATTCCACCAGTGTCTGCAAAAGCATAGCAAGAGTTACTTTTATTCCAGATCCCAACAAGTTTCCAGTCTCCATCTGAGACAACCTCAGCCTGGACTTCATTGTCATTTTACTATCAGCATTTTGGTCAAAGCTATTCAACAAGTCTCAAGGAAGTTCCAAACTTTCCCATATCTTCCTGTCTTCAGAGACCTCCAAACTGTTTGAACCTCTGTCTTTTACCCAGGTCCAATGTCATTTCCATATTTCTGGGTACCTTAATAGCAGTATCCCATTTTTCTGTGGTACTAATTTACTATAAAGACTATGCTATAAAGAAGTATGTGAGACTGGGTAATTTATAAAGGAAAGAGGTTTAATCGACCCACAGCTTAGCATGTCTTGGGGTGGGGAGGTCAGGAAATTTAAAATCATGGTGAAAAGCAGAGGGGAAGCAAAGAACCTTCTTCACAAGTCATCAGGAAGAAGAGTGACCATAGGAGGAACTACCAAAGACTTATAAAACCATCAGATCTCATGAAAACTCGCTATCGTGAGAACAGCATAGGGTAAACTGCCCCCATGATCTAATTATCTCCATCTGTTCTCTCCCTTGACACATGCGAATTTGGGGGATTATGGGAATTATAATTCAAGATGATATTTGAGTGGGGACGCAAAACCTAACCATATTATAATATTATATGGGATTTTGGTTCCTTCAGAAAATTGATTATTAAAAATACATTTATATTTATAATTGAGAAATAATTGTTGTGTATATTCACTGGGTAAAAAAATGTGATATTTGATATATGCATACATCATAGAAAGCTGACTTTTGTTTATTCATTGATCAAACGTTCACCTGCTAATATGTGTTTTTTAATATTTTATTGTATTATTGCTATCAAAATTAGCATTTAAGTTATCCTTCAAAGTAAACTGCTACAGGGAACATAATTGATTCATAGCCCCAGATGCTTTTCTTTTGGAGCCATCATAATTTTGTTTCAAGGCCATGTATAACCTGGCTTTCTTTCAACCAATAACTAAGCCCAGTGGGGATACTAGTGTCAGCCCTTGGGGATGGGATTCAGACCTCTTCAGCTGAGCAATGTTAACTCAGGGAGTGCTTGTTTGCCTAGCTGAAACTTTCTTAGAAATGTGTTGTAGGCTAATATTCTTACCCAATGCTTTCTTTTCTGTCCCTTTTACAGGTAACAGAACAGTATCATAATCTGATGTTTCTCTCTGCATAATTTTCTTTCTTTTATTCTTTGCAGATATTCCATCAAAAAATGTATTACACATCTAATTCCATTTTATTCTGTTTAAATTATGCTATTAATTAGCTATTTTACTCAATAAATATTTAAATGTCTATAATGATGTTATAGAATACAAAAACAAAATTGGCAAACTTAAGCTTACATTTCATGGTGAAACAAAAGGTATATAGAAATGATCAAGTATATACAAGAGAACATTTTATATTGTATCTTACATAGAAAGTTTATGTAATAAATACTTCATGGAATTTTAAATATGAAAAGTTTTAGTTACCTAATATGTATTTACCTAAATACTTCTGATATAGGAAGAGGGTCATTAAAGGACCTTACAGAAAAAATAATTTTTATACTATATTGCATGATAATCTTGTAATTGTATTAAATCCTAACATAAATGTAAATAAAAATGTTGCAAATATTTTAGATTCATAATATAGAAAATATAATTAACATATTTATAGTACAGAAGAAAATGTTAGTCTTACTGTAATTTTTCACAAAATTTTGATGTCATAAATATAACTTCATAGTTGATGTTCAGAAAATCATCAGTTAAAACTTGTATTAAACATTATTGTTATTCTCATTTGTATTTCCTTATATTTAAGTATTTTCTGAATTGTTGGCTTTGTCATATTCTAGGTTTCTGAATGTGCCTAACTCACCCAGGGTATCATTTGTTCATTAACAGCTCTAGTACAATCCCGACATCATTAAATCTTGCTTCCCCTGCAAAATAGGCATCTTCACCTTGCAACCTACTCACATTCTCAGAATTTGACAGATATCAAACAATAAATAAGACTAAGTAAAAAAGACTTGCCCATACAAGAGGGGCAAAAGATTAAATTGCTAGAGAAGTGTCCAGGTCAGCACCTGGGCGGGGGGGTCTCTCCTGCACACTTGACTCAACGATAGATGAATAAAATACATTGACACACAGATATTATATTTTTCCAGTTAAACTGGGTGTCCAGACTGCTTACAGACTTCTTGGAGAGTGCTGTAAACAGTTGAGACCCAGCCCTGACACGCTGGCCTCACTGGCATTTATTCAGCACACATTAAATGACAAAACTCTGAGTCAACACCACTAGAGTTTAAAGATTAAAGGATAGGTTCTGAGGCCTAAAGCAAACACCATTAGTGGATAATATTCCTGGTTGACCTCCCCGCAAGAGAGCCATCCAGAATGATCAAAGGTTAATTTTAGAATCACATGAGTAAACAAGTTAGTTAGGTAAACTCCCCACATTCCTTTGTTTCCACTCTAATTTATTTAACTAAAGAAAAAAGGCTGCCTTTAGCCAAGAATGATAGGAAAAAAAAAAAAAAAAACCCTTAGGCCTTCCAAAAGGGTTTGAGTCTATATACTATAACTTTCTCTAATACTTTTTTTCCCTTAATACTTTTTGCCACCACCCTGAGTGAATCCCCACAGAGAAGAATTTTTTTTATAGAAAATATAATAAAAACTCAGTTCATCAGTGTGTCATTTTATTTTTTACTTTTATTTCTTCATCTGTTATGTGGCTCAGATATTAAACAGAAGGCTAGTGATACATCACTATAACTCTAGTATATATGCAGGTCATGATGAGGTATAATACAAAAGAAAATACCAATTTTATCTATTTAAATGAAGTAAATATATTCATTTATAATTTTTTTAATTTCATATATACATTATAAAAATTTAACAAAATGCAGAAAATAATTAAAAAATATGTCTAAAAATTTTATCCCTGATAAATGTTATTGATATATTGGTATAAATTATTCTTTAACTTGTTGCAAATAACTTTCTAAAATTTTTCTAAAACATAATTATAATAGGTAAATTATTTCAGAAAATACATTATTGGTGTAAGAAAAATATTTAATTATGTTCATTTCATACTTTTTTTTAACTTTTGGCACTTTAGTTCTATGATGTACATGTGTAGGAGGTGGGCAGAAAAGGATAAGAAATGGAGCATTCTATTCTAAGTATTTGTGAAGTTGTCTAATCATTTATATAATAATTCATTTAATCTTCCATGATAACAATTCTGACTTTATTAATGCAAAAACATAGGTTTACATATTTTTGTCTATTTTTAAAATTACCTTAAGACAATTATTTTGACAGTATTTAAATCTTTTCCTTATGGAAGTTTTATACTATACATTTTTTTAGTTGGTAATATAAATCATTCCATTCTTTTTCAACAATATATTGGCTACTTATATATATATAATCTCTAGGGACATTTTAAAATTTTGCAATCTATTATAAATTCTGTTAATTATGCATTATAATTTACAAATTTGTTTAAAAATAATGAATGTTTAAAATCAAGTATTTTTTACTTCTTTACTTACCAAATTGATATTTATGCACTTTAGTAAAATTTTAGTTTTCTTTACCCTGATCAAGAGCCTTTCCAATTAATTTCATTTCTATTCATTGTACATTTTTATTATTGTTTCATAATTTTTAAAATATCATATTAAAACACATTTACTGTAATATTGAAATAGCTGATTTGGTAATACTTGGGTACATATTAGCAACTATGTTGGGCTCTTAAAATTTTTTGTATTTGATTTTCTCTAGAAAAACTCTGAAATTATTTGCAAATTATGATAATTTTTATTTCATATGCACACAAATTTTTAACTGTGTATAAATATGTGCATGTGTTTGTATCTATATATATCATGATATATATAATTTGTCATGTATTGCATTCAGCTATAATCTCCAGAAAAAGTTATAATTGTGAGAATGATTATTTTTTATCTAATTCAGATATTACTATGATTCCTTAATGTTTCTTCATTAAATAGAATGTTCTCTACTGACTTAAAAGGGAGCTTTAAATCATTTATGGGATTTGCATTAAATTTTAAAGATTTATTTTAAACAAAATTGAATACTGAATTATTTCTAAAATTCAATAACTTTTTATATTTTTCTGATATTCCTGTTTGCCTCTTAATAAGATAATTTGTATTATTTTCTTATTTACACTTTTGCTGTCGTTCTATCCTAGATTTGTTGGTATGTTTATTTATTTATAATTTAACTCCAGGATTTATTTTATTCAAATGACTCATAAAAACATAACTAGTATTTATATTGGTGATAATTTTTTCTCATTTGTCATCTCTTCCAAGTTTCATATCTCATTTTAAAATTTTCTCTTTTGTTTCTCATAATATATATATGTGTATATATATACATATATATTTGTTATCTATACCAAGTTAGAATATAATTTTACAGTGCATTAGAAATCTTTAAGTAATTAATTTTCAAATTTATTTTATAATGCCATTACTTCCTTCTGTATTCATAATGTTTTCATGTTTTCTCTCCACTTTGTGTATCTTTTTCCTCTCTCTTTCTTTCTTTCTACATATATATCTATGTGATATATGATATCTATGATATTTTGTTACATGTATTCATTATATAGGAATCAAATCAGGGTGTTTGAGGGTATCCATCACCTCAAGTATTTATCATTTCTGCATTTGGGGAACATTTCCATCCTCTTTTCTGGTTTTGAAACATATGTACATTATTGTTAACTCTATTTTGCTATCAAATATTGGAAATTATTTCTTCTATCCAGCTGCTTGTTTGTACCCATTAACCAACTTTTCTTTATCCCCTTCAATCTCACCCACACAACCATCCCAGCTTCTCTTGTGTATCATTGTACTATCCAGTTCTGTGAGAACAACTATTTTAGCTACCACATAGGAGTGATAAAAACTGATATTTCGTTTTCTGTGCTTGTCTTATTTTACTTAATATGATTAGCTCCAGTATCATTCATGAGGCAGCAAATGAGATGACTTCTTTTTTTAATGGTCAAAGAGTATTCCATTGTATATATTTATGCCATTTATCAACTTTATTCATTCATTAATAGGCACATAGGTTGATTTCCTATCTTTCATATTGTGACTAATGCTGTAATAAACATGAGAGTACATGTATCCCTTTATGAAATATTTTATTTTTCTTTGAATAAATATCCAATTGGATCATATGGTACTGCTAATTTTAGTATTTTGAGAAATATCTATATTTTTCCATTGTGGTTATACTGATTTACATTCCCATCAATAATGTATGAGAATTCCCTCTTCTCTGGATCTTCTCCAGCATCTGTTAATTAGGTCTTTTTAGTTACCATACTAACTGATACGAGATGATATCTCATTGTGGTTTTGACTCGGCAATTTTCAGATGATTAGTGATGTTGAACTTTTTTTTATATTTTTTGTTGGTCATTTGTAAATCTTCTTTTGAGAAATGTTAATTCATGTTCTTTAGCCACTTTTTCTTGAATAACTTTTTTTAATTGAATTAAGTTATTTATATATTCTGGATATTAGTCTCTTGTCAGATAAATAGTTTGCAAATGTGTTATCCCATTCAACAAGTTGTCTCTTCACTGTATTGATGTTTTTCTTGGCTGTGCAAAAGCTTTTTAGTTCAATACGGTCCCATTTGTCTATTTTTGTTTTTACTGCCTGTGATAATGAGGTATAAGGTATAAAATATTTATCTAGGTTAATGTCCTAAAATGTTTTCCCTATGCTTTCCTTTAGAAATTTTATAGTTTTGAGTCATATGTGTAAGTCTTTAATCCGTGTTGAGTTTATTTTTGAATCTGGTGAGAAATAGAGGTCCAATTTTATTCTTCCACATCTGATTCTCCAATTTTTCCAGCATCGTTCATTGAAAAGGGTGCCCTTTCCCCAATGTATGTTCTTGATACTTTTGTTGAAAATCAATTGACTTTAAACAAATGGATTTGTTTCTGGATTCTCCATTCTGTTCCAATGGAATATGTGTCTGTTTTATCTCAATATTATGCTGTTTTGATTACTATAATACTGTAATGCATTTTGAAATTGGATAGTTGTTATCTTTGCTCAGGATACCTTTGGTTTTTAGGCTTCTTTTATGTTCCATATAAATTTTAGATTTTTATTTTCTATTTCTTTGAAAAAAACTGAAGGCTAAAAAATGAATCTATAGGCTGTTTTAGTCGATATAATTAATTTAGTAATAATTATTAATTTTATGATACATAAGTATGTGATATTTTTGCATTTGTTTGTTGTCTTCAAATTCTTTCATCAATATTTGGTAGTTTTCCTCATAGAGGTCTTAATCTTCCTGGTTAAATTCATTTATAAGTTTTTTATTTTATTTTTGTAACTATTGTAAATGGAATTGCCTTCTTGAATTCTTGCACTCATCTTGTGTGTTATTGCTGTATAAAAACATTGCTTATTTTATTTTTGTATGTTGATTTTATATCATGCAACTTTACTGAATTTATCTAATACAAAAGATTTTGGTGGAATCTTTTTTTTTAAACTTTTATTTTAAGTTTAATGGTACATATGCAGGATATGCAAGTTAGTTACATATATAAACATGTGACATGGGGGTTTGTTGTACAGATTATTTCATCACCCAGGTTTTAATTCTGGTCTCCATTAGTTGTTTTTTTTCTGATTATCTCCCTTTTCCTACCTATAACTTTTTCTAAATAGGAGACATATTATCTGTAAAGGGGAATAACTTAAGTTTCTCTTTTTCAACTTGGATGCCTTTTTTTTTTTTTTTCTTTTCTCTCGCCTAATTTCTCCAGCTAGGATATTCAGTACTATTTTAAAAAGGAGTTGAGAATGTGGGCAACTTTGTCTTTATCCCATTCAATATGATGGTAGCTGTGAGTTTTTCATGTAAGCATTTTAGCACATTAAGGTATTTACTCTAAGTCTAATTTGTTAAGAATTTGTAAAATGAAGGGATGTTGAATTATATTAAATATTTCTTCCAGTATGTATTGTGATGTAGATATTGTTTTCACTCTTCCTTCTGTTGATTTTATGTATTATGTTTATTGATTTACACATGTTGAAATACCCTTGTGCACTTGAGATAAATCCCACTTGATAAAGGTGTATTATCTTTTTGGTGTGCTGTTCAATTCAGTTATTTAGTATTTTCTTCAGGATTATTATGTCTATGTTGATCAGAGATACTTGTCTGCAGTTTTCTTTTCTTATGTGGTGGTTTTGTTTGATTTTGGTATCAGGGGAATGCATGCCTCATAAGGAAATTAGGAAGAATTTCTTCTTTTAATTTTCAGAATAGGTTGAGGACAGTAAGTATTAGTTCTGTTTTGTAAGTTTAGTAGAAGTAAACAGTGAAGCCAGCTAATCCTGGACTTCTTTTTGTTATGAGACTTTTATTGCTGATAATAATCTCATTACTCATTATTAGTGCGTTCAAGTTTTCTATTGCTTCTAAGTTTGATCTTGGTAGTTTTTTGTCTAGAAATTCATTTATTTCCTTTAGGTTTTCCAGTTAGTATATAATTGTTCACAAAAGTCTATGATGATTTTTTTTTTTAAATTTCTGCAGTATCATTTGTAATGTCTTCTCTTTAATTTCTGATTTTGTTTATTGGGTCATCTTTGTTTTTTCTTGGTTAGTGTAGTTAGAAGCTTGTCAATTTTATTCACCTTTTCAAAAAACAAAACTATTTTATTTGTCTTTCATATTGTAGGCTTTATTTTGTTTTGTTTTGCTCTTATCTGTCTGATTTATTTTGTTCTGTTAATTTGTGGTTTGGTTTGTTCTTGCTCTTTAAGTTAATCATTAGATTGTTTCTTTGAAATCTTTCAAATTTTTGATGTATGTGTATATTGTTATAAATTTCTCTGTTACCAATACTTTTGCTGATTCACATAGATGTTTGTATGTTGTATTTCAGTTTTTGGTAATTTCACAAATATTTTTGACTTTTTCCTTAATTAATTCCTTGACCTAATAGATATTCAGGAGCATATTATTTAAATATTCATGTATTTGTAGAATTTTCTAGATGCCTCTTGTTATTGCTTTCTAGTTTTATCTCATTGTCATCTGATAAGATACTTGATATAATTTTTATTTTGTCAAATTTTTGAGATCTGGATTCTATCCTAAAATATGATCTATCCTGAAGAATGTTCCATGTAATAATGAGAAAAATGTGTGTTTTGTATCTGTTGGATATTCTGTAAGTGACTCTTAGGTAGATATAGTCTAAAGTGCAGTTTAAATCCAATGCTTCCTTTCAAAATTTCTGTCTAGATGGTCTAATGCTGAGAGTGAGATTTTGAAATCTCCAACTATTATTGATTTGGAGTATATCTCTTCCTTTAGCTGTAATAATATTTGCTTTATAAATCTGGATGCTTTGATGTTGGGTGCATATATGTTTAGTATTGTTATATCCTCTTGCTGAATTGATTTTATCATTATATAATAATCTTTTTTTTATTTTTCACACCTTTAATGTCTTTTATACATTTTATAAATTGCATTTTAGGTTTTGGGGTACATGTGCAGACCGTGCAAGATAGTTGCATAGGTACACACATGGCAGTGTGTTTTGCTGCCTTCCTCCCTTTCACCCACATTTGGCATTTCTCCCCAGGCTATCCCTCCCCAGCTCCCCCCCCGCTGTCCCTCCCCTTCTCTCCCCAATAGACCCCAGTGTGTAGTAACCCCCTCCCTGTGTCCATGTGTTCTCATTTTTCTCACCCGCCTATGAGTGAGAATATGTGGTATTTCGCTTTCTGTTGTGTCAGTTTGCTGAGAATGATGTTCTCCAGATTCATCCATGTCCTTACAAAGGACAAAAACTCATCATTTTTGATTGCTGCATAATATTCCATGGTGTATATGTGCCACATTTTCCCAGTCCAGTCTATCATCGATGGGCATTTGGGATGGTTCCAGGTCTTTGCTATTGTAAACAGTACTGCAATGAACATTTGTGTGCATGTGTCCTTATAGTAGAACAATTTATAGTCTTTTGGGTATATACCCAGTAATGGGATTGCTGGGTCGAATGGAATTTCTATTTCTAAGGCCTTGAGGAATCGCTACACTGTCTTACACAATGGGTGAACTAATTTACACTCCCACCAACAGTGTAAGAGTGTTCCTATTTCTCCACATCCTCTCCAGCATCTGTTGTCTCCAGATTTTTTAATGATCGCCATTCTAACTGGCGTGAGATAGTATCTCAATGTGGTTTTGATTTGCATCTCTCTAATGACCAGTGATGATGAGCATTTTTTCACATGTTTGTTGGCCTCATGTATGTCTTCTTTTGTAAAGTTTCTGTTCATATCCTTTGACCATTTTTGAATGGGCTTGTTTGTTTTTTTTTTCATGTAAATCTGTTTGAGTTCTTTGTAAATTCTGAATATCAGCCCTTTGTCAGATGGGTAAACTGAAAAAAAATTTTCCCATTCTGGTGGTAGCTGATTCACTCTAGTGACTATTTCTTTTGCCGTGCAGAGGCTGTGGAGTTTGATTAGGTTCCATTTGTCTATTTTGGCTTTTGTTGCCAATGCTTTTGGTGTTTTGGTCATGAAGTCCTTGCCCACTCCTATGTTCTGAACGGTTTTGCCTAGATTTTCTTCTAGGGTTTTTATGGTGCCAGGTCTTATGTTTAAGTCTTTAATCCATCTGGAGTTAATTTTAGTGTAAGGTGTCAGGAAGGGGTCCAGTTTCTGCTTTCTGCACATGGCTAGCCAGTTTTCCCAACACCATTTACTAAACAGGGAATCTTTCCCCATTGCTTGTTTTTTTCAGATTTATCAAAGATTGTATGGTTGTAGATATGTTGTGTTGCCACTGATGCCTCTGTTCTGTTCCATTGGTCTATATCTCTGTTTTGGTACCAGTACCATGCTTTTTTGATTACCGTAGCCTTGTAGTATAGTTTGAAGTCTGGTAGTGTGATGCCTCCCGCTGTGTTCTTTTTGCTTAGAATTGACTTGGCTATGCAGGCTCTCTTTTGGTTCCATATGAAATTCATGGTGTTTTTTTCCAGTTCTGTGAAGAAAGTCAATGGTAGCTTGATGGGGATAGTGTTGATTCTGTAAGTTACTTTGGGCAGTATAGCCATTTTCATGATATTGATTCTTCCTAATCATGAACATGGAATGTTTCTCCATCTGTTTGTGTCCTCTCTTATTTTGTTAATAATCTTAAAATACTGTCATGAAGTACTGAAATTCCTTCTGTTTGATATAGACTGTTGCTGAAGATTTTGAGTGTATTTTTGTATTTGATTTCATGAATTCTTCAGTTCCAGAATTTATGTTTAATTTCTGTTTTTACATTTTTTCTTACTTATTTATTATTTGAAACAGAGTCTTATTCTGTCTCCCAGGCTAGAGTGCAGTGATGCAATCATGGCTTGGTGCCACCTCAACTTTCTGTACTGAAGTGATCTTCCCACCTTAGCCTCCTGAGGAGCTTGGACTACAGGCACACAGTACCACAGCCAACCAATTTTTGAATTTTTTGTAAAAACAGGTTTTTCCATGTTGCTCAAGTGTTGGGGTTACAGGCATGAGCCACTATAGACAGCCCAATTATTTCTTTAATAAATTTCTCAGCCAGTTGCAGTGGCTCATGGCTGTAATCCCAACACTGTGGGAGGCTGAAATAGGCAGATCACTTGAGGTCAGGAGTTCAAGACCAGCTTGGTGAACAGAATGAAACCTTGTCTCTACTAAAAATACAAAAATTAGCCAGGCATGGTGGCACACACTTGTAATCCCAGCTACTTGGGAGGCTGAGGTAGGAGAATCACTAGAACCCAAGAGATGGAAGTTTCAGTGAGCTGAAATCATGCTATTGCATTTCACCCTGGGTGACAAGAGTAAAACTCCATATCAAAAATAAAAGTAATTTATATCCTAAATTGCTTTACTGATTATTTTGTATTTTTTTCTGTATTTTTTGTATCTCACTAACCTTCATTTTTTTTTGAATTATTTAGTATTACAATTTTAAATAATTTTGGGGAATTTATAAATTTCTTTTTGATTGTAATTTGTTGCTGGAGAATTGTTATATTCATTTTTTTCATGTTTCTTGTGTTCTTGAAGATATGCCAATGGTTTTGCTTGAGTAGTGCACTTTTGCTTCAAATCTGGGTGTTTGCAGAAGTGTAATATCCATAAGATTTCTTCAGTTGTATGTAAAGTGTAGTATCCAGAAGATTTCCCCAGGTGTCTGTGATTTCAACATTGACTTAGGATGCAGGTGTTAGTGGTGAAGTTGGGCAGTGAGTATGGTTTGGGCCATGGCTACAGCAGTTGTGAGACAATCCCCTGTGCTAGTGTTGACAGTGGCTGTGACAACCTGGTAGGGCAATCCCAAGGCCTGCAGGTGTCACGTATGTATCGGAACTAGTTTCAGTAGTAGTGACGTGCTGAGTGGGCCTGGCCTGAGGCTCCTGGAAAGAGTGCTCATGTGATGACTGAATTGTGATGAACTGGAGTGAGAAGTCCCCAGGTCTTTGGATAGCATGTTCAGGCCCTGGGATGGTGGAATCAGGTGGAATGGACTCGTCATCAGGCCTCCAGCAGTACTTACCAGTAACTGCTTGTGGTAGGCAGGGATAGGGTAAACCCAAGATCCTTGTAGAATGTTCGGGTAGGACTGATAGTGGCTAAAGACCTGCTGTTGGAAAGAGGAGTGTTGCTTTCAGTGGCAGCATCCATATTCAGGCACCTGGATAGTGCACACTTCACTTGTGCTTTGGTTTAGAAGTGGCAGCATGCAGTGACAGCAACTGCAGGCAATTTTGTTTCCTTTTAAAGCATGTGAAAATGTGAAATGGTGCTGCTGTTAGGGGTAGTGGGGCCATTGCCAAAGGCCTGTGCTTTAGCCTTGGAGGCAGCAGCCAGGCTTGGCGGTGGCTGAAGACAGGAATGTCAATGTGGTTCCAGGAATGTGGGGATGCACTGGCTGTTAGGCCTGTAGGTATGATGCACTCTGATGGGGTCTAGGCTCTCAATATGATACCTTTCTGCATCTTCTTAGGACTCCATGGTGTGTAGAGCCCAACATGAGTCCCTTTTCTGGATCAATCTTTTTGCACAGTCTTAGGGCAGCTGACTTGTATTAGTTTTCCAGCCCACAGTGGCTAGGGACTATCCTGTGGATAGGATTACATGACTATGGGCTGGAAATGTGGTCCCCTGGGGATTTTTTTTTTTTTTTTTTTTTTAGAGACGGAGTTTCGCTCTTGTTACCCAGGCTGGAGTGCAACGGTGCGATCTTGGCTCACTGCAACCTCCGCCTCTTGGGTTCAGGCAATTCTCCTGCCTCAGCCTCCTGAGGACCTGGGATTACAGGCACGTGCCACCATGCCCAGCTAATATTTTTGGATTTTGAGTAGAGACAGGGTTTCACCATGTTGACCAGGATGGTCTCAATCTCTTGACCTCGTGATCCACCCGCCTTGGCCTCCCAAAGTGCTGGGATTACAAGCGTGAGCCACCACACCCAGCCGTAGTCAGCCATCTTGAATCCTCTCCTTTCTTTCTCTTCTTTCTGCCTTTCTTCCAACCCTCTCCCTTTTTTTCCCCTCCTTCCATTTTAGATGCTTTATGCTCAATGAACAGTAAGATTGCCAGTGTGGCTGAAGGTAGGAGATGAGGTTAAAAAATGTAAAGTGCTGGGTAGATCATACAGAGTTTCGAATTTTAGTCTGAGTTTGAGGAGCCATTGAATTGCTTCAAGATTATTATCCTCTAAATCAGATTTTAAAGGGGGAATTTTTTGTGTGAGAATTATAGATAGCAGTAGTGGAAGCAAGAGGTAATTGTTATAATTTAGATGAGAAATACTGATGGATTGAGGTTGTGTGGTTGGGGTGGGACTGGTGAGAAATTTTCATATTTTAGATATTTATGAAGTTAGAGCTAATAGTAGTTGCTGACAGCTCAGATGTGACATAAAAGAGAGGCAAGTCAAGGCCTGGGCAACAGGTAAAATTGAATTGTCATTTATGAGGTGCTACATTTTTAGGATATACATGTAGATTAACTTAGACTGAATCACTTAACAAAGTAATTGGTTAAGTACTGGTTTCATTTTGAGAGCTCTGTGAAAAAAGCAGTGAGACACTGAGGGAATCAAGAAATAAAAAAAATTAGAGAAACTCATGATGGAAGTAGAGAGGGAACAATTATTTCTGGGAGAGAACAGACTATTTCAAAATGATTTCATGAATATGCGAGAGATAAGAAAATTAATCATGTGCACAGAATGAGGGCATATTTATGGATAGAAATGCCAGGCATTTATGTTTTGAAAAATATGAAAAGTTAGTTCTGGGACACTTGCAAGTTTTGTTGCTTGGAGTGATGGATACATTCTCATCTTTTTTTTTTTCCTCCAGCAGAATCATTCTTGTTTCTAGTTTCTATTTTTTAGATTATATTTTATGTTCTGGGGTACATGTGCAGAACTTGCAGGATTATTGCATAAGTACACACATGCCATGGTGATTTGCTGCCTCCATCTTCTGTCACCTATATAAGGCATTTCTCCAATGTTATCCCTCCCCAACCTCCCCACCCCCAACTATGCCTCCAACAGACCCCAATGTATGATGATCCTCTCCCTGTGTCCATGAGTTCTCATTGTTCAACACCTACCTATGACTGAGAACATGTAGTGTTTCATTTTCTGTTCTTTTGACAGTTTGCTGAGAATGATGATTTCCAGATTCATCCATGTCCCTGCAAAGGACATGAATTCATCCTTTTTTTATGACTGCATAGTATTCTATGTTGTATATGTGCCACAATTTTTTAGTCCAGTCTATCATTGATGGGCATTTGGGTTGTTTCCAAGTCTTTGCTATTGTAAACAGTGCTGCAATGAACATATGTATGCATGCGTCTTTATAATAGAACAACTTACAATCCTTTGGGCATATGCCCAGTAATGGGATTGTTGGGTCTAATGATATTTCTATATCTAGATCCTTGGGGAATCACCACACTGTCTTCCACAATGGTTGAATGAATTTATACTCCCATCAACACTGTAAAAGTGTTTCTATTTCTCCATATCCTCTCTAGCATCTGTTGTCTCCAAATTTTTTAATGATTGCCATTCTAATTGGCATAAGATGGTATTATCATTTCATAGCTTTTAGTTTTTTCAGTGTCAGTCAGATCATTGCTTGAAATGTCAATAAGGAAAAGTTCATCAGGTCTTACGACAGAAAAGGAGCAAAATAGAGAGTGATTAAGATCAGGAGAGTGAACTGAATGGGTAAAAGCAGCAGCTTTGCTAAACAACACCAGAGTCAACTTTTTGTGAGTGTTCATCCACTTAAATTGACACTAGTCAAAAATAGTTTTATGTGTACACACATACATTAAGCTTTTTACATGAAGATATGAAATAGAGAATTAGACTCAGAGTTCTTTCAGTTATGAACAATAGAAACTGTGAGTTTCCAGAGAGATGAAAATGTATTTAAGGGAATAATTAAATAGATAATCTGTTCAATAAAAGTCAGCACAAACTAGATGGAGATTGAATTGAGGTCACGGGGAAAATAAGAGTGAAGGAGAAGTCACTACGTTCAATGAATTAAATATGTTGGTGGGTTGAAATTGTTCAGAGTCATATAACCAGAGTGAATGAGTTGGAGAGGCAGAAGATATTCAAAGTATTATAACCAGAATATTGGAATCACCAAAAAATAAAATGGTAATAATATGTTTTTACAAAGAAACACAGTAAGTTAGTTGCTATGTACTAGGGAACTGAAAAATAAGATGGCAATTTTTAAATGATGGCCAAAAGCAACAGGTAATATTGTTTGCTGTTTATAAAATTAAAACAAATGAAGGGGATTTGAGGAAACTCAAAAATAATTGACAGGAAGTGGCAATGAGTAGCAAGGTAGGCACACTCCATATCTCTACAAACAATGTTAGCTTGGGAAAGTAGAAAATTTAGAAAACTACTAAATAGGATTGAAGTGGAACCAGGCATTCTTAGAGGAGACAGATTGTTATCACTTCATGCAAAAGGGTCAATGAAATATCAGTGAGGAAATTATTAGAAGAAGTTTTCATATTCAGAAATTATTAACTTTAGACTGGAAGGGCATAAGGTTGAGAAAGGAGTGTCAGAGTATGCCTATACAAAGTCTATAGGGATGAAAGTTTAGTGATGAGATATGGGATGAACAATGACCTGGGATTATTGGGCTTTCTGTAGGTCTGAGGGTTACTGAAATAATTTCAGTGATCTCTTAGAAAATGTAAATGTGTGCATAAGAGGATGTCTGTGAGTATTGTCTAAGAAAATGAGGGTAAAGTTTCCAAGAGGATATGAATTCTCTGGGTGTCCAATTCAAAAAAAGAATTAATGATAGTAAGTCAATAGAAATGGTTTGGTACTGAAAAGATGATTTAGTATATATTGAAATTTTTGCCTGAGATGATACACGTTTTCCATAAATAATATGTAAAGACATATCCTATTCTAAAAATCTTAGATTCTTAGAAATATCTAGTCATTTTTTCTCTCATATTCATAAGGAAATCTAGATCTGTAGTCTTTTAGAAACAGATTTATAATTGATAGGTTGACTGATGATAGAAATAAAAATAGTATTGATATCTTATGGTATATTTTAGATAAAATGCAAAACTTCAATGAGTATTTGCTTATGGAGGATACTGTTCCAACTAAGAATCCCATAAAAGCAATTACTATCATTTAAAAATGGTGTGTAACCAAAACTATAATGTGTTGACCTAATTATAAGTAAGTATTTAACTTGTTGCAGACCTGTTTTTATTGTTAAAAAACAATTGACTTAATCATGATTTTAAAGCAATTCTTTCTCACACTTATGAGGGGTTTGAACTTTCAAATAAAAGTTAATTACTATGAGATTCTTAACTCTCAATTATTTTACAAATTGTGATCCTCGTATTCCTTAGCAATATATCAGCTTACTGACCACAGCAGACATATGAAAAAATGACAAATTGAAGTGTTATATTTTGTAAAAAGACCTGAATATCAAGCAGAGATTAATGTCTTCAAGGAAAGTTAAGAATAATAATTTTTACACACTGTGAATGATCAACATAGGAATCGGAAATGGGCAATTATTTTGATTGGCAATATCTAAGCTAGTCAAGTAATGAAAAAAATTAAGACATTCTTATATAAATAAAATAATTTCATACAGTTAGAGTAACTAAGTCTTCCTTCAGTTTTAATAACCTGAGTGATAGAATGTATTTTGCTTGGTTAAGATGCCTGTTTTCACTTTATCCTTCAAAACAGTAGTTGTATGACAACAGTAATTTATATTACTTCATAATAATACCTGCTCCGTAGATTTGCTGAATAGATTCTGAGCAATGTTTGTGGAAAACACTTACTAACATCCTCAATTAATCGCAGCTTTTATTACCATACCCCTCAGACTTTAATACAGGTCACTCACTGGTGTCATATGTGGTCTGATAATGTTGAAGACAGGGAAGGATAGACATTGAGAACATAAGGGACTTTAGAGATAATCATTTCAACCTGTCCATTTTGGCAGAAAATAAACTGAGATTTAAATACACAATATTTAGGGAATTGTATTCATTTCTCTATACATTTACTAACTTAAGGTAAAAATCTATAGACAATGTAGATTATTTCTCAAGAAAATTAACAGGGATAGGATGTTTAAAACTCATCTCACAAGAGAAACTGATGTGTTCCTCAGCTTGTTTAATTTATCACAATTCAGCTAGAGTTAGTAGGTCTAGAAAAATTAAGAATTTTTGGCAATATCTAAGAATTCTTTAGTACATTTTGCAATTTGGCAAATTGTTAAAAATTATAAGAAAAGAGACATCTCCCTTCTTAATAAAGAAAAATATTAGTTCTGACTTTGCCCTATATGGCTTGTGGGCATGTGTTTAATTTAGTTGAATTGAACTGAAACAGTCGTAGAATATAAAATAACCAAAAATGTTTCTGTAAGGGGAAAAAAGCTAGAATGTAAGGGAAAACTAAATCTACCATATATTTTAATAAACAGTATAATTAAGAATTCTGAAAAATTAATTTGTGCTATTATGTATTTATTTATTTTTGAAATCTACATGGTGATGATAATATTTAATTTTATGTCAGTGTAGCTGGATCATGGTGACAAGTTATTTTGTTAAATGTTATTCTGGATGTCCCTATGAGCGTGTTTTGTTGAAGAGATTAATATCTTAATTGATGAATTTTGAGTATAGCAGATTGCCTTCATAATATGGGTAGACCTCAGCTAACCAGTTGAAATCTTTAATAAAACAAAGACCCATTTCCTCCCTTGGAATAAGAAAGAATTCTACCAGAAAACTGCCTTTGAAAACCCCCACTGAGCTCATCCCTGGGCCTCCAGCCTACTGTCCTACTCCACAAAGTTTTTACTTTTAAACTTTCACAATCACGGGAGCCAGTTGTGAAATCAATAAGTATTTATTTCACAAATATTCATGAAATAAATCCTAGTGTTTTTCCTTTTTGTTCTATGCACGCATATACACAACTCTCTCACATACACACACCATTATTCCTGTTTCTTGGGAGTATCCTGATGAAAATAGTGCTCATATTTTTTCATTAAATTTTAGCAAATAGGAATGGGGGCTGTAACGGTGGTAAATAAATATCACATTAAAGCTTTATCTAAACACAAAATCAAAGCCATAGAAACAAAGGATAATTAGAAATAAAGTCAAATAAATACCGTAGTCCATGTTTCTTACTGTGTAGTTTGTAGATTGCAACTGAAAAGCATCTAAATAGGTTCATTTGGATTCACAGATATAAAAGATAATTTTCCTGTTGTTTTAACAGTGATATAGCGCACAATGTGACTGCATTTGTGTTACTTTATTACAGTTAAAAAATTAAACCTATTTTAATTTTTTTAAACTGTAATGAGAGCAGTGTGGTAAAATATGCCATATTTGTAGTATGATAGTTATGAGGGAGGATCTATGCCAAAGCTTATTTGTGAAGCAGGCACGGGGAGCAGTTGAATTTGCCTAACTGAATACCAAGAGTGACTAAACAAGTCTTCTTTTTATTTTTCCCTATACGCCTCTCACCTTTTCAACACTGAGCACACTTGGAGTCTAATATGTTAATGGTAGACAGATTGCAGTTATCCTGGCTTACAATTTCATTCAACTCTTTCTAATTGGAGCCCCAGGCGTGGGTCTCTCACAAACCACATCCTGTACAACACTGCTTTGATAGATAAATAAGTAGAAAAAAATGAAAACAAGAAAGGTAGACTGGGTTTTAGGAGAGCTGAGAGAAAACCACATCCACATAGCCTCGAGCTCATCACTGTGATGAAGGCTGTGAAGAGGTGATAATGCTCCTTGTTCTTCCTGGAAGACAGATTTAGGCAGGTCCTAAAGGCTAGAAGGTAGATTTAAAATTAAATGGCAAATGGTTACGACCAGTACAAAAGTAGTGTTCACTACAGCTCTCTGCACAGAGTGTTGATAACACATGTACCTGTAATCTTGTTCTGTGAAAAGTACTGAACTGGGGAGAGAAAATTCAGGGTAAGCAGGTAGGCAAGTTGAATGAACAAGGAGCTCTGAAACTCCAGGAAGGAGCAGCAAGGCAAACCAGCACACAGAGGGTGTTCTCAGGAAATCTAGGTCAACTAAAGGTAGAATTTAGAATCAGAGGGCTGCTGGAAACAGGTTATGATATCATTGTTTCTAGCATAGATGACAGTTACACAAATATAGCCCAGTTGGTGCTCAAATTATTTTAAGGATGTGAACATTCTTTTTAAATCTCTCTTGCAGAGTTATTTTACTATGAGAAATTTTGGATTTCTGTGAATTTCACAGTATTTGCTGGTCTGTTTCCCAATTGTAGGTGTTAGGGGCGTTTAACATTAGCACCTCAGGCTCTAATAAAAAAGTCTGTGCAAAAATCAACTATCAGCAGACCAGTTTAAAGTATATCTGTACCCTTTTTGCACACATGAATTAATTTAGAGAAATGGTTAACTACGTGCCATTCTTCAGTCATTAACTGGTTACTAAGTAAATGGACAAGGTGGTGAGAATGACATTGCGTTTGCATTTTTGAGTCATTTTTTCTGGGAATCAAGGGAAAATATGATTTAAAGAAGTAAGTTATTTTCATGGTCTTAATGAAAAAGAATTAAAAAATGTTTTTTGCGTGTACTGGTAGGCAGTGATTATAATTACAATTATTTGTAGTCTTTAATTTGTAAAGTAATTCTAAGTAATTTTTTGAGTACTTCTTTCTTTTTCTTTTTTTTCACATGTACTCTTCAAGGAATTGGAATAAGTCACCACCAGAAAGGTTCAGCTCCTGCTTACCCCCTTAAATTAACAGGCTTTTTCCTTTACATATGTAGTTAAAGTAGTGACCTAATTTCTTCCACAAGCTAAATGTATGTGATAAATTGTCTCTTAACTTGGCAATCTATTCTAATTAGTGAATAAACTCTGTTTGTCTTTTGTCCTGTGTCTCCTCTATGATTCATGTTAATATGGCATAGTAGTTCAGAGAAAGGACTCTCGAGCAAAAATGTTGGACTGCAAATCTTGGTTCTGGAACTTTCTAGCCATTTGATCCTGAGCAATTTACTTGTCTCCTTGCTTTAGTATTCTCATCTATAAATTGGAAAGAATAACAGTACCTAATGCATATATTTTGTAACATTAAGTAAGTAAACACACACACATACACACACACACACACACACTTAGAAAAAACTCTGGCACATAGTGAGCACTTTATTAAAGACACAGGATTAGTTATCATTACTGCAGTCCTTCTAATTTACTCTATTTTATCCATGCCATTGTCACCTAAGTCAAATCTCCATCATTTTCCTGTTAAGTTATTCCAACAGCTTCCTACCTAACAATCTTCTCTATTCTTCACCCACTTCAAGTTCATATACAGTTGCCAGCATGACCTTATTAAAACACTAAGCTGGTTATATCATTATATCATATATCAAAATGTTGAGCTAGTTATATCCTCAGATTAAAATTATTCAATATTCTCCATCTTCCTCAAAAGGAAGTTAAAATTATTTTTACAACATTTTCAACACTGTGAGTTGGCATCTTCCTGTCACTTTAGCCTCATCTATTTCTACTTGTCATCCTGAACTTTATGTTTTAGTTATAAAGAGTAATTCATATCTCATTTAATACTCTAATTTTTCTATGAAAATGCATTTTACAGTATACTTATTATGCTTTTTATACTTCATTCTTTAATAATAAAATTCAATTCATCCTTTAAAGCTCAATCATTCATAAAATGTTCTAACCCTCCCTATACCCATCTATATTTTATGTATTTTGAAGCCCCAACATAAAAGTGATTTTACTTGTTTAAAGCATTTTTGCATTTGGTTGAAGTGACATCTTTGTTTCTCAACTAATTTATGAACTATCTCAAAGTTATTCTGTATTTTATCTTAAATTTTCAGAATTTACCACATAATAAGTCCTTGATAAATTTTTGTTGTGGTAGTAAATAATGCAATCACTTTAAATATGTCCTCTCTCAGACCCTTATTCATGTGGAGTATAATCCAAAGCCATTGGTAAAGGCTTTTTACTTTTTGCCCTAGAAGGTACACGGTAACCTTAAGGCAGAACAGAACTTACTATTTTAGATTCCACACACAACTGAGAATGTCTTATTTGTCTTTCTGTGCTTGGATTATTTCACTTAATGTAATGTTGTCCAATTCCCATACATGTTATCACAAAGTGACAAAATTCATTTCTTTTTAAAGGCTGAATAGTATTCCACTTTGAATAAGTAGGCTTTCCATATCTATAGGTTCTGCTTTCTTGGATTTAAAAATGTATCTTAAAAATATTTGGAATAATTTTTAAAGGGATGGTCTCCCTATACATGTATATACATGTACATTAATACAGACTTTTTTCTAAGCAATGTAGTATAAAAACTATTTAAAAATAATATATGAGGCATTAGTTATTTAAGTAGTCTAGAGATAATTCAAAGTATAATTATCTTTTATAATTTAAAGTATAATTGTCTTTAAATGATCTCTAGACTACTTATATAACTAATGCCTTAGGTTGCTATTTAAGTAGTAGAAGGATGCACTTAGGTTATGTGCAAATATGACACCATTTCACCTGAAGGACTTAAGCATCTGTAGATTTTGGTATCTGCAGATGTTGGGTGTTCCTGGAATCAGACTCCTAAAAATACCAAGGGACAACTCTATATACCACAATATCTTTACATTCATTTTCGATGCATAATTTTAGTCTGATTTTATAGCTTGACTATTGTGAACAGAATGGCAATGAAAATGGGAGTATAGATATCTCTTGACATACTGCTTTTAAATCTTTTTGGTAAAAACTTAGAAGTGGAGTGGCTGGGTAATATGATAGTTTTGTTTTCAGTTCTTTTGAGGGATTTTCATACTGTTTTCCATAATCTTTGTAAGAATTTACATTCACACAAACAGCACATAAGAGTTCCATTCTCCACATTCTTGCCACTCTTATCTTTATTCTGTTTCATGATTGCCGTTTTGAAGAATATGGTTTTAATTTGCATTTTCCTAATAGTTGGTGAAGTTGAGCATTGTTTAATATCTCTGTTGGCAATTTGCATGTTTTATTTTGAGAAATGTTTGTTCAGATGACTTGCCCATTTTTAAAATTACATTTTTTCTTTCAATCAATTTTAAAAATGTTTATTTTTTATAGATTTATGGGGTACCAGAGCAGTCTGTGTTACATAGATATATGGCATAGTGGTACAGTCTGAGCCGTTATTGTACCCATCCCCCAAATAGTGTACATTGTACCCAATGGGTAGCTTTTCATCTCTCACCTCCCTTCCACCTTCCTACCTTTTGAAGCCTCTGATACCTGTTTTTCTACTCCGAATGTCCAGATGTACTCATTGTTTACTTCTCACCTATAAGTGAGAACATGTAGTTTTAACTTTCTGGTTCTGAGTTATTTCACTTACAACAATAAGCCTCAGCTTCATCCACGATGCTGCAATAAGTCATAAGTTCATTTTTTATGGTTAAGTAGTATTCCATGGTGTATATATACCACATTTTCTTTAACCAATCATTCATTGATGCATTGGTTGATTCTGTAGTTTTGCTGTTGTGAATACGACTGCTATAAACATACGAATGTAGGTGTCTTTTTGATATGATTTCTTTTCCTTTGGGTAGATACCTAGCAGTTTCTTTTTTGGCCTGGTGCTCTTTCTGAAACCACAGAAGCTTGCTAAGCCTACACATACGTGTGACCTAAAAATGCATAGAAATAATGCCTTCTGGGCCTATCTTCATACAAAGGACAGGACTTAGTATATAAATGGGCTGGTATTCATTCATAGTAAAAATTCTGAGCACATTTTATAGTTACTCAGAAGTCCTGAGCCATTGCCCACAGAAAGAACCAGCTATTTGATACCTCTTTTTTTTTTTGCCTCTTTTATTCACTTGTCCAACACATCTAACACTCTCACTGCTACTTCTTGGGATGCCCTCCTAAATAAACCACCTGCAAACAATTCCTGGTGGCACACTTTGCATTTAGGAGGACACAAAAGCAAGATTGCAAACAAGAACACCGAGTAGGCCGGGCGCGGTGGCTCACGCCTGTAATCCCAGCACTTTGGGAGGCCGAGGCAGGTGGATCACGAGGTCAAGAGATCAAGACCATCCTGTTCAACATGATGAAACCCCGTCTCTACTAAAAATACGAAAATTATCTGGGCATGGTGGCGTGTGCCTGTAATCCCAGCTACTCAGGAGGCAGAGGTTGTGGTGAGCTGAGATCATGCCATTGCACTCCAGCCTGGGTAACAAGAGTGAAACTCCGTCTTAAAAAAAAAAAAAAAAAAAAAGAACACCTAGTAGTAACTGTGATTATTTCTGCTAAATATTATTGAAATTGATTTAACTTTGCTAAGCCGTGTGCAAAGCAGTGAACACAACAAACATCATTCCACCTTGGACTTTCTAAGGGAAGAAAGAACTTCATTTGTTCAGGTAATTAAAGTATGGCTTGGATGGAATGTGCAAGAGAGAAAATATCTTGGAATCAGGTGGAAGAAATGAGTAGGTCATGATAATACAAAGCCTAAAAGACCATTGATTAGGTATTAGTAAGTATTTCTATAATATGAATTTTACTTTAAAAGGGTATAAGGACATCATTTTATATGGTTGAGAGATGATAGCAGGGTGAAATAGGATAGTATTAGATGTGAAACAAAACAAAACAAAACACAGTAAAGAAGAATTGTTGATGTGGAAGTTCCAGGGCTTACAGGTGAATTTGATGAATTAAGTAATAGTAAAGCAGGAATTAGAATTGTCTTCTAGGTTTGCAGTTTGATCAACCATGTAGAGAGTGTAAAGTTGTCAGAGATGGAATTAGTGAAATTGAGGTTTGGCAAGATTTTGAAATCAAGTATCTGCTTTGTGCATGTAAAATCTGAGACATCTGGGAGACATCAATTGTGGATATTAAGAAGCCAGCCAGCCGTGGTTCAAGGCATCCTGGAGCCAGTGGTGGACGGCCCTGCGTCCCACCAGACAGTGCGCCTGGAGGCCCTGGACAAGAGTGGCAGCTACTGGGTCAGAGACAAGAGGCTGCCCCTCTACTCACTCAGCCAGGCCCTCACCTACTTCCTGGACATCACCACCCCCACAACCCAGCTGCTGCACCAAAACCTGGCCCAGGTGGCCACAGAAACAGCTGAGAGACAGAGGCTGGAGGCCCTGTGCCAGCCCTCAGAGTACAGCAAGTGGAAGTTCACGAACAGCCCCACGTTTCTGGAGGTGCTGGAGGAGTTCCCATCCCTGCGGGTGTCTGCTGGCTTCCTGCTCTCCCAGCTCCCCATTCTGAAGCCCCGGTTCTACTCTGTCAGCTCCTCCTGGGACCACATGCCCACTGAGATCCACCTGACTGTGGCCGTGGTCAGGTACCACACCCAAGATGGCCAGGATCCCCTGCACCACGGCTTCTGCAGCACATGGTTCAACAGCCTGAAGCCCCAAGACCCAGTGCCCTGCTTTATGTGAAGTGCCAGCGGCTTCCAGCTCCCCGAGGACCCCTCCCATCCTTGCATCCCGGTCGGGCCTGGCACAGGCATCGCCCCGTTCCGCAGTTTCTGGCAGCAGCGGCTCCACGACTCCCAGCACAAGGGAGTGCAGGGAGGGCTCATGACCCTTGTGTTCGGGTGCCGCCGCCCAGATAAGAACCACATCTACCCGTAGGAGATGCTGGAGATGGCCCGGAAGGGTGTGCTGCACGCGGTGTACACAGCCTATTCCCGCCTGCCGGGCAAGCCCAAGGTCTATGTTCAGGACATCCTGCTGCAGCAGCTGGCCAGCGAGGTGCTCCGTGTGCTCCACGAGGAGCCAGGCCACCTCTATGTTTGTGGGGATGTGCGCATGGCCCGGGACGTGGCCTACACCCTGAAGCAGCTGGTGGCTGCCAAGCTGAACTTGAATGAGGAGCAGGTCGAGGACTATTTCTTTCAGCTCAAGAGTCAGAAGTGCTATCATGAAGATATCTTTGGTGCTGTATTTCCCTACGAGGCGAAGAAGGACAGGGCGGCGGTGCAGCCCAGCAGCCTGGAGATGTCCGCGCTCTGGCGGAGCACTGAGGGGTAGAAGCTGCCGGCACAGAACATAACCATGGAGCCAGTTCTGCATTATCCGAGGTCGCAGGGCCTGGGGAGATGGAGGAAAGTGATATGCCCAAGCCTCACATCCTATTTCCTCACCTCGTTCCCCATCAAGCCCTTTACTTGACCTGCCAAGTAGCACCCTGGTTTCGTTGGAACCTTCTCTCTGGGGAAAGGGGACGCTGAGGCCTCCCTGGTCCCTTGGAGATGAAATCTTCAATGCCAGGCCTGGCAAGTGGGTAAAGATGGAACCCGCTGCTGAGTGCATCACTGCAAGTGACTACCATTTATGCCTCTGTATTTAAAAAACTAACACCCAGACTGTTCCCAGCGGCCACTTGGGCCTTCCCTGTATGATTCCTTGATGGAGATATTTATATGAATTACATTGTATTTTAATCTCTCAAAAAAAAGCTGGGCTGCTTCTGGGACAACTTCCAAAGATGTGGAGGGTGGAAGCTGTACCTGGGGGGCCACAGGTGGCGGCTCTGCATTGGGTGGCTTGACAAAGAAAGGAATTCGGCCCCTCTGCCAGTCATTGAAGACCATCTTACCCACAGTCTGCAAGTCGGGCTCTCCACCCTTTAGTAACTTCCCAGTCCGGAAAGCAAGCTTCTCAAGAAAGTCCTCAGCATTCTCCCAAGAATCAATCTTGTACGTTTTGCTGATATATTCTGGCTTTGCGCATTCAAGCACAGCACCAATGTGGTCTTCAGGAGTCTTAATTTTTTCTACTTCCACAACTCCTTTTAGCACAATGTCTGTCTCGGAATCCTCAGAGAGGTAAAACTCACCTGGACAGCCAATCAAGAATATCCGACGCATCAGAGTAATATGCTGCCAGACCTTTGTTTCACCTGCAGTGGGAGCCACGTTGCAAACTTTCTTAGAACGCACTGTGTTTACTATCTTTAAAGCAATGATAGTCCAGAAAAACATTGAAATGCAGCTGCAAGCCATTTGCATAATTCAAGAGAGAAATGGTGTATTACCTGACTGCTTAACTGATGGCTCTGATGTAGTCAGTGACCTTCAACAGGAAGAGATGAAAATCCCAAGGGAAGTTCTTAGAAAATCAAAAGAGGAATATGACCAGGAAGAAGAAAGGAAGAGGAAAAAACAGTTATCAAAGGCTAAAACAGAAGAGCCCACAGTGCATTCCAGTGAAGCTGCAATAATGAATGATTCCCAAGGGGATGGTGAACATTTTGCAGCCCTACCCTCAGAAGTTAAAGTGCATTTTGCTAATCAGTCAGTAGAACCTTTGGGAAGAAAGGTGAAAATGTCTGAAACTTCCTCCCTCCCACAAAAAGGCCTAAAGGTTCCTGGCTTAGAGCATGCGAGCATTGAAGGACCAATAGCAAATTTATCAGCACTTGGAACAGAAGAACTTTGGCAATGAGAACACTATCTCAAGCAGAAGAGAGATAAGTTGATGTCCATGAGAAAGGATATGAGGACTAAGCAGATACAAAATAGGGAGCAGAAAGGAAGACCCACTAGGGAGGTAGAGGAAATGACACAGAAGCCAGAAATGACAGCAGAGGAGAAGCAAACATTACTAAAGAGGAGATTGCTTGCAGAGAAACTCAAAGAAGAAGTTACTAATAAGTAATCATTAAAAACAGTTTAACAAAATGGAAGTTCAAATTGTCTTAAAAATAAATTTAGTCCTTCTACCGAGAAGGCTGTGCCTTGCTATTTAAAAAAAAGAATGGGTACATCGATGCTCATTTTAAAAAACTGGCATAAAATCCCACTAATTGGCTAATAAAAACAGATACTAATACATTTAAAGTAGTAACAATTCAAGTGCTGGGCTGTTTACAACAAGGGGGTGAGAAGGAAAGAAATGAAAATTTACTGCAAACCAATCTACTGAATGCATCTGTTAAGGTTTACTGTCTAAAAAAAGAAAAGAAGAAAACAGAAGAAAAAATAAAATGAAACAGGGCTGCCAATGGCTACCAACAGAGTAGATTTGGCTATTACATTTATTTAGCTCTATCGAACATCTGACAAAAACAAGCAATGGGGAAAGAATTCCCTGTTTAATAAATGGTGTTGGGAAAACTGGCTAGCCATGTGCAGAAAGCAGAAACTGGACCCCTTCCTGACACCTTACACTAAAATTAACTCCAGATGGATTAAAGACTTAAACATAAGACCTAACACCATAAAAACCCTAGAAGAAAATCTAGGCAAAACCATTCAGGACATAGGAGTAGGCAAGGACTTCATGACCAAAACACCAAAAGCATTGGCAGCAAAAGCCAAAATAGACAAATGGGACCAAATCAAACTCCACAGCTTCTGCACAGCAAAAGAAACAGTCACTAGAGTGAATCAGCAACCATCAGAATGGGAAAAAAATTTTGCAGTTTAGCCATCTGACAAAGGGCTGATATCCAGAATTTACAAAGAACTCAAACAGATTTACAAGAAAAAAACAAACAAGCCCATTCAAAAGTGGGCAAAGGATATGAACAGACACTTTACAAAAGAAGACATACATGAGGCCAACAAATATATGAAAAAATGCTCATCATCACTGGTCATTAGAGAAATGCAAATTAAAACTACATTGAGATACCATCTCACGCCAATGAGAACGACGATCATTAAAAGTCTGGAGACAACAGATGCTGGAGAGGATGTGGAGAAATAGGAACACTTCTACACTGCTGGTGGGAGTGTAAATTAGTTCAACCATTGTGGAAGACAGTGTGGCAAGTCCTCAAGGACCTAGAAATAGAAATTCCATTTGACCCAGCAATCCTGTTACTGGGTATATAAACGAAGGATTATAAATCGTTCTATTCTAAGGACACATGCACACGAATGTTCATTGCAGCACTGTTTACAATAGCAAAGACCTGGAATCAACCCAAATGCTAATCGATGATAGACTGGACAGGGAAAATGTGGCACATATACACCATGGAATATTATGAAGCAATCAAAAACAATGAGTTCGTGTCCTTTGTAGGGACATGGATCAATCTGGAGAACATCATTCTCAGCAAACTGACACAAGAACAGAAAATGAAATACCACATGATCTCACTCATAGGCGGGTGTGAGAGAATACATGGACACAGGGAGCGGAGCACTACACACTGGGGTCTGTTGGGGGGAATAGGGGAGGAACAGCGGGGGGTGGCGAGTTGGGGAGAGATAGCATGGGGAGAAATGCCAGATATAGGTGAAGGGGAGGGAGACAGTAAATCACACTGCCACGTGTGTACCTATGCAACTGTCTTGCACGTTCTTCACATGTACCCCAAAACCTAAAATGCAACAACAACAACAAAAAAGAAGGAATTGTATTTATAAGAACAAAGCTAAGGTGAGAAGTCAATTTGCCAAGAATATTATAAGGAGACAGTTGATACTTGCTTTAAGTTTGCATTGGTTCAAAATAAAGGAAATGGCAATAATCCTAAAAGCATCAGTTCACATTCAACTAAAATTGATAGTTTCAGTCAGCAGAAACAATAAATTTAGGAAGGTGTTATTTCAGTGACATGAAGATCAGAAAATAAAATGTTAACAACTTTTTAAACAACGGATTCTAAATACATCTGTCTTGATGATTTCTTTTCTAGGCAAGACGGTAATGTTACTTCTTTAGGAATGATACAAAGCTGCCAAGAAATATGACAACTTTACTTTAATAATGTGTTCCATGCAGTCCATTCAGTAAACTCTTAATTTAATATAAAGCAATATATAAGTATTGATAGAAAATGAGTTTTTTCTAGTCTTCACTAAGCAAATGTTGGACAAATATTTAAAAATTTACTAAGAAAATGTGCCAAATTATTCATCTGTATCAGAATTACTAAGTTTCCATACATGCAGCTATGATCACAAACCAAATAAGCAAGTTGCCACTCAGACTTTCTATTCCATGATGAACCTAAATGAAATGAATGTTCATGGAGGAATGTTACATGGAGGAAAGTATAATCCAGCCAAATCTTGGAGTTGTTCCTGGAAGTCAAAAGTCATGACTTTTCAAGTAGAAATGGAGTCTGTTTGTGTATCTACATCAGTTGTCAGTGCACTAAATTCAGTTCTATTCTTGAGTAAATTTTTTTTCACCAATACATCAGTATTTGCTATTTTGAGAGTCTTCACTAAGAAAGGGCATATGAACTCAAAGATAGGCACAATAAAAGTAAAAGTAAACCATTTGCAGTATATTCTATCCATTTTTTAAAATATGTGTACATGTTCTTCAGCCATGATCTACAAAAAACATACAGTGTTTACTAATGAAAAGCTAATTCTGATTTCTGAGTGTATCTACTGTAAGTGTATGTACTGCTCATCTGTCAGGCATACAAATAGAATCGTAGTGAATCTGTGGATCTCCTTATGGCAAAAGGAGTAATGTCAAGTTATCTAAATACACAAAGAAGTTTTTGCCAATTTTCTTTTATTTTTATTTTAAAATATACAATTAAGTTATCATTGACTGTAGTCACCCTCTGTTGCTATCAAATAGTAGGTCTTATTCATTCTTTCTACTTTTTTTCTTCTGTACCCATTAATCAACACTGCCTTTTCCCCAGCCTTTCATTACCCTTCCCAGAACCTTGTAACCACCTTCTAGTCTCTGGGTCAATGAGTTCAATTGTGATGATTTTTAGCTCCAACAAAAGGTGAAAATGTGATGCCTTTCTGTACCTTTCTTATTTCGCTTGATATAATGATTTTCAGTTTCATCCATGTTGTTGCGAACGACTGGATCTCATAACTTTTTGGTTGAATAGTGCTCCATTGTTTACATATGCTATAAATTCTTTATCCAGTCATCTCCTAATGAACACTTAGGTTGCTTTCAGTTCTTAAATATTGTAAATATTGCAACAAATATAGGAGTACAGAAATCTCTTCGATACACTGATTGTCTTTCTTTTGTTTATATACCCGGCAGTGGGATTGCTGGATCCTATGATAGTTCAATTTTTAGGTTGAGGAAGTTCCAAACTGCTCTACATAGTGGATGTACTAATTTGCATTCCCATCAACAGCGTACAAAGGTTCCTTTTCTCGACATCCTCACCAGCATTTGTTATTGCCTGTCTTTTGGATATAAGCCGTTTTAAAGGGGTGAGATGATATTTCATTGTTTTGATATGCATTTATCTGATGATCAGTGATGTTGAGCGCCTTTTTATATATCTGTTTACAATTTGTTTGTCTTCCTTTGAGGAATGTCTCTTAAAATATTTTGCCATTTTTTTGACCAGATTATCAGATTTTTTTTCTTGTAGAGTTGTTTGATCTCATATATTCTGTATTTTAATCCCTTGTTGAATAGGTAGTTTGCAAACATTTTCTCCCAATCTGTGAGGTTTCTCTACACTTTATTGATTGTATCTTTTGCTGTGCAGAAATTGTTTGATCTGATTTGATTCCATCCATCATTTTTTGCTTTGATTGCCTGTGCAGGTGGCTTATTATTTTCCTAGACCAATGTCCAGGATATTCTCCCCAAAGTTTTCCTATAGTAATTTCATACTTTGAGGTCTTAGATTTAAGTCTTCAGTCTGTTTTAATTTTTTGTATATGGCAAGAGATAGTGGTCTAGTTTCATTCTTCTGCATATGGATATCTAGTTGACCAGCCCCTTTATTGAGCAGCCTATCTTTTCCCTACTGTATCTTCTTAGTATCTTTGTCAAAAATAAATTTGCTGTATATATGTGGATTTTTTTCTGGCTTCCCCTATTCTGTTGCTTGGTGTGTGTGTCTGTTTTTATGCCAGTACCTTGCTGTTTTGGTTACTGTAGCTGTATAGTATAATTTGAAGTCAGGTAATGTGATTCCTCTAGTTTTCCTTTTTTTTTCTTTTTTAACTTTTATTTTTGACTTCAGGGTTATATGTGCAGGATGTGCAGGTTTGTTACAAAAGCAAACGTGTGCCATGGTTTGCTGCACAGATCATCCTTCCTTAGGTGTTAAGCCCAGCATCCATTCCCTGTTCTTCCTGATGTTCTTGCTTTGGTTAAGATAGCTTTGCATATTCTGGGTCTTTTGTGCTTCTATATAAATTTTAGGATTTGTTTTTCTATTTCTGTGAAGAATGTCCTTGGTATTTTGATAATGTTTGCATTGAATCTATAGATTGCTTTATGTAGTAAGGATGTTTTTAAACATTGATTCTTTCAATCAATGAACATGGAATATTTTTCCATGTTTTTGTGTCCTCTTCAATTTATTTCATCAATGTTTTGTAGATTTTATTATAGAGTTTCTTTTTTTTTTTTTTTTTTTTTTACTTCTTGTTTTATCCATGGGACTTTAATTTTGTATCTGGCTATTCTAAATGTGATTATTTTTAAATTTCTCTTTCACATTGTTTGCTGTTGGCATATAGAAATGCTACTGATTTTCGTATATTGATTTTGTATCCTGTGACTTTACTGAATTTATCAGTTCTAATAGTGTTCTTATAGAGTCCTAACATTTGTCCATATATAATATTATATCATCTGTAAACAAAGGTAATTTGACTTCTTCTTTTCCAATTGGATGTCTTTTATATCTTTCTTTGTCAGGTTCCTCTAGCTAGAACTTCCAGTGGTATGTTGAATAACAGAGGTGACAGTGGGAATACTTGTTATTTTCCAGATCTTGAAGGAAAGGCTTTCAGTTTTTTGCCATTCAGTATGATAGTAAGGGAAGGTATTCTCTTCCTGGGTCCACAAGAGGAATAGTTTCAAGGGCAAGGACTTCCCAGTGACATGCCCTGCCTTCTTCCAGGTCTCCATCCAGAAGCTTAGAGGTCTTTGATTAACTTTCCCACACATAGGAAGATAATCAAAGATCAATCACTCCAGCGGAAGTTTAAAGTAACTCCTTTCATAGGACAGAAAACATGAATGGGGCGGGAATTATTCCCAGGTTAAAAGTTCCGTTCCCCCACATCTGGGGGAATCCATTTCTGGATCCCCTTCCACAACATCATGGGAGCTGCTCTCTCTCTAACTCTTTCTCTTTCTTCATAAATAAATCACTTTCTGCAAAAACTCTTCAGGGTCTGATATTTACTTAAATGAGCCACCATGCCCAGCGGGGTCCTCTACCCCATTCTTGGTTATGTGAGGGACCAAGAGCCTGGAAGAACACATCCTATAGGGGAGCCGAGCCTCCCAGATGTCCTGGAACCCAGTCTCAATATGAGCTGTGGGTCTGTCATACATGACTTTTATTATGCTGAGGTATGTTCCTTCCCTCTCCAGATTGTTTTAGGGTTTTTATCATAGTGTTGAATTTCATCAAATGTTTTTTCAGTATCAATTGAAATGAGTGTATGGTTTTTATTTTTCATTCTATTAATATGATGCATCATATTGATTGATTATCATATGCTGAAACTTCCTTGAATCCCAAGATGTATTAGTCCATTTTCACAAAGCTATAAAAATGCTACTCAAGACTGGGTAATTTATAAACAAAGGAGGCTTAATTGACTCACAATTACGCATGGCTCAGGAGGCCTCAGGAAACTTGTAATAATGGCAGAAGGAGAAGAAGCCACTATCTTCACAAGGTGACAGGAAAGGCAGAGAAAAGCACAGGAAACCTGACAAACAAAATCATCAGATCTCAGGAGAACTCACTATCAAAAGAAGAGCATTGAGGAACTGGCCCCCACCCCAATCCTATTACCTTCTATCAGGCCTCTCCCTCAACACCTGGGGATTATTAAGATGAAATTTGGAAAGTGACTAAAGACCTAATCATATTACCAGGATAAATTCCACTTGGTCATGATAAATGCTCTTTCTAATATATTGTTGAGTTTGGTTTGCTAGCTATTTTGCTGAGTATTTTTGCATCAATATTCATCAGAGATATTAGTATGTAGTCTTTTTTTGATGTGTATTTGTCTGCTTTTGCTATCTGGGTAATACTGTTCTTATAAAATGAGTTCGAAAGTATTTCATACTCTCCTATATATTTTTAATAGTTTAAATATAATTGATATTGTGATGGTTAATATTGAATGTCAACTCGATTGGACTGAAGGATGGAAAGTATTAATCCTGGGTGTGTCTGTGAGGGTGTTGCCAAAGTAGAGTAACATTTCTGTCATTGGCCTGGGAAAAGCAGACCCACCCACCCTTAATCTGTGTGGAAACCATCTAATCAGCTGCCAGAATGACCGGAATATAAAGCAGGTAGAAAAATGTGAGAAGGCTAAACTGGCTTAGCCTTCTAGCCTACATCTCTCTCCCATGTTGGAGGCTTCCTGCCCTTGAACATCAGACTCCAAGTTTTTCAGCTTTGGGACTCAGACTGGCTTTCTTGCTCCTCAGCTTACAGACAGCCTGTTGTTGAACCTTGTGTTCATGTGAGTTAATATCACTTAATCAACTTAATCAGTGCACCATCTCTAGGACTTGTCTAATAGTTGCAGGCCTATGGCATAGACTGCTTTTCAAGTTTACTTGGAGACTTAAGCTGCTGTAGCCCTCAGTGGTGAGGTTTACAGGCTCTCAAGTTTTGACCACTTGTACTGGTGATTCCTCTTTGGCTAAGGATGGTTTTTAATGCTCCTCTTTAGCTGGATCTGGTTTAGTTTTCTCTCTGCTCAATAGGACAGCAGTTGGTTGGATGCCTCACAGTTGCTGTGTTCTCCCTCCCCTACAGTCCAGACAGACTCTCTGCAACATGCTGCTGTTACTGCTGAGGGGTGGGAGAGGGATGCATCAATGATTTGGGATTGTTTTTATAAAATATATTCAGTGTCTCTTTCAGCAATATGAAGTTAAAATTACCTACTATGGGCGATCACCTAATTTTTGGTTCTTATGAAGCTGTTGTTATTTCTGTGAAGATAGCTGTTCACTTTGTGACCTTGCAAGGGAAAAGACGGGTGGAGATTTCTATTCTGCCATCTTGCTCTACCTCCCAAGGAAGGAAATTTTAATATATAACTGTTATTTTTCTATTTTTGAATGGCTTATTCTGTAGTTGAGATTTAGGGCATTGCTGGTGCTTATCGGATTGCCTATCTATCACAAAATGATCTTTTGAAGATATTAAGGCATGAGAAAATGTGAGTAAAAGGCATAGGAAGTTATATGTTTACCTGTAAACATTATGAGACATGTATATCTTAGCTCAGAAATCCAGCTTAGAAAACTTAGTAAAATTTTTAACTAGCAGTAAAAATTCTTGGTACAATTTTCAAATTTATTGAAAAAATAATGTTGGTCTTTAATTCCTTAACATACTCCAACATTCTGACACCAACATATAGGAAAATGAAGACATATTTTATTTGAATTAGACAGATTTGCATAAATTTAATATCAGGAGTGTATGAAACTATCTACAATATGACATAAGAAAGATTATCCATTAATATGCTCAAAATAAAATTATCAACTTGAAATATTCAAATGATAGAGTAACTTTAGGCTTTTTCAAAAACATAGGGGAAAAAGGAGCATCCAAAACAAAAGTAACATCACTGATTAACTGAAAATGTACTGAAATGGCTGCAAGAAGTACATATAAACATCCTCTTCCCATTTTTATACTTCTGTTTTAATGAGAAGAATCACCTCTGTATCAATAGTTAATTTCTTCACAGGTGTCTAAATCACAGTCATTCTTGCCTTCTGAGTAAATTTTTAAATGTGTTTACTTTAAGTTATTGGATACATGTGCAGAACATGCCAGTTTGTTACATAGGTGTACATGTGCCATGGCGGTTTGCTGCACCTCTTAAACTGTCATCTAGGTTTTAAGCCCTGTATGGATTAGGTATTTGTCCAAATGCTCTCCCTCCCCTTGCCCCCACACCCCAACAGGCCTCACTGTGTAATGTCCCTCGCTTTGTATCCATGTGTTCCCATTGTTCAAATTCCACTTTTTAGTGAGAATATGAAGTGCTTGGTCTTCTATTCCTATGTTAGTTTGCTGAGAATTATGGTTTCTAACTTCATCCATGTCCCTGCAAATGACATGAACTCACTCATTTTTATGGCCCCATAGTATTCCATGGTGTATAAATGCCATATTTTCTTTATCTAGTCTATCATTGATGGGCATTTGGGTTGGATCCAAGTACTTGCTATTGTAAATAGTGCTGCAATAAACTTATGTGTGGATGTGTTTTTATGATAAAATGATTTATAATTCTTTGGGTATACACCTAGTCATGGGATTGCTGAGTCAAATGGCATTTCTGGTTTACATCCTTGAGGAATCGCCACACTGTCCTCCACAATGCTTGAACTAATTTACACTTCCACCAAAAGTGTAAAAGTTTCTATTTCTCCACAGCCTCACCAGCATCTGTTGTTTCCTGACTTTTTAATTATTGCCATTCTAACAGGTATAAGATCGTCTCTCATTGTGGTTTTGATTTTCATTTCTCTAATGACCATTGATGATAAGCTTTTTTTTTCATAGGTTTGTTGGTCACATAAATGTCTTCTTTTAAGAAGTGTCTGTTCATATCCTTCACCCATTTTTTGATGTTTTTTTTTTTTTCTTGTGAATTTGTTTAAGTTTCTTATAGATTCTGGATATTAGACCTTTGTCAGGTAGGTAGATTGCAAAAATTGTCTCAGATTATCTTGGTTACCTGTTCACAAAAATGATAGTTTGTTTTGCTGTGCAGATGCTGTTTAGTTTAATTAGATTCCATATGTCAATTTTGGCTTTTGTTACAATTGCCTTTGGCATTTTAGTCATGAAGTCTTTGTCCATGCCTGTGTCTTGAGTGGTACTGCCTAGGTTTTCTCTTAGGGTTTTATGGTTTTGGGTTTTACATTTAAGTCTTTAGTCCATTTAGAGTTAGCTTTTGTATAAGGTATAAGGAAGGCATCCAGTTTCGGTTTTCTGCATAAGGTTAGCCAGTTTAGCACCATTTACCGAATAGGAGAGCCTTTCATCTCCTGAATTGAAACCTATGAGAGAGATTTCTTTACCGTCATAATGAAAATCAAGAGCGTTCATATCCTTATCTCAAGACACATAAACTAACTTTGTTACTGTGTTTTGGCACATTCCTTCTTACACTTTGCTCTATTTACCTGAATAAATCAGCTTTAGTATCTGACTTTATATCTGACACTTTCTTATGTAAATCTTCTCTGTCCTCACAACTTATAAGCTATTTTACACCCACACTTAAAGTAAGGTATTAAGGTCACCAGATTTTACATTTTTGCCCCCATCAGACTTGTAATTGAATTATTATTTTTGTAATTATTGGGTAAGACTCTGTATTTTCTGATACATGTTAAACACAAATAGAATAAAAGTTAAATTTTTGTCATTATTTATATTTTCTATGCTTGGAATTGTGTCCTGACCACATGAAAAAGGAGTTCAATAAGTAATAGTTAAGAAAATAAATATTTCACATTTACAATTATCTGTAACTGAATCAGACTCAGTGCAGTGATAAAATATGCACAAATTGATCACAATGTTGTGAACATATTGATCAACAAAATGATCGATATCAATATTTAAATAATCACAGGGGTAATAATTTGACATTACATAATTTATTACTGGAAAATTCCTGATAATATACAAAGTGTAGATTAATACTTTTACCAAGTCTAATTGAATTTTGCAATAGTTACTGACTAGAATTTCAAATAAATATTTGATTTAAATACTTGATACTTAATATTATTTTCACTCTAACATTCAAGTATTTAATATGTTAGTCACTTATTTGCTCTAATTGTGTTGGTATAAATATTATTCCATGGTCAAAAAGTTGGGCCCTTGATGAAATCTGGGGTAAATGTTACAAATTTTTCATTAGTTTTACAACTTATCTCTTGTAATACATAGTGTCATTCTTAAGGCTAGATGTGAACTGACTCTTGATGACATGAAATAAATTCTAGAAGCCACAGATTTGTTTGCCTATTGTTTTTCCTCTACAACAAGTTTTCTGCATAACAATGGTTATAATCTATTTACCTGTATCCTTAAGTGGTTTTTTAATCCAGTGAGAAAAAATGTATTTAAGTAAATGTTAAAACTCTTCAAATTTTGTGGAGTAGAAATTTACTCATAGTAAATAAAGTATCCAAATATTTTACAGGAAGACGATCATGAGATTTAACATTTAAAATAAGATTTAACTGAGTTTTTCAATTAATATTTAAATATTTCATCATCATACTTCTTTTTTGAAACTATTAATGCCTTAATACATACTGTAGTGACTGATATATGTTGTTTTAATTGCCATATTGTTATATCAAATCTAATAATTTAATAAAAATACGGTTCTGGTCTATTTACCTCAATTTTTTTTTGTATATGAATATATATCCCAGGGATAACTACAGAAAACTAGAAATTAAATTGTACTTATGATTATCTAAATTGAAATCTAATTTATTAGGAATTTAGCAGATTTCTTTCAAAATATCAGACAGTTAATGATATGATTTGGCTGTGTGTCTCCACTAAAATCTCATCTGGAATTGTAATTCCCATGTGTCAAGGGAGGGACCTGCTGGAGAATGACAGGGTTATGTGGGCAGTTTTTCCGTGCTGTTCTCCTGATAGTGACAGAGTTCTCACAAGATCAGATGGGCTAAAAGTGGAAATTTCCATTATGTTCTCTCTGTGCCCTGACAGCATATGAAGAATATTTTTGCTTCCCCCTTGTCTTCTGCCCTGATTGTAAGTTTCATGAAGTCTCTCCAGTCATGGGAAACTGTGAGTCAATTAAGCTTCTTTGTTTACAAATTACCGGGCCTCAAGTAGCATCTTTATAGTGGTGCTAAAACAGACTAATACAGGGAACTGGTATGAAGAGTGGGGCACTGCTATAAAAGTGACCTGACAATATGGAAGTGCCTTTGCAGTTGGGTAACATGCAGAGGTTGGAATATTTTGGAAGGCTCAGAAGAAGACAGGAAGACGTGGATACATTTGAAACTTTCCAGAGACTCAAATGGTTTTGACCATAATGCTGACAGTGACATGGAAAATGAAGTCCAGGCTAAGGTGGTCTCAGATGGAGACCAGCAATAAATCTGGAACTGGATTAAAAAATCACTCTTGCTATGCTTTAGTAAACACTTACTAAACATTTTACTTGAGAGAAATGATTTAGGGTAATTGGAAGAAGAAATTTCTAAGCAGCAAGACATGAAAGACGTAGCCTAGCTGTTTCCAAAAATGTGTACTCCTATGTATGAATAAAAGATGGTCTGACATTGGATCTCATATATAAAAAGAAGGCAAAGCATAAAAGTTTGGAAATTTTCAGCCTGACCAAGTGGTAGAAAAGAAAAACAATTTTCTGGGGAGGAATTCAAACAGGCTGCAGAAATTTGCAAAAGTAATGAGTAACGAAATGTTAATAGCTAAGACAATGCAGAAAATGTCTCCAGGGCGTGCCAGACACCTTCACAAATTACCCTTCTTTACAGGCCCAGAGGCATAGGAGGGAAAAATAATTTTGTGGCTGTACCCAGGGTCCCATTGCACTGTTCGGTCTTTGGACATTGTACACTGTACCCCAGCCACTCCAGCTCCAGCTGTTGAAAAAAAAAAAAGAGAGAGAGAGAAAAAAGGTAAATCTTGAGTCATTCCTTTATGGAATAAAAGCCTCAAGCCTTGGTGGCTTTTACATAATGTTGGGCCTGTGGGTGTGCAGAAGACAAGAGTTGAGGTTTGGGAGCCTCCACCTAGATTTTAGAGCATGTATGAAAATACCCGCAAGTCCAGGTAGAAGTCTGCTGCAGGGGAAGAGTCCTCATGGAGACCCTTAACTGGGGCAATCCACAGGGAAAATGTGGGTTTGGACCCTCTATGCATAGTTTTTACTTGGGTACTGCCTAGTGGAGGTGTGAGAAGAGGCCACCATTTTCCAGAAAGCTAGATCCACTGACAGCTTGCACCAGGCACCTGAAAAAGCTGCAGACCCTCAGTACCTGCCCATGAAAACAGCTGCAGGGGCTTTACTCTGCAGATCCACAGGTGTGGAGCTGCCCAGGCTGTAGCAGCCCACTCCTTGCATCAGAGTGTCCTGGATGTGAGGCATGAAGTCAAAGGATACTTTAAAGCTTTAAGATTTAATGATTGCCCAACCAGGTTATTGACTTGCATAGAGGCTGTGCCCACCCCCACCTTTTTTTTTTTTTTTTTTTTTACCAATTTCTCCCATTTGGAATGGAAACATTTACCGAATGCATTTACCCCCATTTTATGTTGGAAATAACTAGTTTTTGATTTACAGGCTCATAGTCAGAAGGGACTTGCCTTGTCTTAGATTTTGTATTTGGACTTTTGAATTAATGCTAGAATAAGTTAAGACTTCGTTGGACTGTTGGATGGCATGATTGATTTTTAAATGTGAAAAGAACGTGAGATATTGGAGGTGCCAGGAGCAGAATAATATGGTATGTCTCTATGTTCCCACACAAATCTTATCTGGAATTGCAATCTCCATGTGTCAGGGGAGAGACTCGGCAGGAGGTGTTGGAATCATGAAGGCGGTTCCCCCGTGCTATGGTCATGATAGTGAGCATGTTCTTATCAGATCTGATAGCTTAAAAGAGGCAGCTTTCCCGGCACACACTCTCTTTCCTGTCACTATTTGAAGAAAGTCCTTGCTTTCCCTTTGCCTTCTGCCATGATTCTAAGTTCCCTGAGACCTCTTCAGCCATGCAGAATTGTGAGTCAATTAAACCTCTTCTGTTTATAAATTACCAGTCTCAAGTAGTTTCTTTATAGCAGTGTGTCAACACGCTAATACAGTTAACAAATGAACTTTCTTCAAGAGATAGCCAGAATCTGCCCGTGACTAACTATATCCCAAGCTATTGTCTTAGTCGAAGCCTGTATCATTTCTTTTGTGAGTTACTGCAATCACCTCTTTATTGATCTCCAAATTCTAATCTTGTCTTCCTTCACGCTAGTGTCCAATATTAACTAGAGCAAAAAACAATCTTGAAAGTCAGCTGAAGTCCTCTAAAATCTATACTTTTATTTTTTCCTAGTCTAAGTTTCTACTATCTGTCATTCTTTGCTCACTCATTTTTATTCATTGCTTTTCCTTGATTCCACTTAACATGCTTCTGACTTAGTACTTTTGCTCTCCCCTTTTTGGGAGTACTCCTCCCCCGCCCATATAGTCCATATAAACTGTGCTTTTCCTGTAGGTCTCTCAAATATTACCCTCCTGGTCAGGTCATCCTATGTAAATTCCATTCTCTATCTGAGAATCAAGGAGGAAGAAATCCTGCTTTCAGTATTTTCCTCTGCATTGATTACCCCCAACATCATACAAACATACACACGAAGACACACATTTGCTTGTTAGTCTCTGCCAACGTGATTTTAATTTTCAAATGAACAGAATTTTGTTTTCTTAATGGCTATATATGTAGCACCTAGTGCAGTGCCTAACACATTGTATGTACAACATACAATTTACCAGTGAATGCAGAAATGAATGAATATAAAACAGTCTTTAGATCTAGTTAATTAGGACTGAATTGATTGGTTTACAGTATAAGAACATGGCAGCAGCAGAAAAAGCCAAAAATATAATACTTGTTAAAACATGAAATGTGGATAATATTTCATCAAAGTGTGACTATTTCCAATTAAATGGTAAAAACAGATATACTTACATACCTAACAAAACACACATGTACATGTGCATAAAGTTGTGTAGATAAAACAAGAACATAAAATAATTATTAATAGTTAAATAATTCAATCATCATTCTTACTATTATGTACAATGGAATCATGAAGGGAATGTTAGTGAAACACCTCACCAGGTGACATTTTTTAACTTTAATTATTAAATATTTGTGTAAACAAGTGTTCAAACACATAAGTAAATGGCAAATAGATTATTGAAAGGAGAAATACAAGTAACATGTGGACCGACAAAATTTAGTACAATAGAGAAATGAAGCTAGAAAAGATAAAATATTAATTAAATAAATACTTTGTCTGAATAATTGGTGTTCTAAAGATCTATTGTAATTTAGTCTTATTTTTATTATGGTTTATATCCAAAAAATAAATTCTAACATAAACGTTGGAGACATCTAATAGAGTAATTTCCATTCCATGGATAAAGTCTAGGCTAGTGAAATGAAAATCACCTGAGGAACTTAATGAAAATATATATTAGCATGTTCCACTCCTAGAGATTCTAATTAATAGGTCTGAAGTAAAGTCAAGACTTTAAAAAATTATCATAAACCTTCCAAAGAGGTTTAGAAAACTCTGCTATCCAGGTTTGAGAACCAGTAATATTTTTCAGAGATCATAAAGTGTCTGCCAGTGGCCTGATTTGAACAAATAAACATGATTTCCTTTGCCTGTGGAGGGTTTTCTCATGCTTTCAAATTATATATAAACAGTCACATTTACAGATTATTGTGAAAATAAATCTAGGAACAGAATTTGCATTGTTTTAGTCATGTGCTGGAACTGTTAGTAACTTCCCCCTTCATATAAGATATTGATTATTTCATTCATTTATTCAAACTAATATTTATTGATGACATATTCCATGTTATATTATCCTAGTTGCTTAGACAATTAAAGTAGGCAAAGTAGGCAAAAATTCCAGAAGTATTAGAACTCAAATTCTAGTGGGAAAAACAGAAAATAGATGGGTTTTGTTTTCCACAATTGTCCCCATCAGTCACCATAAGCTTCAAGACACTGGTCAACACATTGCTGTCATTTATCACTATACTTGCATGTCTATATTTTTACAAAGTGTGAAACTTTCCATTTTTGTTTTTATATTAGTTAGAGCAGGGATAATTTCTACAATAAGGAAAAAAAACAAAATAGTCAGCACTTAACCCGAAATATTTTGATGTCTGTTTTATGTTACACTTCAGTGTGTGTGTTCTTCAAAATTGTAACTTGGGAATTCATCTTCCTCTTGTCTTGTGACTTTTAGATCCCCTGAAACTCAGAGATCATCTGTAATCAGTTAGTGGAATGGAAAAGAAAGGTACATTTCTCTCACAATTTTGTAACGATGTCATTCCATATTCTGGAAGTGTGGCACACCATTTTCCCCCACGTTCCTCGGGTAATAATACATCTCATATTGCTTCTAGATGCAGAGGGCCTGGGAAATGAAGTCCCTGCCTGGGCTGCTCTTTAATCCCTATGGGATGGAAAAGAGAACAAGAATGTTTGCTGGACAGATAGCTTGTCTTTTCCAAACTGTAAACGTTTAAAAATGAGATATATAACTAGAAGTCTGAATAATTCAAGAAAACAACAGGAAACATTTTCTCTCTCTCCTTTATCTGAGGTTCAGTGCAAATTAACAAGTTTTAGTTGGAAAGTTTTTGTGTTCCCTGTATCATTCACTGTATGACTGACACCCATTGGCAATTGATTTTTGACTTCTGATCTAGGCCAAACTGTGATTTTGGAAGGAATAAATAATCAGATAAAGGTTTTCCTAAAGCCACAAAATAAATTAACAGCAAGGCCAGGAAATACATGAAATGAGTCTAATTTGAGTCTTATTTCTTTTATACTTTTGTTCCTCTACATCATGATATATTAACATAAAGTATGTAGAAGAGTATGTGTATGTGTATACATATATTCTTTTTTATTTTTGTGTTAATAGATGTTTATTTTTATCTTCACAGTATTTCTATTTCTTCTGGTAAGAGTATACCTTTGGAAATACCACCTCCTACTTTTTATGAGTATTTGGAAGCAGCCTCTTGGTGTACCACGCTATTGTGGGCACAGGACTGAACATGAGATACAAGTCTGTCAAATCAAAATACATATCCATAGCAAAGATTTGCCCATGAATTTGCATGTGATTAAAAAGGACGCATCATAGTTCTTCCTGGAGGGAAGAATAAAATAGCAGAAGGATTTTTCATCCTGTCTACCTTCCCGTCCTCTTGGTAATTGGAAAACATTTTTTGGGATACCTCTATCTCATTTTCTACATTTGAGAAGAAAAGAAAGTCTCCTCTCCAAGTTTGTCAGGGACTGGTGATACCTTTTGTCTGAGATGTGCATATCCCCTGAAAGCACAGAACTGAGGCAATAGAAAAGTGGCCTAAGAGAAAGAATGAACCTCTGAAAGGCTGTATGCATGCAGTGTAAGGTACATTTCTGTGATTAATGTGAATACCTTGTAAAAGTTTACTTTTGCTGAATGGTCATTCCTGTTGGTGAGTGGGATCTAAGTTATTTATCTTTAAATAACTTGAGATTGCCCACAATCTCAGCCCAAGAAGGCAGCCTGCTGAAGTGGAAACTCCAGAAGCCAGAGAGTACAGAGTGGACCACATAGAAGTGAGAAAAAGACGTTAAGCCAGATACAAATTTCCTAAGTTAGAATATTTGACATGACACTATGAGCAATCAACAAATGAGACAGAATTCAAATTTTTGCCACATGGAGGAAAAGATAACCTGTATGGATTAAATAGAAAACAGCAAAAACTACAACAAAGGAGGACAAAAAGAACAAATACGACAAGAATATGATGTTGTGTGAACTTAAGATAAACCAAGCGAAGAGTAGAAAGCTAATCACTACAGTAATACTAGAAAAAAGGGGGTATTTTCTCTTGCTGTCACCTCCGCCCCAGTTGTAGGGAAGATACTTATGGGCTGAAGACCATAGGATGCTCAACATCTTCCTTCAGCCTGTTGGAGTTGCAAGTGTAACTATATGTCTAATTGTCATGTAGGAGGGTTTAGGTTTTAATCTGAGTTTTTCCATTTTAGAATATATGAAACAGTGTTATACTCAGTAATAAACTATTTGTGAAGACACTCCATTGAGTGTGAAACTGACTTATCCATCCTTACAGTTTTGCTATTATTTTTAGAGCAAGACCTTTTTTTCCAGAAGATACATCTTGTTTTTTTCTTTTCATAGTACCAGTTGCATTTGAACTTATTGTTATATTTCATGAAAAATACAACACATCAACATTATACTTTCCAGAAACTCTTAATTGCCTGACCAGCTCTTCTGGGACTTTTCGGCAGTCTATCGATTCTCATTACCATTTCTGGAACAGCGAGCTTTAAGGGAGAGAAGTAGGGGTGCCTAACATGAGAAAGGGACTCAATGAAGTGTTCAATAAAAGACTGCCACTGTTATTTCCGATATCTGCATAGTGCTGTTTAATCAGGCCTATTTTGCTGACTTTTTATATCACTTATGGTGATTTTCTCTAAGTAGGTACATTTTTTTAAAAAAAATTTCCAGTTGTTTCTTTGAGGATTATGAATCAATCAGTGGGATCTGCAAATAACTGAGGATCTAATTTTAACAAAAGGGGCAGAGCTGATTATTTGTCGACCAAATTTATTTCTCTGTCTTATAGCTAAATCAGGCTAAATTTTTAGTCATCATTGTATTTAGGAGTGACTATGTGGCTGGGTTCTAGACTAGAATGTGGATGAAAATGACACATGACATTTGTACATTTGGGGCACAAAGAGCCTCAAACACAATCTCTGTTTTCTAAATGTCCTGTATGCTGGACAGATTTGGCATATGACAGAGGAACTGAGGAACCTAGAAGAAGTTAGATCCACAACGCAGAGGAGCATGAGCTGCTGTATAACGTATGGAAGGCTGCCTACAAAACACCAAACTGAGAAACGAGTACATAAAGCCACAGAGATTGCTTGTTTGTCTCAGTTCTTCTACTCTTTTCAGAAGTGGTTCATATTTTTTCTCCCAGTACTCCTGGGGCCCATAAGAATCACAACATTTTCTAGGCATTTGATTTTAATGCTTAGGCACAGTCAGTGGCATGTGAAAATTATTTCCAAATTTATGACCTGCAGGATATTGGTTTCCTATGAACCCATCAACCACCACAAGGGGGCAGAGTTGCCTAAGCCCATCATCAATCAGCTAAACAAAATTTGCAGCTTTGACCCATTCAAGATTTAGGCTTCTCTCTGATGATATGAACTCTTGTTTCTTTACTTCAGATATATGGCAGATTGATGTAAAATGTTTGATATAGCGATATGTTCATTGATGTCCTTGCTTCTTCGATTTGTTATCCAAAATTTAAATTCAGATAGCAAATGTACCTCATTACTTCTGGAGTCTATATTTCCATTTCTCATTATATAGATATGCATGTATCATTTTATATATTTATGTAGATATACAGAAAATGTGTATTTGCATAAGTATATACAGAGACATAAATATGCGTATGCTGTATATTTTTACATAGTCAATGACTGTAGGTAGAAAGGGCACTGTTTAGTAATTTAAACTTCCACTTCTGAATACATTGTTTTCAAAAACTTTTAAATTACTTGTGTTCGCACATATATGTATATTAAAGGTTTACAAACTCTAGTGCTTCTCCTAGCTTCGATAGGGCAGTTTTTAAAGTGCGCTATTTGGAATTAGAATTTGTACAAAGCTACGACTCAACGTAGTTGTACCTATGCAAGGATCTGAGCCAAGACACCAGTGACTTGAATTGCAGGTCAGTGACTGAAATGACAGTATCCTACATTATGTAACACAAGATCTGACCCATCTAGACCTACTTCTGTATTAACAATTTTGTATGACCAGGTGATAGCAACCACAAAACTGTTAATTATAGAGAGACGAATGTAGAATTGGAGAAAGAAAAGAGGACAGGACAGTGGAAAGAGAAGGAAGAAATGAGGGAGGAAGAAGACAGAAAGGGGACGAGGGGAAATATATGAAAAGAAGAGGCAGAAAAGTAGGAGGAGATTGAGATGAGAAGGAGAAGAGGAAAAAGAAGAGGAGGGTAAAATAAGAAAAAGAAAAGAAGAAGCTAATGGCAGTGGCAGCATAGGAGGAGAAGCAAGAGGAGGTGAAAAAATAAAGGAGAAATTTTCACCCAAAGCAAGATAGAATACATGGATTTCTAAGCAGTGTTGAGATACAATATAAGTAAAGAGAAGCATATTGGAAAATAATATGTTAAAATATTAACAAGTTTGTTTTCTTTTTAATTTCCTTGTATATATCATTTTCTTTATTAATTAAATAAGTATTTACTTCTGCAGGATTTACAACATTAATATAGGAATACAAAGCAAAAGAAATGTCAATATTATACTTTTACCTACAAAAATGATTTTTTCAGCCTGGGGAGATAGATATACAGAAAGAGATATCTCACTATATATAGATATCATTATATATATATATTATATGTAGCATTTTATAGATGTAAAGAGTACATACACGCAAAGATGAAATTTTAATTCATAATTCTTACAGTTAAATAACAGGTGTTAACAGATAGTGTATCTTTAGAGGCTTACTATTAAAAGAGCATTACTATGCTTTTCAGACAAAATTGGAAGGATTTAGAATTCTGTATATTTCATTCTTTGTCAACATGTTTTTTATAAGGTGTAATGATTTGCAAACATTAAGAAAAATTGCCTGAAAAACGCCTGAAATAATGTTTGTTTTTATTTGTTTCTTTTCTTCTGTTACAGCTCTTTTGGTGTAGGGGTAATAACTCCACCTCTCTTCCATTTTTATTCTCAAAGCCTTCTTGCAGTGGATCAGCCAAACCATTATTCTCAGCAAACTGACACAAGAACAGAAAATCAAACACCGCATGTTCTCACTCATAGGCAGGTGTTGAACAATGAGAACACATGGACACAGGGAGGGGAGCATCACACACTGAGGTCTGTCAGGGGGAAATAAGGGAAGGACAGAGCGGGGTGGGGAGTTGGGGAGAGATAGCATGGGGAGAAATGCCAGATATAGGTGATGGGGAGGAAGGCAGCAAGCCACACTGCCATGTGTGTACCTATGCGACAATCCTACATGTTCTTTGCGTGTACCCCAGAACCTAAAATGCAATAAAATATATATTTTAAAAAAGGAAAGACACAGAGAAATGTCTGAAATTATGGTTGTTCCTGAATGATGAGATTAAGGGGTTTTGTGTCCTCATGTTTGTATTTCTTTAACTGCTGGAACATTTTTATAAAAAGACGATATTTTTATATTGTCCTTTTATGCAGACAATAATGTTACAACACTCAAGATGTTAAAATTGCTATTTTGCAGATGGTTGTAGCTTTGATAAAATTGTAGATGTGTTACTATTTTCTTCTCCATTCTTTTCATACATTGCTAACGTTTTCTGCAATGAATATGTATTCGTTCTGAATTTATAAAATCCTATTTTAAGAAAAAAGAAAAACTTGACTGAAAATGTAAACTAAGGGCAACTCTGGGTCAATTTGGCACTGAACACGGTGAATTTTATGAACGAGTAGATGGGGGTTGGGAGAATGCACGGTCCGAGAAAAGAGTGACATCACAAACCCTCCTTTAGCCTTTTCTTCTAGTCGTGTGTGAGAGAAAGAATTTCTAGGAACACCACAGTCTTGAATCAAATTTTAATCTGTTAAAGCAAACTTTAATTTTTTTTTTCATTGTTCTTTTCTTTCAGGAAACTAATAGAACTTTCTAAATTACTTCTCCACCTGCTTTCTTTCAGTTATTTCTAGCTTTTAACAAAAACAAAAATTGTGAAAGAGTTAGACGTGGCAAAATATTATTGGGGGTGTTTGATTCTGTGGAAGTCTGTATACTTGGTGGTTGTTGAACTATATTACAATTTGATACATTCTGAAATTTTGATAGTAATCTAAGTAATTAACTTTCAGAGAAATTAAAATAAATGTTGTCTAAAGAGCGTATAGTTTATTCTTGCCTTCCTCTGCCAATGATGCCCGTTTTGTATGTAATAAATTCATTTCAGCATTCTTTATTGCCTATATGTTATTATACTCAGATTATTTTTGATGCCTTTCTAGTTCCCTTTTTTGAATTGCTTAAATAAAGCATTTGGCCTGTGTTCACATTTTATATTTATACAAAAGTTATATTTTTTCCCTTGTTTAATTATCTTTTTTATTGTATCTTATGATCTAGAAAAGACCATCTCTATCAAGGTTGGATGGGGAATGACCTTATGATGGTGAGATTATATGAACATCTTTAATGTGTCTGATTTTTCAAATGCGGGTAGTTATTCTGAGCTATCTGTATTGGTTCATTTTATGTGTCAACTTGACTGAGCTAAAGGATGCTCAATTGTTGGTAAATCATTATTTCTGGGTGTGTTTGTCAGTGGGTTTCCAGAACAGATTAGCATTGGAATGAATAGAATGAGTAAAAAAGATATCCTTCACCAATGTGGGTGGGCATTATCCAATCTTTGGAGGTCCTGAATAGAATAAAACATGGAGGAAGGTGAGATTTATTTCTCTCTGTGAGCTGGGACATCCACCTTCTTCTGCCCTTGGACATAAGAGATCCTAGTTGCTGGATCTTCAGACTCTGAGACTTACACCAGTGGTCTCCTTGTTTCTCAAGCCTTCAGACTTAGACTGAATTATATCATCAGTTTGCCTGGATCTCAGCTTGCAGACAACATAGCATGGGACGTCTTGACCTAGATAATAATATAATGCAATTCCTTATAAATCTCCTCTTAAAAAATAAAAATATACATATTGCATGCCTGTATCAAAATATCTCACATACCCTATAAATGTATATACTTACTAGGTACCCACAAAAATTAAAAGTAAATAAACATGTATATACGTTCGATTAACTCTGTTGCTCAGGAGAATACTAATACACTATACAATCAGGAAGACTTCCCCAAGAACTGTTGACTGAAAGCAAGAGACATATGTTCAGATAAATATTGTTTTATTTATTAATATATCAAGATTTAATAAATTATGTACTAAATTATTATACTATTTGTACAACTAAAATTTATACTTTAAAAAATGACGTCATTTTTATTGGAGAATTGATTTTAGAAAGTATATTTGACCATTAAAATTATCGCATTCTGTGATTTGCAATTTCCTCAAAAGTAAAATATTTTATTACTAATTTGTACTAACATGCGTTTATAATCTCCTAAACTGTTCTCACAGAGGTGCTTTATTGCATCAGCTTGAGATAATTTGTCTTTACAAGAAATTTTACAGTAAGCTAATATTTTAATTGACCAATGTGACAACTCAAAACCATTTTTTTTACACAGTGAATTCTCCCACTGGTACGATGCTCAAAATCAACATCTTTGTACATTAATTAACTCAGGACTTCTCCCAAGGCAGGTGCATTCGTATTTATATCTATATTTATTCCACTTTGTACATACTTTATATTATCTTGTCTGCTACACTATTATAACTTATTTTCAGGATTACTTTCTATTACTACACTGTTAACTCTTTAAAGGTAAGGGCTGTGAATTTTCTTTGTAACGTGAATTCTCAGAAGAGTGGTTGAGACAAACTAGACAGTAATAATTTCTGAAGCTGGCTCCTTTGGGATATGGGAAGCTGGGATATGGTATTGTTTGTGACACACAAGAGTGTTTCATCTTCTGAATGAAGTGCTAAGAGTTTTAATTCACTGTCTCCCAAAATCAGTCCTTCAAGTTTAATTGAGATTTTACCTTCACGTTTCTTTTTGAAGTATCAAAATTTGCTAAGAACATTATGACATTAAACTAAATATTTTATAGACTGTAACACATCAGGATATTTTTCTTTATGCTAATATTAGACTCAGGGCAGAGAGTGTATAAAATGCTGTATGAAAAAATTTACGACATACTACCAAGTATATATTTCAATATAAAAGCTGACAAAACACTTTCATGTATAGAACTATTTAAGAATAAATTCTATCCCAGGAATATGTACTTATTGTGTAAGTCTCACAGTAGAAGTTCTTACATATGCAAGAAGTATCTAGGTCAGTAGTGACTTTCTTCTACTATTTTATATTGTTTATTGGTATTACTAATATTATTTTATTATGACTTTTATTTTTTAAATAGTCTAAATAGACTATTCATATAGCCTAAATGCAATAATTGTATATAGAAGAAAAAAGATACCCATTTCCCATTTGGAAGCTATGTATGTATATCAAGCCTCAATAATTTTCTCTATTTGCTTCATAGAATCACATATTCATATATACATGATATAAAGCAGACATGCCAAATAATATTTATTTATTTTCTCCTCACTTATTACATTATCTTCTCTTCCCCTTTTTTCCAACTGTCTCTCCATCTGCCAAGTGTTTTAATATAACGTTAGCATTTGTTGTCCCTAGGTAGTTTTCTACATTTTTACTATCATATATAAATACATATTTTACATCACTTCTTAAAGTTTTAAGCTTTGTATAAATAGTATCATCATTTGTATATCCTTTTGCAATTATTTTCCATTTTGACTTGTTTTGAGGTATATCCAAGTTGTTCCATGTAGGGAAGTTTTTGTTTTTAATATTCATTTTAGCTGACTCTACAATTTATTTTTTTAATTCTTCCCTTTATTGACATTTAACTAAGCTTTTAAAAAATTTTGAAGGCTTAAAATAACATTTTGCTATCTGTTTTTATCATGACAAATATAATATTTATTTAATTTCCAGAAGAGTAATCAATGTCTTACATTTCAACCCTTTAGCATAATCCTGCTGTTTTTTTTTAATTAAAATTAAAAACATGATGTGTCATTTTGAAATTACTCTACTTAATAAATGTAAGATAGTATGACTGCATTACAAGACATATATATCATTGGGCCAGGTGTGATGGCTCATGCCTGTAATCCCAGCGATTTGGACGCCAGAGGTGGGCGGATCACGTAAGGTCAGGAGATGGAAACCAGCCTGGCTAACATGTAAAATTCTGCCTCTACCAGAAATACAAAATTAGCTGGGTGTGGAGGTATGTGCTTGTAATCCCACCTTTTTGGGAGGCTGAGGCATGATAATCCTTTGAACCCAGGAGGCAGAGGTTAGAGAGATGAGATCATGGCATTGCACTTCAGCCTGGATGACATAGTGAGACTTCATCTGTGTGTGTGTGTGTGTGTGTGTGTGTGTGTGTGTGTGTGTGTGTGTGTATAGATGTATATGTATATGTGTATACATATATACATGTATACGTCTGTATATGTATATATATGTATACACATATATAGATGTGCATATATATACACACACACATACATACACACACACACACACACACACACACACACACACACACACATATATATATATATATTTATTTATTTATTTATTTGGCTTTCTCAGTCCATAGTGAGATATCTTTTTTACTGTTTAGAATATATTCATTGGTATGAATAACTATATTAAAAATTTGTTTTTCTAACATAATTTTGAAACAGAGTAAGAGTAGTAAACACTGATTTTATTTAGGAAGAAACAAAATTAAATAGTGAGTGATAGTAACAGTTTAGCCACAAATAGGGAAGAAGAATCAGATGTAAAAATGTTTCAAGTCAGAATTATTAAAGACTGAAATAACAAAGTCATTAAACATTAAAGGCAGAATTTAGAAACCTTTCTCAGGCACATTCAATGGTATTGATGGCTCATTATATGGATAAGAAATGTATAAGTTTGATGTTATTGTTAAATTTTTCTCTGAGAACAAACGCTATAGGTAGTCATTTTGAGAAATGTCTGTAAGACTACATAGAAAGAGAAAGGCCCCATTTAATATTTTAATATTGGAAATAACAACTGATTTCAATCTTTAAAAAACTAATTTGTTAAATGAAAAAGAATGGATGCTGGGAGGATCAGCAAAGTTACCCGACAGAGCTCAGCCCTGCTTGCAGGTATACGAGCAAATAAAATCTTTCCCGACTCAAGCGACTCAGTTTTGGGTTGGTTGGTTATTTAGTAATATATCACTGAGCCAAAATCCAAGTGAAGAATTCTAAAAACTAGGGTATGCTGCTAAGACAGAGTTAAGATAAGGAGTTCAGATTAGGAAAAAACCAGCATTTAGTGAAGAGCTGATGCCATCTTAGGAGATAAAATGAGCAAAGGAAGTATTTAGTATAAGTTCTAATGGCAGAATGATAAATATTCCCTACTTTTAAGATGTAAGTAGATGTGAAAGATCCACCAAAATAGATTGAGCACTGTCAATAGTTCTAAAAGTTATGAAAACTAAGATAAAAATTGGGTTGATTGTGTAATAGTGAATGATAAGTATTTAATTGAATAAAGGTCAAACAGAATCTTTGTTTGCAAATATACTGATTTCGCAATGAAGAGGTCATCAGGGCCTCTCAAAGTAGAAGTTTTAATGAAGTGTTATGAGCAGCATGTGTCATATGCCAGGTTGAGAGGGAAGTGGAGAAACAAAGTGAAAGTGAGCTGCGTGTGTGTATCTACATTTGTGTTTTGGATAGTAAGTTGATCACATTTTAGGTTGACAGCAAAGAAATAGAAGAAAACTGAATGAATAGAGATTTCAGGAGAGAGAATGGAGGTCAAAGTGAATAATTAATTGTGAGCATAAGTTTGTTTTTATCTTGGAGAAGAGAAAAGGAGAAAACACTTTCTTTTCTAGGAGACTATAGAAGACTTTTAGTTAGAAGTGATGACTATATACACATGCTACTTTAAAAGACATGTGAGAAATATTAGTTTTTTATTAGATATACTGTCATGTACCTTACAACAAACATCCTGTAGGTCAGAAATCTGACATAGGTCTTAATAGTTCTTAAAGTACCAACACACTCCATTCCTTTCTGGAGATTCTAGGGGAAAACACATTTCTTTGACTTGTTCAGCTTCTACATACCTCTCCCATTCCTTGGCTCATGGCCATCTTCCTTCATCTTTAATGGCAGGAACAACAAACTTGTTTTCAATATCATCTCCCTCATGCCTCTTCCATGGACACAGCTCCCTCTCTGACCCAGCTGGGAAGGGTTCTCAGCCATTAAGAACTGGGGAGGGATAGCATGAGGAGAAATGCCAAATGTGGGTGAAGGGGAGGAAGGCAGCAAAATACACTGCCACGTGTGTACCTATGCAACTATCTTGCATGTTCTGCACATGTACCCCAGAACCTAAAATGCAATATAAATAAATAAATAAATAATAAAAATAAATTAAAAAAAAAAAAAGAACTGGTGATTAGATTGAGCTCACCCAATTAGTACAGGTTAATCTCCCCATGTCAAAGTCTTTCATTTAATCATATCTGCAAGGAAATTTTTGCCAGAGAAGTAACAAATTCTTAGGTCCTAGAGATTAAAACATGTATATCTTTGGGGAGCCATTACTCTGTCTACCACGTATCCTTGCTTGATGATAGGTTAGCTATGTGCTATACTGTGGCATGTCTTTCATCAACAGCATATAAAAAGGAGTTACAGTGTAACACTTCTAGGAAAATTCTTTAACAGTAAAATAGACTCTAAGGTTTTGTATGCCTTTTCTGCTTGATTCTGCACCATCTTCCTTTTTGAAACATGACCAAATAAACTAACCTCTGAGAAGAGATAGATAAATGCCACCAAAGTGAAAGCTAGAAGTTTCTATTCAGTCTCCAAGCTGTCTACATCTGAACATGTTTGTATAAAAGAAAAATAACTCAATTTATTTAAGTTATTATTTTATTACATTTGTCTTAATAGCTTTTTGAAAAAAGTTCTAACCAATATGCTTTATCAGAATGAAGCTGAGTTGGACATTGTAAAAGAGAAGGACCGCTGTTGATTGTAAGATGGATTTTATTTTAATGATTAAATTAGATTATCTATTCAGCAATCTTATTCCTGGGTATCTCAAAGACTTTTACCACTTGAACTGACAAACTATACAAATGTGGACAAGTTATCTAAAACTACAGTGCAGAGTTAATGTTCTATTAATAGCTTAACTGTAATTAAGCCAACAGTCAGACATCAATATAAATGTCAGTATTATAAGAAAATAGATTTTGCTGCTAGGATAGTGTGGTAATAAATTTAATTAGAATTGTAATTGCTCTTTGAATCAGCAAATCTTAACTGCCGGAAAAAAATATTAGCATTTTAAACTTGTCACATATACACTCAATTTTATATCTGATTCTTAAAAAACTATATTTTCATATAGAATATCCAATAAATTGCCTAATGTGAGAAAATATTGATAATACTAAAGAAAGTAAAATATATTTGAGAGTTTAGAATAAAAGCTAAAAATATTACTTGGGTTAATCAAAGCATCAACTATCTTTACATTGTTCTTTCTGCATGATTCTCTCTAGAGTACAACAATCTAAAATTTTACATTTATATTTCACTTCAGATTGTTTCACATTTTAAAAAAGATGCCAAGATACATAGTCATTGGTACAACCAAATTATTTTCTATTGCTTTTGGAGGAATTAAGATTATCGAACCAACAAATCACACAGTGTTTGAGCTTATTTATCACGTTTTTGAGAAATGCATTTTTGTTTACTTTAGATATGATATCAATTCCTAGTAGTACATGCTCTGTGAACCATTTCTATTCCTCACATTAGGTTTTGCTACATTGCACACACAATGAATATCATCTGTCCTGATAATATTGGTCTAGTAGCATTCTTGTTATGCATTAGTGAATAGGTAATTCAACTTGTGGCTTCGTTTCTTCACATATTCTTATTTATCTCTTTTACAAATGAAATTTATGAGTATTAGATGCTATGACTATGTTCATATCATGTAACACACTAAGCACATTCTTAAGAATATGCCCAATTTTGTGGTCTTTATTTTTTAAAATGGTATATCAAAATTGGAAGGAAATACTAAATTATTTTTAATGCTACTGTAGTGGATTGAATGATGCCTCAACCCCCAAACTAAAGATGTGTGAGCATCCAAATACTTGGAATCTGTGAATGTTATCATATTTGGAAAAAAAATGAGAACATATAGAAAAGGAAAAGCAATTAAAAACAATACCACCACCAAAGCACTGAGATACAGAGGAGAAGACACTGAAAATAGAAACATATATTAGAATGATGCATCTACAATCTGAAAAACGCCAGGGATTGCCACCAGCCACCAGAAGCTAGGAGAGAGGCCTGGAACAGATTCTTCTCCTGAGCTTCTAGAGGGAGCATATTCCTGCCAACAATTTGATTTTGTAATCCTGATCTCCAAAAGCATAAAAAAAATATTTTTATTGTTTTAGTTTATTTAGTTTGTTGTGATTTATTACAGCAGCCACAGAAAATAAAAATACGTCTATCATTTGCCAATTATTTTTAATTCTTAAGTACTATTGTTCAGTTTATAGTTTTTCAAATCAATTTGCTAAAACTAACATTTGGTTCATTTTACTAACTAAAAATTGTATATAGAGATTGTCTTAAATTCAGAGTAGACATGGAGCACTTAATATATACCCTTTATTTCAGTCCCTTGGACCTCCCACTGTAATGAAAATAAAGTGTTTTATATATTTTTACCCATAAAGATCAAGAGAATGGGACAGAAATAATGAGATCCTACCATTTGCAAAAACATGGATGGAACTGAAGGACATTATGTTAAGTCAAATAAGCCAGGCTCAGAAAAATAAACTGCATGTTCTCACCTATTTGTGGGGGCTAATAATTAAAATAGCTGAATTCATGGATATAAGGAGTAGAACGGTTACCAGAGGATGGGATGGGTACTGGTGGTGGGGTGGGGCAGGGTGGGAGAGAGAATGGTTACTGGGTACAGATAAGTAGTTAAATAGAATGAATAAGATCTGCTGTCTGATTGTACAGCAGGGTAACTACAGTCAACAGTAATTTATGACATACTTTAAAACATTATATATTTATAATTAGAATGTTTGTGACACAAATAAATGGCAAATGCTTGAGGTGCTGAATACCCCATTTATGCTGATGTGATTATTATGCCTTATATGATGTCTATATCAAAATATATCATGTGCCTCATATATATATTATATATATATATATATGTGTGTGTGTGTGTGTGTGTGTGTGTGTGTGTGTGTGTGTGTTTAGGTGTACACATATATCTATACATATACCTATACCATTTTACTTAAAGCACATTTTGGAAATTGTAAAGGACAACAAAAATAAGCATCATTGACTTAGCAGAAAAGAGCAAGTTGAATCCTAGTTTATCAATGAGATCATTGAAAAGTGATCTGAATCTTACAGGAGACTGAACCTCAAATACAGGAGACTGGTAGAATGTCTCTTTACAAATATGATATAATTCCTTTTCTCAATCCCTGACATTCTTTTTCCTTCTCTGGAGAGTATAGTAACTGTCCCTTCCTTCAGTTGCATGCATGAACACTAGCAGAAAACTAGAGATTTATTCTCTGACGAAGGAAAAACAGAAATTGTCTTTACTAGAGATATCTAAGTTTTGTAGGAGGAGGAGATAGACTGAACAGGGAAAAGTGGTACATATACACCATGGAATACTATGCAGCCATAAAAAATGATGAGTTAGTGTCCTTTGTAGGGACATGGATGAAGCTTGAAACCATCATTCACAGCAAACTGACACAAGAACAGAAAATCAAATATTGCATGTTCTCACTCACAGGTGGTGTTGAACAATGAGAACACATGGACACAGGGAGGGGAGCATCACACACTGGGGTCTGTTGGGGGGAACTAGGGGAGGGACAGCAGGGGGTGGGAAGTTGGGGAGGGATAACATGAGGAGAAATGTCAGATATAGGTGATGGGGAGGAAGGCAGCAAACCACATTGCCATGTATGTACCTATGCAACAATCCTGCATGTTCTTCACATGTACCCCAAAACCCAAAATGCAGTAAAATATATATTTAAAAAAAAAACTGCAGAATTTGAGAAAAAATTTAGTGACTACATATTGTGATCTCCATGTTTCTTTCTGATCTTGGTTCTCAGCAAGTTGAATAGTATTCTCTAAGAAAAGTCTAGAAAATTTATCTCTGGGTATTTGGACCAAATAAAGGATAAAGATCTAAAAATACTGACATCAGTAATTCCCCATCAGAATAGCGTTCTCTCCACAGTGAAATCTATAGTCAATAAACCAGTCTTCTCAATACACAGGCCCTTTGCTCAATTTCTAGTGTTTCCTTCTTTAATGTAAGAAGACAGATAAAAATAATGACATACTGAAGAAACCTACCAGTGCGAAAGACAAAAATCAAAGCATTGTTTAACAATAAGCAACTTGTGGCAAAATAAAACTATACATGGAGAATGACACTATATATCCTAGTCACATTTATATCCTAAGAAAAATAAAAAGATATTACAAGTATTAAAAATATTATAAAATTAATTTTTAAAATGAACATAAAACAGGAAAGCAATTATGGTAATTAAAACTTTCTTAACAAAAATGAGAATCTCTCTAGAACTGCAAAATAAATGTGAGAATAAACTCCATTACATCACAAGCATGTGCAAACACACATACAGACACATACAGAGAGAATGGAAAATGAGAGAAAAAATATTTTAAAAACAGAAAAAGTAGTGATTGGGGTCTGACATCTAACCCAGGATACTGAAGATCCAGGATGAAGGAACAGAAAAAGAGAGGAAAGAGTCATTGAATAAATAATTCAATATATGTCATAAAATTGTGAAATTTAGATTTGCAGATTTAAAGCATTCAATGGACTACCCAGCAAAATAATTAAAAGTAGGCTAATATAAACTCATATTATCAAAAATTTTCAGAATTTGGGAAATAAACAATGCTAAAATATTAAATTGGAGAAGACTACATGAAATAATCAAGAATCAACAAGTCATTGAATTTTTAAGAGCTAATACTGAAAGTTAGGAGATAATGGAACAAAGACTTAAACATTAGAAATGTATTCTAACCCAGAATTCTATTTACAGCTACATTATCAATTCTATTAGAGCAGAGTACAAGTGCTGTCTTACAGATGAGATCTCAAAAGCTTTACCAGCATAAATCCTTTTTCAAGAACGCTTGTTTTGGAGTGTATAAGTCTGTTCTCATGCTGCCAAGAAAGGCATATCAAGACTGGGTCATTTATAAAGGAAAAAGGTTTAATTGGCTCACAGTTAGCATGGCTTCAGAGGCCTCAGGAAACTTACAATTATGGTGAATGGGGAAACATACACATCCTTCTTCACATGGCGGCAGGAAGAAAACAAATTAGCAAAAGAGGGAAAACCCCCATATGAAACCATCAGATTTCATGAGAACTCACTCACTATCATGAGAACAGCCTGATCATCCCCATGATTCAATTACCACCCATGGGGTCCCTCCCATGATGTGAGGATTATGGGAACTAAAATTCAGGATGATATTTGAATGGGGACAGAGCTAAACAATGTCATTGCACTCCTGGCTCCTTCCAAATCTCATGTCCTCGTATTCCAAAACACAATTCTGCCTTTCCAATTGTCCCCCAAAGTCTTAATTTATTCCAGCATTAACCCAAAAGTCCAAGCACAAAGTTTTATCTGAGATGAGGCAAGTCCCTTTTACCTATGAGCCTGTAAAATCAACAGCAAGTTAGTTGCTTTCTAGATACAATGAGGGACAGGTATTGGGTAAATACACCTGTTCCAAATGGGATAAAATATCCAAAACAAAGGTGTTATAGGCCCCATCAGTTCTGAAATCTAACAAGGCAGTACTTAAATTTTAAAGCTCCAGAATAATCAATCTCCTTTAACTCTTTTCTCACAACCAGGTCACACTGATGCAAGAGGTGGGCTCCCATGGCCTTGGACAGCTCCAGCCCTGTGGCTTTGCAGGGTACAGCCCACCCTTGTGACTGCTTTCCCAGACTGTCATTGAGTGTCTGTGGCTTTCCCAGGTACATGGTGAAAGATGTTGGTGGATTGATCATTCTGGAGTCTGGAAGATGGTGGCCCTCTTCTCACAGCTCTACCAGGCAGTGCCCCAGTAGGGAACTCTCTGTGGTGATCTGACCCCACATGTCCTTTCCACAGTCCCCTAGCAGAGGTTCTCCATGAAGGATCTGCCCCTGCAGCAACTCCTGCCTGGACATCAAGGCATTTCCATACATCCTTTGAAATCTAGGCAGAGGTTCCCAAACCTCAATTCTTGACTTCTATGCATGCAAAGGCCCAGCACCATGTGCAAGACATTCCAAGGCTTGGGGCTTATATCCTCTGAAGCAATGGCCTTAGATGTAAGTTGGCCCATTTTAGCCATGACTGGAGCTGACACAGCTGAGATGTAGGGCACCATGTGCTGAGGCTGCATAGAGTAAGGGGCCTTGGGCCCAGCCCAGGAAACATTTGTTCCTTTTAGGCCTCCAGGCCTGTTATGGGAACAGCTGCTGTGAAGGTCTCTTACATGCTCTGTAGACATTTTCCCATTTTCTTGGAGATTAACATTCTGCTCCTTGTTACTTATGCAAATTTCTGAAAGAGGCTTGAATTTCTCCCCTGCAAAAATGAGGTTTTCTTTTCTATCACATCAGCAGGCTGAAAATGATCCAAACTTTTATGCTCTTCTTCCTCTTGAATGCTTGCCACTTAGAAATTGTCTTCACCAAATACCCTAAATCATCTGTTGCAAGTTCAAAGTTCCACAGATCTCTAGGGAAGGGGCAAAATGCCACCAGTCTCTGTGCATAGCAAGAATGACCTTACTGCAGTTCCCCCAAATTTTCCATCTCCATCTGCGGCCACCTCAGCCTGGACTGTATCATCCATATCACCATCAACATTGTGGTCAAAGCCATTCGCCAAGTCTCTAGGAAGTCCCAAACTTTCCCACATCTTTCTGTCTTCTGAGCTCTCCAAGTATCTAGAAAGTTTCAAACTTTCCCACATTTTCCTGTCTTCTTCTGAGCCCTCCAAACTGCTCCAACCTCTGCCTGTTACCCCGTTCTGAAAGTTGTTTCCACATTTCCAGTTATCTTTGTAGCAGCGTCCCACTACCTAGTAGCAGTTTACTGTATTAGTTTATTCTCAGGCTGCTAATAAAGACATATCCTATACTGGGTAATGTATAAAGGAAAGAGGCTTAATTGACTCACAGTACAGCATGGCTTGGGAGGCCTCAGGAAACTTACAATCATGGCAGAAGGGGAAACAAACACATATTTCTTTACGTGTTGGCAGGAAGAAGATGAATGAGTGAAAGCGGGGAAGGCCCCTTATAAAACCATCAGATCTTGAGAACTCACTATCACAAGAACATCATGGAGGTACCTGCTACCCAGACTCAATTACCTCCCATCAGGTCCCTCCCATGACACGTGGAAATTATGGGAACTATAATTCAAGATGAGATTTGGGTGAGTACACAGCCAAACCATGTCATGGAGATACTCCAAAAAATTAAAGGGTAAATGAAAACAGGATGACAAAGGATTCAGAATGCAAGTGAGGTATTTAAATGTTCCCTGGGATAAAGATTAAGAAAAAAGTTAGATGAGAGCTATGCCACAAAAAGTATATTTTTTAGAAAGAATATTTCAGATGATACCAGGTCCAAGAAAAAGACATTGAGAAATGCCTTTTGCAATTCAACATATTGAAAGTAGATTTTGATAACTGCATGAAAAAAGTATTTGTGATTGAATTTATAATGAGTATAATAAAGACTAACCAAATGCAAAATAAGAAAACTATAATTTTAGGAAAAACACGTTGATCAAGAAATGTTTAGGTAGTTGACTACTATAGGACTGGGTTGAAAATGACACATATTTAGTTTCAATGCAAACAATGAATAATATTCATTATAAAATAATAAAATGTGAATGAATATAAAATAATACACAAATAATAAAAATAAAATAACTACTTTTATGGGCTATAAATTCTATATATATCAGTGTGTGTGAATATGGATGTGTGACTATGAATGTGTCTGATGGATTTGGTGATGCAGTGCAATATATCACACAGATAAATGCTTATCTTCCATAGCAGGACATTAAAACATTTCTAAAGCTAATAGTTTTAAGCAGCTGATATATGATCATATTGTTTAAACGAACGAGGTAAAACAAAAGAAAACCAATAACAGATAAAAGAGTGGAGAGTAGTTGGCTGTGAGGCATCAAAATGGAGCTACGTGAGGCACAGAGGGTGTTTTATACTATGCGTGGAGAACACACTCTAAGGTGATCCATCTCCTTGCATTCATGATCTTGAGTAATCCCCTCTCCAGAGTATGGGCAAAGTGTGTGACTTGCTTATAATTAGTACAATGAAAGTTATGGGAATGCCACTTTTATGATGTTACTTAAGATTAAACCTGTGTTGCTGGTAGACACTCTCTCTCCATGGCTTTCTTTGAGGAATAAAAATATCATGTTGGGAAGACTCATGTGTCAAGTTGTAGAGGAATCTTCTAGCTGATGGCTAGCAAGACAGTGAAGCCCCCAATCTAAAAACTCAGAAGAATGTAATATTACTGTGTCAGGCTCGGTATTGCTAATACAAGCATCCATGACAACGGTTTTTGCACTTCCTGAGTGGTTAAGTTAAATTTTAAAAGCTGATAGAGCAAATGTCCTTATACAAAGGCTGGAATATAGCCAAAGCCCACCAATAGTTTCACCTAGGCTTTTCCTGGGCTTTGAAGCATGACAGGCTAATGAAGGAGTTCTTAACAGGACCAGTTTAGGATTAAACAAGTTTTATTGGGGATCTGAAGAAACTCCTCAGACCTCCACAAACAAGTTTTTTGAGATGCGAAGAAACTTCCCAAACTTCCATGATTTAGCAGGAGAAAAGATAATCACCCCAGCACCTGGACCCATTTAGATTAGGTAAATTTACTGAGGCTCCAGAGGAAGTGTTCAGAACTCAGATCTTAGTTACAGCTTAGAAGTTAATCACTTATGTCTTTATATGAATGCACACTTCCAGGTAGACGTATAGTTTAGAAGGTATGTAAGCTCTGGAAAACTGTAATTTTGAGTTGGCCTGGTGATGTTTTCCAGGCCTCCTCCCTGTACTTGGTTGCAGAAATAAACTCCCATCTTTCCCAGTACATCTGAATCTCATTACTGGGTGGTGAGAATAAGCTGCCTGAAACTTGGTTTGGTCTGGAAACATTACCAATAATAACTTAAAATTGAGAGAGGATCATTCCCCAGTAAAGCCTTGAGGGGAGACCATAACCTCAGTCAACACCTTTAGTGCAGCCTCGCTGGCCCCTTAGCAGAAGAGGATCCAGATAATGTGTGGCCTGACTCTTGCCCCACAGAAACTGTGAGATAATAAATGTGTTTTGTCTTCAGCCATCAAAGTTGTGGTAATCTGACAAAACACAAAAAAATAATAATGCACTAGGCCTTGGTGAATAATATAATTTTAAATAGTGTGTATAAAGTACTTAATTAAAACTAAAATTAAAGAAGACGCAACTTCTTAATACAAACGGCATGGTATACAACCTTCCAGATCCCTTTAGATAAGTTTTCCCTAAATTATATTTTGAGCCAAGGTGTCAAAGATTAGTCAGGGCAGCCTAATAAGAATGGAAATACAATTCACGTAGGGTAGTTGTGGGTTTACATTATATTATTTGCTTATGCCTTCCCCAGTATTCTTAGTGTAGCTATAAATAAATAAGTTTCTGTTCATTTCGTAGGTATTTTTTTTATGACATGAACAATCCTCATTGTTACCTTATTTACTTATTTATTTATCTATTTATTTTTATTGCATTTTAGGTTTTGGGGTACATGTGAAGAACATGCAAGATAGTTGCATAGGTACACATGTGGCTGTGTGATTTGCTGCCTTCCGCCCCTTCACCCATATTTGGCATTTCTCCCCATGCTATCTCTCCCCAACTCCCCCCACCCCGCTTTGTTATCTTAATTATTCCCGCAGTGATCAAATAGCCAAAGGCTATTTCTTTCTTGATGTGGAAATTACAAAGGCAAACTTTCCTGTGTATATCTTGGCTTGTTTCAAAAGCAATTATTTTAAAATTTATTTTTACAAAATTTCTATCTCCTGAAGATCAAAGAAAACAAAAAGACAGAAAAGGCAGCTTTTCTAGCACAGAGTTTAAACCAATTAGTAAGTAAGAAATGGTATCTGAATGTAAATCAACAATTAGCTAACAAAAATTTACTTAGTGCCCAACAAAGATCAAGCATTGTTACACAATCTTAAGATGAACAAAACAAAACCGACAGAGGTCTTGTTTTTATGGAGCTTTTATTTTCTGTTACTGATTAAACTAAAATAAAAATACTAGGAAAATTATATTGTGAATCTTACACAAAGAAAATATTAAAGCAAAAATCACAAATTACTATTGGTATTGCTTTTTTATTACTAAATGGAAACTATGCTGTATGAGATTTTTTGTCCCACTCAGTACTTCCCTATTATCTTCAATGATTAATAATAAGAATAATAAAAGCTAAGAATTATGGGCTCTTTCCTTCCTTTAAGCCCTGCGATATGAATTTTATGCATACATTAGTTAATTTAACCTCACAACCACTCTATGAAGTAGTTAGAAGTTTATGTCTATTTTTCTTATGAGAAACTAATGTTTAGATACACTGAAGCAAGTTATTCTTTCTACCTACTTTGTAACTTTTTAATGTACATTTTATTTTGTCTGTTATTTGTACAGTCACACCTGCATTCTTTCTGTTATCTTCTGCATGGACTACCATTTTTCATCCTTTCACTGTTAGTTTATTCGTTTCTTTGCAACAGGTTATATTTTTTTTACTCATAATGCCAATCTCTGCCTTTCACTTGGAGAATTTAATCCATTTAACTTTAAAGTAATTATAAATAAGAAGAGAATCACTTCTGTCATGTTATTTATTTTTATTTGCCTTATAGTTTTTATATCTCATTTCCAGTATTGCTATCTCTTTTGTTTTTAATGTTTTACAGTAAAACATTTAAATTCATTTTCATTTTATTTTTTGTATATTCTTTGTTTTATGTTACTCTAGGAATTATATTTAACATCCAATTATAAACAATTCTAATTTGAATTAGTATCAACTTCAATAACATATAAAAAATCTGCTTATTTACACACCTGCCCAACTTTTTCAACTGTTGATGTCACAAAATTATATCTCTGTGTATTATGTGTTGAAAACATAAATTAACAGTTGTTTACTTATGCATGAGTCTCTGGAATTATGTAAACAAAAGGTAGCAATAAAAGTTATTGTTTCAATAATACTGGCTTTTATAATTGCTCTTATATTTATCTTTACTGAGATCTTTATTTACTCATGTTATTATGAGTTACTATCCAGTGTCTTTTCATTTCATCCTGCAGGACTCCCTTTCGGATTTCTTTCAGAGCAGGTCTGGTAGTAACAAATTCCTTCAGCTTCTGATTTTGTGGAAATATGCTAATTTCTCTCTGACTTTTGAAAGATAATTTTTATGCATATAGGAATCCTGGTTGACAGATTTTTTTTTCTTTAGGACTTTATATATGCCAGTCCACTGCCTTCTGGCCAAACAAGGTTTCAAATGAGAAATCTGCTGATTCTTTTTGAGGAGTCCTTGATGTATTACGTGTTGAAAACACATAATAATAAGTTACTGTTTCTCACTTTGACTTCGGGTTTCAACAGTTTGATGAAAATGTGTCTTGTTATGGGCATCTTAGAATTCATCCTATTCAGAATGTGTAGACTTTCCTGGGTGCTTATATTCCTAATTGATCAAATTTTGAAAAATGTCTTCCGTTATGTCTCCAAATCCTCTGTTTCTTGCTTTTTATTTTTTCCTGGAATTCTCACAATGCTTAAACAGTTTCGCTTGAGGAAGTCTTCGTGTCTGTTGCTTTTCTTCAATATTGTTTTCTTTTTATTCCTCAAACATGAACATTCAATTGTTCTATCTTCAAGTTAGCTGATATTTTATTTTTCCTACTCATATCTGGCTTTTTTCGTCAAATTTAATTTTAGATTCAATAGGCAGATGTGCAAGTTTGTTACTTGTATATATTGTATGATGCTGAGGTTTGGGGGTACAAATGATCTCATTACCCAGGTACTGAGCATAGTACCCAAGTATATCTGCCTTTGAATTCTTCTAGCTAACTTTAATATTGTAGTTATTGTTATTTTCAATTGTATTTTTCGTCAGTTTTAAAAGTTTTTTATGTTTTTACTAATATTTCCATTTTGTTCATGCACAATTTTCTTCCATGACATTCTTTATGTCTTTTTATTATTATTATTTCTTCGATTATCTTTAAGGTAACTACTATAAAAGTCTCTGGCTAATAGGTCTGCTACCTGGCTTTTCTCAGTGACAGTTTCTGTTTTTCTTATATTTTCTTTTGAATGGGCCATACATTTCTGTTCCTTTTTATGCCTTTTGATTTTGTTGTTATTTTTGAAAGATAAAAACTTCAAACTAATAATGGAACTATGGAAATCAGATTCTGTTCCTTCTCCTAGGTTTTCTGAGTTTTTTTGTTTGTTTTGTTTTGTTTTCAGTTTGGTTGGTTTTGATTTAGTTTTGATTGTTAGAGGCTGTCTCTGTGCCAGTGTGTGGATTTAAGATCTTCTCAGGTCTTTTCTTATCCTGTATGTTTCTTGTTCATGCATAATGACCTTCTAATTTCTAATTCAAATGCAGTACTTTGGAATGTCTTAGTCTTTGATGCTTGGCTCACCAAACAGGAAAAGGCGTAACACGAAGGAAAAGGGTAGAACAGGGCACTTTAATGCTTCTGGATATTGTTTTAGCTTCAGAGGAAGGTGCTTGCAGTGAGGGGAAGGCAGTATGAATGTGAGCAACAATGGCTGCCTGCCTGGGTCAACCTCCAAGATCAGATGCAAAACTCAATGATGAAAATACAAATTCTTCATAGATGTAGAACAGAATTTTGTTTTCCACTCCGGTTTCTGTAAGTTGCATGCAAGTTTCTCCAGAAACACATGCATGGCTGCTTGCAATCAAGCTGTGGGTAGGGAATGGGTAGCCACTTCCGTACTCAGGTAAAATCGATAAAAATTTAGTGCAATTACTGCCAAAATTATCTCCTACAGATTTCAAACTTTCCATAGACTCCAGGTAAAAAACATTGCTGTATCAGATAGATTCTTCCAGTGCAATTTTTATCCAGGTAAAGAGACAGATTTCTGACAGAATTCTCTTACTCAAAAGTTGTTTTAAAAAGTTATCTGAAAGACCTATTTGGTATAATATAGCTACAGGGAGGGGGTCTACTACACACTGGGGTCTATTGGGGGGAAGGGGGGAGGGACAGTGGGGGGGGCTGGGGAGGGATAGCCTGGGGATAAATACCAAGTGTGGGTGAAGGGGAGGAAGGCAGCAAAACACACTGACATGTGTGTACCTACGCAACTATCTTGCACACTCTGCACATGTACCCCCAAACCTATAATGCAATAAAAATTTAAAAAATTAAAAAAAAAAAAAGACAACAATACATCGGAGGGAAAATCCTGGGATTCTTTCTCTAGAGATGTAATACATATTTACAAATAAAATACCTCATGAGCTCTGGTGCTTCCAAAAAAAGAAAAAAATATATAGCTACAAAATGCTGTTTAAAATTAGAAAAAGAAAGTTAATAGCAAAAAATACATGATTTTGTTAATTAAAATATGAATACTTTATTTTGATTGATTAAAATTAAATATCAGGTTTACTTATGTTTGGAGATGGCTTACATGTAGTATAAGGTAGAATCCTATGAATTTAACATTAAGAATAATCAAAGCACATTGTGCTTAAAGCATTTTAGTTACAACAGCTTTTACAGAGGGAAGCCAATAATTGATGCCACACATATGAACATTTTTTATATTAAATGTAAGAAGTGTTTTCCCACAGAGGTTTTACTTATTTACATTTCCACTAACAGTGTATAAGAGTTACTTTTTCTCTGCATGCTCATCAACATCTGTCATTTTTTTTTCTTTTTAATAAAAAACTGAGAAGAGCACACATTTTTTCAGAAGTTGGATTAAAACCCATTTCTGGCCTTCTCTCTTGTTTTCCAGAAGTCATTGTACTTATTATTTCAATTTAACAGTATGCTGCATTTTATTTTATTATTTTATTTTATTTTATTTTTTTGAGGCAGAGTCTCTTTCTGTTGCCAGGCGCCAGGCTGGAGTGCAGTCGCACAATCTCGGCTCACTGCAAACTGTATTTTTAGTAGATATGGGGTTTCACCATGTTGGCCAGGATGGTCTTGATCTCTTGACCTGGTGATCTGCCCGCCTCGGCCTCCCAAAGTGCTGGCATTATAGGCTTGAGCCACCGCTCCCAGCCTAGTATGCTGCATTTTAAATTGTCTTTTATACATCTGTTTCCAAAAAGATTGTAAACGTTTGCAGTGTGAAAAATGGCATTCCTGCTGCCTATGCCTCAAAGTTTTAGATACACAAAATACTTTTGAAATGAGTCCAGGCATGTATTTATTTCAAATCATGAAAGCTTAGAAAAATCCCAATTTTCATACAGATCCTCATAATAAACAATCTATAACTGCAAGTGATAACAAACCTCCATGTTGAGTGAATTTTAAAGTTTAAACTGGAAAATATCCAACCTAAAAGCCTTTGTTTTATAAATGAATTATTTGGTGAAAGTTAACCTACGCCTAAGATAATAAACGATTATCTACAAATAAAATGCAATTGTGCCTTTTGAATTAACTGAACACAGAGACTTCTCTTTCAAAACCTTGAAAACAAGAATAGGTAAAAATCAACGATAAAGAAGCATTACCAATCAGTTAAGTGGTAACTATTAATATGTTAACAAACGTAACATTTTTTATGTTTAATTACTAATTAAATCATGTTATATGTAGATGAATATATATGTATTGTTAAGGACTATATATATGATTATATATAATTATAGATTCATATATAATCATAGATGTAATTATATCTGTGATTGTATGATTCTATAATTATATATATAATTAATATATAATCATATAATTCTTAACAATGCTGTTTAATATAAATATATATATAAATTATATATATTATACATAATTTTAATATATAATACATATAATTATATATGTAATTTTATATTATGTAATATATATAACTATATATATGATTATATATAATTATATAATTAGTTATTTAAACAATTAATATGATTAATTATATATAATCATATATATAATTCTTAATGCTGTTGAATATAAATATATATAAAGTATATATTACATATAATTTTAACATATAATATATAATTATGTATAATTGTATTATATTATATTATTGTATTATGTATTATATATAATTATAATATATATAATTATAATTATATATATGAATATATATGTATTTTTTAAATTTTACAGCCATCATTCTGCCTTCAGATTGAAGAATGAATTCGAAAGGGACAAAGGTATTATAACAGTTAACAATTTTGTTCTTATAATTCATTCAAGAGATGATTCTGGCCTGACCTAAGGCAGTTGCAGTGGGTGTGCAGAGAGTGGAAGCCAAGAAATCAAGAAAATAAAGAGAATGCTCAAATGTTTATATTTAGTAGTTTGTGCCTCAATTTTCCCTATGGCATTTTTATTTATAATTGACAACATGGAGAAACTAATGCCATAAAAAGCAGATTTTTCATATTTGCATTTCCTGAGAGGATCAGGCATGCCTCATCATGCAAGACCATTTAGTAAAGCATCCGGTTTTGGCCAGGGGAGAAGCAAGAATAAGGAAAATGACTAGGTCAGACACTTTCCTGAGGTTTTCATGGCAAAGACAAAATAAACAGATGTGAAGGTATCTCAAAATATGAAGACAAAAATGGACTCTGGATATGTGTTTTGAAGTTATCAGCAAGAGTTATTAGGTTGCTATCAGGAAGTTATCAATGAGAGCAGATGGTAGTAGATTGGAAACATCTCAGCCATAGGAAATATAGCACAAAAGCGGGCTAGGAAAGAATCCTCTGATCCTTGATGCAACACAGTACTAGGTAAGTGAAGAGAAATCTGAATTCATTTTTTGGCTGTTTTTGACCCTCTGTAATTTGAACATCTTTATATTTAGCATCCTTAGTCAGATATAGGAAGAGTAAAATTATATGCTTACGTCTGTTAAAGTCTAATAATAGAGAAGTTTTGGTTTTATTTATTTATTTATTTATTCAAAGACATGGCTTCACTATGTTGCAAAGGTAGGCTATACTTCCACACCTGGGTTTAAGATATCCTCCAACCTCAGTCTCAATATAAGCAACTGAGACTGCAGGTGTGCCAGCATGCCTGACCTTTTCATTTTCCTGTTTTGTTTCATTTTTGAGAAGGCAAAAATACTTTAATAAGCTATGATCCCTAATAATGTACAAGAAAACCATTGTGGGCACTTAACATAATAAAAATGCTGTGTAGATGATTCTAATAAATTTGAATGAGATTTTAACTATTAAGGTGCACAATAGGCCTGTGTCATGTTTATGAAACAAATCTCAGTCTTCTTATCTTCTCAACACACTATATAGTCCTAAAGAGATGCTTGAGCTGAACTTTTTGCACTAGATTTATAAGATTCTGTTCATATTGCGTTTGGAATTTTTAATGTCATAGTCTCTAAAAATACCTAAATCAGCCAGTTCTCTAGATATTCTCTATCTTATCCAGCTATAAATTAGTAGTATAAATATTTGAATAATATTTTGCATTTTTCCACACATATTTCTTCCTTTAAGAGAAATAAATTCAACTGATTTTACCTCAAGTTGTCAGACTTTTGAGTGAATCAATTTGATTTAGTTCTCCCCATAGCATCGTCATAGTTATTGTAGTGCTTGACAAGTGCATGAAAATTAAAGAAGCCCAGTACAAGTAGCATTTGAATAGAAAAGACAATGCAGTTACTATGCAGAGATTCTGAGAAATGGTCAGACTTTGTATAGATTAGGAGCTAGAAAAGACAGAACGTATTAGTGAATTTGATGTAAGAGTTGAGAGAGAAAAATATTCAAAATGATTTTCAGTTGTATGGCTTGAGGACATAAGTAGATAAAATATGTCACCAATTTAGGAAAAACGGGATCAGGTAAGAGCTTCAATGACATAGGAAAATAATAATTTCCATTTGGTACATATGCAGTGTAAATGCTTCAAAGATACTCATGCAAGATGTAAGGTACACATTTCTCAAAAGTAAGCTTTATGTGAAATATACTTGAGTGCCATTAGCATGTAAATACATACAGGAATATATCAAAATTTATATTTTGATAAATTTATATTTTATATTTTTATCAGTGGACTGAGCCCACCGATAAAAAAGATATTTTCTAAAAAGAACCAAAAATATCCAAGTCTTATTGTTGAGTTTTTGAACACCTGTTTGAACTGGTTTTGAACTGGTCTGAACACAATTACAATTTTAATAAGATTAAAACTAAAAATATGGGGATGAATGCCAAGTGTGGGTGAAGGGGAGGAAGGCAGCAAAACACACTGCCGTGTGTGTACCTATGCAACTATCTTGCACGTTCTGCACATGTACCCCAAAACCTATAATGCAATAAAAATTAAATAATAATAATAATAATAATAATAAAAATAAAAATAAAAATAAAAATATCCAAGCCTCATTGCTGAGAATTTTCACAAAACTTTCATTAAGTAGACATGATTGGTAAATCACTGGCCATGCCATGAACTTGATCTCCAAATGTCCTCTCCTCCATAGAGGTGTGAGGCAGGGGTGGTGCTGAAAGTTTGAGCCTCCTTAGTAGGTGGTTGTTTTCTCTGGTTACCAGTTTTCATCCTGAAGTGATCTCAGGGCCCTGTAAAGCATCATCTCATTAAGATAGCCAGGTCACTTCTATCATTCAGGAAAGTCAGGGTTTATGAAGCTCTGTGTCAGTAACTGGAAGCAAAGATTAAGTATACTTTTTATTCAAGGACCAGAGTTTGTTATGTGTTTATTTTCAAGATGTCAGTCATAAGATGAATTCTCTAAAGACAGCTATTCTTTATATAATGCAATAGAAAAGTATTATGTTATTGCCTTTATTCAGCCCTCATGACATTCTTTTGTGTAAATTATACGATATGAACTAACGACAATGATTAGATTTGCTCCTTCAAATAAAGAAAACCACATTTATTGAGCACACAGTGAAGCAATGCATAGATGTTGACTCATAGAATCTTTAAAGATACTGTATATGGGTAAGAAATTCAAATTAAAAGACTTAAAATGAACATTTAGTAAGCATGAATTGGATATATTTCAGACTCAAGAGTTCATAGGCTTCCAATTAGTTCAATAAATAGAAATACAGTTAAATCATTAATGATATATTTTTTAAATTTTTAAATAAGACTTCCTAGGAGAAATTTCCATGTCATTTTTCATATGTTCTAATGTGTCTCCATATAGAATGCTAATCCATAGGCCCCTGTAATCCACAACATCGAACCTTACTCCTGGTAAACGTTTCAGGCAGAAAAAAAGAGAAAGAAAGTCTCTTATCATTATTCCTGCTTCCAACATACATCTTTAGAGTAAATTTTACTATATTGTCCATCAGAATGGTATAACACATACAAACTTCAGGACTAATAACCCAAATGGGGTGTGTGTGTGTGTGTGTGTGTGTGTGTGTGTGTGTGTCTGTGTGTATGTGAAAGAGAGAGAGAGAGACTGAATATACATCAGGCCAGAAATGATGTGATTATGAAAAAAAAAGTATTTATTCTAATAGGTATAATTTGTCATTACATTTTCTCTCATCTGTGTTCTAGTTTTGAAGTATTTAAAATTGTGTTGTCTTCGAAGCATTAAATTCAGGTTAATGGAAGTAAACAATAGATATTTGATCTGTAGAACCGGGCTTTTATAAATACTCATTATTTTTTGTTTCTTCCACCTATAGTTTCTAAAATTTTGTCTGGTGAACAATTTTCATGTTGTGTTAACATGCTCCAGTAGTATACATTTTAATGTCTCCCAGTGAGGAAAATTTTCTTCAGATTTTTCTCTAGAGTGACTTGAATCACTCTAAAATTGCCACCTAGGAGCCCTTCTGTGGTGACTTGTTCATGGACCTTGCCAGCAGTTTAAATGTTAAGAAAAATGAACAATGACTGATGATGCCAAATTTGTGCAGAGTCAGTAGTTGCAACCTTTCAGCTGTATGCTCTGCTTCAAGTAATGCAACCCACATAACAATTCACAGAAAGTTGTTGCAGTATGAAAATAAAATATAACTCGACTGTGTCTGCACAGAAAGGTTTCCTTTTTAGGCTTCAGAACAATTCTAGGCCATGTAACACCAGTGCTATGGCTCTTTCTTCCCCGAAGAGTAAGTCAAATTTTATATTTCTGTCCCACTTGACCTTCCTCCCTCCACTGTAAGCTTTATAACTCCAGTGTAAGTTCACAGAGATTACAGGATTTGTACTTTTCTCAGCCGCTTGGTTTATCAGCTAATTTTTGATGAGAAGTAACACCAGCTGAAAGCTTGCTTTGAATGCTTTTCTATTTCTGTAACCCCCTGAGAGTTTTACTGTCATATTTATCCTGAGCCAATAGGCATCTTACTAGATCATAGCTGATTATGAAATTATAAAAAAAGCACTGTCAAGCTGTGGAACACTCTTTAATAAACTATTTATTTAATTAGAATTGTATTGCCAGAATTACTCCAGGAAGAGTATAATATTTTAGGACATATAACAGCCTACGAGCGAACTGTTGACCATAATGAAGAAACAACGCTCCTAGGATTTTATGGACTTGGTTGGAGTACACAGTTTTAGAAAGTGGATGCACATTTTTCCAATAAATATTTTTTATTGATAAACTTACCTCTTACATTTCTCAAAAATAAAGATAATACCCACAAACATATCAATTCTACTGCAAAGGAAATTATACTCTAAATATTAATTAATCAATCAACTGGAAATGCTTCTCAGTAAAAACTGACATAAACATTCATGTATTTTAGAGTCTAAACATATAGACAAAGTGAATAGTAATCTCAGCTATTTCTTCTTTGAGGATGACAATAACTTATTGTGAAGATCTTTTTATCATCAACCATCTAGAAGAGTTAGAATTTATTACCACATTTAAAATTAGTATAATAATTATCATGAATAATTATCAATCACTTATTGATTACATTATATATGGCATATGTGATTAATAATGTGTGTGTGTGTGTGTGTAGTATAATGTGTGTACCTAGCAAACTGTAATAGAAAATCTTTGTTAAGGCACAATTATGTAAGGGGAAAGGGAAAAAAGTTGTTATCAATTAAGGCATCTATTTTACCATTGTGAATATAGCAGATTTGCCATAACTCTGATTCCCACATTGCAGCTAAGGCAGGCAGTATATTATTGGAGCGTATTAGGGTTCTCTTAGAGGAACACAGCTAATAGAATATATATATACACACACATACACACACACACACATATATGTATATATCCTATTACATATATATATATATATATATACACACACACACACACACATATGTATATATCCTATTTTATATATATATAAAGGGAAGTTTATTAACTTACATGATTACAACTCATATATGTAATATATATGTAACTTACAACTTACATATATATATATTCTATTTTACATATATAAAGGAAAGTTTATTAAGTATTAACTTACATGATTGCAAGGTCCCACAGTAGGCTGTCTGCAAGCTGAGAAACAAGGAGAACCAGTCTGAGACCCAAAACTGAAGAGCTTCAGGTCTGATCTTCGAGGGCAGGAAGCATCCAACCTGGGAGAAAGATGTAAGATCAGATGCTAGTCCTGTCTCACCTTTGTCAGGTTTTCTGCCTGCCTTATATTCACTGGGAGCTGATTAGATTGTGCCCACCAGATTAAGGGTGAATCTGCCTTCCCCAGCCCACTGACTCAGATGTTAATCTCCTTTGGCAACACTCTCACAGACACACCCAGGATCAATACTTTCTATCCTTCGTCCAATCAAATTGACACTCAGTATTAACCATCACAGGTCCACCTCTTGACAACTTCAACACATGCACATCTAATGAGACCATACATGATCCTCAAATAAAGACAATAATGAATGAGGTCATAATTACATTTAACATAATACAACTTTCCTTCAAACAAACTTGTATTTGTACGAAGGAAATCCTCAACCCAAATACTATTACATAAATTTACCAATATTTAAATGCTGATATGAAGTCAATAAATCTTATGTCACATCATAAAAATGAGAGAAAATAAATGAAAAATATTTATTTAGTACAAGCGTATATATGCACAAGCATGTCAGGTTTTTTTTTATTATTATTTTAAGTTCTGGGCTACATGTGCACATTGTGTAAGATTGTTTTTAACAAAAGAAGGAGGAAATACTCATGACAATTTCAGTCCTTGTTTCTGCAGCTAGTCATATGACCATAGCTGGGACTGATGACTACCTTCTTCTACTACCCATTCTGATTCCCTTTGTCTTCAGGAAGCCACTCAGCAGGTCATGGTATTCTTTTCTGGTGAGTGACCCAACCTTCATTCCAGAGGGGTCTGGGCCATTTGAAGTCCTCTTTGGATCAGGCTGTTGTAGTTTCCCATTGGCCTTAATCACAGGCATGGTAAAACTAAGAGATGTCCTACTAGATCTCCTGTATTCCATGTGTACTCTTCCTTAACTCCACTGTGGAGTAGTAGACTGATTTCATCTTGATATCCTGGGTCGATCACCCCAGCCAACACTGTAACTCTCTTCTTAGGCTGTTGGCTTAAAAGTAGGAGAAGCCCAAATTGTCCAGGTGGTAATCTTAACTTTCAGTTTAATGAAATAGTTTTGTTTCCTGGTGGCAACGTTCCTCCTACTGAAACTAAGACCTCTAAGCCAGCAAATGTAATGCCATGGGAATAAGAAGCAAAAATTTTGCTAATGGATCACCAGGGGTCATGGTGAGTGAGGCCAGTTTCACCTCCACCCCTTGATTCCTGGACCCATGAATCCTGGCTATGGGAGACACAGTACCATATATTGGATGCTGATCGAGAGCACAGACCACCTTCCGGAGAACTTTGCCCCAGCCCTGCAAAGTATTGTCACTTAGTTAGAGGTATAATTGTGACTTCAAAGGGCCATTCCATAATTCTATCAATCCAGCTTCTTCACAATGATGGGGAACACGGTAAGACCAGTGAATTCCATGAGCATGAGCCCACTGTTGCACTTCTTTAGCAGTAAAGTTAGTGCCTTGGTCAGAGGCAATGCTGTGTGGAATACCATGATGGCAGCATTCTGTGATTCTGTGGATGGTAGTCTTGTCAGAAGCATTGAATGCAGGATAGGCAAACCCATATCCAAAGTAATTGCCTATTCTAGTAGGAATAGACCTGTGCCTTTTCCATGATGAAAAACATCCAGTATAATCTACCTGCCACCAGGTAGCTGGTTGATCACCCTGAGGATTGGTGCCATATCAAGGGATCATATTTGTCTCTGCTGCTAGCAAGGTGGGCACTCAGCAGTGGCCATAGCCAGGTCAGCCTTGGTGAGTGGAAGTCCATGTTGCTGAGCCCAGGCATAACCTCCATCTCTGCCACCATGGCCATTTTGTTCATGGGCCCATTGAACAATGATAGTGGTGGCTGAAGAAAGAGACTGAGTGGTGTCCACAGAACAAATCATGCTATCCACTTGATTATTAAAATCCTTCTCTGCCAAGGTTACCTGTTGGTGAACACTCCAAGGGATATAAATATCTTCACAGTTTTTGACCACTCGGAGAAGTCCAACCACATACCCCTTGCCCAAATTTCTTTGTCACAAATTTTGGAATAATGATTCTTCCAAGTTCCTGATTGTCAAGCCAAACCATTGGCTACAGCCCACGTATCAGTATAATCACAAATTCAGCCATTTCTCCTCCCAGGCAAAGTACACAACCAGTTGCACTGCTCAAAGTTCTGCCCAATGAAAAGATTTTCCTTCACTACTGTCCTTCATGGATATCCTAGAAAGGGGTTGCAGTTCTGCAGCTGTCCACTTACAGGTGGTGCTTGTTTATCATACAGAACCATTTGTCAACCAGGCTCTTGTCTTCTCTTCCTCTATCAATTGTTCATAGGGAACTCCCCATGAGGCCATCGGTGCAGACTGGGGGAAACAAGGCAAGGTGGCAAGAGTGGAGACCATGGGCATCTGAGCCACTTCCTCATGTAACTTATTTATGCCTTCAAGACCTGCTCAAGCCCAGTCACATATATGCCACTTCCGTTTGATGATAGAATGCTGCTGTGCATGAACCACTCTATGGCTAGATGGGTCAGAAAGCACCCAGTTCATTATACGTAGATCAGGTCACATGGTGACTTGATGACCCACAGTCAAATGTTCAGTTTCCACCAAAGCCCAGTGACAGGCCAAGAGCTGTCTCTCAAAAGAAGAGTAGTTATCTGCAGAAGATGGCAGGGCCTTGCTCCAAAATCCTAGAGTCATCCACTGTAATTCACCTATAGAAGCCTGTGAAAGACTTCAAACAGCACCCTTATCTGTCACTGACACCTCAGCATTATTGGATTTGCCTGGTCATATGGCCCAAATAGCAGAGCAGCTTGCACAGCAGCCTGGACCTGTTGCAGAGCCTTCTCCTGTCTGGACCCCACTCAAAACTGGCAGCCTTTTGGGTCAGTCGATAAATGGACCAGAGTAATGTGTTGCCTCCAAAATACAAATAGCTTCGCTAGGCATTGTGCCTCTTTCTCAGTTGTAAGAGGGGCCAAATGCAACAAGTTATGTTTTACCTTAGAAGAAATATCTTGACAGGCTCCACATCACTGGACCCCAAGAAATTTTACTGAGGTAGAAGGCCCCTGAATTTTAGTCAGAATTATTTCCCATCCTGTGGCACACAAATGTCTCATCAACAAGTCTAGCATGTTTACTACTTCTTGCTCACTGTATACAATCAGCGTAATGTCCCCAATATAATGGACCAGTGTGATAACTTGCAGAAGTGAAAAGTTATCAAGATCTGTCTGAATAAGATTCTGACACAAAGCTGAAGAGTTGACATTACCCTGAAGTAGGATAGCAAAGGTATATTGCTGGCCTTGTGAGCTGAAAGCAAATTGCTTCTGGTGGACCTTATGGACAGGAATGGAGAAAAAGGCATTTGCCAAATCAGTGGCTTCACACCAGGCACCACAAATATGTATTAATTAATTTGCTCAAGCAATGAGACCACATCTGGTACAGCAGCTGCAAATGGAGTCACCACTTCCTTAAGCTTATGATAGTCCATTGCTATTATTCAGTATCCATCTGTCTTCTGTATAGGCCAAATGAAAGAACTGAATGGGGATGTGGGAAAATCACCAGCCCTGCATTTTTCAAGTCCTTGATGATGGTACTAATCTCAGCTGTTCCTCTAGGATTGTGATATTGTCTTTTATCTACCATTTTTCTAGGTAGAGGCAGCTCTAATGGCTTCTATTTGGCCTTTACCAGCATAATACCCTTCATCCTACAAATCAGGAAGGCAATGTGAGGTCTCTGTCAGCTGCTAAGTATGTCTCTGCCAATTATGCTTTCTGGCATAGGTAAAATGACCACAGGATGTGTCTGAGGACCCACCAGACCCACTGTAACTCAGAACTGAGCTAAAATTCCATTAATTACCTGACCTCCATAAGCTCCTACTTTAATTTGAGAACCACAATGACATTTTGGGTCTCTTGGAATCAACGTCAGCTCGGAACCAGTTTCAGTAGTCCCTGAAATGTCCGATCATCTCTTTTTCCAATGAACAACTGTCCTGGTAAAAAGTCTGGAGGTATCCTTGGGAAGGGATGGAAGAAAGATTTACTGCTTAAATTGTTGGTAATATACTGGGGTTCTTCCTTCAAGGGGACCTAGCGTCCCCTTTGTTCAAAGGATTCTGGGTGTGTAAACTGGCTCAAGTCTGGAAATTGATTGAGTGGCTATGATTCTCCATTTTTGTAATTCAAATTACTCTTCTGTCTATTCAACCTAGAAATTTTCCATTTGCATAATTTAAGTAGAAATGCAGTAGACTTCCTATCAATTTCACTTCTAGGAACACTGATTAATTAGCCAATGCCAGAGCTCTACACGAGTCAGAATATTCTGATTGCTGCTTTGCCTCTGCCGTTCGTTACAGTAGATACACCCACCTTACTCACGTTGATGGTTGAGTGCTGCCAGTTAACCCCTGCCACCTCAGGATCCAATTATTCCTATTGTATTTAAATTTCATAGTTGAGGGACTGTGATTCCGACTCTCAGATCTGACATACAGAGAAGAGAAATTACAAGGCTCTTCAAAGATGCAGGTGCTGCCTTCACAAATCTATTTTGTAAGGCATTGGTCAAGGGTATATCTTCTGGACCCTCATAGCTGGGATGACAAAGATTTAAAGTGACTAATTTGCTTCACCATTTCAATCTCCCTAAGGCTTTAGATCCCTTCCTCTACATTCAAGAGTTTATTGAATGAAGGGGAGTTTATTTTATCTAAATTACATACAATCCAATCAAGGTGACACCCAGTATTAACCATCGCATGGAGTCTACAGTTGCAACAGCTTCTTACTCCAAAAATCATTGCCGATGAGGCATAATAATAGAACTAATATTTGGAATTCTAGTTTCCCAATTCTCCAGCTTCCTAATTGCAGTAAATTTTGTCCTGAGTTTATCATTCTGGTGACCAGGCATAGAGTCTATGCCTTCAACCAACTAACAATTTATTAATAATTGAATTCCTTATATTACATTGATACTTATAATAGCTATGGTAGTTTTTAACAACTGAATGATGAATGATTCAAAAAAGAGTGCAAATTATTCCTAATCATATCACCAAGGTCTGGAATTAGGTATCATCATTAATGTTGCATTTTCCTGTTATCTATAGATGTATCATTCTAAATAACATTTTTATTATACTAATAAAAAGGTTTTTCATACTGTAATTTTGACCAACCATAAATCTTATTTCCTTTTGCCATATAAAGTTTAAACATTATTAAATGTTAAAATAATGTTTATTTGTTTTCAGTATAACAAATATTCATCAATGTTTGTGTGATCACAATCTAAATTCTTTTCCTATTCTGTGGGAGTTCCTTACTTGGTGTCTGAAAGAGAATCAGGGAACCTCCCTTACCTACAAAGCCCAAAATGCCAGATACCTCTCCATTGTCTCTTGATCACTCAATTTTTAATGCATCACTTAGGTTCTGCCAACATGATGCATCTGCTTAAGATTTTAATTTTTGAAGGAGTGACAGAAAAATGTCAGGAGAGTTGAGAAATTTATTACTCAAAAGTTGTGTCACATGCCTGTTTATGATGTAGCCAAATGGGACATGCTAAACTAAATATTTTGATGACACCATTTTGGCTCACGTTTCTTGGTGCTTGCTCAGCCCAGTTTACTGCCTGTTCTTCAATTCCCACTCATCCCGTTGTTCTTTAATTTTCTGTGGTAACGTACATATTTTCAGTATCTTTATCTTTTTAAGTTAGTCAGGGTATTGTGTTGTTTGCTCCTTATATTTCTGACTTATCCATTCAAAAAACATTCAACAACAAAGAGCACAAATTCAGGAGAAAGCTGTGAATCAGAAAAAGCACTGATAAACCCAAATACATTTATGATTTTCAACATTTCATAAAATATTTAAAAACCATTAAACTGGGATAGATTTCTTTATTTGAAGAAAATACTTCCATATTGTGCTAAAACATCTCAACTGATTTATTTTACATTATTTATGAGAAAATATTTAAACAAATAAAAATGTACATTAAAAGCAAAGAGGAAATGTGTTCCCTAGAGCATAGTTTAGTAATGGCAAAACTTTTCTCTAATTATAGTCATTATTTGATACTTCGAGTTAGCATGAATATGAACTCATTGCATTATGGGCTGAATATATTAAAGGTGTTGGTGAAGACAAATATAAACTCAGGGCTACTAGTATTTATATGAGACAAAATAGAATTCAGTGGAAAGAATTATTAAATGGAACAAATATTGTCATTTTATAATAACAAAAGTTATATATAAATATCAATGAATACATAGCCATTATTAGTTGTATGCATAATATTTGTATTAAAATATATAAACTAATGCTATAAATACAAATTTTTGAAAATAATTATTTAATTTGATAAATATTAGGTAAAGCATTTAATTCAAACACTGAAATTACAAGACTGAATATATAAAATATATAAAGTGCTTAAAATATATCTCAAAATATTCAGGTGGCTGTATAAAAGTAATAGCCGAGAATCTAAAAATATGAAATAAACTACATCAGAAAGTACATTTTAAAAATCAAGAAGAGCTAGTTCTGGAGCCCCTGAAATGATGGGAGTCAGGCAGATACTGTAGAGATGCAAAAGGGGTGCCAAGATTTTAATGGTGAGGGAACACTGATGACGTTGCTTTCAGAAAAAGAAAGTCTTATTCTCAGTGGTAAAATACTGACAATTGGTACATCAGAGCATAGATAGCTGAAACATTTAAGAAAGTAAAATAGTTAAAAACATGAAGGGCTTAAGGTATTAATATCAGGAAGGAAGTGAGTCTAAGGAAGAAGCAGGTAACTTAAAAAATGAAGGAAACTCCCCCATCGAGATTCTATAGTGAAAAGAACTAAGAAAATAAAAGAAAAAAGTTAAGAGTATATCAGAAATCAAAAGAAAATAGGAGATTGCCCATTTTTCCCTGCTAGAAAAAATGACCATTACTATTAAAGAAGCAATAGTCTACTGCATCAAAATAGACGGTTCCTTGAACCGTTAAACCAAATTAGCATCGCACAATTCTCATCTTTTTTTTCATATAACAACTACTGTTTATTTAGAAGAAAAACATTTACAAAATACCAACCATACTATAGGCTGTATTTTCACAATGCTAACATAGGAAAAACAAAGAAAAAACAAGTGCAATATTCAAAATGATAAATCTTTCCCTTCCAAATTAAATGAAGCTGACCACACTATAACATACACTTTAACGGGTTTGAATGAACATTAATGATTAAAAATATTAAATATGGAAACTAGTATTTATAGATGTTAAAGCATAAGCAACAACAATACAAACCTGATACCAGAATTTCAAAACCTAGAAAGGAAATAGATTACAAAGAAGTATATCAAATGAGAGTTGAAAAGATTCTGAAAAAAACATTGATAGAAAAGACACTATCATCTGAGAAATAAGGATTTTTTAACCAAAGGGAGGTTAAATTTAAAATGTAATGTGTGATCACAGAATTACATAAAAACCAACGTCAAGATACAAATAAAAATAAATAAGAAACAAAATTTAGAAATTAAGTGATCTATATACAAAAAAAGCAAAACAAGAGCCAATGTATATCTAAAAGAATGTAGTTGAGCCCAGGTATAAGCACACACAGAGATATATACATAAAATACAATTAATATTGAAAATAAGGCTGGGCACAGTGGCTCACGCCTGTAATCCCAGCACTTTGGGAGGCCGAGGCGGGTGGATCACGAGGTCAAGAGATCGAGACCACCCTGGTCAACATGGTGAAACCCCGTCTCTACTAAAAATACAAAAAATTAGCTGGGCACGGTGGCACATGCCTGTAATCCCAGCTACTCAGGAGGCTGAGGCAGGAGAATTGCCTGAACCTAAAGGAGGTTGCGGTGAGCCTAGATCGCGCCATTGTACTCCAGCCTGGGTAACAAAAGCGAAACTCCGTCTCAAAAAAAAAAAAAAAAAAAAAAAAAAAAAATATATATATATATATAATTCATGATCGTTCTCCAGAAAATAAACAAGATCTGATTCTACATGTTGAAAACTTTCATAAAGTGTTATCAAATCATTGACCCAGAATGTTCAAGTCATGTTGTGCTAAAACTACTGGGCTTTAGAAATCTACAAAAACAGTGAAATTGAAATAAAAATGTTGGGGCTCCAATAATTCATAACAAGACACTTACAAATAAAAGAATAAGTCATTGCAAAAAAAAAAAAAAAACAATACAAAGTCAAAGTATAATAGAGTACCATTTTCCACAAGCTTAAGGAAAGTAATTGTGAGTAAACTCATATATATATATATATATATATATATATATATATATATATATATTACTCATATATATATGAGTTTACTTTGTAGAAAGAGAGAGAGAAAAAAAAACTGTCTTTGCAGAAAGACAATTACTTTGTAGAAAGAGAGAGAGAGAGAGATAACTGTCTTTAAATATCAGGGTTATAAAAATATTTTTACATATGTGAGACCTCATGGAACCTTGTAGTCATAAACTCTATTTGAGAAATCAACTGAAGGGTGAGCTTTATCCCACAAATTGGTAACTAAAAAATTTTTTAAATGGCTTATAGCTGCATTAAACATATTAAATTGTTGATCTAACAATTAAGATGGAAACAGGGCTAAAGATTAGAACAAAACATGATTTGTCCCATTAGTAACATAATATATTCATCTGACAATTTGAACAAGATGGTTAAATTAAAAAAAGACAAAAATTTATTATGTATATATTATATAAGAAATCACCTAAAAGGTACGAACTTTTGAAAATAAAAGCCTTGTAGTATAGTTTGCAGTTAGGTAGCAAGATGCCTCCAGGTTTGTTCTTTTTGCTTATAATTGTGTAGGGCAATTATAATTATATGGGCTCTTTTTTGGTTCCATATCAAATTTAAAGTAGTTTTTTCTAATTATGCTAAGAAAGTCAATGGTAGCTTGATGGGAATAGCATTGAATCTATCAATTACTTTGGGATATCAGGCCATTTTCACAATACTGATTCTTTCCATCCATGAACACATCATATTTTTCCACTCTTCTGTATCCTCTCTTATTTCCTTAAGCAGTGGTTTGCATTTCTCCTTGAAGAGGTCCTTTACATCCCTTGTAAGTTGTATTCCCAGGTATTTTATTCTTTTTGTAACAGTTGCGAATGGGAGTTCATTCATGATTGGGCTCTCTGCTTGTCTATTATTAGTGTTTTGGAATGGTTGTGATTTTTGCACATTAATTTTGTATTCTGAGACTTTGCTGAAGTTGATTCTCAGCTTAAGGAGTTTGGGGATGAGATGATGGGGTTTTCTAAATATACAATCATGTCATCCACAAACAGAGATAATTTGACTTCCTCTCTTTCTATTTGAATATGCTTTATTTCCTTCTCTTGCCCGATTGCCCTGGCCAGAATTTCCAATACTATCTTGAATAAGACTGGTGAGAGAAGGCATCCTTGCCTTCTGTGCTGGTTTTCTAGGGAAATGCTTCCAGCTTTTGCCCATTCAGTATGATATTGGCTATAGGTTTGCCAAAAGTAGCTCTTATTATTTTGAGATATGTTCTATCAATGCATAGATTATTGAGAGTTTTAAGTATGAAAAGAGATATATAGACCAATGGAACTAAACAGAGACCTCAGAAATAACACCACACATCTACAACCATCTGATTGTCAACAAACCTGACAAAAACAAGCTATGAGGAAATGATTCCCTATTTAATAAATGGTGCTGTGAGAAATGCCCAGGTATATGCAGAAAACAGAAACTAATTCCCTTCCTTACACCTTATACAAAAATTAATTCAAGAAGACTAAAGACTTAGCTGTAAAACTCAGAACAATAGAAGGCCTAAAAGAAAACTTAGGCAATATCATTCAAAATATAAGGATGGGCAAAGACTTCATGACTAAAATACCAAAAGCAATTGCAAGGAAATCCAAAATTGACAAATGGGAACTAATTAAACTAAAGAGCTTCTGCACAGCAAAATAAACCATCATCAGAGTGAACAGGCAACCTACAGAGTAGGAGAAGAATTTTGCAATCTAATCATCTGACAGTGGTCTAATATCAGAATCCACAAGGAATTTAAACAAATTTACAAGAAAAAAAATATCAAAATGTGGGCACAGTATATGAACAGACACTTCTCAAAGAAGACATTTTTGTGGCTAAGAAACAGATGAAAAAAGCTCATTATAATTGGACATTACAGACATGCAAATCAAAAAGACAATGAGATATTATATCATACCAGTCAGAATGGTGATTATTAAAAATTCAGGAAACAATAGATGCTGCTGAAGCTGTGGAGAAATAAGAATGCTTTTACACTGTTGGTGGGCGTGTAAATTAATGCAAACACTGTGGAAGACAATGTGATGATATCTCAAGGATCTAGAAACAGAAATACCATTTGACCTAACAATCCCAATTACCGGGTACATACTCAAAGGAACATAAACTATTCTACTGTAAAGACAAATGCAAACCAATTTTTATTGCAGCACTATTTACAATAGCAAAGACTTGGAACCAACCCAAATGCCCATCAATGATAGATTGCATAAAGAAAATGTGGCACATATACACCATTAAATACTATGCAGCCACAAAAAAAGATTGAGTTCATGTCTTTTGCAGGAACATGGATGGAAGTGGAGGCCATAATTCTCGGCAAACTGACATGGGAACAGAAAACCAAACATTGAATGTTCTTACTCATAAGTTGTAGTTGAAAAATGAGAACAAATGGACACAGGGAGGGAAACAACACATATCACATTGGGGTCTGTTGGGGAGTTCTGGGCAAGGGGAAGGAAAGCATTAGGACAAATACCTAATGCATGTGGGGCTTAAAATCCAGATGACAAGTTGATAGGTGCAGTGAACCACCATGGCACATGGATACCTACGTAACAAACCTGCACACTCTGAACAGGTATCCCAGAACTTAAAGTAAAATTGTTTTTAAAAAAGGGAAATAAGAAAACAGACCAAAAGATAGGTATACAATGATAGAGACATATGCATGTAAACAAATAAAATATAATATTCATTGTAGTTATAATATCAAACTGTTTGATATTAATTTTATGTGTCAAATTGACTGAACTAAATGATGCCCACATTGCTGGTAAAATCATTATTGTTGGATATGTCTGTGAAAGTGTCTCTGAAAGAGATTTGCATTTTGGTTGGTAGACTGGGTAAAGAAGACCACCTTCACCAGTGTAGGTGGGCGTCATCCAGTCTGCTGAGGGCCTAAACAGAGCAAAATGGTAGAGAAAAAGCCAACTTGCTCTTTCTCTAAGTAAGGTATTCATGTACTCTTGGCCTCAGACATCAGCACTCCTGATCCTTGGGCCTTTAGACTAAGACTGGGATTACTCCATCAAGTCGCCTGGTTCTTAGGCCTCTAATCTCAGACTCAAATGCACCACCCAGCTTTTCTGGTCTTCCAGATTGCAGAAAATGAACTGTGGGGATTCTTGGCTTTCATAATCACCTTAGCCAATTCCTACATTAAAGATCCTCGTGTGTGTGTGTGTGTGTGTGTGTGTGTGTGTGTGTATTTTTTTTCTCTGTGGAGAACCCAGATTATCAATACACTATTAAACATGATGAGAATTGAAACCAAATATATCATGGATAATAATAAATGTGAACATGCTTAATTCACCATTTTTTACAGTTTCTAGTTTTTTCTGTTTTACTTTTTTAAATAGATTTAGGGAGTGCCAGTTCAGTTTTGTTACACAGATATGTTGCACAGTGGCCTTTAGTGTGTTTATCACCCAAATAATGTGCTTTGTACCAAATAGGTCATATTTCATTCCTTACTTCAGTCCTATTTGTCCATCTTTGGAGTCTTCAAAATGGACCACTGAATCAAATGGTAGCTCTATTTTTCATTCTTCACAAAAATCTCTGTACTGTTTTTTATAGAGATTATACTAATTTACGTTCCCACCAACAGTGCATAAAAATTTGCTTTTCACTGCATCCATGCCAACATCTATTGTTTTTGACTTTTTAATAATAGCAACTCTGACTGTCATAGAATCAAAATCACTGTGATTTTAATATGCATTTTTGAGATGACTAGTGATGTTGAACAGTTTTTCATACCTTGATTGGCTACTCGTATATGTTCTCTTGAAAAATATCTGTTCGTATCATTTGCTCACTTTTTAATAAAGTTATTTGTTTGTTTTTCTTTGAACTGTTTGAGTTCTTTGTGGAGTCTGGATATTAGCATTTGGTGAATGCATATTTGCAAATATTTTTTTCAAAAGATTTCCGATACATTTCACAAAGCAGAATCCAAACGTGTAATTTAAAATAGATATTTCTAAAACAATGGATTTAAAAGCTAAACTTAAAAGAATGACAAAGCTACAACAGGTAAACCAAAAAAGAAAAAAAAAAAGCAGGAGTTGGAAAACGTCTATTAGACAAACTAGAACTCAGATGAAAGCTGTAAATAATTAAGAGCATACTATAATTGTAAAAGCCACAGTTCACTTCTATATAGTATATATTAAAGAAATGCAAGATGAAGTAGACAGAAACACAGTCATAACAGGAGATTTAGGAGATTTAGTGCACTATGTTTAGAACAGTATAAGACAAGTGGACAAATATTATAGAGGATATTGAAGGTATAGATAACATAATCAATAAGGTCAATGCTGGCAAACATATTCATAACATATGTTGACATTAGAGAATGTCCCTTTTTTCAAAGAACATGTGAAACATTCACAAAGCTAATCGTATAATACCTCATAAAAATCATCAATACGTACTGTGAAGCAGAAATAACACAGTAACATTTTTTTCATAGTTCAGTAAAACTAGAATGAACTACCATTTTAAAAGACTGTTTCTTCAGGAAATAAAAGGAGTAGAAAGCTCCTTATTTATTCAGTGGGAGTAAGAATAAGCTTAAAATCTGGATGGCAAAAAGAAATATAAGCTTAGGATGAAAGGGAAGAACTATTCTGTAAGGCTGTCTGCCTTACAATTTTGTTACAAGAAACCAATTACACAGATGGTGGAATAACTATAGGAAAACAGTTGAATGTATACAAATAATGAAAGTATAGAAAAACAGTTAAAATTGTTATTATTTGATGTAATTTATTTATTAAAAATGACTTCTTATTTCAGCTCTAGGAAAAAGAGACTTTGGAAGTCATCAATCCTATCTTTACCACAAGGAAAAAGCTTTAAAAAAATAAAATAAGTCTTCTTTGTACCCATTAGAGAATTGACTTTGCAGGGAAAACCACCACCCAGAAATTTGCAAAGATAAGAAAAATACAAAGAATTACAGCTGAGAGTTGATTACTGGGAGAGGAGGTCAGTGGAATTGTCAACTGGTAGAAACACTTCAGAGGTAATTTTTACAAATTACTAAGGCTGAATGTGAATTAGAATGAGAGTGAGAAACTCACTGAAGCCAGTCTTAGTGAGTTTCACATCTTTGTGGGTTTTACCTCCTGGAACCCTACCAGATTCTCACAGTGGAAAAAAAGCCAAGAAAATTTACTCATGATTTTGGGCATGGGGAGGGTAACTTTTTTGAAGTATAAGTTCTTTCTGCCTGATAAAGGCTCAGTTTTCAGAGAAGAGATTTTATCAGCCCTTTATCTCACTAAGGAATAAGTTATTTAGTCAGTTTCAACTCTGTTAGACTTCCTGTTTTACATAAAGGTGAGGAAAATATTTATGAAATATTTGTGAGAGTCACAGCCTAGGAAAACAGTCCAGCTCATCTGAAGGGTTGTGTCCTCCAAAATGTGTATACTAAAATCGTAGTTGTCAAGGGTGATAATATTAGACAGTGGGGACTTTGGAAGTTCATGAGGTCTTCATCCTCACAAATGGGGTTAGTTCCCTTTTAAAGATATGCTAGAGAGCTAGGCAGTGTCTTTCATCATGTGAAGACACAGCAAGAAGATACTGTGTATAAGAATTGGTCCTCACCAGACACTGAATCTGCCTGGACCTAGATGGTGGACCTCCCTGACATCAAAACTGTGAAAATTAAATTTCTACTGTTTATCAGTTACTCAGACTAAGATAGCAGTTTAAATGGACCAAGAAAGTCAAGTAAAAATTGAAAATTATATTACATTAATTTATTTATTGTCTGACACACTTTCTTCCTCAAAGCAAAATTGAGTTTCTGACATGTATTATTTTCCTGCTTCTTGAAAAACTTCTTAAATTTCTTGCAGGACAGGTTTGCTGGGAATTTTCTCAGGTTTTTTGTTTGTTTGTTTGTTTGTTTGAGAGAAGTTTTATTTTACCTTTACTTTTGAAGGATATGTTTACTGTATTTGCCATGCTCTTGTTTGCACAGTCTCTGAAGAAGGCCCTTGTAATCCTTACCCTTGTTTCCCCATAGGTAATGTGTTTCCCCCTCTCTCGGATTAATTCAAGAATTTGTTTCTGATTTTCTGCAGTTTGCATATGATATGCTTAGGTGTAGATTTGGGGGTGTTTATGCTGCTTGGTGTTCTTTGAGCTTTCTGTATCTGTGGTTTGATGCCTGTCATTAAATTTGGATAATTTTAAGTTGCTATTAATTTAAATATTTATGTTTTGTGGTCTTCTTGTCCTACTGATAATCCAGTTACACATCACAATCCACAGTTCTTAGATATTATTTTTTAATTGTGTGTTTCCCTTCATTTTAGTTTAGAATTCTATTAGTATGACTTCAAGCTCTTTGATTGATTCCTTCTATAGCCATGTAGTGTCTGCTGATGACACCATCAAAAACATTCTTCATTTCTGTTACATTGTTTTAATTTTTTATTGATTATTAATTTAGTTATTTATTTAAAGGTTTATAGCTCTGCCTACATTACTCATCTGGCTGTATATGTTGCCATTTTTTTCCCATTAGAATTCAATATATTATTATAATCATTTTGTATTTTCTCTGCTATTATACTAAAATCACAACTATAACTCAGTCTAGTTTTGATGCTTGAATTGTTTAATTTCCTTATAGATTCTGGATATGAGGCCTCTATTGGATGCAGTTTGCAAATATTTTCTTTCATTTTGTAGGCTGTGTGTTTACTCCATTGATAATTCTTTTGCTGTACAGAAGCTCTTTAGTTAAAATAGATCACACTTGTCTATTTCTCATTTTGTTGCAAATGCTTTTGTCATAATTTATTTGCCAAAATCTATGTCCAGTATGGTATTTGTAGGCTTTCCCCTAGAATTTTTGTAGTTTTAGGTTTTACATTTAAATCTCTTTTTTTTTTTTGAGTCAGGATCTCACTCCAGTTGCTCAGGCTAGAGTGCAGTAGTGTGATCTCAGCTCACTGCAGCCTCAACATCCCAGGCTTAGGTTATTCTCTCACCTCAGCTTCCCAAGCAACTAGGATTACAGTCACATGCCACAATGCCCACCTAACTTTCTGGCATTTTGAGTAGAGACAGGGTTTGACTGTGTTGTCCAGGCTGGTCTTGAACTCCTAGACTCAAGCAATTGGCCAGCTTCAGCCTCTCACAGTGCTGGGATGACAGATATGAGTCACCATGCCCAGCTTACATATAAATCTTTAATGCATCTTGACTTAATTGTATATGGTGAAAGACAGGGGTCCACTTTCATTCTTTGGCATATGGGTATTATATTGACTAGGGGGTCCTTTCCTCATTCCTTGCTATTATCAAATTTATCAAGGATCAGTTGGTTGCAGGTGTGTCGCTTTATTTCTGGGTTTCTATCATGTTCAATTGATTTATGTGTCTGTTTTGTACCAATGCCATACTGTTTTGTAGACTATAGTTGTATAGTACAGTTTAAAGGCGGATAGTATAATGCCTCTAGGTTTATTATTTTTGCTTAGGATTACATTGATTATTTTGGCTCTTTTTTGGTTCCATATAAATTTCGGAAATTTTTTTGTTTCTAATTGTGTGAAAAATGACATTGGTAGCTTGATAGAAATGTCGTTGAATCTGTAGATTGATTTAGGAAGTATGATCACCTTAAGAATATTAATTCTTCAAATCCATGCACATGGGATGTTTTTCCATTTATTTGTATCATCTGTGATTTCTTTCATCAGCTGAGAATTTTCCAAATCTTTAAGTTCTTTTCCCTTTTTATTGTAAATTATGCCATTACATTGTTTCTCATTTCTTGCATTTTATTATAAGCACTCACGAGAAGGCAAGCAGTTCTTCAATGCTCTGCTTAAATATTTTCTCTTCCAAATATCCAATATGATCATTCTCAAGTTTTATATTCTACAAAACACTAGGACATGAACATAATTCAGGCAAATTCTTCACACTTTATAGCAAGATTAACTTTCTTTCAGTTTCCAAAAGCACATTTCTAATTTCCATCTAAGACCTCATCCAAATTGCCATTACTGTTCACATTTTTACAGATGTTCTGCTCATGACCAAATAGGGAATCTCCTGGAAATTTAAGGCTTTCTCTACAGTTCTTATTCTGATCCCTCAATAGAATCATTTTTTTATGGTTCATTCATGCTGTTTCTGGCATGTACTTCAAAACTCTTTTAGCCTAAAACTACTAGAGAGTTCCTAAGTAGTCTTTACAATTTTAGGTATTTTTTTCATAGCAACACTGCATTCAAGTACCAATTTTTTTATTGGTCCATTTGGGCTGCTCTAACAAAACACCTAAGACTTGACAACTTATAAAAAATAGATTTTTTTTTAACAAAATAAATGCTGAGAAGTCCAAGATCAGAGCACTGGCATATTTGATATCCAAAGTGATATAGAAGTCAATTCTCCAAGAAATCATATAATACTATCTTGGAAAGACAAGATAACAGATGGTCAGATGAAGTGAGGCAAAACTAATAAAACTAAAAAAAGAAGTAGACATGCCCATTATTATAGTTAGAGATGTTATAACTCTTATTTTGGTATTTGATCAATAAAGCAGACAGAAAATCCATATTAATTTAAATATTCTGAACAGACTTTTAATCAACCACACTAAATTCACATTTATAGAATAATTCACCCAACAAAAGCAGAATAAACATTTTTCTTAAGTTACCATAAAATATTCATTAAGATAGCTCACACTTTGGGTTATATAATAAAATACAAATTATACAGTGCTTATTATCAGAACACAATGGAATTAAAATAGATATTAAGAGGAGCAGGATAGCTAGAAAATCCAAAAGTATTTGGAGGTTAAATCAAACAGTTTGAAATAACATAAAGGTCTGAGAAAAAGTTTCAAAATAAATTACAACATTTTAAAAAATAAATAAAAATGAAAATAAAACTTCTCTAAATTTATGATATGCAGTTAAATAGGCAAACAGAGAAAAATTTCATGGCATGGAAAGCATGCTTCAGAAAAGAAGAAATATCTAAATTAAACAATCTAAGCTTCCACCTTAGGAAACTAAAGAAACAACAGTGATTTAATATCAAAGTACAACTAATAATATCAGTTATAAAAACTACAGCAGAAATCAACTAACCTGAAAATGAGTAAAGGGTAGAGAAAATAATAGTAAACTAAAGACCGTTCATTAATTACGGATCAATAATATTTACAAACCTCTAGCCAGATTGACTGAGAAATAGAAATTGTCAATAATGCAAATGAAAGAGGATTCATCACTATTGACTCTATAAACAGGAGCATGATAAAGGTATACTATGAAAAACTGTATGTTCACAAATTTGATAGTTTAGATAAAATATATCTATTAGTTGAAAGACATAACAATCATTTGTTTAAATCATCTCAGTAGACCCATATTTGCTAATAAAATAAAATTAAATTAATAACTTAAAGCTTTCCTCCAAACAAGAAAGCACTAGTCTCAGATGATTTCACTAGTGAATTCCAGCAAATAGTTAGTGAATTAACGATATTATTCTTCCATAATCTCTCTCGTGGAACAAAAAGTAGCAGGAACACTTCATAATTCATCCTATGAGGTGATCCTAAGACATTAACTATAACGGCTTTAATGGGAAGGAAAACTATAAGAAAACAATTGATGAACTGATGCTAAGTTTAGTTGAAAGGCAAAAGACCTAGAATACTCATTATAATACCAAAGTTGAAGAATAGAACTGGAACATTATTATTATTATTTTTTTTTTTTTGAGACGGAGTTTCGCTCTTGTTACCCAGGATGGAGTGCAATGGCGGGATCTCGGCTCACCACAACCTGCACCTCCTGGGTTCAGGCAATTCTCCTGCCTCAGCCTCCTAGGTAGCTGGGATTACAGGCACGCGCCACCATGCCCAGCTAATTTTTTGTATTTTTAGTAGAGACGGGGTTTCACCATGTTGACCAGGATGGTCTCGATCTCTTGACCTCGTGATCCACCCGCCTCGGCCTCCCAAAGTGCTGGGATTACAGGCTTGAGTCACCGCGCCCGGCACATTATCTGTCTTGTCAACTGATCTTTGAAAAAGGGACAAAGGCAATTCAATGGAGATTGGACTTTCAACAAATAATGAGGGACCAATTAGACATCTGTATGAAATAGATAGATAGACAAATAAATCTAGACAGAGACATCACAACTTTCAAAACCTTACCTCAACATAGATCATAGATGTAACTGTAAAATTCAAAATTATAACATTTGTAGAGGAAAACACCAAGGAAAATTTAGGTGACTTTTGATTTGGTGATCACTTTTTAACTACAAAACCAAGAGCAAAGTTTATGAAAGTGAGCACTGAGAAATTGTACATATTATAATTAATGTTTTTTGCTCTACCAAAGAAACTTCCATTTAGAAAATGAGGAAAGCCACTGATGAGGCAAAAATTATAATATGTACAACTGATAAAGAACGTCTAGCCAACATATACATTTATTTGAAACTCCACAATAAAGAAACAAACAACCTAATTTATAAACTACCTAAAGATCTGAACAGACACCTCACCAAAGAAAACATACAGAAGAAAAAGCATATTAAAAGATATTGGACATCGTTTTTTATTACAGAAATGCAAATTAAAACTAATGAGACAACATAGCATACTTATTTGAAGTGCTGAAATAAAACAATAACAACAACAAACATACTCCAAGTCATATTAAATATCCATAATGACAGTGACTTTAATTAATTTCTGGTGGGAATGCAAAAGAAGGCAGCCACTGTACAAAGATAAACATAGACATTTCATGTCATATACTAATTGCACCTTTAGGTAATAAGCAACTGATTTAAAAATTTGCGTCCACACAAAAGGCTTCACATGATGTTTATAAAAGCTTTATTTGTGATGAGCAAGAAATGCTACCATCCAGGTTTTTTCTTGAATATGTTAATGCATAAAAAGACTATGGTATTTCCACACAAAAGAATATTATTCAGCAATAAAAATAGATAAAGGGAAGAAAATTAATGGATCTTCAATGAATACTGGTAAATTAAAGAGGTAAGTATGTAAAGATTACATAATGTGTGTTCCCAATTACATAACATTCTAGGAAAGAGAAAACTATAGAGACAATAAAAGCGTATGCTTGATACTGGGGATATGAGGATAAAAAAGGCGATGCACTGGGGAATTTTAAGGGCTATGAAACTGTCTTATATGATACTGTAACAGTAAACGTCTGATATTATAAACTTGCCAGAACCCATGCAAATTTATAGAACAAAAAATCAATTCTTTATGCAAATTTTTAAAAGTCATTTAGGAGGTCAGAGAAATGTAAAATGTGACAAGAAAATATAACTATGTTACAAATACAAAATAACCTCACTGAAAAGTGGTGGAAGAATATTTACCTAATTAACACTGGAAATTAGTGGAATCTATAAGACTCAAGGCAAATTTAATGGTGCATAAGTACTGTACTTTAACCGATCAACTTATTTTCAATACTTCTGTAGGTTAGCAATTCTGATGCTCCTATAAATGTATACTAGCAATATGTAGTCATGTAAATGGATCACTAATGGTGGGAGATGAGTTACTGTTGAAGTGAGAATTTGCAGATATGCAAGTGCAGAAGTCTTAAAGAAGCCACATGATAAGGTATTAAACTCAGAGACATCTTTATAAATTCATGTTTATATTAATATAAATGTAGATGGTTACCCACAGAAATATTGAGTTGGAGCACACACAGCATGTATATATAAACTCCTTGTTTTATCAGTTGAGAAGGTCTGATAGCAAAGGTGCCCAGAAGCAAGGAGCACACCTAGTGCCCAGATGTTTGTTTATAATGCAATTCTATTAGGAAAGAAACCAGTGTTCCTTAGAGAAATGGCCTACACCAGGACTGGAAATATGTAAGATGATCCTGGGGCTCTCTTGATTTCAGAAATGAAAGACATGCTTAAATAAGAAAACAAACAGGAACGAAAATCTCACACTGATGGGGCTACATCTGAGTTACAAGAGAAAACAGAAAAAATCCCCAATGGTGAGATGCTCTCAAAGAGATCCTAATGGTCTCAAAGCAGGAACAATTTGAGGAACAATGTAATTAGAGTTGAATTAGATTTGAATCAAAAGTGTGAAATAAATATCCATGAGTCTTTATTGATTCCCAAGATACAATTTATCCCAAGATAAATTTTTTTCTTGGGAATCAATATAAACTCATGGATATTTAATCGATCCAAAAAGTGTAAAACTCATAGATATTTATTTTATTTTTTTTTATCATGATAAAATTTATAAATGAATGAAGGAATAAATGGAAAGAAACAATAAATCTGCCATTTAAAATAATTCCAAATAACTTATGAAGAAATCTTTCCTTAAGAAGTGGAAGCATAGCTCCTACTACTTAAGTTTCCACTGCATTTACTGACTACTTTTCAAAGAATATAATATGAAATAGGATGGGAGAACAGAGTCTTTATAACACAAAAACCAAAAAAATACTACTTCAGCCATAATGGCTAAGGTTAACACCTTATGCCTTATGGATTGTTTGTTGACCTAGGTATAAACATCTAAAAGCTGGAAATCTTGTGGAATGTGTGATGGCAACTCAACTCTTGATCTGGCTCTGGAATGCATTCTAAAGTTTGTTCCATTTCCCTCCTTCCTTCCTTCCTTCCTTCCTTCCTTCCTTCCTTCCTTCCTTCCTTCCTTCCTTCCTTCCTTCCTCCCTCCCTCCCTCCCTCTCTCCCTCTCTCTCTTTCTTTCTTTTTTTATATATATTATTTATTCTACTTTAGGTGCATACTATATCTGGCATTTCTCCCCATGTTATCCTTCCCCACCCTCCCTGTGCCAGACTTCTGCACTTGCATATCTGCAAATTCACCCCACTGTCTTTCTTTCTTTCTTCTTTCCTTGTTTCTCATTCTCTGTTTCCTCATTCTCTCTTCTCTTCTCCTTTTTCTTTCTCTCTTTTTTTCTTTCCTTCTCTCTCTCTCTCTCTCTCTCTCTCTCTCTCTCTCTCTCTCTCTCTCTCTCTCTCTCCTTTCTTTTTGGTTTCCTTTCTTTCTCTTTTTACCTTCTTTCTTCCTTTTTCTCATTATCCTTAGCCAGGCATGAGGGTGTGCACCTGTAGTTCCAGCGACTCAGGAGGCTGAAGTGGAAGAATTGCTTGAGGCCAGGAGTTTGAGGCTGCAGTGAATTTTGATTATGCCACTGCACTCCAGCCTGGTCAACAAAGTGAGATCCTGTTTATAATACTCTCTATATCTCACATGGTTGAAGATAAGCAGGTGTAGTCAGGACCACAATTATTGTTTTAAAGAAGCATCATTTGGAAGTCATGGAGAAATATCAGCACATTTTACAAGTATACTAAATTCTGCTGTGCCACCTACATAACGTTTTGTTTCACTGACAGAAATTAGAAAATTACAACCTTGAGCACCAATGCCCAATAAACAAAAAATCTGTTGTTGGAACTAAACAACAACAAAACAGAACATGGGAGCTCTCAGTTGCCATAAACAAGTGAGCCAATTCTTCATAATAAACACATTTTAACTATGCATTGTTTTTATATTTTATTTTATTTTTTTGAGACAGTCTTGCTCTGTCCCTAGGCACCAGGCTGGAGTACAGTGGTGTGATGTCAGCTCACTGCAACCTCCACTTCCCAGGTTCAAGCAATTCTCCTGCCTCAGCCTCCCGAGTAGCTGGGACTACAGGCATGAACCAGCATGCCAGCTAATTTTTGTATTTTAGTAGAGATGGGGTTTCACCATGTTGGCCAGGATGGTCTCGATCTCTTGACCTTGTGATCCATCCACCTCAGCCTCCCAAAGTGCTGGGATTACAGGCATGAGCCACCGCACCCGGCCTGCATTGTTTTTAAAATTGGAAATACATGAAACTGAAAAAACAAAAACAAATGTTTTATGGACCTTGTATCTGTCAGAATGAATAAAACACAAACAATGAAATATAATATATATGAGTGATATTAGTTCTTCAAAGAAAAATAAAGCACAATATTTAATTAAAGAGTGAAGAATATTGTCAATATTTTAGCAGAAGTCTTTAGAGAAGAATGACCTGGCAAGTTATTTGGAGACATGTTGATGGTATTTTCTGAAAACTGTTAGTAAGTCCTGTGTACAATATATCTGTGGGAAAAGTATTATAGAAAAGAGAACAAATATATGAAGAATATTAAATAAGAACATGCATAACAATTTGAGAAGAGCAACGAAACAACTTAAAATGGAGAAGTGTTAGCAAATGGGAGTATATGAAGGGATAAAAGCATATCCTTTACAAGATGAAATAGGTTGGGATGCATAATCCAATGTAAGAATATTAAATTTTATCACTAATTAGAATAAAAGCCACTGGAGTGTTTTAATAACAGAAGCGACATGATTAACTTGTATTTTCAGTAGCTTGTAAGGATTAATTTTGGGAAAAGGAGAAGCAAGAATGAAAATATTGAATATTAATATTGCAAAATTTCATGAGTAATAAAGATTGTTGGAACTGGTCATTAATTGTAAGTTGTGAGAAAAAATGTTGAATTCTGGATACTTTATTAAGGTAGAGCTCATAGGCTTTTATGATGAAATAAAGGGGAGGGGAAGAGAATGATTCCAAGACGTTTTCTCTAGGTGGGAAAAAGGAGTTCCTTTTTCCAGATATAGAAACTGCTGGAGAGAATCAAGTTTTAGCATGGGGAAATCAATAGCCTGGTTTTGAACAGGTTAAATGTAAGATGCCTTTTAGAATTCAAAGTGTGAATCGAACACCAGGATGCAAAATTCTAGTTGCAGAGAGAGCTAACAGCTAGATACAAATTGGGAATCAATTGTCTCTAGAATACAATAGAAACAGTGTTTAAAAACATATGACTGGATGAAATAATGTCAAGAGAAAGTATAGATAACACAACAGCCTAGTTGTTTTCAAGAATGGCCATAGCAATCTCCAGAGCAAAAAAAAAAAAAAAAAGAAAAAAGAAAAAACCCAATCAGTCATGAAGTTTCATACATGTGTGTGTATCTGTGTAGTTGAAGGGATGTCAACTCTGTGGAGAGGTAGTTACAGCATTTAGTTTTATCAAAATAACAGAGACCAGCAATTTTACTTCTACCCATACATTAGTATCCTCTTCATGCATTCTCTTTGAATGATCTCCTCCATGAAAGATACTTCCGCATGCTTTCTTGTTAAAATCCAGCTCTTACTTTCTTCTGTGGAGTTCAGAATATGGCCTCCAACTAGCCCTCAGATGTCATTCCCCTCGTTAGAAACAACACATTGCTGATTTTTGGTTTTGCGCCTCATGAAGTGTCATTACTTTAGACAACTACTCTGACAGAATTATTTCTAAAAACTACAATTGCATGGACTTATTTCTAGCATCTTCACATACTTCAGTTTAATATTTAGTAACTTTGACAGCCCTTCCTCATGTGTATGGGTTTGGGGTTACAAATCACTCATATTTTAGAGATGTCAGTTTGCAACTGTTACTCATTATTTCTGTTGTGTCGATATAATTTTAATACCCTAAAGTTTCTGCTAATATGAGCTTAAACTCTCAATGGCGATTTTTTCTGAGAATAAAAATAAATAGTTTCCCAGATTATAATAAAAATATTGACTTTCTTTTTATTTTCTAGACATATCTGCCCTTTCTTTGCATTACTTCTCTAGGATTGATAAATATTAACTAGAGCTAAACTTAACAATACTTATAAAAGTCTACAGTATACTTAAATTGGCTTTTATCTGACCTTTACTAGATTTGGTTAAAATGGATTTTTCTGGTCTATTTTGTAGAATTCTTTTTTGAATCCTAGGATGGCCTTGTAATTCTCTACATCAAGAGTAACATTATTAATAATCTGCTGAGCACACTTTTAAAAATATAGTTCTTCCCAATGATTAGTATATTTTCATTATAACTTACAGAGACTTTGAGGTATGTGATTTAATCTCCAAGATACAAAAGTTATTGTATTTCTTCACAATTATTTTATGCCTCAGGTTGTATAATGCATAGAGCTAAAGAACATTTATTCCCCACATGACAAATGTCAGGTTTTGTAAAACATCTCTGATTATGGAGTATCTTCTTTTTGCTAGTAAAAACAGTGAAGACCTAAACAAGAGAAAGGCATGCATTTTCTCCTAGGTGAAAAAGAATTACAGCTTAACTGTCAGATATCATGAGAATTAAGACTTGTACATCTTAGTGTAATAATCCATTAAGTAATATGTTTTAAATTTATTTTTCACTGATTTAGTTACATACTCGAAATATACCCACATTTCTACACTTATTAATGATAGATACAATTTTTTGAGCTAGCTTCTTAGAACTACTTCTTTTACTAATTCAAAGGAAAGCATAAACAGCTTTCTTTAACCTATAATTTGAGTATTTTGCATCTAATTGGTTGTAGTTGAGTAAATATATACTTGTTCTTACAATGTTAAACACATAAGCAGCAGTCTTTATGCTGTTTATGTGTGATTAACTTGTAAAAAGTTCATCGAGTGCACTGAGATCTGCACAGCTTATTTAAAAATTATGTATAAAGTTTTGAAGAATAAAAACTGTTTGACAAGTAGGCAACCCACAAAGGAACTGACACATTAAGGGAAGAGGATCAAACAGGAATATTGCAGGCATATTCACTCTGTAGGCTGCAGTGTCTGGCTACACTCCAAGGGAGTTGAAAGAACAAGCAGACATGAAATATAGAAAAAGAATAGAGACATGAATCTCAAGGTGGAGAAATAAAAGGCCATTTGACATTCAAAAATGATTTTTTAATTTTACATCTTTGACACACAGTCAATAAACTCACCTCAGCTTAACTTAGATGACAATGCATGCAACTGTTTTTCTAAATCTGAGGAAAGCAACACAAAAGCTTGTATTTAAAACATTTTTCTGCTAAATAATATGATCCTACTATTTTAGTTTCACCAGTTTTCCATAACATAAAAGATATTCCTGGTAATTCAGTATGCTAACCTAAATTCAGAAAATATTTAATATTTTTAACATTATTTAATATATTTTAACATGTTATTGCAAGAGCAAATGTTAATTTGATTAAGCGTAGTGTTCTCATTAATCGCCACATGTAACATTTTGGTTAATAATTTTCATGTATTTGTGAAATTTTAAATTTTAAAACCTATTTATTTATTTATTTTTATTTATTTTTTTATTTTTTTTTTTTTTTGAGACAGAGTTTTGCTCTTGTTACCCAGGCTGGAGTGCAATGGCGCGATCTCGGCTCACCGCAACCTTCGCCTCCTGGGTTCAGGCAATTCTCCTGCCTCAGCCTCCTGAGTATCTGGGATTACAGGCACGCGCCACCGTGCCCAGCTAATTTTTTGTATCTTTAGTAGAGACGGGGTTTCACCATGTTGACCAGGGTGGTCTCGATATCTTGACCTCGTGATCCACCCGCCTCGGCCTCCCAAAGTGCTGGGATTACAGGCTTGAGCTACCGCGCCCGGCCTGGTTTTGTTTTTAAATTCAAGCTCATCAAACATCTGTATGGCACTCAGCTTATCTTGAATTTAGTCATTTGAAAATATTCTTGAGTAAAACTATATCAAGATGATATTAAGGCAAGTAACTGATAGACAACAGAACCATACTAAAGTGATAACATCTGATAATGTATCAACTTCTAGTAAAAGGCGCTCTTTAGATAGTGAAATTTTTTTAGAATTTCTGAATGCAAAGCTCACTCAATTTTCATCCTTGAATATATAAATCTTAAACAAATAATGGTATCTGGGTAGGATGACAATATATATTAAATTACCATAATAAGAAAAAAAAAGAGATTGTTGCTTGCTGAAATTTCTGTACTTATGAATATATGCTCTTTGTATTTGGATAAATGCAGATAAAATGCCCTCCCAAAAGGCTCTTTTGAGTTAGACTTCCTCCACTAGCTATCATTTCCTTTCTAATGTGCAAGTACTTATAATTTAATGTTGGCTCAATTTGCAGGGTCTTGATAAATTTTGAATTGATATTTTCATATTTTACTGGGAGCCTATATTGATCTTCAGTGAATTAGCTAATATTCTTTATTCATATTTTTCCAATTCATATTGTTTTTTTATTTTATATCTTTGTGGCTATTTTCTCCCAGTCAGTCTTTTGTATTCTGGTTTCCATTTTGCTGCAGACCATCCTCATCACCATACATGAATTCAATTGAATTTATATTTACATTCCCTGTAAAGTTTATTCTACCCATCAATGTATAATCAAATATAAAATATCATCTATGGGCCATGACATCAACCTTCATTCTTACCCCCTTAAGAAACTAATACTTATAATCTTAGAATTATCTAATACTTATAATCTCAGAATTACCCATTTTTTTCTTCGCTGTTATATTGGTTTAACTGGGAGATACTATTTATGATTTTTATTAAAAGTATTTATTTACCAAGTCCCACTGATAGGATGAAAACTTTAATTTGCTGATATCATATGATATTTCCTAGTCTTAATTTTATTTCAGTTCCAGGCATGGAATTATAAATCCACTTTCTCTGTGATTATGATTTGGAGAAACAATTTATTAGAACCACATTTTGAAACATTGTGAGAATAAGCTGTAGGAATTTTATCTCTATAGTTAGTCTCGACATTCATTCTTGAAGTGTAGAGTGAAACACACTAGTATTATTACTACATGTAAAAAAAAATACTGGGATCTTTGTTTAGGACAGGGATATAGAAACATTATGGCTTTAGGGAAAGTTGTTATTATTTTTGTTCAGTTTTAATTATTCTCAATTTGATTTTCAGCATGGCTCTTGATTTATGTGTTCCAAATGGAATTATATGCTGTATTTACAATATTAAACTACAATTGAATTCTGATGGGAATTCAGTGAAAAAAAAAATGACCTCTCACATTCAATTGAATTTGTATATTTTCTTTATATTTCTAATAAACTTATAATTGTGAATTTAAATAAAATTAAAAGTATATTTAGACTAACCAGCTCATTTGACATTTATATATTTTAATTAATCAGAATTTTTGTATTATCTCTATCTATCCTTTATTTTCCTGTACCAATGTGGTTCCCTTCAAGTATTTGTCTCCATAATGTTCTTTTCCAGGATAGTACTAAAGTGCCCGGAATATCATAAAAATGACTTACCAATATGGCAAGAAGAGAGCAATTTCTTGCTGTTTCGAGAAGTGAAAGTGGCAAATGCTTTGGTCTGTGTTTTATGTCTTTAAATACAGACAGGAAACAGAAATATACAGTTGGCAGAAGACATGGAATGTACTGGAGCTATAGGATATCACTCCCCCAAATTTTGCATACTTTAACTATGTAAAAATGTCAAAGGCTCAGATATCTGTGTGTATGTCTGAAGAAAGTTATAAACACTTTCTAGATTTCAGGAAATAAGGGCAAGTCATACAAAATATAATCTCCATTCTATTATGTCCATCATCATGATTATTAGAGTAGAATTTAAAGTTTAGTAATAGATTTTTTAACTTTCCTTCCTCAGAATGAGAGTTCTCTAAACCTGAGCATCAGGTATTCAAAGAAACAAAGGCAGCCACTTATACTGCTATCTGTAATTAATAATAAACATATTTTTGCATTATTATAAATCCTTACACTACTTGTTAACCAGAGTAATTTTATTTGTTTTAATGTAAAGAAATGTGTGTTTTAATTAACAGCATAGTAAATTATCTTCTCTTTTGTGCAATTCATGTTGATAGGCTCACTTTGATGGGTGTTTCCTTTTTGATTATTCAGATATGTTCCAATTTTTTCATATTCAGCTAAAGATTTGTTTCAGATTTTATCCTATTCAGAATATTCTTTGGTTTTTCTCAGTATTGATTCCATTTTTATATAGATTCACAAATAAAAAAATAAAAGGCCTTATCTCTATTGTTTATTATTCTTGCTCTTCAATAGTGTTTTCACTAAATATGAACACTCTTTTCTTACCTGAAATTTCTAAACCCATTATAATCAATTTCTTTGGTATACTTTTGACCTCCTATTTTTTCTTTGTGAATGATGTCACTGTCTCTTCTACAGTGTTGTGACAGCCTTGTTTCTCCATCTAACATCATTTTTGTTATAACAGAATCTAAACCGTGAACCCTTTTATTGTAAATTTTGAGAGGACACTTTTAAGTTACTTTTAGTCTTTTAAATAAGGACATATTTTGAATGAAGACATATCTGTGCAGTATTCACTTCTACTTGTTGACCAACTGTATAGGACTATCTGTGAAAATTAGAGAAAAGTTTCTAACTTTGTATTTAGTCACTTTAAAAAAATCTAGCTCAATTATAAAGTCTAAAGTAATTTTAAAACACATTTTCTTGACAATTCTATTTTTCAAGACAAACTATGCTTTTATTCTCCCAGACATTTTTTTAATTCAATATTTAGCTTTCTCTCAGAGTCTTCAGTGGTCTTATTGATTTAAACTCATATATACTTCTTTATTCTTTAGCCAAGCAGTTTCAGTTGTATTAAAAGTATTTGTTCTGGAATGAGTGGGAATATTTTTAATTTTGAGTTTACAAACTTGGTAACTAAATTTGGAGTCATATTTTAATAGGATTTTTTTGGTCAAATATTGCAATTTTATTATGCACAAAAGTATAAATTAGTTGATACTCATTTTCAGGCATCTTAAAAATGTAACTCTAGTAACATACTTCTAAGACCATCATTATCTGAAATGCGCCTTGAATAATAACTTTGGAGAAAGGTAATGTAACTTTCACTCTTCCTGTGAGATTCCCATTACGTTACCTTAGTTTATACACACTTAACTACATATGTTTCAATTAAGAAGTATTAGGAGAAACACATCTCTCCATTTTAATTAACTTTAGTCCTTGCCAAAGTTCAATTTCAAATCAATTTTAAATGTGTGAGCAGTAAATTTTTTGCATGGGTGGTATATGTGGTTGTCTATTGAAAGAAAAGATTCTGTGTTACTTTGGAAGGATGATTTATTTTCGTATTAACTGGATGGGAGTATCTGGCTCTTACACACTTTGGCTTACTCCTTGCTATCTCTTTGAAATATCTCTCTAATAATGGAAGATGGATTACAAATATATGATTGTTTGTCGAATGCCCCATTTCTTTCATTTTTTCCCTCTGTGTGTGTGTATATGTGTGTTTGAGACAGAGTCTCACTCTGTTGCCCCAGGATAGAATGCAAGAATGGAGAAATCTCTTTTCACGGCAAATTCTGCCTCCCAAGTTCAAGGGATTCTCATGTCTTGGCTTCCTGCTAGCTGAGACTACAGTTGTACACAACCACCTCCAGCTAATTTTTGTACTTTTAGTACAGATGGGTTTTACCATGTTGGCAAGGCCGGTCTTGAATTTCTAATGTCAGTCAGATGCCAAAGCGCTGGGATTATAAGCTGGAGCCACTGTGCCTGGCCTGTTTCTATTATTTTAACTACATCAACGGATTTGAAAAGCTGTAACAGATTTTTAATCTGCTTTTTATGTTATTCTCATTTCTTACATTTCCTAACACTGCAACTTAGATATACTAAAAAAAGTTTAGTTCTCCTTTTGTTTTGTTTTTAATCCCCAAGCCACTGGGTTCTTCTTCACATTTTTTTTTTTTTTCAGGGATTTTGAGTGACACATTTTCACCTGCTCCTCACAGTAGCCAGTAGTGTACTCATTTTCTTCCCTCTTCAGAACTTCCTACACAAGTGAACTTTTGCCAGTCCACTAACAATTTTGGCTTCTCCATTGCCTCGTAGGTAAACAATAAACCGTTATCTCCAATTTAAACTACCATATACATGGGAAAGCCAAACATACTTTCAATGTTTCAGGATTCTCCTCTGCAAGAGTTCATATTTTAATATGAAGGATATATGCCATGTTCTCTGGTTGCTTTGCAGTGAGGGTTCAGGTTTATCATTTAAAGCCCTCCTATTAGTTATGCTATATCTAGGCTGGTATTGGGAGTTAGATGAAAGAATTGTAAGTATTACATTTGAGTAATTTTTGCAGCAACAGAAATTGAAATATCCAGATTTTAAAAGTTGCATTTCCAGCAATAGAATTCTAAGTTTAGTATTCATTGTGCCAGCAACAAAAGTAGTAATGTCAATCTTCTTTAAAACATCAACAATACCTTCATATGAACAGTTCTGTCATGTTACTTTGATAATTTTTCATAGATATGAACCCTCCAATTCTGGTTCTTTAGCCCTTTGGTAAGATTTATGTGCTAACCAGTATCTTTTAGTAACGCTATGCTTAAATTCGCCAGAGTTACTTGCTGCTGTTTTAATTTTCTTATTCAATAAAATATATAAGATTTGAACTTAAAAAACTCAAAATACTGTTATGTTACCACTTTTTATGTAAAGAGATAGGAATTCAGAAGACTTCTATTTTATTGCATATGTATACATATTTGTAAAACAAAATTTAATATAATGTGTGTCTATACCTATACAAAGCTATTCTTTGTACATACCAACCAAAATGTGATAAGTAAGTCCCCATTAGAAAAATAATAATTATTAGTGTTGACACTAATAAACTAGTGTCACCAGTAGGAAGATCCTTATTCTTAATATTTGGACAAATACTAATAAAGATGAAATGTATTTCACAACATGGAGAGAGAATACTTAGATTTGGGGCTTAATTCTGTCACTGCTAAGCTCTATGCCCCTTTTCAACCCATTTAATCATTATTTTTTGTCCAATTTATTCCCCTGTAAATGTATTGAGTTACATAGGGCCCTCATAATATATCTTTTTTTACATTTTAGACTTTGTAATACAAATTCCTGAAAGATATAAGGAAATATTACAGGTTAAGCACATTTAGAATGTTAAAGTAATTTTTTAAGGTGAATATTTACATCAAGTTAATCTGAAAGGTAGAACTAACAAAGGAGCAATTTTGGACAGTGGCTACTAAATGTGGAAGAAAAATACCTTATCTTAATGCTGTAAGAATATGCAGGACTTTATTAAAACTTCCAAAATTTAAAGCCAATTTCTTTAAAAATCTCTTTTCCTTGCACATTCATAGTGAGAAAACAGTTAATCCATCCTTAAAATTACCAAAAAAAAAAAAAAAAAAAAAAGGGTTTAAATTGGCGTATCTCCTGGAAACTGTTTTTGGCAATATGAGTGAGGTAGATTGTCTCTTTACTCAATTTCACTTTCCCCATCTGCACCAGTTTCTCATATGACAGTTTCTCTCCATAGGTTTCTGGCAACCCAACCAACATCAGTTGCTGTAAATATTATCAAAGAAGGAAAGGAAAGAAAAGCTTATTTCTTTAAGGTACAACTAAGTGTTCAAGTTTTAATTAATATCCAATAACTAGCATAAGACAACACTCTTTTTGACAAAGCAATATGAACATTTTTGGACCATCAAGGCTTTGCCCTTATCCCACCAATTAAATCTCAGCTGACTGAATACTCCCTTTTCTTTTTCTTAGAAGAATCTACAGATCCTAAAATAGGTACAAATATTTATTTTCTCCAAGGTTATCCTTGTTTTGCTCATTTTGAATCAGAGACTACTTAGATTCCTAGCTGGAGTCCTGATTTCTTTCAACAACTGCAAGAAGTGATAATATGATTTATTCTCTTTATTGCATTGGAGTTCCAATTCTCCCAAATTCTAGTCTTTCATTTGCCCCATTTTTGCCATTTCAGAGGGTCAAGAAGACAAATTATAACATTGACTTATGTACATAATACTAGGAAAGCTCATGCAGAGTTTATACACAAATACGATTACCATTGCAAGTTGTGTTATAAACCAATTACAATCAGCAATGGTAGTACCACTAATTAAAGTGCATTTTGTACATTTGAAGGGATTTCCTTGGTTTCCTCAATAACATGAAGGGTCCCTCACATTTAGTGGTGAGGAATAAGGGATGTTAGATTTGCTGCATGATGCCCGTTATCTGTCAACATCCATTGCCATTACCACTCATGTAACCATTCCCACTGCTTTCCCTTCCCCAATATAGCTAGAATTGAAAGGATTAAATCTCAGGATTTCCTTGAAGATAGGTTTGGCTATTTTTATATAGGTTAATCCAATGAGATCCTATTGCCACATACTTGGAAGGTGGCCATGATATGAATGCCATCTTTCTTTGACTATTGTCATGCACTGTTGTTTAAGAAAGTTGTTTTCTTGCATCAGATTTAATTGTCTGTTAAGTGGCTTTTCATTTATCAAAAATTAAAAATTAATCAATTAATTAAGTAATTAAGTAATGTAGCACTGGCTTCTTTACGTGACTCACCAACACCAGCTTTGGGTTTCCACACTCCAGTCCTCTTTGCCTAGAGACTGCTATGTCAGTGCTATCATTCCCAGATCTAGACCACAGAACTAGTCTTAGAAACAGAAACTTCGTAGTAGGAAATTATGGAATTGGGTATGTTTGGGAGCAATACATTTCAACAGGACCAGGCTAGAACTTGTTTCTTCTGCCATTCCAGTACTTTTGTAAACTTTTAGTTTTCTATATTAAATTCCTTGCTATTGATAATACATTTAATAGCTTATATTTCCAGTAGTAACTTCTTAATTAATTCACATTATGAACTGGAATGCTCATTGTGGTTCACAGAATGAAGGATTCTTCTTTATTCTATGAAATTTTGGGATATTCTCCATGACCTTTATTTTATTTATTTATTTGTTTGTTTGTTTGTTTGTTTTTGAGGTGGAGTTATGCATTTGTTGCCCAGGCCCGTGTGCCATGGCATGATCTCAGCTCACTGCAACCTTCACCTTCTAGGTTCAGGTAATTCTCCTGCATCAGCCTCCCAGCTAGCTGGGATTACAGGCATGTGCTACCACACTTGACCCTTCATTTTATTCTAAATATATATTTATATTTGACATATGTAAATATCTAGAAAATACAAATCTAATATACAGTGACAAAAAGCAAGGCCATTATTTCCTGGTGCCATAGGATGGAGGAATGGTTGACAAGGAAAGCATGAGAAAATATTGGAAGATGATGGAAATGTGCTTTATTTTGGTTGTTGTGGCAGTTACACAGGTGCATAGATTTGTCAACATTCAATGAAACGGATACTTAAAATAGATATATTTTATTTCATATAAATTCTAACTTGGTAAAATGGATTTTAAATGATTAACTTCTGTATTGGGTGTGCCATTTACAAAAACACATTTTCACCTATGACCCCTGTTTAAAATGATATGTGCCTAGAATTTTACTGTTTAAAATATGAAAACGCTATCTATTTTTGCACAATTTTAATAGACACATAATTTTTCAGTGCTATTGCCTTAATTGAGAAAGCTTGCTTTGGAACTTTTCCAAAAGTATTTTACTCTTTCTAAATATCGTATCAACAGTGTTAACATGTTTGTCAATATAACACACTAAACTAGTTTTCATCTGTATCTTTCATATTCTTAGTGATTCTAAATTTAAGAACAAACATCTGATACTGCATCAGGCCTTCTAATGTAATTAGGCAAGACTACTTACACTATGGAATAATATATCATATTAAAATTATTTTTTGTTTATTTCTTCTTTATATGACAGTAAATTTTTAGATATATATTTATATTGTGGCAATAGATAGAAAGCTTGGTTCGAGTGCTAATCACACTGCTTGTTCATTCATTTTAAGACTGTAATAAGTACTGTCTGACATGCCGAGAATACTGCAATAATAATAACAGAGGAATCCATGACCGCACAGATTTTATCTTCTACTGGGGTAAATTGATAACAAAAATAAATGGATAAGCTGAACGTGGGGGCTCATGCCTGTAATCCCAGCACTTTGGGAGGCTGAGGTGGGTGGATCAAGAGGTCAGGAGTTCAAGACCAATCTGACAAACATGGGGAAACTCCTTCATCTCTACTAAAAATAAAATTAGCTGGTTGTGGTGGCAGACGCCTGTAATACCAGCTGCTCGGGAGGCTGAGGCAGGAGAAACATTTGGACCTAGGAGGAAGGGGATGTTGCAGTGAGCCAAGATTACACCATGGCACTCCAGTCTAGGTGACAGGGTGAAATTCTGTCTCAAAAAAAAAAAAAAAAAAAAGGATAATATCAGTAGCTGACAAAGGCCACAGACTAAAATAGAGTAGTTGCCCAATACTATTTAAAAACTAAGATGCAAATTTGATAAATTTTCCTTAAATTAACTGTTACAGCATTTCTTATTTTCTGGAACTGTAATGTAGAATAAGTATGCAAAAACAAAAAGAAAAATTTACTTTTCATCAAAACCAAACAAATACCAGTAGCAAACCTTTATCTTAGTTTTATTTAACATCCCTTGTGTTGCCTTGGGTTCTCCAGGACACAGAAGCTGAGATGAAGTCTAAAGTGCAAAAGATTTATTGGAGAATAACAGCTGTGAAATAAAAAACATAGAAAGCAGTGTTAGCTTGAAATAGCTATCAGATTATGGTGTTGGAGCCTTGGAACAATTAGCAGAGAGAAGAGTCCCAACTTGGGCAGAAATGGGTAAGCCCTAAGACACCCATCTTGCTTAGTTATTGGCTGAGCTCCACTCACAAAAAATTCACCCTGGACCACCATCACTGTGTTGCCAATGGCCAGCACCACTCTGAGAATGTGATTTTGGCTAGAATGTGGAGGTGACTTTGAAAGAAGCTGACAGCTGGTGACTGTCAGAAAACAGCCCTCATAGCTGGACAGTAGGTCATTCCTCGAAGAGGAATCTAAATGAAGCATCTAAATTATTAACTTAAGTTAAATTACCACCATTTTGTGAATTAAAAATGACATCTGAGCCCATTAATAGGTTTCTCTGAGGCTAATTTTATTTTCAACGAATTTTATCTCATTTCTGAAATGCCATAAAGTTGGTAGTATCATTAAACAACTGTTTCTTAGACTGTTTTTCACCATTTTAAACCACATGCACCAGATTTACATGTTAGAAAAATGAAAGACTGACACTGAAAATTGATGCTAGGGTAATTAACAGATGCAAGATTATATTAATATTCTAAAAGAGAGATAATGAGCACTTTTACTTAGTAGGTGACTAGGAATGAATAAAATGGTAAAAATTTTAAATGTCTACTACTGGTACTTCATGTGTGTTGTACTACAAAGAAATTTAATCTTGATGTCTGTAAAATACTAGCAAAATGAATCCAGCAAAATATAAAAAAAGTTATACCATGACCAAGTAGAATTTATGTATTATTGTAAAATATCATATAAATAGATTTTAAAACTGATACCATCATTTTAATTGTTGCAGAAAAATCATTTGACAATATCCAACATACTTTAATGACTAAAAAACTTCAACAAACAATGAATGGCAGGAGTACATTCAATTTGGTAAAGAACATTTACATAAAACTCACAGTTTATATTACGTTTAATGGTAAAAGACTAGATGTTTACCCCCTAAAACCGGAAACAAGTAAAGGATGTCTGTTCTTGCCACTTCTATTGAACATTATGCTGGAAGTTCTAGCCAAAGCAATCAGTCAAGAAAAGAAAAAAAAAAAGGCATCAATTTTGGAAAGAAAGAAGTAAAGCTGTTGTTTTTCTCAGAGGTTATATTCTTGTATATAAAATCCAGTAAAAAAAATAGAACTAATATTTTAGTTCAGAAAGGTTACAAGCTTAATAGGCACAGAATTTATTAAAATGTTAGAACTAATATTTGGAATCCACTAAAAATATTAGAACTTATAAATTCTTAGTAAAGTTGCAATCTAAAGATTAATATGAAAATTATTGGTATTTCTATATATTTTCCAGGGATGATTCAAAAATGAAATTAAGAAAACAATTTGGCTTATAATAGCATCAAAAGAATGAAATTCTTATGAATATACTTAACTGAATAAGTACAATATTTAACTATAAATATTGTAAAAGCTATAAAGGATTGTTAAAACAAACTTCAAAAGATTTACATAAATGGAAAAAAAATTTCATGTCCATGGAGTAGAAGGGTTAGCATTGTTTAGAAGGCAATATTCCCCAAAATGATCTGTAGATTATATCAGGAATCCCAACAGAACTCTTTTTAGAAACTGGAAAGCTAATTCTAAAGTTGAAAAGAAATTGAAAGAAATTGAAGAATAACCAAAATAATCTTGGAAAAGAAAAAACACTTTCCAATTTCAAACTTACTACAGAGAAACAGTAATCAAATCAGTGTGTACTGGAACAAGGATAGGCATGTAGATCAATGAAATAGAAACAAAAGTCTAGAAATAAACTAATACTTATATAGTTAAGTACATTTTGGTAAGAGTGCCAAGACAATCTAATGGGAGCAAGATTAGGCTTTGAACAAATGGTTGGGTTGTTCCAGTTGGGGCAACTGGAAAATGGGGGGTTAAATGCAAAATAAAGTTGGATCCTAAGTCATGCCATATAAGAAATTAATGAAAAATAATTCAACCACATAAATTTAATAATTAAAACTATAAAAGTCTTAGAAGATAACATATGGTATTTTCATGACCGTGAACCTGGCAAATGATTCTTAAATATGGCAACAAAAACATGAGCTTCAAAAATAAAAGAAATAAGTAATTGGATTTCAACAAAATTAATTTTTTTAATGATTTAAAGGACACCATCAAGAAGGCGAAAAAAGAAAACCACAAAAATGGTAGAATATGCTTGCTAATCATGTATCTGACAGGAAAATTGTATTTCAGATATATGACGAACAGTTAGAACTCCATAAGAAAAAGACAAATTGCCTGAGTAAAAAATGGGCAAAGATTGTGAATAGATATTTCTCTAAGGAAAATATGCCAATGTAATAATCTCATGAAAATATGCTAAGGTTATTAGTCATCAGGGAAACACAAATCAAAAATGTGTCACCACTTCACAAACACTAGAATGGCTGAAATTAAAAAGTAAGTAAAATCCTGATGTGGACATGGAGCTATCAGAACCCTCACACATCGTCAGGAGACAGTAAAATGGTGCTGTCAATTTGGAAAATAGTCTGGCAGCTCCTAAATGAGTAAATATAGAGTTACCATATAACCCAGCAATTTCACTTCTAGGTATATACTGAAAATAAATAAATAAATATATATGCATGCAAAATTTGCACCCAAGTATTTATAGAATAATTATACATAATAGCCAATATTTGGAAACAACTCAAATGTCCATCAGCAGAGAAATAGATAAACAAACGAATGGTAAATTCATAAATAAGGCCAGGCTTGGTAACTCACACCTGTAATCCCAGGATTTTGGGAGACCAAGACGAGCCGATCACCTGAGGTCAGGAGTTCAAGACCAGCCTGACAAACATGATGAAACCCTGTCTCTACTAAAAATACAAAAACAAATTAGCTGAGAATCATGGCAGATGCCTGTAATCCCAGCTACTCAGGAGGCTGAGGCAGGAGAATCCCTTGAATCTGCAGGGGTGGAGGTTGCAGTGACCCGAGATCATGCCATTGCACTCCAGCCTGGGCTACAGGAGAGAAAAAGCAAAAATCCATAGATGGAATATTACTTAATCACAAGAAGGAACAAAGTGCTTGAACATGCCACATCAATAAGCCTTAAAAATATTATGCTAAATGAAAAGTGCCAGTCACAAAAGATGGCATAGTATATGCCATCTCGCCTAATGAAGTCCAGAAGGATATCCACAGAGACAGAAAGTAGATAAGTGGTTGCTTACTGTGTTCCGTAAGAGTGTTGAAAGTTTATAAGGAAAATTAATAAGGATATCCAGGCCTTGAACTCAGATCTGGAACAAGTAAACTTAATAAGTATTTACAGACCTCTCTACTTTAAATACACAAAATACACATTCTCCACTTTAAATACACAAAATATTGATTGGCCATTATTAATACCCATTTTTAGAATAAAGCAATATTCCTGTTCTCTCTCCCTCTTTTTCTTCCTCTTTCTCCCTCTCCTTCTCTCCTTTTTGTCTAAAAAAAAAAAAAAAAAAAAAAAAAGTTTAGAGCAGCAGTCCCCAAACTTTTTGAGGCACAAGACACCGGTTTTGTGGAAGACAATTTTTCCATGGACAGCAGAGTGGGGAGGGAGAAGATGGTTTGAGGTTGAAACTTCTACCTCAGATCATCCGGCCTTAGTTAGATTCCAGGAGCACGCAACCTAGCTCCCTGCATGCACTGTTCCCAGTAGGGTTTGTGCTCCTAAGAGAAGCTAATGCCGCTGCTGATCTAACAGGAGCTGGAGCTCAGGCGCTGATGCTAGTTCACCAGCCTCCTGCTGTGTGGCTTAGTTCCTAACAGACCACAGACCAGGACTAGCCTGTGGCCTGTCATTTGGGGACCCCTGGTTTAGAGGAATGATCGGTAAAGTGTAACAGGCTTTTATTGTGGTGATGAAAATGTTTTACGATCGACTGTGGTAATGGCTGTACATACCTGTGTACATATTAAAAAGCATTGAATTGTACACTTTAAAAGGGGCATACTACAATATGTAAATTTTACACAATAAAACTATTTTAAAAACATACTAATTCTAATTCAGAATGTTCTCAGTGAATAGGTAAGTCTGAGTTATAAGAATTCTTCATGGTTTTGTAAAGAAAATACTGGTTTATACAAAGATACCATTCATAATCCCAGGTTTCTGGTTGTTCAAGTTATTACTTTGATTCTCTTCCCCAAATCTGTGTTTATTTAAAAACTTTTTTAACAACAACCAAAAAAAAAATTTTTTAAAGGGAACTGCGGTGGCTTCGGCCAGTTGTCCTGGCGCTTGAGGAGGCAAGGCTATGAGTTCAAGGCCAACCTGAGCAACATAAGAAACTCTCATTCATTAACAACAACAAAAAAAAAAAATTTAAACTTCTACTTTACTTGTATAACTGGATGAAAACATTGATATTGATTAATTTATTAGGATTAATTTATTCTCATCACACTGAGTCACACTGCAAAACGGAATATTAAATAAAATGAATTATCCATATTCAAAAAATATATTTCTCTTCCTAAAATATTTTAATGTATTTCCATAGTAATAAGCAAAAACAAGGAACAATCCAGCAATATGACCTTGCTTGATTCAGAAAGGCTAAAACAAGTACTTTACCAATTTTTTGCTCACACTGATAGACACTGAATTTCAGCTTGTTAGTTAAATATGTCAGTCTCTCAATCTTCCAAGTTTATGAATATTTTCAAACATTATTTTGCCCAGTAATTATGAAGGCAAATAATTTGAATGATTAATTACAATTTATATATTTACAGAGATATTACATCCAGCTTTAGCACACAAAGTCAACAAACATTCATAATTTATTTTCTTTCTCATTATACTAAGGCAATCTGTAGCATTAAGCACCAGCTCTGAATGAAAGCTGTTTCTTTGGTAACCTGACAATAATTCATTGAATATTATTTTAAATGGTCTATAGACTTGGTTTGCCCTCTTTTGGCAAAGTTTTGAAGTACAAATGTATATTTTTTTCTGATTTCAGAAAAGGTTACTGTCTTTTTTTTTTTTTTTTTCTTTCATTCTCTAGGCTTTCAACATTATACTCTGGGAACAAAAAATTGTTATTGATATTACACTTAATGGTTTGGGACAGCAAATTTAATTAACCTCTGATATTAAAAATGACTCTTCAGTGATAAAAATACAGCTTACATAATTTTCAGATTTTAAGTGTTATGAAACTTAATATCCATCCGAAATTTTGAAACCGCACAAACTTAATCATCCATTGATTATTCATAAAAGCAAGGAGAACACTAAAATTATATTATGCTTCCATTGGGTTCTTAGGAAATGGTCAATATTCATTTTTCTATTTAGAACAAATGGTAAATGCTGTCTTCTGATCTACCAACAAACTTCCATTCTTTTTATATTGTAATTGTAAGCTCACTTCAAAATGCCATATTGATGTTTACATTTCACATATTAAAAGAAGACTTTAATTCCATAATTCTCTGCTACTTCCTTTCTTTACAGTTTTTTTTTTTTTTTAAAGTACAGCCTTAACAGCTACAGATCAGTTTTTCTAAGGTAAGAGTTTATTTTTAGATTAACAAAGGATGTAACTCTCCTTGATTTCATATTATAATACTAAGTTTTCTAGCTTCTTAGTAGTTTGATGTAAACAAAAAAGTCATTAAATTTTAGGGGAAAAAGAATTAGTATAGTGCACTTTACTAAATTCTTTTTCTTGTACTTTATGACAAAATTCTAATGTAGACTCTCAAAAATATAATATTTTACCTTAAGCAATACAAACTTTAGCAGATTGAAACAACTTGTTTGATTCTGTGGCATACCATGGAATTTATCTTATTCTTGCCTTGGTACAAAAATAATTTCTATGCTGTTCATCTTATATATTCATTTTTGGATGTAATTACTTTTTTATTTTCTAGCTTGTTCAATTTAATCATTTGAATTTTTAACTAACGCACAACAAAATTACTCCAAAGAGCACTACTCTGAGAGATACCTTTCAATTTGATCTTTAAATATATATTCATGATTCTATTTCCTTTTATTCTATATATTCCAAAGTTATATATGAATTAAGCATTAGAGTTGTCATCCTAACATTAGAGTGTTATTATATTTGGTATACTTGGATATATTACTCTGCTGATTTATTTTAACCAGATAACATGAATCTTCTTAAGTGACCTGAAGTAAATTAGTTTATCTCTTTGCTCTATTATCACATCTTGAAAAGAAAGATACTAGTAATACCTAAAAGCAATATGATGATTAAATTAGATTAATACATGTATAGTGCTTAGCAAAGTGCCTGGCATAAAATATGTTCCTAATAAATATTAACTATTATTACTAAAACAATTAGACTTAGATATAGCTTAATATTAATTAACATTAGCTATTGATCCTTGGGTGATGTTAGCTGCAGAAGAACTATAAACTAAAGGCCTTTCTTAGAGTTTCATTTATTGCATTGCTAATTTCTACATGGTTAAAGAAAAAGAAGCAGGCTTTATGTATATTAAAAAGATGGAAAAACAAATGATATTTAAACTACTTAAAAGATTAAAGAAGAAATTAAGAACAGAAGGAGAAAATATCTTTTAAATAATTTAAAAAGTAGACATAGAACTTGAAACAAATATGCTTAAGATACATGAGCAGTCTCATGATTTCCAAACAAAACACCTGGAATAATAAGTAGACTTGAAGGACATGTGTCATGTAATTATGTATTCTAGAATGTAATAGGCTAGTATATTTAAATTAATGATTTTTAGTACTACTCAGAAAAAAGGAAGCCCTTGAAATACCTTGTGTACAAAAAAGTTCACCACAATTTTCAAGAAGCTGCGTAGCCTATATTACACACCACCATTTGACAATTTGGATTTACAATGTCAAATGAAAAGCAATGATCTCTCCAACTTAATAAATAATTGTCTTTATATTATTACTGCAGAATATCCTCCCTATATATTTCAAGAAGGAGAAGAGAAAGGCTGTGAATCAGGCTGTACTTTAAAATAAAAAGTATCTATCAAATAAAAAATGTTGATCAAACTATTGGACTACTATGTTTATTGGTATTTTGTAGATTTTTGATGATGTTAAGAAATGAGACAGATGAGGGAGAGAAGGAGGGGAATGGAGAGAAGAGGATGGATAATAAGAATGAGAGGAGAGGAGACAAAGAGAATAGAGAGGTTGGAAATTTGCAAAGTAGTAAACCTCAAATTATTTGAATGAAATAAGATGACCTTAAAAAAGGGCTTAAGCATTGCCAGTTCAAGATGGCCAATTAAGCAAACACAGCAGCCTCTCCATCCTAGGAAACCAGCATAGAATTAAATTCTTAGTGAATCAGAGACTTTAAAAAATCCAGATAGATCCTGACATCATTCTCAGCAAACTGACACAAGAACAGAAAAAGAAATACCGCATATACTCACTCATAGGTGGGTGAGAAAAATGAGAACACGTGGACACAGAGAGGCGGTCTACTATACACTGGGGACTGTTGGGGGGAATGGGGGAGGGACAGCGGGGGGGGGCTGGGGGGGATAGCCTGGGGATGAATACCAAGTGTGGGTGAAGGGGAGGAAAGCAGCAAAGCACACTGCCATGTGTGTACCTATGCAACTATCTTGCTCGTTCTGCACATGTACCCCCAAACCTATAATGCAATAAAAATTAAAAAAAAAAAAAAAAAAAGAAAATTACTATCTCTCAAATCATATAATACAAAATATATTAATTTTTCTTCTGTTCATTGCCTAAGGTAAGCAGGAATAGAAACTATTCTTACACGTCTTGTGTCACTACTTAGCATTATTTGTGTGGTTTCATTCTAGGTACATATATTGTAAATTGACATTAATTTTAACTGATGACTCTATATTTTATTGGTGAATACATCTTGTTCATCTTCATTGTAATTTGTGAAATGTTTCTATTAATTGTGTTTTCTTATTTTTGCCTTTCCATATCATGGTTTAAGTTTTATTCTTCCTCTTTGCACATATTCTGAATCACTCAGTTATTTTTTTCCTTTTATTCAATTATTTATTCTATTTTATTTTTATTCTATTTAATGAACATTTCCAATGATGTAAGTTGTACATCATACATCGGTTTCTTTGATCATAGCATTCATATTTCACGTCAGTATTTCTCTAACCTTAATTTTCACCTCTAAGTAATTTTAACAGTTGTAGGTGAGATTTTTTAAATTGCCCACAACTCACCATGTTCCTTTTTATGAAACAATTTTTCTTCAATTATGAATTTGCTAAATGATTTTCTTATCATTTCTTGGATTTTATTTCTTGCTCCTGAGTTTACTAAACTTTTCTTAGCAGTGTATCCTACCATAGTGGTTATTTTCAGGGGTTATAGTTGCCGAGAATTACTTCTAAAATACACAGAAAATTAGAGATATAATATGATAAACCCTATATACTTATTTCCCAGCTTCAACATTTATCAAAAGTTTAGTAATCTTACTTTATTCATACATTCCTTGCCCATCCCACCATCCCATTTACACAAATTTAAAGTTCTTAATTAGCTACAGTATTTTAATACAAATCATGGACAGCATGTAATTTCAGCTATCATTATGTCACTCTAAATGATAGTAATATTGAAAATTATATAATCACCTGACCATTATCACATCTAATATTATTAGAAATAACTGCTTAATATTATGTATATGCAGTTTATATTCACATTTCCCAAATTGGCTTTGAAGTGTCCCTTGAAACCTGATTTTTAAAATTAAAATCCAGGCCAGCTGTAGTGGCTCATGACTGTAATCTCAGCACTTTGTAAGGCCAAGAAGGGAAGACTGCTTGAGCTTAGAAGTTTGAGAATAGCCTGGGCAACAGGGCAACACAATGAGACCTACTCTCTACTAAAATATATAGATAAATTAGCTGGGTGTGGTGATGTGCACTAGTCCAAGCTATTTGAGAGGCTGAGGAGAAAGGATCTCAGGACTGCCGTGAGCTATGACCACACCACTGGACTCCAGCCTGGGCAACAGAGAAAAACTATGTCACCAAAAAAAAAAAAAAAAAAAAAAAGAATGAAAATTCAAAGAAGATCCAACATTCTCCTTTGGTTTTCCGTTGCATAATCCTTTTCTATTATCTAGCAGCCTTTTTATCTTCCCTCTTCTGTCCTACTTTTTTGCTGACAGAGCCAGATAATTTGTTGGAAAATTTTGCATTCCTTTTGGCATTGTTTGACATAGAGTTCTATTTCTTTCATTTCCTTCAAACTGATAGGTGATTTGTGCACTTTCTGTTGCATCACACACACAAAATTATGATATTTGTAACATCCATATTGTGAAATGAAGATCAATTTGTGATTTTTTAATTTATGAACCTAATCCCTTTATTATAAAGCTAATATTTTTAGCATCAATTTATCATAGTTGCAAATAGGAATGATAGTTTTGAATGAATGGCAGTCCCTGGAATAAATTTTTTTTCAGAATTAAAAGACAATTATTAAATATGCTATCAACTGAATTCTAACTCTTAAAATATTTTTCTTTTTATAGAAGGTTTTGCAGTATATATTTCCTAGTTTTGGTGTTTTAAAATTTAACTATTATGTGTCAAGATGTAGATTGTGTTAATTTTTGTCTGCCTTTTGTTGTGATCTTGACCTTAAACCATTTAAGTCTTTTTTTCCATTGGGATAATTTGTTTCTATGATTTCTTTATGTATTACTCTGCACCATTTTCTTTTTCTTCATTTTATTTTTTATTGTTTCTCAGTGCTAACTGCTAAAAGAATACCTCAATTTGATTTTTTTGTATTTTTATTGATAGAATTTCATTTCTTCCTTTTCTTTCTCCTCTCCGCCTTCTTCCTTCTCTTCTTCTTCCTCTTCTTATTCTTATTTTATTTTTATTATTACATAATAATAATGGCAAATATTATTCTGCTATAAGAATATTGACTCCTTTGGGAGGCCGAGGCGGGTGGATCATGAGGTCAAGAGATCGAGACCATCCTGGTCAATGTGGTGAAACCTGTCTTTACTAAAAACACACACAAGAAAACAAAATTAGCTGGGCATGGTGGCATGTGCCTGTAATCTCAGCTACTCAGGAGGGTGAGGCAGGAGAACTGCCTGAACCCAGGAGGCAGAGGTTGCAGTGAGCCGAGATAGCGCCATTGCACTCAAGCCTGGGTAATGAGAGCAAAACTCCATCTCAAAAAAAAAAAAGAATATTGACTCATTCATTTATCTTTGCTTTCTTATTTCCTATTATTGTGGTAATTTATTCACCGCAGTACAATATAAAATAAAAATTTTATAATATATATGTTCTATATTTTTCCCTTCATATAAAATAAGAAATAAATGTCCTTCAGTATTTTTTTACTTACTTGTTCTCAAAATCTATGTTACATGTAGTATATGGTGGATATTCAATAATATCTGATTAATTTTATTAGAATAGATGAAACAGAGTCAGGACTCTAAGTAACTAGACAACTCTCATAAATAGATAATATAACTATTATAATTATATGGTAAGTAAGGTTGGAACTCTGGTAACATGACAAAATTAAGGACATTATATTTGCCCTGCTGCCTGGGATCAGAGTTTTCAGCACATCTACCATGGCAGCTAAAGCCCCCTGGTTAGGTAGATATTATCTTTCCTTGAGCTCTTCCTCTCCAGTTGTTTTCTTTCTCTCACAAGGCTGAAGACTGGTAAGGTGGGAAAAGCCAAGATGAAAAGTTCAAGCTCTTGGGTGGATTATTTCAAATGAACCTGGCTCCAGAGATTAAGGAGTAAATTCTGGTTTGTCCTTTTTTAGGTATATCCTGGAAAAAAAAACAGACTGCTTCTGCTTCAAGCATAAGAAATTCTTCATATGATGCAAACTGGCTCATCAAGTCTTATGTTTTATAAAAAAACTTAAAACACCAAGAAACACAAAAATAACAGTGTACATTAACAGGAACTTTTCTTCTATTTATTTAGGTTCTAGGAAGGTAGCTTAATGGCCGTGATGAATACAGATGTCTGATTAATAATGAGTTCCAGCTATATCCAAAATCTTACTTTCATCCCTGAGCTATGGTTTGCCTTCTGTAAAAATAAGAAAGTAGAAAAGCTGATGATCACAGTTTGGCTCGAGATTCTAAGTACTTGAGGCAGGAGTGCAAGACCTAAGAGCAATAAAGATTTCTGCTTCTTTTTTGTCCAGGGAAAAATCTAACTTCATCAAAATATGTAATAAGCATGAAAATAGAAAAATAAAACTCATTATTTCACTATGAGAGGTTGAATTTTAACAGTGGTAAGCTTAATTCAGATTATTAGACAAAATGATAGAGTATTATTGAATATATTGCGTAAGCTAGATAAATACTCTTTCTGTGATTACTGCGAGGTCTGTAATACTGTAGGTGCCTCATTTTATGTTTTATAGTATGGCCATATGAATTTATTTCTCTGTAATAAAATAGTTTAGCCACATTGCCTTTGAGTGTATTACATGCAAATAGGTATTTTAGAATATCTATCTAAGCACCTGCAAAATTCACTGAAGGTATTGGAAAGATGATACTTACTTATGTAAAATATTTAAAATAAACTAGATATTCTGAATATTATGTAAAATGGCAATGAAGCAGACAGCTCAATTCAGCATATGATTGCTTGATTCAAAATTTATGAGAATTAATTACTATAGAATATTGGAGAATAGAGAGAACACCTTGCCATGTACTTCAGGGATAAGAAATCAGAGTTGGTTCCTGAAACATGGTTCAGATTTACACTGGCTGAGAGAAAGGTGGAGGCATTTGTGGATACGTGAAAGTGGGCAGATTAAAAAGTATGTTCTAAGGAAGTGATTGAAACTTTTAGCCTGAGTAAATTACATTTTAGAGGGAGTACATTTTTAGGGACTCTGAAAAGATCATTTAGTCTTCATTTTTGAGAGTTTTGAATGTCACGCTCAGAGTGCAATTTATCCTGTAGGCAATAGGAAATAGCTAAACATTTTTGAGCAGAGACGTGACATGATAGAAGGTTCGTTTTAGAAGTATTGACTTATCACAGTATGAAAAATGAATTGCAATATGGAAAGATAATGGCTCTTGAAGAAGAATTGAGAAGTTATCCTAGAAGACAGTTACCCTGTACAGGAATAACATAATGCTTTTTAAAAAACTGATAAATATTTAAGCATGAAGAGATAACAATAAAATAGAAAGTAAAGAATTAGGAAGTGATTAAAATTATAATGGCTAACAGTCAATCACTAATTAGATTTTTTTGGAAAGAGAAAGAATCATAAGCCCTCAGGTGGTACCAATAATAATAAAAATCTGGTCATTTCATCCTATAATAATTTATAAATACAAATTATAAAATGTAATTTTATAATTACATTTTAAAATAATAAAATATCTATAATTTTGATAACAGCTTTATGATCTCCTGAATAAAATATATATTTGTATAGATTCTTTCTAAATATTCCTTATTATTGAGGGAGTCCACATTGCTTTTATATTTTGATATGTATAGAATCATCCTTAAGGTAATTTTTATGATTTCAAGAGATTAAATATCATAGTCTTCCGTTTGTTGAGGAATTAAAAATAATCTTCCAGTTTTGCAATACATTCTTCAATGAAGTGAAAACTATTTTTAGGAAGTATAACAAACTTTATGAAGTTAAATGTTGCTGATGATTCTAGTTCAAATAAGGAAGAAGAAAATTCTCTTGTCACAGACTCGTTTTTCTGTAAGGTCTCCATGGGAATATCAGAAGGCATGTAAAAATATATTAGACCTCCACCTTATTTATGACATGGCCCACATATACAAGAAGGCTAATTGGAGTAGGAAAATACAAAATGCTCAGCATGTTCAGGACATTTATTTCAATGCATATATCTCATTCTTTTATTTCTTGGTGACAAGCTAGTCTTTCCTAGTTCCACTGTCAAAATTGCCCTGACATGGCATCAATAAGGTACATGAATTCAGGAGATTCTATCTAAGATTCTTCAATTAAATCATAATGTACCTGCGAATAGTACAATAAGAGGAGCCAGGAATGCAAAATAAAACCAACAATAGTTTATCTTATACATAATTCAGGAATATCTCCCCTTCCTAGGGACATTTCTCAAATGAGCACTGTAATTGACTTAGAGTCCATTTGGCTGTGGTTGTCTTTGATTTCTACTTTCAACTTGTAATTAGTTGAGTAACACCTTTTGATTTTGTGCGTAGTCTTCCTTAACTTACCCAGATGGGTGAAAATTTATTGTAGTGTACATATTAATTCCATTAATCAACTCTCCAACTATATCTTATGTTATCATTTTGTACATGCAGCTTCCGATTTTTGTTGAAGACAGCAATTCAAGCACATATGTGATTTCTTCCTCCTTTTAAAACTCACACCAAAATGGACAAAGGAGTAAGTGAGAAATGAATATTTTAGTTTTCATTTTTAAACAAATTTATAAACAGCATGTGATAAGATTCACAGGCTAGAGTCCTTGATAAATTGAGTTTTTCGCTCTTTTCTTCTTTTTAAGATAGGATGAAGATAAATTGAGTTCAGATAAGGAAAAAAAAATCAGTATTTATGTATCTTAAGACAATAACTTACAGTGAGTTGACAGAATCTCTAGCAGAATCAAAAATAACCAGTCTGAACAGCAGAGGGAACCTTTAGGACAATTGTTACAATAAGTCAAACTCAATTATATGAATAATTTGGAAGAACTCCAAGTTCTAACATACGTATTTCAGGGTCTAAAATGTACTTAAACTGGTATATCTCCATGTGACATGTATAGAATAGTAAAAAACAAGTTCTTGTTGCTGAAACCTCCAAGGAGATCACAATCATAGAACTAGGAGTCATAACTCATCTAACTGCTAATTGTCACAACAAGAGTGAACAAGGAAATGTCTACAATGGTGATAAATATCCCCATTTTCCCTGGCATTATATCAGTTGTCATTTGCAATAAGTCAGTGGAATCACGTATCAAACACAGACTCATTGAAGACAGTTAAGAGTACAGGATACATTTTGGGGTAGTTGATAGGCATATGAATCAACCCTTCAGCTGGATTTAGGAGTGTGGAACGCTAACACACTTCAAGGTAAATGTGGTGTGAGAATACTAAAGAGGGAGAAAATATCTTCTATCATATTGGTCTTTGATTGAAGGTACTCCTGCTAGGTAGAGAAGTGAGTGGGGTGTAATAACTTGCTAATTACAAAAGAAACAAAAAATACTTTGCCATAGGAAAACAACTACCTGTGTTTATCCCCTCAATTTTCACAACTCATGAAATTTTGCTATAGAAAACAAAAACAAATCTGTGAGAAAATACATTTCTATTGCTTAAGCCACCCAGACTAAGTAGACTAATACAAAAAGCCTCTCTTAGAAACAATGAATATTCAAATTATTAAATACATTATTCAATCAAACAAAAATATCTAAGAAATAAGAAAAAGTATATCCAATAAAATTGATTCACCCCCAAAAAAGTAGAAAGTGTATGTGAGAGAATATGTGTGTGTATGTGTATGTATTTAGAGAAGAAAAATGGACTAAAATAGGAGAAAAACTAGAGAAAATAATGAAGTAGGAGAAAAATTAAGGAGATGTGATATCACAGAAAAACCAATGAATTGAGAGAAAGGAGTAATCATGAAATCTTGTAAATCTTGTATGTATGAAATGTAAGTAATGTATGAAATCTTACAGAGAATTTGAGAAAATCAGAGCAATAGTTTGACACTAAATTTGTAACATACAACTTGACTTGTTCTTGGCAAAATAGTTTTAAATAAAGTGAGAAAAATCAAAGCCAAATTGGAAAAGCATGAGGAATATCTGGGACATGTGGAAGTGGAACAGTCCAGAAAACTTTTTCAAAGCCTTTTTCTATAAAACACACCAGAACAATAAGATTACAGTTGGAGGAAGGCATGATGTTAAAGGACTGCTGTTGTTATTTTAGAAGGTGTTGAAGCATTTTATTGAAGGAAATGCTCCAGAAATAGGCTAGCATGAGACTGGCCAGCAGTGTGAATTTTTAGTGTATCCTTTTGTACCATGGAAGTTCAAAAGCTAAAAATAACATTTTCCACTCTGTCTCATAGACTATTCTGCGTGGGAATTGGATTCTGGCAATGAGATGTGCTATTTGAAAACCAGAGTTCAGGCAGAGGGCATTGTCATTCTGTTTCAATTATTTTTCTTTCTTTTCTTTTTTTTTTTTTTTTTTTTTTTTGAGAAGGAGTCACTCTCTGTCATTAAGGCTGGAATGCAGTGGCATGATCTAGGCTCACTGCAACCTCTGCCTCCCAGGTTCAAGCAATTCTTCTGTCTCAGCCTCCCGAGTAACTGAGATTACAGACCCAGACAACCACGCCTGGCTAATTTTTGTATTTTTAGTAGAGACAGGGGTTTCACCATATTGGCCAGGCTGGTCTCAAACTCCTGACCTCGTGATCTGCTCGCCTCTGCCTCCCAAAGTGCTGGGATTACAGGCTCGAGCCACCGCATCCGGCCCTTTTTCAGCTATATATATATTTAACTATCCAGACAGATCACAGAGACATGAATTTTTCTGTGGTAGAGTTCCACGGACAGGTGATGAGTATCATGGGTCTAGAGAGGCAGTTTCAGGGTTGAGAGCAGTTGCTTTTTGATCTCTAGATTGTATCCATGATGGTGTGGACTGCAAGGTGACAGTTACAACAGGAGCTTCATGATTGTTTATTCCTCCAGTTGTAGCACATCTAACCCTCATTTGGTTATTCTTGGGGTCTTTTTTCTGGGAGTCATTCCCTAAAGCCAAGACCACACAGACTGTTCTCTTAGTCCCAAATACATTAAAGTAATGGATACAAGTTTCATGAGAACTATTTGAGAGACTATTACGAAGGATGAAATAAAAAATTTGTATACAGAATTAGAAACGAAGGTAAATATTAGAATAAGAAAAAAATGACAAAATATAAATTATAAAAAGTATAAAACTATACAACAAAGTATAGAAAAATTAACATAATTTAAAATATGTGTTTTATATAGTTCTAAACATTTTTTTGGGAAACACTTTAATTACTTCTTCATATGACAATAACTTTGTAATGTTATTTTATGCAGAGATAATAAAAATAATTTCTTTCTGCCTCCAGCATGACTGCTTGAATATTCTTTTTAATTTTTAGAGTTATATATATATAACTATTTGGCACAATTTTTATCTAAAATAGATTTATGTTACACGTATGCCATATATGTGTGTATACATGAGAGAATATATCCATCACACACATACAAATTTACATGTGTGTGTACACACATGTATCTAATTTTATTTGATGCATTATGTTTCTGACATGAAGGAACTTCTGTTTTGTTTAGACATTGATGAGAAACATATCATCACTTAGACTTTTGCAAACGATGTTTGAAAGACTTTTGGCTCTATATACTTCAACTATTATTTATTTTTTATTTTTTAAAATTTTTTAAATTTTTATTGCATTATAGGTTTTGGGGTACATGTGCAGAACGTGCAAGATAGTTGCATAGGTACACACATGGCAGTGTGTTTTGCTGCCTTCCTCCCCTTCACCCACACTTGGCATTCATACCCAGGCTATCCCTCCCCAGCCCCCCCCATTGTCCCTCCCCCATTCCCCCCAATAGACCCCAGTGTGTAGTAGACCCCTTCCCTGTGTTCTCATTTTTCTCACCCACCTATGAGTGAGAATATGTGGTATTTCCTTTTCTGTTCTTGTGTCAGTTTGCTGAGAATGATGTTCTCCAGATTCAACTATTACTTAATCCTCATTGTAGACATTCTCCCAGTGACAGAAGCCATAGTACTTGTTTATATCTTGATGTAAATGCCAGTCTTACACTTTCATAGAGTGAGTTTCCATTTTCGAAGGGCGGTGATTAGGACTGTTCCTCAAAACCATTCCTGAACTGATTAGCAAGAGTTTAACTTTACTTGGAAATGATCCACATAAATGTACTCCACCAACGCTAAGTAAATGTATGTTAAATTCAGCTTTTTTATGAGTAAATCTCCAAATACAATGGAGGAGAAAAAAGAGTAGAAAGGGGGGAAGAATATTAATATGCAGATAAAGTATCTTTATTTGGAAATTTTTAACGAAGAGAATATAATGCAATGTCCTCTTTTAGAGCCTTAAAACCAGTACAAAGGAAGGTCTCTAAAACAAACTTCATTAGCTTCACAGCAAGTTGGGCCTCTGCATATATTTCTATCATTAAAATAGAGTGGTTTCTGCTTCTTGAAAATAAATACTATCATGAGACAGAGATCAATATTATTTTATGTATCTTTTACCTTAATAAAATTAATTTTATAAACATCAATTGCTACCTTAATTAGATTGAAACCTGACTTCTCAACCTGGCTTAGATTGACCTGCGCGTTTCCTGTTCCTTTCCAAACTTCCATGTTGGAACCATTTCAACCACGCTTACTACACACTACTAACACTGATCTCTCTTCTCTTCCTCAAATGTGGCCAAACAATTCCCACATGAAGAGCTATTGTTCTTGGGCCTAGAGCTGTGCTGTTCCAATAGAGTAGATACCAGCCACTTGGGGTATTTTGAATTCAAATTAGTCAAAGACAATTAAACACTCATTTCTAAGTTAAACACCCATAATTCTAATACCCGGTGACACATGTTCCTAATGACTAGCATATTGGATAACACATATATTGAACATGTTCATTATTGCTGGAAGTCTCACTGGTCACTGTCAGCCTAGAATCTTCAGCTGGAATTTTTCATGCTAACTCGTTGTCATTTTCCACTCAGATATCTGGTTGCTGTAGCTATTGTCACAGTCCCCTCTAGCCATTAGCTTTCAAATTCTATTATTTTCCCCTTCTTGCCACTTACTACTAATCTGAATATGTTTTTACATACATTATTATTTATTTGTATATTAATATTTTGTTCTTTGTTTAGATGAGTATATGTGTGTGTTTGTGTATGACAGTTATATTCCCAGAAACTTTTGGGATGCTGCCTGGACATATTATATGTACAAAAATATTCAAAAACATGTAAAACGATAAAGAAAAAAGAATTAATCCACTGTCATCTTGTTCAAAACAGAAGACATTGCTTTCAGATAAAATACATGATAATTAACAAAAGTGGGGTAATGAAGCATGTATCTTGTATTGCAGAAAACTAAATCAGACTAAAGGATTATTATAGGTGAAGATGTGAATTAAAATTCAAACTCAAAACTTAGGTCCTATGCAAATATATAAAGAAACAAAAGAGATTATTATTAATTTTATTCAAGGAAATGCTTTTGTTATGTTTATTGGATTAGTTTTATTCAATATCTATCATTCTATACCCATTGCTTGGTAATATTCAGTGAAATGTGGTTATTTTAGTGATGCATTAAATAAAAAAAATATTTCCTTGCTCTTTTTGATTAAATAATATGGCCTTAACATACTGCTAGATTGAATCATTTTTTTTTATTATTATTGAAATAGTAGACACACACATTTCAGTGGTTTTGTTTTCAATATTTGGAAAGGTGTTTTTAAAAATGTAAAAAGTTGTTCACCCAGTCCTTCTTCCTTTAGCTCATCTTAAAAACAATTACATTGTTCCAAATTTTCTTTAAGCTCTCATGTCATCTATGATGTGATGACTCATATTCAGTGTTTATTATGTGAGACAGATACTGCATTCAGGCAATATTTTACTATTCTGTTTACTTATTGTTTTCCTCTCTGCCCTTTTCTATATTCACAACATAATGGTATCCTTATTGTCTTTCAAGGCCCAAATCAAATACCTCCCCAGTGAAACCACTCAGACACAATAAATGTTTTCTTTTAATCTGCACACACAGGATCAATAAGTATATCTGAATTCACTTTTTTAAAATATAGTTACTTATTAGTAAATTTTTTCTGTTAGGTTATAAGTTATGTAATAGTCATGGAGTTGTGTCCTACCCATCCTTTTTTTTAGGAACTTCCCATAGTAAGTCCTTAATTACAATTGCTATATCAAATAATAATGCTTTAGTTTACAATAAATGGAAGATGCTCATGCAGTTTTTTTGTTTGTTGTTTGAGACGGAGTTTTGCTCTTGTCACCCAGGCTGGAGTGCAGTGGCACGATCTCAGCTCACTGCAACCTCTACCTCCCAAAATCAAGAGATTCTCCTGCCTCAGCCTGAGTAGCTGGGATTACAGGTGCCCACCACCATGCCAAAATAAATTTTTGTACTTTTTTTTTTAAATTGCATTTTAGAATTCGGCTGTGAACCCATCTGGACCTGGGCTTTTTTTGTGTGGTAGGCTCTTAATTGTTGCCTCAACTTCAGACCGTGTTATTGGTCTATTCATAGTTTCAGCTTCCTCCTGCTTTAGGCTTGGGATGACACAGGTGTCCAGGAATTTATCCATTTCTTCCTGGTTTACTAGTTTATGTGCATAGAGTTATTTGTAGTATTCTCTGATGATGGTTTGAATTTCTGTGGAATCTGTGGTGATTTCCCCTTTATCTTTTTTATTGCATTTATTTGGTCGTTCTCTCTTTTCTTTTTTATCAGTCTGGCTAGTGGTCTGTCTATTTTGTTGTTCTTTTCGAAAAACCAGCTCTTGGATTTATTGATTTTTTGAAGGGTTTTTCGTGTCTCTATCTCCTTCAGTTCTGCTCTGATCTTAGTTATTTCTTGTCTTCTGCTAGGTTTTGAGTTTATTTTGATCTTGCTCCTCTAGCTCTTTCAATTTTAACGATAGGGTGTCAATTTTGGATCTTTGCACTCTTCTCATGTGGGCACTTATTGCTATATATTTCCCTCTACAGACTGCTATAAATGTGTCCCAGAGATTCTGGTATGTTGTGTCTTTGTTCTCGTTGGTTTCAAAGAACTTCTTTATTTCTGCCTTCATTTCATTGTTTATCCAATCAACATTCAAGAGCCAGTTATTCTGTTTCCATGAAGCTGTGCGGTTCTGAGTTAGTTTCTGAATTCTGAGTTCCAACTTGATTGCACTATGGTCTGAGAGACTGTTTGTTATGATTTCAGTTGTTTCGCAATTGCTGAGGAGTGCTTTACTTCCAATTATGTGGTCAATTTTGGAATAGGTGTGATGTGGTGCTGAGAAGAATGTATATTCTGTGGCTTTGGGGTGGAGAGTTCTGTAAATGTCTATCAGGTTTGCTTGTTCCAGGTCTGAGTTCAAGCCCTGGATATCGTTGTTAATTTTCTGTCTGGTTGATCTGTCTGATATTGACAGTGGAGTGTTAAAATCTCCCACTATTATTGTGTGGGAGTCTAAGTCTCTTTATAAGTCATTAAGAACTTGCCTTATCTATCTGGGTGCTCCTGCATTGGGTCCATATATATTTAGGATCGTTAGCTCTTCTTGTTGTATCGATCCTTTTACCATTATGTAATGACCTTCTTTGTCTCTTTTGATCTTTGTTGCTTTACAGTCTATTTTATCAGAGACGAGAATTGCAACTCCTGCTTTTCTTTGCTCTTCATTTGCTTGGTAAATCTTCCTCCATCCCTTTATTTTGATCCTTTGTGTATTCTTGCATGTGAGATGGGTTTCCTGGATACAGCACACTGATGGGGTTTGGTTTTTTATCCAATTTGCCAGTCTGTGTCTTTTGATTGGTGCATTTTAGCCCATTTACATTTAGGGTTAATATTGTTATGTGTGAATTTGATACTGCTATTTTGATGCTAGCTGGCTGTTTTGCCCATTGGTTAACACAGATTCTTCATTTTGCTGATGCTCTTTAGCATTTGGTATGTTTTTAGAATGGCTAGTACTGGTTGTTCCTTTCTCTGTGTAGTGCCTCTTTCAGGAGCTCTAGTAAAGCAGGCCTGGTGGTGACAAAATCTCTGAGTTCTTGCTTTTTGGCAAAAGATTTTATTCTTCCTTCACTTATGAAGCTCAGTTTGGCTGGATATGAAATTCTGGGTTGAAAGTTCTTTTCTTTAAGGATGTTGAATATTGGCCCCCACTCTCTTCTGGCTTGTAGGGTCTCTGCCGAGAGATCTGCTGTGAGTCTGATGGGCTTTGCTTTGTGGGTGGCCCAACCTTTCTCTCTGGCTGCCCTTAATATTTTCTCATTCATTTCAACCCTGGCGAATCTGACAATTATGTGCCTTGGGGTTGCTCTTTTTGTGGAATACCTTTGTGGTGTTCTCTGTATTTCCTGGAGTTGAGTATTGCCCTGCCTTGCTAGGTTAGGGAAGTTTTCCTGAATAATATCCTGAAGAGTGTTTTCCAGCTTCGATTCATTCTCTTCGTCACATTCTGGTACACCTATCAAACGTAGGTTAGGTCTCTTCACATAGTCCCACATTTCTTGGAGATTTTGTTCATTCCTTTTTGCGCTTTTTTTCTCTAATCTTGGTTTCTCGTTTTATTTCATTGAGTTGATCTTTGACTTCTGATATTCTTTCTTCTGCTTGGTCAATTCGGCTGTTGAAACTTGTGCATGCTTCGCGAAGTTCTCGTGTTGTGTTTTTCAGCTCCTTCAATTCATTCATATTCCTAAGTTGTCCATTCTTGTTTTCATTTCCTCGAATCTTTTTTCAAATCTTTTTTCAAGGTTCTTAGTTTCTTTGCATTGATTTAGAACATGTTCTTTTAGCTCACTGAAGTTTCTCATTATCCACCTTCTGAAGGATTCTGTCACTTCGCCATCGTCACACTCATTCTCCGTCCAGCTTTGTTCCCTTGCTGGTGAGGAGTTTTGGTCCTTTGTAGGAGGTGAGGTGTTTTGGTTTCAGGTGTTTTCCTCCTTTTTGTGCTGGTTTCTTCCCATCTTTGTGGATTTATCCATCTGTCATCTTAGTAGTTGCTGAGTTTTCGATTGGGTCTCTGAGTGGACGCCCAGATTGTTGGTAATGAAGTATTTCTGTTACTTAGTTTTCCTTCTAACAGTCTAGCCCCTATGCTGTACGACTGCTGAGGTCCACTCCAGGCCCTGCTTGTCTGGGGTACACCCGTAGCAGCTGCAGAACAGTGAGGGATGCTACCAGTTTCTTCTTCTGCAGTCTTTGTCCCAGAATGATGCCCACCAAATGTCAGTCTGATTAGTCCTTTTTTGAGGTGACTCTTTGGATATACAGGGGTCAGGGAGCTGCTTGAGGAGATGGTCTGTACTTTATAGGAGCTCCAGTGCTGAGCTGTGAGCTCTGTTTTTCATTCAGGGTTGTTGGGCAGGTGTGTTTAGGTCTGCTGCAGCAGAACTTATAAACCCCCCTTTTTTTCCCTCAGATGCTCTGTCTCAGGGAGTTGGGGCTTTCTTTATGAGTATCCATTGCACTGTCCTGCCCAGCTAGGAGGCAGTCTAGTCACTATTTGCCTGCTGAGGCTCCCCTCTGCTACCACGGGGCTCCACCCTACTGTGGTGGGCTCCAGCCTGTTGGCGGAGTCTCTCTGTTATGGTGGGTTGCCTCAGCAATGGCAGGCTGCTTCTGCAATGGGCATGTACCTCAGTAGGAGCGGTATGCATCCGTAGTGATGGATGTCCCTCCCCCACCGAGCTGCACCATCCTGGATTCAGCTGAGCCCACAGTAAAACTCTCAACCCCGAGCATTTCAAATCGCTCTTTTCTTTGTCCCTGTTGGGGTGGGACCTGCTGAGCCTGATCACCTGGCTCCCTGACTCAGAGTCCTTTCTCTCTCTCTCTCTCTCTCTCTCTCTCTCTTTAAGTTGAATGGTTGACTCTCTCACAGGTGTTTCTGTTGCCTGCTGCTAGGGGACCAGGATCTGTGTGATTTCCCATACCACGGCCCACTGCACCAGCTCAAATCATGCTTTTCAGGAATCTCCTGGTCTGGCTCACTGTCCAATTCCCATTTAATCAGATGGATAAGTTAATCTGCCCTCTCAAATCTCAGATTGCCGATTTAACAGGGCACCCAGAGCAGTGAGTGTTTTGTGGATTGCCGCTGCGCCGCCGCGCCAGCTGAAATGGCCTCACAAGCTGAAAGGGCTGCGCTGGTGTCCCATGTCTCTTCTACACCTGGGAATTTCCCCATTCTGTGGGCAACAAAGGTCTATCTGGAAATGCGGCTAGGACTCACCCTCTGCGCCTTCACTGAGTGCTGCAATGCTGAGTTGTTCCTACCACACCATCTTGGAAAATCTCCAACCTTTTTATTATTATTTAAATGTAAGCACTATTTCAGTTTTAATGATCATTAGTTGACACTTTAAAAGTTTAATTATTACTGTAGACAAACTTTTAATATGAACTTTATAAATAACAATTCAATATTTTTTGAAAGACATAGCAAATATATTTTAATATTCAATTGTGATCATCTTGAATATGATACGTTAAATAGCCTGAGATAAAAAAATAAAAACTCATAGGTTATTTTCATTTTTATTATGGTGGTTGTTAGAGTGTGCATTATGTTGAAAGAGGAGGTTGCTAGCCCTCAACCTGAATGTCAAGGTAGCTGGAAACAACCATAGTTTCTCATGTTTTCTTTTCCTCTGATGATACACTTTTATTTCTACCACAACTACTGGTTTATATTTTCTAAGTCCCGTCCTTCCTTGGCACAACAATGTATTTTTCTACTTTCAAATTTCTTAGCTACAATTCTATTGCATCTGATGTTGAGAACCCAGTGCTGCAAGCTTTCTTCATCCCTAACTGAAGAACATGGATAAGGGCAGAGGAGATAAAGCAAGACAAAATCCAAACTCATTCATCTTACTCCTGCAAGATAGAGTCATTTTCTAGTTAGTGTTTTAATAAATGTGATTTTAACTAGAGTACATCATTTTATAGAATCAGTCTGAAACAGAGATAAAGATTATCCTGTCATTTCATTGATTTAAATAAGTATAACAATAATAAAATTTATAAAAGAACTAAATAATAGAATCATAACTTTTAACCCACAACCCTTCTATTATCATAGTACCTTACATAGAGTAAGTCCACAATTAAATGTTTATTGAAAAGAAACAAACTAAAATAAAGCATTTAGAAAAAATAAAATAAAATATTATGCATATATTTAAGTTAATTTCATGTGAAATGAAAATACATTGTTACTTCCATATGAAAAGAATCATTATTACTAATTTTTGATAGTAATTATGAGGCATTAAATATTATCTAGGCAAATTATACGCATGGTTAATTTTTATTATTATACAAATCTTTATTTGTGTATATGTTGTTGGGGGTGCTGAAACAAGCAACACAATGTAAACTTTCAAATAATTTTTATAGATTTCAAGCAAGTGTCTCCATTGATTAACATCCAATTTGTACATTATACACCAGTTCAATTTTATAAGGCCAAACTTTTCTTAGGTGTGTGCACCATTTTGCACTTCCACTAATGATGTTCAAACATTTATAGTTATTTATACTTTTATTAATATTTGTTATCACAAATGACTTAATGTTTGCCAATTAAGTGAATTAAATTATATCTCATTTAAGTTTAAAATTCTATTTTCCTGATTACTAATGAGATTGATCTTTTTTATGCTTAATCATCATTCATATTTTCTATTTTGTGAAATGACTGCTCATACATTTTGCTCATTTCGGTTTTTGTTACTGTCTATTTAAATATTTTGTTTTACAGGAATTCTTTGTATATTCTGGATTTTTTTTTTAAAGGAGAGAAGGAAAGAAAAAAAAGGAGTGAAGGAGAGAAAAAAAGAGGAAGAAAAATAGGGAGAGAATGTGGAAATGTTGCTTTATTCTAAAAATGGGTATTAATAATGGCCAATCAATATTTCATTTAAACCTATGAGTAGGTGTGATGTGGTATTGACAAGAATGTGTATTTTGTATATTTAAAGTGGAGAGCTCTATAAATATTTATTAAGTTTACTTGTTCCAGATCCGAGTTCAAGTCCTGGATATCCTTATTAATTTTCTTTCTTGTTGAGTCTAAATCTCTTTATAGGTTTTATGTATCTGGGTGTTAGAATCATTAGCTCTTATTGTTGCATTAATCATTTTACCACTATATCTTTGTTGCTTTAAAATCTATTTTATCAGATCCAAGAGTTGCAACTCCTGCTTTTTATTTATTTATTTATTTTTGCTCTCCATTTAGTTGGTTAATCTTTCTCCATCCCTTTGTTTTGAGTCTTTGTGTTTCTTTGCATGTGAAATGGGTCTGGATGTAGTATACTGTTGGGTTTTGGCTGTATCTTTTGATTGGGGGATTTAGTAGATTTAAACTTAGGATTACTGCCGTTTGATGTTAACTGGCTGTTTTGTCCATTTGTTGATGTAAATTCTTCTTTATGTTGATGCTCTTTACTTTTTCATATATTTTTAGAAAGGCTAATACTGATTGTTCATTTCTATGTGTAATGCGTCTTTCAGAAGCTCTTGTAAATCAGGCCTGGTGGTAATAAAATCTCTGAGTACTTGCTTGTTCATAAAAGATTTTATTTTTTCTTCATTTGTGAAGCTTAGTTTGGCTGGATATGAAATTCTGGGCTGAAAGTTCTGTTCTTTAAGGATGTTGAATATTGGCCCCCACTCTCTTCTGGCTTGTAGGGTTTCTGCTGAGAGATCTGCTGTAAGTCTGATAGGCTTCTTTTTGTGGGTGACCCGACCTTTCTCTCTGGCTGCCCTTAGTATTTTCTCCTTCATTTCAACCCTGGTGAATCTAACGATTATGTGCCTTGGGGTTGCTCTTCTTGAGGAATGTTTTTGTGGCATTCTCTGTATTACCTGGAGTTGAATATTGTCCTGCCTTGCTAGGTTGGGAAAGTTTTTCTGAGTAATATCCTGAAGAGTATTTTCCTGCTTGGATCCATTCTCTCCATTGCATTCAGGTACACATATCAAACGTAAATTAGGTCTTTTCACATAGTCCCATATTTCTTGAAGACTTTGTTCATTCCTTTTTATCCTTTTTTCTCTATTCTTGTCTTTCATTTTATTTCATTAAGTTGGTCTTCGACCTCTGATAGCCTTTCTTCTGCTTGATCAATTCAAGTGTTTAAACCTGTGCATACTTCTAGAAGTTCCCATATTTTATTCTTCAGTTCCATTAATTCACTTATACTCCTCTCTAAATTTTCTATTCTCAGTAGGATTTCATCAAACCTTTTTTCAAAGTTCTTAGTTTCTTTACATTGGGCTACAACAAGTTCTTTTAACTCACAGAAGTTTTTTATTATCCACCTTCTGAAGCCTGATTCTGCTGATGGAATGCACTCATTCTCCATTAAGCCTTGTTTCCTTGTTGATGAGGAACTGTAATCCTCTTTAGAGGGAGAGGCATTCTGATTTTGAGTATTCTCAGCCTTTTTACACTTGTTTCTTCCCATCATTATAAATTTATCCACCTGTCGTCTTTGTAATTACCAACTTTCAAATTAAGTCTTTGAGTGGACATCCAAGTTGTTAATTCCCAGGGCCGAAATCTGAGCAACCCACTGCACCAGCCAAAACAGCGACATTAAGACTGATGGTGCTTTTCTGCCCAGGAATCCTCAGTCTGGCTTCCTTCTTGAGTTTGTAATAGGTGACTCTGCCTTCCCGGAGCTTCAAATGTTGGTCAGAAGGGGAACCAGTCTTGTTTACTCTGCACCAAGAGCTACCATGCCGAGGTGCTGGTAAAACCGCTGCACCAGTCACGAGTTGTGCTGGCAACCCATGGGGCTCCTCCACTGGGAATCTTGTTGACAAAAATATGTCTGAAAGTGTGATGTCCTCTCATTCTCTGTGATTTCACTGGGAGCTGCAATCCAGAGATGTTAGCAGTCAGCCATCTTGGATCGTTATCCTATTCTGGATTTTAATCATTGTTGATACATATCAGTTTATGGTGATTTTGAAGAATACAATTGTGAATTCTTAAAAGTTAATTTTAAATATATACATACATATACATATTCTGACATTAATAATCCACTACTGAAAGCTTTCCTCCTAACTGTCTGTAGGGAATGGATACAGTGGAAGGAGCTAAACAAGACCAAACCCAAACTCATTCATCTTCCTCTTTACAATAGGGCTCATAATTTTTGTTTAAAAAATATTTTCATAATCAGAGACTTTAAAAGACCACCAGCTACGTTTTCTTCAGAAAGTTTTAATCTACCTGTCATTGGTTTTGACATGGCCAGAAGTTTATCTTCTGCATATTGATTTTAATTTAATATGTAGTTAATTTTTTTCCATTAATTTGACACATACATAATATACCAAGATGTTTCTGTATGTGTAGATGCCATCTCTGTGCTCTGTGTTCTATTCCACTGGTCACTACATCGTATTCATTCACATAACTTTACTATTTCTTATGTTTGATAAGGAAAACCTCATACTTTATTGTTTATCTTTAGGATTGTACTCTATATTCATATACATTGCCACTTCATACATGTTTTAGAATTAGTTTATTTGAAACTTTTAGATATTTGTTGAATTACCATTGAATATACGAATTAATTGGGGGAGAAGTGACTTCTTTATAAGATTTTTTATTAGTTAACATTCTTAGTAAATTTAGCTTTTTAATATTTCTCAAAAAGAAATTAAATATTAATCATAAAATATTTTAAATATGTTAATCTGTTTGAAAATCACAGTTTTCATCTATTATTTGTTAGTGTAAAATACAATAAAATTAAGTTGGAATCTTATCTGTATATCTTGGAAGTTATTAATTTCTAAAATGTTTATTATGTTTAATTTATGTAAACAGTCATTGTCTACACAAGATAAAATCAGTTATTTTTTCTTTCACATTCACATATAATCTACTTATATTACTTGTTATTGCACTAATAAAACTTCCCGTATGTAACTGAATAGAAGTGTTGAATATAAGTATTGAACATTTATAAGTTGAATGGTTGTTCTCACAAAAAAATATTGATAGAAATGCTTGACTTAATTCTGCAGTTAGTTCTTAGGTTTCTTAAAAAAGTTAAATCATGAATGGCTATTGAATTTGATCAAATTTTTCTTTGCAGATGAGAATATCATATTCTTCCTGAATTGATTTTATACTTTGTGATAGGCATTCATTTTCTAATATGAGCCACCCTTGCATTTTTGAAGAGAGCAAAATGTGATAAGAATTTATCATATTTTATATGACATTGGGTGAATTTTGCACTAACATTAATATGCAAGACTGTAAATTTATTTCTTATATTCCTCTTGCCTAGTTTTTATAGAACATTGTTCTAACCTTATAAAGAGAATTTTTAATATATTTTTTTATTTTTATTCTGTGGAAAATTGCATATAGGTTAGATTGGAAAAACACATTATTAACAGTAAATAAGCCTGATTTATTCATGGTGGCAAGATTTAAAAGCATTAATTCAGAACTATTCATGCTTTCTATTACTTTATGAATTATTTAATTAATTTTCACTATATATCTTTACTTTTGCATTTTCACCAATTATATTAGAAATATATAATGAATAATTCTATTAAAATATTATCTGATGGAAGTGGCTGGAATAGTCCACTAGAATCTGCTAGTGTGGGTGACTCTCACAGAGAGAAACAGAAGAAGCCAATAAATACAGCACCTTCATCTGTAATATCCAGGTACTTGCATTGAAATTGATCAAGGAAACAAGCTTACCCAGAGAGAATGGAGAAAAGCAAGGCAGTAAAATGGCCCATCAGGCTAATGGCAGACCACTCAGCTGAAATCCCATATGTCAGAAGAGATTGGGGTACTATATTCAACATTTTTAAAGAAAAAATATCTTAACCCAAGAATTTCATATCCAGCCAAACTAAGCTTCACAAGCAAAGGAGAAATAAATCCTTTTTTCAGATATGCAAATGTTGAGGGAGTTCTTTATCACCAGACCTACCTTACAAGAGATTTTGAAAGAAGTGCTAAATATAGAAAGAAAAGACTGCTAACAGCTAATATGAAACACACTTAAAAACATAGACCAGTGTCACTATACATCAACCACATAAAAAAGGTTGCATGATAACCAGAAAACAACACAATGACAAAATCAAATCCAAACATACTAATACTAACATTGAATGTAAGTGGGCTGAATGCTCCTCCTAAAAAGCACAAGAGGTAATCTGGATAAAAAAGCAATACCCAATGATATGCTGTCTTCAAGAAATCTATGTTACATGAAATGACACCCATTCACTCAAAAGACAGGATGGAGGCAAATTTAACAAGCAAATGGAAAACAGAATAAAGCAGGGTTACAATCTTAATTTCAGGCCAAAGAGACTGCAAACTAACAAATATAAATAAAACACAAAAAGGGCATTTCATAATGGTAAAAGGTTCAAGTTAACAAGAAGACCTAACTATCCTACATATATATTCACCCAAAATAAAAGCACTCACATTCATAAAGTAAGTTCTTAGAGACTCACAAAGAGCCATAGACTCCCACACAATAAGAGTGGGAGATGTCAACACTTCACTGACAGTATTAGACAAATTCTCAAGGCAGAAAATTAACAAAGATATTTAGGACTAGAACTCAACTTTTGACTAAATGTATCTGATGGACTTTTAGTGAAGTCTCCACCCCAAAACAACAGAATACATATTCTTCTCATTGCTCCATGGCACACACTGTAAAATTGACCACATGATTGGTCATAAAACAATCCTCAGCAAATGCAAACAACTAAAATAATACCAAACACACTCTCATATCATAATATAATAAAAATGAACTCAAGACTATGAAAATAGCCCAACCATGCAATGTCATGGAAATTAAACAACATGCTCCTGAATGACCTTTGGATAAATAATGAAATTAAGGCAGACATCAAGAAGTTCTTTTAAAAACCAGTGAGAACAAATAAATAACATACCAGAATCTCTGGGACACAGCTAAGGGAGTGTTGAGGGAGAAATTTATAACACTAAATGCCCACATCAAAAAGTTAGAAAAATCTCAAATTAGTGATCCAACATCACAAATGGGAAAAATAAAACAGAAGTAAGAACAAATCAATCCCAAAGCTAGCAGAAGTCACAAAATAACAAACATCAGAGCTTAACTGAAGAAAATGAAGACATGAAAAACAATTTAAAAGATAAATAAATCCAGGAGTTTTTTTGTTTGTTTTGTTTTGAAAACCTTAATAAGATACATAGGGCTTGCTCTAGCTATACTAATAAAGAAGAAACGAGAAAAAAATCTAAATAAACACAATCAGAAATGATAAAGAAAAAATGTTACTCCTGACCCGACAGAAATAAAAATAATAATCAGAAACTACTAGAAACACCTCTATGCACACAAACTAGAAAACCTAGAAGAGATGAATACATTCTTGACACATATACTCTCTCAAAACTGAACAAAAAAAATTGGTTTCCTGAACAGAGCAATAATGAGCTCTGAAATTAAGTCAGCAATATATAGCCTACAAACGAAAACAAAGCCCTGGACCTGATGGATTCACAGGAGAATTGTACCAGATGTACAAAAAAGAACTGGTACCATTTCTACAGAAACCATTTCAAAAAACCAAGGAGGTGGGTGCCCTCCCCACATCATTCTCTGAGGCCAGCATCATCCTGATAGCAAAACCTGGCAGAGACATACACACAAAAGAAATTAAAAACTTAGGCCAATATCCCTAATAGATATTGAAACAAAAATCCTCAACAAAATATGTGCAAATCTAATCCAGCAGCACATCAAAAAGCTAATCCACCATGATAAATAGGCTTTGTCCTCAGAATGCAAGTTTGACTGAATATATGCATGTTAATAAATGTGATTCATCATATAATCACAATTACCTCAAAAGACACAGAAAATGCTTTCAATAAAACTCACTACTCCTTCATGTTAAAAACTTGCAATAAACTAGGTATTGAAGGAACAGATCACAAAATGATGAGAGCCATTTATGACAAACCCACAATCAACATTATATTTAATAGGCAAAAGCTGGAAGCATTCCCTTACAAAACTGGTACAAGACAAGGATGCCCTCTCTCACCACTGCTATTCAACATAGTGTTTGTAGTCCTAGACAGAGCAATCAGGCCAGAGAAAGAAATAAAGTACGTCCAAGTAGGAATAGAGGAAGTCAAACTCTCTGTTTGCAGACTACATGATTCTATATGTAGCATATACCCTATAATCTCAGCCCAAAAGCTCCTTCAGCTGGTAAACAACTTTAGCACAGTTTTAGAATACAAAATCAATGCACAAAATTATTAACATTCATATACACCAACAACAACCAAGCCTAGAGCCAAATCAGGAATGAATTCCTATTCACAATTGTCACAAATATAATAAAATACCTAAGTGTACAGCTAACCAAGGAGGTGAAAGATCTCTACATTGAGAATTACAGAATCCTGCTTAAAGAAATCAGAGAAGACACAAACAAATGAGAAAACATCCCATGCTCATGGATAGAAAGAATCAATATCATTAAAATGGCTATAGTGCCTAAAGTAATTCATAGATTCAATGCTATTCCTGTCAAGCTACCAACAACATTCTTCACAGACCAAGCAAAAACAATTTGAAAATTCATATGGAAGCAAAAAGGAGCTTGCATTGTTTGGGAAGTAGAAAGGTTTCTCTTCAAGATTTTCTTTCTTATCAAATAATAATAATAATAAATGTTAGAAATAATAGTCTCCTTAAAGATGAACTTTCTACAAAGCCTTCTTGCTTTTCACTAGTAGCTCTTTCTTTTTCTTTCTTTCTTTCTTTTTTTTTTTTTTTTTTTTTTTTTTTTTGAGACAGAGTTTTGCTCTTGTTACCCAGGCTGGAGTGCAATAGTAGCTCTGTCTTAAATCCTATCCTATGTAGCTGTTAGACATGCTTACAGTCACAGTACATTCTATGTCCTCATACTTTAACCAAGATTTCTGTGCTGGATATGCTCAGAGGCATGTCCCAACTTGCAGCCTATGGCCCTTCCTTGTTTGGACTTCCTTTTTGTTCTCCTTTGTTTTTACCTATGCAAGAAAGTTTTAAGTTATTAGCCAATCAGGTTCAATTTTGGATTGTGAGATTTTGCTCCAGACAATGGAGGTCAGACACGGCAGTAAGGACAACCCCAAATGCATAAAAGATAAATATGTCTGCTTTTCCTTTGTTCATTGTACTCTCATGGCAAGATGGCTAATAGGAGCACCCTTTCTGCAGAAAGTAAAGATTGCCTTGTTGAGCGATCCTTTGTCAAAGTTCTGACTTTTCTTTGCAGCACCAAGCATCTATTTCCAACACATTGTCTTCATCATGTTACCTGACTTCAAACCATACAAATGACAGTGCTGCAGTAACCAAAACAGCATGATACAAAAACAGACATAGATAGACCAATGGAACAGAACAGATAACTCAGAAATAAGACCTCACATCTGCAACCACCTGATCTTCAACAAACCAGACAAAAGCAAGCAACAGGGAAAGGATTCCCTATTCAATAAATGATGCTGGGAGAACTGGTTAGCCAGATGCAGAGAATTGAAACCAGACACCTTCTGTATTAGTTCATTTTCGTACTGCTGTGAAAAAAAAAAAAAAACTTGAGTCTGGGTAATTCATTTAAAAAAAAAAGAAGTTTAATGAACTCACAGTTCCATGTGGCCAGGGAGGCCTCTCCACAATGGTGGAAGGTGAAAGAGGAACAAAGGCATGTCTTAACAGGCAGCAAGCAAGAGCATGTGTAGGGGAACTGCCCTTTATAAAACCATCAGATCTCATGAGACTTATTCACCATTATGAGAAAATTCTGGAAAAATATCAGTCCCCATGTTTAAATTACCTTCCACCAGGTACCTCTCATGACTATATTGGGATTATGGGAGCTACAATTCAATATGATAATTGAGTGGGGACACAGCCAAACAATACCACCCTCCTTACACCTTAGTCAAAAGTTAACTCAAGGTGGATTAAAAATTTAAATGTGACTGGGTGCATTGGCTCACACCTATAATCCCAGCACTTTGGGAGGCCAAGGAGGGTGAATCACGTGATCAAGACATCAAGAACATCCTGGTCAACATGGTGAAACCCTGTCTCTACTAAAAATACAAAACATTAGCTGGGCATGGTGGTGTGCACCTGTAGTCCCAGCTACTTGGGAGGCTGAGGCAGGACAATGTGTTGAACCCAGGAGGTGGAGGTTGCAGTGAGCTGAGATAGCACCACTGCATTCCAGCCTGGTGACAGAGTGAGATTCTATCAAAAAAATAAATAAGTAAATAAATAAAAAGAAAGAAAAAGGAAACCACAAACCAAAACTATAATATCCTGAGAAGAAAATCTAGGCAGTACTACTTGGGACATAGACACAGGCAAAGATTTCATGATGGAAACGCCCAAAGCAATTGGAACAAAAGTAAAAATTGATGTTTGGGATCTAATTAAACTTGAGAGACTCTGCACGACAAAAGAAATTATCGACGTAGTAAACAGACAATCTACAGAATGAAAGAAAACATTTGCAACCATGCCTCTGACAAAGGTCTAATATCCAGCATCTATAAGGAACTTAAAAAAATTTACAAGAGAAAAACGAACACCACCATTAAAAAGTGGGAAAAGGATATAGACACTTCTTCAAAGAAGATATCCATGTGGCCAAAAAGCACACACACACACAAACACACACACACACAAAAGTCCATATCTCAATCATTAGAGAAATACAAATGAAAACCACAATGAGATGACATCTTATACCAGTCAGAAAGGCTAGTATTAAAAAGTCAGAAAACAACAGATGCTGGTGAGGTTGCAGAGAAAAGGAACATTTGTACACTGTTGGTGGAAGTGTAAAATAGTTAAACCATTGTGGAAAGCAATACGGCAATTCTTCAAAAAGCTAAAAGCAGATCTACCATTTAAAACAGCAACCTCATTACTGGGTATATACCCAAAGGAATATAAATAATTCCACTATAAAGATATGTGTATGCAAACATTTATTGAAGCACCATTCACAGAAGCAAAAACAGGGAATCGAACAAAATGCCAATCAGTGACAGATTGGATAAAGAAATTGTGATATATATATATATATATATATATATATACATACACACACACACACCATGGAATATTATACAGCCACAAAAGGAATAAGATTATGTCTTTTGTGGGAACATGAATGGAGCTGGAGGCCATTATCTTTAGCAAACTAATGCAGGATCAGAAAATCAAATGTTGCATGTTCTCACTTGTAAGTGGGAGCTAAATGATGAGAACTTATGAACATAAAGAAGGACACATCAGACACAAAGGTCTGCTTGAGTGTGGAGAGGAGGGAGAGGAACAAAAAAGACAACTATTGGGTATTAGTCTTAATTCTTGGATGATGAACTATCCCAAGTGTTCCTGTGTGATGAAATAATCTGTACCACAAACACCCATGACATGAGTTTACCTATCGAACAAACTTACACATGTATCCACAAACCTAAATTAAAAGCTAAAAAATTATGAAAGTATCTATCATTCCTTTGTCTTGTTTAACAATAATAAAATTATTTTCAAATCCATATCTTTCTCGAAAGGGATGAATAGAATACTTTTTATACTGTTACAATATGTAAGAAACCTGGGAAAATGAAACATTCTATCATTTACTAATTCAGTACTTATATGGAATCCTGTATTGTTTTTAGCATGAACATTAAATACTATTTTAATTTTCTTTACTTTTCCAAAAGCAACTTTTATGTGTCTCATTTTTACAGAGATTCTCATCTCTACTCCAAACTTTATAAACCCAAAAGCCTTTTAAATATTTAGTAAGGTCATTTCATTCTGCTTTATTTAATGCCAATTCGTATTTCCTTTCCCCTCCTGGAGTAGTTTGGCTCTCATCTTCATGAGACTGTAGCTCAGCCTCTGACACCTTCACTCCCAAACATGACAGAAGTCTACTATGGACATATGCAATTCGTTAAATAAGGAAGTAAGGAAGAAGTCCAATGGTATTAACTAATTTTGTCTAGAAACATATTTTTAAAGAAATGTTTTCAGAAAGAAAATATGCCAGTTGATATTCTTGGATAGTATATCATACCCCTCTTTTAATATATATAAATGCAGAGAATTCCACTTCTGGACAAGATGGAATTTGACTGGATTTATCTTACTATGTGAAACAACTAAAATTGTACAAAATATGTAGAAAAAATGTGTCACAAGATACTATATGTCAGGTAACAAAAAGCAGTGTCTACTGGTGGAAGAATTTCCTGACTTGTCTACAAGGAGAGAGCATCAAGGCTGAGCGTGGCAGATTAACTGAACTGAGGTGTAGAGAGACTGATAAAACCAAGAGGCAAGGATTCTCAAAGGAGAGAATTGCAGAGAAGAGTGATGGACAGAGATAGAAATCGGGAGAGTTGCATAAGATCTCCTGCAGGTACTCAACTGACTATTGACTCATGCATGAATGTACAGAGACTATCCAACATGTGGAAAGAAATAGTTAAAAGGATTAGAAGTAACAATGCTTTGTGTTCATACAGGGTCAGAAGTAGTGTAGGTTTCCACCAGCCAGACTGGAGAGTCTCAAGATTCACGGGAATAGGGTGAAGTACACAAGACTCTCACCTTAGTAGTGGCAGATAATTAGAACTAGTCTAAGCTCTGCTCCAAACCTGAAGAAAAAAAAATCATAAAGGTAATGCACGAAGTATTCAACTATTTCCAAGTGAATTCACTGCATCCCTGAACAAAACTTAACGTTTAAGGGGCATAAAATTGTCCAGCATCAAACAAAGTAAAACCCATAGTATCTAACATTCAATCAAAATTTATTAGGCATGCAAAAAGTTGAAAATGCCAACAAATCATGAAGAAACAAATCAAAATCAAGCCAGAACTGAAATAGATATCTTAAAAATCAGATAAGGAAATCGAAATGGTTGTAAATATTTCATAACCTTTTAAAAATATGGAATATTTATAATAACTCTAATTATTATAGTTGTAAAAATAATTATACTCATATAAATTTTAATTGGGATATGTGTATAGACATGTATATATACACACACATATGTATATATCTTCCAAATTAAACTTATAAAGATGAAAACTTCAGTGTGTGATGAGAGTACTCTACTGGATAAGATAAAAAACTGATTAAATATTGAGAAAGAATTAGTGAATTTTAAAATGTATCAAAATATCTCAAAATCTGAAATACTTAAGGACATATCTGGTGTACAATCTCAATATACTTGGATAAACCATTTGACTAAATTCCACAACTATGCCTGTTCAAAATTCTCTATAAGGTAGGAGTGCAAGGGAATTTTCTAAACAAGACAGAGGCCATCTATGAGAAATCTACAGCCACCATTATACTTAGTGATAAAAAACTGAATGTTACTAACCTAAGAGCAAACAAGAATGTATATTCTTACCACTTCTGGTTATCTATTCACACATGTATGTATTAATTATGTAGCATATAAACATCACATGTAATATACAGCTACATAATGTATATAATATGTATGTTCTACTTGTACATGTGATGTAAATTATAGTAATATTTAAACCTGTTACAGTATTCCTGAATTTTGTGACTCAACAAATTAATGATGATTCGATTCCTACTATTCAAATAATTATGATAGCTAAATTTAGAAAGAAGAAAGAATTAAAAAAAATTCTGGCTACAATGTTTAAATATTTTGGTACTTGCTGTCAAAACATTGAGGCAAATTCATAGCAAAAATGAAAGAGATGTCTATCAAGAATGACTTTGTCTGCAAACATATTAAAATCTATGTCATAAATGTCAATGATTGAAAGTTTATACAGAAAACTTACTTTAGAATGCTCATCTATCTCACTTATTTACATGGTACTAAACATGATGCAGAGAAATTAGTAGAATCTAACATGTGGCGATATGTGGGTGATTTTAGGACTTCTGTTTCAACACTCAAAGACAATTTCCTGAGTTCCAGAATTACCTGGCAATATATCCCCTTCCTATCTTACATAAGTTCTGTTTGGTTCAAGATAATTTTGCAATTTCTCCACAGATACTATGTAGCATAAATAATGACAAAATAAACATATAATGAATCACATAACTTTTAAACTATGAAAAATTTTTTAAAATTTTGTAAGCTTAAAGATGGATAATTTATATAATTATAGAGACACAGACTCCACACTTAGCTAATAAAAATAGAAAACTCCAGTTAGCAAATACTTTTAAATTGCTTAATGAACTTCTTTCAAAAGTTTCTGACACCTATAAGTTGATATGCTGGAATATTTGGCTGAATAGATAATAGTAAATTCATATGATAGTATTACTTAACTCTGAGAATAGATTATTTTGTTATTGAAATAAATATAAAATATGCATTGTTTTATTTTGATAATTCATGCTTAAACACCCTGTATCTGGAGATAAGTCTATTCAAGAAATGTTTTGTAATAATTCATTGAAAACACAAGGCAATCTGAAGAACTAATGGAATGTTGGGAAAAATACAGCTAAAAAAAAAAACAAATCAGAGCTGTTAGCATGGTGGTGATAATGGAACCGCATGCCAACATGCAGAAGGTCAGGTAAGGGTTACAAATAAAGGCAGAGAAGAAGTCCTGTTCGGATTTAGATACAATAAAGTGTAACTTAGCAGAGTTGGAAACACGCTTTTATGTGAGGTTTACACAGCGTTAAGGGAAGAACAAGTAAAAAATAAAAATTACCCGTCATGGTGGAAAAAATAAGAGATCCTTTTGTTAACTGGAACTTTTCCATGGATCATCTCTAGATCTGAGCTTCACAATGAAAGAAAAATAAAATATAGCTTTAAATAGTCAGTTTCCCAGAATGAGAAGCATAATAGATCATACAGGCGGAAGTAACAGTTACCTAGCTATGCCAAGAGTTGCAGGTATGGGTACTTAAGCCGGAAGTAGAGCCAGGTTTTATTTTAATTGTTGGGGTGGCAGTTGGTCTTATTAAGCCTAAAAGGTCAATGTAATAAAGTTGAAAGCCAGAATCAATTTTCATATTAATAAATCCAATATTTAAAACTTTATGATATCTTTCAAATCATTGTGTAATTTTCTTTTGTCAGTTATAACCTCATATGAATTCATATTCTCTTCTACATTAAATACTTAACTTATATTTTGTTGTCTTTGTGATTAGGTAGGAAGAAGAGGAGTATGAAGACAAGGGTGAGAAAAGTTGATTTACTTTGTCTTCATGTCATATAAAGCTTATATTACAGATATTAAAATATAAGTAATAGATTTTCTCAAGTCATTGGCTTGTTTGTGTTGCTTTAAAAAAAATAGTAACTCCCAAATTTCAAAATCTTAAAAGAAGTGGTAAGAAAAGTCTTTGGTAAATGACATTAGTTTCAAAAGTATAGTACAGTAGATACTTTTAGAAAAAATTAAAGTGTCACTGAAGAAAATATGTGTAAACAGGAAAATATATTGAAAAATATGCTATAATATCTGGGAGTAACCATGAAAGTAAAAAGGAAAGCTGCTAATAAAAACACAACTTTCTTTTTCCCATTGATTTCTAAACAATTGGTTTTTGCTTAGGACTTGTTTTAATTGTGTAACAGGCATCCCATTCCTTGATGCTTTAGAATGACGACCTACTGTTTGTCAGCCTCCTGTGGGTTTACTGAACTTTTCTATTCCATGTGGACTTAGATGGGACTTTATGGCAATTGTATCCTACCTTAGGCATAAATGGGGGTTCAGCTACTGCTGTTGACCAGAGGCTGCATTCTCGTCCAGTGATCTCTTCCTCCAGTTGCCTGAGAGTCCTGAGAGCATAAGAGCTGGGTTCCAAAAAGCATCCCACAGGGAGGGAGCATTTTAAGAGGAAGATAGTGATAACCTCCAGGCCAAGTAAAAGTTACATCTGGGAAAGGTAACTTGCCAAGGGCCGGGATGCAGTGATGCATGGTCACCAAAACTCTTCATATAGGATTTTGTGTATAGACAGTGACAGCCAGTGACCATCCTTTAAAGATTGTTTGATCTTATAAATATAAATGTCCTGAGACTTGGCTTGATAAATATAAAAGTGACCAATGCAAAGAATATTAACGTTAAAAAACAAGGGAAAAAGGTTGGCAGAATGGTAAAATGAAGAGACTGATTTCTATTTTATTCAAAGTAATATATATAAACTACTCCAGCAAATGACTGTTTTGTTGTTGTTGTTGTTTCCTTTGAGGTTAGTGTGTAATCTCCAGAAGAATTTTAAATCACCAGCACCCAACCTATTTCACCAGGGACTGGTTTTATGAAAGACAATTTTTCCATGGAATGAGAGAGGGAGGTGTTTCAGAATGAAACTGTTCCATTTCAAATCATCAGGCATTACATTCTCATAAGGAGCAGGCAGTCCAATCTCTGGTATGCACACTTGATGATAGGGTTTGGACTCCTATGAGAATTTAATGCTGCCTCTGATCTGACAGGAGGCAAAGCTCAGCTACCACTCACCTCCTGTTGTGTGACCCAGTTCCTAACAGGCTATGAACCAATACTGGTCTGCAGCCCAGGGAATGGGAACTCCTGCTTTAAATTATAAAACTTAATTACATGGGAAGTTTTAATGCATATATTTAAAATTTTGTTTTGGAATGTGTGTGTGTGCGCGTGTGTGTGTGTGTGTGTGTGTAGATATACTGTACAGCAATATGATGTTAAATTTAATCTGTTAATATTGAAAATGCATAACTGTATAGATGCATCTCAAGACAGCATACAACACCATGCAAACTAAGCAGCATATAAAACACACTAAAAACCAACTGAGAAGAGAAACATCAAATTTCTAGTCATATCACCTACCAGAGGTATTAACCATTATTAATGGTTGAGCACAGGAGAAGTCTGATTTATTTAAGCACTAAAAAAAGCATTTACCAATGCAGAAATTCAGAGAAAGCTGTAGAAGTGGGCCTGGATAAGAAAACAGTAATACAGGAATATGAAGTGGCAAAACATCAGCAGTCACAGCAAACATATTCCAGGACTTCCCAGTGGGACCACAACACTTTTGACCATAGAAATTGCTGTGCTGTAACTACAGGCATTGGCTCTAAAGGACTATTGTTCACAATCTGAGTGAAAGAACTTTTCCTTTATACTAATTTTTTTTCACTTAAGCATATTTAAATAAAATGGCAAAATGCAATAAGTTATTACACTTGTGGGTGAGCTTCAAGGTAGTTAAATATGAAATAATGAAATAACACATCATAAAATATCTAAAAATAAATGGCACATAAATGTATAATTTTTGTCAGGAGGAATCATTAAATAAAAACCAAGGGACATTGTACAAAATAACTGGCCAGTGCTGTTCAGCAGTGTCAAAATCACGATAGAATTAAAGGACTGAGGAATGTTCCAGAGTAAATGAAGCTAAGAAGATGTAATGAATAAATTCAGACACAGAAGAAAAGACAGTCAAAAGACACATGAAAACATTAGCATATGATGTGTGGACTTTACAGCTTCACGTCAGCTGTGACTTCCCAGCTGTGATCCTTGTACTCTTGGTGTATAAGATGTTAACATATGGGGAGCTGAGCATACGGCATATGAGAATTCTTTGTCCTAATTTTGCAACTTTGTATAGTTGGAAATGAAAACTGAAACTATTTAAAATTAAGTTAAATAACTCAAATTTTATAAATTAAATTCAATAAATGAACCAGTGGCATAAATATAATTGAAATCATGCACCTCTATAGACAGTTTTTTTCTAACTAGGTTAAATATATCTAACTAGGTTAAATATAAATATATCTAACTAGGTTAAATATATTTCTAACTAGGTTAAATATATCTGGAATTAGACTTTACTTAACACAAACATTCTGGGTATTGGTATAAACCTTATTTTTGGTATCTCAAATTTTCACAGGATTCCAAAACAAGTAGATGTAATTAATGGATGTTCTGTACACGTTCAGTTTAAAGTATGTGCAATATGAAATTTAGATAAATAAATATTTTTTATTTATACTTTTATTTTCAACAGTTTTTTTAAATGACATTATATAAAATAATGAATAACACATCATGAGCCTTTTTGAAAGGCTAATAAACAAAACAAACCTATTCATTTGTATTCTTCATTACCCATAAGATAAATTGCGAACTCTGTGTAACAACGGACTGGAGAGAACTGAGGTTAAAGGATGCAAACTTGTGGATGACATGAGGTTTTGGAGGCCTAAACGGAAGCAACTGCTCTTAACGTGCACACAGTGGACCAATGAGAGAAATATTTAGGATGCAACATTTTAGAAAACAGTGTTTTCCCTAGAATAAAATAAAAGAAATACAACTGTGAGTTTGTTCTCCCCTATCCCAATCGATTTAGAACAATTTCTCTTATGCCACTGCTGATATTTTCATTCAAATTTTGTGACTTTTTGCTATTTTGGTTTGTTAAAATTTAGAATGTTAAAAATCTATATCTAGTTCACAACTTAGTCAATGTTAATTTAATCTTCACATAAGTATTATGTTGCTTCTTGAAGGTTGTTCCCTATCCCTCCTTTACATTGCATTGACCTCCAAGTCTGAGGAAAGTTTAGACAAAATTACCAATGGCAGAGGTGGCCTGTCTGGAAAGATGTAAGCACAGTTGGCCATGAGGCCAGCTACAGTGAGGGAGGCTGGCTGGGGCTAGAGCCTGCAGCTGGGAACTGATAGGGGAGCCCCATCCCCTTCTGAGTTGGAGGGGTGGGATTCCTGCATTCTGGGGAAAAACTGCAGCCTCCCATTGGTGGCTCTGCCTCACAGGGTCCTGAGAAGCTCATCTGTCCCAAAGGATCAGAAGTGTCTGCTCCCACTGCCTGGACTCTCCTAGCTCTCAATATCCCCTCTGAATTCAGAGCAAAGTTGAGGCCAAGCCCAGGTGGTGTCACAACCCAGCCTGCTATGTGTGCACTTGTGGCAGTGCTAACACACCAGCCCCCTGTCTCCTTAGCCCACTCCAGACATTGATTGGTTGCTGAAGAGCATGGGAGGGCCATGGTACCCTGAAGGCAGCTCCATGTTGGCCTGTAGGTGCCCCCTGGCACAAGCAGCTGGGGAACTTCGGGCACTGTGGATGGCAATTTGATGGTGGCAGGAGATAGGCTTCTGGGTGGAAAGGGGTGGGTCCCTGGTGAGGCTTCACCTTCAAGCCAGGGATGGCCTGAATTCTGGGGACCAGGATGCCAGTTCCAGGGACAAGAATGAGAACTTATGGTGTTTTGTCTAGGCCTACCATGGCTGTCCATGGACCAATCAGCATGTACTTTGTCACCTCTGAAGTCTATAAAATTCCCAGACCCATCTAGACTCGGGTAGACAATTGGACGACCTGCCTGTGGATTTGAGCTTCCCATTTCAGGTCTCCTCTCCACTGAGGGCTGCATGATGATGGGACAATCTGTCTGAGAATAGGAACTAGGAACTCTGGGTCTCCTCTCTCCTGAGGACTACACAAGATATGGGGACAACCTGCCTGCAGATAATAGCTACCCACCTTGGGTCTCTTGAGAACTGTTTGAATAGGAGCCACCCATTTTGGGTCTCCTGAGAACTGTTCTGCCTTTCAATGAAGCTCCTCTTCACCTTGCTCACCCTCTAGTTGTCTGCTTACCTCATTCTTCCTGGACATGGGGCAAGAGCTCAGGACCCAATGAACAACAGGACTAAAAGAGCTGTAACACAAACAGGGCTGAAACACACCCCCAAACACTCATTGTGGGAGACAAGAAGGAGAGAACTGTGGCTCTTTGGGGAGCCCATATCTAGGGGATCCGTGGGCCAGGGCTGTGATACCTTCTTTAGGGTTCTGCAGTTCCTGAGATCTCCAAGCTTCTGGGTGCCACTGCCTTCCCTTTGTTCAGATGTGGGTGCCCACAGCCCACATGCAGCACACCTGGTGCAGCTGCAGGTTTGCATGGGGCTGACACCTGTGACAGTGCCTGGAGCTGCCTGCCCCACCTCAGCAGCCAGCACGACTGGCTGTGCACAGTGGCTGGACTCCCCACTCACTCACCTACACACACTTTGCCACTCTGAGCCTAGCCTGCAGGAGAAGGTGCTGCCAGCCACAGAGGTTTCTGTCTGGCAAATCAACACCGTACAGATCTTGTGACATTACAGCATAAGGTAATGGCCAGTGTGTTTTGATCCCTATTTTCTTTGCTGATTGCCATTATTGGCTTACCTTGTTGCATTCTGTTTTGGGAAAGACCTACAGACATTTTCTTTAAAAAACTGCGCATAGTCTGATATAGATTATGTTTAGCAGAAGTCCCTCTGGGTTGAAGATATCCCTGGGAGACTTAGCTGCACCTTCTTTCTGAGACTATCAGGCAGGGTCATGCTGCCATTCCTTTGATGGCTCTGTTTCTTTGTCTCATGTTAAGATTGTCTCTGGCAAGCAGACAGACCCACTCTCTTGTAACTGCCGTGCTTTCATTCTCCAGAGAAATTGTTGCTATCCTGTTTCATATTATTTGAGAACACAAGAAAATTAGGAGAAAAGTGGTGATTGCAATATTCCCTTTTCCACATGGCCACAACGTCTCTCATTTATCATCTGTTATTTTGTCCCCTCTTTCCCTTCAGCTTATAGAGTATTTCCGCTTCATTCATAGAGACTGCCTATAACTGAATTCTACTCAGGAAAGGAAAAGTAGTAGATCCTTCTTTTTCCTTAGATATAAAATAATTTAGTAGGACATCTCTAGTTCCCTGTACAGCACTCTATCTTGGCTAAATAATGAAATTTTATATGTCATGAATTCCCGCTTTACATTTTATACTAATGTGTTCCAAAAATGGGATAATAAACTGACCTAGTTCAATTAATATTTAGTGAAAGTAATTTCTGACTTTGAATAATAATCTAGCAGTGAGAAAAAATGACAGCATGAGTTGCCCTGCATATTGCTGATAATAATAAATTTATCAGAATATGATTCCCTATTACCATAACTTCCTATTTTCCCTCCATTGGCATTCTGAATAGATTCCCTTATCCTCTGTTCTTGCACAATGACATGAATTGATCAAGAGATATACTACTCTTTGAGGTATAATAACCCACTCCAGCTTGCATCAGTTTAGGCTTAAATTTAACAATCTGGAAGTATCATGGATATGGGGCAGGATTACTAATGGTTAACTACCATTAGTAGTTTTATCTGGCAGGTGTTTGTTTTTACAGAAGCTGAGTTTTATTTAGTCTTGACTCATTGAGCCTGAAATGCTTAAAGGCACTTCCGGGAACTTAGCTCCCTGCTGTTCAAATGGCAGGGTTCTGTAAATGAGTTCCTTAGGTAGACGCCAGCACATGCTGCTTTAGATTGCCTGATTACATTTCAAAATCTGCCAAAAAAATTATAGGACTAGGTTTTGAAATGAAAATGAGTGTTAGTAGCTGCCCTGAGGACCTTACAACTGATGGAGGCTCATCATAAAGACACTTAGGATTCTTAATCTTTCTATGTTTTTATTCTTAATGTTTTAATATTTTGCAAATATCACCATATCTGTATACATTAGGCCATACTGATTTATTAAAAATTAACAAACACAATTTTATTTCATAAAATCATTTATATATTTTAAAAATTTATTTATTATACTTTAAGTTCAGGGGTACATGTCCAGATCGTGCAGGTTGCTACATAGATATACACGTGTCATGGTGGTGCATCCGTTGCTCTGTCATCTACAGTAGGTATTTCTCCTAATGCTATCTCTCCCTAATCCCCCCACCCACTGCTATTTCTCCCTTAGCCTCCCACCCACCCCAGGCCCTGGTATGTAATTTTCCCCTCCCTGTGTTCGTGTGTTCTCATTGTTCAACATCCACTTATGAGTGAGAACATGCAGTGTTTGGTTTTCTGTTCTTGTGTCAGTTTGCTGAAAATGATGTTTTCCAGTTTCATCCATGTCCCCACACAAAAAAATGAACTCATCCTCTTTTATGACTGAATAGAATTCCATGGTTTATATGTGCTGCATTTTCTTTATTCAGTCTATCATTGATTGGCATTTGGGTTGCAGTTGATGGGAACAAATGTCACTTTCTTGAGAATATCTAAATCACTATGCAAGTTTTAGCATTGCCTAAATTTTTTAAAAAATAAGATGCTAGATATGTAATTATAATTTATGACAAATATAGATATTTATGAAATTGTATGTCATAGAATACAAAAATTCAATTAGAAATATGTCTTCAATGAAAATCAGAAAAAAATATTCCTCAAATGTATACATTTTAAAACATACTTCATTTTGCCTCATTGTAATGGGAAGTAGAATAATATCTTTACATAGATAAATAATAACAAGTATTTGAATCACATGTATTTCTTTTAAGTTTTTTACTTAGCATTATTGTGGTATAATTGACATTTAATAAACTGCATATGTATAAATTGTACAATTTGATATTATGGCATACATGTACACCATGAAACTATTACGAAAATACAGACACTTAATATGTGTATCTTTACATATGTTTCCTCATGTCCTATGTAATTATTCCTTTTCTGCCACTGCTGTCCCTCTCATCCAATGTCCAGGTAGCCACAGATCTTTCTATGGCTATGCAACAGTTTGCATTTCCGAGAATTTTATACAAATGGGATTATAGTGTATGTAAGTTTGTTTGGATATTATTCAGCATAATTAGATTTCATATAACCAACAACAATATTTGAGTTCCTCCACTCTAACAATTAATATAAACAGTCTTTTAATTTTTAGCCATTCAAGCAGTTGTACAGTAGTATCACACTGCAGTTTTAATTTGCTTTTACCTAATAACTAATAATGTTGAGCCTCTTTTAAAATGCTTTGTTGGAATCTGCACATCATCTTTGGTAAAATTTATTTTTTAATTTTTGAACAATTTGATATTTTAATTGAATTGTTTTTATTTTATTGAGTGACTCTGTTTTATACTACACATATTTATTATTAGATATTTGATTGACATTTTACTAAAACAGTTTAAACACTTTTTTCTTATTTTAATTAGGTTAATTTTCATAATATGTTAATTTCCTTGTCTAGGTCAGAGGTCACAAAGGTTTCTCCTATATTCTTTTAAAAGTTTTAGAACTTCAGATTTCATGAATATCTGTATTCCAGTTTGAGTTAATTTTTTATATGATATGAAATATGCCTGAGTTTGTTTTATATTAATTTTTAAAAAATTTTTACTGTATTTTAAGTTTTGGGATACATGTGCAGAACATGCAAGATAGTTGCATAGGTACACACATGGCAGTGTGTTTTGCCGCCTTCCTCCCCTTCACCCACATTTGGCATTTCTCCCCAGGCTATCCCTCCCCAGCTTCCCTCACCCGCTGTCCCTCCCCTATTCCACCAATAGACCCCAGTGTGTAGTAGACCCCTCCCTGTGTCCATGTGTTCTCATTTTTCTCACCTGCCTATGAGTGAGAATATGTGGTATTTCCTTTTCTGTTCTTGTGTCATTTTGCTGAGAATGATGTTCTCCATATTCATCCATGTCCTTACAAAGTACATAAACTCATCATTTTTGATTGCTGCATAATATTCCATGGTGTATATGTGACACACCTTCCCAGTCCAGTCTATCATTGATGGGCATTTGGGTTGGTTCCAGGTCTTTGCTATTGTAAACAGTGCTGCAATGAACATTCGTGTGCATATGTCCTTATAGTTGAATGATTTATAGTCCTTTGGATATATACCCAGTAATGGGATTCCTGGGTCAAATGGAATTTCTATTTCTAGGTCCTTGAGGAATCGCCACACTGTCTTCCACAATGTTTGAACTAATTTAAACTCCCACCAACAGTGTAAGAGTGTTCCTATTTCTTCACATCCTCTCCAGCATCTGTTGTCTCCAGATTTTTTAATGATTGCCATTCTAACTGGAGTGAGATGGTATCTCAATGTGGTTTTGATTTGCATCTCTCTAATGACCAGTGATGATGAGCATTTTTTCATGTGTTTGTTGGCCTCATGTATGTCTTCCTTTGTAAAGTGTCTGTTCATATCCTTTGCCCATTTTTGAATGGGCTTGTTTGTTTTTTTCCTGTCAATCTGTTTGAGTTCTTTGTAAATTCTGGATATCAGCCCTTTGTCAGATGGGTAAACTGCAAAGATTTTTTCCCATTCTGTTCATTGCCAATTCACTCTAGTGACTGTTTCCTTTGCCGTGCAAAAGTTGTGGAGTTTGATTAGGTCCCATTTGTCTATTTTGGCTTTTGTTGCCAATGCTTTCGGTGTTTTGGTCATGAAGTCCTTGCCTACTCCTATGTCCTAAATGGTTTTGCCTGGATTTTCTTCTAGGGTTTTTATGGATCCAGGTCTTATGTTTAAGTCTTTAATCCATCTGGAGTTAATTTTAGTGTAAGGTGTCAGGAAGGAGTCCAGTTTCTGCTTTCTGCACATGGCTAACCAGTTTTCCCAACACCATTTATTAAACAGGGAATCCTTTCCCCATTGCTTGTTTTTGTCTGGTTTATCAAAGATTATATGGTGGTAGATATGTTGTGTTGCCTCCGATGCCTCTGTTCTGTTCCATTGGTCTATATCTCTGTTTTGGTACCAGTACCAAGCTGTTTTGATTACTGTAGCCTTGTAGTATAGTTTGAAGTCCGGTAGTGTGATGCCTCCCGCTGTGTTCTTTTTGCTTAGAATTGACTTGGCTATGCGGGCTCTCTTTTGGTTCCATATGAAGTTCATGGTGGTTTTTTCCAGTTCTGTGAAGAAATTCAATGGTAGCTTGATGGGGATAGTGTTGATTGTGTAGATTACTTTGGGCAGTATAGCCATTTTCACGACATTGATTCTTCCTAACCATGAACATGGAATGTTTCTCCATATATTTGTGTTCTCTCTTATTTCATTGAGCAGTGGTTTGTAGTTTTCCTTGAAGAGGTCCCTTATGTTCCTTGTAAGTTGTATTCCTAGGTATATTATTCTCTTTGTAGTAATTGTGAATGGCAGTTCATTCTTGATTTGGTTCTCTTTAAGTCTGTTATTGGTGTATAGGAATACTTGTGATTTTTGCACTTTGATTTTACATCCTGAGACTTTGCTGAAGTTGCTTATCAGTTTCAGGAGTTTTTGGGCTGAGGTGATGGGGTCTTCTAGGTATACTATCATGTCGTCTGCAAATAGAGAAAATTTGGCTTCCACCTTTCCTATTTGAATACCCTTCATTTCTTTTTCTTGCCTGATTGCTCTGGCTAGAACTTCCAGTACTATGTTGAATAGGAGTGGTGAGAGAGGGCATCCTTGTCTAGTGCTGAATTTCAAAGGGAATGCTTCTGTTTTTTGCCCATTAAGTATGATATTGGCTGTTGGTTTGTCAGAAATAGCTTTTATTACTTTGAGATACATTCCATCAATACCAAGTTTATGGAGGGTTTTTAGCATAAAGCGCTGTTGAATTTTGTCAAATGCCTTCTCTGCATCAATTGAGATAATCATGTGGTTTTTGTTTTTGCTCCTGTTTATGTGGTGAATTACGTTTATAGACTTGCATATGTTGAACCAGCCTTGCATCCCTGGGATGAATCGTACTTAATTATGATGGATAGGTTTTCTAATGTGCTGTTGCAATTGGTTTGCCAGTATTTTATTGAAGATTTTTGCATCTATGTTCATCATGGATATTGGCCTGAAGTTTCCTTTTCTTGTTGAGTCTCTGCCGGGTTTTGGTATCAAGATGATGTTGGTCTCATAAAATGATGTGGAAAGGGTTCCCTCTTTTTGAATTTTTTGGAATAGTTTCAGAAGGAATGGTACCAGCTCCTCTTTCTGTATCTGGTAGAATTCGGCTGTGAACCCATCTGAACCTGGGCTTTTTTTTGTGTGTGGTAGGCTCTTAATTGCTGCCTCAACTTCAGACCTTGTTATTGGTCTATTCATAGTTTCAGCTTCCTCCTGGTTTAGGCTTGGGAGGACACAGGTGTCCAGGAATTTATCCATTTCTTTCTGGTTTACTAGTTTATGTGCATAGAGTTGTTTGTAGTATTCTCTGATGATGGTTTGAATTTCTGTGGAATCTCTGGTGATTTCCCCTTTATCACTTTTTATTGCATCTATTTGGTTGTTCTCTCTTTTCTTTTTTATCAGTCTGACTAGTGGTCTGTCTATTTTGTTGATCTTTTCAAAAAACCAGCTCTTGGATTTATTGATTTTTTGAAGGGTTTTTCTTGTCTCTATCTCCTTCAGTTCTGCTCTGATCTTAGTTATTTCTTGTCTTCTGCTAGGTTTTGAACTTTTTTGATCTTTCTCCTCCAGCTCTTTCAATTTTGACGATAGGGTATCAATTTTGGACCTCTCCACTCTTCTCATGTGGACACTTAATGCTATATATTTTCCTCTAGAGACTGCTTTAAATGTGTCCCAGAGATTTTGATACTTTGTGTCTTTGTTCTCATTGGTTTCAAAGAACTTCTTTATTTCTGCCTTCATTTCATTGTTTATCCAATCAACATTCAAGAGCCAGTTGTTCAGTTTCCATGAAGCTGTGCAGTTCTGAGTTATTTTCTGAATTCTGAGTTCCAACTTGATTGCACTATGGTCTGAGAGACTGTTTGTTATGATTTCCATTGTTTTGCATTTGCTGAGGAGAGCTTTACTTCCAATTATGTGGTCAATTTTGGAGTAGGTGTGATGTGGTGCTGAGAAGAATGTATATTCTGTGGATTTTGGGTGGAGAGTTCTGTAAATATCTATCAGGTTTGCTTGTTCCAGGTCTGAGTTCAAGTCCTGGATATCCTTGTTAATTTTCTGTCTGGTTGATCTGTCTAATATTGACAGTGGAGTGTTAAAGTCTCCCACTATTATTGTGTGGGAGTCTAAGTCATTTTGTAAGTCATTAAGAACTTGCCTTATATATATGGGTGCTCCTGCATTGGGTCCATATATATTTAGAATCGTTAGCTCTTCTTGTTGTATCAATCCTTTTACCATTATGTAATGACGTTCTTTGTCCCTTTTGATCTTTGTTGCTTTAAAGTCTATTTTATCTTAGATGAGAACTGCAACTCCTGCTTTTTTTTTGCTCTCCATTTGCTTGGTAAATCTTCCTCCATCCCTTTATTTTGAGCCTTTGTGTATCCTTGCATGTGAGGTGGGTTTCCTGGATACAGCACACTGATGGGTTTTGGCTTTTTATCCAATTTGCCAGTCTGTGTCTTTTTATTGGTACATTTAGCCCATTTACATTTTTGGTTAATATTGTTATGTTTGAATTTGATACTGCCATTTTGATGCTAGCCGGCTGTTTTGCCCATTGGTTCATGTAGATTCTTCATTTTGTTGATGCTCTTTAGCATTTCGTATGCTATTAGGATGGCTGGTACTGGTTGTTTCTTTCTATGTGTAGTGCCTCTTTCAGGAGCTCTTGTAAAGCAGGCCTAGTGGTGACAAAATCTCTGAGTACTTGCTTGTTCATGAAAGATTTTATTTTTCCCTCACTTATGAAGCTCAGTTTGGCTGGCTATGAAATTCTGGGTTGAAAGTTCTTTTCTTTAAGGATGTTGAATATTGGCCCCCACTCTCTTCTAGCTTGTAGAGTCTCTGCTGAGAGATATGCTGTGAGCCTGATGGGCTTCCCTTTGTGGGTGACCCGACCTTTCTCTCTGGCTGCCCTTAGTATTTTCTCTTTCATTTCAACCCTGGTGAATTTGATGATCATGTGTCTTAGGGTTGCTCTTCTTGCAGAATATCTTTGTGGTGTTCTCTGTATTTCCTGGAGTTGAATATTGACCTGTCTTGCTAGGTTGGGGAAATTTTCCTGGATAATATCCTGAAGAGTGTTTTCCAGCTTGGATTCATTCTCTTCACCACATTCTGGTACAACTATCAAATGTAGGTTTGGTCTCTTCACATAGTCCCACATTTCTTGGAGATTTTGTTCATTCCTTTTTGCGTTTTTTTTCTTTGATCTTGGTTTCTCATTTTATTTCATTGAGTTGATCTTCGACTTCTGATATTCTTTCTTCTGCTTGGTTATTCGGCTGTTGAAACTTGTGCATGCTTCGTGAAGTTCTCGTGTTGTGTTTTTTAGCTTCTTCAATTCATTTATATTCCTCTCTAAGTTGTCCATTCTTGTTATCATTTCCTCGAATCTTTTTTCAAGGTTCTTAAGTTCTTTGCAGTGATTTAGAACATGTTCTTTTAGCTTACTGAAATTTCTCATTATCCACTTTCTGAAGTCTGATTCCGTCATTTCGTCACACTCATTCTCTGTCCAGCTTTGTTTCCTTGCTGATGAGGAGTTTTGGTCCTTTGTAGGAGGTGAAGTGTTTTGGTTTTGGGTGTTTTCCTCCTTTTTGCGCTGGTTTCTTCCCATCTTTATGGATTTATCCACCTGTCATCTTAGTAGTTGCTGATTTTTCAATTGGGTCTCTGTGTGGACACCCAGATTGTTGATGATAAGGTATTTCTGTTACTTAGTTTTCCTTCTAATGGTCTAGCCCCTCTGCTGTACATCTGCTGGGGTCCACTCCAGGCCCTCCTTGTCTGGGGTACACCTGTAGCAGCTGCGAAATAGTGAGGGATACTACCAGTGTCTTCCTCTGCTATCTTTGTTTCAGAATGATGCCCGCCAAATGTCAGTCTGATTAGTCCTTTTTTTGGAGTGATGACTCTTTGGATATACAGGGGTCAGAGAGCTGCTTGAGGAGATGGTCTGTGCTTTTTAGGAGCTCCAGTGCTGAGCTGTGAGCTCCGTTGTTCATTCAGCATTGTTGGGAGGATGTGTTTATGTCTGCTGCAACAGAACTCATAACCCCCCCTTTTTTTTTCCCCCTTAGATGCTCTGTCTCAGGGAGTTGGGGCTTTCTTTATGAGTATCTGTTGCACTGTCCTGCCCAGCTAGGAGGCAGTTTATTCACTATTTTCCTGCCGGGGCTCCGCCCTGCTAGGGCGGGTCTGCCCTGTTGCTGCCGGGCTCCTTTCTGCTGTGGCTTGCTCCGCCCTGCTGTGGCTTGCTCCGCCCTGCTGGTGGAGTCTCTCTGTTATGGCAGGTTGCCTAGCAGTAGCAGGCTGTGTCAGCCCTGGGTGGTACTTCAGTAGCGGGGGATTTCATCAGTATTGGCAGACGCCCCTCCCGCACTGGGCTGCACCGTCCTAGATGCCAGCAGCAAAACTCTCAGCCCTGAGCACCTCCAATCACTTCCCTGCTTGTCCCCATCAGGGTGGGACCCGCCAAGCTCAATCACCCAGCTCCCTGCCTCAGAGTCCGTCCTCTCTCTCTCTCTCTCTTCCTCTCCCCAAGCTGAACGGTTGACTCTCTCACTGGTGCCCCAGTAGCCTGCTGATAGGGCACTGGGATCCATGCAATCTCCCGTGCCGCTGCCCACTGCACTGACTCAGATCACGTTTCCCAGGAATCTCCTGGTCTGGCTCATTGTCCAAGTCCCATTCAATCAGATGGACATGCCAATCTGCCCTTCCAAATCTCAGATTGCCGGTTTAACAGGGCACCCAGACCAGTGAGTTTTGTGCCTGGTGCCGCTGCACTGCGGAACCGGCCGAAGCGGCCGCGTGAGCCGGCTGTGCTAGCATCTCCTGTCTCTCCCACACCTGGGACTTTCAACGTTCTGTGGGCAAAAAAGATCTGTCCAAGAATGCGACTAGGACTCACCCTCTGCACCTTCACTGAGAGCTGCAATCCGGAGTCGCCTCTATGACACCATCTTGGAACGGATTCATCATTTTTTATGGCTGCATAATATTCCATGTTGCATATGCACCACATTTTCCCAGACCAGTCTATTATCAATGGGCATTTGGGTTGGTTCCAGGTCTTTGCTATTATAAACAGTGCTGCAATGAACATTTGTGTGCATATGTCCTTATAGTAGAACGATTTATAATCATTTGGATATATACACCCAGTAATGGGATTGCTGGGTCAAATGGAATTTCTACTTCTAGGTCCTTGAGGAATTGCCACACTGTCTTCCACAATGGTTGAACTAATTTACACTCCCACCAGCAGTGTAAAAGTGTTCCTATTTCTCCACAACCTCTCCAGCATCTGTTGTCTCCAGATTTTTTAATGATCATCATTCTAACTGGTGTGAGATGGTATCTCAATGTAGTTTTGATTTGTATTTCTCTAATGACCAGTGATAATGAGCATTTTTTCATATGTTTGTTGGCCTCATGTATGTCTTCTTTTGTAAAGTGTCTGTTCATATCTTTTGCCCACTTTTGAATGGGCTTGTTTGTTTTGTTCTTGTAAATCTGTTTTAGTTCTTTGTGAATTCTGGATATCAGCCCTTTGTCAGATGGGTAAACTGCAAAGATTTTTTCCCATTCTTTTGGTTGCCGATTCACTCTAGTGACTGTTTCTTTTGCTGTGCAAAAAGCTGTGGAGTTTGATTAGGTCCCATTTGTCTATTTTGGCTTTTGTTGCCAATGCTTTTGGTGTTTTGGTCATGAAGTCCTTGCCTACTCCTATGTCCTGAATGGTTTTGCCTAGATTTTCTTCTAGGGTTTTTATGGTGCCAGGTCTTATGTTTAAGTCTTTAATCCATCTGGAGTTAATTTTAGTGTAAGGTGACAGGTTTTCATACTTTAAAGAGTTCGTTCTATTTTTTTTTTTTACTTTCATGCCTTTAGTAAAAATTTTGGCATCATCCCTATATTTGTTTCTCTGTATTTTTGTCTTTGTATGTTTTTAATATTTCTTTATTATAGGATTTGAATGGTCTATTATGATGTATATTGGTTTGGTTTACTTAATATTTTCCTTGGGCTTGAAGTTTGAACTTCTAGAACTCTTGAGTTTACAGTTATTATGTAGTGTGTGCAATTTAAATTATATCATTTTTTAGATGTGCTCTTCTTTCTATAAAAACTAGACATTTTAGTATATTCCCAAATCTTTTTAAAATTTTATTTTAAATGCAGATTTTCATTTTTTTTAATTGTACTTTAGGTTCTGGGGTACATGTGCAGATCATGCAAGATTGTTGCATAGGTTCATACATGGCAAGGTGGTTTGCTGCCTTCATCCCCTCATCTCCAAATCTTAATTAAGAATTGCTGGGCTTGGCAAGAAGTATACTATAAATTAAAGACTATCACCCATATAATTCTTATCCACTAAAATAAAAATGATAATAATAATTCTTATCAGTATCAATCATATATTTCTTATCCAAATGTTTTCTTTTCAATAATTTCCTACTATCCTATTTAAAATTATTTTTATACTTTGATACTTTGATTTTCTATAAAATATATAGCTTTCTATGACACTATATAATTTATAAACTTCTTCACCAAGAAGAGAACTTATGTTTTATTTTGTCCACTGATAGTTTTCATTTTTTACCTTAATTTTAATTATATTTTTGTGGTTACATAGTAGGTATATATATTTATAGGGAACATGAGATATTTTGATTCAGCATGTAATGTGAAATAAGCACATAATGGAATGAGATATTCGTTCCAGCAAGCATTCATCTTTTGAATTTCAAATACTCTAATTAAACTCTTTGTAATTTTAAAATGTACAATGAAGTTATTATTGACTATAGTAGATCTTATTTATTCTTTCTATTTTTTTCTATACCTATTAACTATCCCCACCTCCTCCCCAGCCCCTTACTATCCTTCTCAGCCTCTGGTAACCATCTCTTTATGCTCTATATCCACGAGTTTCAGTTTATTTGATTTTTTGGATTCATATATGAGTGAGAAAAGGCAATATTTGTTGTACTGTGTTGGCTTATTTCACTTAACATAATGGTCTCCACTTCCATCCATGTTGTTGCAAATGACTGGATCTCATTCTTTTCTATGGTTGAATAGTATTCCACTGTGTATATGTACTACCTTTTCTTTATCCATTTATCTATTGATAGACACTTAGGTTGGTTCCAAATCTTAGCTATTGTAAACAGTGCTGCAACAACCATAAGTGTGCAGACATATTTTTGATATACTAATTTCCTTCCTTTTGGGTAGATACACAGTAGTAGGATGACCAGAACCTAGGATAACTCAATTTTTAGTTTTTTGAGAAATCTCCAAAGTGTTCTTCATAGGGGTTGTACTAATTCACATTTCCACCAACAGTGTACAAGGGTTTCCTTTTTCTCCATTTCCTCACCAGTATTTGTTTTTGCCTGACTTTTGGATATAAGCCATTTTAACTGGGGTGAGAGGTAATCCCCTTGTAGTTTTGATTTGCACTTCTCTGATGTTCAGAGACATTGAGCACCTTTTCATATGTCTGTCTGCCATTTGTATGCCTTCTTTTGAGAAATGTCTAATCAGTTTTTTTGCCAATTTTTTTAAAATCAGATAATGGAAACTGGACCCCTCCCTTATATCTTATAAAAACATTAACTCAAGATGGATTACAGACGTAAGTGTAAAACTCAGATAATTAAATATTTTTCTATAGAGTCATTTGAGCTCTTTATATATTCTGGTTATTAATCCTTTGTCATAATGGTAGTATGCAAATATTTTCTCCCATTTTGTGGGCTGTCTCTTCACTTTGTTGATTGCATCTTGTGCTATTCAGAAGTTTTTTTTTTAACTTGATGTGATCTCATTTTTCCATTTTTCCTTTGGATGCCTGTGCTGTGGGGTATTGCTCAAGTATTTATTACTCAGATTAGCATTTATTACAAGCATTTATTATTCAGTCTTGGAGATTTCTCACAATGTTTTCTTCCAGTAGTTTCAGTTTGAAGTCTTATATTTAAGTCGAATCCATTCTGATTTGACTTTTGTATATGGCAAGAGATAGAGGTCTAATATTGGTTTTCAGAACATAGATTTCCAGTTTTTCTAGCACCATTTATTGAAGGAAAGACAATATTTTCCCCAGTATATGTTCTTGACATATTCATTAAAAATGAATTTACTGTAGATATAAGGATTTGTTTCTGAGTTCTCTATACTGTTCCCAATTTTAGGATTGTTTTCTCTATTTCTGTGAAGAATTTCATTGGTATTTTTATAGGGATTGCATTGAATATGTAGATTTATTTGGGTATTATGGACATTTTAACAATACTCATTCTTCCAATCCATGAACATAGAATTTATTTTTTTATATTTTGGTGTTCTCTTTAATTTCTTTCATCAGTGTGTTATAGTTTTTATTATAGAGATTTTTAACTTCTTTGGTTAGGTTAATTCTTAAGCATTTTATTTTATGTGTGGCAAATGGGATTACTTTTTAAATTTTTTTCACATTGTTCACTGATGCCATATAGAAATGCTACTGATTTCTATATGCTGATTTTGTATGCTGGGCCTTTGCTGAATTTTTGTATCAGTTCTAATAGTTTTCTTGTGTAATTTTTAGCATTGATATTTTCTTATAATATCATTTCAATATGTGGCTGAATAAAGAATACAATTTTTCTATAATGCCTAGTTGTAATATGGGCCTTCAGACATACGGTTTCCTTGTCTTCAAAAAAAAAGAAGATGTTTTCAGACATTCATGTTGCCTGCCTTCAGAAAAAAAAAATAACTTGGCAAAAGAAAAATTAAAAAGTAGAATAGAAAGAGACATAATCAAAATTCAGTAATAGAGAACTATCAGAAAAAAGACTGACTCAAAGAATTTGAGGTATTGTTAGATAATAAAATAAATATAATGTATAGAAAGTTCTTATTTTATATTGCATTAAAAGTTAATACATATGATTAATTTAATATTCAATACAAAATATGAAGAAGGATATAACTAATGGACTGAAAAATAAAGATATGAGTATATAAAAGATAAACTTAGAATCTGAAAATAAAAGCTAAATGTTAAAAAATAAGAGACTGCTTCCTAATAGCTTAAAGGTGCATGCAAATAAAGAACACTAAAATAGTTATAGTAAAAATAAAGGCTTGAATCAACTGCAATTAAATAAGTCAAAGTAAAAAGGAAATTATTTATATTGAATAGCTTTGGCATTCGAGTCAATAAGTCAACTAGAGTCAGTCAGAGTCAATAAGTCAAGGCTTAATTTTCTAAGCCTTGGATTCTCACATGCAAAATAGAATAAATTTTCACTTTCTAACTTAGAGATTGTTAGGAGCAAGATCATGCATCTTATGAATGTCGTGTGGACCTTCACACATAGTAAGTTGTAAACAAAGATTGCTATTTTTTATAGTAGAACAAACTATTCTAGAAAATAAGCCATGGGGAGTGAGAATTGGATTATAAATACCACTATTATTTTGGCATAAGAAATTGGTATGTTAAAATATTAAACCATGTAAGTTTTTGTATAAGTTTATGCAAGTATACGTGTATATGATTTAAACGTGAAAATACAAGTTAAATATTTACAATCAGAAACTAGACCTACAGAAAGCCTACAAATGTGTAAAATAAAACACATTAAATGGTACTTTTATCTTATCCCCTATGCCAAAGGGAGCCATCTCTTCAACTACCAAGAGATGATCTAACAATAACTCTCAACTTTAGCACTCCTCCCCACCCAATTAATAGAAAGTATTATTTATGCTCTCGATTACCTTCTCCCAATAGTCATAGACACCTTTCTCTTGATTTTACTGTTGTATCCTATTGCTTGAGTAGTCCTTTATTTCTTACCTTTAAATATCTGCATGGATTCAGCCATTACAGCCCATTTCCTGAAAAGACTGTCATTGCATTCTACAATCCTCCAGTGATTCATAGCACCATCACTATCTGCAAGTTAGAGTTACCTAGACAGCTTTAATAAATCAAACAAATAAACAGGCAAAACCAATGAAACAAGCCACAGATCGCCAGACTACACCACAGGCCAATTAAATCAGAAACTCAGTGAATGGGTTTCAAGATTCATGTTCTATAACTCAGGTGATTTTCAGCCTACATTGAGAACAATCACTTTGCATCATCTATAAAACACTCTTGATGGATATCTTATTTTAATATTTGATTTTAGATAGGGAAATTATTTCTCTTTCCATTTGGTTTCATTGTCAGAGTTTCTTTATCCAAATTTTGTACATAGTTTCTGTTTTTTAGAGTATTATAGAAAATATTGTACAGCTCAATTTTATCTTCAGAAAGTCCAGCAGAGCATCTACTTTAATACCCATAAAAATCATCTCCAAAATACCATTTTTTAAATTTTGCATTCCTATGCCTATACTCTTTTAATATTTGGTGTCTGATTTCAAGTCACAATTTTTCTCAAATCTCTCACCACATGTATTTAATATATGAAAGAAAACTATTTCAGTAATCCAAGTGGATGCTTTGAAAAATGTATTAGGAGGAGGTAAGGACCAGTTTACAATGAGTATTTATGTGAATCGCAGGAAATACGGCAAAACAGTTATTTGCTGTTCTACTCTACTGATATGAATACATTTATTTGTACATGTATATGTATATGTGGCCCTTTAAATTAAATGTGAAACTTCCATTCTAACATCAGCTATCAGGAGCAATTATTTAATCAGATAGATCTTAACATTTTTTACAAACTTAACCTTTTCTTTAAACACACTTTCTCAATGTCAGAAATATAGAGTGTTTCAGTTTTAAGTTGCTGTAAAATAATCTTCACACCACTCTAGAATTTACCTTCTAAATTTGGCATTCCAATTTCACCTCATAGCCCTGCCTACAAACTTGGTTTGAAAGCCCCTGCCTTTCTGTGGTTGTCCTTTGTCTTTTCTTTTTCTTTTTTTTTATTGCATTTTAGGTTTTGGGGTACATGTGAAGAACATGCAGGATTGGTGCATAGGTACACACGTGGCAGTGTGATTTGCTTCCTTTCTCCCCTTCACCTATATCACCTGGGCATTTCTCCCCAGGCTATCTCTCCTCAACTCCCCACCCTCTGCTGTTCTTCCCATATTCCCCCATGACAGACCCGATGCTCCCCTCCCTGTGACCATGTATTCTCACTGTTCAACACTCACCTATGAGTGAGAACATGCAATGTTTGGTTTTCTGTTCTTGTGTCAGTTTGCTGAGAATTACGGTTTCCAGATTCATCCATGTCCCTACAAAGGACATGAACTCATCGTTTTTTATGGCTGCATAGTATTCCATGGTGTATATGTGCCACATTTTCCCTGTCCAGTCTATCATTGATGGGCATTTGGGTTGGTTCCAGGTCTTTGCTATTGTAAACAGCACTGCAGTGAACATTCATGTGCATTTGTCCTTATAGTAGAACGATTTATAATACTTTGGATATATACCCAGTAATGGGATTGCTGGGTCAAATGGAATTTATATTTCTAGTTCCTTGAGGAATCACCTTAGTCTTGACTTTATAATAAATCACCTAGGGTTCCTTAAACAATACTAGGACACTATTATAGATTAATTAAATAAAAAATAGGAAAGGCTGGAATCAGAGCATCATCATTTAGTGCTATTTCTTAGACCAATGGGAACAGAACAGAGGCATTGGAGGCAACACAACATATCTACAACCATATAATCTTTTATAAACCAGACAAAAACAAGCAATGGGGAAAGGATTCCCTGTTTAACAAATGGTGTTGGGAAAACTGGTTAGCCATGTGCAGAAAGCAGAAACTGGACCCCTTCCTGACACCTTACACCAAAATTAACTCCAGATGGATTAAAGACTTAAACATAAGACCTGGCACCATAAAAACCCTAGAAGAAAATCTAGGCAAAACCATTCAGGACATAGGAGTAGGCAAGGACTTCATGACCAAAACACCGAAAGCATTGGCAACAAAAGCCAAAATAGACAAATGGGACCTAATCAAACTCCACAGCTTTTGCACGGCAAAAGAAACAGTCACTAGAGTGAATCAGCAACCAACAGATTGGGAAAAAATCTTTGCAGTTTACCCAACTGACAAAAGGCTGATATCCAGAATTTACAAAGAACTCAAACAGCTTGACAGGAAAAAATCAAACAAGTCCATTCAAAAATGGGCAAAGGACATAAACAGACACTTTAGAAAAGAAGACATACATGAGGCCAACAAACACATAAAAAAATGCTCATCATCACTGGTCATTAGAGAGATGCCAATCAAAACCACATTGAGATACCATCTCACGCCGGTTAGAATGGCAATCATTAAAAAATCTGGAGACAGCAGATGCTGGAGAGGATGTGGAGAAATAGGAACACTCTTACACTGTTGGTGGGAGTGTAAATTAGTTCACCCATTGTGGAAGACAGTGTGGCGATTCCTCAAGGACCTAGAAATAGAAATTCCATTTGACCCAGCAATCCCATTACTGGGTATATATCCAAAGGACTATAAATCGTTCTACTATAAGGACACATGCACATGAATGTTCATTGCAGCACTGTTTACAATAGCAAAGAACTGGAACCAACCCAAATGCCCATCGATGATAGACTGGACTGGGAAAATGTGGCACATATACACCATGGAATATTATGCAGCCATAAAAAATGATGAGTTTATGTCCTTTGTAAGGACATGGATGAATCTGGAGAACATCATTCTCAGCAAACTGACACAAGAACCGAAAAGGAAAAACCACATATTCTTACTCATAGGCGGGTGAGAAAAATGAGAACACATGGACACAGGGATGGGGGTACTACACACTGGGGTCTATTGGGGGGAATAGGGGAGGGACAGTGGGTGGGGGGAGCTGGGGAGGGATAGCCTGGGGAGAAATGCCAAATGTGGGTTAAGGGGAGGAAGGCAGAAAAACACACTGCCTTGTGTGTACCTTTGCAACTATCTTGCACATTCTGCACATGTACCCCAAAACCTAAAATGCAATAAAAATTAAAAATAAATAAATAAAAATAAAAAATAAAAACAAAGTAAATTCACTTCTGTTATTAAAATTTTCATCCAGGACAATGGTATATGAAATAGTTAAATTGGAATAAACAAGGTAAGAATTCTAGGATATTCTTTTTTCATAAGAGCAAATCACACAAGTGTTTGCCCAAGTTATTTAAAGGATCTACATACTGGAAGAGACAACCTCAATATTTTCTTAGTGGAGGATATGGGAACATAAATGTATTTCCATAATTACAGTCCTGGTAACATGGATACAGAAAGCTGGAATCATCCTCTCCAGAAGACTGATGGGAAAAAGTAGAAGCAATTATGAAGAAAAGGTCAGTAACACTGAACAGCTCTCAACAGCATTGCTAGAAAAGCCAACTTGATTTAATCCTCATAACTATTGAAAAGGTTGGCAGTGAGCATGGGATTACAATAGGTACACAATAGATTTCTTCAAAAGATTGCAGGATAACTGTTGTTGCTTTAACTGAGCCTCACAGACAAGTAATATTTAAAATACTTCAATTGTACTTTTAAATGGAAGAACAAAGCTGACATGCCAACCAAGTAATTTATCACATGTGTTCTATGTTTTGGTTTCTAAGAAGAAATCTTTAGAAAAAATATTTCAAAGTAAATAAAGGAGCTGCTTCAGGAACAAAATATTTAGAGTAATATTTACTGGGTGTGTATGTAATTTATTTAAACTTATACATTGTTATTTCAATTGTAGAACATTGTGCAAACACTGCTTTCAATTGCACATTTAAATATTTCTGTTGAATTATATGTCAGCATTTTAGGACAAGATTATGAATAGCTTGTGAAACTTATTAAGTTCAGAACTGTGATTCATAGGTCAACCTCACTGGTGTTAGCTTTACAATGGACACTTTTCTATAAATACAATCTATATTTGCTATTATAAATATTGGATCACAGACCAAAATAGGATGACTATAAATTTCAGGAAAAAGTTATTAATTACAAACAAGTTATTCATCGGTTAGTAGCAACAGAATCTATCTCTCTGTCTGCCTATCTATGTATCTATCTACTATCCATCTCTATAATTTCCCAGCAGATAATGATGGAAATGTTATTTATTCCACAAATATATCTATTTTCTACATTGTAAAGCTTATTTAATCATAATATATATAACAAAAATGATGTTAAATCCTAAAAATATACAGCTAAATGTATATATATATATATATATATATTTTAAAAACTAAATAATCTAAACTATACAGCATCCAAGTCAATGACACCACATTACTTTCAACCCAGAATTTCTGATTATGCTTTCTTTTACTTATCTCTTGTCTGCCACCCCGTAATTCTCAGGAGTATCCATTTTACTATATTTTAAAAGGACAGGTTGTTTTGTCTAATTTTTGCATGAATTCATATAGCACCAAAAAAGAGCCTACCAAAAAGGAGCCCACATAGCCAAAGCAATCCTAAGCAAAAAGAACAAAGCCAAAGGCATAATACTAGCTGATTTTAAACTATACTATAAGGCTATAGGAACAAAAACTGTATGACACTGGTACAAAAACAGATACATAGACAAATCAAACAGGATAGAGAACCCATAAAGTGATACACCTGCAACCAACAGTTCTTTGATAAAGCTGATGATAGCTAGCAATTGGTAAATGACTTCCTACTCAATGAATTGAGCTGGGATAACTGGTTAGCCAATTGCAGAAAAATAAAACTGAACCCCTAGCTTTCACCATATACAAAGAGTAACTCCAAATGACTTAAATATAAGACCTCACACTACAAAAACACTGGAATAAAACCTAGGAAATATCCTTTTTGTTATTAGCTATGGCAAGGATTTACTGGATATGTCCTCAAAAGTAATTGGAACAAAAATAAAAATGGACAAATTGATGAATTAAACTAAAGTGCTCCTGCACAGCAAAAGAGACTACCAACAGAGTCAACAGACAATCTACAGAATGGGAGACAATATTTGTAACCTATGCAGCTGATATGGTTTTGCTGCACTGCCACTCAAAATATAATTTTGATTTATAATCCTCATAATCACCTGTCACAGTTGACAACAGGTGAAGTTAACTGGATCATGCAGATCATTCCCCAGCACTGTTCTCATAGTAGTGAGTGAGTCTCATGAGAGTCTGGCGTTTTCCCTGTTTGTACTTCTCCTTTTTGTCCCCCTTGTAAATAAGGTGCCTTTCTTCTCCTTTGCCTTCTGCCATGATTGTAAGTTTCCTGAGGCTTTTACAGCTGTGTATAACTGTGAGTCAATTAAACCTCTTTCCATTATAAATTACTCAGTCTCAGGTATTTCCTTTTAGCAATGTGAGAAGCAACTATTACACATGTAACAAAGGTCTGATGTCCAGAATCATTTAACAATCCATTTTCTTATTGTTTAATAATTCATTTAATAATTAATGAGTTAAACATTTTAATAAGTAAAATGCAATCCCATAAAAAATTGGCAGAGGACATGAACAGACACTTTTCAAAAGAAGACATACAAGTGTCCAACAAACATAAAATATATTATCACTAACCATAAAAAATATCCAAATCAAAACCGCAATGAGATAACATCTCATACTAGTAAGAAGTCCTGTTATTAAAAAGTCAAAAAATAACAGATGCTAGCAAGAGTATGGAGAAAAGAGAATGCTTATACACTGTTGGTTAGAATGTAAATTAGTTCAACCACTATGGAAAGCTGTTTGGAGATTTCTCAATAAACTTAAAATGGAGCGACCATTCAACCCAGAAATCCTATTCCTGGGCATATACCAAAATGAAAATTAATATTTATCCTAAAAGACACATGCACTTGGATGTTCATTACATTGCTACTCACAATAGCAAAGGCAACTTAGGTGCCCATTAATGGTTAATCTTTTAAACCCCCCCAAAAAATGATTTTTTATTGGGTTTACAAAATGTGGTTCCTATATGCCACATTTAGAATAATACACAGCCTTACAAAGAATGAAATAATGTCCTTCGTAGCAACATGGATGCAGCTGGAGTCCACTGTAGTAAGCATATTAATGCAGGAACAAAAAACCAACTATTACCTCTGCTTACCTATGTACATAAGTACACATGGATGTAAAAAATGGAAGCAATAGACTCATTTTTCAATTAAAAATAAATTTAAAAAGAGAAAAAAATCATCGTATCATATGTGTTATTTTGTGTCTTACTTTTCTTGTTCAACATTGTGAGGGTCATCATAATTTTTTGCTGTAATTGCGGGTTTTTCATTCTCAATGCAGTGTAGTATTCCATTGTATAAATTATCACAATGTATTTAGCAATTTTACTATATATGAATATTGCATCTTTTAAAAAATAAATCCAATTAAATCAAAGCAGCATTGATAACACTATTACATTAAATTAGTGTTTACACTACTGAGTTATTGTTGGTTGCAAAGTATTGAAGAAAGGCTATTGAGAAGAGCATCCCTGCAAGACTTCTAATGTAGAAACCACATTTCAATCAAATAAAATATAGCACAGATTAATCAAAATGTCGAGGAAATATATTCATTATTTAAATGTATGTATATGTCTATATTACAAAAATAGTTGAGTAGGACCAAATGCATACACTTATGAACCAAAATGTGCTGACATCGTCTCAGATAAAGAAAGGTAAAAACTCTCTGCAAGATAAAAAGATGAATGAAGAATTTGCTGTGAATAGGACAAGTGTCTCTTTTATTGAATAGGAAGAATATTTGTGTTGATAGAATGACAAATTGTGAACCAAGGGCCAAATATGGTACCTTTGGGTGTTCAATGTATATTAAAAGACATGAGGCAGGTTCAGGATTTTGATAGTGAGTCAAAGTTGGGAAGTAAGCATTGGAAAAGTGGAGGAAGTATAAGTTAGTGTGAAGTAGGCTGGAGATATTTGTGACCATGTGTCAAACTGAGACAGGGGTGGAAGAAGTGGTCAGAACACTCAAAATATAATAACTAGAATTAGAATTTAGAGGAATGTTCAAAAAAGAGTGTTGAATAAAAGAGTAATATCAAGTCAGATTTAAGGGTTAAAATTAAAGGAAACAAACATAAAATAGAATTCATAGAATAATAAAAAGAGGTGACATAATAGTTTAACTAAAGATATGACCCGTTATTCCAGAATATAGTATTTCTGTTCACTATTTTATGTTTAAAATGCCTTCATGGAGTGAGGAGACAAGACAAAGGGATTTTGACCCTTACCTTACCTGACACCAAATCTGAACAAGGCAAATAATTTTGACAGAAAGCAAAATTTTGTAAAATTTGACTTTAAATCCACTTGTGCTAGCTTTTAAAAGGTAGTATATCTTCCTTGAGATTGAGGAAATGCTTATTTAAATGGGTTACCTTTTATGATGCTCCCTAAACCCAAAATAAGTAATGTGTTTTCTTCCCTACTGCTATGTAACGTATTCCTTCTTCTCTAGCATACTAGAGAGAAAATGTTGGGAGGAAAAAAATAACACTTATTTAACTGATGCGGTACTTCACTCTTGGTTATTTTGACCAGCTACTCTGATGAATTCTGTTTTTTAATATTTCTGAATGCTTTCAATACATACCTATGTCAAATAAAAATATACGAATAACACCTAAAAATGTGCATTTTACCTCTCTGGCATTGTAGTGTCATTAAATTTTCTAGCATCTCTCTGATACACAGATATAACTAAATTTGCTTAATTTTAGGAGCAATCTAAGTCATTAGCCTAAATTTCCTCAGATAGCCATATTTACCAGAAGCCTGGAATATATGTGTGTGTGTGTGTGTGTGTGTGTGTGTGTGTGTGTGTATGTGTGTGTGTATATATATGTGTATATATATGTGTGTATATATATGTGTGTGTGTGTCGGTGTATATATGCACATATATATGTGTATATATATGTATACATGCACATATATATATATATACATATATATATATATATAGTTGTTTTCAGTTTTCTTTATTGGGAAAAGTGATAGCTTTTTTTCTTTTCTCCTTTCAATTACCATTTCCTTTAATTACTCTAATTTTGAAATCATTTTCTTATATATTAACTGTGACTATCTTTATTGTTATTTTGTTTTCTATCTTTGTAAACTCACTGCTTAAAATCTCATTTTATTACATTATTACCTTGTCTTGGTGCTCTTACTTTACAGAATCAGTGGGTTTATTATGTTCTTTAAAGCATAAAATGAATGTTTCCCCCTTAAATTCTTTTTAATTTCTTATCAAATTATTATTACACTCTAATATCCTCCATTTTCATTGTAGTATATTTGCCTATTTGACATTATTTGCTATTGTTAATATTATTGTTGTTGCTGTTTGCATTTAATTTGAGTGTCTCTGTTCAAACCTTCTATTTGCTTTAATTGAGTGTGAGTATATTCTTGTCTCCTGTAGTACTGTATCTGACCATTATACTCGTTCTTTGTTGAGCAAGATTTTGAAATCTGTGGTTTGAATTTCCTCTCATTTTAATAGCCTAGGATAAATAGTCAGGGGTATAAAGAGACTTCTGATGCATCTGTATCCAATATATTTTTTGAAATCTGAACTCTATTATTTCTTCAGAAACTTTTGTTGTTGTTGTTGCTATCTGTATAGCATACATCCTGAAAGTGAGTGGTGTATTCTATTCTAGGGAAATCAGGCTTCAGATAATTTGTTTTTAACATTGATAAATTTTGTTTTTCCTTCCTCTGCTAAATCCTGGAATGGAGGGGGATAATAAATTGAGTTGTTTATCCCCAGGAGTTTTACATTATATTTTTCTTATGTTGGCTGTTAACTCTCTCACTTGATCTACTTATTTCCATATTAAGAGAAAGTAGGAAAATATTAAGGATTTTTCCTACTAATCTACATTCCCCTTTCGCCTTCCATAGAAAATGGCTGCCAGTCAAGGCGTCATTTCATTCAATGTAAAGCCATCAGAAATAGCTACTGGACATACTCTTGCTATGTCACATTCATAGTCACCAAAAAAAAAAAAAAAAAAAAAAAAAAAAAAAAAGTATGTCCTTAAAATTGTGTAGATATCTATTTAGGAATATGTCAAAAATCAGTTAATTTTTTCATTTACCACAATGACTACATATTCGCTACGATTTTTAAACTTAAGACCCTTAATTCCCACCTCTTAGAAGATGGTCCTGCCTTGTATTTCACAGAAAATAATGACAGCCATCAGGAGAGAACAATTTTAACTTCTTTGCAACTAACTTATCTGCATGTACGACATGCTTTCCTCCTGCATTCTTTGTACCAAGAGAAGAGCTGTTTTTCTCTTTGATTCGGGTCCCTTTTTTTCACCTGTACTCTGTAGTTTATACCTTTTTAACTCATCAAGGAACCTGAATACAAATGTATTTCTCTTTTCTATCTTCATCTCATTCTCTAATTTTAATCACCTTATTGAATCAGTATTAAAATACTTCAATAATTAGTTCCTCTTTAAATGTATAATCCTCTCTTTCATTACTCCTGCCAGGAGCTCCTCTATCTCCATGTGTAGAGTAAAGGTTTCTTAAACAGTTGTCTAAACTTTTAGTTCATATCTTTATCTCTCTTAACCCAATAACCCACTAAGCAGCTTTAATGCTATGTCATAAATACTTCTAAATTCAATCAAATTTTACCATTTTCACTGAAAATATATTTATCTGGGCCACAACATTTTTTTTATGAAACTTACCATAGTTAAACCTTTAGACTAACTCACTTTCAAACTATAGTCATATCACTTAAGAATGGGGAAACATGCTATACAGTTGAGGTTTATGTAAGTAAAACACATCACTAGGAAATTTAATCATGCTTCAAGCATCATAGAGTATACTTACACAAACCTAGATGATCTAGCCTTCTACACACCTAGGTTTTAAGGATACCCTCCTACTCTTGGGCTATAAACATATACAATACGTACTGAATATGCAGAAAATATGGCAGTTATTTACCATTGCATATCTAAACATAGAAAGATACAGTAAAACACAGTATGAAAGATAAAAATGGTACACCTCTGTAGGGAACTTACCATGAATGGAGGTTTCACCACTAGAGGTTGCTCTGGGTGACTCACTGAGTGAGTGGTGAGTGAATGTGAGGACCTAGAATATCACCGTACACTACTGTAGACCTTATAAATGTTGTACACCTGTTATATACTAAATTTATTATATAAATAATAAATTGCTCTTTTATGATGTCTACAATATAACCAGGCAATAGGAATTGTTCATCTTCAGTATAGTTTTATGGGACCTTTGTGTTACATACAGTCCCTTGTCACCAAAACATCTTTATGTGGCACATGACTGTAATCAGAGCAATCAGAGTGGACTTTCAGTAAGGCAAATATATCAGCATGTCTCCTGTCAATGGTTCATTCACTTTCTCTTTTCCTTAAAATGGAATTCAAGCCTTAAACACAATAAGCAAGGTTCTACAAGATGTTATGTAGACTTCTCTAGCCTTAGCTTCTTGTCCGTTACCATATGTTCACTATGCATTAGCTATAATACATATTTTCCAGTGCTTTCCAAATACAATGGATCTTCTTTCCATTATGTCACACTCTTCCCTTTTCTCTTCTAGATCAAATGTGCCTACTGGTAGCTACCACTCCTCTTTTGTACATGTAAGTTAAAAATCACATCCAAAGGGCATTTTTCCTTGATTATTAAAATAAAATTTTGCTGTTTGTAATGATGTCTATGTATTCTCTTCAATAGCTTTAATTATGCTATATTGTTATGACTTTTATAATGCATATTTTTGTGTGAACTATAAATGCTTTGAAGGTAAAAAGGATATGACCCTTTTTCCAGTATATCCCTGCAGCTACTCCTGTTGCTGAATCATAATGTATGTTTCTTTTTCAATGAAAGAGAGAAGAAAACAGAGTATGATTCTAAAGAGGATGTTGAAAACATTTTCAGACATATAATATGAGTACTCGAGAATGAGTTAGCTTCCGCCGAGAGTGTCTGAAAAGAAATCATATCGTAAAAAAAAGGTGGAGAAAAGAAAGTGGAAGGATGGCCTTCTCTTATCAGAGAAGACATATTAATAAGAGCAACTGTACAGCATTAGGAATACTGTATTCTAGGAGTTTTCTGTTTCACTTTTCTATTTTCAGACACACACACACACACACACACACACACACACACACACACACACACACATTATGGTATAGGAAACTCTTAGATTAGTAGAAATACCCTTATCCTTTCCTATAGTGTAAATCACTTCCTTGGATTTATATTTCTTTATGTTTTTCTAAGATTCCCAGCTAGTTTACTTGAATTTTGATACTTATAATTTATAAAATTTAGTAAGCTTACAATTCTTTACATTATATTTGAATTGTAATAAACATCAGTGTTTGTCCCAATAATACAACAATTGTAAATTTTCTGAAAATCTACAAACAAAAACATAAAATGTAGAAACTTTTTCCTGGCCTTTCTTGATTCACATAGTAGGGAGCAGTCTTTTGTACATACATACAAAATTGACCTGGGACAGAAGGAACATAAACAAAATTAAGTGGTTATTCAAGAAGGCATTTTTCTTCAATACTCTTAGCTTCTAAAGGCTAGTATTTTTAAAGTGTCCACTAATTTTCTTTGGTCATTTCACTAAGCCACGTCTACATTTTAACATAGCATAATCACAAATTCAATGCGATGCTTAATTCTCTTATTTCTTGAATGGAAAGGTAGAGCAGGTGAGTGAATTTTCTGAAGGCAGATAGAAAATTGTGTTTTAAGCTCAAATAACATGCTGCTGTATTCAAGCAATCCCCAAACTCCAAATGAGACTCAAGTGAGTAATGGGATGGGAAGCAGGGAGAGCTTCCTTCCACAGTGATGACCTCCTGAGCATGGAGGGAAAATTGAACTGACTCATTCTTGGAACCAGATGACGAACACCTGAGATGAAATCCTCTGGGTGGTGTTTATTTTCCACCCTTTATGCTGATCTTAAAAATGTTCCAGTTCGTATTCTCCATGGGATGTTCACAGGTGCTGAAATTACTGCAATCAGTAGTCTATATTATTCTTGGGGACTAAAGCTCAACAAACTATAGAGAATGTTGGTCAGTCATTAATGTTAGTATGTTAATGCAATCAGAATGACTCTAGAGGAAATCTGAAAGAGAAAAATAAAATGATTGTATTTTACATGACCTTTCCTTTAAATAAGCATAATGAAATGCTTATGAGAATGTCTATTCCTAAGAGCCATATTAGTTCACAATTACAGAGAGAATATTTTTATCTTTTTTCTAAATTATTCAAGCTTTTAAAAGCTTTATGTATTCCTTTATATATGTGTGTATGTATGTATGTATGTATGTATGTATGTAATACATACATACATAAATATGCCAAGTTACTCAAGTGTTTGTAAGACAGAGGCTAAAATTTTTACCGGAATTTTCTAGAAAAACACCTTATAGTTTAGTTATCTAGGTAATCAAGTTTTCAAATTAGTTTTTATTCTAATGAGTATGCATACATTATATCCGTCTCTGTAACTATGTATGTAGGTATGAATATATATCATATATCTATACACATAGAGAACATCATGAAATTTTAGTTACTGATAGCTTTTGTTAACTTTTTCATGTTTAAACTTCTTTTATTTAAAATGTTTCTGTCTTTCAAACATGAAAATGTCACTTAGAGCTCTTTAGGAGCTTTTAAAAACATCTGATTTTATAATTTTAACAATTCTTTAGAACTCATTTTTAAATATATTCTACAGTGACACCTATAATTTTTTATTCAAACACTTTATATTAGAAATTTTAATCATTTTTTAGATTCTTCAGAATTATAAACCTGGTAATTATAGATATATTTTTAAATAAATCTGGGGACAGTTTGTCAATTGTTTTCCTAGAAAATGTATGGCCAAGTACTTACCATATTATAATAAATTGCCCTCTCAAACTGTAACTTCTATTTGTACACCCAGCAGCACTGTGCAATATCGCTAATTTCTTTCCACAAATTAGAAATTATAAAAAACATACATATACATGCAAAGAAACAAATATTGCTACATTATTGGTATTTTATCTTTCAGCAAAATTGCTCTTTTAATTTTCAGAGCTATGAATGCCAGTGATATAAACTATTTCCTCATTGTTAATTGATCATCATAAAATTATTTTTATTTCCATTTTTAATTTTTGTGAGGTACTTAAATATGTTCACTCTCTACTCTCTGATTTCCAGACATTCATTCCCAATTCACTGTTTGTCTTTTAGTTTTGAAAAAAAATTTCTAAATAATATTTCTTTTTAAATTAAATGAATATATTGTCTTTCTTTCCTTCATTCTTTACTTTTAGAATGTTTATTTCTCCTAGAAGTCACATTTATATTAAATAAGTCACTAGTAAGTCCATTTATGTGTTTTCAAAATACTGATATGTAGACAGTGATCACAATTGCTGCTAGCATAACCGCCTTTACTGTATAAATTAAGATATTTAGAGAAGTGTCAGATACTTATCACGAAGGGGAGCACACCACAACTGAGGCAGCCAGCTGGCAGGGAAGGTTAATAAAGCTCTTATGACAAATGTTATGACATAAAAAAGAACCTATCAGGGGAGGAGGCAAGATGGCGTCATAGAGGCGACTCAGGATTGCAGCTCTCAGTGAAGGCGCAGAGGGTGAGTCCTAGCTGCATTCTTGGATGTTTCTTTTATGCCCACAGAGCGTTGAAAGTCCCAGGTGTGGGAGAGACATGCAGCCGGCTAATGCAGCCGGCTCCCACCGCCTCTTTGGCTGGCGCCGCAGCGGGACCCGGCGCGGAACTCACTGGTCTGGGTGCCCTGTTAAACCGGCAATCTGAGATTTGGAAGGGCAGATTGGCATGTTCATCTGATTGAACGGGACTTGGACAATGAGCCAGACCAGGAGTTTCCTTGGAAGCGTGATCTGAGCTGGGGTAGTGGGCAGCGGCACGGGAGATTGCATGGATCCCAGTGCCCTATCGGCAGGCTACTGGGGCGCCAGTGAGAGAGTCGACCTTTCAGCTTGGGGAGAGGAAGAGAGAGAGAGAGAGAGAGAGAGAGAGAGAGGACGGACTCTGAGGCAGGGAGCTGGGTGATTGGGCTCGGCGGGTCCCACACTCACGGGGACAAGCAGGGTAGCGACTGGAGATGCTAGGGGCTGAGAGTTCTGCTGCCGGCATCTAGGATGGTGCAGCCCGGTGAGGGAGGGGCGTCCACCATTGCTGATGCAGTCCACCCCCACTGAAGTACCACCCAGGACTGACGCAGCCTGCCGTTGTTGAGGCAACCTGCCATAAGAGAGAGACTCCGTGCTCCACAGCAGAAGGGAGCCCAGCAGCAACAGGGCGGACCCACGCTAGCAGGCCACAGCCCCGGCAGGCAAATAGTGAATAGACTGCCGCCTAGTGGGGCAGGACAGTGCAACAGATACTCATAAAGAAAGCCCCAACTCCCTGAGACAGAGCATCTAAGGGGGGGAAGAAAAAAAGGGTGGTGTTTTATGAGTTCTATAGCAGCAGACATAAACAACCTCCCAACAATGCTGAATGAACAACGGAGCTCACAGCTCAGCACTGGAGCTCCTATAAAGCACAGACTGTCTCCTCAAGCAACTCCCTGACCCCTGTATATCCAAGGAGTCACCCCAGAAAAGGACTAATCAGACTGACATTTGGCTGGCATTATTCTGGAACAAGGACAGCAGAAGAAGAAACTGGTATTATCCCTCACTGTTCTGCAGCTGCTGCAGGTATACCCCAGACAAGCAGGGCCTGGAGTGGACCTCAGCACTTATACAGCAGAGGGGATAGACCATTAGAGGGAAAACTAAGTAATAGAAATACTTCATCATCAACAATCTCAGCATCCACACAGAGACCCAATTGAAAAATCAGCAACTACTAAGACGACAGGCGGATAAATCCATAAAGATGGGAAGAAACCAGCGCAAAAAGGAGGAAAGCACCCGAAACCAAAACACCTCACCTCCAAAAAAGAACCAAAACTCCTCACCAGCAAGAGAACAAAGCTGAACGGAGAACGAATGTGATGAAATGACGGAATCAGACTTCAGAAAGTGGATAATGAGAAACTTCAGTGAGCTAAAGGAATATGTACTAAACCAGTGCAAAGAAACTAAGAACCTTGAAAAAAGATTTGAAAAAAAATTCAAGGAATTGATAACAAGAATGGACAACTTAGAGAGGAATATGAATGAATTGAAGGAGCTGAAAAACACAACATGAGAACTTCGCGAAGCATGCACAAGTTTCAACAGCCGAATTGACCAAGCAGAAGAAAGAATATCAGAAGTTGAAGATCAACTCAATGAAATAAAATGAGAAACAAAGATTAAAGAAAAAAGTACAAAAAGGAATGAACAAAATCTCCAAGAAATGTGGGACTATGTGAAGAGACCCAACCTACGTTTGATAGGGGTACCAGAATGTGATGAAGAGAATGAATCCAAGCTAGAAAACACTCTTCAGGATATTATCCAGGAAAATTTCCCCAACCTAGCAAGACAGGTCAATACTCAACTCCAGGAGATACAGAGAACACCACAAAGATACTCCACAAGAAGAGCAACCCCAAGGCACATAATCGTCAGATGGACCAGGGTTGAAACGAAGGAGAAAATACTAAGGGCAGCCAGAGAGAAAGGTCAGGTCACCCACAAAGGGAAGCCCATAAGACTCACAGCAGATCTCTCAGCAGAGACTCTACAAGCCAGAAGAGAGTGGGGGCCAATATTCAACATCCTTAAAGAAAAGAGCTTTCAACCCAGAATTTCATATCCAGCCAAACTGAGCTTCATAAGTGAAGGAAAAATAAAATCCTTCATGAACAAGCAAGTACTCAGAGATTTTGTCACCACTAGGCCTGCTTTACAAGAGCTCCTGAAAGAGGCACTACACATAGAAAGAAACAACCAGTTCCAGCCATCCTAAAAGCATACCAAATGCTAAAGACCATCAACAAAATGAAGAATGTACATGAACCAATGGGCAAAAGAGCCAGCTAGCATCAAAATGGCAGTATCAAATTCACACATAACAATATTAACCCTGAATGTAAATGGGCTAAATGCACCAATCAAAAGACACAGACTGGAAAATTGGATAAAAAACCAAAACCCATCAGTATGCTGTATCCAGGAAACCCACCTCACATGCAAAGATACACAAAGGCTCAAAATAAAAGGATGGAGGAAGATTTACCAAGCAAATGGAGAGCAACAAAAAGCAGGAGTTGCAATTCTCATCTCTGTAAAATAGACTTTAAAGCAACAAAGATCAAAAGGGACAAAGAAGGTCATTACATAATGGTAAAAGGATCGATACAACAAGAAGAGCTAACGATTCTAAATATATATGGACCCAATGTAGGAGCACCCAGATATATAAGGCAAGTTCTTAATGACTTACAAAGAGACTTAGACTCCCACACAATAATAGTGGGAGACTTTAACACTCCACTGTCAATAGCAGACAGATCAACCAGACAGAAAATTAACAAGGATATCCAGGACTTGAACTCAGACCTGGAACAAGCAAACCTGATAGACATTTACAGAACTCTCCACCCCAAATCCACAGAATATACATTCTTCTCAGCACCACATCACGCCTATTCCAAAATTGACCACATAATTGGAAGTAAAGCACTCCTCAGCAAATGCAAAACAACGGAAATCATAACAAACGGTCTCTCAGACCATAGTGCAATCAAGTTGGAACTCAGAATTCAGAAAATAACTCAGAACCACACAGCTTCATGGAAACTGAACAACTGGTTCTTGAATGTCGATTGGATAAACAATGAAATGAAGACAGAAATAAAGGAATTCTTTGAAATCAACGAGAATGAAGACACAACGTACCAGAATCTCTGGGACACATTTAAAGCAGTCTGTAGAGGAAAATATATAGCAATAAGTGCCCACATGAGAAGAGTGGAGAGATCCAAAATTGACACCCTATCGTCAAAATTGAAAGAGCTAGAGGAGCAAGATCAAAAAAGCTCAAAACCTAGCCGAAGACAAGAAATAACTAAGATCAGAGCAGAACTGAAGGAGATAGAGACAAGAAAAACCCTTCAAAAAATCAATAAATCTAAGAGCTGGTTTTTTGAAAAGATCAACAAAATAGACAGACCACTAGCCAGACTGATAAAAAAGAAAAGAGAGAACAACCAAATAGATGCAATAAAAAACGATAAAGGGGAAATCACCACAGATTCCACAGAAATTCAAACCATCATCAGAGAATACTACAAACAAGTCTATGCACACAAACTAGTAAATCAGGAAGAAATGGATAAATTCCTGGATGCCTGTGTCCTCCCAAGCCTAAACCAGGAGGAAGCCGAAACTATGAATAGACCAATAACAAGGTCAGAAGTTGAGGCAGCAATTAAGAGCCTACCACACAAAAGAAGCCCAGGTCCAGATGGGTTCACAGCTGAATTCTACCAGACACACAAAGAGGATCTGGTACCATTCCTTCTGAAACTATTCCAAATAATCCAAAAAGAGGGAACCCTTCCCAAATCATTTTATGAGACCAACATCATCCTGATACCAAAACCTGGGAGACTCAACAAGAAAAGAAAACTTCAGGCCAATATCCATGATGAACATAGATGCAAAAATCTTCAATAAAATACTGGCAAATCGATTGCAACAGCACATTAAAAAACTTATCCATCATGATCAAGTAGGATTCATCCCGGGGATGCAAGGCTGGTTCAACATACGCAAGTCTATAAATGTAATTCACCACATAAACAGAAGCAAAAACAAAAACCACATGATTATCTCAATTGACGCAGAGAAGGCATTTGATAAAATTCAACAGCCCTTTATGCTAAAAACCCTCAATAAACTTGGTATTGATGGAACATATCTCAAAGTAATAAAAGCTATTTATGACAAACCAACAGCCAATATCATACTTAATGGGCAAAAACTGGAAGCATTCCCTTTGAAATCCGGCACTAGACAAGGATGCCCTCTCTCACCACTTCTATTCAACATAGTACTGGAAGTTCTAGCAAGAGCAATCAGGCAAGAAAAAGAAATAAAGGGTATTCAAATAGGAAAGGTGGAAGCCAAATTTTCTCTATTTGCAGACGACATGATAGTATACCTAGAAGTCCCCATCACCTCAGCCCAAAAGCTCCTGCAACTGATAAGCAACTTCAGCAAAGTCTCAGGATATAAAATCAATGTGCAAAAATTACAAGCATTTTTATACACCAATAACAAACTTAAAGAGAACCAAATTAAGAACGAACTGCCATTCACAATTGCTACAAAGAAAATAAAATACCTAGGAATACAACTCACTAGGAATGTAAGGGACCTCTTTAAGGAAAACTACAAACAACTGCTCAACGAAATAAGAGAGGACACAAACAGATGGAGAAACATTCCATGTTCGTGGTTAGGAAGAATCAATATCATGAAAATGGCTATACTGCCCAAAGTAATCTACACATTCAATGCTATCCCCATCAAACTACCATTGAATTTCTTCACAGAACTGGAAAAAACCACCATGAATTTCATATGGAACCAAAAGAGAGCCCGCATAGCCAAGTCAATTCTAAGCAAAAAGAACACAGCGGGAGGCATCACGCTACCAGACTTCAAACTATACTACAAGGCTACGGTAATCAAAACAGCATGGTACTGGTACCAAAACAGAGATATAGACCAATGGAACAGAACAGAGGCATCTGAGGCAAATCAACATATCTACAACCATATAATCTTTGATAAACCAGACAAAAACAGGCAATGGGGAAAGGATTCCCTGTTTAATAAATGGTGTTGGGAAAACTGGTTAGCCATGTGCAGAAAGCAGAAACTGGACCCCTTCCTGACACCTTACAATAAAATTAACTTCAGATGGATTAAAGACTTAAACATAAGACCTGGCACCATAAAAACCCTAGAAGAAAATCTAGGCAAAACCGTTCAGGACATAGGAGTAGGCAAGGACTTCATGAACAAAACACCAAAAGTGTTGGCAACAAAAGCCAAAATAGACAAATGGGACCTAATCAAACTCCACAGCTTTTGCATGGCAAAAGAAAGAGTCACCAGAGTGAATCAGCAACCAACATATTGGGAAAAAATCTTTGCAGTCTGCCCAACTGACAAAGGGCTGATATCCAGAATTTACAAAGAACTCAAACAGATTTACAGGAAAAAAACAAAGAAGCCCACTCAAAAATGGGCAAAGGACATGAACAGACACTTTACAAAAGAAGACATACATGAGGCCAACAAACATATGAAAAAATGCTCATCATCACTGGTCATTAGAGAGATGCAAATCAAAACCACATTGTGATACCATCTCATGCCGGTTAGAATGGCGATCATTAAGAAATCTGGAGACAACAGATGCTGGAGAGGATGTGGAGAAATAGGAACACTCTTACACTGTTGGTGGGAGTGTCAATTAGTTCAGCCATTGTGGAAGACAGTGTGGCGATTCCTCAAGGACCTAGAAATAGAAATTCCATTTGACCCAGCAATCTCATTACTGGGTATATATCCAGAGGACTATAAATCATTCTACTATAAGGACACATGCACATGAATGTTCATTGCAGCACTGTTTACAATAGCAAAGACCTGGAACCAACCCAAATGCCCATCGATGATAGACTGGACTGGGAAAATGTGGCACATATACACCATGGAATATTATGCAGCAATCAAAAATGATGAGTTTGTGTCCTTTGTAAGGACATGGATGAATCTGGAGAACATCATTCTCAGCAAACTGACACAAGGACAGAAAAAGAAATACTGCATATACTCACTCATAGGTGGGTGAGAAAAATAAGAACACATGGACACAGAGAGGTGGTCTACTATACACTGGGGACTGTTGGGGGAAATGCGGGAGGGACAGTGGGGGGTGCTGGGGGGGATAGCCTGGGGATGAATACCAAGTGTGAGTGAGGGGGAGGAAGGCAGCAAAACACACTGCCATGTGTGTGCCTTTGCAACTATCTTGCACGTTCTGCACATGTACCCCAAAACCTATAATGCAATAAAAATTAAAAAAAAAAAAAAAAAAGGACCTATCAGTGTTATTTAAACATTGATAGGTGGCAACAGAATTCAAGATCCAAAATGTTTGGTGGTTCTGACTTACAGTGTGGAAGCAACCACATTCATCTACCTTTTCTCACCTTACCTTGGCAAAGGTATGCACCCAGGTTAAAAATATTATATAAGGATTAATAAACTGAAAGACTCAGACCTGTAGTATAAGGTAGAATTGGAACCAGCAATTAAACTACTTGGTATGGTAAGTCAGAATAAAGATTGTTCTTGTTCCAGTGTTAAAAGAGATAGCTAAAATAACAGATAATTTATCTAGGCAACAAGCCTTTGATAGGCTTGTTGATAATTCTGGCTAACAAATAAGAGTTCAGTATTATTTTTGGTGTAAATAGCAGAGAGAGTAGCCTCAAAATTGTAGTTTTACTTGCTCCCATATCCACTGAATATTTATTGGAATATGTAATAGATATTATAAAGTTAAGCTCAAGCCTGTAATCCCAGCACTTTGGGAGGCCGAGGCGGGTGTATCACGGGGTCAAGAGATCGAGACCATCCTGGTCAACATGGTGAAACCCCGTCTCTACTAAAAATACACACACAAAAAAAATTAGCTGGGCATGGTGGCGCGTGCCTGTAATCCCAGCTACTCAGGAGGCTGAGGCAGGAGAATTGCCTGAACCCAGGAGGCAGTGGTTGTGGTGAGCCGAGATCGCACCATTGCACTCCAGCCTGGGTAACAAGAGCGAAACTCCGTCTAAAAAAAAAAAAGAAAGAAAGAAAGGAAGGAAAGAAGGAAAGAAAGAAGAAAGAAAGAAAGAAAGAAAGAAAGAAAGAAAGAAAGAAAGAAAGAAAGAAAGAAAGAGAGAGAGAGAGAAAAGAAAGAAAGAAAGAAAGAAAGAAAGAAAGAAAGAAAGAAAGAAAGAAAGAGAAAGAAAGAAAGAAAGAAAGAAAGAAAGAAAGAAAGAGAAAGAAAGAAAGAAAGAAAGAAACTTTGGTTTGTAGATTGAGATACTAAGTAAACACTTAGCAGATAAAATCAATGTCATTCAGGTAATACATATTTAAATAATAAATTTATCCTGATTATTGAAACTTGTAGATTAAGGTAGGATTAGAATAGTGAAAAGTTGTATAATGAAAGTAAGAAAGACTTTCTGAGGGCATAAATATGTGTAAGTGGCCTAAAATGCTCAGGAGAAGAGAACTAAACTTCATCAATTGAATCTAATAGTTTGTAAACCAGACCAAGTACAGATAGTCCCTAACTTATGATAGTCCAGCCTACATTGATTTTCACTTCATGATGGTGCTCACACAACTGTTTCTAATTTTTAGTACATTATTTAGTAAATTCCATAAGATGTCCAACAATGTGTTATAAAATAGTTCTTGTGTGAGATGATTATGTACAACTGTATGCTAATGAAAATGTTCTCAGAATGTTCAAGGTAGGCAAGGCTGAGCTATGTTGCCTCAGTAGGACACACATAGTAAATGCATTTTTGACTATGGTAGTTACAATTTACAATAAGCTTATTAGAATGGAACCCCACTGTAAATCAGTGAGCATTTGTATATTGTTCCAGTAGACTGGGTGCATCAGTGATGGTTCAAATATATGGAATATACATGCAATTTTCCTTTATATAATATAAAAGGAGAGAAGAAAAATGTTAAAGTTGAATATATGTGATAGCAAGTTGGTGAAAACGAATCAAATACGGTGTTATCCATGAATGAATGCAATTCTAGGCATGTGGTACTTAATAATAGAGCATAGTAAAACTAAGACACACCCTAAGAAATTCTCTATATTCCAAATATAATATTCCTCACCTCTACTGTGGAGCCATTGTTCAGTTTCTCCTTGTTTTTCAGGATCACTGACCTCAAGCACAGTAACTTCCTTCTTTGTCTGGTGATTCAGAGGCATGGGGGACCCTGAGTAGACTGGCAGTACTCTTAACTTTCAGCTCAATGGAATTACTGTTGTATCTCTTCATGGAAGCATTCTTCACTTTGGAACTAAGATCTCTAGGTCAGTAGAGCATAAAGGAGCAGGAACAGAAAGCAAGCAGTTTTCTACTCAGTCACCAGGGGTATGAATGAGTGGTGCCAATTTCATTGGCACACTTTGATTCTTGAACCCATGAGTCCTGGCTACAGGAGAGACAACACCATGTATGGAATACTAATTCTGAGCATATACAACCTTCTGGAGAATCTTGCCCTCATCCTGCAAGGTATCGCTACCTCATAGGCATTGTAACTAAATATTCAAAAGACCAGCCCTTTATGCTTATGCTTATCCTGCTGTATGCTTATCCTCCTTTATGTCTCTTAAAAACAAAACAGGGGCCAGGCGCGGTGGCTCACGCCTGTAATCCCAGTACTTTGGGAGGCCAAGGCAGATGGATCACGAGGTCCAGGATCGAGACCATCCTAGTTAACATGGTGAAACCCCGTCTCTACTAAAAACACAAAATATTAGCTGGGCACAGTGGCGCGTGCCTGTAATCCCAGCTACTCAGGAGGTTGAGGCAGGAGAATTGCCTGAACCCAGGAGGCGGAGGTTGCGGTGAGCCGAGATCGTGCCGTTGCACTCCAGCCTGGGTAACAAGAGGGAAACTCCATCTCAAAAAAAAAAAAAAAAAAAAAAAAAAAAAAAAGCTATTTTTTTCTCGGTTCACAATTATATCTCAATTAAATTTTTTATCTCCTTGATTTCAGTCTTACACATTCTAATGTCTTTTCACCCCACCTTTTGAAATATCTTGCTTAAATTCAATTTGTTCTTGTCATCTCCCATATCGGTCATGATTCTTGTTAAGGAAAATAGAAACTACAAGTCAGTATAGGCATTTCAATAGAATGATGCTTAATCAAATTTTGTTTCATGTAATGCTTAACAAAATGTTTGCAACGGCTGGATGAAAAATATTGGGGAAATATTTTGTTAGATATAGGTTTTTATATAACATTCCTAATGCCAGAGAAGTTTTAGAAGTCACAAGAAACTGCACACAATGATCCTACCTTTCTGGGGACGTGAAAGTGAGTGATTGCAATTAAATGCCAGAGATATTACAAAAGATCACTTTTCTGAAAATTCCCAGTTCTGCTCCCTACTGCTGGATGAACTACAATGTAACTTCACACGTTCTTCCACCTTCAACATTCAGCAAATACTACTTTTGCACACAAAGGATTTGAGAAGATGTATTCAAATTTCACCTCCTGCAAAGCAAGAGAGAACACAGATGGGAACAGGAGTACTGAGTTGCTGACCTGCAAACGGAATCTCCTATAAAATTTTCTGTATGCATATGCAAAACTTGTTATTTTGTACATTTTTAAAAGTTTGATCTAAATTTTAAAACTATATTACAAGATCTTTTAATGTCTTGCCATTATTTAATATTTCATCTTTATTTAATTACTGACCACACTGCCAATTTTTTTAGTAAGCTAATTTCACAATATTTTTTTTTTTTTTTTCTGTATTTTCCTCCCGACATCAAAAAGCTTTTCTCAAATATCAGTTTAAATGAAAACGTCTTTAAAATCATTTTTCTGGGACTTCATTAACATGTTCTTCTACTTCACACATCCCTGAGACTTACCTTTTAAGTGCATTAAAAGGTAATTATACCTTTTAATGCACTTTTAATTGTATATTTTAATTAGCCCTTTTTATGAGGTTCTGCCCAAACTGGCTGCATGTTTCCTTATGAGAAGTATTATTTCTTTACAGAATTGCATACTCACTATTTTGTTTCTACAAAGCATTAAATTATTATTTGAGGGAATATATTAATGAATGAATCAACAATATCTCTTTAGTCTTAATCCTAAATTCCCTTTTTATTTTATAATTTTTAAAGTTAAAACAAGATTTTGGTTAATACTTATTCAAATAAAGGCAAATTTTGTCTCATTACCTCTTCTTAATATGTTGTTTTTGGTTTTCATTGCAGAACTATTTTAAAAACACAAGACTTTGTGTTTATCTCTATTAAATTTTGTGTATGTTCCTCTTCATATCACAGGATTGGCAAGATCTTTAAAATAAGGTTAGTATCATTTTCTAATGTAATAACTATCTCTTCTATAGCCTTGATGTCATTTAATTCAACAGAAAAGTTTTCCAAGCTATCATCCTGGATGCTAATGCCATTATGGTACAAACTAGGATGGGCAGGTCAGGTCCATGTCCTGGGTGACCATTCATTAGTAATACTTTTCACAGAGATTCAAATTGTAGGAGCTATTATTTAGTTGACAAAGATTGATTTTTCTACATTGTAAAACTTACCCTATAACTAGGGAGCTTGTGCTTAGAATTTTTAATAGTCACTTTTTTCTGGCCTCATTATTGCCAGAGAAGAGGTTAGGTCAGGGGAACAAAGGGAAACTATTTTGTGCAATATTCTGTTTATAAGAACATTAAATCAAATGAGGAAATTAAGAAAATCGATACTGAATTCAGCTGCTTATGGTAATTTCTATAAAATCTATGTCTTTAATAATCCGTCTTTAGTTGTTTTAAAATCCAGTGTGATAATCACATAAATAAAGATATTTTTGTGGATATCTTTATTTCTTCGAGGTAAGTTGGGATGTCAATGTGCTATATTTGCTTTTGTAAATAATATGGTGAATATTAGCTAATTTAATTAATGAAGAATGTAAAAGTTGCATAGTTTAAATCGTTGGGTACAAGACACTTCTCTGAATAGTGTCGGCTTCCTTATATCAAGTATATGTTCCCAGATGTTCTGAGACAGGGTTCAGCTAAGGATGAAGCATCATATTCCAGAACTGAGAGCTCTAACCTAGAAGGATTAAATAGGTGAAACAGGACATGGGCTACTATGAATACAACAGTTTATGCTCTGCTTGGTTTATTTGTATTGTTGTGCATTTAAAATGAATACCTAACATTTAAAATAAAGCATGTATTCAAACTAAGGTATAATTATCAAGTCATATACGTATTCTGACCATGTAAATGATATTCCCACATTCAGCGAAAACAACCATCATAAAAATAAATTTATTTAAAAAAAATTCAATCTACAAATACTCACTTTTGGTGATATGTGTGATACTCATTTAAATTATTTTAAAATTGATAAAATGTTCATTTGAATTGAAAGCAAGAGAAAAGTCCCTGCTCATCAGATCTCTTTTTATGTATTGTGAAGGGCGTACGGGCAGAATTAGAGCTGCTTTCAAATATTCGAAATTAATCTTGATTACATTTTTCCTAAAGAGGGATATTGTAAGTTCATTACAAAATGATTTGGAATACAAATATGTAAGACCCTCTGAAAGGGACAATGTCATCTGGCTCTAAGAGTCAATTTGTGACAGGTAGAAAATTATGACCTGGGAGATGCTGGATAGTGGTAGTTCCACAGCCCCCGATGTGAGAGAAGCAAATCTGGCTTTACCAAGAGCTGCTGCTTCCTCTAAACAGAGAAGTTCTCCTGCAGCCGAACCATGTAAGAATGCTGAGCTCTAGCCTGCCTCGTAATCATAGATTGTGTTAGCATTTCATCCGTTTAAGCTTCAGAACCCAGGGAACTACTTAATCTCACTTTGATACTTCTGCATATGACAGGTTTGGGTTTCAGTATCTAGCTAGGCACTGCAGTAACAACTACACTCAAATGCTCAGTCATAAATAGTCATTCAGATCTTCAAAATATTTTTCATTTATTCTCTTGTGACACTTATATCAAGGCCATGCCTTCTTTAAGAGGGTTAACAAAACACATTATTGCCAGTGCCTACCATTTCAATTTTTATTCTCATTTCTTTATTTTTCAAGGCATTTGAATTGGTGCAGATTTTTTAAATTGCACTACTTTGAACCCATATATGAAAGAAGAACTTAAAATATATGTCTTTCATCCATTTCTTACAAAACAAATATTGTTTTAATATTATGAAAGACTTGGAAGAGAGGCAGAGTTAGATACATTTAAGGTAGACAGTGTATACTTAAAAATAGCAAACTTCTTTGCACAGGTGATGAATATTCACTGATGGCCCATGAACAGTGGAATGGCTAGAATACAAAGATTACACAGTTTTCATTGCCAGAGTTGAATGAAAAGTAGAAATTGTAGAAGAGAAATTAATCTCTAGATACTGGTCTTAATTCTTCATCTCCAATTTAGTCTCTAGCTGACGGAATTCCAGTTTCTAATCTTTTCTTTACAGAATGAATTGCTGTTAAGATTATCAGTGAGTTCATAACAGCAAAATAAAATGTATTTTCTTCAGTTTTCATCCTAATTAATGCAAGCATAATGTTTGCTTTCCATATGGTTTCCCTCTCCCAGGATTCACATGTTTTTATGTTTCATTTCCTGTATCTATTTTCCCTTCTTTCACAATCGTTTAAATCTTTACTATCGTTTTGTACCCTTAATTCTTTTAACTTCACTTTATATTTTAGACCAGTTTTAATTTACAGTGTCCATATGACATCCCTTCTCACTAATGTCTACTATTATCAACAACTTGAAATAATGTGGTATATTTATTATAAGTGATAAACCAACATTGATACACTGTCATTAAACAAAATTCATAGATTTCATTAAAGGCCACCCTGTTTCATATATTCCATGGGTTTGGAGAAATGTGTAATGACGTGTACCCATCATTGTAGTCCATACGGAATATTTCACTGCCCTAAAAATCTCCTGTGCTCCACCTACTCATCTCTCCCTTCCACTAAGCCCCCGGAAACCACTGATCTTTTCCTATCTCTGTAGTTTTGCATTTCTATAATGTCATAAAGTTGGAATCTTATAGTAGGAAGCCTGTTCATATTGGTTCCTTTTACTTAGTTAATATTTATCTAAGTTTCTTCCAGGTATTTTTCTTTCTTTTTTGAAACAGAGTCTCACTCCGTCACCCAGGCTGGAGTGGAGTGGCACCATCTTGGCTCACTGGGCCTTCTGGGTTCTTTGCCTCCTGGGTTCAAGTGATTCTCCTGCCTCAGCTCCTTGGTAACTGGGATTACAGGCATCCACCACCATGCCTGGCAAATTTTTATACTTTTAGTATAGATGGGGTTTCACCATGTTGGTCAGGCTAATCTCGAACTCCTGACCTCAAATGATCCTCCTGCCTTGGCTTCACAAAGTGCCGGGATTACAGGCGCTAGCCACCACACTCAGCCTCCTGCAGGTATTTTTCATAGCTTCATAGCTCATTTATTTTTATTTCTGAATTATATTTCATTGTGTGGCTGCACCACAGTTTATCCATTTACTTATTGAAAGGCATGTTGCTTGCTTCCACGTGTTACTATTCATGAATAAAAATAATATTTGCCCCTCTTTTCTAACCATTACATTTCAATGCCCCTCAAGCTACAGATTCATTGCATCTCTTCTCAATTATTTACTGTTCCTTGATGTAAACTTGACCTCTTATCAAGTTTCATATTCCTAACATGTTTGCTGCAGAGAAGTCAGACAAGTATGACAAAATTTATCTACTTAAACCAGGATTCATCTTCTTTTAGCTAACCTGACCTGATTTCTCAGATCTTGATTTCTCAGATCTACTATGCAACTACCTTATCCCTGGTCTCCCAGGATCAAAGTTCACTTTTGTTTTCCTGACACATTTGTGGGTCAGGGTAGATGGGTAGGGGCTGTCTTCATAAAACCAATTAATCACCATGTCTGTTTCCAATAAAAAAAAACTTTTCAAGGCACAAAAATGTGTCTGTTTCCAATAATAAAAACTTTTCAAGGCATAAAATTGTGAAAAAATTTTTTATTGGAAACAGACATAGTGAATTCTCGAAATTTTTTTCTGTAAGAGTAGCCTCTTTTAAAATATAAGTGCTTCCTTTATGCAGAAAGTGGATATACTGCCAGAGGAAATATATCATATCGCTATTTAATTATTACATATAATAATCTTTATTTACTACTTTCCTTGCTTTGAGCCTCCCAGTCTTATTTCTAGTTGGATTAGAAAAATTTCAGCTGGACAAAGAACTGTTTAAATATGCCAATATGATGCAGTTAAATATATATTTAACTATCTATTCTTGGAAAGTCTTGATTCCATATTGCTCTACATTTTAAAAGCACAAAGTGATTTTATTCATGTATCTATTGTTCCATTTTACTAAAATATACTATTTTTTTATGCTGTCAGAGATTTTTACCTGAATTTCCTTTCTATTTGTTCCTGGTTTAGTGGTGATAGGGCTGAGTATTTCTTATTTATTTATAATTAAATCTGAATAAAACATAAAGTTATCAGTGCAGCTGGCTTTTGTTAAGACTGTGGGCTATTTTACCAAGTCATAATTTTACTTTCCCTTGAATTGTCCATGAATTAAATGTTGCTTCTAAACAAAACAAAACAAAAAAAAAAAAAAAAAAAAAAAACTTTGTTTCTCCAAAACAAAGAAAATTCATTTGTGCTTATATTTTCATATGTGCTGTTATTTCTTGGGTTTCTCAAAATATCTGAAACTTCCTTGGAGACATATTAACATTCTACTCCTTGTTAGATTTTAGCATAAAAATACTCTATGGTATGGCAATTTGGCCCCTTTAATGATATCTGTTCTCAGCCAGGTGCGATTTGGCCCCTTGATAGATACCTGCCCTCGGCCATCTGTAATCCCAGCACTTTGGGAGTCCAAGGCAGGCCGATCAAGAGTTTAGGAGTTTGAGATCGGCCTAGCAATATGGTGAAACCTCGTCTCCACTAAAAATACAAAAATTAGCAGGTCATGGTGGTGCACACCTGTAGTCCCAGCTACTCCAGAGGCTGAGGCAAAAGAATTGCTTGAGCTTGGGAGGTGGAGGTTGCAGTGAGCTGAGATCACGCTACTGCACTTCAGTCTGGGTGACAGGTAAGACTCCGTCTCAAAAATAAATAAATAAATAATTTTTAAAAAAGATATCTGCCCTCAAATTGTAGGTGCAAGGTCAGTATATAGATATATCTTATTGGGATAAAAATAACCATTATATCAGAATTTATCAGGACCTAAAGATGACTGTGGCAAAACACATGTGGTAGACATTTCAGGGAAGATATCCAAGCAGCAGTGGAATGGTGACCTTTGTTACTTGGTGTCATTTAGAAATGCCTTCATATTCTAATATTTCAAAGCTTTAGTGGACTTTATTCATTCATTATTTTACATAAGAGCATCATATATGAAACAAATAAAGGAGTTACTTCTATTAAATGTGTGCACTCCGTGTGTTTACATCTTTTTCTGTCTTCCTTGCAGGCTTCCACGACACACACACTAGCGAAATTTAGAAATTCCTTATTTTGTTTAAATCTTTCATTTTGTCACTAAAGTACAGGAGGATTCAATGACACAGTTTAGTTCTCATACATAAAAAACAATGTTCTTCTCTTCTCTGTTAAACCATACCAACCACCAAAAACCTACCAACTAAACAATAGCAAAGAATAAGACAGACATAATAATCTAGTTCCTAAGTACACAGGTTCTGGAGCCAAACTGCCACTGATTTTATGACTTTCGATAATTTACTTAAATGCTCCATGCCTCAGTTTCATAATCTGTAAACTATGCTAATAAAAGTACTTTTTTATAGAAAAAAATTTATGCTATGAAAATTAAAGCTTAATAATCATAAAAGTTTTCAGAATATTTTTAGTTCAGTTAACTGCCATATAGTGCTCATTAAGTAAATTTATATTGCAAAACATAATACTTACAAATATGTTCATAGAATATACAAATATAATTTAGTACATAAGTATAAAACAAACATCCATGTATCTATGAAACCACAAACTAATTTGACACACAGCAAATTGCCAATACCCCAGATGCAACCCCACCCCCATCATACATCTTCGCAATTATAAACTCCTTTTTCCTCCTTGATTATTTCGTGACAAACAGAAAGGTATCTATTATTATTATTATCATGTTATCTTACAGAATAATTTTCTCACTGTCCTTTATACTTTTGCAACTTATGCGTGCAATCCTAAACAATCTAGTCCATTGTCACTCTTTCTGAATTACACATAAAATAGAATCATATGATATCTTACTGAGATCTGGAAATTTTATTTCAGGTGTACATTGCTCATTTTTAAAGATAGGTAGGGTCATATTGATATGTAGTATCTATTATATGATTATGCTTCATTTTGTTTATCAATTATTCTCTTGTTATTATACATTTGGATTGGAGCGGTTTTGCTGTTATGACCAAGGCTGCTGATTTTTTTTTCACATGAAACTATAGTATATAAAAATGAGTGCATTAGCTAAGCAATATGGTGTGCATATGTTCAACTTTACTAGACAATCGCAGGTTTTTCCAAAGTATCTGCCAATTTACACTTTCAAAGCAGATATATAAAAGTAGTCATTGTTTCACATATTTGTTACTACAGATAAACTTCTCTAAAACTTGGTGATTTAAAACAACCATAGTGATTTATCATCCTCACATTTTCTGTGGGTCAGGAATTAAGTAGCTGCTCAGCTGGGCAGTCCTGGCTCAGAGTTTCTCATTAAGTCATAAGCAAACATCACCTGGCACTGTAGTCCTATGAAAGCCTCACAGGGGTTAGAAGGTCTACCTCAAACTTGGTTAATTTACATGGCAGATGAAAAGTGAAAAGTGGCAGGCAGTGTGTTTGCCAATGTCAGGCAAATTGGTGGTTAATTTATTGGCCAAGTTCCTGTCCACATGGGCCCCTTCAGTGTCCTCCTGAATGGCACAACAGGCAGCTGGCTTTCCCCAGACCGAACAATCCCAGAAAGCAAGGCAGAAACTGGAATTCTGTTTAAAACCTAGTCTCAAAAGATATAAATTACTTCTGCTATATTATATTAATACAAGGCTAGCAGGATGCAATTCAAAGGGCATTACACTAGAGTATTAATTCCAGAAAGCAAGGCTCACCGAGGACCATCTGGCAGACTGAATATAACACAGTTCTTACTTTTGGTAATGTGAGACTTTTAAAATATTTTGTAAGTTTTAATTTGAATTTTTATGATTACTGATTAAATTATGCATTTTCGCAGGTTTATTGCCATTTACATGTTTTGGGGAGATTCTTTTTATGTTTTACTTTTTATTTGTGTGCATACTTACTAGGTGCATATATTTATGAGGTGCATGAGATGTTCAGATACAGGCATACAATGTGTAGTAAGCACATGATGGAGAAGTGTCCAACACCTTAAGCATTTCTCCTTTGAGTTACAAACAATTCAATTATGCTCTTTAATTTACTTTAAAATATACAATTAAATTATCATCGACTATAGTTATCCTGTTGTGCTATCAAATAAGTAAGTATTATTCATTCTTTCTATTATTTTGCACCCATTAACCAACCCCACCTGGCCTAACCCTGACACTACCCTTCCCGGATTCTGGTGATTATCCTTCTACTTTCTATGTCCCTGAGTTAAATTGTTTTGATTTTTAGATGTCACAAACAAGTGAGAACATGGAACGTTTTTCTTTCTGTGCCTGGCTTATTTCATTTCTCATAATAATCTCCAGTAGCACCCATGTTGTTGTAAATGACTGAATCTCATTCTTTTTTATGGCTGAATAGTTCTCCATTGTGCATATGTACCACATTTTCTTTTTTCATTCATCTGTTGATAGATGCTTAGATAGGTTCCAAATCTTATTTATTGTAAATTATTCTGCAACAAACATAGGAGTGCAGATATCTATTCAATACATTGATTTCCGTTTTTGGGGGTCCATACCCAGCAGTGAGACTACTGGATCTTATGGTAGCTCAACTTTTAGTTTTTTATGTTTGTTTGTTTTTTGTGTTTTTTTTAGGAATCCCTAAATATTCTTTATAGTGATTGTTCTAATTTATATTCTCACCAATATAGAGCAATTCCCCTATCTTCACAGTCCCACCACCATTTGTTATTCCTGTCTTTTGGGTATAAGCCATTTTAATTGGGTGAGATGATCTCTCATTGTAGTTTTGATATGCATTTCTCTGATATCAATGATGTTGAGTGCCTTTTCATATGCCTGTTTACCATTTGTAGGTCTTCTTTTGAGAAAGGTCTATTCAAATCTTTTGCCCATTTCTTTAAAAATCAGATTATAGCTCTTTTCCTATAGAGTTGTTTGAGATCTTGAATATTCTGGTTACTAATTGATAGATAGTTTGCATACATTTTTAACCCATTCTCTGGGTTGTCTCTTTATGTTATTGATTTTGTCCTGTGCTGTGCAGAAATCTTTTATTTAATGTGATCCCACATGTCCATTTTTACTTTGGTTGCTTGTGCTTGTGGTAAAATTGCTAAAGAACATTTTGTCCAGATAAATGTTATGGAGACTTTTCCAAATGTTTTCTTGCAGTAGTTTCATAGCTTGAGGTCTTCAATTCAAGTGTTTAATTCATTTTGATTTGATTTTTGTATGTAACAAGAAACAGGGGTGTAGTTTCATTCTTCTGCCTATGAATATCCAGTTTTCCCAGCAATATTTATTAAAGAGGCTGTGTTTTCCCCCTGTATGTTCTTGGTAGCTTTGTCAAAAACAATATTATTGTAGGTGTGTAGATTTGTTTCTAGGTTCTCTATTCTGTTCCATTAGTGTATGGGTCTGTTTTTATTCCAGTACCGTACTATTTGGGTTACTATAGCTCTGTAGTATAATTTACAGTCAGGAAAAGTGATTCCTCCAGTTTTATTCATTTTGCTTAGGATAGTTTTGGGTATTCAGAGTCTTTTGTGGTTCCATATAAATTTTAGGATTTGTAAAATATTTTTGTGAAGAATGTCATAAGTATTTTGATAGAAATGGCATTAAATCTGTAAAGTGTTTGAGGTAGTATGGACATTTTAACAATATTGTTTCTTCCAATCCTTGAACATGATTTTTTTTTATTTTTTATTTTTTGGTGTCTTCTTTCATTGGTGTCTGATTATTTTTATTATAAAGATCTTTGACTTATTTGGTTCATTCCTAGGAAGTTAATTTTATGTATGGCTATTGTAAATGAGATTACTTTATAAATTTCTTTTTCAAGTTGCTCACTGATAGCATATAGAAATGCCACTGATTTTTTATGCTGATTTTGTATCCTGCAACATTACTGAATTTGTTTAAAATTCTAACAGTTTTCTTGTGGTGGAGTCTTTACATTTTTCCAAATATAAAATCTTATTATCTGAAAAAAAAATTGGACTTCTTCCTTTCCAATTCTGCTTGCTCACTCTTTCTCTCTTCTTTCTTTTTCTTTCTTTCTTTCTTTTCTTTCTTTCTTTTTTCCTTCCTTCCTTCCTTCCTTCCTTCCTTCCTTCCTTCCTTCCTTCCTTCCTTCCTTCCTTCCTTCCTTCCTTCCTTCCTTTCTTTCTTCCTTTCTCTCTCTCTCTATTTTGATTACTCTAGCTAGAACTTCCAGTGCTGTATTGAATAATAGTGGTGACAGTGAGCATCCTTGTCATCTTTCAGATCTCAGAGGAAAAGCTTTCCATTTTTTCCCATTCAGTATGATACTAACTGTAGCTTTGTCATCTATGACTTTTATTATATTGAGATATATTCTTTCTGTCACTAATTTTTGAGTTTTTTAATCATAAAAGAATGTGGAATTTTATCAAATGCTTCTTCAGCATCTATTGAAGTGATTATATAAATTTTATGTTTCATGTTGTTGATATGATGTATCACATTAATTGATTAACATATGTTGAACCATTCTTGCACCTCAGGGATAAATCGTACTTGGTTATGATGAATAATCTTTCTAATGTATTATTGAATTTGGTTTGCTAGCATTTTGCTGAAAATTTTTGATAAATATGTATCAGAGGTATTTGCCTGTAGTTTTCTTGTTTTTGTGCGTGTTTGTCTAATTTGGTATCCGGGTAATAACTGCCATGTAGAATTAGTTTGGAAGTGTTCCTTCTTCCTCTATTTTTTTAAAATAGTTTAAATAGAAGTGGTATTAATTCTTTAACTATTGGGTAGAATTCAGCAGGGAAGCTATCCAGTCTTGAGCTTTTCTTTACTGGGAGACTTTTTATTAAAGCTTCAATCCCATCACTTGTTATTGATCTGTTCAGGTATTAGATTTCTTCCTGGTTCAATCTGTGTAGGTTGTGTCTAGAAATTTGTCCATTTTTATTTTTTTTGTAGATTTTCCAATTTATTGGCATATAGTTGCATATAGTAGCCACTAATGATCCTTTGAATTTCTCCAATATCAGTTGTAAAGTCTTCTTTTCCATTCCTGATTTTGTTTATTTGGATCTTATGTTTATTTTTAGTTTAGTTAAAGGTTTGTGAATTTTGTTTAACTTTTCAAGAAACCAACTTTTTGTTTAATTGATCTTTTAATTTTTTTATTTCAAATTTACTTATTTCTGTTCTGATCTTTACTATTTATTCCTTCTATTTAATATTAATGTTAGGTTTGATTTCTTCTTGGTTTTCTGGTTCTTTACGATATATCATTAGATTATTTATTTAAAGTTTTTCCTCTTTTTGATGCAGGCAATTATAGCTGTACAATTGCCTCTTACTACTGCTTTTTCTGTATCCCATAAGTTTTGGTATGCTGTGTTTCCATTATCATTTGTTTCAAGGTATTTTTCAATTTTCTTTTTAATTTCTTTATTGATCCACTGGTCATTCAGGAATATGCTGTTTAATTTCCATGTATCTGTACAGTTTACAAAATTCTTCTTGTTATTAATTTCTAATTTTATTCCATGGTGGTCAGAAAATTTCAATTTTTCTTTCATAAGTATCTATTAGATTCATTTGATCTAGAGTGCAGATTAAATCCAATATTTCTTTGGTGATTTTGTTGTCTGGAATATCTGTCCAATGGTGAAAGAGGGGTGCAGTCTCCAGCTATTTTTGTATTACAACCTATCTCTCCCTTTAGCTTTAATAATATTTCCTTTATCAATCTAGGTGTTCCAATGTTACATGCATATATATTTAAAATTATTATACTCTCTTGATGAGTTGACCCCTTTATCATTATACAGTGATGTTCTTTAACATTTTTTTTTTTCCTGATTTTTATCTTGAAAACTGTTGAGTCTAATATTAGTATAGCAACTCCTGATCATTTTTGGTTTCTATAGGCATGAAATATTTTTTATATTCCTTTATTTTCAATCTACTTGCGTCTTTGCAAATGAGATGTGTTTCTTTGTAGGCAACAAATCAATAGATCTTACAGTTTCCTCCATTTCGCCAATCTGCGTCTTTTGATTGAAGAGTTAAGTTCATTTGTGTTTACTGTTGTTATTGATGAGCAAGAACTTACTCCTGTCATTTTGTTATTTGTTTTCAGGTTGTTTTATAATTTTCTCTTCGTTCTGCCTTTTATATCTTCCTTTAGTGCATATGACTTTTTTCTGGGAATATAATTTAATTTCTTGTTTTTATTTTCTGTGTGTTCATTTTACATTTTATATTTAAGGTTACCATGAGGATTATAAATACTATTTTTTTTTTCTTTTGAGATGGAGTTTCGCTCTTGTTACCCAGGCTGGAGTGCAATGGCATGATCTTGTCTCACTGCAACCTCCGCCTCCTGGGATCAGGCAATTCTCCTGCCTTAGCCTCCTGAGTAGCTGGGATTACAGTCATGCGCCACCATGCCCAGCTAATTTTCTGCATTTTTAGTAGAGACAGGGTTTCACCATGTTGACCAGGATGGTCTTGATCTCTTGACCTCGTGATCCACCCGCCTCGACCTCCCAAAGTGCTGGGATTACAGGCGTGAGTCACCGCACCTGGCCATAAATACTATATTTTAAACTATTATGTTTACCTGATAACAATGTAACTTTATTTACATAAACAAATAGGCAAGCAAACAAAAAGAAAACTAATAAAATCTCTGTGCCTCAAATTTGTCTCCCTGCTTTTTAACTTTTGTTTTTTCTTTTTATATTTTATTTTACTATGTCTTGAAATGTTATTGTATTTATTATTTTGATTGGTTCATTGTTTAGTCTTTCTAATTAGGATAAGAGTAGTTTACAAATCAAAATGCTATAATATTTTGTGTTTTTCTGTGTACTTAGCATTACCAGTGAGTTTTGTACCTTCAGATGATAATTTATAATACATCAATTTCCTTTTCTTTCTATTTGAAGTACAACCTTTAGCATTTTTTTGTAGGACAGGTCCTGTGTTGATAAAATCCCTCGGTTTTTGTTTACCTGGAAAAAAACTTTATTTCTTCTTCATTTTTAAAGGGTATTTTCCCTGGATATACTATTCTAAGATATTTATTTTTCCTTCAGTACTTTAAATATGTAATGCTCATCTCTCCTGGCCTATATAGTTTCCACTGAAGAATCTATTGCCAGATTTATTGGACCTCCATTATACATTATTTTTCTTTTTTGTTGTTGCTTTTAGGATACTTTTTTAAATCTTCAACCTTTGATTATTAAATGTGTTGAGGTAGTCATTCTTGGGTTAAATCTTCTTGGCATTCTATAACCTTTGTGTACATGGATATTGATATATGTTTCTAGGTTTGGGATGTTTTCATCTATTGTCTCTTTGTAGAAATTTTCTACTTATCTCTTTCTCTGTCTCCTCTTTAGTGCGAATAACTCTTAGATTCTTCCTTTTAAGGCTATTTCCTAGATTCTGTAGGTTTGCTTTATTGTTTCTACTTTTGTTTCCTCTGACTGCATACTTCCAAGTATCCTATCTTCCAGTTCACTATATCTTCCTTCTGTTTGATCAACTCTGCTATTAAATGACTCTGATGCATTCTTATTTTTCAGCTTCAGAATATTTGCTTGATACTTTTTGATTATTTCAATATCTTTGTTAAATTTATCTGATAGAATTCTGATTTTCTTCTCTTTGTTATTTTGAATTTTTTTTTAGTTTCCTCAACAAAGTTATTTTGAATGATCTGTCTGAAATATCACATAGCTCTGTTTCTCTAGAATTGGTCCCCAGTGGCTTATTTAGTTCATTTGATCAGGTCATATTTTCCAGGAGGATGTTGATGCTAGTACATGTTTTTCAGACTTGAGGCATTGAAGAGTTAGGTACCTACTGTAGTCTTTGCTATCCGGTCTTATCTGTAACTGTCCTTCTTGGGATGACTTTGAATATATATGAACAGACTTGGATATTATGATCTGAGAAGTACCTGCTTTAGGGAGCACCCCAGGCCTAATAACACTGTGGTTCTTGTAGACTTGTACACATACCAGTTTGATGGTCATGGACAAGATTCAGAGGAAATCTCTGGATTACCAAACAGAGACACTCGTTCTCTTTCATTTCTTTCTTCCAAACATACGGAGTCTCTCCTGCACTGTTCTGAGCCACCAAAACCTGAAAATAAAATTACACAAAAACCCATGTGGCTGCTTCTACTATGACTGCTCTGGAGTCATACCTGAAGAAAGCACAGTGTTGGGTCTTACCTACGGCTTGCTGTAACCACTCTCTGACTAGCATCTGTGTTTTCTCAAAGTCCTGGGACTCTACGATTGGCAGGTTTCAAAGCCTGTGAAAGAAAGTACACAGGCCTTTCTTTCAGGGCAATGAGTTCTCCTAGGCCCCATGTGAGTGCAGAGGTGCTTTCTGAGATTCAGGGACTAGAGTCGAAAACCTTAGAAGTCTATCCAGTGTTCTATTGTAATGTGGCTGAGCTGACACTCAAGTCATAAGATGTAGTCCTTTTCACTCTTCTCTCCCATTTCCAAAAGCAGAGGAACCTCATCCTTTAGCCACTGCCAACCCAGGCCATGAGGAGTATGGCCAGACTACCCACCAATGTTTCCTTAAGGCCCAAGAGCTCTTAAGTCAGCTGTGGTGAATGCTGCCTGGCCTGGAACTTACCCTTCAGGGCAATGGGCTATGCTTTCCCCCAGGGCAGGTTCAGAAATGCTGTCCAAGAATCAAATCTTAGAATCCAGAACCCCAAGAGCCCACTTGATTCTTTACCCCACTCCCCAGTCATCCCCCATGGCTGTGCAGGTACCTGATTTTTGGTTCTTATGAAAGTGTTTTATCTGTATAGGTATTTGTTAACTTGGTATCCTTACGTGGGGATGGGGGAAGAAAAACAGTGGAGATTTCTATTCTGCCATCTTACTCCTCCTCTCAGCATTTATATATTTTATGTTTTGTGAATTATGTATTTTTTGCTTATTTTGCTTCTATGGACAATTATATATTTTGATGCATGATAAGGTGGCTCATTCTAAGATTTCTTAACTGGCTTTTAAAAGTGTTACAAGCTCAAATGGCAATTTTTCTAATTGAAAGTGTGGACTCAGGTATAAAAATTTCTAAACACATAGAAAAACACTATTTATCCTTTGAGCTACAGGAATGAAGTAGCTGACAGTAAAAACCCAAAGTTTTTCATTCTGATCACTGAATTAAAATATCATAAATTCATATTTTCCATAGGCCTTATACGTAAAAGTTTTGAAATTGTATGGGAAAGAGAGATCCAAAGACCTGTAATAAGTGAATCAATTTAAAAAATAAAACTAATAGCATGCAAAACAGCAAGTCTCACTGAGCACTTCTTGAACTTAGATCATGCTGCCTTATCTCAGGATACTGTAACTCCTTCATCTAAGAAAATTACTTTGCAATTGACTTAGAAAACCAATTCTCCTTGCTCTCTATATTCACAACCCATAATTTTCTGCATCTCTATTACTAAAAGTAGATGTCAATGTGATCATTTGGGAAAAAAATCTTATATGATTATTTTCTTTCCATGACTGCCCTTACTGGGACTATTAGGCTCAAGCATTTGATTTTGGCCAGCAATAGCAAAATGCTCACAGTCATCTAATATCCACATACATTTTTCTCAGGCTACTACTAATAAAAAAAATATCCATGGGGCTATACATCTGGTTTGAGAGAGGGCTGGTTGTGCAGTAGCAGAAAATATACTAGGAGGGAGGATGGCATGCTTATGTGACTTATGTTGGCCTTCAGAACATGCCTAAATCTAGGTCTAAAAATATCACTTATTTTAGATGGTGAAATTTTTATCTCTATTTTAGATGGACAGAGATAAGTTAACAAAGGACAACATAGGTATTATTGTTAGTGTCTAACAGGCAGGCAGTTAGCTTTTATCAGAATAAAGAAGCATAATTGTAGTTTAGTCTCAAAAGAAAATTTTACTTCCTGAAGAGGGAAATGCAACGTTCAAAATATCCTAGGAGCCACTACTATGATTCTCACATAGAAAGGGGACAAGATTAAGAAATTATATAAATATGCTATTGAAATTATATAAATATTCCAAGAATATTGGGTCCAATAAAACTGTAGGCCTAGGTGATGCAGATGTTTGTGTGTGTTTCTGTTTGCGTATATGCATATAAACAGCATCTGGTAGAATAATATGTTCACAACAGGTGCGAGGGTCTGTATTTATTTATTCTAACAAGGAGATTACATTTGGTGCAGTAAATATTAATCCTTTGTTATTCTACTGGATCCACCTATCAATGACAGTGGTTACACTCATGCATCTTTGTGGGGTTTCACCACATTGACCAGGATGGTCTCGATCTCTTGACCTTGTGATCCACCCACCTTGGCCTCCCAAAGTGTTGGGATTACAGGCTTGAGCCACCGCACCCGACTGTTGACTTCTATTCTTACGGGATACTTCCATACTCAAAGAACATTTCCACGTCATGGTCCCCCAGCAGGAAAGTCTGTTTTTAAAAGGGATTATGTTATTTTAATAAGTATGTTGAGTGGTTGTATTCATTTCTTAAATTGTTGGTATCAGTTTTGTGCTTGAAATCTAATTACCAAAAACCTAGTAGCTTAAAACAATGCAAATTTATTATCTTACAGTTCTGTAATTTAGCATCAAAGATGGGTCTCCCTAGGCTCAAATCAAGGTATCTGTAGGGCTATGTTTCTTTCTGGATGCTCTGGGAGAGGATCTATTCCACTGTCTTATACAAAGCCTGTGAGTTGAGGCTCATGGCCTTTGTGTTCATCTTCAAATCCAGAAGTGGTTTTCCTTCTGATCTTGTTTCCCACCATAGTATCTATTTGTCTTACTCTGACTTTTTTGGTGTCACACTTTCTCATTAAGAGCCTTAGTGTTTACACTGGTCCTATCTTAATAATTCAGAATAGCCTCCTTGTTTTAAGGTTATTTTAGTAGCTGCCTTATTTTCATTTGCTACTTTACTTCTCCTTTGTCATGTAGCTTAACACAGTCACAGTTTCCAAGAATTAAGACATGGCCACCTTTCTTCAGATTATTATTCTGCCTCCCACAGCAGTGTTAATCAAACACTTATCTACCATTCAATAATTACATAACAATGTGTATTTTTAGCCAGATGAATATATTTGTGAAAAGTAGCAAAGCAATTAAACAATGCATGTTGAAGAAATACAAATAAAAAGTATTGAAAAACTGTAGTGGATAGCAGAGCATCTCTAAGGTGGGTACAAGGTCTGGGTTAGTAGCAGACAAATCTTACACTGACTCTTCATTGTTTATGTCAAAACCATACCTTACATGGGGCTGTTTTGTTGTGTTGCATGTGGAATACCTCCATGAATATTTCATGTGGCTGAATTGCTATTTGTTTTAAAGAAGTATTACCCCAAATGTGGGGGAGTTTGGTCCAGGGCCGTCCTTCGTCTCTCTCATTTGCTATTAAACTATGAGGATTATACAGTCTTACTCTTTAACCTCTCCACTTTGGTCTTTCTTTAGTCATTGTAAGGCAGAGTTCAATAATTCTTATAAGACATATCCAAATTAAATTGGCCATTCCTCTATTATGGCGTTAATCCACTGAATCCTATTTTATCCCCTATATTTCTTCCATTAATTAGTTCTTTGATCTCTAGAATGATGATTCATCCTTCTTGTCACATGGCCTAATATCACAGCGTGATTAGCAATGGCATAGCTTCTGCAAAGGAATGAATGAGTTTCTACATATGATTACTTAATACTCAACACAAAAGCAGTGCTTGAAATTGAGATATATGAAAAACAGAATATTAATTATTGCTAAAATTGATGTGTGTTTACTGTGTTTACCAGGGTTCTTTGAAAATAGGTAAAATATTTTTAAATAATTGAGAATAGGAAAGATACCTCTTAAAAAGAGTTGTTCTCTTATTTCTGTACAGCTTCCTATAGAAATTCTCTGCTATTTTCACCTGACAAAAGTTAATATCATTTTGAGTTGTAGGGTTAATGAATTTGAACCTTTTTTGAGTAAAATATCATTATGCTGCAATATATTTGACCTCTTTTCAGTTAATTTTCATTATCCTGCAATTTGTATAGCCAAGGTTTTACTTACTAATGACAGAGTTGTACTTATTAAAAGGAGAGAAATCTCAAAATTGAAGTATTATTATCGATCAAATTTACATTGCTATTTCTAACCTATTAACATTGATCACATCTTGGATCAAATTAAATTTCTCAAATTATTTCACAGTGGCCTCAGAATGCAGTACAATCTATTTAATTGTTGATGGAAAAGCACTGATAGTCTCTAAATTGTTATCAGTATGTAATTTGCATTAGCTTTGCATTTCAGACACTTTCTAGTTCTTAATTATTTAACTCGTCAAATCAATATTTGATCATATAAATGGCACTAAGAATTGCTTTTTCCCAAAGGAAAATAAGAAATGTTAACCATTTTATGAAAGATTTTAGAAAATGCCTTCAATAACTGAATTCAAATTCTATGTGCAGTATATGTAATATGCGAACTTACACATTCATAGAAACACAATAATTTTTATTGACCTAAAATTAACTATTGCACATCCAGTTTCCTTTTTAGAATGTAGAAAGCTGGAAGGAATTTGCACTTTTACAACAGCAACAAAAATGCTGAATTAGCTTCATGACTTTTTGAGCTCATGAAAAAGCTGTGGTCACCAAGTAAACTGATTCAAATTCTAAAGAAAGACACTTATTCATAAAATTATTTGCCTGCAGGAAAGAGGAGATGCTCACACAGTAAACAGTGTTAGAGGCAATCACACACCAGTAAGAAGTTGTAGAGACATTGTGGAGCTTTTGGGGGCTGCAGAAATGTGGCGGAGTTTGTACCCTCTTTATCTGCCATTTCTCCGCAAATCCTACCACACCGCACGGAACAGAACCAAAAAGCCCTGAGCTATGTTGATTGTGTTGCAGACCTGGAGGAGAGGAAAAGTGGCCATACAGAAGGGACAAACAACTCCTGCAGGAACTTTCCCATCTAACTCCACACAAAAACGATGCATAGAAGGAAGAGTAATGCTGCTAGCAGCTAGACCGAATGCACTGGTGAACAATCATTTCAGCTGAGGGTCAGCAAGGAGGAGGGAGAGATAAAGCTTACATCTGGGGAGGGTCAGGATTAAGCACTGAGCTCAGAACTTTAAGCAGCAGAGGAAAGGAGAACTGAGAAAGCTATACCCATCCACAAGGCTAGAGACCTTGTGCATGCTTAAGTGTGAGTCTTAAACAGAAGAACAGATATTATGTTACCCTCATCCTACAACCAAAACGGATTACTTGAGTTACAATGACAGCTGCATACTTTTAGGAGACAGTCAAAAGGGAAAGGGCATACAACACTCCTGTCTCTGAGTTACAGCAGAAAGTAAAACCTAAAACTCTGAATCTTATATTAATGAGTCATGCTGCTATAAAGTAACAGCCACCCTAGATACAAGTTAAAAAATCCTGAACTAAAGGCTTAAGCAAAAGAAAAGTTCTGATGATTTTTCAGCATGCGATTATTACCTCAGTTTTATTATTATTTATTGTTCTACACAACATGTCCGTTTTTAACAAAAATGTATCTGGGAGATTAAAAAGGCAAATTAAAAGGCTGCAGCAAAATAAAAACAAACAAAAATACCAAGAGGAAGAACAATTATTATAATCAGATTCAGATGTGACAGAAATGTTGAAACTATGTGACTATCAAGCAGGGAATTTAAAGTAATAATAATTTGTGTAAAAGTCTAAAACCTTAAAAAAGAAAAGAGGATAGTGTGCATAATCTGATTGGTTAGTTCAGCAAACCATTGGAAATCATAAGACCAAATGAAATTTATAGTAATGAAAACACATAATGGAAAAGAACCCCTTCTCTATGTTCCTCAGTATAATCAACACAGTGGAAAAAAATTTCAGTGAACTTAATGACTATTCAATGGGAATTACCCAAGCTGAAACACCAAGGAAAAATACAGCAAGGGAACAAAAGGAGGATAGCCAACAGCTGTGAAAAAATAGCAGTGTTCTAACATACGTAACTGTAATCCAAGGAGCAGAAAGAGAGAAACAGGGAAAATACATATTTAGAAAAATCATGGCTGAGCATTTGCCAAAATTAATGTGGAGAAAATCAATTTCTGTCCAAGCTCTGTGATTCATTTCTCAGGCCTGACCACAGGCAATTAAAGGCTTTCCTGGCAGGTAGGAGGGGAGTGATTGTCTGCCCTACTTCAGACCTAGTGCATGGCTAGTGCATTTCAGTTTCTGAAGGCAGGTGCCATTAAGAACTTGTGTTCCCCTACGTGGTCATGCTCCTATGCCTATGTGCACAGACACTTCCCTTTGGAGATCTGCTTATTAGTGAAAGCTTAAGATACTTTTCACAACTTTAAACAATACATATTTTTGATAATAAAATATGTATCCTTCTCTGACTCTTTTTTTTACTCAATGTTATATTTGTCAGAATAATTCTTGCTTATTCATAAAATTATTTGTCATTGATTTTTACATATGTTATTGCATGAATGAATGTACAAAAATTGTCCATTATCGTGTTGATTGTCACTTGAGTTCTTTACATTATTAAATGTACATACAATGTTTTTATGGATATGATTTTATGCGTCTCATTGAGCAAATATGCAAGAATGTATTTAGGGCTTAGGCCTGAAAGGGAGATCCCAGGATCATGAAGTAAGCACAAATTTAATTGTTCCGATAATGTCAACCTGCTTTCTATTGAGGTGTGTCAATGTATACTCAAATCATCGGAATATGAGCATTCCCACTGATTCATACTTTTCCTTAACAGTAAGGTTTAACGTTTATATTTAAGAAACATTCCTGATTACTAATAAAATTGAGCATCTTTTGATATGCTTCCAGTCATTTGTGCTTCTTCTTCAGTCTTCTGTTTGTCTTTTTAGATTTTTCTCCATCTTTAGTATACTGAAGGATCTACTGTATGCTTGAACCTTTTTATTCATTGCTATTTGAAGATATAGTCATGCATGTAATTTAAAGGTTCTCTGCTCTCATAGAGCATAGAATTTGCAACAAGTAAATTAACAAGCAAATAAATAAGACAATTTCAGGTATTTATAAACACTCTCCAGGTCGTTTGTTGTGTGGAAAATCCTGTATCAAATTTTGTAATAATGTAAGTAGATAAAATATAGCCACACTGTTTTTTATATAGGTATTATACACAGAAAATTTCAATATCTAGCATACATCTCTACCTGGACTCTTCCTTTTTGTCTTTCATTTCTTTAGTGTTGTAGTGGGCTCTATATGCCACAGGTTCTATAGACACTCAGATGGAATTTGGCATGCTGAATGTTTATAAGGGATAAATATTTGGGAAAAAGATAAGGATGAAGGTATGTGGTTTAGCAGAGAAAGAAGGTAAATTATGATGCGAGCTCAACAAAGCCTTGGTCAATCTCATATTGGGAGATCTGAAACATGAAGAGCCAGTTAGAATTAATCCCACACTGGCCAAAATGTAAGGACCTTTGTGCCTCCACCTCAATTAGTCATTGAATATGGGCTGCCCTGGTTATCATATGCCATTTTAAGTGGCTTTTCAAAAGTAAGGTATGGAGCTAAAAATAGGGGGTTCTCTGCTTGTAGTCCAGCCACTAGACTTCAAAATGCATTTAATATTTTTTCTTCTCTTGCATTTCAAGATATATCTTGAGGCCAACTGGAGAAGCCTTTTTTTTTCATTAACCTTAAAATGAACTCCACATCCCTCCCCTTTTCATCATATATACTCCCTTTACGTTTATCTAACTGTGTACTAGCATCTAATTATGTGTCTTCTTAAATGTTCCAGAGGCTAATCTTGAGACAGGTAGACAAATTCTGGAGACCCAGCTGCAAAGTTCTAGAGATTGCTTCAAGTAGGCAAATTTACAATGCAGCTGTTGTTGACCTGCTGTCAGCCTGAGGTTCAGGTGAACTGCAAGCCAAGATAGCCACGTGAACAAGACACACAGACACTATACTCGTCCCGATTCTTATACGCCTTTCTTATCAAGTGTTCCTTTTCAAAGCCCTGCCATTCTCCCCACGCCCCCGCAAATATCAAAGTAGTTACTTTGGATGGGAATCCAACTGCTTTCCCTTTGCTAGTTTTGGTTAATAATAAGTTACTTTCTGCCAGATCTCACTCTTGTTAATTGAACTCTGCAAGCAGCGAGCATCTGGACCTGGTTTGTTCTGTTGGTGGCATACCCTGTGTGTTCTGGGGTGAGCCCAAGCATCTGGTTTCCATCAAAGAATGGCGCTGCCTGCTGCCAGTGAAATATAGCTGCCTGTGGCTAGCTGACTCCTTAGCTAGAACAGTGGAGTTTCCTTGCAGCTGTCTCAGGGGGATCCTCTCCTTCTTTTTCTGTTGCAGTGTCTATTGCCTTCAGTGCTTCGTTGGTGCAAACAAAATGACCTTTAGAGAAGTGGACAAACTTTGAAACTAGAATTTTGGAACTTCGAGCCTTTGGAGCTGAGTCAGTTGGAGTGCATCTGAACACCCCCTGCCCCCTTTGGGGGCCGCTACTCTATTTAGACTTGGCCTCTAGTGATACCATTTGAGTGTTTTATGTGTTTGTATTTGTTGGCACCATTGGGGCTTTGCTCGGCTTAGACTTAGTCATGGAGGGTGGTGGGAGGAGTGGCTGGGGGGTAGATGTTTGAAACTGAGGTGAGGAATTTGGGACTCTACCCAGCCCCTTAAACGGGTCTTTCTTTGGAGGTGCGCCATTTATTTGTACATGTGAGTCTGAATAGTTGCCTTTCATAAGTGAGCCTTATTCCTTCTCTCTTTGTATGTCTCTTTCCCCTTCTCCAACCTGGCCAAGAGTTCCCTCTGCTTGAAAACAGTTCACCTTGACAGGTGACTTGCAGAGGTGGGACGGATTCATCCCACACGGAGTAGGTCTGGAGTACTGAGGCAGGAGAAAAATGAGGGTAGTGGGGGAATTAACCCCAGACGGTGCCATGGCTGGAAGGCTCCTATGTCTCCCCTCCTGTCCTTCATTTTCCTCTTCTTTTCTGTGAAGCCTAACTTCTTTTCTCCCCTCCATTGCTTTCTTTTCTTTTGGTCCATTCTTTTTCTCTTCGTATTGCAAATAGTTATAATGCTAACTTGATATTTTCATATTTTAGCAAACTTAATATGTGCTTTTGATGGTTTCTGCTTTGCTATTTTGTAATAACACAAACTAATGCTTTTAAATATATATATTTAAATATATTAATTATTCTGGCTCTTGAGGCATTTTGTTGTAAAGACTCCAGTTTATCCTCTATCAAATTAGTTTTTCTTATTCAGTTTCTGAATTATTGATTGTTTTTCTTTGTTTACTTGGTTTAGTAAATTGTCTTCATTTTATAGATTTTGCATCTTCTCAGAGTCTCCTCCTTAGTGCAACAAATGAGGCGTGATGGTGAATCCTTTCACAGAAAAATTTATATGAAGCTTAAAAATTTTGTTTATGAACTGTTACTTTCATTCTCAAAATACTGGCTTATAATAGAAGTAATTTACCTCAGTTATTATCACTATAAATAAAATTCAATTTCTTGTTTGGAATGGTTAAGAAACAGAATACTTGTTCCATATCTATTGCACAATTCAAAAAAAAAATAAAAAATCATAAATATCATATTTGTGAGAACAAAATAATATAAATAAGAGAGTGGTTTCATTTATAATTTGAACACTGATTGCTTTATTGTCTACAACATTTGCTGATTCATTTTGAGAATTGGCTTGAAGTCTTCCCACTCCAAATATGCAAATCTATAATTTTATACCTAACTAAAAATAACCTTCAAAGTAAAACTCATACTAAAGATGTTCTTAGAGAAACAACATGCAATAGTATTAGTCACCTGAAGAACAACACTACCAAATACTGTAGAAAGTTCTTCAGGCTGAATAAAAATTATCTCAGATGGTCTAAAGGAGGTATAAGAAGAATCAAGATTCAAAAAATAAATAAATGAGTTAATATAAACCTACATGTTTAAACCAATAAATCTCAAATTTTGACATGAATCATAAAAATCTTGTTAAAATATGACTTGGGAAAATGTAAATTTCTGAGCTTAATTCCCGATATGCATGTATATATTTCTGTATGTGTATATATATATATATATATATATATATATATATATATATGTGTGTGTGTGTGTGTGTGTGTGTGTGTATATTCTATATCTGTCTATATATAATGTAAGAAACCATTTACATTCATTTTTGCTACAAATGATAGCTATAGCATACAGACAACATTAACATTAGTAAATCCATTTCAGTTGTGAAATTTATATATCCAAAAAATGGGTGATTCTGTTACTAAAATTATTTGTCAAAGTCAATAGTCTCACTAATTAAATATTTTTAGTTCCGTTTAAGTAGGTTTACAAAGAGAATGTGTTTCCTGATCTCTTTGGAGACAACATAATTCTGTTTACAGTCCGTATGTGCTTTTCATACAATATATAGGACATAGACACAGTAAAACACTATACAGGAAACATTATTTGTTGATATTGTGCTCATCAAAATGGCCTGAAATGTCTACTTTCGGGACTTAAATAGCTGCCAGTTAGAGCCAATATTTAGCTTTACAAGTTATATTTGATCATACACATATTTCTTCTCAGTTTCTACTTTCTTTAAAATTAAGATTCTACTTTCATAAAAACAATATACTTTATGCTTTTCCTACAAAGAGGGCTTTCAACAATATTTAGAAAATTAAATGTTTTGAATACATTTATATTAAATTTTATTGATTAATTTTTACATAGTTACCAATAAACATATAAGACTTAAACGGTTCTTTTATGTTTCTTTACTGCACTAAATAAAATCATAATATAGGCACACATATAATCACTAAGGCTCATAATCAAAAGAAACCAATGCTGGGATTGGTAGCATTTATTAAACTTGAAGTTTTGGAGGAATTTTAAATATATTACCAAACTTAATCATCTTATTAATATTATGATGTTAGCATTATTATTCTAATTCTGTTTATGAAAATTGAACATTAGAATACTAATGTAAGAGCTAGAGTTTGAGTACGTGCTTACATTTTTTCTCAAATAAAAGAAAGTATTTACAGTAAATTTTAGGACCCTCTGAAGTGCCATGTTATCTTTGTGGAACTTACAAATATTGAAACATATTTTACTTGAAAAAATCATATTTCTTTCAAGAAAATGAATGTATAACTTATTATAGTGTCTTCTAGGATTGGTGGTTCGAAGCCAAACGGTACTGGATAATGAGGCACTGACTATGAAGTTATACCAGTTATACCGTCTTTTCCTCTAAGGAAAGTTCATAACTTTCAATACCTTTTGGGATTGTCTGTAAAGTAAAGATATTACATAAAATTTTGCTAGCAATATTTGAGATTAAAATGAAAAGAGAAATAGTTTTTAAATTAACTTTAAAAATAGTTACTGGTATGAATATTTTATGGAAAGTAGTTCCACCAATTAGCTCCTAGGTGTGCAGAGACCTGATAGCTGGATGCTGCCTAAGGCACATATGACATTAGAAAAATAAATCAGCTCTGAGGAATTCGGAGGACAGGTTGGAACATGAACATAGATTAAGTCACATGAAAATGAAAGTACTAAAGTTTGAATTTCTTTAAAATTTGCAACGAGACTGTAAACTCAATTCTCAGTTGCCCAGTCTGTGTAATTGCTTGGATACATGCATGCTAGAAGACTTGAAGCCAGATGTTGATCTTTTATTCGCACCCTATGGATTCTGTCCTTTCTTTGAATTTATTATTGATTCCTTCAAAGTAAATGTTCACTGGGGTTTAGATTAGAGATGAAAACCTGGCACATAATTATGCCTGTGAATCTTGCTATCAGAGGATTTGGCAAATGACTGTGTTCTATTTGAATCTTCTCAAAAACCAGTAGCAGCTTTCATTGGCTTTTATACCAATTAGCTAGAGAATTGATTTTCAGTTAACCCACAGAAGCATTTTATGACTATGGAAATATTTCAGAAGTTTTATATAACTTGCACTACATTTTAGAAATCACTAGCCTAAGGAAAAATTGGTTTGTGAGATTTGTTTTTGTTTTGTTTTGTTTTCTTTACCATTGCTTTGCAAATTAGAGTTAGACATTAAATATTTGTTTTGTATATAATTTTTTTTGGTCTGTTAGAATCCTTATGTTTTAAGCTTTCTTATATCTCACATTTTTACATTTTTATGTCAATACAAATTATAATGTAATGTTCTTGGTAGTTTATAGACTGCTCACTCGGTTGCATAATGCCGGCCAACTCTCAGGAGCAGCATTAGTCTACAATCTAATGTGAATATCATTCTAAAGTGTAAGTACAATAATAGGGCCTGGCATGCTGGCTCAAGCCTGTAATCCCAGCGCTTTGGGAGGCCTAGGCGGGCAGATCACCTGCAGTCAGGAGTTCCTGACCAGCTGGCTAACCTGTTGAAACCCTGGCTCTACTAAAAATACCAAAATTAGCCAGGCATGGTGGTCACTCGCCTGTAATCACAGCTACTTTGGAGGTTGAGGCAGGAGAATTGCTTGAACACGGAAGGTGGAGGTTGCAGTGACCAGGATCACTCCACTGCATTCCAGCCTGGGTGACAGAGCAAGACCATCTCCAGATAAATAAATAAATAAACAAACAAACAAACAAACAAACAAATAAATAAATAAAAATACAGTGTAACTACAATAATAGCATCTTTGGTTTTGTGAATATTACTGAAAAAGGGCGTTAGAATACAATGGGAAAAGCTATATAAAAATAAAATCTAATTCAACTTATAGATATTTCTGAGAATCATTTTATTTATTCATCAGTTATTTACAAAACTCCACCACATACTATTTATGGTATGTGCTAGAGATTAATTTTGAGGAAATCATACATAATTGTTATGTTCACAGAACTTTATGAAATTAACTAATGGAATTAGGGATTTCATTAAATAATATTATACACATATAACTTTCTACTTTAATAAGTTCTGATGAGAAAAATTAGAGAAAATATATGTATAATGGAAAGTTTTTAAATGATAAATAAATGAAAGCTGCTTTTTATGAAGCAACAGTTGAGCTGAAAATTGAATAAATTAGTTAATGGAAACACGCATATGGAGTTGCTTTTCACAAACTTTCCGTAAATTTCTTGTACTGAAATGAGCTTGGAGCAATAAGAAATGAAAGTTCACATGAATGTAGCATAGAGAACAAGTGAAACTGTAATAACAATATAACATTCTAGAGTAGAACTGAAGCAGGACATACAATCAAATTGAAGATTTAGATATTTACCTGAAGAGTAATGGTAACCAATTCAATTTTTTTCTTTTCTTTCTTTTCTTTTCATTTTTTTTTTTTTTTTTTTCTTTTAGACGGAGTTTCGCTCTTGTTACCCAGGCTGGAGTGCAATGGCGCGATCTCAGCTCACCGTAACCTCCGCCTCCTGGGTTCAGGCAATTCTCCTGCCTCATCCTCCTGAGTAGATGGGATTACAGGCACCCGCCGCCGTGCCCAGCTAATTTTTTTTTTTTTTTTTTTTTTTTTAGTAGAGACGGGGTTTCACCATGTTGACCAGGCTCGTGATCCACCCGCCTCGGCCTCCCAAAGTTCTGGGATCGATTTTTTTAACAGATGGTTGAATTAAGTGACCAGTCTTTCTGGACACTTCATCAGATTATTAATATGCCCCTTTTTCTTATTCCTCATATGACATTTTAGTTTTTATATATTTACTCATCCTGAGCAAGGTCCATATATGCTAAGATTATTTCTTATTCTGAATATCAATTAAGGTTTTTATATTTACAGAATGAGAGTCACAGCTAACAATGAGAAGGAGAACTAATCTTTTAACGGCATTTACAACGAAGCCTGATTATATGATACTCTCCTATTTATCATGTTATTCCAAATTTCACATGTTAAAATATTAAATAGTAAAGTCAATCTTTCATGCTTGTAAGTGAGTTTATAATATCAAAATTTTGGTAATGGTAATTACGGTAGAAAAAATTTTCTTCCTTTTTTTTTTTTTTTTTTTTTTTTTCACAAAAGTAGAAGTAGAGGTTAATCCAGTATTGGCATATCTGTCTCCTGCATGATTAATTTAAACAATGATGGCATTGTGGTTAAAATTTTAGTTTTTAGCTTGAAAGTCTACATGAAGAACTGGCTTTGCCATTTTTAGACATGGAATGATTTATATTTTCACCAACTCTAGAATATCTGTATTACCCACATTTTTTAGATGAGAAAACCAGATTTTGAGAGTTTAAGCTGTTTCCCCAAAGCACAGTGTCAAACAATCTCAGGTTCTATATACCTAAGAATAGATGATCTTGCCTTAAATTTCTTCCATGTAAATAAAGGCTCTATTAGCATTTGTGTAAAAATGGTCAATTTACATCCTTTTCTGTGCCTCTGTTTTCACATTTGCAAGTTAGTGATGATAATATTATTTTAAAAATGGGATTGTTGGGACGAATAGGTAATGTTATACAAAACAGTGTTTAGCACATAATGCTTAATGTTATTTGTTCTCATCATCAGTAATGCTGTTATTTAGTGCTAATAATGGTGATAAGAGTAGTTACAGTATTTATGTGGTGTAAAGCATGAGTGTGAGGTAAGAAAAAAATGGATGTGAAAGATATTGATACCTGATTATCACAGGTGATTTTCCCTTTTGCAAATATATATATATACCTGCAAATTTATATCTGCAATATATTCTGCAGATGGAGATAGATTATATTTCAAGTATCTTTTGGGATTAGGTGACCATAATAATGATATTATAGTCAATGGGATGTGAACAGAAGTAACATTTGACTCCCTCTGGCCCAATTCATAAGTATATCTAACAAATGATCATTTGTATCTTCTCTTTCGCTAACTGGATGCTAATAACAAAGGTGATTTTGCGATTTGTAATTATTAGACTCTTATCACTTTGAATAAAGATAACTTATATTTGAGCAAAAACAATTTTGGAGTCTAAATTCTTGTTTTTTCTTTCATAGCATAATGATTCTTTTTTGTATAAAGTAATTTTCAGCATATCAATGTATACCAAAACCTGTAATGATACCAAGAGATTCTTCTGTCATGGCTAGATATAATCCTCATTCAGATAGAACTATGAACACAATATATATTTATTCAAAGAATATATATCAACATTCACTGGATAAAGTTAAAAAACAACCAAGCTGACTTAAAATGCATAGTTTGTGTTAATAAAAACTTTTTTTATAAAAACTAGTTTTATGTTATATATTTTCAAAGCAGCATAAAAGTACAGGAGGCTTTATTATGACAACTGCCAATTCTATTAATGTAGAAGTGTTTTATTTGATAGAGGCTCTTTGGTAAAAGTCCTAAATTCTCTCACTGTCTAACCCATTATTTTACAACCCCTAACATTATTAATAAAAAACTTTTGGCACCTATTTTACATTTATTGGAAACATAAATTACTAAAGTTAAGTCTGATCTTTGTCAATTATTAATATTGCTATTAATTATTAATTATAAAGATATAAAAATATGAAAAATAGAATTTAATACCAGAGAAAATATATCTAGAAAGATACAAATCATGTTAGCCTAGGTCAGCAAGATGTCAGAATAGATATTTCCCAGTTCACATCCCCCAGGGAAACAAAGATTTAGCAGTAATCCACAAACTGCCTTTGCAGGAGCATTGAAGTTCAGATAGGAGATTGTGAGTCCCCAGTGGAGTTTAAAAGGGCCACTATAAGAGGGTAGGCTTTTGCCTCAGTGGCAGGCTTACCAACGATAGTCCTAGCTTAGACTAGAAGCAGCCTCCAGCTACATCCACATTTCTCCAAAGGACGTAATTATTTTTCTTATTATGGCTGCACAGTATTCCACAGTATATATGATATATGGACCACATTTGCTTTATCCATTCCACAATTGATGGGCATTTAGATGGATTCTGTGTCTTTGCTGTTGTGAATAGTGATGTGATGCACATACAGGTGCATGTGTCTTTTTGGTAGAATATTTTTCTTTGCATATATATTCAATAGTGGGATTGCTAGGTTGAATGTTAGTGCAACCCACAGTTCTTTGAGAATTCTCCAAACTGCCCTTGACAGTGGCTGAACTAATTTACATTTCTACCAACAATGCATAAGCCTTCCCTTTTTTCTGTAATCCAGCTAACATCTGTTATTTTTTTACATTTTAACAAATGCCATTCCAACTGGTGTGAAATTGTATCTCGTGTTTTGATTTTTATTTCTCTGATCATTAGAGATAATGAGAATGTTTTCATCTGTTTTTTCCTCACTTATATATCTTCCTTTGAGAAGTGTCTATTCATGGCATTTGCCTACTTTTTAATGGGATTATTTGTTACTTGATTGATTTGTTTAAATTCCTTGTAGATTCTGACTATTATGCCTTCATCAGATGCATAATTTGTGAATACTTTCTTCCATTCTGTAGGTGGTGTTTACTCTGTTGATAGTTTCGCCTGCCTTGCATGAACTCTTTAGTTTAACTAGATTACACTTTTCAATTTTTGTTTTTGCTACAATTGTTTTTCAAGACTTAGTCATAATTCCTTCCTAGAGTTTGTTCTAGGATTCCCCTGTCTTAATTACAAAGGGAAAACATAATTTCAGCATTAGCTACTTATTCAGGTCATTACAAATAATTAAAATTAAGAATATGAAAAATTTTATTCACTTAGAGAAATAAAACATTATGTCTTTTAAGATGACAATTGTCAGGCTATATATTTGTACTTTGCCATCATTCAAGTTTATAGTCTTAAAAACTAGATAGCAATTTATGCATATATTTAAAAGTACATTAAGGAGCTGTTCCTGTGCTGATATTAGCTTGGGTTATTTTACTTTTATCATTCAAATTCGGATTTCTTTTTAATAAATTCAGAAGCAAAAAAAAAAAAAAAGAAAGAAAAGAAAAGAAAAGAAAAAATGGCAGTATCAAAATTGCATAGGAATATTCTCTTACATAACATGAGAACTTACCAAATAGACTGAGAATCATTATCAATATAACACTAATGTACAATGAACATGTCTTATAGGGTTATTTTATTTTTATCATTCAAATTTGGACTTCTTTTTTATAAAATCAGAAAATAATAGCAAAAAATGGCAGTATCTAAAATTGCATACTAATATTCTGCTTTACATGAGAGGTGAACTTTACTTATCAAATATACAGAATCAGTATCAATGAAACACTAATATAAAAATGAGCAGTGTCTCATAAGACTGCTTTTATAAAATAAAATGTTGGAAAATCAAATATCCATGAGAGCTGGATAATATTCATACAAAAATTGTTTTAGATGTGTTATATCAACTAAAAACAATACTAAATTATTGGTATAATTATTTACTAAAAATATAGAAATTAAGAAAAAATAAATTACACTGGCTCAAAAAGCTGCAAAACATCGTGCTTAAATAATATATATTTAAACATTGTCACAGTTTCCAAAATTAGAGTTTATAACATGCCCATATTTTTTTCAGAGGAAAAGCTTTAAACTGATTATCATAGTATAATGTGATCTAATAATTTATTTACGGTTAGTAATATTACTTCAGAGAATAATTTGTGCTAATAATTTTTAAGCCATGTGTAATTATCAAGATTCTTACACAGAAAGTATATTTATTTTACTTTCCTAAACAGTGGAAAAAACAATTTTCATCAAAGTATGTTTTCAAATTTCATCCAAGACAAATTAAAGTGCTAAAAATTGAAAATATTTTATAAATCACTCTGAATAATATTACTAAATCATTTAGAGTGTAATCAAGGCCAAACATTTTTCCATATAAATAGGCTAAATGAATACAAATTGTTTCTCTCACTATGAAGAACTCAACACTTATTGCAAATTCTAAATTCACAGCAATTCTTCAGGTAGAAGTTGATGGTTTTGAGCTGATTAGAAAAAAAAAGTAAGATAGATTTCCTATATTCAGTATAAGGCCAAATCTAAAAGAGGTCAAATGAAAAGAAAATATGGTCGTATAACAAAGCATTCATAGTTTAATTGGCATATTTAATAACATCTTCAGCTTAGGTTCCTGTCTATGATTTTTATAAGGTTATATAATTCACAGACTTTTGGGGATTGAATATGTGACACAAAAGACTCTATAGAAAAAGAAAATCAAATAATTTATTGAAATGAAAAATAAAAATAAATATTATATCTAAAATGATTTATACATAATTTCAATGCAATATCCTGTTTTAAAATTTAATTTTACATTTTTAAAATTTAAATAGAATTATATATTTTATTTAAGTAATAAAGTTTGTCAATAAATATATAAAAAGGATAGTTAATGCCAAGGAATGTAATAAAAATGTTTTAATGCTTTCTCAATATGTTTTGATTCAAAATTATTTAACAAAGTAACTATAAGAATGACATAAATTGAAAATGTAGAATTATAAGAAATTTATGATTGCTAATCACATAAATTATAATTATTTGTGGCATTTATAAATTTATAAGTACCGTTTACCTAAATCATTTGTGATATAATAGTTAATTAAACAAAAGTTACTTCAACCTTTCTGAGAAAAAAAATTTGAAATTTTATTATAAATGATATTACTTATCCATCAAGAATAATCTCTTACAACCTCCATATGAACTATAATTTGCAAATTAAAAATGTAGGCTGGTATTTATTGAACACATCTAAATTTGTTAATATTTTAATCTCTTCCAATATAAGGGATAAAACAAAGTATAAAATGAAACATTCTAAATAAGATTCTATGGCATTCTACATGAGTTGGTGACACAGTTATTATGGAAGGATAACTGATAGTCCTAAATAAGTTGTTATATATTTTCCCCTTTAAGTTTGTTGTTTTGAAGAACAGAGTGAACTTACAAAATTATTTAAGCTTCATTCAATTTTATGAACTCTTTCTAATGAAAAAATAATCTGCTTACGTTACACTGATAAAGGATAATACATGTTATTAGAATTAAAATATCTTCCTTGGTTAAATTTTCATTTCATAATTCAGTTTTTATTTTTCTTCTGTTATTCTACACCACATCTGGTTAAATTATGCTAAATGTTACCTCTACACATAAACTTAATTAATAAGGATTATTTCCATGGCAACTGGTATAACTTTTCAGTAAATAATAGCTTTGAAGATGCTGTATCTTTGGGTTTATGTTTTGGGTTATTCCATTAACCCTAAGAGATTTTCATATTTATTTTTTCTTGGAAAGACTTAATTTGAAAAACAAAAGTAAAGATCAGAGTTAAGTTAAAATAGATATTTCTCTTTTTTTCCTCTAAGAAATATCTACAGAGGCACAGTGACATGCTTATACCCTGTATTACACAATTGATAATTTAAAACTAAATCAAACCAGTTATTTCCAGATATGATTAATATTTCGAAGATATTTTTCCCATTGGTAAAATATATTCATTCACATTTGCCTTCACAATTATTTATTCCTTAAGGATTATACCTATTTTGTTTAGTCTAAAGCAAGAGAAGCACATCAGATTTACCTTATAGATGCTATAGATTATTTAATTTTTAATATGATTTAATTTGTATTCTTATTTATATCGAAATATAATTTGATAATAAATAATAGGTAATAATTATTTTACTTTTTATTATCTCAATGAACATTGATTAGGTTTTCTAATGTGGTAATTATCTAGAAGGACATTGAAAATAGACTAGTAAGCAAGCAGACATTGGCCCTCCTCTCATGAAGAAAGCATTTGCTTAGGTAACATTACAATTTCATATAAGGGTAATTTTATCTTTTCATATGAATGCGGAAGACTGAGATAAGTGATAAGACATAATAGAGTCACACACATTAAAGTAGTAAACATCCATGAGTCTATCAAGGTTTAAAGTGCTTCAAACACGTCATAGGGAAAATCCACAGTATGTGAAACCAGCATACAAAATGCTGCCTTAGTTGAGAGAACAATCTTAAACAAGAGAAATGAACAGTTCTGTTAAAGATTTCTACATTTCTGTGCCTTTCAATTTCTGTTTTCCTGACACCACGTTGCCGGTCTGAAATAAGCCTTTAAGTCATTCTTTTCCATGTGTTGTTTTAGACCTTACTGAATCATTTGTGGTTATTTTTCCAGCTTCTTGTTGATGGATTGATTACATACTGTCCATTTTTTTTCCCCTTTCTCTAGAGAGCACAGTACCTATCTTTACCTGTGTATATATAAACTGCACTTTGTCATACAGAACTACAATAATTTGATTTTTTTTTTTTTTTTTTTTTGTGATGGAGTCTTGCTCTGTTGGCCAAGCAGGAGTGCAGTGGTGTGATCTCAGCTTACTGCAAACTCCACCTCCTGGGTGCAAGTGATCCTCCTGCTTCAACCTTCGAAATAGCTGGAATTACAGTCGCCAACCACCACGCCCAGCTAATTTTTGTATTTTTAGTAGAGATGGGGTTTCACCTTGTTGGTCAAGTCAATTTCGAACTCCTGACCTCATTTCTTTCCACTAAGCCCCCAGCTCAGCATATCTTGTAAACAAACATTGCCTTTTTAAAAAATGGTTCCTTAACTTGGAAAAACATAGCTTCTAAACCCACTAGTATCAAAAAAGATGCTTAGCATACCAAATTGCATCCTTGGAAGCCCTTTATAATCCTAATTTTTGTAGCCAAATATATCATTCCACATAAAAATAATATGTAAATTGTGTATTTACATGTGTAATTTACATGTGTAATTACTCTGTAAATTAATTATACAGAGTAAACATGGATTCATTTCGTTGAACTCACTTGGAAACTAAAAAAATTATATAAGACAGAACTATGACAATTAATTGAACAACTTTTTTTTTTTGAAATCCTAGCAGAACCCAGGTTTAAAAAGTAAATTAAACTCAGAGAGTAGATTACTATTAAATAAGCTTATGAAAATGTTCAACCTTAATTGTGATAAGGAAAATGCAAAAAATTACTACATAAATACAATTTTATAGCCACTATGTTAAGAAAACTTATAATTTGAAAGTACCAAAAATTAGCAAGTAAAATATAATAGGAAGTTGTGAAATACTAACACTTAAGAGTATAAATTTCTTAACCACATTGGAAAATAATCATGCTTTATCTTGGAAAGTTGGGTATGTTTACTCGATCACCCTTTATTCCAGTTTTATGTATATTCATTAGAGATACTCATATATGCACACCAAAAGTGTTTACAGTTGCTTATATCAACAATGCTTATAACAGAAAAACTTAGAAACCTATCAAATATCTATCAATATGAGCACTTAAATTTTGGGAGCAGAACACTTAGGATCTCAAAGGGAATGGTAGAAAGAAAGCAAAATTTACAGATACATGTAGCAGTTGTGGGGAGGAAAAATAAAAAAGTAATTATAACTATAAAATATTTGAATTATAAGATTATATATTTCGAATTACAGTCTGCTGTATAGCGGTTAGACTTTTAAATAAAACATTTGTGCTTGTGAATTTAGATAAATTAGTAAACAAGTTTACCAATGAAAAAACTAATTAATATATTAGTATGAATTGTAAATTTTATATTGGTGATCAATCAATTCCCACTGGATTATTGACAACCATCTACATCAAGGGAGGTTTAAGTTATTTGTTTATTCTGCTTCTTGGACTTTTATTCTTGATCTGCTTTATAATTCTAGACTATAATAGAGCAATTTAGATTAGGCATATTCATTATCTTGACAGTTTATCTGATATTCAGTCTTACACATTTTCGATCCCTCAAAGAAGTGTTGCTCTTTTGGAAAAGATTTTATAGGAGTAGGGAGGAAAGGTAGAAGTAAGAAAAAGATTATGTTGGATGTAATTACCAGTTTATTAGTGGAGGAGTGTTCCAGGCAAAGTTAAGAAATGGGCTGGAAGTAGGAAGAAGGTGTGCAGTGGCTGCTTTACCTGGTTTCTTATTCTCCAATAATTATTAGAGACTCCCAACATCCCAAAGCTACTGAATTTCTCAACTGCAGATTGATTCTGGTAATTTTTTTACCAATCCTTCTTTTTGTCTGGACTTGAAGATCATTTTGTAAAAAATTTATGAAGGGTCATTTTTTAAGGCTTCATCAAATTTAATAAATCATTACTGATAAATATTAAGTAATCTTAAAAACTGAGCAAAGGGAAAAATGCATTTTTGAAGTCAGAGAAGGGGCCATTATGAAATGTCAGAGATTTCATCATCATATTTATTAATATATTTACTAAAATAAGAATAAAATAGTGTTAGTAAATATCTGATAACTCTTCCCAAGATTTAAGTAAACACTGGTTTTACAGGGTTAATATAAGCAGACTTTTTTATGAAGTTCTTTACACATGCCATTTACAAATCTTCATCAGCCACTCATTTTTTAACACACTTCAGGGGGCTGCCTGAATAATTCTTCCAGAACTTATCTCCAGTAAGGTTGTTAAAGACCCCATATCATGAATGCAATGAACATACCTTAATCCTAATTTGCCTTGCCCCCACTTTAGCACCTTATAGGGCTGGGCATGATTTTCTCTAGAAATATTATTTCTTTTGAATTTTCTATTTCCATAAAATGCCATTTTAAGTTTTCCAGCTATTTTTCTGGACATTGTTTTATAGTATCTTGTCAGTTTCTCTTCATGTATACATTCATTAATGATTAGAGGTTTTCTGAAATTTGTAGTAGACTTTTAAAACATTTAATGTGCATTACTCTCATTGTTTGAATTATAATCTGTTTGTGAGAGCTCTCATATTCACATCTCCAGCTGGGATTGCTCCGAGGCCTAAATATGCAGCTTCTTACTGACATCTGCCCTGAACTGTTCCACAGGCACTACCCATTTAGCACAAATCTTCTCTCCTAATATATACACTTTCTGTGTTCCCTAAATCAAGAAATTACATCATGGTTTACATAATGGTTTTCCCTCAGCCCCAAATCTGGAATTATTCTCGATTCTCTTAATTGTCATCACTTCTATTACAAATCCAGTTTATTCTATATCATGCATACCTCTGAAACCCACCCACCGTTTTGTTCCTCATTGTCAAGTGGCCATGATTCCTCCTCTGGATTATTGTAATATTCTCTTTAGTGATGTTTCACAATTAACTCTTCCTACTTTGTTATTTATTCTTCATTCTTTAATAATTTTTTTTTTGTAATTGTAAAACTGATGTTCGTCTGTTATATAGAACAATTGAAGGCCTTCCTAGTGATATTTGAACAGACACAAAATCTAGCCATTAATACCATCCAGGGTTTTTTTTTTTCTGTCTGACTTTCCAGGATCTTTTCACTTATCTATTCCTTTTTCTCTCCCTACCTTAGTGATACTGACTTTCATTTGGTTCCTCTATTTGTCATGATCTAGGCCAGTTTTTCTGTACCTGAAAAGACGTGTAACTCCTACTGTTCCTTTATAAGGGCACTTGCATAAGAACACAAACTGATATATATTCTTCTATCAATTCTTCACATAGAAAGCTGAAATTAACTTCCTCGTAATCATCATAATTGAAATTTATTACATGATAAACATATTTTCTATGATATTGGAGGTTTGTATTAGCACAGCACCTGTGGTAGTCTTGTTCCTCATTATAGTCTAAGTACAGAGCTTGGATAAATTGTAGGCATTAAATAAAAAGATATTTGAATTAAAATGAATAAATTAAAAACCTCTATATAAAGAGAATAATTAAAAGTACTTCACTGAAGGAAAAACACAGAAGCCCAATTTAATTAAAACATTTACTAAACCTTAAAAGAAAAAAAATGTGTTATCTTTTATTATTCTGAAATTAAATCTAGTGCGGATCAGCCAGGGCTTACAACCAGTGAGGTAAGAACTTGTAAAACCTTGAAGAAATCAAAATGAAGCAAATGTTCCCTAGAGTTTAGACGACTAGTGTCTTTCAGGTGTATACATTTTTAAAATTTTATTTCTGTTCTTTTAAAATTATTATTCAGATTGTATTGCATAAAATGAAATGTATTTATATATTTTTACTTCTACGAATATAGGCAAATATCTCTTCTAATAAAAATTTCTCTTATAATAAAGATACTTAAATAAACACATTTAGATATTTTGTATATTTATCTAGTGTTTTAATTCTAATCTTATGTTTAGCAGTTATTAATATTCCTTTAGCACAGCATCATAGGTTTCATAGACAGAGATTTCCACAACTAGGAATCCTGTACTGGAAACGCTGTATATACTGTCCTACATCTATTACACTTTAACATATTTAAGCAATTTGTTAAATTCTTATTTGTTAAATGTTCTTTTTCCATCTTCTGGCTGGGTTCAGTGGCTCATGCCTGTAATCCCAGTACTTTGGGAAGTTGAGGTGGGCAGATCATTTAAAGTCAAGTGTTTGAGACCAGCCTGGCCAACATGATGAAACCCCTTCACTACTAAAAGTAGAAAATTAGTCGGTGTGGTGGCACACACCTATAATCCCAGCTACTCGGGAGGCTGAGTCAGGAGAATCATTTGAACCCAAGAGAGAAACATTACAGTGAGTAGAGATCAGGCTACTGCACCCTAGCCTCGGCAACAGAGATCCTCTGTCTTTAAATAAATAAATAAATAAATAAATAAATAAATAAAAATATAAAAGTAAATAAATTTCTCATCTTCTAGTAAATTTCTGTTTTCAGAATTGATCATCTATATTTTCTGGCCTTTCATCCTTTTAAATATCTTAGCCAATTATTTCTGTATTCCATTTTTGTCTAATATATTCATTGATGAAATGAGGAGTGATTCTCATAATGCTGAATATCTTGATATATTAACTTCGTCTGTGTTAATCTTACTGCCTGAAGTACACTTTAAATCTTCAACTTTCTTGCATGAATTTAAAATCCGCTTATTATATTAATATGTATCTTTTAGTATTTTAATGTTGTTGCATTTTATTCTTCTCATTAATACTGAGTAGGCTACAAAATACGTTGTATTTCATACGAATATTTTACATACAGAATAAACATTTTATATACTTCTTTAGAATAAGTTACTAAAAATTTCTAGATGCAATATAGTTGAAGGAATATAATGAATTCCATGAGTGCAAACTAGTTGATTTTAGATATATTCAATGTTTTATAAAATATTCAATAAAAATGACATTAGTGTATTTTTAAAAGATATTAACACAAAGATTAGAAGTTTGCATAGATTAATACATGAAAAGTAACTCAGTTTTTATTTACAAAAAGAATAATTATTTTTAAAGACATAGTTTGGTTCTAAGTTGTGTCTTTTGACTCATTTCATTGAAATGGTGAGCTTGATTAACTCTTAAGTTAACAATTTTTCAAAGAATATATAGACACATTATATAGACACAACTTTATATAGACACAATAACAATACCATTTTATTTATATATGTTGAAGTTCAAGTAAATAAGACATACTTAAGCTAAACTGTAATACCTTCTGCAAAACGTGTCCAATGAAGCACCTTTGGTGAAAAGTTTGCTATTTATTCCAAATGCCATAACCAAAATTCATTTAATTCATGAAAAAAAAATTTTAATTAAACTTTAAGTTCTGGAGTACATGTGCAGAATGTGCAGGTTTGTTACATAGGTATACACATGCCATGGTGATTTGCTGCATCCATCCCTCTGTCATCTATTTTAGGTATTTCTTCTTATGTTAGCCCTCCCCAATTCCCCCACTCCCTGTTATCCCTCCCCTAGTCCCTCACCCTCGACTGGCTCCAACATGTGATGTTCCCCTCCCTGTGTACATGTGTTCTCATTGTTCAACACCCACTTATGAGTGAGACCATGCAGTGTTTGATTTTCTGTTCTTGTGTCAGTTTGCTGAGAATGATGGTTTCCAGCTTCATCCATGTCCCTGGAAGAGCACAAATTCATAAAACTGCCTGCTCAAGTGGCTCCTTGACCCCCTTTAACCTGACTAATAGACACTTCATGCAGGAGAGCCCTGGCTGACATCTGGTAGATACCCTTCTGGGACTAAGCATCCAGAGGAAGGAATAGACAGCAATCTTTGCTGTTCTGCAACCCCCACAAGTGATTCCCAATCAAGCAGGGTCTGGAGTGCACTTCCAGAAGACCTTTAGCAGAGGGGTCTAACTGTTAGAAGGAAAACTATAAAACGAAAAGAAATAATTTCAACATCAGCACAAAGGATGTCCACTCAGGAACCCATCCAAAAAGTCACCAACTTCAAAGACCAAAGCTAGATAAATCCACAAAGATGGGAAGAAACCAATGCAAAAAGGCTGAAATCAGCAAAAACCAGAAGATCTCTCCTTCTCCAAGGGATTGCAACTCCTCACCAGTAAGGGAACAAAGCTGGATAGAGAATGAGTTTGACAAATTGACAGAAGCAGGCTTCAGAAGGTGAGTAATAATAAACTTCTCCAAGCTAAAGGAGCATGTTCTAACCCAATGCAAGGAAACTAATAACCTTGAAAAAAGGTTAGACAAATTGCTAACTAGAATAGCCAGCATAGAGAAGAACATAAACAACTTGAAGCTGAAAAACACAGTGCAAGAACTTCATGAAGCATACACAAGTTTCAATAGCCAAATCGATCAAGTGAACAAAAGGATATCAGAGATTGAAAATCAACTCAATGAAGTAGAGCAAGAAGGCAAGGTTAGAGAAAATGAGTGAAAATAAATGAACAAAGCTTCCAAGAAATACGGAATTATGTGAAAAGATCAAATCTACATTTAATCTGTGTACCTGAATGTAATGGGGAGTATGAAACAAAGTTGAAAAACACTCTTTATGATATTATCCCCAACTTAGCAAGGCAGGCCAGCATTCAAATTCAGGAAATACAGAGAACACCACAAAGGTATTCCTTGAGAAAAGCAAGCCCAAGGCACATAATTGTTGGATTCACCAAAGTTGAAATAAAGGAAAAAATGCTAAAGGCAACCAGAGAGAAAGGTCAGGTTACCTACAAAGGGAAGCCCTTCAGACTCACAGTGGATCTCTTGGCAGAAACCCCATAAGCCAGAAGAGAGTGGGGGCAATATTCAACATTGTTAAAAAAAAAAAAAAGAATTTTCAACCCCAAATTTCATATCCAGCCAAACAAAGCTTCATGAGCGAAGGAGAAATAAAGTCTTTTACAGACAAGCAACTGCTGAGAGATTTGTCACCAACAGGGCTGCCTTACAAGAGCTCTTGAAGGAAACACTCAACATGTAAAGGAACAACTGATACCAGCCATTGCAAAAGCATACCAAAATGTAAAGACCATCAACACTATGAAGAAACTGCATCAACTAATGAACAAAAACAACCAGCTAGAATCAAAATGACAGGATCAAATTCACACATAACAATATTAACCTTAAATGTAAATGTGCTAAATGCCCCAATTAAAAGACACAGACTAGCAAATTGGATAAAAAGTCAATAGGTGTGCTGTATTCAGGAGACCCATATCACGTCCAAAACACACATAGGCTCAAAGTAAAGGGATGGAGGAAGATTTACCAAGCAAATGGAGAGCAAAAACAAGCAAGGGTTGTAATCCTAGTATCTGATAAAATGGACTTTAAACCAACAAAGATCAAAAGAGACAAAGAAGGGCATTACATAATGATAAAGGGATCAATGCAACAAGAAGAGCTAACCATCCTAAATATATATGCACCCAATACAGGAGCACCCAGATACATAAAGCAAGTTCTTAATGACCTACAAAGAGACTTAGACTCCCACTCAATACTTAATAAAACTTAAGATAATTTTACTTTATTTTCCTTTTAGGTTTAATAGTTATCAAACATGTGGCAATGCTGGAAGTTAGCTGAGCATTGTGCTTCTAGAAAATAACAAATGTTAAGAAATCTGTTCACCATTTTGTGTGTCCAAAGACCACCCACTTTTTATATATGCTGAGAACTAACCATCTCCACTATTCCAGTAAGGCTCACTGTCCACTCTGCCCCTTGACTCTCCCATGTCTTGGGGATGACTTCCTTGTACCTGAAGCTATACTATTCTAAGCCTCCTTTCTTTCTTTAAGAGGTTTGTCATTAATGATTGTTCTTTCTGTTGCAATAGCCTGAAAAAAATCATCTTCTTAATTTTTCAGTACATATTATCTCTGACTAAAGAAAGGTTGTAATTTGGTATATACTAATAATTTTAGTCTTTTTATTTTTGAATTATTCTATCTTTCCAAATGCATAGTAAAATGTTTTTGTTTTTGTTTTTGTTTTCTGAGACAGAGCCTTGCTCTGTTGCCTAGACTGGAGTGCAGTGACATGATATCAGCTCACTGCAACCTCTGCCTTTCAGGTTCAAGCAATTCTCCTACCCGACCTCCTGAGTAGCTGGGATTACAGGCACCCTCCACCACATCTGGCTAATTTTTGTATTTTTAGTAGAGACAAAATTTCACCATGTTGGTCAGGGTTGTCTCTAACTCCTGACCTCATTATCTTACCATCTCAGCCTCCCAAAGTGCTGGGATTACAGGTATGAGCCAACATACCCAGCTGTAATATGTAATTTTATATAAAGTTATAGACATAAATTTAAATGGTAATATATATGTATATGTATGGACATGCAAATATATTGCATTAGTCTGTTCTCATGCTGCTAATACATATGTACCCATGACTGAGTAACTTATAAAGGAAAGAGGTTTAATTGATTCACAGTTCCATGTGTTCAGGGGAAGCATCACAATCACAGCAGAAAGCAAAGGGGAAGCAAGACATATCTTCCACAGCTGCAGGCAAGAAAGCTTGTGTAGGAGAACCCACTTTGTGAAACTATAAGATCTTTTGAGACTAATTCACTATCACAAGAACTGCCTGGGAAACATCTGACCCCAGGATTCAATTACTTCCCACCAGGTCCCTCCCATAACACATGGGAATTATGGGAGCTACAATTCAAGATGAGATTTGGTGGGGACACAGCCAAACAATGTCATACACACACATTATTCACCTGAATTAAATAAAAGCAAGTTATAGAAAGAAGAGAAACATTAAATTATATGGAATAATTTTCATAAACTTTATATATATACACAGTTGCATACACACAAACAATTTAAGATGGCTACACAAAAAGATTAGCTAGAAATAGGTAATTTTAATCTCTTTAACTAAATGTAACTATTTAAAAATCCAAAATAGGTTCTTGAAATCTTTATATGTTTTTATTTGGGTTCAGCAAAATCTTTTGATGTTAAAATGCTAGCACCACAAAGCACCTCTGTAAGAGCCTAACAAAAAATTTAAAGAGTAATAATGGCAGAAATCTCTTTTCATTTAAAAAATTATTTATTCATAAAAAATTTTATTTTCCTGATGATGGAATATAGAAATGAAGCTCAGATTTTGCTTAGTGACATAGCCAAGTCATAATCCAGATATAGATTTTTATCCTACCATAGTGTTCATAATGAAGACATGTAGGTTTTCTATTCAGCTTTTTTACCCAAAGTTTAAATTAAAAAGAAAAAGTAGAGAGAGATCCTGTATCTTAAAATACCTTCCCTTCTCTTAGCAACCACATTATTGGCATTCAAACTGCTAACATTCTAAAATCCTCTTTTTTAAAAAAAGGATAGAACATGCTGAAGGAAAGCGTTACAATGAGAAAATATATGGGAACAAAATACGTATGTAGTGCAGAAGTCTGCACAACTAAACCAGAGTAGAGGAAAGAAGATAAGATTCCAAAGATCCAATAAAGTCAATTTGTAAAAACATATAAATCACTTCCTGTGTTTTTTATCAAGTTCAGTTTTCTCTTTCCTTAATCATATATTAAGATAATCTAAGATAAATTAACTTGTCATATTTTGCAAAGCAGCTATAAATATGAAAAATACCATGATAATAATTAGCATATAAAATTTACTCTAACAGAAGAGTTTTCAGAAAATGTATCTCCAAATAGAGTGAACAGAAACATTTTATAATAATTGTTGCTTGAAACTAAATATTTTAAAAATAAATTTATTAAATTATAATAGCAACATTGCTAAAAAATATACCTAAATAAATCTAGAAAACAGTTCATTGTTTCCTACTATCAAAAATAAACCTGTACTTATATATTAATTATTAAACATGGCAATTATATTAAATTTGGCAAAAGTAAAAGCCAGAGGAGGCACAGGCTTTGTAATATTTTAGTATAAGTGACAACAAACTATTAAAGAATATGCTTTTTAATTGGTGAGAAATACACAAAATAGTTGATTGCAGCAGGGTGGGGCAGCATCAAAGCCTCTAGTTTAACTTTGTGTGTGTGTGTGTGACAGTATCCGTATTGCCCAGGCTGGAGTACAATTACCTGATCTTGGCTAACTGTAACCTCTGTCTCTCAGATTCAAGCTATTCTCCTGCATCTTCCTCCCAAGTACCTGGGATTACAGGCACCTGCCACCACACCTAACTAATTTTTTTTATTTTTAATAGAGACGGGATTTCACCATGTCGGCCAGGCTGGTCTTGAACTCCCGACCTCTGGTGATCTGCCCACCTCGGCCTCTCAAAATGCTGAAATTACAGGCATGAGCCACTGCACCCAGCCTCAAGTTTAATTCCTTAAGTGAGTCAGTCAGTTATAGTTCTACTCAAATCTTCGAGTGCACCTAAAATTTCATCTAATGTCTATTATCTTTCATTGTATGCTAAAACAGCTTGAAGATCTATACTATTTTATAAATAATAATCTACAAAACAAAACAAGAAAATTAAGGGTTTACACTTTAAAGCACCCATATTCACCTACAGTTGAGGAATTTACTGTTAGAGTGAAAAACAATAGAATTTCGGTGATTCTGAAATGGTTCTACCCTATGCAAACAAGTTGTGTTAATGCATGTATACATTTCTTCATAGATAAATTACTAAAATTGCTACAAATATCAATGCTTACAAATTTCCATTGAGAGTAGCCTCTGTCAAAACTTTGCTGTTTATTGATTAATTTTGTTACTATAAAACAAAAAGGTATCTTCTAATTGACAGATATCAAACACAAAATGTTGAATTACAAAAGCAGCCTCAAGAAAATCATAATTTTTACTCAGCACTAAAATTTACATATTCACAGGAAGTAAGCAAGCCCTGGGCATGGATAAAGCATTCTTTTCCTCAAGGATCCCAAAACTAATAGATGTAGAAGCTAAAAATATCATTTTCCCCTTATATTAGCATGTATTTCAATTTCATATTAAGAACTTTTGACAATATATTCAGGAACACCATTCACAAAAGGAAACAATTATGGCTTTAGAGATTTTTTTCTTTTATATACTGTTGATTGCATTGAGAAAAAAAATTATATTTAGGTTTCTCCCTATTTTCAAGCCAGCCAGCCATCCTAAATTCATGTAATATTTTATTTTAAATTATAACAAATCTAGACCATGATATTATCTCCTTCTCCAAACAACATCCTTTTCCTAGTTTGTACCATTAACATGTTTATTAATGGTATTTATATTAGGTATTATTAGGAGGTCATTATAACTTTACAAGAATGTCTAATTGAGATCATTTATTCCCTCTTTTATGTTAATCCTTTCCTACAGAGCATCACGTGAGATAATGGAGGTGTGATTTTTTTCCAGTAATTTTTGTTAGTTTAATACATGACATAAACAACTTTCTCGGCTGGGCGTGGTGGCTCACGCCTATAATCCCAGCACTTTGGGAGGCCGAGGCAGGTGGATCACAAGGTCAAGAGATCGAGACCATACTGGTCAACAAGGTGAAACCCCGTCTCTACTAAAAATACAAAAATTAGCTGGGCATGGTGGTGTGCGCCTGTAGTCCCAGCTACTCGGGAGGCTGAGGCAGGAGAATTGCTTGAACCCAGAAGGTGGAGGTTGCGGTGAGCCGAGATCGTGACATTGCACTCCAGTCTGGGTAACAACAGCGAAACTCCGTCTCAAAAAAAACAAAAACAAAAACAAAAAAAAACAACTTTCTCATCCACATCCATTTTGAAATTATGGTTAGTATTTTAATATAAAAGAATAAGATAGCATAATACTACTGAATCTACTATGCATTACATTTCATGATTCTTTAATATTGTTTTAATGAGAGAATAAATAAAAATATCTTTGTCTAGTTTTGATATCCTGAAAATTTGTCATTTTTTTTCTTGCCTAGACTGAATAACCTCTGATTTAGGGGAAGTCCTTAATTCTTTTACTTTAATCATAAAATGTATTAGAAGATTATCTCTTCATGTATATATGTGTTTCTATGTATATGTGTGTATGTGTGTAGTAAATCAAAATAAGTTGAAAAACAATATTATCTGATAACCTCTAAATACTACAAACTAATTTTTCTCTGGATAGTGTATAGAATTGATATTTTCAAATATATTTTATTTTTTATTTGGCTGTACCACTGCTGGCAAGCTCGAAGTCTCCACATACATTCTTCATGGGCCTGTGTGCAATAGAAAATAATGCAGAGGCCAATATTTTCCCCTTTGTCCCTTGGTAATGCATAGGCAAGAGGCTTGCCAAGAAAAAAAATCAGATCGTATTCCTCAGATCACAAATCCTATAAATAAACAGATACTGTCTCAAATATCAATATGTTGAAATTGAGATCTGAAAGATGTCTCTAAAATATTTCTTAAATATCTCTATTTTTTGGTATTTGTAACTTGTGAAATGTTCTGTTTTTGTGTGTGACCTGGGCTCTGAAATGCTACTAACTAATAAAATACTGTATATATAATGAGACATTACTTGAAAGACTACAAAATTAACTGTTGACTTTAAGATGCTCTTCCTCACTCTCTTGCCTGCTCACTTTCTGGGAAGACATTTGTCATACTGTGAGAAACCCTATGAAAAGTCCCAAATTGCAAGAATTGAGAGAAGCTCCAGACAATAGCCAGGTAGAACCTGAGGCTTTCATCCAACATCTTTGAGGAACTAAATATTGCCATGAACCAAATGAATGAGCTTGACCTGCTACCCTCCCAAGGTTGCCTTTCAGATAAAACTCCAGCCCTGGTCAATAGCATAATTATAAAAACAAGAGGTACTCAGCTGATCCACATTCCGAATTCTGTCACTAGGAACTGTTGTTTTAAGCTCATTAATTGAGAATAAATTGTTATGTAGCAATAGAAAACTGATATCATCTTCAACCCATTGTTAGGATATATGGAGCTTAAGGGAAAAATGCAGTTTCATAAAGATACAGTGAGAAGCTGCAGAATGGCATGCACAGGTGGAATGTAGGGAATTGGGGCATGTGAATACAGTTAAAATGTTTGAGCCTTTTAGGTACACGTTTGCTTTAGTGGGATAAATACATTTTAAAAGTCCAGGATGGCACAGACATTTATAATTTTTATTCAGTTATCTCATATTTTATTTCAGTGTTAAATACTCATCTATGTTAAATCAATTATGCTCATTGGATTATTTTACTTTTATTTAAGTTTTATTATCTTGTACTTATCATATAAAATATGCAAATCAAAGTCCTGTCCTTCAGCAATCAATAAGGTAAAGAGAATAACAACAAAAATAAGTAGAATTTCATGATAATTTAAAATACAAATAAACGTCACTTTGCATGCTACTGTGAGACTATAACAGTTACTATGAATGATGAAACTGTGCAAAAAAAACCTTAATAATCAATGAAAAAAATTGATTGTTCCATGACCTATAAAATATTTTTTAAAAGATGTAAAGTGCTCATACTGTGGGTGATAAAACTATGTAGGGAAATAAAAATATAATGAAACTAACATTTATTTAGTACACTATAATTTCTAAAATTAAAAAATAAGTGTTTTATTTCTTTAAAAAAAACTTATCAAGAATAGTTTGAATATTTATTGCCTTCTTGTTATACAACTTACAGTACTAAGCAAGCATCTTTTTGTATGCCTTGGAGAATTGTCATACTTCTTTCTAAATTTGGATTGGTCCCCAATATTATATTTTATTCTTTACACTTTCAATATTAAGAAATATCTGAGAGTTATTTGAATGTGAAGTTTTTTGTGGTGTTTTTACTTTCTATAGGTCACCTCTAGTCTTTCACCATAATCAGACTCTTTATTTACATTGATAAGTTCACCATCACTAAATTACCCTGGATGCATATTTAGATTTTCAAGCAGTGGCAGTGTCAACACTGTCACAATCTACCATTTCACTTGTAATATCTATATAGTGTTATATAAATATTATATATTACAGAGATTATATATAACATTATAATATATTACATATTATATACGTAAAAGGCAAATAAATCTCAGGACTCCGAAATCATTATGCCAGAGGAAAAGTCAAACTGGGAACTACATCAGAGAAACATACCTTCCATTATATTTCTGAGTAGGATTGTTACAAATATAAAAAGTTACATATCTGTCTCACAATTTGCCCACAAGGAAATTCTTTGTGGACAAAGGACAGACGGAACTCAAAGTCATCCCTCTGGGGCTCACCTGCGACAAATGCAAATCTGTTTGCTTCCTCTGACCTATTAGTTATGTAAAAATGCAGATTAACTGAGCCAGACTAAATTTTGTGTTCAGTGGAAGGCTGATCAAGAGCTCAAATTGTGTATTCAGTGGAAGGCTAATCAAGGACTGAAAATAGTACAACTTTTTGACTCTTATCTACCTCTAACTTGGAAATCCCCACTTAGAGTTATTCCACCTTACCAGATCAAATAAACATACATCTTACACATATTGATTAATGTGTCTTGTCTCCCCAGAATATATGGAAGCAAGCTGTATGCCAATCACCTTAAGCACATGCCATCAGGACCTCCTGAGGCTGTGTCATAGGCATATCCTTCACCTTGGCAAAATATTAAATAAACTTTTGAAATTGATTGAGACTTTCCTCAGATACTTTTTGGTTGATATATGAAATTGTATATATAATATGATAATGATATTATACTACCATATATATGTGGTTGATATATGCAATAGTATATATAATACAATAATGATAATATATATTAATATAATAAAATATTATAATAATGATATACTATAATACATATTATATTAAGTACTGTATTATATTAATATACAATGGTATTGTATATAATACATGGTTTTATTTTTATAAGAAGTCAAGTAAGTTTATCACTAGGAGATAAGAAACAATGCTACACATTTGTTATCTGTGTGTAAACTGAATTACAAGAATAGCTGTGATTAAGCATTGATCAGGGCATGAGTCTGTTATATACACAGTAATGTGTGGGGTGCAGAACCAGCAGCAAAGTTTATATTTTGTGAAATTACAGTTTACATTTTGTCATAAAAATTATACTCTGTTGTTTGGGAACTGGTGTTCTTTAATCTAAATCATAAAAACTGAAATTTGTGCATATCAGTACCATGAAGAGTGAGGTTTTATTTACCTAAAACATGCTCTTTCAGAGCATCAAAGTCTTTACAACAATGATAGCACCTTGTATTTAAACTTACTTTTCTGCAGGAAATGGTTAATTCAGCAGGTCCAGGTTACTCAAATTCTATGTATTCAGAAAAACAGAGTAATTGGTCAGTTTAGGAAGAAAGATAATTTCTGAGACGGTAGAATATTCTGTTTGTTTGATAGGTGTGTTTTTGCATGCCTGAAAGTTTGGTTCTGAAGGACCAGTTATTTATGCTTACACTGTGACTTAGGGTGTCTGTATGTTTTCCTCCTAAGGAACTGGAACCTGAGTAGCTGAGTTCAGTCATGCAAGGACTAGATACCTATTTGGCAGGCCCCTATATTAGTCCATTCTTATGCTTCTAATAAAGGCATACACAAAACTGAGTAATTTGTAAGGGAAAGAGCTTTCATTGACTCACAGTTCAGCATGGCTGGAGAAGCCTCAGGAAACTTACAATCATGGCAGAAGGAGAAGCAAACACATCCTTCTTCATATGGAGGCAGCAAGGAGAAGTGCCAAAGAGAAAATAGCCCCTTATAAAACCATTACATCTGTGAGAACTCACTCATTCTCAGAAGAACAGAAGCATGAAGGTAACCATCCCCATGATTCAATTACCTCTTATGGGTCCCTCCCACCACACATGAGATTATGGGACTACAATTCAAGATGAGATTTGGGGGTGGATACAACCAAATCATATTATTTCATCCCTGGCTCCTCCAAATTTCATATCCTCGCAATTAAAACACAGTTGTGTCTTCCGATAGTCCCCCAAAGTAGTAACTTATTTCAGTATTAACTCAAAAGTCCAAATCCAAAATGACATCTGATACATGAAAAGTCTCTCCCACCCATGAGTCTGTAAAATCAAAAGCAGGTTCATCACTTCCTAGATACAATGGGGTTACAGGCATTGGGTAAATATACCCATTTCAGATGGAAGTAATTTGCCAAAACAAAGGGGCTACAGGGCCCAAACAAGTCTAAAATGCAAGAGGGCAGTCATTAAACCACATCTCATACCCAGGTCAGGTGAATGCTAGAAGTGGGCTCCCATGGTGTTGAGCTTTGGCTCCCTTGTGGCTTTGCAGGGTACAGCCCCACTTCCAGATACTTTCACAGACTGGTGTAGAGCAACTGAGGCTTTTCTAGGCACACAGTTTAAGGTGTTGGTTAATCTACCATTCTGGGTTCTGGAAGAGGTGGCCCTCTTCTCAAAGCTCCATGAGGCCATGCCCCAGTGGTGACTCTGTCTGGGGTTATGACCCCACATTTCTCTTCTCCACTGTTGTTGCAGAGGTTCTCCACGAGGACTTCACCCCTGTAGCAAATTTCTGCATTGATATCCAGGCGTTTCCATACCTCCTCTGAAATCCAGTTAGATGCTCCCATCAATTCTTGACGTCTGTGTACTTACATGCTCAATGCCACATGAAAGCTGCCAAGGCTTGGGATTTAAACCCTCTCAAGTGACAGCCTGAGTTGTAACTTTACTACTTTTAGCCTTGGTTGAAGTGGTTGGGACATGGGGTACCAATCTCTAGGTTGCACACACAGAGTTACTTATGCAAATTTCTGCAGCAGCCTTGAATCTCTCCTCAGAAAGTGGATTTTCTTTACCAGCCCATTGTCAAATTTTTCAAACTTTTACATTCTGTTTTCTCTTGAATGTTTTGCCACCTAGAAATTTCTTCTGCCAAATACCCTAAATTATCTCTCTTAATTTCAAAGTGTCACAGATAGCTAGGGCAGGAATAAAATGCCATCAGTCTCTTTGCATAGTAAGAGTGACCTTTATTCCAGTTCCCAACCAGTTCCTCATCCCTATCTGAGACCACCTCAGTTTGGACTTCATTGTCCACATCACTATCAGCATTGTGATCCAAGCTAATCACTAAGTTTCTGGGAAGTTTCAAACTTTCCCACTTTTTCCTGTCTTCTTCTGAGCCCTCCAAACTGTTCCAACAATTATTTGTTTTAGGCTCATAAGTGGCATGTCAAAATGGAAAACGACCTCAGGTACAAGTTCAGTAACTGGAAGGCTTAATGACTTCAGAGGAAAAACTGTGTAGAAATACCACACTTACTGTCTAATTAAAGGACACTAGAGAGATGGACATCTACTTAGAAAAAGAAAGATATGATCACAGAAAATGTATCATATAAAAGGTCTACAGTTTAAAATACATCCACAGTTATGGAAAAACAATAGCAGAAAATATGCAAATATTTATGTTAGTTATTTATGAATAAATGGCATTATAGGACAGTTTAACTTCTCTTTTTATACTTTTACATTTCCAGAAATTTACAGTGTGTGTATATGTATATATATCTATAATGAAAAAAAGAATTTAGCAAATTACCTTGTAAATTTAATGATGTGAATATTATTAGTATTTCAAAAGCAATTAATATTAGTATAATTTGTATTGTTTAAAATACATCAGTAGATTAAATGTATTTGTAATTATAAAAGAGAAACATAATGCACACCTTAACCTTAATGTCATCTAAATAGAAGATCAAGTAAATGTATTATTGGAATAAATTATCTGATAATTTGGTGAATAAAATTATAGAAGTTACAGTTTTTCTGGAATTTAAAACAGTTTTAATTAACAGGCTAGCCTTGAAACAAGAGTATTTTGAAAAATAATCCACGTGATATTGTAGTAATTAAAGCCAAAGACATTTTAAAATTCCTTTTAATATTGATCCCAATATTTTCATTATAGATATGGTACAGCCGTACACTGTGTAAAGATGTGTTAGTTAATGATGGACTGCCTATATGACTGTGGTCTCATAAAGTTATAATGCTATATTTTATTAGACCTTTTCTATGAGTATATACACAATGGTAAATACCATTGTGTTACTACAACTGCCTACAGTAGTCAGTACAGTAACATAATGTACAGGGTTACAAACTAGGAAAAATAGGCTATATCGTATAGCTTAGGAGTGCAGTTGGCTATATCATCTAGGTTTGTGTAAATACACCCTATGATGTTCATGCAGTGACAAAATCTCTCAACAATGCATTTCTTAGAACATATTCCCATAAGTAAGCACAGGGTTTTTAAATGACTGCATTTTAAAAACATTCTAAGTAGTATTTTAAAACCAGAAATGATGATCAATAATGTTGATAAGGAATGAGAAAACAGCTAATACATTTAAACAGTCTAATTTTTATCTCAATCAATATATATGTTGTATAAATCATCTAAGTCACAGAGATAATCAAATTATCATACTTCACGTGAAATGTGAATAACTAATTTTTCATATATTCTTGTTTAGTTATGCTCCAAATTTATTTGTAAGGAGTAAAGTTATTGTCAGAATATAAACATCATTTCAATATACTTAAAATTCAATTAACTACCTTTGGCAGAATCAATGAGACAATACTGATAAGACATGAGCATACAATAAGCAAATTCTTAAAAAATGAATTTTATTCTCTTTCAGTCAATATGGAACCAGCATGACTGACAGTGTATCGAAATTTTACTTTTTTTCACACTTTTAAAAGTGTCACCTCTGAAATAGTAGAGTTAAATATCTGCAATAAAATAAAAAAGACTACGGTTTACAGCATTAAGAGAAATAGCATGTATTTTAATCTTAGCATTGTGAAACTCATAGAGAGCTCATTTACCAAATGCCATTTACAATTTGTGAAGCAATTTGTAAACAATAGTGCCTGCTTACATAGTTCTGTGAAATTTTACTTCAGTAATATTTTATGAGGTATTTAGGATATCATACATTCCTTTATTTATTTTGGTCACTATTTTCAAACTTCTATTTTTTTACCCTTCCATTTTCTGCAGACTGCCATTTGAGGACACCTTCCACATCTGAGAAAACATGCATTGGTCTTGCAGGATTTTTCTCCTCCCAATAAAGATCAGTAAGTTAACAACCACACTGCAAGAAGTGAGTTTATGGATAGTGTTAACCACCTTACTTTGTATGCTACAGTTATGAATGTAACAGTTCTTAGAGATAAAAATCGTTTAAGCTATGGCATGAAGGGGCCATTCATATTAGACAAACATGGGTAGATATTTTTTAAATTTGGGATTATTTATTACAAATTTGTTACTAAGCTTGTTTTAAGTCAATCTCCAGAGATCATTAAAAATGAGAAGATATTCAAATAATTTAAACATTTTTTGCCTAGCAAATAAATTTATTTAACATTTTAGATTATTTCCAAATCCACACTTCCAATAATTAAGAAAATTTAATGCAGTGACCTTCTAAGTATTTTTCCAGTATATTTTAAAGTGTGGACCCAATAAAGCAAATGCATATAGTGTTTTCAACATATAACATAATATTTTATTTTATTCTTTAAATATTGTAAGATTATATTTAAACAGGAAGAGTTTCATACACATTTAACATTAAACATTTGTGAACAACTCTTGAAGGATATTATTGACTTTGCTTATGCTTAAGAAATAGTAAATGTAGAATGTAAGAACAATTTAAAATAACTGGTAGGTTTAGTACAATAGGAATACACTTTAGTGGTTTATACTTTATTTACTGATTTATCTTTGAAGAATTGAGCATAGTAATGTTTTTATTTTACATAGTTGTCTTTCATTTCTCAGGTCTGAGCCAAAGGACACTTGAGTTATCCAATCTTGCAGCCCCTAATATGGACTATTGTTGGTACTAAGGGCATTGAGAACTTCAGATTTGATTAACACCCAAGAGCTGCTACCATACAATAAACTAGGCAACTACTGGACAATAAGATGAGGCACATGTGTAAAACTTCCGCACGTAGCTTGGTGAAGAGTGGTTACACAGCCATTATTTCAAAAATTACTTTTTTCCACAAATAAAGACATCAGTTGTCTAGAGAGTATATGCTGCCATTTGCTTTTGTCATTTAAGAAGTGCTCAGTAGAGGATTTCATATAAACTTTTATTAAAAGGCAACTGTGATTTACTATCAAAAGCAACATAGACACTTCATTGAAAAAAGCGAGATTCTTAAACTTCCTTAGGGACAGTCCAGATGCATTATACTCTTTCAGAGTTCACTCTTTCTTTTCCAGGCCTTTCTCCATTTCCACCCTTCCCCTACCGGTAGGAGAAAGATTAGACACATTACTTTTTTCGTCCACAGTCAGATAATGTTTTGTTGCAGTAACTTTTATTTGTCTTCTCAAATCTCACTAAGATTGTTTTCAAGCTTTCTCAAAAATAATTCAGTTATCTGCAACCTCCCAAATATTGTATTTAAACCTATCACATTTATTTGCTTGTTTCTAGCTATTCCAAAGCATAGATTTTGTTAGTATTTCAGTAACAATTTCTTAAACAAAATTTAATACAAAAATACATATTTAAAATATAAAATCAGCTTCTCAATAACTATTAAAGATTTCAGTTAATTCTAAACTTTATGTAAATGTTAAAATGAGTTCAATATGTATAGAAATGTTTTCTTAGACTGCTGATATTTTTGCAACATTTAGAAAATGAGTAGGATAGTACAGGACTTTTTTTCATTCTTGTTAAGAATTTTATGCTATTAGCCTTCCTTTTCTGGTAATTTGTGTTCTACTAGATTCGTTAGGAGCCTTCCAGTACAACATATCTGAAAATGATGTACAATTAATATAACAGTAACAACTTTTTATTTGAATCTCTAAGCAGCAAAGTGTGAAGAATATTCAAAGTCCAGAAACTATGGGAAATCGTAATTTAAAAATGATTTTCTTTCTTTTTTTTTTTTAAATTTTTATTGCATTATAGGTTTTGGGGTACATGTGCAGAACGTGCAAGATAGTTGCATAGGTACACACATGTCAGTGTGTTTTGCTGCCTTCCTCCACTTCACCCACACTTGGCATTTATCCCCAGGCTTTTTCAAATAATAGAATTGATGTTGCCTCTGGGTCATCTGTCAATATCTAAATTACTTAAAGCTTAAAAACAGAAGGCAAATTTCAGACCATGCAGAATAGTAGACCTTATCAAAGAGTACACATAAAACCAGTATTAATAAATGTAAGGAAAATATAATTCTTCTACAGAAGAAAATTAAATTCTTACTAATTTTTCTTTAACTTCTACGTGTGTGTGTCACACACACACACTCACAAAACTGTAATAATCTTAACTTTATATGAATTTGAGGACCTATTTTACACCATCAAAATGTTCCACAATGGCTATATAATTTAACTTTTAAAATTACTTTTAAAATTACTTAGTCATCATTTAGAAAACTAGCAAACAAAAAATTAAAAATATTTTTAGAGAAAATTATTTTTAAACATTTAATAATTTTAATTAAAATTGAATTTCCTAAACACCAGTCTCTGAAGCATAAGGAAACAAAGTACTATGATTGACAGTAAAAAAAAAATACAGCAGAATCAGACCCACATGAACAGAAGACACAAAAGCAACATGTCTTAAAGTTCCCAGGAGAAATGGATTTATGTCTGTGCACGCATATATACAGAAAGAAATGTATTGTATGGAATTAGTTCATGTGTTTAGGGAAGCTGAGAAGTCTCAAGATGTGGAGTCAGAAAGCTGCAGAGCCAAACGAACAAACAACATAGTTTTATCTGGGTCTGATGCCCTGAGATTAAGGAGCCTTGAAAGTGTAAGTTTCAGTCTTCATCTTAGTCTCAAGTCAAGAGAAGACCAATGTCTCATCGCAAAGACAGGCAAAGAGAGTGAATTCTTTCTTACACAACCTATTGTCGAGGCCATCAATAGATTAAATGAGGCCTACCTATGTTGGGAAAGGCAATCTAATTACTGTCTTTATCAAATATTTTTCTCATTAAAAAACACCTTCACTACCAGGCGAGTCTCGCCAGCAGTGTGGAGACTGTGAAAGGAGAGGCCAGGGAAGGTTTTCCCCACGACAACCCCCCTTGAACAGCATGCAGTGCTAAGTAGGATCCAGAGAACCCCCAGGAGCAAGCAGGCTTACCCCTGCACGCTATTCTTCTTCTTCTTTTTTTTTTTTTTTTTTTTTTTTTTTTTTTTTTTGAGACAGAGTTTCGCTTCTGTTACCCAGGCTGGAGTGCAATGGCGCGATCTCGGCTCACCGCAACCTCTGCCTCCTGGGTTCAGGCAATTCTCCTGCTTCAGCCTCCTGAGTAGCTGGGATTACAGGCACGCGCCACCATGCCCAGCTAATTTTTTTGTATCTTTAGTAGAGACGGGGTTTAAGGTGAGCAAATAAAGAACAAGGTGAAGATACTTAACATCTGAAAGCCAGCACTATCACCAAGGTTCAGAGAATTGTAAGCCGCCATGTGACTGTGAATATAGTCCTAGCACAAACCTGAAAAAAAAAGGAGAAAAAAATTACTTTAAATTGTGTTAAAATACTGACTGGGCATGGTGGTTCATTCCTGTAATCCCAGCACTTTGGAAGGCCAAGGTGGGTGGATCCCTGAGGCAGGAGAATCGCTTGAACCCAGGAGGCTAAGGTCGCAATGAGCCAAGATCACACCACTGCACTCCAGCCTGGTTGACAGAATGAGACTCTGTCTCATAAAACAAAAGCAAACAAACAAACACAAAAAGATTTGGTAAAATACAGTTAATATAAAATTTACTATGTTAATAAAAGGTATTTTAAAGAAAACAAAAAGCACTTCACAGATACAGCCAGAACAATGTCTCGTCACATCTCTGGGCACCCCATGTGCCAGTCACATTTATACATAAAACTAAACATCACACAATATTTAATAGAAGTAAAGAAATAAAATAGGAATTAAAAATATGATAGGAAAACGTTAGGGTATAAATATAAAAATGAGGCTATAGGGTAGATTTGATTGAAAATTCAAATCAATAAATAAAAGAAACAAATTTATTAATTATGTAGGAGGTATGTGAAATAAATGTGATCACACACCTTTATATAGTATTTTACATATGGGAAGTACCCAGAACTTAAAGTATAATTAAAAAAAAAAAAAAGAAAAAAAGACACTCATTCAACATAAGGGAAATTTGTAAGATAGAAACAATAGGTAAAATCACCTGGAATTAATAATCTAGGTAATATCAACATAAGGGAAGATGAGGAGTAATGATACAAGACTGAAACAAATATTTGTTTTTTTTTATGAACAGTTAATTAAAACTTTGTATTTTTTTAAACTGAGGAGAAAAATTGAAACATTAAAAAACTTACAGAATTTAAAACATATACATATTTAAGAATGCCAAGTGTGGGTGAAGGGGAGGAAGGCAGCAAAACACACTGCCATGTGTGTACCTATGCAACTATCTTGCACGTTCTGCACATGTACCCCAAAACCTAAAATGCAATAAAAATTAAAAAAAAAAGAAAACTATTGAATTCTAAACAATATAAACATAAAAGAATATCAATTAGACCAATAAAATTAAAATCAGATTATCTAAAAATTAGAACATCTTAAAAGCAGCAAAAAGATATGATTGATCCCTTAAAGAATAATAAATAGACTTACAGCACACTTCATAACAACAGCAATGGAAGTTAAGAAAAAAAGTGAATATTCTCAACATGCTTTGAGAAATACATTTCAACATTGGAATCTATATCCACCAAAACTATCAATTTAAGGGGGATACAAAAAAAAAAATCAGTTAATTTCCAACTAAGAATCACTAGGAAATTTTTTAAAGGTATATTTCTAAGATTAAAGAATGAATGGTGAAAAATGTGTTTCTGGTTAGAATGAGGTAACAGAAACAATATTTGTCTTCCCATTTGAAACTACCAAATATAGAATAAAGAAAATAAACAGCAGTTCTCAAGAAATGACATTTGAGACAACAAAGTAGAGGAATCTTTGAAGTATGGGTAACAAAGGACTTGAGCCTTATCAACTCACTGCATTGACACAGTTTCTACGTCATGATCAGCAAGGTAGATTCAAGCAAGTCTGCCAAACGGCCTGAGTTAGTTAAGGAGAGAGAGCTGAACATCCATGTAGACCAAGACTGCTATTATTTGCCAGTTCGAATAATGCCAGAATATTTTAAAAGAATGATACATCCAGAGATACATGTGTTTATCTGAATAGTGTAAGATTGGTTTATGACTATAAAATTTCAATGTGTTTCATTATATAAAAATATTTTTAAAACTATCTTAATATATATAATTATTACATAGAATCAAAAATACATTTTTAATAAAAATCTTAGCAAATTAATAATAGAAGAGCATGGTCTTGATCTGATAATGAACATCTAAGTAAGGCCTACAGATAAAAATAAACAAGAATAAATATAAAATATTTTATTCCCAACATCAGAATTAAGACAAGGATTCTAGCCTCTCAGCATTTCTATTCAGCTTTATACTAGAGGTACTACATAGTGCTTTAGCCAAGAAAATAAGGAACAGGCATCAAGTTTGAAATGTAGAAATAAAATTGTTCTTATTTGTGGATTATATGATCGTGTATTGAGAAAATATGTTATAGTATCAAACACCCACCTAATAACTATGTTTATCAAAGTTACAATATTCAAGAACAATAGACAATAATCAATTGTATTTCTGTATATTGTATATGCTACAAAAAACTACTAGAAATTGAAACTTAAATGTAATACTAATTAAATTAACAGCAAAAATAGAAAATACTTGAGAATAAGTCTTTTTTGTTAATGTGAAAGACCACATCTACTCATGGTTAAAAAAACAAAACAAAACAAACAAAAAAAACAAAAACAAACAAACAAAAAAAACTCTTAATGAAATAGGAACTAAAGGGAAATTCCTTAACTCGATAAAGAATGTCTGTCAAGAAAATAGAAAAACTGAAACATTAAAAAATATTAACCTCATACTGGTGAGAAACTAGAAGCATTTGCACTAAGAGCAGGAAAAAAGGCAAGGATGCCCTTTTTCACCACTCCTTTGCAACATTTTACATAAAGAACTAGCTAATGCAATGCCAAAAATAAATAAATAAATAAAATAAACAAAAGACATGCATTGACAGAAGACATGATCATCTATGTATAATGTAAAAGGATCAACTAAAACTCAAAAAATTATAAAATTATTATAGTGAGATTGCAGGATACAAAGTTATGTACAAGTCCATCACTTTCTTATACAATATCACCCTCTCATATGTACTAGCGATAAACAATTGGAATTTACAAGTGGAAACACAATACCCTTTATATTAGCACCCTAAAGATGAAATCCTTAGGTATAAACCTAATAAAATGCGTGAAAAATCAATAGAAGAAAAACTACAAAACTCTAACGAACAAAATCAGTGAACTAAATAAATGGAGAGATGTTACATGTTAATGGATGAAGACTCAATATTGTTACAATGTCGGTTTTTCCCAACTTGATCTATAGATTTAATGCTATCATGATCAAAATCACAGGTAGTCATTTTGTAGATAATAATAAACATATTCTAAAGTTTATATGGTTAGTCAAAACACCCAGAATGGCCAATGAAATACTAAAGGAGAAGAACAAAGTTGAATGACTGACAATACTCAAATGTAAAACTTACCGTAGTGCTACAGTAATCAAAACAAGTGTAGTATTACAGAAAGAACAGACAAAAAGATCAGCGAAAGAATAGAGAGCCCAGAAATACACTCACATAAACATAGCTAACTGATCTTTGACAAAGGAACAAAGAAACACAATGGAGCAGTGTCTTCAACAAATGTTCCTGGAACAACTTGATATCCACATGCACAAAGAAAAAAATGACCTAGAGGCCGGGCGCGGTGGCTCATGCCTGTAATCCCAGCACTTTGGGAGGTTGAGGCGGGTGGATCACGAGGTCAAGAGATCGAGACCATCCTGGTCAACATGGTGAAACCCCATCTCTACTAAAAATTCAAAAAAAAAAAAAAAAAAATTAGCAGGGCATGGTGGTGCGTGCCTGTAATCCCAGCTACTCAGGAGACTGAGGCAGAAGAATTGCCTGAACCCAGGAGGCGGAGGTTGCGGTGAGCCAAGGTTGTGCCATTGCACTCCAGCCTGGGTAAACAAGAGCGAAACTCCGTCTCAAAAAAAAAAAAAAAAAAAAAAAAACCTAGAAACAATTTTTAGGTCAAATATACCTAAATGTAAAACACAAAACTTTGCAACTCCAAGAAGATAACATAATATAAACCCTAGATGACCTTGGGAAGGGGGATGACTTTTTATATACAATATCAAAAGCACAAAATATGGAAGAATAAATTAATAAGCTGGACTTCATTGAACATTTAAAAACTTTTGCCCTGTGAAAAAGAACGTTAATAGAATTAGAAGACTTGTAACAGACTGGGAGAAAACATTAGCAAAAGATACATTAAATAAAATATCTCAACTATAAAAAGAATACTTAAAACTCAGTAATAAGAAAAAAAACTCATTTAAAAATATGCCTAAGCTTCATAAGGAATCTCACCAAAAAGATGTATATAAATGAGGGAATGTGTTCTTTTCCCAGGTCCATGAGAGGGCATGGTTTTAAGGGCAAGAATTTCCCAGCGCCATGCCCCCCTCCCATCTCTCTCCATTTGAGAGATTATGTTTGAATTTTGCAGGTGCAGGAAGAAACCAAAAGCAAATGACTCCAGTGGAAGTTTAAAGAAACTCTTTTCATTGGCCAGAGGAACCTGGGAAGGTGGGAATTTCTCCCAGGATAAATTTGCCTGCTCCTTCACCCACTCTGAATTTCCAGCTCTCTGGAATCCCCTCCCACATGGTGGGAGCTCCCTTTCCCCTCTGGAGTTTCCTCTCTGGAATCCTCTTCCACACTGTTTGTGGAAGCCTTTCTCTTCTCCTTTACTTCTCTTTTCTCTACCTAAATAAATCACCTTTCTGCAACACTACTTGGGTCCAATATTTACTTTCATGGCATATGGTGCACCTGCAGTGATCCCATCACTTATTTTTTAAGAGATTGGAGGCCAAGAATCCACAGCATTCTCTTGAGGAAACTGTGCCTCACCGGCACTCAAGAAAAAAAACCCGGTTACATAAATATATATTTCATATCATATGTCATCTGAGAAATACAAATTAAAACAACAGAGATACCACTCTGTGCCTACTAGAATGGCCAAAATCCAGAACATGGACAACAATTCATTCATAGTTTGTGGGAACACAAAATGGTAGAGTCACTTTCAAAGACAATTTGCTTGTTTCTTACAGAGCTAGATATAGCGTTACCATAAGATTCATCAGTAATACTTTTGAGTATGTACCCAAAGCAGTTAAAAGTGTACGTCCACACAGAAACCTGTATGTGGATGTTTATTCATAATTGTCAAAATTTAAAAGCGGCCAAATTGTCCTTCTGAAGGTGAATAACTGAGTAAACTGTGATGCATCCACACAATGGAGTGTAATTCAGAGATTAAAACAAATGTTCTATCAAGCCATGGAAATACATGGAGGAGCCTTAAATGCATATTATTAAATAAAAGAAAACAATTTCAAAAGGTTACATACCATATAATTCCAACAATATGACAGCATAGAAAAGACAAACCTATGGAGACAGTAAGACGTTCAGTGTTTGTTAGAAGTTGTGGGCAGGAGGAATCAGTAGGTAGAGCACAGTAGAGGACAGAGGATTTTTAGGGCAGTAAAATTACTCTGTATGATACTATAATGATAAATACATGTCATTATATTTTTATCTAAACTCATAAAATGTATGACACCAAGATAAGCTACAGATTCTGAATGATAATGATGTACCAGTGGAGGTTTACAATTTGTAACAAATGTATCTCCCTGGTGTGGGATTTTGAGAACTGGGGAGACTACATGTATGGGGAGAAGGTATATATGAAAATATAATTTCATATACTCAGAATTTCACACTCTGCCAAACTAAGGTTACTGAGCAAAGGAGAAATAAAAGCATTTCCAGACAAGCAAGCACTAATGGGGTTGGTTACCACTAGACAAGCCTTACAACAGATCCTTAAGGGAGTGCTAAACATGGAAATGAAAAATCAATACCTTCTACTACAGAAACACACATAAATACATAGCCCGAAGGCTATATAAAGCAACAACAGAAGAGAAACCACAAGGCAATAAGCTAACAACTTCATGATTGGATCAAAACCTCATATATCAATACTAATATTAAATATAAATGATCAACAGTCCCTACTTAAAAGGCATAGAGTGTCATGTTGTATAAGAATACAAGACCCATTCACCTAATGTTTTCAAGAGACTCAACTCACATGTAACGACAACCATAGGTCCAAAATAAAGAACTAGAGAAATATCTACTCCACAAATAGAAGTAAAAAAGATCAGGAGTCATTATTATATCAGATAAAACACATGCTAAAACAATAACAGCATAAAAGGACAAACTAGGTAATTAATGAATGATAAAGAGTACAACTTAAGAAGAAAACTTACCTATCTTAAATATATACGCACCCAACATTGGAGATCTCAGATTAATAAAGTACTTCTAGACCTGCAATAACAGACAGGCAGCCACACAATAATAGTGGAGGACTTCAGCCACCACACTGACAGCATTAGACAGATCGTTGAAGCAGAAATCTGACAAAATTCTGGACTTAAACTTGACATTATTTCATTTAACAAACAAACAAAAACCTCAAGAAACTTAGCATCAAAGGAAAATACCCCCAAAATAGTAAGTGCCATCTATGACAAATTCTCAGCCAAATTCATACTGAGCAGGTAAAAACTGGAAGCATTTTTCTTGAGAACTGGAATAAGATAATGATGTCCACTCTTACCACTCCTATTCAACATAGTATTGAAATTGCTAGCCAGAGAAATAAAGAAATAAAAGGCATTTGAACAGGAAAAGAATAAGACAACCTATATATTTTTATGGATCATATGATCCTTTGCCTAGAAAACCCTAAAGAGTACACCAAAAGGCTTTTGAAACTGATAAGTGATTTCAGTAATGTTTCAGAATACAAAATAGATGTACAAAAATCAGTAGCATTTTTATGCACCAAAAATATTCATTCTGAGAGCCAAATTAAGAACATAATCCCATTTATGATATTAACAAAACACTAAAAAACCTAGGAATATGTCTAAACAAGATAATAAAATATCTCTACAAGTACTAAAAAACACTACTAAAGAAAATCATAGATTATAGAAACAGAAAATCATTTCATGCTCATGGATTGGACAAATCAACACTCTTAAAATGGCCATACCTCCCAAAGCAATCTGTAGAGTAAAAACTATTTCTATCCAACTGACCACATTACTTTTCACATAATTAGAAAAAAGTATGGTAAAATTCCTATCAAAGGCCAAAATAGTCACAATAACTATAGCAGTCCTAAGCAAAAAAAAAAAAAAAAAAAAAAAAAAAAAATTGAAGCATCACATTACCCAACTTCAAACTATAATATATGGCTAGAGTTGCAAAAAACAGCAACTGGTGTTTTTTTGTACTGGTGGTACAAAAACAGATACATAGATCAATGGAACAGAATAGAGATCCCAGAAATGAAGCTACACACCTGCAGCCATCTGATCTTTGACAAAGTCAACAAAAAATGAGCAACGGAGAAATGACTACCTATTCAATAAATGAGGCTGAGATAGCAGGCTAGCCACATGCAGAATAAAAATGGACCCCTATTTTTCATTACATACAAAAATCAATTCAAGATGGATTAAAGATTTAAATGTAAGACCCCAAGCTATAAAAAGCCTAGAAGAAAACCTATGAAACATTATTATAGACATTGGTCATGGGAAGGCATATATGACTAAGGTCTCAAAAGCAATTCCAAGAAAAACAAAAATTGACAAGTAGTATCTAGTTAAATCAAAGATCTTCTGCACAGTAAAATAACCTATCAAAAGAGAAAACATACAGCCTACAGTATAAGAGAAAATATTTGAAAACTAGGCCTCTGGGAAAGATTTAATATCCATAATCTAGGAGGCACTTAAACAATCGAACAAGTAAAAAAAACAGGTAGCTCCATCAAATAATGGGAAAGAGACATGAACAAGCACTTCTTAAAAAAATGCATACACAGTGCCAACAAACATATCAATAAGTGCTCCACATCACTATTCATCAGAGAAATGCAAATCAAAACCACAATGAGATACCATTTCATACCACTCCAAATGGCTATTATTAAAATGTCAAAAAAATAACATGCTGGTGAGGCTATAGAGAAAAGGGGACAAATATGCTATTGATGGCAATGTAAATTAGTTCAGCGACTGAGGAAATAAATTTGGAGATTGTTCAAATAACTTAGTATTACTGTTTGACTCAGCAATCTATTACTAGGTGTATACCCCTCCCACCAAAAAATATATATATTATACAAAGAGATTGTTCTTTTTAAATTGTTGAATAATATTTTGTTTCATAGATGTTTAACCATAGACCCATTAAGGGGTCAATAGTTGAATTTATGGATTATGGATTTATTATCATGAATTTATAATTTATTATTATGGATTTATCCAGATTTTGGCAACAATGAACAATGCTGATGTAATTATTTATATACAGGCTTTTGCATGAACATTATTTACTTCTCTGGGATTACTGTCCACAATGTTCATTGGCCTATTCATCACAGCACTATTCACAATAATAAAGACAGGGAATCGGCCAGGCACAGTGGCTCACACCTGTAATCCCAGCACTTTGGGAGGCCAAGGCAGGCAGATCACCAGAGGTCAGGATTTCAAGACCAGCCTGGCAAACATGGTGAAACCCCGTCTCTACTAAAAATACAAAAATTAACTGGGCATGGTGCACACTCCTGTAATTCCAGCTATTCACGAGGCTGAGGCAGGAAATTGCGTGAACCCAGGAGGCAGAGGTTGAAGTGAACGGAGATCTCACCACTGTAGTTCAGCCTGAGCGGTAGAAGAAGACTCTGTCTCGAAAAATAAAAATAAAATAAAATAAAATAAATAAATAAATAAATAAATAAATAAATAAATAAATAAATGGAATCAACCTAGGTCCCCAACAGTGATGGACTGTATAAAGAAAATTTGGTATGTATACACCATGGACTAATATGCAGCCATAAAAAAGAACAAACTCATGTTCTTTTGCAGCAACATGGATACATCTAAAGGACATAATTCTAAATAATTTAACACAGAAAACTAAGTACAAATTAACACACAAAACCAAATACTAGATGTTCATTTATAAGTGGGAGTTAAACATTGAGTTCTCCTGAACATAAAGATGGCAACAATAGAAACCAGACACTACTGTAAAGAGAAGGGAGGCAGGGGAACAAGGGCAGAAAAACTATCTATTTGGGTGCTATGCTCAATACCTGGATGAAGGATCATTCATATCTCAAACCTGAAATGTAATATACATAGGTAACAAATATGCACATGTAGTGCCTGAATCTAAAATGAAAGTTGAAGAAAATATGAAAATAAAACATAAAAAAAACCAGATTCCTTCAAAAGTTAAATTGTTTACATAGAAATAATTATAGATTCACGTGCAGTTTTAAAAATTAAAAAAAAAAATGTCATTTACCCATTACTTAGTTTTCCCCAATGGTTACATCTTGAAATGTATAATACAGTATCATAAACAAAATAATGACACTGATACTGTCAAGAGCTGAGGCATCACCACAGGATCCCTCATGATGTATTTTATAATAACACCTATTCCTCTACTCTAAAATGCTGGAAACCATTGATCTGTTCTTTATTTCTGTGATGTTGCCATTTCAACTTGTGAATGGATTTATGTAGTATGCAACTTTTCAGAATTAACTTTTATGATTCTGCATAATTCTCCAAGATTCATCCAGATTGTTATGTATGGCAATAGGCTTTTTTCTTTTCTTTTTTTAATTGCTGAATAGTATTTTCTTTTACAAGTGGTTGACCACAGATCCATTGATGAACATCTGGGCTTATCCAGATTTTGACAATAATGAGTAATGCTGATAATTATATCAGCATTATTTATACACAAGTTTTTCATGAACAATACTTATTACTTGTAATATTAATGTTCAAGGGTGCAGTTACTGGATTATATAGTGGTTGCATGTTTACTTTTAAAGCTCTTCCAACCACGCCATTTTCAAGAAAAGTTGTAGCATTTTGCATTCCTATTAGCAATATATGAGTGATCCAGTTTCTCCATATCTTTCCTAGCATTTGATATTGACACTTGTTCTCATTTTAGCCAGTGTGATAGGTAGGTAATGAATGTCATTGTGATTTTAATTTGCATTTTCCTAATGGCTAATAATATAGAACACATGTTTTGTGAGCTTATTTGATAAATATAGATTCCCTGGTGAAATAACTATTCTTTTATTTTTGCCCATTTTCTAATCAGATTGTTTTCTTACTGTTAACAGTATTCTTTATATATTCTAGATATTGGTTCTTCACTAAATATTTTAAAAATACTTTCTTTAGCTTGTCTTTTTATTCTTTCTTAAAAATATCCTTGGTGGAACAAATTTTTTAAATTTTGATGAATTCCACATTAACATTTTATTTGTTGTGCTTTGTTGCTTAGTGTAAGAAATCCTTGCCTAACTGTAGATCCCAGTCTTTGCCTAACCATAGATCCCCTACATTTTCTCTTTTCTTGAAAGGTTTTATAGTTTCATGTTTTTCATTTAAGTTTATAAATCATTTTGAGTTAATTTTAGTGTAAGATATGAAGCTTAGGTTATATGAGTTATAGCCCATGCCCACCATTAAAGTTATTTGTAACAGGGAGTATAACTCCCAATCAGATGAGAGTAATAATATATTAAGATTTTTTAAATTACTATATTAAGTAAGGCAAGAGAGAGAAATTGTTGAAAAGAATATAAAACGAAAGAAAATGCTTCAAATGTCAATTAAAATAATTCCAACTATAATCATAATAAAATCAAAAACTTGCAAAAAACTAAACAATATGCCAGACACATGGTTTTCATTATAATGCTAATTAAACTATTTTGATAGATTAAAACACATGGCATATACATTATTAGAGATAAAAATGGTCACAACCTATTCAAAAGCTTTAATTCAAAGAAAACTATAGGAATTAAATGTTCATACCCCCATTCATGGATTAATGAGTTATGGGATTAATAGTTTATCAAGAGTATGAAACAGGTGGCTTTACAAGAGAATTAAGAGAGACATGAGCTAGCAGACAGCCTTGTCACTCTGTGATGCCCTGTCTCAACTCAGTACCCTTCAGCTACTCATCAGAATTACTATTTAAGTGCTCATATCAGTTTATGACTCAAATGGCATGGGCTACAAGTAAGCAAAGTTCAGCTAGAACGCATATGCACCCGTCTCTCCACATTTGTGAATTTCAATTTGCTCTGAAACCACAGTTCTCTTATGGGTATAATACAATTAATTAATTTTAAAGTTGTCCAAATTTTTTCTGTTGTAAGATATTGAGTGATTATTTTGAAGCTTTGTAGATGCCAAAAATTAACTGAAAGCCAAATATTAGCCTTTACTTCACTAAAGAAAGGTATTATCTAAGGTCTTATTCACTAGATACAACTCATTTCCTAGGGAAAACATGTTAAACATGCTAAAGAAAAGCCAAGAGATAATACTCAGGCTCTCTGTAAATTATAATTGTTAACAAAAAAAAAAAAAAAAAAAAAAAAAAAAAAAAAAAAAAAACAAGTTTTTCCTTTATTTAGACAATTTTAACACCAGGATTGGTTAGTCAGATTGTTTGTATTCTTCAATGAGGCTACGTAACTTTGTAATTTTAATATAATTTTGTCTTAAAATACAATTACTACATGTTAACATTCATGATTACTAATTATGGCACGATTCTGGAAGAGTATAAAGTGTTTCAAAAAATTTAGATACATATAGTGAAATATATGACATTTTATGTCATTTGTCTTTTATATATTAAAACGAGCCTTGCCCTGCCAATAAAATCTATTCATTTTATTATAGTCACTCTGGCTGTTATATTTATTACTATATCCACCTGGCATATGAATCTGCACTCTATGCATTCTCCTTTTATTGAACAGAATTTATGACCACTTTCAAAGCTCAATGAAATAAAACAAACAATTTCCAGCAGGATTCACCAGCAGAGTAGGTGAGCATTTTGTTGATACTCTGCACAGGAGATTGAGCTTAAAATAACTTTTGAATATTGTTAGGGGCTTGATGTACCTAATTTAAGTACAAGGTGGGATGTGGTAGCACTGTATGAATTTATTGTTGCTGCAAGACAGTATTCTATATTAAAAATTCTATACTAAACTTACAACTCTACGAGAAATTTTAGTCAATGCTTGATGTTGAGTGGCATTACTCAGCATTGTTAGATTATTGCTTGGAATTATATACAATTTTAAGATTGCCACTGCAAGTTGAACCTCACGAACTTTAAGTCTGCATGTCATGACAATACATTAAAATGTCTTCAATAATTGTGATTAAACTCTTGGTTCCATCCTTCCCTTGCCTATAAGTGAAGAAACCTTTTCATTATGTAAATATAGTAGTCATCTCTTTACACAAATGACTGAATCTGAAAATAGATCCATATCTACATCACTTTGTACAGTGTGTTATTTAAGAGTGTGTGTGCAAGCACATATGCAAATGAATGCATTTTGCATTGGTAAGTTTCATTTTAAAGCAAAACAAGTCTAACTCATATTGTTAACTGGAGAATAACTATGTAAAGAACTCTATCATTTAGCCATCCTGGTTTGCACTAATAAAAATCACGAAACTATCCAGTGATAGTGACAATGTATTTTCTTCTTGCTTTAGGCACTGCCATTCACATTGCTAGGTTAAAGACAAAATAAACTGCTAAATGTGGGTGAAGGGGCAGAAGGCAGCAAAGCACACTGCCATGTGTGTACCTATGCAACTATCTTGCATGTTCTGCACATGTACCCCAAAACCTAAAACGCAATAAAAAATAAAAAAAAAAAATTAAAAAAGACAAAATAAATTAACATTGTTTAACAAATACACTCAGCACATTAAATGGACTGTGAAGACTTTAATACTGTACTGGTTTACAATCAGATAAGAGAAAAATCTAAAAACATGAAATAGTTATTGAATAAACTAGTTCTACAAGTATAAAATAAACATATTTAGTATTACAAATAAAATGATGCAATAACTATTCTTATTAAAAGTGTGTAAAATTCGTCTTTGGTGAAGTTTTATAAGTTATTTAAAAGTAAGAACACCTATAGAAATATCTCTCATCTTTTTGACATCCAATGTATATTTCTCTGCAGGGTAAAGAAGAAATAATGACTCTTTTTCCAGGTCATTTGATTAGGCGGAAATAAATTTACCTCTGATTAGTTTTCAGAGAACTTTCTATTCCAATGCACACACACAAAACGCAATGCTTTGTGCTCACATACCTACCTATTTTCTAATTTTTTCTGTCTACTATTAATTTTCTAGGCTTAAATGCAATGTTGCATATTTTATCTACTTGATATTGCATCCTTCTTGCAAAATATTAGGAATTCTAGTTACCAAATAGATGTATAAAGTTATTTAATAATTATACAAATATGGCACGTAGAGCCCTATGGATTTTTTTTCCTTCTTGAATATAGCAATGGAGTAGGTAAGCTAATAAAACAGAACAAAAATAAAATATTAAAGGAAATTTACCAAAAATCAACAGGAAATTTTATACTAAATAAAATGCTAAAGCAATTTTCATTAATGTTACAGTAAAATAAACATTTCTACTATGCCAAATATTATCTATGATTAAATAAATCTAAAGCTAATGTAATAAGAGATTATAATTAGCATACTTATGGTAACGCCCAAATCATCAGGATTTATAAGTGATAAAATTGTATGTAACAAAAACAGTAATGCTTTGTAAAATGACTAGAGTTACTAAGGTAATTTATTAAGAAGGAGAAATAAAAACATATATATTAAAATAATTATAATATGTTGGTTCCAAAGAAAATGAAAAGTTATTCTCTGGAAAATTGAGAAAAAAACCTATGAAAGGCATTGGAATATACATATTGAATATATACTTGTTATATAAAATAAATCATATTAAAGATGTAATTCATGATGTTATAAGGGAAAATTATACACTACTTAAAAATGTGTCTTGAGACTACCTAATTTTTTAAAGTGTTAGTCTTTCAAATATTAACACAAAATAATATAACAATTAGTATAAACTGATTTATGTTTATCTGACAAAGTATTGTATAACTATGAGAAATAGTTCTATTCTATAGAAATAGTGTATTCTATTATATGGGTTAAAAACATGTTTATTAAAAAAACACAAATGACTCTTGTGTCTGAAAATAATTAACAGGAAACCTGGACTACGCACAAATTTTGGCAAGTCTATATAAATGAAATCCAAAGAATGCAGAAAAATACTGCAACAAAATAGCAATCAAATAGCTCACATTCCTAATGTGCTTTAAGCTTTTATATATTGATAGGTAAAATATTCGAAAAATAAGTGGAAAAATTATGAAAATATATAAACACCAAAAATGTAATATCTATTTTGATAATAAGAATTTCTAGTTAAATTATTATGGTATATCACTATTGTCCATTAGATGGCAAAATATTTACAAAGAAAAATAATTTCCACTATTAGGTACAAGGCAGATTATTCTAATGTGCAAAAAGATTGACCAATTTCTTCAAGATTTTAAAAGGGAAATATGAAATAATATATTCAAATTGAAAAATATATTTACCTTTTAACATTTCGTTTTAAGTTCCATGTTGCTCTAATAACACTTGCAGTAAAAAGATGTGTCATATAAAGATTGTATAGAAACATGTTTATAAGTTTGTTATTTTGTTAGCATAAACAGGAGACCTGACATCTCAATAATAGAGAAGGCTTTGGTAAACTGTGTGGTATTTGTAACATGCTGATTTGGAGCTCTTAATTAAATCTTGCCTAGAAAGACTTTTAGAATGTATCCTTAAGTTAAAACAACAGTAACAACAACAACAACAAAAAAAAAAAAAACAGAATAATTGTGTAGTATATTCTCATTTTTAAAATATCAAGCCATTTGATAACATGACTCAAAAAAACATAGCTGTACAATTTTATCTTCCAGATCAGTGTGCAAACAGAGCAAATATAAAAATGTAGGCAAAAACTTCAAAGGCCTCTCTCATTAATTCTCTTAGGAAATATATAAATTATGTAAGTCTTCTTATTAATACAACCTCAAAATGGAAAGATTAATATGGCTCGTATTATGAGAGAAAAAATTTTACACATACTAAACTAGATATTTCTATCTCTTTTTGTTTTCATTTTTCCCCAACTTTATTGAGATGTAATTAACAAATTGAAATTGTGAGTTTATGTTGTATACTATTATGTTTTTATACATGTATATGTTCTAAGATGATTACTTCAGTCAAGCTAGTTAACATTTCCATCTCTCACATAATTCCATTTTGCGTGTATGTGATGAGAGCATTTAAGATTTTTTGCTTTCTTAAAAAATTACAAGCATGTAATTTAGTCACAAAGCTGTACATTAGATCTTCAGAATTATTTATTCTGCCTAACTGAAATTGTGTATTCTTTGATCAACATCTCCCTATTTCCACCACACCCCAGACCCTAGTAATGATCATTGAACTCTTTGCTTCTATGATACAGATTTTTTTTTTTGATGATTCTAAAAAGTGAGATTATGCAGTCTTTGGCATCTGTGCCTGGCTTATTCATTTAATATACTGTCATCCATTCATCCAATTTGTAACAAATAACATAATTTTATTCTTTTTTAAGGTTAAATAGTATTGCATTTAACCTCTTTTAAGGGTAAAAGGGTTCCATTAAATATTCCATTAAATATGTGAGATCTGCAAACATAGATCACATTTTCTTAATTTACCTAGATGGACATTTATGTTAACTTTGTATCTTTGCTGTGAGAAATAATCGTGCAATGTATATGAAACTCCAGTTATCTCTTTGAGATACTGATTTCAGTTCCTTTGGACATATGCAAAAAAGTGGGATGGCTGGATTATGTAATAACTTTATTTTTGATTTTTGAGGAAACTCCACAGAGTTCTGTAATGCCTGCATCAATTTACACTATGATCAAAACAATGTACAAAAGTTTCATTTTCTTTACAGTGCTGTTAACAACGTTTATCTTTTGACTTTTTATAACTACACTAACAAATATGAGGCAATAATTCATTATAATTATAATTTTAATTTCTGTTGATTAGTGATATTGGATATTATGCCATATACCTGTTGGTCATTTGTATATTTTTTTTTGATAAATGTCTATTTAATTTCTCCACCCATTTTATAACTGGGTCATTATTTTTTATATTGATATATTTGAGTTTCTTAAATAGTTGGCATACTAACTCCTTATTACATACATGGTTGCAAAGATTTTTCTTGTCTTTGTAGGTTGTCTTTTCACTCTGTTGATTTGCCCCTTTGCTGAGCAAAACGTTTTTAGTTTGATGTAGTTCCATTTTTCTATTTTTCCTCTTGTTGACTGTGCTTTTGAGGTCATAGCCAAAAAACAACTCATTGGCAAAACCAATGTCAAAAATATTTTCCCCCATGTTTTCTTCTAGTAGCTTTGCAGTTTGAGGTCTTCTATTTTTTGATGGAACATATCTCAAAGTAATAAAAGCTATTTATGACAAACCAACAGCCAATATCATACTTAATGGGTAAAAACTGGAAGCATTCCCTTTGAAATCCAGCACTAGACAAGGATGCCCTCTCTCACCACTCCTATTCAACTTAGTACTAGAAGGTCTAGCCAGAGCAATCAGGCAAGAAAAAGAAATAAAGGGTACTTGAATAGGAAAGGTGGAAGCCAAAATGTCTCTATTTGCAGACGACATGATAGTATACCTAGAAGACCCCATCACCTCAGTCCAAACACTTCTGAAACTGATAAGCAACTTCAACAAAGTCTCAGGATATAAAATCAATGTGCAAAAATCACAAGCCTTCCTATACACCAATAACAGACTTAAAGAGAGCCAAATCAAGAATGAACTACCATTCACAATTGCTACAAAGAGAATAAAATACCTAGGAATACAATTTACAAGGAATGTAAGGGACCTCTTCAAAGAAAACTACAAACCACTGCTCAACAAAATAAGAGAGGACACAAACAGATGGAGAAACATTCCATGTTCATGGTTAGGAAGAATCAATATCATGAAAATGGCTATACTGCCCAAAGTAATTTACACAATCAACACTATCCCCATCAAGCTACCATTGAATTTCCTCACAGAAGTGGAAAAAACCACCATGAACTTCATATGGAACCAAAAGAGAGCCTGCATAGCCAAGTCAATTCTAAGCAAAAAGAACACAGCGGGAGGCATCACACTACCAGACTTCAAACTATACTACAAGGCTACAGTAATCAAAACAGCATGGTACTGGTACCAAAACAGAGATATAGACCAATGGAACAGAACAGAAGCATCGAAGGTAACACAGCATATCTACAACCATACAATCTTTGATAAACCTGACAAAAACAAGCAATGGGGAAAGGACACCCTGTTTAATAAATGGTGTTGGGAAAACTGGCTAGCCATGTGCAGAAAGCAGAAACTGGACCCCTTCCTGACACCTTACACTAAAATTAACTCCAGATGGATTAAAGACTTAAACATAAGACCTGGCACCATAAAAACCCTAGAAGAAAATCTAGGCAAAACCATTCAGGACATAGGAGTAGGCAAGGGCTTCATGACCAAAACACCAAAAGCATTGGCAACAAAAGCCAAAATAGACAGATGGGACCTAATCAAACTCCACAGCTTTTGCAACGGCAAAAAAAAAAAAAAAAAAAAGTCACTAGAGTGAATCGGCAACCAACAGAATGGGAAAAAATCTTTGCAGTTTACCCATCTGACAAAGGGCAGATATCCAGAATTTACAAAGAACTCAAACAGATTTACAGGAAAAAAAACAAACAAGCCCATTCAAAAATGGGCAAAGGATATAAACAGACACTTTACAAAAGAAGACATACATGAGGCCAACAAACACATAAAAAAATGCTCATCATCACTGGTCATTAGAGAGATGCAAATCAAAACCACATTGAGATACCATCTCACTCCAGTTAGAATGGCAATCATTAAAAAATCTGGAGACAACAGATGCTGGAGAGGATGTGGAGAAATAGGAACACTCTTACACTGTTGGTGGGAGTGTAAATTAGTTCACCCATTGTGGAAGACAGTGTGGCGATTCCTCAAGGACCTAGAAATAGAAATTCCATTTGACCCAGCAATCCCATTAATGGATATATATCCAAAGGAATATAAATCATTTTACTATAAGGACACATGCACATGAATGTTCATTGCAGCACTGTTTACAATAGCAAAGACCTGGAACCAACCCAAATGCCCATTGATGATAGACTGGACTGGGAAAATGTGGCACATATACACCATGGAATATTATGCAGCAATCAAAAATGATGAGTTTTGTCCTTTGTAAGTACATGGATGAATCTGGAGAACATCATTCTCAGCAATCTGACAGAAGAACAGAAAACGATATACCACATATTCTCACTCATAGGTGGGTGAGAAAAATGAGAACACATGGACACAGGGAGGGGGGTACTACACACTGGGGTCTATTGAGGGGAATAGGGGAGGAACAGTGTGGGGGGAGCTGGGGAGGGATAGCCTGGGGAGAAATGCCAAATGTGGGTGAAGGGGAGAAAGGCAGCAAAACACACTGCCATGTGTGTACCTATGCAATTATCTTGCATGTTCTGCTCATGTACCCCAAAACCGAAAATGCAATAAAAATTAGAAAAAAAAATGATCAATATAGGTTTAAAGAAAAAAAAGTCCTTCATCCATTTTGAGTTGACTTTTATGTATGGTGTAAGAGATAGGTGTCATTTCTTTCTTCAGCATGTATATATTCAGTTTATTTAATGCCATTTATTGAAAAGACTTTCCTTCCTCTATTGTGTTTTCTCAGCAACTTTGACAAAAATCAACTGACTGCAAATGAATCATGAATTCTGCTAAAATTGAAGTAAGAACAAATCTTAAATTTATAGCGACTTTAGGTGGAAGAATGGTGAAATCATCAATGCTTTACCAAAAGTTTATGTGGGCAATGCCCCAAATAAATCATCAGTTTACAAATATATACCTGATTTTAAGAAGGAACAAGATAATGTTGAAGATGAGGTCTGCAATGGCAGACCATCCACATCAATTTGCAAAAAAAAAAAAAAAAATTATATATATTTTGTACATGCCTTAATTGAAGAGCACAAATGATTAAGAGCAGAAACACTAACCTACAAAATAGATATTCTCTGTTGGTTCAGCTTACATAATTCTGACTGAAAAATTAAAGTTGAGCAAATTTTCCACTTGAGGGGTGCCAAAACTATTGCTCCCAGGTCAGCTGCAGAGAACAACAGAGCTTTCAATGGAAATGTTAAACAATGAGATAATGATCCTGAAGCATTTGTTTGAAGAATTATAACAAGTGATGAAACATGAATTTATCAGTAAAATCCTGGTGACAAAGCATAATCAAAGCAATGCAACCTAGAGGTGGTAGTGGTCTAGTCAAAGCAAAAGTGGACTGGTCAGGAGCAAAATCATGGCAAAGTCCCCTTGGAGATGCTCAAGCAATTTGCTTGTTGACTAATTGGAAGGCCGAAGAACAGTAACATCTGCCTATTGTGAGAGTGTTTTGAGAAAGTTGGTTGAGGCTTTACCACAAAATAATGCCTGGAAAATCTTCACCTGAGAGTCCTTTTCCATGATGACAGTCTTGTGCTCATTTCTTTCATCAAATACGGTGATTTTTATGTGAGTTTTGAAAATAAACAATTAGACATCTACCGTATAATTCTGGCATGGCTCCTTCTGACTTTTGTTTTCTAATCTTAAAACCATATTTAAATATATTTTTCCAACTAATAGTATAAAAAACAGTGCATTGACATCGTTAAATTCCCAGGAACCTCAGTTTTTTAGGGATGGACTAAATGGCTGGTATCATTACTTACAAACGTGTCATGAAATTGATAGAAATTATGTTGAGAAATAATGTGTATATATATTTTTTTCTTGTTTCATTCTACTTTTCCACAAACTTTTTGATGTCCCCTTGTGTGTATGTGTATGTATTGGGGTGTGTGTGTGTGTGTGTGTGTGTGTGTGTGTGCATGTGTGTGTGTGTGTGTGGATAATCTCCTACTGGTTCTGTTTCTCTAGAGAACCCCAATGAATATATTCTGTTGGATCCCTCAAAAAGAAGGTAATCCTGTGATACTTTGATAATAACCAAGTAATACTAACTGTGTGGTATGTTTTTATAGCAGCAACTGGAAAGTAACACAGCTTTTGTACCAGGAAGTGGAATGTTGCTGTAGCAATTACCTATAAATGTGTAGTAATATGTGGATAGGCACAGTGGCTCACACCTATAATCCTAGCACTCTGGGAGGCCATGGCAGGCAGATCACTTGAAATGAGGAATTCGAGATCAGCCTGACCAACATGGCAAAATTCTGTTTCTACTAAAAATTCAAAAATTAGTTGACCATGGTGGCATGCATCTGTAGTCCCAGTGACTCAGGAGGCTGAGACAGAAGAATTGCTTTAACCTGGGAGGCAGAGATTGCAGTGAGCTGAGATCCTGCCATTGCACTCCAACTTGGGTCATAAAGCGAGACTGCATCGCAATAAATAAATAAAAATATATATGTAACAAATACCTGTGAATTTGTTACGTTACCTGGGGAGAAGAACTTTCTTGATGTGATTAAGTTAAGGATATTATAATGAAAAGTAAACCTGGATTACCTGAGCAGGTGTTATATAATCACAAGAGTCTTTTAAAAGTGGAAGAGGAGAGTCAGATATAGAACCAGATTCATGGTGGTGTGAAAAGGACTCACTCTGGAGTGACTGGCTTTGAAGATGAATGAAAGGGACTTGAGTCAAAGAAAGTAGCTGGTTTCTAGAAAATGGAAAAACAAAAAACAGAAAATAGATTATCTTCTAGAGCTTCCAGAGAGGAGCACAGCCACGCCAACACTTAACCTTAGCCCAGCTACATTCAAGACAAGACGCCTAACCTTCAGAACTACAATAGATTAAATCTGTGTTGTTTTAAGCCATTAAATTTATTACAGCATTAGTAGGGAAAAAATATAATTCCTTAATATTATAAAATATAGTGAGAAACATATGTCAATCAAACATTTCTACACAAAAAAATTGCATACAAATGTTGACCGTAGCTTTATTCATCACAGTCTCAACCTGGAAACATCCTACATGCCCATCAATAGAGGAATGAACAAAATATTCAGCAATAAAAGGAATAATTTACTAATATGTGCAACAACATAGATGGATCTCAAAAGCATTATGCAGAGTAGAAGAAAAATACTATGTGATAACAATTATATAAAACCCTAGAAAAAACAAGTCTAATGGATAAAGACAAAAGTAGATCAGTGATTGTCTGGAACCAAGGTACAGAGAGGAGAGAACTGACAAGGGATAAATATAAAGGACTTTTGTGGAATAATAAAATGCTCTGTATATTGATTGAAATGGTGTTTATATGGGAATAAATTTACCAAAATTTCTCAAAAAAATAAAATAAAATAAAAAATAAATAAATAAAATAAAATAAAATATAGTGAGAAAGAATAAACTATTCAAAAATATATTTGAAATTCTAAGATGTACATTGTCACTAACAAAAATTGTTTCTAATATTTTGTCATTTTGTCACAGTGTTTTTAATAAACATAGGTTTTTAATTAAGGGATATTTAAATATATAATACCTTCTATATTCATTAATTTTAGACTTTATTTTATATCATAGTAACAGTATAAATGACATTTCTGTTTTGCTATTTTTAGATTTTGTGTATAGATACAGTATTATTATAACTTTTTATAGATATTCATTCACATAATATGCTTCTGTTCTTTTTCAGTTAAATTTACTCTATCCTGTACTTGAATTTAAATTGGTTCTCCCTATAGAAACATGGTTTTGATTTTACTTAATTGTGAAACATGTTTCCACCACTGATTCTGTTTATTCCTGATAAAAGAAGCAGCTTTCAGTAACAGAATTTAAACATGTTAATAAATGTTTCTATATTGATTCTTATTGTGAAAAAAGGTTCACACTAAGAGGTTGGTGTTTCCTATAGCCTACATAATATTAAAAATACATACTATCTGTTTGATGCAGACTCATACTATTAAATTGAGTATGTTATAAACAAATATATTGTTCTGCTGACTATGTTAATGATTATGAAAGTTAAAGGGGTACCTTACATTTGAGAAAGGCATGAAATCTGTTACAGTATACGTGGTACTCTTCAGGCTTAATGAGATATACCACACACAAGCTACTGATAGTGATATTTTTGTAAGATAAAGAATCATTTATTTTCATTTTAATTATTTTAAATAATACATTTGGTTTATTTAATATATTGTAATTATACACAAAATGATGTATTGCTTATTTTGTTAATTAAAATTTTAATTTAAGCATTACCATGAATCTTTTATTAAAACCTGTAATTATGAATAACTTCCACATTACCTTGCCATATTAACTAGAAGATCTGGGTTATGGTATCATAATATAGAAGGGTATTAAAATAATAACTGTCTAATGGCATAGATCATGCATATAGTATAGTAATAGATCAAATAATATATGGAATAAATCATGTATATAGTATTTTCTCTGGGCATCTCTTAAATTTATCAAAACGCTTTATACATAGCAGTGTGTGGGAGAATACTGGTTGTGTGGGACAACAATCAATCTCCTATAATACTAGAAACTGATAATTTTGGTTAATACAAGGAAATTGTAAGGAAGTTTGATGCTCTATCAAGACATGGGTCAAATACTTTGAAGTCTACTAAAGATTGAAAAGTAAAAGTAGAAAAGGATAGAGACAGACCTCTTCCACTTCTGCACTCAAAACAGGAAATTTCCTGATAAAGCACTAAATTAATATGTGACATAAGCTAAGTTGTTCCTCTTTTTATAGTTTAGAATGATAGTAAGTGGTATGAGATGAAAAAATATGACAACATAGTTAAGGAATGGGAAGGACCAAACATTAGAAGTCTAGTTAATACACCCTTCAAGCATGAGTGGAGCAAGCACCATAAGATTATGCAATGGAAACATAGTGAACCATATCTATGGGATTTCACTGTTGAGATTTTTACTAATGCTTACCTGTAGAACAAACTTCACTAAAATTTTCTTGGGCTATAATTTCTTATCATTTGTCTTAGTTGTTATTTTATAGATAAGAAAGTGATTTCATATATATATATATATATATATATATATATATATATTTATATATAATCTTATTTTGACGCTCATGAGCCATTTTGTGTTTGTTTAACTTGTGGTAGATTTTAAATCTTTACTTCATAAATATCACACGAGTGTGTATTTAGCATACATATGCTGCTTAGATTGTAGCATAACAAACATCTTCCGTGTTAAGATGGGGAGAAAGGCAGCAAACCACATTGCCATGTATGTACCTATGCAACAATCTTGCATGTTTATCACATGTATCTGCAACCTAAAACGCAATAAAAAATATGTATATATGTATAAGTAAGTAGGTTAGCTGCATCTCACGTTTCTATCAGCATTTGACAGGAAATTTTAATTAAAAAAAAGAGCTAAGATGATGTACAGTGAGCTGAGCATTCTTGAATCATTTTACTCACTCATTCTTATGTGGATTCATTTTTATAAGGTTTTTAATATAATATGAATATATAGCTATTAGACTTCTTGGTAAGGTAGAGTAAAAATATTATTAAGCCCAGAGGAGTTAATCACCTGACTAGGAGGTTGTGTATATGTTGTAAGGATGATATATATTGTTGTACTTAAATTCTTCAAGTTTGACATGAAATGATGGGAATTTTATCCTGAAGGCAATCATCTTCCAAGCAGTGTAACAGTGTGAAGCAACATACTGAAAATGTCAACATTTCACATATCATTGATTCTTAATGCTTCTGAAGTTGTTTTTTAGTTTTCTGTGGCCACAGTTAAAAAATTGACATCCTTTTTGTAGTACTTTTCAACATCTTAACATCTTTTGAATCAGAGCTAGCAATGTAGTGTTACTTTTTGCTTGTTGTTTTGTTATAAATTCCATTCCATACCTGTTAGAATTTATCACTTGTGTTTTGACAAACTCTGTATACAAAAGACATTTATCATTAAATCTTCCAGAGCTTAAAGTAAAAATCTCTGTCAAATTATAAATATAAAATTATTTTTTCTTCATCTTAGAGGAAAAGGTTTCAACTTTTCATTGTTGTGTATAATGTTTGCTGTGGGCTTGTTATATACAGTCTTTATTGTGTTGCAGTGTGTTCTTTTTATACATAATTTTTGAGTATTTCTCATGAATGATGTTGAATTTTGTCAAATGATTATTCTGCATCTATTGATATTATTATATAGTTTTTTTCTTTCCTCATCACTAATGTGATATACTACTGCTATGTATGTATATCTTGAGCCATCCTTGCATCCTAGGGATAAATCTCACTTGCTTATGGTGATAGATTGCTGAGGATATCTGAATCTATGATCATCAGGTATACTAACCCATGAATTTTCTTTTCTTGTGATTTCTTTGTCTGGCTTTACTATCAGGGTAATTCTTGTCTCACAGAGTGAGTTTGGAAATAGTCTCTCCTCAATTTTTTTGTAGAGTTTGAGAAGAATTGGAATTAGTTCTTTGAATATTTGGTAGTGGTCCACATTGAAGCTATCCAGATCCTGGCCTTTTCTTTGATGGGAGATTTTTTTTATTACTGATTCAGTGTTCTTACACATTATGAGTCTGTTCAGATGATCTACTTCGTTATTTAGTTATACTAGGTTATATCATCCTAGAAATTTATACGTCTATTTACTATAATATTAGAAGGTTTATCCAGAGCAATTAAACAATAAAATAAAATAAAAGCCATTTGAATCAGAAAAAAAAAGTTAAATTGTCTCTGTTTGCTGGTGATACCATATTATATATAGAAAACTCTAAAGGCTCTGCCAAAAATAGGACCAATAAACTAATTCAGTAAAGCTGCCTTATAAAAATAACACATTTCTATATACCAACAACAAATTGTCCAAAAAAGAAATCAAGGAACCGATCTTATTCACAATAGTTTCCAAAAAATACTTATGAATAGAGCTAACCAATGAGATGAAAGATCTATACACTGAAAAAAAAATAATGAAAGAAATCAAAGAAGGCATAGAAAAATTGAAAGACATTGTGTTCCTGAATTTAATAAATTAATATTATTAAAAAGCTTATATTGCCCAAAGCAATCTACAGATTTTATTCAATACCTATCAAAATTCCAATGAAATGTTTCATGGAAACAGAAAAATAAATAAAATTTGTACAAAACCACTAAAGGCCCTGAATAGTGAACAAAAATAATGCCAGAGGTATCACACTACCTGTACCTGGACTAAAATATACTACAAAGCTACAGTAATAAAAGCAGCTTGGTGCTGACATAAAAATAGATATATAGACCTATAGAGTAGAATAGGGAGGCCAGAAATAAAGCCACACATTTACAATCAATTGTTCTTTTTCATTTTTAAATTTATGTATATATATATATATATATATATATATATATATATATATATACACACACACACACACACAGATATATATGTTTTTAATGTGCTAGGAATATACATATATATCATTTTTATGTAGTAGGTATATATCTGTATATAGGTAGATAGATGTATCAATATAGGAGATTATATATATGAGATATCTATAGATAGGAGATGTAACTCATATATATGTATGCAACAAGGTCTCACTGTGTCACTCAGGCTAGGGTGTTTGGCATTATTATAGCTCACTGTAGCCTCAAACTCTGGTCTCAACTGAGCTTCCTGCATCAGTCTCCCAGGAAGCTGGGGCTATAGGTATGGATGACCATGACTGGCTAATTTTATTTTTAGTCTTTTTAGAGGGACATGTTCTCACTATGTTGCCCAGGCTGTTCTGAAACTACTAGTCTCAAGTGATCCTCCCACCTCAGCCTCCCAAAATATTGGTATTACAGACATGAGCCACTGTGTGTGGCCTATTTATAATTGGTAAAAATCGTACATATTTATCATGAAGTATAAATAAGTTGTGCAGTGACTAAATACAACTAATTTACATTTGTATTACTTCAACAACATCTTTTTTGTCTGTGTCAATAACACAAAATCCACTCTCTTAGTAGTTTCCAAAAAACAATACATTGTTATTAACCATCCCAGAACTTCTTTCTCCTATCTGACTAAAATTTTGTATCCTTGACCAGAATCTTCCCAATTTTACTCCCACATGCAGCTCCTGGCAAATTCTACCCTGCATCTATGAATTCAACTTTTTTAGAGTCATCATATAAGTGAAATAGTGCACTATCTGTCTTTCTGTGCCTGACTTATTTGATTAACTGTTTTTTTGTTTGTTTGTTTGTTTGTTTGTTTGTTTGTTTGTTTGTTTTAAAGGTGTGAAGAATACACAACAGAGGATAGTCTCTTTGATAAATTGTGTGGAGAAAATGGATGTATACATGCAGAAGAAAATTGGACTCTTAACTCACATTGGGTACAAAAATAAAACTAAAATGCAATAAAATGCAAACAACATAGAAACTGTAAAATTGTTATAAGAAAACAGAGGGAAAAGTATTTTTGACATTAATCTTGACAATAACACTTTAAAAATGACTTCGAAAGAACAGACAATAAAAGCAAAAATAGACAAATGAGACTATGCAAAAATCTGCTGCACTACAAATGAAAAAAATCAGCAGGTAAAGAGACTACTAAAGGAGGGAACATATTTGCAAGTCACATTCCTGATAAGAAGTTAATATTCAAAATATATAAGGAAGTAAAATACCTCAATATTAAGAAGGCAAACATTTAAAAACATGTCTTTAGTACATGAATCAACACATCTCCAAGGATGGCATACAAATGACCAACAGGCATATGAAGAAATGTTCAACATTACTAATGATCAGAAAAACACAAAATCAAAACCACAATGAGATATCACCTTGCATCTATTATGAGAGCTTTTATTAAGGAGACAAAGACAGTATGTTCATAAGGGTGTGGCAAACTGGGAACCCTTGTACGTTGTTGGTATGAGTGTATATTGGTTCAGGTTTCCTTTAAAATTATAAAAATTTCTGAGAAAAACTAAAAGTAAAACTGCAATATGATGCAGCAATCCCATTACTGTGGGAATCAGAATTCCTACTGTTTGTGAAAACAATGATGAATGTGGATGATGTTAAGTGAAGTAAGCCAGGTATAAAAAGTTAAATATAATAAATTCTCACTCTTTTCTGGGGCCTTATAAAAATTGTACTCATAGACTCAGAGTAGAATGGAGGTTGGGATGGGATTGAGAAGTTGTTAATCAAAGTATAGAAAACTTCAGTTACACTGAAGAAATAAGCTACAGAGACCTATTGTCAACATGATGACTGTAATTAATAATGATGTAACATATGCTTAAGGATTGCTAAAAGAGTCAATTATAAGTGTTTTTACAACAAAACTGATAAATATGTGAGGTAACAGATATTTTAAGTAGCTTGCTTTAACCATTTTAAATCTTTTTCTATGTAATAAATGTATACAGTTTTTGTCAGTAAAAATAATTTAAAAATAAAATTTTTAGCTAAAGAATATTGCCTTTGGTTTATCTCTAAGAAAAAATTAAGATAAGAAATCTTTGTGCAAATGCATTTTATCAATGACCATAATATTCCATGCCTGCCTATGTAGTCACATTAGGGGAAGATACCCTTCTTCAATATGAAATGTGTGCTTGGTCACGTGACTTGCTTTGGTCAATTAGGCAGTATAACTAATTTGATTCAAGTAGGGGTACAAAAAAGAAGCAGCCTATTTATGCCATCATTCTTGATTCTCTACCTTCTCCTTCAAAACTTGATTAAGATGGCTCTCCCTCTTGGATATCTGTTACTACAATGAGAAGAAGTCTTGTGTAGGCAGAAGGTTAGAGACCATGTGGTGGGAAAAAACTGAGGCTTTTCAGCTGAGGCTATTCCAGATTATCCAGTCCAGAGCCAACCATGCAGGTAACCATAGATACATGAGTAAGCACATGCAAGGTGAGCCCATCCTGGTCCAAATTAGCAAAACCATCTCACTTACTTACCAATCAATATACCAAGTAGTAAATTGGCTATTTAAGGCACTAACATGTGGTATGTTTGTTATTCACCAAAACTGATAAATACAAGCCTAAATCACAAAAGAAGTTAGTACACTGAAGTAAATCTCTACCACTGAATACTGTGCAGCTATTAACTATAACGTGCATATCTATATGTACATATATTATGTTTACATCATAGTTTGTATTAAAGTAGAATGAAAATAGAGTGGAAGCTGATAGCAGTGTGATCTCTGGGTAGAAAAATTATGACTGTCTCAATTTTGATTTTCTGACACATATCAAATTATTTAAACCTGAAATATATTTGAGTTCTACATCTCTGATTATGGAAATATCTTTGGTTTAAAATATTTGCTATTGTTTAATTTACCCATGTAATATATTGAAAGAGTAAGCATTAATTCACATGATACAAATGTTGGAACAAGTGTATACAAAAAATAATCCCCTATCAAAATTGTATTGTATTAGAAATATTTAAAGATACTTCTTTAATTTAATGCATTCTCTCTAAAAACTTTCAAACAAAATGTAGTTTTAAAGGAATTGAGGGATTTTCCAAGATGGCATCGTAGAAGAAACTCAGGATTGCAGCTCTCAGAGAAGGCGCAGAGGCTGCTACAGGTGTACCCCAGACAAGCAGGGCCTGGAGTAGACCTCAGCAGTCATACAACAGAGGGGCTATACTGTTGGAAGGAAAACTAAATAACAGAAATACTTCATCATCAACAATCTGAGCATCCACTCAGAGACCCAATCGAAAAATCAGCAACTACTAAGATGACAGGTGGATAAATCCACAAAGATAAGAAGAAACCAGCACAAAAAGGAGGAAAACACCTGAAACCAAAACACCTTACCTTCTACAAATAACCAAAACTCCTCACCAGCAAGGGAACAAAGCTGGATGGAGAATGAGTGTGACAAAATGATGGAATCAGACTTCAGAAGATGGATAATGAGAAACTTCAGTGAGCTAAAAGAACAGGTCCTAAATCAATGCAAAGAAACTAAGAACCTTGAAAAAAGATTTGAAAAAAAGATTCGAGAAAATGATAACAAGAATAGACAACTTAGAGAGGAATATGAATGAATTGAAGGAACTGAAAAACACAACACAAGAAATTCACGAAGCATGCAGAAGTTTCAACAGCCAAATCGACCAAACAGAAGAAAGAATATCAGAAGTTGAAGATCAACTCAATGAAATAAAATGAGAAACCAAGATTAGAGAAAAAAGTGCAAAAAGGGATGAACAAAATCTCCAAGAAATGTGGGACTATGTGAAGAGACCCAATCTACGTTTGACAGGTATACCAGAATGTGATGAAGAGAATGAATCCGAGCTGGAAAATACTCTTCAGAATATTATCCAGGAAAATTTCCCCAACCTAGCAAGGCAGGCCAATACTCAAGTCCAGAAAATACAGAGAACACCACAAAGATACTCCGAAAGAAGAGCAACCCCAAGGCACATAATCGTCAGATTCACCAGGGTTGAAATGAAGGAGAAAATACTAAGGGAAGCCAGAGAGAAAGATCGGATCACCCACAAAGGAAAGCCCATCAGACTCACAGCAGACCTCTTGGCAGAGACTCTACAAGCCAGAAGAGAGTGGGGGCCAATATTCAACATCCTTAAAGAAAAGAACTTTCAAACTAGAATTTTCTATCCAGCCAATCTGAGTTTCATACGTGAAGAAAAAATAAAATCCTTCACAAACAAGCAAGTACTCAGAGATTTTGTCACCACTAGGCCTGCTTTACAAGAGCTCCTGAAAGAGGCACTACACATAGAAAGGAACAACCAGTACCAGCCATCCTAAAAGCATACCAAATGCTAAAGAGCATCAACAAAATTAAGAATCTACATGAACCAATGGGCAAAACAGCCAACTAGCATCAAAATGGCAGTATCAAATTCACACATAACAATATTAACTCTAAATGTAAATGGGCTAAATGCACCAATCAAAAGACACAGACTGGCAAATTGGATAAAAAAACAAAACCCATCGGTGTGCTGTATCCAGGAAACCCATCTCACAGGCAAGGATACACAAAGGCTCAAAGTAAAGGGATGGAGGAAGATTTACCAAGCAAATGGAGAGCAAAATAAAAGCAGGAATTGCAATTCTCAACTCTGATAAAATAGACTTTAAAGCAACAAAGATCAAAAGAGACAAAGAAGGTCATTACATAATGGTAAAAGGATCGATACAACAAGAGCAGCTAATGATCATAAATATATATGGACCCAATGCAGGAGCACGCAGATATATAAGGCAAGTTCTTAATGACTTACAAAAAGACTTAGACTCCCACACAGTAATAGTGGGAGACTTTAACACTCCACTGTCAATATTCGACAGATCAACCAGACAGAAAATTAACAAGGATATCCAGGACTTGAACTCAGACCTGGAACAAGCAAACCTGATAGACATTTACAGAACTCTCCACCACAAATCCACAGAATATACATTCTTCTCAGCACCACATCACACCTACTCCAAAATTGACCACATAATTGGAAGTAAAGCACTCCTCAACAAATGCAAAACAACTGAAATCATAACAAACGGTCTCTCAGACCATAGTGCAATCAAGCTGAAACTCAGAATTCGGAAACTAACTCAGAACCGCACAGCTTCATGGAAACTGAACAACTGGCTCTTGAATGTTGATAGGATAAACAATGAAATGAAGGCAGAAATAAAGAAGTTCTTCAAAACCAACAAGAACGAAGACACAATGTACCAGAATCTCTGGGACACATTTAAAGCAGTCTGTAGAGGAAAATATATAGCAATAATTGCCCACATGAGAAGAGTGGAGAGATCCAAAATTGACACCCTATTGTCAAAATTGAAAGAGCTAGAGGAGCAAGATAGAAAAAGCTCAAAACCTAGCCAAAGACAAGAAATAACTAAGATCAGAGCAGAACTAAAGGAGATAGAGACAAGAAAAACCCTTCAAAAAAATCAATAAATCCAAGAGGTGTTTTTTTTTTTTGAAAAGATCAACAAAATAGACCACTAGCCAGACTGATAAAAAAGAAGAGAGAGAACAACCAAATAGATGCAATAAAAAACAATAAAGGGGAAACCAACACAGATTCCACAGAAATTCAAACCATCATCAGAGAATACTACAAACAACTCTATACACATAAACTAGTAAACATGAAAGAAATGGATAAATTCCTGGATGCCTGTGTCCTCCCAAGCCTAAACCAGGAGGAAGCCAAAACTATGAATAGACCAATAACAAGGTCTGAAGTTGAGGCAGCAATTAAGAGCCTACCACACAAAAATAGCCCAGGTCCAGATGGGTTCAAAGCCAAATTCTACCAGACACACAAAGAGGAGCTGGTACCATTCCTTCTGAAACTATTCCAAAAAATTCAAAAGGAGGGAATTCTTCCCAAATCATTTTATGAGACCACCATCATCCTGATACCAAAACCCAGCAGAGATTCAACAAGAAAATAAAACTTCAGGCCAATATCTATAATGAACATAGATGCAAAAATCTTCAATAAAATACTGGCAAAACGATTGCAGAAGCACATTAAAAAACTTATCCATCATGATCAAGTAGAATTCATCCTGGGGATGCAAGGCTGGTTCAACATATGCAAGTCTATAAATGTAATTCACCACGTAAACAGAAGCAAAAACAAAAAACACATGATTATCTCAATTGACGCAGAGAAGGCATTTGACAAAATTCAACAGCCCTTTATGCTAAAAACCCTCAATAAACTTGGTATTGATGGAACATATCTCAAAGTAATAAAAGCTATTTATGACAAACCAACAGCCAATATCATACTTAATGGGCAAAAAATGGAAACATTCCCTTTGAAATTCGGCACTAGACAAAAATGCCCTCTCTCACCACTCCTATTCAACATAGTACTGGAAGTTCTAGCCAGAGAAATTGGGCAAGAAAAAGAAATAAAGGATATTTGAATAAGAAGGGTGGAAGCCAAATTATCTCTATTTGCAGATGACATGATAGTATACCTAGAAGACCCCATCACCTCAGCCCAAAAATTCCTGAAACTGATAAGCAACTTCAGCAAAGTCTCAGGATATAAAATAAATGTGCAAAAATCACAAGCATTCCTATACACCAATAACAGACTTAAAGAGAACCAAATCAAGAATGAACTGCCATTCACAATTGTTACAAAGAAAATAAAATACCTACGAATACAACTCACAAGAAACGTTAGGGACCTCTTTAAGGAAAACTACAAACCACTGCTCAACGAAATAAGAGAGGACACAAACAGATGGAAAAACATTCCATGTTCATGGTTAGGAAGAAGCAATATCGTGAAAATGGCTATACTGCCCAAAGAAATTTACACAATCAATGCTATCCCCATTAAACTACCATTGAATTTCTTCACAGAACTGAAAAAAACCACCATGAACTTCATATGGAACCAAAAGAGAGCACAAATAGCCAAGTCAATTCTAAGCAAAAAAAAAACACAGCGTGAGGCACCACACCACTGGACTTCAAACTATACTACAAGGCTACAGTAATCAAAACAGCATGGTACTGGTACCAAAACAGAGATATAGACCAATGGAACAGAACAGAGGCATCGGAGGCAACACAACATATCTACAACCATATTATCTTTGATAAACCAGACAAAAACAAGCAATGGGGAAAAAATTCCCTGTTTAATAAATGATGTTGGGAAAACTGGCTAGCCATGTGCAGAAAGCAGAAACTGGACCCCTTCCTGACACCTTACACTAAAATTAACTCCAGATGGATTAATGTCTTTAACATAAGACCTGGCACCATAAAAACCCTAGAAGAAAATCTAGGCAAAACCATTCAGGACATAGGAGTAGGCAAGGACTTCATGAATAAAACACCAAAAGCATCAGCAACAAAAGCCAAAATAGACAAATGGTACCTAATCAAACTCCACAGCTTTTGCACGGCAAAAGAAACAGTCACTAGAGTGAATCAGCAACCAACAGAATGGGAAAAAATCTTTGCAGTTTACCCATCTGACAAAGGGCTGATATCCAGAATTTACAAAGAACTCAAACAGATTGACAGGAAAAAAAACAAACAAGCCCATTCAAAAATGGGCAAAATATATGAACAGACACTTTACAAAAGAGGACATACATGAGGCCAACAAACACATGAAAAAAATGCTCATCATCACTGGTCATTAGAGAGATGCAAATCAAAACCACATTGAGATACCATCTCATGCCAGTTAGAATGGCGATCATTAAAAAATCTGGAGACAACAGATGCTGGAGAGGATGTGGAGAAATAGGAACACTCTTACACTGTTGGTGGGAGTGTAAATTAGTTCAAATATTGGGAAGACAGTGTGGCGATTCCTCAAGGACCTAGAAATAGAAATTCCATTTGACCCAGCAATCCCATTACTGGGTATATATTCAAAGGACTATAAATCGTTCTACTACAAGGACACATGCATACGAATGTTCATTGCAGCACTGTTTACAATAGCAAAGACCTGGAACCAACCCAAATGCCCATCGATGGTAGACTGGACTGGGAAAATGTGGCACATATACACCATAGAATATTATGCAGCAATCAAAAATGATGAGTTTGTGTCCTTTGTAAGGACATGGATGAATCTGGAGAACATAATTCTCAGCAAACTGACACAAGAACAGAAAAGGAAAAACCACATATTCTCACTCATAGGTGGGTGATAAAAATGAGAACACATGGACACAGGGAGGGGGTCTACTATACACTGGGGTCTATTGGGGGAATGGGGGAGGGACAGTGTGGGGGGAGCTGGGGAGGAATAGCATGTGGAGAAATGCCAAGTGTGGGTAAAGGGACAGAAGGCAGCAAAACACACTGCCATGTGTGTACCTATGCAACTATCTTGCACGTTCTGCACATGTACCCTAAAACCTAAAATGCAATAAAAATTAAAAAAAAAAGAAATTGAGAATTTTAGCTAGTTTCTCCTATGTCATATATATGCTCCAATTTTCCTCTATAAAGGAGCTAAAAATAGATATAATTCTTCTGAGGGTTTAAATGATTTAAAATATAAAAGGTTCTTAGGGCAGAGTTGAGTATGCAGTGATTACTTAATAAAAATTGGCTTTTTTATGTAGATGCATGTTTATTTCTTTCACAAAAAAGAGAGCATATTATACACTGTGTTCTGTTTCTTGAATATTTAAACCTACATAAGAGAATTTATCACAATTTTAACATGGTTTAGTTTTTTTAAATATATAGCCTTTTTCTATTTAAAAATTTATCTAATTTTTTTCAAGACAGAGTGAGTCTCTGTCTCTCAGGCTGGAGTGCAGTGGCAGGACCTCTGCTTAAAAATTAGCTTTAATTATGTAGTATTGAGTAGTGCAGTTTGGAGAAAATAATTCAAGAGTCAGACCCACTAATAACATTTTTAACCTATAGACCTTGTGGGATAAGATCATAAAAGAAGCATATCTCGATTGCTATGAGACAAGGTCAAGTGTTAGAATTTTGAAAAATAGCAAATGTAAGAGCATGCAAAAGACAATTATCCAAGTCACTTTCCGAAGTCCTGAAATCAACCTGATCCTTGCTGCTGATCCTTAATAACGATGCTAGCTCCTAAGTTTGGCTGACTTACTTATTTGCAAATGCTAGTCATTCTCTGAATGAATTTGAAAATCTTCTCTTGCATACACACACACACACACACACACACACACACACACGCATGCACACGTGTGTGCACACGCTACACAACAGCATGAACCAGTCATGCTGGAATAGTGCATCTTGACTTGTGGTTTCAATTGCTGAAAACAAGGGAGTCATTAGAGAGGCCACAGCTGGAGAAAATGCCAAACCAGGTGATACGGGTTCAAAGTTGTAGGAACATTTAGCAGTTCCTTTGGAGAAGACAAGGAAGAACAAATTAGAAAGAAGGTTTTATACATAAGTGGCAGTGCCAGACTTGGAAACATTTTTATGCTAAAATTATAAAAAAAAAAAGGAGACTGTTGAATAGGGTGCTCCTTACTGAAGATTTTGGCAGAATATTAGCAGTTAAAAATCAAGTTCAACATGAATATACCTTCATAGAAATTTCATATCCCTGAAGAAACAAACCAAGACAAAAAAAAAAAAAGTCATTTTCTAAAGAAATATCTTTTAACCACTATAGCCAAATTTGTTTGCTTTTTTATACTGCTTAAACAAATATCACAAAATTATATTTAAATATATTCATTAAATATTAATATGTCTAATACTGTAAAGGCTATTTCTCAAGGACAGAAATAATTTCCTATTCTTGCTCTTAGTGTGTGCTTCCCAAACTTACTGGTCCAAGTGATAAATTCAGAACAAAGTAGTACAAAGGAAATTTCTGGGTGTAAAAGACCAAAGGAAAAGGTGGATGAACTATGATAGGAACTGTGAATTTTGCATTAAAAGTAGAACACAGGAACATGGAGTCAGGAATGTCAACTGTGCAGTAGTGCCAAAGAAAATATGACATTAAGAAAAGTTAAATAACTCTGGGCATGGTGGCTCACACCTGTAATCCCAGCACTTTGAGAGGCTAAGGCGGGTGGATAATGAGGTCAAGAGATTGAGACCATCCTGGTCAACATGGTGAAACCCTGTCTCTACTAAAAATACAAAAAATTAGCAGGGCATGGTGGCACGTGCCTGTAATCCCAGTTACTCAGGAGGCTGAGGCAGGAGAATTGCCTGAACCCAGGAGGCAGAGGTTGCGGTGAACCGAGATCACGCCATTGCACTCCAGCCTGGGTGGCAAGAGCGAAACTCCGTCCCGAAAAATAAAAAATAAAAAAAAATACAAAAATTAACAGGGCATGGTGGCTCATGCCTGTAATCCCATCTACTTGGGAGGCTGAGGTAGGAGAATTGCTTGAACCAGGACCCAGAAGCAGAGGTTGCAGTGAGCCGAGATCACCCCACTGCACTCCAGCCCGGGCTACAGAAGGAGACTCCATCTCAAAACACACACACACACACACACACACACACACACACACATACACAAAAGAAAGGAAAAGAAAAAAAAGAAAAGTTAAATAGATTTCCCAAAGGAAAACATGACTGATGAAAGAAAGAAGTAACACTGAAAGCATAAGTGGCTAGATAGCTGTTTTGTGAAAGGTTGCATATACACACATATATACACACGTATACATACATTCTGATAACTTTTGATACATATACATTATTCAGTGTATACCAGGGATTGTAAAAAAAATACAAAATTAGCAACAAATTCAGGTAGAAAGATAGAGTATGACTGTTGGCCCTCCTCAAAGAACGTTTATGTAAATGGAATGAGTCTGGAGTTGGCCTGTGGAAAAAGGTGATGGAAGAAAAAGAAGACAATGACTTCTTCCTCAGAGATATCGTATTTTGACAGCTGAGACTGGCATACTGATAGTAGTCTTATTGTAATCTTTGACTAATCAGAACAGGATTACAACTTCCTCATATTACTTGAATAAGAGTTATGTAAATATACTGAGGTAAAACAAATGTGCAATTTAAAAATGTTTTGCTCTGTTGCAATAGTGGTTAATATGTAGTGTGGCCTACTCTTGTAGATAGGAAATATTTGAAAGCACTGTCTGACACTGTTTTGTCAGATATGCATGCCAGATATTTTGTTCATGTATTCTTTTCACAGCAGGAAGTCAAGAAACTGGGAAAATGACTGATTGAAATGGAGGTCTGTGTGCAAGAAATAACTGAGTTATGATGGCAAATTGTGGGAGAAATCTTAAATGGGGCAGGAATGCAGCAATGCATTGTTATTAACCTTTTCTTATTCCAAATATAGAATGACAAACTGAAACACACATGTGCACACATATATACACACTGTTCTTAAAAGATAATTTTCAATGTAAATATTTTTATGTATAATATAGATAATAAAATAATATTAGTAGGTGACATGGATTTCAAACTTCTTTCTTTTCAAATTGAATAGACTCTGAATATATAGGTTTTGCATAGTTTTCACATCGTTAGCATAAGGTAAAGAGAAAAGAATCATCATAAGCTTTGGTTCAGCTGCTGGTAGATTTATAATCTGATTTCTTTGGAGTGTTAGGAACATGATATATGGGTATCTCTTTTGGAAATTAGTTTACATGAGAAAGCAAAGTTGATTTTTCATGGAATATAATAACAACTGGATTTCAAAGTGCTGACAATAAAAGATTTAAAAACTATATGCAAACATTTTCTGTCAACTTCAATGGCTTTTCTTTTTTATTCTGTCTGATAATCATATACTTATTACTCTTAAGGTATAAAAACAGTGATAACTATATCTATTCAGGTTATATTGCAGAGATTTTTATTTGTATTGAAATAACTGTCATAGTATTAAGAATAATAAAATATGACTATTCTGTTATGCACCATTTTATTTGGTGTACTTCAAAAATATTTGAATATATTCAGACAAAAAACTCTGTTTTTCTATTTTCTTTATTTTATTAACATCATACAACACAATTGCTATTATTTATTGTTTTATAATCAATGTGTCAAATATGGTTATTTTGCATGTGCAATGTATTATCAGTGACATAAAATAAAATAAAATAAAATCCTAGCAGTTTACAGTCAAATTCCTATTGTGTACTCACCTTGATTCTACAATAGTAATCACCTAAAACTTTCACAACAGTATTTTTCACATACTGTATGCTTACTAGACACTGGGTTGAACATGCTTTTTATACATTATAATAGTTGACTTTCACAACAGAGCTATGAAACAGGAGATTTGAATCTAAGAAGACTCAACATTCTCACACAAGATTACAGGGCTTATGGCCAAGCCAGAGTAGTAACTCTCAGCTCACTCATTCCCAAAGGCTAGATTTCTTGCCAAGAACATGCAAAGTAATTACATGTTAAGAGGCTTATTAACTAAAAATAAATGCTATTTATAATTATACAGGTATTGGTTTTGAGTAAAGTGTATGTATAACAACTTTTTCTTAATATAATAGTATTTTAATGTTATTGTCTACTTATGATACATGCCAATATAATACAGTGATTGTGTATAGGTACACTTGTTATGAAGACATAGCTAATCCTGAACTTTAGTTTTGCTATTTACTAGCTAGTAGACTTAATGGGTTACTGTATTAGTTCCAAGAGGAATACATGTGTTTAGATACACAGTTGAAAATGTCAGCATGCAAAATTTTTACTTCTATTTCCCTTTTCTGTGTGTGTGTGTGTGTGTGTGTGTGTGTGTGTGTGTGTGTGTGTTGGGAATCTTTCTTTCTTTTCCAGCTATTTTGAAATATATAATAAATTACTGTTAATTATAGTCACCCTACTGTGCTATGTGCTATCAAACACTAAAACTTATTTCTTCTATCTCACTGTACACCAAAAGGTTTTCAGCTAACACAACTCTAGTCTATTTAACTGACATTGTTTTCTAATCCTTACTGCCTTATGTCCCATTAAGCAAAAGTCTTGTATTATGGAATAGTAAAAATTCTCAGTATGCACCACCAGTAGGATTATTTCTGTAAAAAGCTTTACTCACTGTTCAGAATTGCACATTTTTACATATATTCTAAGCATTCAGTTCCTCAAACTTTAATGTTTTTCAAAGTTTTCCCAGGATTCAGCTTCAAGGCAGAAGAAAGGCTGTAGGGAGGGTAGTGAAAAAAGTAAACAAAACTCATTCACATGAATGCTGAAAATACACCATCTGCTAATGTGTGTAGTAAAGTCTCACTTAATTCCAAACACTTTATAACTTTCATCTCATTTGGCATTGTGTTGACTTCCACATTCAGAACTCTTCCCCAGTTTTGCTACATGTAAAGTCTGCTGTGGAAATTTTTCCAGTGTTCAACCATTAGGTGAATTTGATTCTTCAGATAAGCTGTATCATCTGATTTATCTGTATTAGTAATAAAAATGTCATTTTTGATTCCCTATTTGCTCTGTTTCACTCTCACATTTTTAGAATTTGAGTGAAGGATTAAGGGAAATATTTTTGAGGGGTCCTCAGATCTCAATATGTATTATATAATTGGAAAGGTATGTGGGTAAATGATGGTATTAATATATTGAAGCTACAGAAAGAAACCAAAGAAATAAATAGAAATATAATGAGTCCTCAACTATTTAAAGAGTAGCCACATGTCTGAGTTAACTAAATTTTATAAGAGAGGACATGACCAAGAAAAGTGGAAATGTTCACGACTGTTATTTCCACATAATATAAGATTGAATTTAAATTCTAACCTTTAATATGTATTGCTTTAGTAAGGAAAATAGGACTCACACATTATTTAAGTAAAGAACTAATGACCAATTGCTAGGTATTTGGTGGAGTTAAAATAAATATAACTTGGTGACATCACCAAAAGAGATATATAAACAAGAATATTTTATCTATTGACCCACTTGTATGTAAAATTAATAAAAACTTGTATAGATGTTTTTATGTCACCAGACTGAAAAATCTTTAAGTATAGGGACCAGATTGTAATCATGTATCTTTAGCACTGTAAATATATTAAAAGAAGACTTTAAAATATGTGATAAAATCAATTGCACTTTGGTGCAAACTGGTAGCTTATGTTATATTTGTAAAAGAAATTACTGCAAGAAAGCTTTAATCCACTCAAATTCATAAATTCAGCCATTCCTCAATAGTCTTGCAACCATTACTTTTTCAAAAATAATTTCTCAAATGAATATATTTCTAAACAACTCATTGACTTTGATTAATAAACAAAGAACAAATTTAATATTTAAGCCAAATACAATATGGTTTATAAGGTAAAAATACACAGATATCCAAATAGAGAGATCCAAGATGGAGAGAGCCAAGATGGCTGATTGCTAACAGCTCAGGATTGTAGCTCCCAGTGAAAGTGCAGAGAACAAGAGGACACCACAGTTTCAGATGAATTTTTGTCACTCACGGACCAGAAGATTCCCAGCGGAGGAGCCCCATGGGTCGCCAGTGTGACTCTTGTGGCCGGCACAGTGGTTTTGCTGGCACCTCTGTGCGGTGGCTCTTGGTGCAGAGTAAACGGTACTGGTTCCCCTTCTGATCAATGTTTGGAACTCCAGGAAGGCAGAGTAGCCTATTAAAGACTCTAGAAGGAAGCCAGACCCGAGATTCCTGGGCAGAAGAGGACCATCAGTCTTAACACCACTGCTTTGGCTGGTGCAGTGTGTTGCTCAGATTCCGGCACTGGGAATCAATAAATTGGACATCCACTCAGAAACCTAATTAGAAAGGTGGTAATTGCAAAGTCCATAGATGGATAAATTTATAACAAAGGGAAGAAACCAGCCTAAAAAGGCTGAGAATACCCAAAATTAGAATGCTTCTCCCTCTGCAGGGGATTACAGTTTCTCATCAGCAATGGAACAAGACCTGATGGAGAAGGACTGTGTTCCATTAACAGAAGTAGGCTTCAGAAGGTGGGTGATAAGAAACTTCTGAGAGTTAAAGGAACTTGTTCTAACCCAATGTAAAGAAACTAAGAACTTTGAAAAAAGGTTTGATGAAATGCTAACAAGAATAGACAATATAGAGAGGAATATAAATGAACTAACAGAGTTGAAAAACACAACACGAAAACTTTGCAAAATATGCATGAGTTTTAATAGCCAAATTGATCAAGAAGAAGAAAGGATATCAGAGGTTGAAGACCAACTTAATAAAATAAAATGAAAAGAAAAGAATAGAGAAAAAAGGATAAAAAGGAATGAGCAAAGTCTTCAAGAAATATGGGACTATGTGAAAAGACCTAATCTACATTTGATAGGTGTACATAAATGTGACAAAGAGAATGAATCCAAGCTGAAAAGTACTCTTCAGGATATTATTCAGGAAAACTTTCCCAACCTAGGTAGGCACGACAATATTCAACTCCAGGTAACACAGAGAACACCACAAAGATACTCCTCAAGAAGAGCAACCCCAAGGCACATAACTGCTAGATTCACTGCAGTTGAAATGAAGGAGAAAAATACTAAGGGCAGCCAGAGAGAAAGGTCAGGTTACCCACAAAGGGAAGCCTATCAGACTTACAGCAGATCTCTCAATAGAAACCCTACAAGCCAGAAGAGAATGGGGGCCAATATTCAATATCCTGAAAGAAAAGAACTTTCAGCCCAGAATTTCATATCCAGCCAAACACAACTTCACAACTGAAGGAAAAATAATTTTTTTTTTATGAACAAGAAGTAGTCAGAGATTTTCTTACCACCAGTCCTGTGTTACAAGAGCTTCTGAAAGGAGCATTACACATAGAAAGGAACAACCAGTATTAGCCTTTCCAAAAATATATCAAAAAGTAAAGAGCATCAACATAATAAAGAATTTACATCAATGAATGGAAAAAAAGCCAGCTAACATCAAATGGCAGAAATCCTAAATTTAAATCGACTAAATCCCTTAGTCAAAACATACAGCCAAAACCCAACAGTGTGCTGCATCCAGACCCATTTCACAAGCAATGATACACAAAGACTCAAAACAAAGGGATGGAGAAAGATTTAACAACCAAATGGAGATCAAAAATAAATGAATAAATAAAAAGCAGGAGTTGCAATTCTCACATCTGATAAAATAGATTTTAAAGTAACAAAGATATAATGGTAAAAGGATCAATGCAACAAGAAGTGCTAGCAATTCTAAATATACACACACCCAATACAGGAACACCCAGATACATAAGACCTATAAAGAGACTTAGACTCCCTAGACTTCCACACAATAATAGTGGGAGACTTCAACATCAATATTCGATAGAGAAAAAAGGATAAAAAGGAATAAAAGGAATATTCGATAGATCAATATTCGATAGATCAGTGAGACAGAAAATTAATAAGGATATTCAAGACTTGAACTCAGATCCGGAACAAGTAAACTTAATAAACATTTATAGAACTCTCCACTTTGAATATATAAAATATGCATTCTTATCAGTATCACATCATGCTTACTCATAGGTTTAAATGAAATATTGATCGGCCATTATTAAGCACAATTATTCCCATAAATAAGGTTTTCAATACCCATTTTTAGAATAAAACAACATGTCTGTTCTCTCTCCCTCTTTTTCATCCTCTGTCATCCTCTCCTTCATTCCTTCTTTTTCTTTCTTTCTTTCTTTCCTCTGAAAAACAAAAAACACAGATATCATTTTCAAGTACAAAGGTCTTTTTATTTTTTTAATTAATTAAAGAGATTTTCTTTTTTATTGTTAATTTTTATTGCATTTTAGGTTTTGGGGTACATGTGAAGAATGTGCAAGATAGTTGCATAGGTACACATATGGCAGTGTGTTTTGCTACCTTCCTCCCCTTCACCCACATTTGGCATTTCTCCCCGGGCTGTCCCTCCCCTACTCCCCCCCAATAGACCCCAGTGTGTAGTACCCCCCTCCCTGTGTCCATGTGTTATCATTTTTCTCACCCATCTATGAGTGAGAATATGTGGTATTTCGTTTTCTGTTGTGTCAGTGTGCTGAGAATGATGTTCTTCAGATTCATCCATGACCTTACAAAGGACAAAAACTCATTATTTTTGATTGCTGCATAATATTCCATGGTGTATATGTGCCACATTTTCCCAGTCCAGTCTATCATTGATGGGCATTTGGGTTGGTTCCAGATCTTTCCTATTGTAAACAGTGCTGCAATGAACATTCATGTGCATGTGTCCTTATAGTAGAACATAATCCTTTGGATATATACCCAGTAATGGGATTGCTGGGTCAAATGGAATTTCTATTTGTAGGTTCTTGAGGAATCGCCACACTGTCTTCCACAATGGTTGAACTAATTTACACTCCCACCAACAGTGTAAGAGTGTTCCTATTTCTCTGCATCCTCTCTAGCATCTGTTGTCTCCAGATTTTTTAATGATTGCCTTTCTAAGTGGCGTGAGATGGTATCTCAATTGATGTGGTTTTGATTTGCATCTCTCTAATGACCAGTGATGATGAGCATTTTTTTATGTGTTTGTTGGCCTCATGTATGTCTTCTTTTGTAAAGTGTCTGTTCATATTCTTTGCCCATTTTTGGATGGGCTTGTTTGTTTTCTTTAAATCTGTTTGAGTTCTTTGTAAATTCTGAATATCGGCCCTTTGTCAGATGGGTAAACTGCAAAGATTTTTTTTCCCATTCTGTTGGTTGCCAATTCACTCTAGTGACTGTTTCTTTTGCCGTGCAGAAGCTGTGGAGTTTGATTAGGTCCCATTTGTCTATTTTGGCTTTTGTTGCCGATGCTTTTGGTGTTTTGGTCATGAAGTCCTTGCCTACTCCTATGTCCTGAATGGGTTTGCCTAGATTTTCTTCTAGGGTTTTTATGGTGCCAGGTCTTATGTTTAAATCTTTAATCCATCTGGAGTTAATTGTAGTGTAAGGTGTCAGGAAGGGGTCCAGTTTCTGCTTTCTGCACATGGCTAACCAGTTTTCCCAACACCATTTGTTAAACAGGGAATCTTTTTCCCATTGCTTGTTTTTGTCTGGTTTATCAAAGATTATATGGTTGTAGATATGTTGTGTTGCCTCTGATACCTCTGTTCTGTTCCATTGGTTTATATCTCTGTTTTGGTACCAGTACCATGCTGTTTTGATAACTGTAGCCTTGTAGTATAGTTTGAAGTCTGGTAGTGTGATGCCTCCCGCTGTGTTCTTTTTGCTTAGAATTGACTTGGCTATGCGTGCTCTCTTTTGGTTCCATATGAAGTTCATGGTGGTTTTGTCCAGTTCTGTTAAGAAATTCAATGGTAGCTAGATGGGGATAGCATTGATTCTGTAAATTATTTTTGGCAGTATAGCCATTTTCATGATATTGATTCTTCCTAACCATGAACATGGAATGTTTCTCCATCTGTTTGTGTCCTCTCTTATTTCTTTGAGCAGTGGTTTGTAGTTTTTCTTGAAGAGGTCCCTTACTTTCCTTGTAAGTTCTATTCCTAGATATTTTATTCTCTTCATAGCAATTGTGAATGGCAGTCCGTTCTTGATTTGATCTCTTAAAGCCTGTTATTGGTGTATAGGAATACTTGTAATTTTTACACATTGATTTTATATCCTGAGACTTTGCTGAAGTTGCTTATCACTTTCAGCAGTTTTTGGGCTGAGGCGATGGGGTCTTCTATGTATACTATCATGTCATCTGCAAATAGAGACAATTTGGCTTTCACCTTTTCTATTTGAATACCCTCTATTTCTTTTTCTTGCCTGATTGCTCTGGCTAGAACTTCCAGTACTATGTTGAATAGGAGTGGTGAGAGAGCACATCCGTGTCTATTGCCGGATTTCAAAGGGAATGCTTCCAGTTTTTGCCCATTAAGTATGATATTGACTGTTGGTTTGTCATAAATAGCTTTTATTACTTTGAGATATGTTCCATCAATACCAAGATTATTGAGGGTTTTTAGCACAAAGGGCTGTTGAATTTTGTCAAATGCCTTCTCTGTGTCAATTGAGATAATCATGTGGTTTTTGTTTTTGCTTCTGTTTATGTGGTTAATTACATTTATAGACTTGCTTATGTTGAACCAGACTTACATTTCTGGGATAAATCCTACTTGATCATGATGGATAAGATTTTTAATGTGCTGTTGCAATCGGTTTGCCAGTATTTTATTGAAGATTTTTGCATCTATGTTCATCATGGATATTGGCCTGAAGTTTTCTTTTTTTGTCGAGTCTCTGTCAGGTTTTGGTATCAGGATGATGTTGGTCTCATAAAATGATTTGGGAAGGATTCCCTCTTTTTGAATTATTTGGAAGAGTTTCAGAAGAAATGGTACCAGCTCCTCTCTGTGTGTCTGGTAGAATTTGGCTTTGAACCCATCTGGACCTGGGCTTTTTTTGTGTGGTAGGCTCTTAATTGCTGCCTCAACTTCAGACCTTGTTATTGGTCTATTCATAGTTTCGGCTTCCTCATGGTTTAGGCTTTGGAGGACACAGGTGTCCAGGAATTTATCCATTTCTTCCTGGTTTACTAGTTTATGTGCATAGAGTTGTTTTTAGTATTCTCTGATGATGGTTTGAATTTCTGTGGAATCTGTGGTGATTTCCCCTTTATCGTTTTTTATTGCATCTATTTGGTTGTTCTCTCTTTTCTTTTTTATCAGTCTGGCTAGTGGTCTGTCTATTTTGTTGATCTTTTTGAAAAACCAACTCTTGGATTTATTGATTTTTTTGAAGGTTTTTTTGTGTCTTTATCTCCTTCAGTTCTGCTCTGATATTAGTTATTTCTTGTCTTCTGCTACGTTTTGAGTTTTTTGATCTTGCTCCTCTAGCCCTTTCAATTTTGATGATAGGGTGTCAAATTTGGATCTCTACACTATTCTGATGTGGGCACTTATTGCTATATATTTTCATCTACAGACTGCTTTATATGTGTCCCAGAGATTCTGGTACGTTGTGTCTTCATTCTCATTGGTTTTGTAGAACTTCTTTATTTCTGCCTTCATTTCGTTGTTTATCCAATCCACATTCAAGAGCCAGTTGTTCTGTTTCCATGAAGCTGTGCTGTTCTGAGTTAGTTTCTGACTTCTGAGTTCTAACTTGATTGCACTGTGGTCTGAGAGACTGTTTGTTATGATTTCAGTTGTTTTGCATTTGCTGAGGAGTGCTTTACTTCCACTTCTGTGGTGAATTTTGGAGTAGGTGTGATGTGGTGCTGAGAAGAATGTATATTCTGTGGATTTGGGGTGGAGAGTTCTGTAAATGTCTATCAGGTTTACTTGTTCCAGGTCTGAGTTCAAGTCCTGGATATCCTTGTTAATTTTCTGTCTGGATGATCTGTCTGATATTGACAGTGGAGTGTTAAAGTCTTCCACTATTATTGTGTGGGAGTCTAAGTCTCTTTGTAAGTCATTAAGAACTTGCCTTATATATCTGGGTGCTCCTGCATTGGGTCCATATATATTTAGGATCATTAGCTCCTCTTGTTGTATCAATCCTTTTACCATTATGTAGTGACCTTCTTTGTCTCTTTTGATCTTTGTTGCTTTAAAGTCTATTTTATCAGAGATGAGAATTGCAACTCCTGCTTTTTGTTGCTCTCCATTTGCTTGGTAAATTTTCCTTCGTTTCTTTATTTTGAGCCTTTGTGTATCCTTGCATGTGAGATGGGTTCCTGGATACAGCATACCGATGGGTTTTGTTTTTTTATCCAATTTGCCAGTCTGTGTCTTTTGATTGGTGCATTTAGCCCATTTACATTTAGGGTTAATATTGTTATCTGTGAATTTGATACTGCCATTTTGATGCTATCTGGCTGTTTTGTCCCTTTGTTGATGCAGATTCTTCATTTTATTGATGCTCTTTAGCATTTGGTATGTATTTAGAATGGCTGGTACTGGTTATTCCTTTCTTTGTGTCATGCCTCTTATAGGAGCTCTTGTAAAGCAGGCCTGGTGGTGACAAAATCTCTGAGTACTTGCTTGTTGGCAGAATATTTTATTCTTTCTTCACTTATGAAGCTCAGTTTGGCTGGATATGAAATTCTGGGTTGAAAGTTCTTTTCTTTAAGGATGTTGAATATTGGTCCCCACTCTCTTCTGGCTTATAGAGTTTCTGCTGAGAGATCTGCTGTGAGTCTGATGGGCTTCCCTTTGTGGGTGACCCGACCTTTCTCTCTGGCTGCCCTTAGTATTTTCTCCTTCTTTTCAACCCTGGCAAATCTGATGATTATGTGCCTTGGGGTTGCTCTTCTTATGTAATATCTTTGTGGTGTTCTCTGTATTTCCTGGACTTGAGTATTAGCCTGACTTGTTAGGTTGGGGAAATTTTTCTGGATAATATCCTGAAGAGTATTTTCCTGCTTGGATTCATTCTCTTCGTCACATTCTGGTACACCTATCAAACATAGGTTAGGCCTCTTCACATAGTCCCACATTTCTTGGAGATTTTGTTCATTCCTTTTTGCACTTTTTTCTCTAATATTGGTTTCTCATTTTATTTCATTGATTTGATCTTCGACTTCTGATATTTTTTCTTCTGCTTGGTCAATTTGGCTGTTGAAACTTGTGCATGCTTCATGAAGTCCTCGTGTTGTGTTTTTCAGCTCCTTCAATTCATTCATTTTTCTCTCTAAGTTGTTCATTCTTGTTATCATTTCCTTGAATATTTTTTCAAATATTTTTTCAATGTTCTTAGTTTCTTTGCATTGATTTAGAACACCTTCTTTTAGCTCACTGAAGTTTCTCATTATCCACCTTCTGAAGTCTGATTCCCTCATTTTGTCACACTCATTCTCCATCCCACTTTGTTCCCTTGCTGGTAAGGAGTTTTGGTCCTTGGTAGGAGGTGAGGTGTTTTGGTTTTGGGTGTTTTTCTCCTTTTTGTGCTGGTTTCTTCCCATCTTTGTGGATTTATCCACCTGTCATCTTAGTAGTTGCTGGCTTTTTGATTGGGTCTCTGAGTGGACGCCCAGATCGTTGATGATGAAATATTTCTGTTAGTTAGTGTTTCTTCTAACAGTCTAGCCCCTCTGCTGTATGACTGCTGAGGTCCACTGCAGGCCCTGCTTGTCTGGGGTACACCTGTAGCAGCTGTGGAACAGTGAGGGATGCTACCAGTTTCTTCTTCTGCTATCTTGGTCCCAGAATGATACCTGCCAAATGTCAGTCTGATTATTATTATTATTTTTTTTTGAGGTGACTCTTTGGATATACAGGGGTCAGGGAGCTGCTTGAGGAGATGGTCTGTACTTTATAGGAGCTCCAGTGCTGAGCTGTGAGATCCATTGTTCATTCAGCATTGTTGGGTGGGTGTGTTTAGGTCTGCTGCAGCAGAACTTATAAAACCCCCTCTTTTTTTCCCTCAGATGCTCTGTCTCAGGGAGTTGGGGCTTTTTTTATGAGTATCCATTGCACTGTCCTGACCAGCTAGGAGGCAGTCTAGTCTCTATTTGGCTGCTGAGGCTCTGCTCTGCTACTGCCGGGTTCACTCTACTGCCACAGGGCTCTGCCCTACTGTGGTGGGCTTCACTCTGTTGGTGGAGTCTCTCTGTTATGGCTGTTGCCTCGGCAATGGCAGGCTGCTTCAGCAATGGGCATGTACCTCAGTAGGGGTGGAATGCGTCCGTAGTGGCAGATGCCCCTCCCCCACCTAGTTGCACCATCCTGGTTTCAGCTGAGCCTGCAGTAAAACTCTCAATCCTGAGCATTTCAAATCACCATTTCATTTGTCCCTGTGGGGGTGGGACCTGCTGAGCCTGATCACCTGGCTCTTTGCCTCAGAGTCCTCTCTCTCTCTCTCTCTCTCTCTCTCTCTTTTTAAGTTGAACTGATGACTCTCTCACAGGTGTTTCAGTAGCCTGCTTATAGGGCATGGGGATCTGTGTGATTTCCTGTGTTGTGGCCCACTTCACCAGCTCAAATCATGCTTCCCAGGAATCTTCTGGTCTGGCTCACTATCCAAGTCCCGTTTAATCAGATGGATATGTTAATCTGCCCTCCTAAATCTCAGATTGCCAGTTTAACAGGGTCCCCAGACCAGTGAGTTTTGTGCGGGGTGCCACTGCGCCACAGCGCCCGCTGAAACCACCACACAGGCTGAAAGGGCTGTGCTGGTGTCTCGTGTCTCTCCTACACCTGGGAATTTCTCTGTTCTGTGGGCAAGAAAGGTCCATCTGAAAATGCGGCTAGGACTCACCCTCTGTGCCTTCACTGAGAGCTACAAACCTGAGTTGTTCCTACCGTGCCATCTTGGAAATCCCCCAGTTCAAAGGTCTTTAACATGATAAAATAGTTTTCAAATAATCAGAAATATTTAAAATGTAGAAAAAATTGGAATGTTGTTTCTAACCTACAATAGGAGTATCTGATACAGAGTGATCATAACTGAAGTGATTCAAAAAATATTCATTTACATAATTAAAATACTTAAAAAGATAGTTTAATCACTTTTAATTTTGATTTTATATACATCTTATGAATATAACATTTCAGAACTATTATATGCACTCATTTATAAATACAGTTGTTGAGAATTTGTTACCAAGTTATATGTATAGTAGTGTCAAAAGACATCACTGATCTAGAAATCATGTACATAAATATAAATAAGAATATTTTATTTTTTCTTCTTTAAATACAATTTTTAATCTGTATCCATGGATTCTTAGAAGAGATTTATAAATGGGATAAATGCCTTTATGCAATTTCTGATATAATATAAAAAATTAACCACATATGTTCTTGTTAATTTTATAATCTCAAAATAAATAAGTATATAATCTTTGAGTAAACAGAAATTGTTAAACCCTATTACAGAGTACTTTTGCTTGACTATGGCAGCTGGGTACCAATTTACAGCTTCTGCTGCACAATTAAATAGTAATATACAGTAAGAATGTAACTTGTTAAACAGCTAACTGCTCAAAATAGCTGTCTGGGTTTGAGAATGGACTGGAAAATTTACAGTTAGCACTCATTGTTTTAGTTAGCACTCATTGTTTTAGTTAGCACTCTATTACTTTAGGAAATATTCAATCTGAGTATTTCCTAAAGGAATAGAGAAAATTAAAGAAAATATGCCAATGACCAATATTTTAACTTTAGGATTTTGTCTAGTATTTTAACTTTCAGTGGCTTCATTAAGTAGTATTTTGATATTGAAACATTAATTAACCAATCCTATGTTAATTAATTGAACATTATTATAATAGAAGATTTCATTCTGCCACCACTCAGCCAGAGTGCTGGAGACTGAAAATATTACCACTGAGTACAGAGAAACTTTGGCATGCAAAAAATTTTATCTCTATCTTGAGTTTCCCCAAGTTTTTATCAACTGTAAAATTCATAGTCAAGGAGATAGTGACAGCCCAACTTCAGTTTCTCTTTGGTGAACACATTTTAAAATTCTCTAAATATGTGTGAGACTCTCATATCATTATGTGCTTTTCTGTACTTAATCTCTATTTTCTTGTTCCTCCTGCTCACTCCTAGGCCAAAGATTTATACTCATGTTAGTTTATGGCAGTCTTCAAACCCCTCTCACTTAAAAGTTCTGTCTTAAAGTAACAAAGGTTTCCTTTTAAGTATAACCTTTCTGTATAAATCCTCCATTAATATTCCTGAAAAGTTTTTGAAGACAGAGAGTAGTTAAATCCACTTCTATCATAATTTATTATTATATTTTGTAGAATGAACATCATAATATTTACTTAGTTGTAAATATGTACATATGGGTGTTACTAATCTCTTTCAATAAAAATAGTTGGACTAACCTACTCACTTTCAAAAATTCCTCCTGATGCAGTGTGTACAATATTGTGTGTCATATTGGAAGATGTTAAAGAGCAATTTGGAGGTGTATTGAAGGAATGTTTAGCTGAACCCATTTACATCACTCTCATCATTTTATGGCAACAACTAGGCACAGGCATTGCAACAGACAGTCAGACAAAAATTAGCATTGCACAACCATGTTTCTAAAATTTTATAGCTGATCTCATCTCATTTTTTGTACTTCATCATCTCAAGAGAAAAGGAAAATTTATTATTCCATTATTAAAATAGTGCTTTTAATATATTTTGAATATCCCATATTTTTTCAGTATCATGACATTTATTTACTTATTAGCTATTTTAATTATGCCCTTTGCTTCAAAGCCTCAGAACACAAGCTGGATAAAGCTTCTCATTAAATATTTAAATAAATAAAATAAATAAACAGCAACATAATAGCTCAACAACAACAAAAAGTCCTAGCATAAAGCCACAATTTTCATTTATTGAAACAAACTCCTCAGTGAGAAGAAAAGAATTGTGTGTGGTTTCCTTAGTATTATGCATTATTAATACTAAAATTGAGAACAATGAAATCTGAATTTTGTACAGGGATTCCTATCTTCAATAATTAAAAAAGTCAATCAGTTTGCCACTTCTCGCCTTCTGTCTTACCCAACTTGCTAAATAATTTAAATCTTATTAACAAGAGATGATTTATGGTTAGATAATTTATACAATTCACTGTAATATGCTGAAAACTTTTACAGCAATCAATCCCTTGAGATAGAATTTTCTATGTATATAGCAAATAAACTTTATTAGAATTATTTTTTGGTATACTTACCAAAAGGAAGAATTTATCCTATGACAAATAAGTTTAAGAGTACAATTTACATTACAAAAGCAAGATTCTGCTCAAATGCTAGACTAACATCTTCAACTGTTATTTAGAAGATAATTACATGTTTCCCTAAAGACTTTTAAATATTGTTGAGAGTCTTTAGGATACAGGCTGATATGTAGTAGATCCTCAATAAGAGTTGACTCTTTTGCATTGCTTCAGAAAGGTACTTTTTTCTAAAATAAGGTGTTTTTATTTTTGTATGTTCTGCATACTCATTTCCACTGGCTTATTTGGTTTATGTCTTAGTCCTTTGCATAAACATAGAAACTATATTTAGTCTTACAATTCAAGTTTTCATTAAAAAGTTTAATAATGAATTTAATTATTTTTAATCTTTATCCAAAGGTAAAATTAAATCATATGACACAATCATGAGTAATTTTGCTTTTGATTTTAGCTCAGGAACACATTAAAAGTGGCCAAATATAACAGATTATTTCTGAAAATTTGCTCAGTACTGGTTTTAAAATTAATAAATGTTTAATCATTTCTCCTCTGATAGAAGATCTCTGGTTTTGAATATGAGGGCTCTATTCAGAGTCAAAATAATTTAGAGGTAACATGCTACATGTAGGTTAGGGATGACTCTCCACTTTATGAAGGCTTTTGGGGCTCTAGTACTTTGGCTATGTGCTCTGAGTTCCTTTCTAATATTTGAATGGAGATTCAAATCTGGGGAGAAGCAAATACATTTAATGTTGTTTTTTGCAGTACTTTTTAAATTTTTATTTCTTTAAGCTGTTGAAATAAATATTCCTTGAACTGTGATTTGAAAATTTGACCATTTTTTCTTAGACTCATACTTCCAGTGACTCTAACAGGGTGCCATTTGTAACAAATTCAATTAAATTAAATTTCATTTTGCTTATACTTTATACATATTTTTCTTTCCTTCAGAAAAGCTTTATAATAAATATATATTTCCTATTTATCTGTAATTATCATATTTTTATCTTATAAATTATTCAGAAACTAAGATACTTGTGGAAAAAAAAATGTTTGATTTTACTTTATGTTCACCAAAACATCATTCTTTAAATTTCCAGTAAGACCTATGTTGTATTTCAAAACATCTTTTTTCCAACACAAATCAGAATTCCATGTGAATTTATTAAGAAGCAAGTCAGGCCATTTTTTTCTCAAAGGAGAAGAAATGAAAGTGGTTTTTAGTGTGTCTTTATTTTAACTTTTTTTGTTGTTGCATTTTAAGTTTTGGGGTACATGTGAAGAACATGCAAGATTGTTGCATAGGTATACACATGGCAGTGTGATTTGCTGCCTTCCTCCCCTTCACCTATATCTGGCATTTCTCTACATGCTATCTCTCCCCACCTCCCCACCCCCTGCTGTCCCTCCCCTATTTCCGACCAACAGACCCCAATGTGTAGTGCTCCCCTCCCTGTGTCCATGTGTTCTGACTGTTCAACACCCACCTATGAGTGAGAACATGTGGTGTTTGATTTTCTGTTCTTGTGTCAATTTGCTGAGAATGATGGTCTCTGGGTTCATCCATGTCAATACAAAAGACACAAACTCATTGTTTTTGATGGCTGCATAATATTCCATGGTGTGTATGTGCCATTTTTTTCACTGTCCAGTCTATCATCGATGGGCATTTGGGTTGGTTTCAGGTCTTTGCTATTGTAAACTATGCTGCAATGAACATCTGTGTGCATGTGTCCTTATAGTAGAACGATTTATAATCCTTTGGATATATACCCAGTAATAGGATTGCTGGGTCAAATGGAATTTCTATTTCTAGGTCCTTGAGGAATCGCCACACTGTCTTCCACAATGGTTGAACTAATTTACACTCCCACCAACAGTGTAAGAGTGTTCCTATTTCTCCACATCCTCTCTAGCATCTGTTGTCTCCAGATTTTTTAATGATCGCCATTCTAACTGGCGTGAGATGGTATCTCGATGTGGTTTTGATTTGCATCTCTCTAATGACCAGTGATGATGAGCATTTTTTCCATGTGTTTGTTGGCCTCATGTATGTCTTCTTTTGTAAAGTGTCTGTTCATATCCTTCACCCACTTTTGAACAGGCTTGTTTGTTTTGTTCTTATAAATCTGTTTTAGTTCTCTTAAATTCTGGGTATCAGTTTTTTGTCAGATAGGTAAAGTGCAAAAATTTTTTCCCATTCTGTTGGTTGCTGATTCACTGTAACAACTGTTTCTTTTGCCGTTCAGAAGCTGTGGAGTTTGATTAGTCCCATTTGTCTATTTTGGCTTTTGTTGCCAATGCTTTTGGTGTTTTGGTCATGAAGTCCCTGCCTACATCTCTAGAGTTTGTCTTTATTTTGTTTTGCTTTACAACATAGAGTTTATAATTTTTCTCACAATTCTATGGGAAATGAATATCAGTCAAACAAAAAAGTTCAACTAATATCATCTTCTTGGACAAAGATGTCTGATCAACTTCCAAATATTAGTTCCATTTGCAAAGGTATGGTACCAATACTCACTTTAAATATATTTTAGTATTTATAATTTTTTGGGTGATTCAGACACTACTTTAACTATCTAGAAATACAATTCTTATTTCTCTTCCTGAAGTTTATAGTTTCAATTTTTACATGATAATCTCAGTATCTGGAGGCATGAGTCTGTGAAGAATTTCTCTGCTATCACTGCTCTGACTACCTCCCCTGCATGTCTTTAAGGCCTTTCTGTCCATAACGGACACTAGGAAAGAGGGAGGTGATGATATTTTTACCTAGATAGTTTCTTTCATTGTTAGGTTTTTCTGAAAATGGGAATGAGGACATAACTTTTTCACCTAGTATGAATTACCTGCTTTCTTTCATGACATAGATGTCTGAGCTTAGCTCGCCAGCCTAGATTCCACTTCCAAGATGTCCCTTGTCATCTATACAGCATGAAGCTAGGAAGGTAGACATGACAAAGAAACCTGATCTTGGAATCAATGAAAATGTTGATAAAAGATGCACCTTTCATAAAAGTTGCCCCCATAAGAAGACAACAGGATGGAGAAAAGCTGCATTAGTCCCTCAGGAGAAAGCAAGAAAAAACATATTATGTTGGCAAAGATCAACACAGAAAGAGAAACCAAAGTACTATGTAATTCATATTTTTCTTTTCTCAGTGCAAGGAAAACAAGCTTATGTATGGATTAAGAGTGATGCTGATACCATTAAGCTACCTAGGCATCCTGAGTAATCTACATATCTTTCTTGCTAGCTGATATTACTCATTTAAAGGCTTTTAATTCCTGTGCTACAGAAATTTGCAGCAATATTCTGCAGTATTTTTAAGCTTGTAGCCCATGTATGGAGTATACACTGGCTACTGGATGAAATTCTGCAACTAAAAGACTTTGCTCATTTGATGGAGCAAACACATCACAGCCCAAAAGACCACAACATCATGAAGTATTTTGGTTAAGGAGAGCCATTTATCCACTACCTCCTACAACTAGAAAAGAACTTAAGGTGTTAGAGACCCTCAGGGGGTTTTCATGGCATTACTTGAAGCCTGTTCATTAAAGATGAGCTGGAAGAAGTTACAGTTGTGTACTCAGAAGATTAGTGGGACTCTGACACAATTTCCATCAGCATATTGCTGAATGAGTTTTTTTCAAAATTCATCTCACAGATAAAGCTCATGCTCTCATCTTAGAAAACGTCTCTGGCTTTCTTGCCAACTGTCTAAATTCGAGTTAGAAAAAAGGTGGTAAATGGCAGAGACAGATTATTATTTTAGCACCAGCTGGTCAGTTTTTAGATAATTTTAATAAAGGAAAGACTAAAAAGAAATTAAAGACTGCTTAATTGGCTACTTAGTTAAAACTCTTAACTGAAGAGTTACAGTTTCAATTTTGGCCCAACTTCTGCCACTCTTTGTAAAGAATAAATAACAACGTATGTCATTGTTGCAAAAAGCTAGTATGTTGGGAGAGGGATTGTAGAAAGAGACTCTGAAGAGTGAAGAAATTGTGGAAACATGAGAATCAGGAAAGCCCAAAAGCCTAAGAAATAACTCACAGTTGTCTTCAAATGGACAGATGTAGGAAGTCTCAGAGGCAGAAACTGAAACTACTGGTGCTACTCAGTCTGTAATTTCCTCAGAAAGTTTTGGCTTTCCATTTGGTGAGAAAACACTATGATATTTTGAGTTAGCTTTCTACTTTTTTCTTTTCTCTGCTATTTCCATACAGATAGATTATCTTGCTGAGGACCATACATTCTTATTTTCTTCTGTTTCTCTCATAAAGCTGTTTGGGAAAGACCTGCTTTAAATTGCACGTTATCCTATTCTCTCCTCCAGCGTGTGTCTGTAGAATTCCTTGGGGAAAATGAATGTCATTTGGTTACTATGCACCTTGTAAAAGTAAAGTGTTCTCGCAGAGAGATTCAGGTTCATACTGTACTAGAAAATCACCCCAAGCTACATTGGTTTGGGGAATGGCAGAGTGGCAATTTCATACCATGTTTGTAAAGCACTCCTGTCTGAACAAATCAATCCATCACTTTCAGAGCTAGGGATGGTTGATACTGGTGTACTTTGAGATACAGAACCAATAAAAATAGTTCAGCAAAAGCAAAGTGCATGCCATATGTAAATTGATATCTGATGTCTTAGGCTCAATCAGAAGAAATAAAGCCTGTTATAAAATGATAAAAAAGACAAATAATAATGTAAATAAGCCATCCACCTATAATATATTACTCTTCCAGCAAATTAAAAGGTATTTTTTCCCAGACTAATTGAGGTATAATTGACCAATAAAAATTGTGTATGTTCAAGGTGTGTAATCTGTTTATTTTCTATATCTTTACATTGTGAAATGATTGCTCCAATCAAACTAATTAACACATTGATTCCCTCTCACACAGTAAATATTGTGTGTGTGTGCATGTTTGAGTGTGTGTCTGATAAGGATACTTAAGATCTACTCTTTTAGCAAATTTCAAGAAAACAATACAGCAAAACGGTGGTCACTATACTTGCATTACATCCCCAGAACTTATTCACCCTATAACTGAAAATTTGTATACTTTGGTCAATGGCTTGTCATTTTCCTCAACCCATGTCAATTATTATGCTGTCTGTTTATGTAAGTTCATATGTTTTAGATTCTACATGTACATGAGATCATAAAGTGTTTTTCTGTGTTTGGCTTGGTTCACTTAGCATAATGTCCTCCAGATTTATCCATGTCATTGTAAATGATAGGATTTTCCTCTTTTTCACTACTGAATATATTCAATTGTATATAAGAAATATAATATTTGTAATCCATTTATTCATTCAGCAGCACTTAGATCATTTCCATATGTTGGCTGTTGTAAATAACATCACAAAAAATATGAGGATGCATATATCTCTTTAAGACACTGATTTAATTTTCCTTAGATATTCAAAAGTGAAATTACTAGATCATATTGTAATTCTATTTTTAAGTTTTTGAGGAAACTCTGGACATGTTTTCCATAATTGTTGTACTAATTTACATTTTATGAATAGTTCATGAGAGTTCCCTTTTGTCCATACCTTCAGCAATATTTGTTATATATATATTTTTTTAATTTTTTATTGCATTATAGGTTTTGGGGTACATGTGCGGAACGTGCAAGATAGTTGCATAGGTACACACATGGCAGTGTGCTTTGCTGCCTTCCTCCCTTCACCCACACTTGGCATTGTTTTAATAACCACCAAGTGTGAGGTAATACCTCATTGTGAGTTTTATAAGCATTTTTTTTTGACAATTAGTGATGTTGAACATTTGTTCCTAAGTATGCTGGCCTTTTGTATGTCTGAAGAATATAAATCTAAATTTGACAAAGATAGTTGACCACTATATAGATTTTCATAAAAGCCTACCATCAATTCCTGTATTTTCTAAGTCTGTTTCCTAACTTCTGAACTTGATATTATTTTCTGAAAGTATTTATCTATTATTTATTGATGTTTTAATTTTTTTATTACTTTATATTTTTCTAGAGAATGAAACTAGATTCTTATTTGCTTTTGCTTATGAAACAATCCAATATTTATCACAATTGTTTTCTCAAGGGTTTTGGGATTTTTCTACAATATTTTCTAGTCTTCTATAGAACTTAGAGAAATTTTTCCAACCAGAGGGATTTATAATTATTCAAACTATGGATGGTTTGCTGGTATCCTCAGAAACTAAAGAGCATTGCAAATTGATACTTTAGTTTTATTATAGTTCTTGGCTTCACAGGAACATAAGCCTTCACCAAACAAATTGCAATATTGCACAATTGAGCTTTATATTTCAGTCATCTGTTGTAAGCTCTAGGGGAGAGTGCTACAATCTAGGAGTCAGCTAATTTTATCTATAAAATGGCCTATCTCATATGGCCACAAAAGGGACACAAAAACATAAGGAGTATAAACAATTTTGGGAGCTTCTACAATACTGTAGATAGCAGATTTCAGCTTTTGCAAAGAAAACAAAATCTCTGGTGGAACAATCACATGATAATTACTTAAATCTTCTGGTTTGGTCCAGAAGATCTAGGTAAAAATCTGAAGAAATTATTTAAAAATCTGAAGAAATTTTTAAATAAACTAGTCATAGCTTCTCCCTAACTTTAAAAAATAGATACTTTTTGAAATAGAAAATGTTTTATTTCAACAAAAGCTAAAGTATCTCATGAAAAATTGATAGCTGATTTTTCAGAGATAAAACTTTATAACTGCCTGCTAAAATACTAGTATTTCATTGTAGAGTTCCTAAAGGCAAAAGGATGTTTCCAAAGATGATAATTTTGCTTATATGTCTATAAAAGCTGTTGTTCAAAATATGATAGACTTCAACCTAATATGCTCCACTCTTGAAACAATAAAAAAAAGTTGTTCATTTTAAAACTATGTAGAGATAAATAAATGGACAAATGAATTTAAAAATTGGCTAAAATAAATGTGACTGACTATGGGAATTACCTAACAAAATAATTCCAATATCACAGTCCCTGTTGGCTTAGGGTTGTTTTGCCACCAACAAAATAATCTGAATGAGAGAGGGATTTTAAAGGCACTAGAGTCTTAACTACACCTAATAACATATAATTTTCCAAAACATAAAAGAGACATGCTATTTCTGTGCAGATTTATTTTTATGCCCCAACCAAAATAACCATAAGAAGTTTTCCTTTAATGATTTTACCAGAAACATCGTGGCAATTGTATTTCATAGAGCAACAACAACAACAACAAAAACTATAGAAGGTAAGGTAAATTTTTTGTCTAGTTGTGGTGTGTATGATATCTGAGTGGTCTGATATTTTCCCCAATTCATGAACCTAATGTTTGGGAAATGGTAAATGCTCTAGTGATAAAGGTAATTTCTGCTTTTGAGATGCCATGGTATCTAAGCCAGACAGAAAAAAAAGGTTATGTCTGTGGTTATCTAGGAATTATGCAAATGTTACAGATTCCTATAAGACTCAGTTCTCTGGAAAAGAGAGCGAACAAATCACTCAAAAAACTCAATTGTCTAAAATTCTTCCACCTCCTATTTAAGATGACCTAGAGCTTTGCCACAACCTTAAAATTGGAGCAACTTCTACAAGCAAACATAGATTCTTTTATTTGCATTTTTGTTTAGTGGACTTATGAATTTTGGTCTGACTTCTTTTCCATGCCTGATTTGACCAAATCCTTTCCTAATGATGTCTAGTACCTCAAAGGGCTTCTCTCTTCCGTAGTGATTCTGAGACAAAAAGTCATACGGACCTGGTAGGACCCACCAGAAGTCTGCCAAGCCTATTTACCACAACATTTCACAAATTAAGGTGTTCCAGAGGAAATATAGGCTTTTATGTCCTTGGGAAAGACTTTAAAATGCTCCCAACCACCCATTTAGCTATCAAAGTGAAAGTAAACTAACTATAACACAGGATTCATAATTTCCATGTGAAGCAAACATCTCAGAGAAACTGAACTGGGGATCCTACAAAAGATTGCAAGCAACTTTTATAAAGTAGCTAATTGTTTTACTGAACACAACTGAAAGGAGATATTATAGCAAATGGATTACTATAAATTGCATCCTGTCTTAATCAAAGTAGGGTTATTTTGATTTCTTCTTTGAGAATCACGTTTTAGGCTGGGCACAGTGTCTCATGCCTGTGATTTCAGCACTTTGGGAGTTTTTGGTAAACTGATCACTAAAGTCCAGGAGTTTGAGAACAGCCTGGGCAATATAGCAAAACTCTATCTCTACAAGGAACACAAAAATCAACTGGGTGTGGTAGAATGTGCCTAGAGTCCCAGCTGCTCAGGAGGGTGAGGTGGGAGGATTACTTGATTGAACTCAGAAGGCAGAGATTGCAGCGAGTCAAGGTTTTGTCACTGCATTCCAGCCTGTGTAACAAAATAAGAGCCTGTTAAAAAAAAAATGAGAAAAAGAAAAAAAGAATTGCTATTTACTAGAAAACAAACATGTTGTCTGTTGTATTCCTTTTTTTCTATAATCCCAGTCTCATGGATAAAATTGAGTCCCTCAATATTTATATGTTCAAGTCTTAACCCCTAATACTCCAGAATATAACTTTATTTGGAAAAACAATCATTGACAATTTAATTACATAAGACAAGGTAATACTGGAATAGGTTAGACCCCAATCCAATATGAAAGGTGTCCTTATAAAAAGGAGAAATGTGGACACATATCATACAAGGATAAAAGAATAAAGCCATAGAGAGATGAAAGAAGAGGTTAGGCTGTTGTTTTTCCAAGTCTGGGAACATGAAAGATTGTCAGGAAACCATCAGAGAGTACGTAAGAGGGATTGAACGGAGCTATTCTAACTGTCCTCAGAAGAAACTAGCCCTATTGACACCTTGATCTTGGGTTTCTATCCTCTAAAACTGTGAGACAATAAATTCTTGTTGTTTAAGCCACCCCAGTCTGGGGTACTCTGTTACAGTAACTCTAGCAAACTAGCAAACTAACACACCAAGTAACAATTCTCATGATATCATTTCTATCAACTCTAAATTATACTTCTCATAAAAGCAAGGTTTAGACTCATAAATACAATACAACTACTAATAGAGTAAAAATGAGATTATTTTCATTAGTAATGTTTTAAAACAACAAAGTAAAATCAATTAATATGCATCTAGACACGCAAGCCATATTTTGATACTAAAAAAAAATTAGAAACATAATGTAGAAACAAATAACATGTAATAAGTAGACAAACATATATCTGGCATTTACAGCTAGAGACTGCAAAAGACAGATCTAGTGTCACTAGGATAAATTGGGAAGCAAGTTCTCTCCAATCCTAATATAGAAGATAAACAAAGGTAAATGCCTGTTATTTATAGAGATTGATTTGATGGGCCAGGTGCAGTGGCTCATGCCTGTAATCCCAGCACTTTGGAAGGTCAAGGCTGGCAGACCACAAGGTCAGAAGTTTCAGACTAGCCTGGCCAATATGGTGAAACCCCATCTTTTCTAAAACTACAAAAATTAGTTGGGCATGGTGGCATGTGCCTGTAGTCCCAGCTCCTCAGGAGGCTGAAGCAGGAGAATTGCTTGAACCTAAGAGGTGGAGGTTGCAGTGAGCCAGGATAGCACCACTGCACTCCAGCCTGGGCAACAGAGAAAGACTCCATCTCAAAAACAAACAAAATATATATGACAGTTATAATAGGGTAACTACTGATGCCTTCCCATGCTGATAGAAAACAAACCAACAGACCGAAAAGATGCATAGGCTGAGATTGTCCATATGACTTGAAATAATTACCACTGTGTACATTAACACTAGAAATTTAATCTGTACCTTTATAAAGTGTATCATAATACAACTTTGATACTAAAGATGGCCAGGAATATCTTTGTATTTCACATCAATGAAAAACTATTGGAGAAAATGGAAAAATTAATAAAAGGCCTAATTATCATATTATTGTTATGGTATTTATGTGATGAACTAGAAAACAGATGTTATTTGTTGTGTCTTGCAAGGAAAACCTTTCACTAAACAGTTACATTATCTGGTTCCAGAATCAAGCTATTCCTTAAGTCTGAATGAGACAGGACTCTGTAAAGGACTACTAAATGACTATTTGGTTAATCATTTGAAAATATTAAAGACAAATGATTTGTATAATTAATGTATATCTAATAAACATTTTTGTATGTTGCTAATCAATAATCTGATTTAACCATTCATCATCGATATGTTATATTTGAAGGTAGTCCCCTGATATTGTTTGCTGTGTTTCCATGTGAATCTCATCTTGAATTGTTGTTCCCATAGTCCCCAAATGCAGTGAGAGGAACTTGATAGGAGGTAATTGAATCATGGAGGCAGTTATTCTCATGCTGTTCTCATGATAGCTAGTGAGTTTGCATGAGAACTGATGGCTTTATAAGGTGCTTTTCTTCATTTTGCTTGGAATTCATTCCCTCTCCTGCTGCCCTGTGAAGAGATGCTTTCAGCCATGATTTTAAGATTCCTTGGGTGACCCCAGCCATACAGAATTGTAAGTCAATTAAACTTCTTTCCTTTATAAATCACCCTTATTAGCAGCATTATAACTGACAAATGCAGTAAGTTGATACCAGTAGAGTGGGGTGCTGCTACAAAAATACCAAAAATGTGAAAGCGACTTTGGAACTCAGTAAAAAAGGTTGAAACAGTTTGGAGGGCTCAGAAGAAAAGAGAATGACATGCAAAAGTTTGGAATTTGTTGAATGATTTTCACCAAAATGCTGATACTGATATGGACAATGAAGTTCAAGTTGAGGTGGTCTCAGATGGAGATGAGGAACTAGTTGGGAACTGGAGTAAAGGTCACACTTGCTGTGTTTTAGCAAAGAGGTGGGTGGCATTTTGCTCCTGTCCTAGAGATCTTTGGAACTTTAAACTTGAGAGAGATAGTTTAGGTTACCTGGAGGAAGATATTTCTAAACAGAAAAGTGTTCAAGAGGAAGCAGAGTATAAGAGTCTGGAAAATTTGCTGCCTGATAATGCTATAGAAAGAAAAATCCATTCTCTGGGGAGAAAGTTAAGAGGGCTGCAGAAATTTGCATAAGTAATGAAGAGCCAAATGTTAACCAACAAGATAGTGTAAAAAATGTCTCCAGAGCATTTCAAAGAGCTTCATCATAGCTCCTTTCATCACAGGCCCAGAGGCCTAAGAGAAAAACATAATTTTCTGGGCTAGGCCCAGGGACTCCCTGTTCTGTGCAGACTTGAAAGTTGGTTCCATGCATCCCAGCCTCTCCAGCCATGGCTAAAAGGAGCACATGCGCAGCTCAGGCTATTGCTTCAGAGACTGCAAGCCCCAAGCTTTTGCAGCTTTCACATGTTGTTAAGCCTGCAGGTGTGCAGAAGTCAAGAATTGAGGTTTGTGAACCTCCACCTAGAATTCAGAAGATATATGGAAATGCCTGTATGTCCAGGTAGAAGTTTGCTGCAGATGTGAAACTCTGTGGAGAAACTTACTAGGACAGTGTGGAAAGGAAATGTGGGACTGGAACTCCGTAGCAGACTCCACACTGGGACACTGTCTCATGGAACTGTGAGAAGAGGGCCACTGTCCTCCAGATCCTAGGATAGTAGATACACCAACAGCTTGCACCCTGTGCCTTGAAAAGCCAATGACACTCAATGCCAGCCCATGAAAGCAAACAGGAGTGATGCTGTACCCTGCAAGACCACAGGACTGGAGCTGCTCAAGGCTGTAGGAGCCCACCTCTTGCATCAGCAAGACCTGGATGTGAGACGTGGAATCAAGGGAGATCATTTTGGAACTTTAATGTTTGATGACTACCCTATTGGATTTCAGACTTGTCTGGGGCATGTATCCCCATTGTTTTGGCCAATTTCTCTCATACAGAACAGATGTATTTACTCATGCATGTATCCTCATTGGGTCTAGGAAGTAACTAATTTGTTTTTGATTTTACAGGCTCATAGGTGGAAGGGAGTTGCTTTGTCTCAGATGCAACTTTGGACTGTAGACTTTTGAGTGAATGCTGAAATGAGTTAAGATTTAGGAGAACTCTGGAAAAGGCATGATTGTGTTCTGAAATGTGAGGACATGAGATTTGGGAGGGTACGGGGTGGAATGGTATGTTTTGGCTGTGTCCCCACCCAACTCTCATCTTGAATTGTAGTTCCCACAATACTCATGTGTCATGGGTGGGACCTTATGAAAGGTAATTGAATCATGAGGAAAGTTACCCTCATGCTATTCTAGTGATAGTGAGTTCTCATAAAATCTGATAGTTTTATAAGGGGCTTTCTCCCCTATACTTAGCACTCATTCTCTCTCCTGCCACCCTGTGAAGATATGCCATCTGCCATAATTATAAGCTTCCTTAGGCTTTCCCAGCTGCGTGGAACTGAGTCAATTAAACCTTTTTCCCTTACAAATTACCAAGTCTTGGCTATGTCTTTATTAGCAGTGTGAGAATAGATTAATATATTTCCCAAAACAAAGTACTGACTTTTATAAAAATCAGTAAATATATTATTTTATTATAATTTTGACATTGGTTATGTTTTCTATTTTACTATGGACTTGCTAGATATTTGAATAACTGCAATTTTTCTAAAGAAAGGTAGAGACAACAATAAAAATAATTAGAACATAGTAATATTACTATTGTTAAGTAACACAGAGAAGAGATTGAAATTGCAAATTTAAATGTAATATAAAGGCTTAATTCTCCATGATAATGTAAAGAGATCACCCCTTTTCTAAGAAGATTAACTTGTAAATTCTTTTTTCTTAGAAATGTACGTACATCTTTTTAAAAGCTAAATAAGACTCATGCCAATAATGTCTTTCTCAAGGACTTCAGAGACATCTCTTTGAAATATACATACCACAGAAGATAGCTTCCTACCTCCCAGTCTTTTTGAAGAAAACAGAAGCCTAACTCGGGCAGAAGCCTCCCTTTAAATTTCAAAAAATGCCTTTTAACATAAAGAATCCTGAAGTGTATTTTTAATGACAAATAGTTAAAACAGATGGTTACCCCAATTACTAAGTGAGTTTAGAATAAATTATGTGTGACAAACAGTGTTACCAAGTTATTTTACTTAAGGACTATACTTTATTTAGAACCTGTATTTAATAAATTGTACCTGCTTGGCTATATGAAAGAGTAAAATTCTTTCTGTCTTTGCAAACCTCTAACAGATTGCCTTTGATGCACATCACATTCTGGTTTTATGTTCATTCAAAAACAAAACTGTCTTTCTCTTTTCTACATTTGAGGAGAGGTTTTCTGGGTTGGGACCTTTTATATTTATTTTCCTAATATGTTACAGCAAAACTTAACAGAGTTAGTTCAGAAGAGCAAAGAACAGACCAATCTCACCTATAGACATGTACACAAAATTCTCAAATAAATGGTAAAACATGAGTGATAAAATATGTACATGAATATGTCCTTTTCCATTATTTATGGTAACAAAGGCTGCAATAAATTTCAACTCTCATGAGAAAACATTACAATATAAACATTGATTTTATTAAGTATATAGCTAACTAAAAAAAAAATTGTAAAGAAAGGTATGGAGTATCAAATTAGTATCCAGTTTTTAATTTGTGATTTAGTTTTGCCTTTTGTTTATACTTATCTATTACTGCTCCTGGTCTCAGTTCACTTGATTTTTTTTTTTTTTTTTTTTTTTTTTTTCTTGAGACAGAGTCTTGTTCTGTCCCCCAGGCTACAGTGCAGTGGCACAATCTTGGCTCACTGAAACCTCCACCTCCCAGGTTCAAGAAATTCTCCTGCCTTAGCCTCCTGAAGAGCTGGGATTACAGGCACCCATCACCACACCCAGATAATTTTTGTGTTTTTAGTAGTAATGGGGTTTCACCATGTTGGCCAGGATGGTCTTGAACTCCTGACTTCATGATCTGCCCACCTCAGCCTCTCAAAGTGTTAGATACCGGAGTGAGCCACCATGCCCGGCCCCACTTGATTTTTATATTATACTTTAAACTGCCTGTGTTGTACTGGCCCAAGCATGGAAAGTCAACACCAAGACAAAAGTATGCCAAATTGCAGGGTCTTTATTGCCAGCAGCCATGAAGGACTCTTGTCTCTCCAACCCATGGCCCCTAAAGGAGAGTGTCAAGACATTTTATACCCACAAAACCACCTTGGAGGGTGTGAGGGGTGGGGGGTGAGAGTGAGTGGATTCAGATATTCCAAGGGCTAGCAGATTCTGTAAATCACCTCCTGGGTGGAGATGAGGGTGAGGGGCTCCAGACATTCCAAGGGCTAGGGGACTTTTGACATTCTGATTGTTACTTAAGTGGTTCACAAAAGTCAAGATAAGCATTTGTTTACACATTGTCTGGGTAGGGTGAAAATCACAGACCTTAATTACTTATTACAGGTTTCAGAGGCCAATACGGCATGGGTTTGGACTGCTTGCCTGTCACATTAGGGTCACAGAGAGCAGTTTCAACAGAAAGCCGAAGTATGGTTGAGGTATGCAGTTTTATGGGGCTTTTACCATGTCATATTCCTCTCTTGTTTTATTTACAGGAATTAAATCATTGATTCCTCTAACAGGTTAGTATTGTTTCTTGGTTCTAAGGGCTCATATTAAGACCTTAATATCCTTAGTCTATGTTTTTGGTGTACCCTGATATAGTGGAGATAGTTTCACAACCCCAATGGGGGCAAAAGAATTTATTTAAGTCTCCACAGTTCCATCTTTTATTGTGGGGTGGATCCTGGGCACAGATAGTTGTTGCTCTGCCCCTGAACTGCCACACCCAGCTACACCTCCTCTTGTTCTGAAATTTAGGTTGTGGCCCAGGAGGGCACAGAGGTCAAGGGAGAAGGTAATGGGGTTCTTTGGAATGTACTCTAGGGTTAAGTTGACTAGGATGGATCCCTTCCCAGTTAAGGAACTAACATATCCTCCAGTGGAGCCCTCGGTGAGGACCCATTTATAGTAGGTGGGTTTTAGTGGGGGTTGCTATAGGGATTTATAGCATGGATTAGGGTGGCGAGGGTGGTGAGCATGAAGAGTGCACAAGTCTTAGCTTTAGTGAATTGGGGGATGAGTGTTTGACACTCCATTGTCTTTCCAGTGGGGCAGTCTTGACGTGGGTGTGATGAATCCAGGCCATTAATCCATCCACCTTGAGTGTGGTGGGTATGGTCAGGATAACTGTGTAGGGTCCCTTCCAATGGGGAGTGAGGCTGAAGGTGGCAAATCTTTTAAGAAGGAAAGAGTCTCCAGGCTGGAAGGGGTGTGTTGGCTACTCTGCAATGTCCAACGGGGTGGGATGGGTGTCATTAATAGCTGGTGTATCTGGGATTGAACAGACTGGAGTGCCTATAAGGACCTAAGGATGTGGGTCTGGGGAGTAAGGGAGGGGGCCTACAAAACATGATTTCAAAAGGGGAGAAGCCTTTCTGATAGGGTGTGCATCAGATGTGGAGGAGGACAAAAGGAGGCAGGCTGACCCAGTTTTTACTGGTCTCTAAGATAAACTTTGCCAGGATTTCTTTTAAGGTCTGGTTCATTCATTTGGCTTTCCCTGAACTCTGGGAACGATAGGCACAGTGTAATTTCCAAGATATACCCAGGGCCTTGGCTAGGCCCTGAGAAATGTGTGCAGTAAATAAGGACAAAGACTGGCCCATTGTCCAACCCCAGCATTAGAGGGAGGCCAAACTGAGGAACAAGGTCCTGTAAGTTTTTCTGTCACCACCAAGGCAGTCTCAGACCTAGTGGGGAAGGCTTTGACCCATCCAGAGAACGTATCTATAAACACCAGGAGGTATTTGTAGCCATTTGCTGGGGGTTCTATTTCAGTAAAATCTACTTCCCAGTGCTCCCCAGGGCTAGACCCTCTGAGTCTCACTCCTACCTGGCTAGACCTGTTCCTTCCTGGATTTACTTGGGCACATACGTCACACTGAGTAGTAATTTTCTCGATAAGTTCATGTAAGTGGGGAATGTAGTACTTGGCTTTTAGCAGTTCAGTTAGTTTGTTCTGTCCTAAGTGAGTGGGCTGGTGTGTGTCCTTAACTAGGGCCCCTCCTAGAGCCTTGGGGACCACAATCCTTGCATCTGATAGAATCCACCATCCTGTGGAATCTTGTGCCCCCTTGTTCTTTAGCAAAGTTTTCTTCATCAGGTGAGTATGTTGGGGTAGGGGGCAGGGTTGGGGCCGGCAGAGTTACAAGAAGAGTCAGAGGTTTTACTGGCCCCGAGGCTGCCTGTCTGGCTTGCAGTTCAGCTGCCCTATTTCCCCTTGCCTCTGGTGGATCTCCCTTCTCGTGTCTTTTGTATTAATGCCACTGCCTTGGGCTTCCATATAGCCTCTAGTAGGGCTAGGATTTCTTCTTTGTTTTTGAGGGTTTTTTTCTCTGAGGTAAGTAGTCCTCTTTCTTTATAAATGTCTTCATGTACATGAGCCATAGCAAAGGCATACCAGCTACTCATGTAGATGTTGACAGTTTTTCCCTCCACCCAGTCAAAGGCCTTTGTCAGAGCTATGAGTTCTGCCTTTTGGGCCGAGATTCCATGTGGAAGAACTGGAACCAGACAACCCGCTCTAGGGTGACTACAGCTGCCCTGGCATACCTGACTCCATCGACCATGAAACTGCTGCCATCTGTATACAGTACCTCCTCTGGGTTCTGCAGGGGGACGTCAGTGAGGTCCAGTCGAGCAGTGTGGAGGACGTTCATCATCTGTTAGCAGTCATGTATGGGCTTCTCTGGCTTGCTGTCTGGTAGCAGCATGGGGGTGGGGTTTAAAACTGTAGCCTTTAAAAACTTTATGCAGGGCTGGTCCAAAAGTAAAGCCTGATATTGAACTATGCGAGCCTTTGACATCCATTTTCCTGGAGCTCCACGGAGTAGTGACTCCACCGCTTGGGGTGTTACTAAACTTTGCTCCTGCCCCAAGGTTAGTCTGCTTTCTTGACTAACAGGGCTGTAGCTGCCACTGACCTCAGACAAGCTGGCCACCCAGAGGCTACAGGATCAAGTCTTTTTGAAAGGTAGGTGACTGGCTGGGACCATGGTCCCAATGACAGGATGAGCAACCCCTTAGCGACTCCCTGTTTTTCATGCACAAACAACTGGAAGGGTTTAGAGATATCTGGCAAGGCCAAGGCTGGGGCTGTAGTCAGGGAAGTCTTGAGCTTGTCAAAAGCCCATTGCTCTATCTCTGTCCATATCAAGGGCTGATTTCCTCCAGTGCAGGCATACAGGGGCTTGGTTATCTCAGCAAATCCCAAAATCCACAGCCTGCAGTACCCTACTACCCCAAGGAATTCTCAAACTTGGAATTTTGTGGTGGGGGTGGGTACTTGCAGCACCACCTGGACTTGGCTGGTGCCAGTGCCTGGTTGCCCTTCTCTCTGATACAACCCAGGTAAGTAACTTTTGGTTGGCAGAGTTCAGCCTTTTTAGCTGAGACCAGGTAATCCAAAGTCTGTAGGGTCTTCAATAATGACTGAGTGGTCTCTTGACAGGCCTCCTGGGTTTTTGTAGTAAAGATTAAGTTATCCACATATTGGAATAAGGTGCACTCAGGGAACTCAGTTCAGAAGGCAGCAAGATCTTGGCTAAGTGCCTCATCAAACAGAGTTGGGGGAGGGTTTAAAGCCCTGAGGCAGTCTTGTCCAAGTGAGTTGCCCCAAGACCCCAGTATCAGTGTCAGTTCATTCTAAAACAAATATGGGCTGGCTAACAGGGGCCAGTGGGATGCAAAGGAATTCATCCTTGAGATCCAAGACATTGTAATGTCAGTGTTCTGGGCCCAAGAGATAGGAGGTGTATGGATTTGGAACTGTAGGGTGGACAGTTTCCACTCATTTGTTTACCTCCCTTAAGTCCTATACAGGCTGATAGTCCTTTGTGCCTGGTTTTAAGATGGGGAGTAAGCAGGTATTCCAAGGGACTTACAGGTAGTAAGGATCCCTCCTTTTAGGAGTCTGGTTATATATGGAGCAGTTTCTCTTCTGACTGCCTGGCTCATGGGATATTGTTTTACCTGGACTGGAGTTGCCATTGCCAATACCTGGACCATGCCTGAGGTATAGTGACTTGCCAAGCCTGGGGAATTTGTCTCAGTCCACACTCCAGGTACATTCTCTCGGAATTGGCAGAGGAGTTCTGATGTTGATGGTTGATCTGCCTCTGAGGATAAAGCTTTCTGCAAGAGATACTTGTCTGACAGAGCACAAATGATGAGGATTTGCTGAGGTGGCCCTGATGCTGAGGGAGGAGGAATTGAGAGGCAAGCCTGACTCACTGAAAAAAAATATTTGCTTGAAGTTTGTGAAGCAAGTCCTGTCCTAGGAGTGGGTACAGACACTATGGAATGCTTAAGAAGGAGTGGGTGATGGTGCTGTTCCCCAGATCAACTAGTCAGTTGGTGGTCCAAGGGCTTGTTGTGATTTTTCCTGTGGCCCCATGGATAATTGTTTTTTACTGGATAGTGGTCCCAGAGGCTAAGGACCGAGTGGGCCAGCTGGTGTCGACAAAGAGGCTGACAGGTGTGTCCCCAGCTCTTAAAAGGACCCTGTGCTCCTGGGGGCTTAGTAAATAAGAGCCCCAGCCCTGTCAATCCTGACCTTCTAAATTGAGGATAGTCCTTGGTGGCTTTTCCTGAGTGATTACACCTCTTTTTCTCTTGGGGCACTCATTCTTTCTAATGTTTCTCTTCTTTTTTTTTTTTTTTTTTTTTAATTTTATTTTATTATTATTATTTTTTATTTTATTTTATTTTTTTTTAAATTTTTTATTGCATTATAGGATTTGGGGTACATGTGCAGAATGTGCCAGATAGTTGCATAGGTACACACGTGGCAGTGTGTTTTGCTGCCTTCTTCCCCTTCACACACACTTGGCATTCATCCCCAGGCTATCCCTCCCCAGCCCCCCCCCCACAGTCCCTCCCCCATTCCCCCCAATAGACCCCAGTGTATAGTAGACCACCTCACTGTGTCCATGTGTTCTCATTTTTCTCACCCGCCTATGAGTGAGTATATGCGGTATTTCTTTTTCTGCTCTTGTGTCAGTTTGCTAAGAATGATGTTCTCCAGATTCATCCATGTCCTTACAAAGGACACAAACTCATCATTTTTGATTGCTGCATAATATTCCATGGTGTATATGTGCCACATTTTCCCAGTCCAGTCTATCATTGTTGGGCATTTGGGTTGGTTCCAGGTCTTTGCTATTGTAAACAGTGCTGCAATGAACATTCGTGTGCATGTGTCCTTATAGTAGAACGATTTATAGTCCTTTGGATATATACCCAGTAATGGGATTGCTGGGTCAAATGGAATTTCTATTTCTAGGTCCCTGAGGAATCACCACACTGTCTTCCACAATGGTTGAACTAATTTACACTCCCACCAACAGTGTAAGAGTGTTCCTATTTCTCCACATCCTCTCCAGCATCTGCTGTCTCCAGATTTTTTAATGATTGCCATTCTAACTGGCGTGAGATGGTATCTCAATGTGGTTTTGATTTGCATCTCTCTAATGACCAGTGATGATGAGCATTTTTTCATATGTTTGTTGGCCTCATGTATGTCTTCTTTTGTAAAGTGTCTGTTCATATCCTTTGCCCATTTTTGAATGGTCTTGTTTGTTTTTTTCCTGTAAATCTGTTTGAGTTCTTTGTAAATTCTGGATATCAGCCCTTTGTCTGATGTGTAAACTGCAAAGATTTTTTCCCATTCTGATGGTTGCCGATTCACTCTAGTGACTGTTTCTTTTGCCGTGCAGAAGCTGAGGAGTTTGATTAGGTCCCATTTGTCTATTTTGGCTTTTGTTGCCAATGCTTTTGGTGTTTTATTCATGAAGTCCTTGCCTACTCCTATGTCCTGAATGGTTTTGCCTAGATTTTCTTCTAGGGTTTTTATGGTGTCAGGTCTTATGTTTAAGTCTTTAATTCATCTGGAGTTAATTTTAGTGTAAGGTGTCAGGAAGGGGTCCAGTTTCTGCTTTCTGCACATGGCTAGCCAGTTTTCCCAACACCATTTATTAAATAGGGAATCCTTTCCCCATTGCTTGTTTTTGTCTGGTTTATCAAAGATAATATGGCCGTAGATATGTTGATTTGCCTCCGATGCCTCTGTTTTGTTCCATTGGTCTATATCTCTGTTTTGGTACCAGTACCATGCTGTTTTGATTACTGTAGCCTTGTAGTATAGTTTGAAGTCTGGTAGTGTGATGCCTCCCGCTGTGTTCTTTTTGCTTAGAATTGACTTGGCTATGTGGGCTCTTTTTTGGTTCCATATGAAATTCATGGTGTTTTTTTCCAGTTCTGTGAAGAAATTCAACGGTAGTTTGATGGGGATAGCATTGCTTGTGTAAATTACTTTGGGCAGTATAGCCATTTTCACGATATTGATTCTTCCTAACCATGAACATGGAATGTTTCTCCATCTGTTTGTGTCCTCTCTTATTTCATTGAGCAGTGGTTTGTAGTTTTCCTTAAAGAGGTCCCTTACATTCCTTGTGAGTTGTATTCCTAGGTATTTTATTTTCTTTGTAGCAATTGTGAATGGCAGTTCGTTCTTGATTTGGTTCTCTTTAAGTCTGTTTTTGGTGTATAGGAATGCTTGTGATTTTTGAACATTGATTTTATATCCTGAGACTTTGCTGAAGTTGCTTATCAGTTTCAGGAGCTTTTGGGCTGAGGTGATGGGGTCTTCTAGGTATACTATCATGTCGTCTGCAAATAGAGACAAAATGTTTCTCTTCTTTACAGTATGCACATTGGTTTCTTCCTAATGGGGCCAGGGACCCCGGGGGCCTTTTTACAAGGCCCCCTGCCCTCAGGGAATGACTTGTGTCTTCTGAAGGGCTGCTATTACTGCCTTGGTAACCTTTTCTTTTGTATGGCTCCAGGAGTATCCCTGTTATTAAAACTTTCTGGAAAATTTCCAGCAATTGGGCTAAATTTATTTCCTGGAATCTCTCTTACATCTGTAACTTTCTTTTAATATCTGAGACTGACTGGGAAACAAAAGCCAGATTGATGGTCTACTGATTTTCTGGAGCCTCAGTGTCAACAGAAGTGTAGGTGTGATAAGCGTCTTGTAGATGGTCAAGCCAACTACAAGGTCGAAGGCAACCATCAACTCCTGGGGACCCTGAGTTATAGTCCCTACTGTTGAGAGGTTAGTGGGCTTGGGGGCTGCTCCCCTAACCCTTTTTAAAAGATACTGGTGAAAAGTTTTCAGAGTCTGGTGACCCCCCCCCAAGGTGTTGGGGTCCCATTGGGGTTGGGTAGAGGGAAAAAAACCTTTTTAATTTGGTCCTATTTTTTTTTTCCTACTGTTCCTCACCCTGGACCTATGATGGCTTTCAGGGCTTCTTGTCTAATTTTGCTTCTTTCCTCTGTGGTGAACAGAATCAATAATAATTGTTGGCAGTCATCCGAGTGGGGTGATGAGTCTAGAGTACAGATTTTTAGAGCCCTGTCAAAGCCTGGGGCTTCTCAGAAAACAGGGGATGTTGAGCCTTCTGACAGAATTTACTCCATTATAAAACTGCACCACCACCTTAAGTTCCAGCAGGACCCCCTCCAGGGGAACTTTCAATCTCAGCATGTTTCTAACCATCCCCCTCTCCCCATCTTAGCAGTTCCCCAGCATGAACCACTCCCAGGAACTATTAAACTGAGCAGTTCTCCAGCACCTCCCCTCCTGCACAACCCCTCACACTGGATGCATCTGCCAGCTTGCAGGCCATAAAATCCCCTTTGCCATGTCATGGGTGCTGCACACCAATTTTGGGTGCAGCCTGGCAGCTTTTCCCAGCACTTGGTGTTTCAGCCCTGTCTTTAATTTCTATCACTTTAAAGTTATGTAACTCACTTGACAAGAAGGGGATGGAACAAAGAATGGGAGACCCCAATTGTCTTCTTCTGTTGGGGGTGCCTCTCAGAGAGTAAGGACCACATGTGGGTGTGGAACCTCACTATGGGTGTGCAGGGGGGACAAGGTTTGGTTAGTGGTACTGTCCAGGGAGGTGCTGCGGCCCCGGTTCAGAGGACCTTGAGTAGGGTGAAGGTAATTCCTGATTCTTCTCTGGGGCAGGGAGAATGGCTAGCCCAGAAGGGGCTTTCTTTGGGCCAGCTAACATGACCTGAAGTCTAGCCTGTTTTATGCAGCATTTCAGCCATGGCAGGGTTGAGGGGGGAGTTGTTGGACTAAATCCAACCATCAGTTAATGTATGGAAACTGGTCAGGGTGGCCAGGATTTCCTGCAACCATTTTCCATACAGCCTGGGTAATTTTTTTCTTTGAGTCATAGGTCTCAGTGTCAGGCCACCCAATTCCAGAAGGCAGCAATTGTAGTTTAGATATAGAGCAGAGTTCTCCAGGGGTTAATTTTACCCCATGTTGGCCTGAAAACCCAACCTTGAAGTTGGCCATCATGCATTGGATGGGGGGTACAAGGCCAGGAGTTAGATGACCCCATTTGGTTTTTCCTTCAGTTTTTGAATTTCCCTGAAGAGATTTCTCTAATTTAAGACTGGCTTCATTGAGGATTTGAACAAACAACCTTGCACTTGCAGGCCCTACACCTTAACTACTGTACTAACAGGTCACTTGCATTCCAAAGAGTTAGAAAGCTTTTCTTAAAGCCATATTTTGGATGCAAATACTGCACCTTGAAGAAATGTGGCCTGCCTGAAAGCCAGATGGGGCTGGCAGCCAGCAGAGATAGGAAAAAAAAATGCTTTTAGTGTCAGTTTAAAACTGAACTGGAAGCCACTGAGCCGGCTGTGAGTTCTCCACCCCTGCAGCTTTTAGTCACCTTTACACAGGGACCCTAAAAAGCATTAAATTCCTCTCTCCCTATCTCTCTCTCTTCTCACTCTCTCTCTCTCTTTTTGTCTTTGCCTCTCTTCTCTCTAGTCTCTTCTGTCTACTTTTTTTTCTCTCTTCTCTCTCTCCTTGTCTCTGTCTCCTCTCTCCTCTTTCCCTCCCTATCTCTGTTTCTTTTGATGGAAGAGACAATTACTCCCTTTTTTACCCTAAACAGGCAAAGAGGGCTGATAGTTCCTTGTTTACAGGGGCAGAATTCTGTCAAATATGAGAAAAAGGAAGAATGAGGCCTCAATGATAGGATAAGAAGAAGGAAAGGAAAGAGAACAGAATTATTTCCAGGGGTGTAAACTCAATTAGAGTTCCTTGAAGTCAGTGGTCACTTAGCCAATGGAGAATATTATCCACCTCAAGAGTCACAGGTCTAAACCACTGTATATCAGCCAATGGGAGTCTAACTGAACTGGTGAATCTACAATAAATACAGAACCACATATAGGATTGACAGACAAAGGATGAGTGCCCCCCAGATGGGGGACCAGTCTGATGCCTGCCCAGCCACTTCCCCAGAAGGATGCCTCAAGAGTGTCTTGGCTAAATTGTACCCATGTAAACCCCGGGCCTGGTCACCTCAGAATTTTCAGTCCTGAGATGAGTCACCGTTATGACTTATGACATCCCCGTGGAACCGCGGGTGAAGGCCCAACAAACCCCATAGCCTTCCTGCCGTGGGACTACATGTATACACACTCACTCTCTCCCTCACACCAAGGTTATGGAAAACAACCGAAATCTAAATTACACGAGCCTCCAGTGAGGTGACCCGAGCCTCCAGTGACGCAGCCTGAGCCTCCAGTGATGTAGCCCGAGCCTCCAGTGAGGTGACCCGAGCCTCCAGTGAGGCGGCCAAGCCTCCAGTGACATAGCCCGAGCCTCCAGTGAGGTAGTCTGAGCCTCCAGTGAAGTGACCCAAGCCTCCAGTGAGGTGACCTGAGCCTCTAGTGAGGCAACCCAAGCCTCCAGTGAGGTAACCTGAGCCTCCAGTGATGTCTCACGGTAGGCTTGCCTGGTCAGAGTTGCAATGACCATGTGCTGTCCCCTGACTCAGGCCCCCCAATGGACTGGTCCCCAGAACTGACTTGCCTCCTGAGGTTCCTGGGACCCTGAGGAATTTCAGGGGAATGTTGGCTGGGTAGTCACTCATCCTTCATGAGGCCAGAACTCTGGGGCCCTGGAACACCTCAGGGAGCACCTCCCCTAAAGGTCCCTCAGGTGGGAGCGGCTGCCCCGGTGAGACTGAGACAGCTTTTGTCTGGTGATGGATGAAGATAAATCTCGGTGGGACCTCCAAAATGTTGTACTGTAGCGAGCATAGAAAGTTAACACCAAGACAAAAGTATGCCAAATTGCAGGGTCTCCATTGTCAGCAGCCATGGAAGACTCGTGTCTCTCCAACCCATGGCCCCGAAAGGGGATGTCAAGACATTTCATACCCATAAAACCACCTGGGGTGGGGAGGTGGAGGGGTAGGGGGTGAGGGTGAAGGACTTCAGACATTCCGGGGGCTAGTGGATTCTGTAAATCACCTCCTGGGTGAAGATGAGCGTGAGGGGCTCCAGACACTCTGAGGGCTAGGGGACTTTTGACATTCTGATTGATACTTAAGTGGTACACAAAAGTCAAAGATAAGCATTTGGGCCGGGCACGGTGGCTCATGCCTGTAATCCCAGCACTTTGGGAGGCCAAGGCAAGTGGATCATGAGGTCAAGAGATCGAGATTATCCTGGTCAATGCATTGAAACCCCATCTCTACTAAAAATACAGAAAAAATTAGCTGGACATGGTGGTGTGTGCCTGTAATCCCAGCTAGTTGGGAGGCTGAGGCAGGAGAATTGCTTGAACCTAGGAGGTGGAGGTTGCGGTGAGCTGAGATCGCGCAATTGCACTCCAGACTGGATAACAAAAGTGAAACTCCATCTCAAAAAAAAAAAAGAAAAGATAAAGAAAGAAAGAAAGAAATGTTATTAATGCATATATCTCATAATACAACATGAATAAATTAAAATTTTACAATAAAAAGTATTGTCCCAAAGAATTAAAAAATTAGTTAATGTAAAAAATAGTTATTTAACAAATCTGATAAGCAGCACAACATAATACTTAAGAATTTAAATTCTAGATACTCAGACAACATGGGTGCAAAACAGTCATGTGATCAACCCATGGTAAATGGGATCATCTCTGCACCCGAACTGAGTATGACATCAAGACTGCTGATGTCACAACCACATGCAGATCAAAAGAATATGACATTTTGTAACTAAAATTATGAGGTTTATTAGGTAAGAAAAGTAAGCATCCAAGCCTGTCTAATGCCTTGAGCTGAAGAGGCCAGTGGCTTTGGTTTATACTGTACTCAAGGTATGGGCCTGGGTGAAAGTTTCAACATGCAGGCAGAGAATTGTGCTTTAAGAGACAGAGTACCTGGGTTTTCTTATTGGTTGTCCAGATGTGACACAAGAAGGAATAAAAGACGGTTGGGGTTTGAACACTGTCACTGGTCAAGCATCCAAAGGTAGCCAGACTCTTAATTATAACAATCTAAATCTATCAATTTCTAGCTGTGGCACTTCAAGTAAATCACTTATTTGTACGACATAATTGGCATAGATTTGTCTCATGTAATTTTATATATAAAATTGTCATGATATAAGTTTTTATTTCATAGAATAGTCACAGAGTTTAAAGAAATATCTAAATATATGTATCTTTTAGGATTTTTGGGGGCATATAGTATCATCTCAGAGATGATTGTTCTTCTTACAGAACCATTACGTACTAGTCTCTATGCTAAGCAGAATATGTGCCAATTGCCTGTCATCAAGAGCTCATATTGTCATTGGAGAGAAAGCTAAAAATAACTCTAAGGTTAGTGCTATAAATTTTATATATAATAAATTTGTATGTAACATTTACAAATTGTACTATACATATATTTATAAATTATTTTAAAATATTTAAATATATGCATATATATTTATATTTAAATATATATATTTATATTTATACAGAGAGAGGGAAAGAAAGAAAAGGGAAAGTTAACTCAAACTGTGGAGCAGTTAAAATTTGAGGTTGACTTTGAAAACTAAGTAGTGGTTTACAGGGAAAGAAATAGAGAAAACTATTTTTTAGACAAATGAAATAGTATAAATAAAAGCACTGAGGTACATAGCAATAAGTATTGAATAAAATGGATATTAGACTGCAGGCTTTGGGGGGTAACTGAATATTCACAGGACAACCAGTAATATGTAAAATATATATAATTGCCAAATTGCCCGTTATAAATTACAAAACTATAAGAGCTTTCAAAATTAGAAGTGAAAAAAAAAAAAAATAGAAGTGAATCGCAATGATAATAATGAAAGAGTCATTCATGGAGATGATGCAATTTAATACACCTCCAAGTTAGTGGAATTTGCCTAAATCAAGAAAGTTAGTTGTGTGTATTCTATGCAGAAAAGAATACAAAGACAATCTGTCTCTGGGACTAGAAAAGACCTGCCTGACCCAGTTAAAATAGATACGTGAAGAAATTGTTATGAATAAATTTTGGTAAACCTCGTGGTATCATAATGTTTAAGTGTAATAAGCAAAATGTATTAAAAGTTTAAAGCAACTACACCTAAAAGAATGAAAGACACATAAAAGTTCTGTTTATTAATACAGTCAAAAGTCAACTACCCATAAATAGAAACTCTACTTGCTCCTCTATCATAGGAATAGTTTTATTTGCTGAATCTATAGTGGTAATCAAGAAAGAAGAGGCCCCAAGTCTCATGAAGCCTATGATTTAATAATGGAGACAGAAGATAAATAAATAAATAGAATAATTCTAGTTAAAAATCTTAAAAAGTAAGCAAAACAAGGTAAACTGATAGAAAATAAACTAAGACATGGAGCAATTTTAGATAAGTTGTGCTGAAAGTTGACCATTCATTTGAAACATAAACAGTAAGAAAAGTTTATTTATCCAAATACCTAGAGGAAGAATATTCAGACATAACAGAGTTACAGAAAAAATAGGAATAAAGCAAGAGAGCTCAATTAGCATGTGAGAAACTGAAATAAATGTGTAAATAGAATAATTCTTTATAGGAAAAGCAAACAGTATTGGATTGCTATATTATTAGATATAAGAGATAAAGAAAGAAATACCTAAAATTCCAACCAAAGATCTAATAATTATTGAATGAGTGCTTTAATGTACATTTTTCAAATAAGTTTTAAGGTAATAAAGGTACATGGTAGAACTCATTTAACATGTGAAAGCAGTGGATTTCATCTGTTGTGAGCTGTCACAATGTGATAATCTGCAGGATTTGAAACTGGTTCTCTTAACTTTAAGGCTCATACCAGTGGCATTTTACCATACTCCCTTTACAGACTTAAGTGATACATGATATTATTAATACAGAGAAGCTATTAGAAAAGAAAATTAATATACTTACAAAATAGATTTGTAGTCATCTACATGGGACTGCTTGCCAGGTCATTGGAGACCATTAACACATAAACAGGGGCCCAAAGCTATATGAATTTGAATACATTCTATAAAGGAGAGATTTGGGAGCAAAATAGAAGCCCTTGTGTTTTTTTTTTTTTTTTTTTTTTTTTGTCAATTTTTGTTAATCTATGGGGTCTGAAATATGGATTTGATACAAAACATTAATTTTTTAAAACTCATGTACCATTTGGTTACAAAATATTAATATTCTAATATTTTCCAAACACTAAAATTTGGGATTTAGAATAACCATAGGAAAAACCAAATTTTTGAGAAAGTTTTTTTTTTTTTTTTTTTTTTTTTTGCCTTATTGAAACGTTAATCATTTTTAAGGAAATTGCTCTTGTAGTAATCCATTTGAAAACATAATCTAATTAGTTGTGAAATTTTGGCTTTATTTTACATCAGTTCTAGGAAGTGAAGTCTATATTAACACCAAAATATAGAGAAATAATAAAAACATTTGCTAAAATAGGACAATTTAAATTATTTAATTTAAGTAATTTATGTAGAGAATGTTAGAATGAAAAAAGCTACAGTATCAGTTGGAAAGTATTTTTGCTGTTTTAGCAAACTTTAACTTGTTCAGAGTAATTTACATGGAAGAAAAGGCAATGGATGACATGAGAATTCTGGGAAGGTGTCAAGGTAGAATGTATTAGGAATCTTTATTCTCACCTAAACATTATCATCTCTTAGCTCAGCAACAGTTATTCATTCCCACTCTGAAGCCCTGTAGCAGACAGCAATGTATTTGTTCCTGGGGCAGCTATCACACAGCTTACAGGAACCAGAGTGGGAAATAAAAAGACCATCTTCAAAATATTGCTGATCTATGTTATGATTGCTGATTGCTGTTTCTGATCATTGAGGTGCAAGCACAGTGGCAAGCAGCCGTTCTTACCTCCCTGCTCAGTTGTTGCAAGCCCCACTCTATTGTTCTGTAGCAACTTCCAGGGGATCCTAAAGAGCCAGCACTTTTATCCTCCCTTTCATTTACCTCTTTTTTTTTTTTCTTTTTGAGAGCCATACTTTAAACACTAGGGCATTCAAAAGTAATTTCACATACAAGAGAATTAGAAATTTACCACAAATGCCCAGGGAATTGCATAGGCTGAGAAAAGATAAGACAAAATTTTTATTTTACACCTCACACCTTTCTTGGGCACAGAAAAAAAACTTCAACAACAAAAGAAAAGTAAACACTTGCAAATTCTAGGGAAGGAAATAATTCTGATTATTGGAAATAAAACATTATTTCAAATGTTCAGTTTTGAACAAAAAATGATAAATAAAAGAGAAAGTATGACTCACTCAAAGAAGCAAAACAAAAGAGAAACTCTCTGTGAGAATGATGGAATGATAGACATATATACTAGACAAAGTCCTGAAACAGCCATCTGAAAGATACTTAAGAACTAAAGAAATACAAAGGAAATAAAAAAGTATAAAGAAAACAAAAATATTAATAAAGAGAAAGAAAAAGTAAAATAACACACAAATTTTAGAGCTGGAAAGTACAATAACTAAAATAAAAAATTATCTACAAAGATTAAAAGGGAGATTTGAATAGAAGGTAGAAGAATCAGTGAATTTGAAGATAAGATAATTGAATGCACTGAGTCTGAGAAACAGAAAGAAAAATGACTGAAGAAAACAAATGGAGCCTAAGTAATGTATGGAACACATCAAGCAGATGAAAATACACATAGTGGAGATTCCACTAAGAGAATCTAGAAAGAAAGGAGAATTATTTGAAGAGCTCTGGCTGAAAATTGTCTAAGTTTGTTAAAAGGCAGGAATATAAACATCCAAGAAAATCAATCAACTCCAAGTATGATGAACTCAAAGTGATGTACACCAAGATATTGTAATCAAACTGTCAAAAGACAAAGACAAAAAAAAAGTTGTGAAAGCAGTAAGATCAAGTCCAAGGGTCCACCAGTAATATTATCAGCAGAATCATCATCAGAAACTTTGGAGTCTAAAAGGAGGCTCATAGAGCATAAAGTAATTAAAAATAAAAAAACATGTCAAATGAGAATCTTATATCTGGTAAAACATTTGTCTTCAAAACGGAGGGAAAAATTAAAACACTCCAAAATTAATGAAGGTTCAGGAAGTTTGTTTCCACAAGATCATCCTTGAAAGAAATGCTAAAGGAAGTCATGTAAGTTGAAATTAAAAACTTGACAGCAAATCAAAGTGATATAAACCAATAAATATCTCAATAAAGGTGAATGCATTGACAAAATTAAAACCTGCATAGCCAATATTGTGAAAATAACCATAATGCCAAAAGCAATCTACAGCTTTAATGCAATTCCCATTGAAATATCATCATTATTCTTCACCGAGCTAGCAAAAAACAATTGTCAAATGTATATAGATCCAAAAAGTAGCCTACATAGCCAAGACAAGACTAAGGAAAAGATCAAATTTGGAGGCATCACATTACTGGACCTCAAACCATACTACAAGTCTATAGTCACCAAAACAGCATAGAATTGATATAAAAATAGGTGCATAGACCAATGGAACATGCTAGAGAACCCAGAGAAAAAAGCAAAATACTGGCAGGCAACTTATCTTTAACAAATCAAACAAAAGCATACAGTGGGGAAAGGACACCCTATTCAACAAATGGTCCTGAGATAATTAGCAAGTCAAATATAAAGGAATAAAACTAAATCCTCATCTCTCATCTTATACAAAAATCAACTCACGGTTATTCAAAGATTTTTTTAATAATTTTATCTTTTTAATTTTTTTTTTAGTTTCCTTTCAAAGTATGCTTTTAAAAAGCAAATTGCACAAAAAGCATCCCTTTAGTAAAATGGTTTTTGAGGATATGATAATGCTTTTTTTAAAATTGCATTTTAGGTTTTGGGGTACATGTGAAGAACATGCAAGATTGTTGCATAGGTACACACGTGGCAGTGTGATTTGCTGCCTTCCTCCCCATCACCTATATCTGGCATTTCTCCCCATGCTGTCTCTCCCCAACTCCCCAACCCCTGCTGTCCCTCTGTTATTTACTCCCAACATACCCCAGTGCTCCCCTCCCTGTATCCATGTGTTCTCATTGTTCAACACCTGCCTATGAGTGAGAACATATGGTGTTTGATTTTCTGTTCTTGTGTCAGTTTGCTGAGAATGATTGTTTCATCCATGTCCCTACAAATGACATGAACTCATCGTTTTTGATGACTGCATAGTATTCCATGGTGTATTATGCCACATTTTCCCTGTCCAGTCTATTATCTATGGGAATTTGAGTTGGTTCCATGTCTTTGCTATTGTAAACAGTGCTGCAATGAACATTCCTGTGCATGTGTTCTTATAGTAGAACGATTTATAGTCCTTTGGATATATACCCAGTAATGGGATTGCTTGGCCAAATGGAATTTCTATTTCTGGGTCCTTGAGGAATGGCCACACTGTCTTCCACAATGGTTAAACTAATTTACACTCCCACCAACAGTGTAAAAGTGTTTCTATTTCTAAACATCCTCTCCAGCATCTGTTGTCTCCAGATATTTTTTAATGATCACCATTCTAACTAGTGTGAGATGATATCACAATATAGTTTTGATTTGCATCTCTCTAATAACCAGTGAGGATGAGCATTTTTTCATATGTTTGTTGGCCTCCTGTATGTCTTCTTTTGTAAAGTGTCTGTTTATATCCTTCACCCACCTGTGAACGGGCTTTTTTGTTTTTTCCTTGAAAATCTGTTTTAGTTGTAAACTGCAAAACTTTTTTCCCATTCTGTTGGTTGCTGATTCACTCTAGTGACTGTTTCTTTTATCGTGCAGAAGCTGTGGAGTTTGATTAGCTCCAATTTGTCTATTTTGGCTTTTGTTGCCAATGCTTTTGGTGTTTTGGTCATGAAGTCCTTGCCTATGTCCTGAATGGTATTGCCTAGATTTTTGTCTAGCGTTTTGATGGTGTTAGGTCTTATGTTTAAGTCTTTAATGCATCTGGAGTTAATTTTAGTGTAAGGTATCAGGAAGGGGTCCAGTTTCTGCTTTCTGCACATGGCTAGCCAGTTTTCCCAACACCATTTATTAAACAGGGAATCCTTTTCCCATTGCTTGTTTTTGTCAGGTTTGTCAAAGATTGGATGGTTGTAGATATGTTGTGTTGCCTCCCAGACCTCTGTTCTGTTCCATTGGTCTATATCTCTGTTTTGGTACCAGTACCATGCTGTTTCAAATACTGTAGCCTTGTAGTATAGTTTGATGTCTGGTACTGTGATGCCTGCCACTTTGTTCTTTTTGCTCAGAATTAACTTGGCTATGTGGGCTCTCTTTTGGTTCCATATGAAGTTCATGGTGGTTTTTTCCAGTTCTGCGAGGAAGGTAATTGGGAGCTTGATGGGGAAAGCATTGAATCTCTAAATTACTTTGGGCAGTATGGCCATTTTCATGATATGATTCTTCCTAACCATTAACATGGAAGGTTTTTCCATCTGTTTGTGTGCTTTCTTATTTCATTGAGCAGTGGTTTGTAATTCTCCTTGAAGAGGTCCTTTACATTCCTTGTTAGTTGTATTCCTAGGTATTTTATTCTCTTTGTAGCAATTGTGAATGGCAGTTCGTTCTTGATTTGGCTCTCTTTAAGTCTGTTATTGGTGTACAGGAATGCTTATGATTTTTGCACATTGATTTTGTATCCTGACACTTTTCTGAAGTTGCATATCAGTTTCAGGAGATTTTGGGTTGAGACAATGGGGTCTTCTAGATATACAATCATGTCGTCCGCAAATAGAGGCAATTTGACTTCCTCGTTTCCTATTTGAATACCCTTTGTTTATGTTTCTTGCCTCATTGCTCCATCTAGAACTTCCAGTACTATATTGAATAGGGGTGGTGAGAGAGGGCATCCTTGTCTAGTGTCAGATTTCAAAGGGAATGCTTCTAGTTTTTGCCCATTCGGTATGATATTGGCTGTTGGTTTGTCATAAATAGCTTTTATCATTTTGAGATACATTTCATCAATACCGAGTTTGTTGAGGGTTTTTAGCATAAAGGGCTGTTGAATTTTGTCAAAGGCCTTCTCTACATTGATTGTGATAATCATGTGGTTTTTGTCTTTGGTTCTGTTTAAATGGTGAATTACGTTTATAGGCATATGTTGAACCAGCCTTGCATCCCCGGGATGAATCCTACTTGATCATGGTGAATAAGCCTTTTGATGTGCTGTTGCAATCAGCTTGCCAGTATTTTATTAAAGGTGTTTGCATCTATGTTCATCATGGATATTGGCCTGAAGTTTTCTTTTCTTGTTGAGTCTCTGCCAGGTTTTGGTATCAGGATGATGTTGGTCTCATAAAATGATTTGGGAAGGATTCCCTCTTTTTGGATTATTTGGAATAGTTTCAGAAGGAATGGTACCAGCTCCTCTTTGTGTGTCTGGTAGAATTCAGCTGTGAATGCATCTGGACCCATGCTTTTTTTGGGTGGTAGGCTCTTAATTGCTGCCTCAGCCTCTGACCTTGATATTGGTCTATTCAGGGTTTTAACTTCTTCCTGGTTTAGGCTTGAAAGAAGGCAAGTGTCCAGGAATTTATTCATTTCTTCCAGGTTTACTAGTTTATGTGCATAGAGTTGTTTTTGTAATAATCTCTGATGATGGTTTGAATTTCTGTGGAGTCTGTGGTGATATCCCCTTTATCATTTTTTATTGCATCTATTTGGTTATTCTCTCTTTTCTTTTTTATTAATCTGGCTAGTGGTCTGTCTATTTTGTTTATCTTTTTGAAAAGCCAGCTCCTGGATTTACTGATTTTTTTGAAAGGTCTTTTGTGTCTCTGTCTCCTTCAGTTCTGCTCTGATCTTAGTTATTTCTTATCTTCTGCTAGGTTTTGAGTTATTTTGATCTTGCTCCTCTAGCTCTTTCAATTTTGATAATAGGGTGTCAATTTTAGATCTGTCCTTGCTTCCCATGTGGGCACTTATTGCTATATTTTTTTCTCTAGAGACTGCTTTAAATGTGTCCCAGAGATTCTGGTATGTTGCTTCTTTGTTCTCATTGGTTTCAAAGAACATCTTTATTTCTGCCTTCATTTCATTGTTTATCCAGTCAACATTGAAGAGCCACTCATTCAGTTTCCATGAAGCTGTGTGGTTCTGAGTCAGTTTCTGAATTCTGAGTTCTAACTTGATTGCACTGTGGTCTAAGAGATACATTCCATCAAACTCGGTATTGATGGAATGTATCTCAAAATAATAAGAAAGTGTTTGTTATGATTTCCATTCTTTTGCATTTGCTGAGATGTGATTTACTTCCAATTATGTTGTCAATTTTAGAGTAGATATGATGTAATACTGAGAAGAATGTATATACTGTGGATTTGGGGTAGAGAGTTCTGTAAATGTCTCTTAGGTTTGCTTGTTCCAGGTCTGAATTCAAGTCCTGGATATCCTTGTTAATTTTCTGTCTGATTGTTCTGTCTAATATTGACAATGGGGTGTTGAAGTCTCCCACTATTATTGTGTGGGAGTATAAGTTTCTTTGTAAGTCATTAAGAACCTGCCTTATGTATCTTGCTGCTCCTGTATTAGGTGCCTATGTATTTAGGATTGTTAGCTCTTCTTGTTGCATTGATCCTTTTACCATTATGTAATGTCCTTCTTTGTTTCTTTTGATCTTTGTTGTTTAAAGTCTATTTTATCAGAGAAGAGAATTGCAACTCCTGCTTTTTTTTTTTTTTTTGCTCTCCATTTTCTTGGTAAATCTTCCTCCATCCCTTTATTTTGAGCCTTTGTGTATTCTTGCATGTGAGATATTTTTGTCTGGATACAGCACACTGATGGGTTTTGGCTTTTTATACAATTTGCCAGTCTTTTTCTTTTGATTGGGGCATTTAGTGCATTTACATTTAGAATTAATATGGTTATGTGTGAATTTGATACTGCCATTTTAATGCTAGCTGGCTGTTTTACCCATTAGTTGATGCAGATTCTTCATTGTGTTGATGCTCTTTAGCATTTGTTATGCTTTTGGAGTGGCTGGTATTGGTTGTTCCTTTCTATGTATAGTGCCTTTTTCAGGAGCTCTTGGAAAGCAGGCCTGGTGGTAAGAAAATCTCTGAGTACTTGCTTGTTTTCAAAGGATTTTATTTCTTCTTCACTTATGAAGCTTAGTTTGGCTGGATATAAAATTCTGGGTTGAAAGTTCTTTTCTTTGAGGATGTTGAATATCGGCCCCCACTCTCTTCTGGCTTGTAGGGTTCCTGCTGAGAGATCTTCTGTGAGACTGATAGGCTTCCCTTTGTGGATAACACAACCTTTCTCTCTGCCTGTGTTTAGCATTTTCTCCTTTATTCCAACCCTTGTGAATCTGAAGGTTATGTGCCTTGCGGTTGCTCTTCTTGAGGAATATTTTTGTGGTGTTCTCTGTGTTTCCTGTACTTAAATATTGGCCTGCCTTGCTAGGTTGGGGAAGTTTCCCTGGATAATATCCTGAGGAGTATTTTGCAGCTTGGACTCATTCTCTTCGTCACATACAGGTACACCTATCAGACGTAGATTAGGTCTTTTCACATAGTCCCATATTTCTTGGAGACATTGTTTATTCCCTTTTGCCCATTTTTCTCTAATCTTGCCTTCTTATTTTATTTCATTGAGTTGATCTTCAACCTCTGGTATCCTTACTTCTGCTTGTCAGTTCAGCTGTTGAAACTTGTGCATGCTTCATGAAGTTCTCATGTTGTGTTTTTCAGCTTCATCAATTCACTTATATTCCTCTCTATGTTGTCCATTCCCATTAGCATTTTGTCAAATCTTTTTTCAAGGTTCTTAGTTTCTTTGCATTGTGTTAGAACATCTTCTCTTAGCTCACAGAAGTTTCTTATTACCCACCTTCTGAAGCCTGATTCTGTCATTTCATCACACTGATTCTCCATCCAGCCTTGTTCCCTTGTGATCCTTTGTAGGAGGAAAGGTGTTCTGGTTTCAGGTGTTTTTCTCCTTTTTGCACTGGTTTCTTCCCATCTTTGTAGATTTATCCACCTGTCACCTTTGCAGTTGCTGATTTTCAGATTGGGTCTCAGATTGGACATCGAGTTTGTTGATGATTAAGTTATTTCTGTTTCTTAGTTTTCCTTCTAACAGTCTGGCCCCTCTGCTGTAGGACTGCTGAGGTCCACTCCAGGCCCTGCTTGCCTGGGGATCATCTGCAGCAGCTTCAGAACAGTAAGGGTTGCTACCAGTTTCTTCTTCTTCTATCTTTGTCCCAGAAGGATATCCACCAAGTGTCAATCTTATCTCTCCTTTATAAGGTGACCCTTTGGATATATGGAGGTCAGGGAGCTGCTTGAGGAGACAGTCTGTCTTTTATAGGAGCTCAAGTGCTGAGCTGTGAGCTCCATTGTTCATTCAGAAGTGCTGGGCAGTTAAGTTTGCTGCAGCAGAAGTCATAACCCCCCCCCTTTTTTTCCCAGGAGTTCTGTCCTGGGGAGTTAGGGCTTTATTTATGAGTTTCTGTTGAGCTGTTGCCTTTTTTTCAGGGCTGTCCTGCCAAGAAAAGAGGCAATATAGTCACTATCTGCCTAAAGATGCTTTGCTGAGCTGCTGTGGGCTCTATTCAGCTGCTGTGTAAACTTCCCTGCAGTCCTGTTTATATGAGCATAGTTAGAACTGCCTCAGCAATGGTGGCCCACCTCTGTAATGGTGAACTCTCTCTTTAATGGTGGGTTGCCTCTTTAATAGATTTATTGAGAAATAATTGATACACCATAATATACACCAATTCCAAGAGTTTAGTGATTTTTATGGTTGTTCAAACATCACCACAATCCATTATTTGAATATTATTATCCCAAAAATTTATCCTGACATTTTTCAAATAATTTTAGTTTCCAAGTCCCAGCCTAAAGCAACCACTAATCTACTTTCCTTCTGTATAAATTTTTCATTTCTGGACATTTCATGTAAATGAAATCACAGAATATGTGGTCTTTTACATTTGACTTTTTTTCCTGAACATAATGTTTTTGAGGCTGATTCATGTGGCAGAAAATATCAGAAGTTAGGTCCATTTAATTGCCAAGCAGTGTTTTCTGGCATGGTTTTAATAGCCATATTCTTTGAACCTCTGAGATACCTGATATGATAAATAATTATTTTTTTTGATTTGTGGGAAGTACAGAATATTTTGATTTAAGACTGGTCTGGATAGTGGCTATAGATATGGTGTGAAAACATCCTTCCTCCTTTATCCCAATAGAGTTTGACACATATCTGCTAAAAAAAATTAATGTTGAAGATGGCGTTGTAGAGGTGACTCAGGATTGCAGCTCTCGGTGAAGGCGCAGAGGGTGAGTCCTAGCGGCATTCTCGGATGGATCTTTTATGCCCACAGAGTGTTGAATGTCCCAGGTGTGGGAGAGACATGGGACCCTAATGCAGCCGGCTAACGCAGCCGGCTCCAGCCGCCTCTTCGGCCGGCGCCGCAATGGGACCCAGCACGGAACTCACTGGTTTGGGTGCCCTGTTAAACCGGAAATCTGAGATTTGGAAGGGCAGATTGGCATGTCCATCTGATTGAACGGGACTTGGACAATGAGCCAGACCAGGAGTTTCCTGGGAAGCGTGATCTGAGCCGGGGTAGTGGGCAGCGGCACGGGAGATTGCATGGATCCCAGTGCCCTATCGGCAGGCTCCTGGGGCACCAGTGAGAGAGTCGACCTTTCAGCTTGGGGAGAGGAAGAGAGAGAGAGAGAGGATGGACTCTGAGGCAGGGAGCTGGGTGATCGGGCTCGGTGGGTCCCATGCTCACGGGGACAAGCAGGGTGGTGACCGGAGGCACTTGGAGCTGAGAGTTTTGCTGCCAGCATCTAGGACAGTGCAGCCCAGTGAGGGAGGGGCGTCCACCATTGCTGATGAAGTGCACCCCCACTTAAGTACCGCCCAGGACTGACACAGCCTACCATTGCCGAGACAACCTGCCATAACAGAGAGACTCTGCCAGGCAGCAACAGGGCGGACCCGTGCTAGCAGGTCAGAGCCCCGGCAGGCAAATAGTGAATAGACTGGTGCCTAGTGGGGCAGGACAGTGCAACAGATACTCATAAAGAAAGCCCCAACTCCCTGAGACAGAGCATCTAAGGGTGAAAAAAAAAAAAAAAGAGTGGTGTTTTATGAGTTCTATTGCAGCAGACATAAACAACCTCCCAAAACCCCTGAATGAACAATGGAGCTCACAGCTCAGCACTGGAGCTCCTATAAAGCACAGACTGTCTCCTCAAGCAGCTCCCTGACCCCTGTATATCCAAGGAGTCACCCCAGAAAAGGACTAATCAGACTGACATTTGGCTGGCATCATTCTGGAACAAGGGCAGCAGAAGAAGAAACTGGTATCATCCCTCACTGTTCTGCAGCTGCTGCAGGTATACCCCAGACAAGCAGGGCCTGGAGTGGACCTCAGCACTCATACAGCAGAGAGGATAGATCATTAGAGGGAAAACTAAGGAACAGAAATACTTCATCATCAACAATCTCAGTGTCGACACAGAGACCCAATTGAAAAATCAGCCACTACGAAGATGACAGGCGGATAAATCCATAAAGATGGGAAGAAACCAGCACAAAAAGGAGGAAAGCACCCAAAACCAAAACACCTCACCTCCAAAAAAGGACCAAAACTCCTCACCAGCAAGGGAACAAAGCTGGATGGAGAATGAATGTGACGAAATGATGGAATCAGACTTCAGAAAGTGGATAATGAGAAACTTCAGTGAGCTAAAGGAACATGTTCTAAACCAGTGCAAAGAAACTAAGAACCTTGAAAAAAGATTTGAAAAAAGATTCGAGGAATTGATAACGAGAATGGAGAACTTAGAGAGGAATATGAATGAATTGAAGGAGCTGAAAAACACAACACGAGAACTTCGCGAAGCATGCACAAGTTTCAACAGCTGAATTGACCAAGCAGAAGAAAGAATATCAGAAGTTGAAGATCAACTCAATGAAATAAAATGAGAAACCAAGATTAGAGAAAAAAGCACAAAAAGGAATGAAAAATATCTCCAAGAAATGTGGGACTATGAGAAGAGACCCAACCTACGTTTGATAGGTGTACCAGAATGTGATGAAGAGAATGAATCCAAGCTGGAAAACACTCTTCAGGATATTATCCAGGAAAATTTCCCCAACCTAGCAAGACAGGTCAATACTCAACTCCAGGAAATACAGAGAACACCACAAAGATACTCTGCAAGAAGAGCAACCCCAAGGCACATAATCGTCAGATTCACCAGGGTTGAAATGAAGGAGAAAATACTAAGGGCGGCCAGAGAGAAAGGTCGAGTCACCCACAAAGGGAAGCCCATCAGACTCACAGCAGATCTCTCGGCAGAGACTCTACAAGCCAGAAGAGAGTGGGGGCCAATATTCAACATCCTTAAAGAAAAGAGCTTTCAACCCAGAATTTCATATCCAGCAAAACTGAGCTTCATAAGTGAAGGAAAAATAAAATCCTTCACGAACAAGCAAGTACTCAGAGATTTTGTCATCACTAGGCCTGCTTTACAAGAGCTCCTGAAAGAGGCACTACACATAGAAAGAAACAACCAGTTCCAGCCATCCTAAAAGCACACCAAATGCTAAAGACCATCAACAAAATGAAGAATGTACATGAACCAATGGGCAAAACAGCCAGCTAGCATCAAAATGGCAGTATCAAATTCACACATAACAATATTAACCCTGAATGTAAATGGGCTAAATGCACCAATCAAAAGACACAGACTGGCAAATTGGATAAAAAAACAAAACCCATCGGTGTGCTGTATCCAGGAAACCCACCTCACATGCAAAGATACACAAAGGCTCAAAATAAAGGGATGGAGGAAGATTTACCAAGCAAATGGAGAGCAAAAAAAAGCAGGAGTTGCAATTCTCATCTCTGATAAAATAGATTTTAAAGTACCAAAGATCAAAAGGGACAAAGAAGGTCATTACATAATGGTAAAAGGATCGATACAACAAGAAGAGATAACGATTCTTAATATATATGGACCCAATGTAGGAGCACCCAGATATATAAGGCAAGTTCTTAATGACTTACAAAAAGACTTAGACTCCCACACAATAATAGTGGGAGACATTAACACTCCACTGTCAATAGCAGACAGATCAACCAGACAGAAAATTAACAAGGATATCCAGGACTTGAACTCAGACCTGGAACAAGCAAACCTGATAGACATTTACAGAACCCTCCACCCCAAATCCACAGAATATACATTCTTCTCAGCACCACATCACACCTACTCCAAAATTGACCACATAATTGGAAGTAAAGCACTCCTCAGCAAATGCAAAACAACTGAAATCATAACAAACGGTCTCTCAGACCATAGTGCAATCAAGTTGGAACTCAGAATTCAGAAAATAACTCAGAACCGCACAGCTTCATGGAAACTGAACAACTGGCTCTTGAATGTTGATTGGATAAACAATGAAATGAAGGCAGAAATAAAGAAGTTCTTTGAATGTGATGAGAATGAAGACACAAGATACCAGAATCTCTGGGACACATTTAAAGCAGTCTGTAGAGGAAAATATATAGCAATAAGTGCCCACATGAGAAGAGTGGAGAGATCCAAAATTGACACCCTATCGTCAAAATTGAAAGAGCTAGAGGAGCAAGATCAAAAAAGCTCAAAACCTAGCCGAAGACAAATAACTAAGATCAGAGCAGAACTGAAGGAGATAGAGACAAGAAAATCCCTTCAAAAAATCAATAAATCTAAGAGCTGGTTTTTTGAAAAGATCAGCAAAATAGACAGACCACTAGCCAGACTGATAAAAAAGAAGAGAGAGAACAACCAAATACATGCAATAAAAAACAATAAAGGGGAAATCACCACAGATTCCACAGAAATTCAAACCATCATCAGAGAATACTACAGACAACTCTATGCACATAAAGTAGTAAATCAGGAAGAAATGGATAAATTCCTGGACGCCTGTGTCCTCCCAAGCCTAAACCAGGAGGAAGCCGAAACTATGAATAGACCAACAATAAGGTCTGAAGTTGAGGCAGCAATTAAGAGCCTACCAAACAAAAAAAGCCCAGGTCCAGATGGGTTCACAGCCGAATTCTACCAGACATACAAAGAGGATCTGGTACCATTCCTTCTGAAACTATTCCAAATAATCCAAAAAGAGGGAACCCTTCCCAAATCATTTTATGAGACCAACATCATCCTGATACCAAAACCTGGCAGAGACTCAACAAGAAACGAAAACTTCAGGTCAATATCCATGAGGAACATAGATGCAAAAATCTTCAATAAAATCCTGGCAAACCGATTGCAACAGCACATTAAAAAACTTATCCATCATGATCAAGTAGGATTCATCCTGGGGATGCAAGGCTGGTTCAACATACACAAGTCTATAAATGTAATTCACCACATAAACAGAAGCAAAAACAAAAACCACATGATTATCTCAATTGATGCAGAGAAGGCATTTGACAAAATTCAACAGCCCTTTATGCTAAAAACCCTCAATAAACTTGGTATTGATGGAACATATCTCAAAGTAATAAAAGCTATATATGACAAACCAACAGCCAATATCATACTTAATGGGCAAAAACTGGAAGCATTCCCTTTGAAATCTGGCACTAGACAAGGATGCCCTCTCTCACCACTTCTATTCAACATAGTCCTGGAAGTTCTATCCAGAGCAATCGGGCAAGAAAAAGAAATAAAGGGTATTCAAATAGGAAAGGTGGAAGCCAAATTGTCTCTATTTGCAGACGACATGATAGTATACCTAGAAGACCCCATCACCTCAGCCCAAAAGCTCCTGCAACTGATAAGCAACTTCAGCAAAGTCTCAGGATATAAAATCAATGTGCAAAAATCACAAGCATTCCTATACACCAATAACAGACTTAAAGAGAACCAAATCAAGAATGAACTGCCATTCACAATTGCTACAAAGAAAATAAAATGCCTAGGAATACAACTCACTAGGAATGTAAGGGACCTCTTTAAGGAAAACTACAAACTACTGTTCAATGAAATAAGAGAGGACACAAACAGATGGAGAAACATTCCATGTTTGTGTTTAGGAAGAATCAATATCGTGAAAATGGCTATACTGCCCAAAGTAATTTATGCAATCAATGCTATCCCCATCAAACTACCATTGAATTTCTTTACAGAACTGGAAAAAACCATCATGAATTTCATATGGAACCAAAAAAGAGCCCACATAGCCAAGTCAATTCTAAGCAAAAAGAACACAGCGGGAGGCATCACGCTACCAGACTTCAAACTATACTACAAGGCTACAGTAATCAAAACAGCATGGTACTGGTACCAAAACAGAGATATAGACCAATGGAACAGAACAGAGGCATTGGAGGCAACACAACATATCTACAACCATATTATCTTTGATAAACCAGACAAAAACAGGCAATGGAGAAAGGATTCCCTGTTTAATAAATGGTGTTGGGAAAACTGGCTAGCCATGTGCAGAAAGCAGAAACTGGACCCCTTCCTGACACCTTACACTAAAATTAACTCCAGATGGATTAAAGATTTAAACGTAAGACCTGACACCATAAAAACCCTAGAAGAAAATCTAGGCAAAACCATTCAGGACATAGGAGTAGGCAAGGACTTCATGAACAAAACACCAAAAGCATTGGCAACAAAAGCCAAAATAGACAAATGGGACCTAATCAAACTCCACAGCTTCTGCATGGCAAAAGAAACAGTCACTAGAGTGAATCGGCAACCATCAGAATGGGAAAAAATCTTTGCAGTTTACACATCTGACAAAGGGCTGATATCCAGAATTTACAAAGAACTCAAACAGATTTACAGGAAAAAAACAAACAAACCCATTCAAAAATGGGCAAAGGATATGAACAGAAACTTTACAAAAGAAGACATACATGAGGCCAACAAACATATGAAAAAGTGCTCATCATCATTGGTCATTAGAGAGATGCAAGTCAAAACCACATTGAGATACCATCTCACACCAGTTAGAATGGCGATCATTAAAAAATCTGGAGACAGCAGATGCTGGAGAGGATGTGGAGAAATAGGAACACTCTTACACTGTTGGTGGGAGTGTAAATTAGTTCAACCATTGTGGAAGACAGTGTGGCGATTCCTCAGGGACCTAGAAATAGAAATTCCATTTGACCCAGCAATCCCATTACTGGGTATCTATCCAAAGGACTATAAATCGTTCTACTACAAGGACACATGCACACGAATGTTCATTGCAGCACTGTTTACAATAGCAAAGACCTGGAACCAACCCAAATGCCCAACAATGATAGACTGGACTGGGAAAATGTGGCACATATACACCATGGAATATTATGCAGCAATCAAAAATGATGAGTTTGTGTCCTTTGTAAGGACATGGATGAATCTGGAGATCATCATTCTCAGCAAACTGACACAAGAACGGAAAAATAAATACCGCATATACTTACTCATAGGTTGGTGAGAAAAATGAGAACACATGGACACAGAGAGGTGGTCTACTATACACTGGGGACTGTTGGGGGAATAGGGGAGGGACAGCAGGGGGGGGCTGGGGGGGATAGCCTGGGGATGAATGCCAAGTGTGGGTGAAGGGGAGGAAAGCAGCAAAGCACACTGCCATGTGTGTACCTATGCAACTATCTTGCACGTTCTGCACATGTACCCCCAATCCTATAATGCAATAAAATTTAAAAATAATAATAATAATAATGTTGCCATTTTCCCAGAATCATTTGTTCAGAAAAAATATATTAATATGACAGTACAGCTGTCATGAATGGAGATAGGAAACCAATGAGAGAAGGAGGCAGGGGATTTGTACAATTCTTGGTCTGATGAGTACCAGACCCTTTTTGAAACATGCACATAATTATACATTATCTTACACACAAAACACTAGGTGCACACACAGAGACACATATAGGTGAAACAATGAATATGCACCCACAAAACTTCAAACACACAAAAGCTTTACACACAATAGCTTTCTTTCAGCACTATTTACTTAGAATGCAGAGTATCTTGATTTCATCCAAGGTAAAAATAATAATTATATATATTTTTTCATTTGAAGATCATTAAAAAAGGCTAAGGTTTTTGAGGTAGGCAGACAGATAGCTTGAGCTCAGACATTTGATAGGTCAAACTCCATCTCCACAAAAAAAAAAATAAACATTGGATATAAAAATTTGTTACAGCACCTTGAGCAAACTAATACAGAAGTTGGTAATGAGAAGTATGAGTGCTGCTATAACACATACCCAAAACTGTGGAAGCATTTTTAAATCTAGATAACAAAAAAATTGTAAAATATTTGGGGTGCATGTTATACAAATCCTAGATTGTTGTTAAAAAAAAGTGTAAGACAATTATAATGAAGGTTCAGAAAAAAAAGAATATAGATATAAAGGAAGTTTTGTCTTCTTAGAGAATATCTAAGTAATCATGAATCTGTTGGCATAAACAACAGAGTAAAGGCTATTCTGAGGAGATCTCATGCAAATGAGAAATATGCTACTCAGCAGTAGACAAAAGTGATTTTTGTTACAAAGGGGCTGTGATGGTTGATACTGAGTGTCAACTTGATTGGAGTGAAAGATGTCAAGTATTGGTCCTGGGTGTGTCTGCGAGAGGGTTGCCAAAGGAGATTAACCTTTGGGTCAGTGTGCTGGGAAAGCCAGACTTACCCTTTATCTGGGTGGGCACCATCTAATCAGCTGCCAGCACAGCTAGAATATAAAGCAGGCAGAAAAATGTGAAAAGGCTAGACTGGCTTATCCTTCCAATCTACATTAATCCCCCATGCTGATGTTTTCTTCTCTCTAGTATCAGACTACAAGTTCTTCAGCTTTGGGACTCAAGCTGGCTTCCTCTCTCCTCAGCTTGCAGACAGCCTATTGTGAGACCTTGTGAGTAAGTGAGTTAATACTACTTAATAAACTTCTTATGTATCCTATTAGTTCTGCCTCTCTAGAAAACTGATTAATGCAGATTTTGGTATCAGGTGTGGTTCTAGAGGAACAGATAATTAAGAATGGAGTTCTTTCATTTGTTTTGGAGTTTCTGGATTTGGCTGCTTAACATAATTATACCCAAAAATACTAAGGACCCTACTTCTGATAGTATGTAGAACACTCACAGTCCTTGGCATGAACTGTTTAGAGAGTTATGCAGAATAAATGCATAAGACACTCCTTAGCCACTGCTTGTGAGAGGAAATGAGTTTAGTGACTCTATACATGATAACTTTGACCTCTCTTTGGAGAACCAAGAAACATAAGAGTACCCTGAGTCAGAGTCCTATTTCCTGTAGAAAAAAGAGCTGAAATTGTGGAAAAATGAACACAAACTCTTACTATGAGTGTGGCTGTCCTGCAATAAAAGGTGTGTGCACAGCCTCACAAGGTGTCTATTGTTAAAGTGAGGGAATTGATTGATAAAGAATGGAACTCTGAAACTTGGAATGGGAATGTTTTAGAGGACCTTGATGAAGCTGAGGACATGGAGCTTGTAAATTCTGCTGAATCTTTTTTTGCCAGAACAAACAACTTTTCCATCCCCAGTAATGTCAGCATCCCTTCCCTGACCCATGCTGCCATCAGCCTTTCCACCTTCCTCTGAGGATATAAACCTGAGCTGCCTGAGGCAGCAATGATGGGCTCCTCTGAGGCAGTTTCCAGGCAAGATAATGTTGGTTCTTCCCAGGAGACACCCCCAACACCCCTATTTGTTTCTAGATCTATAGCTAAAGTTTTGGCAGGCCCTGCAGGTGTAATTTGGAATGTGATCCATGAAGAGGTGTTCTATACTTGTACTGCTTGAGTTTGGGAAATTGTGGAAATTAATTAATATTCATTCCCATCCTTGTTCTCTAGATTTCTGCTTATATAAATTAGGTGTGGGATAATGGTGGAAGGAACATATAGTTGGATCCAGCTGAATTTGTTGACTTGGGCCCACTAAATTGCATTTAATGTTGCAATTCAATTAGTTAAAAAGGTTCTAATTATTTATTTGCTTAGTTAGCTGAAATATGAATTAAAAGATGGTACACTGTGAGCAAGCTGGAATTTCCTGATCTTTCTTGGTTTAATATAGAGGAAAAGATCCAAAGGCTTAGAAATATTGGAATAGTGGAGTAACCACTTAGATCCACTGATCCCAGCTAGAAGGATTCAGAATATATACCCTTGACCAATGCCTTGTGAAATAGATTCATGAGGGCAGCACCTGAAACTTTGAATAGCCCTATAATTGCTCTTCTCTGTATGTTAGATCTGACAGTATAAACTTCAGTCACTCAACTACGAAATTTAAATAAAATGCAAATAATTGGATCCCAAGGCCTTAGGGGCAAACTGGACGCACTCAACCTTTAGAGGAAAAGTGGGCATAGCTACTGTAATGGAGAGCAAAGGCAAAGCAGCAGTCAGAATGGTCTGACACATGGAGAGCTCTGGCATTGGCTAATTAATTATGGTGTTCCTAGAAGTAAAATCAATAGGAAGCCTACTGCATTTCTATAAGCAGAAAACATGTAGGTCAAATGGACAAAACTCTAATTTGAATCATAGAAACAGAGAATCATGGCCACTCAGTCAATTTCTAGACTTGAGCCAGTTTACACACCCAGAACTCCTTGAATGAGGGGGAGGCCAGGTCCCCTTGAAGAGGGACCACACTAGATTGTTGACAATGTATGCAGTGAATATTTCTCCTATCCTATCGAAGGAGACCTCTGGCCTTTTACCAGGGTAAGTGTGCATTGAGGAAAGGAAAATGATCAGACATTTCAGGAAATACTAAACACTGGCTCTGAGCTGATGTTGATTCCTGGAGACCCAAAACATCATTGCAGTCCCCCAGTTAAAGTAGGGGCTTAAGGAGGTAAGGTAACTAATGGAGTTTTAGCTCAGGTCTGACTTACAGTGGGTCTAGTGAGTCCCTGGACTCATCCTGTGGTCATTTCCCCAGTGCCAGAATGCATAATTGGCATAGACATGCTTAGCAGATGAAAGAACCCCCGCATTGACTCCCTGACTGGTAGGGTGAGGGCTATCATGGTGGAAAAGGCCAAATAAAAGCCATTAGACCTGCCTCTACCTAGAAAAACAGTAAACCAAATACAATATTGCATCCCTCCAGGGATTGGGCATTTTAGTGCCACCATCAAGGACTTGAAGAAGGAGGAGGCAGTGATTCCCACCACATCCCCATTCAACTTTCTATTTGGCCTGTTCAGAAAACAGGTAGATCTTGGAAAACACTAGTGAATTATTGTAAGCTTAACCAAGTGGTGACTCCAATTGCAGCTGCTGTACCAGATGTGATTTCATTGCAGGAGCAAATTAACATAACTCCTGGTACTGGGTATGCAGCCACTGACTTTAGACCACTCACTTTAGGTTAGTCACTTTAGGCCAACTGATACAAGCTGGAAGTATCCAGAATATGTATCCTTGATCAATGCCTTATAAAATATATCTGTGAGGGCAGCACCTGCACTTTTGAAGAGACCTATAATTGGTTTTCTCTGGCAAATAATTTTTTCTGCATTTTTTTATAAGGTCCACTAGAAACAATGTACCTTCAGCTGGCAAGGCCAGAAATATGCCTTTACTGTCCTACCTCTGGGGTGTGTTAGCTCTCCAACTTTGTGTTACAATCTTATTCAGAGAGACCTTAATCATTTCACTTTTTGCCTCTGCAAGATATTACACTGGTCCATTACATTGATAATATTATGCTGATTGGATCCAGTGACTAAGAAGTGGCAAACACACTGAAATTATTGGTGAGACATTTACATACAAGAAAATTGGAAATAAGATTCAAGGGCCTTCTATCTCAGTAAAATTTCTAGGGATGCAGTAATGTGGGGACTGCTGAGATATTTCTTCTAAGGTGAAGGATATTTTGCTGCATTTGGTCCCTCCTATAACCAAGAGGCACAATGCCTAGTGGGCCTATTTGGATTTTGGAGGTAACACATTTGTATTTTGGTGTGCTACTTTGGCCCACTTATTGAGTGAGCTGAAAGACTGCCAGTTTTGAGTGGAGTCCAGAATAGCAGATGGCTCTGCAGCAGGCCCAGGCTGCTGTGCAACCTGCTCTGCCATTTGGGCCATATGACCAGGCAGATCCAATGCTGCTTGAGATGTCAGTGAAGATAGGGAGGCTGCTTGGAGCCTCTGGCAGGCACCCATAGGTGAATCACAGCTGAGGCTTCTAGGATTCTGGAACAAGGCTCTGCCATCTTTTGCAGATACCTACTTTATTTTTGAAAGACAGCTCTTGGTCTGTTATCGACTTTTGCAGAAACTGACTATGGGTGTGACTATGGGTATGACTATGGGTCATCAAGTCATCACGAGTCCTGAACTTCCTATCATGTTCTGTGTGCTTTCTGACACATCTAGCCATAAAGTGTGTCATGCACAGCAGCAGTCCATTATCAAATGGAAGCAGCATATACATGAATGGGCTTGAACAGGTCTTGAAGGCACAAGTAAGTTACATGAGAAAGTGGCTTAAATGCCCAGAGTCTACACTTCTGCCACCCTGCCTTCTCTCCCCCAGCTTGCACCAAAGACCTCATTGAGAGTCCCTATGGTCAGTAAACAGAGGAATAGATGACTAGGGCCTGGATCACAGATGGTTCTGTACAATATGCAGATATCACCAAAAAATGGACAGCTGCAGCACTACAGCCCCTTTCTAGGACATCCTTGAAAGACAGCAGTGAAAGAAAATCTTTCCAGTTGGCAGAACTTCAAACAGTGCACCTCTTTGTGCATTTTGCATGGAAGGAGAAATGGCTAGATTATATACTGATTCATTGGCTGTAGCCAGTGGTTTGGCTGGTTGGTTAGAGATTTGAAAGAAGCATGATTGGAAAAATGGTGACACAGAAATCTAGGGAAGGGATATGCAGATGGACTTCTCTGAATGGTCAAAAACTGTGAAGATATTTGTATCCCATGTAAGTATTCACCAGTGAGTGACCTCAGCAGAGAAAAATTTTAATCATCAGTTGAATAGTCCACACCCATTGTGTGGACACCACTCAGTCTCTTTTTCTAACCACACATGTCATTATTCAATTGGCCCATGAAGAAAGTGGCCATGGTGGCAGTGATGGAGGTTATGCATGGGCTCAGCAACATGGACTTCCACTCACCAAGGCTAACCTGGCTACAGCCACATTTGAGTGCCCAATTTTGCAGTAGCAGACACCAACATTAAGACCTCAATATGGCACCTTTTCTCATGTGATTAGCCAGCTACCTGGTGATAGATTAATTATATTGAACCTCTTTCATCATGGAAAGGGCAGAGGTTTATCCTCACTGGAATAGACACTCCAGGTACAGGTTTGCCTATCCTGTACACAATGCTTCTGCCAAGACTACCATCCATGGACTCACAAAGTGCCTTATCCACCATCATGGTATTCCACACAACATTGCCTCTGACCAAGGCACTCACTTTACAACTGAAGAAGTGCAGCAATGGGCTCATGCTAATGGAATTCACCGGTCTTACCATGTTTCCCATTACCCTAAAGCAGCTGGATTGATAGAACAATGGAATGGCCCTTTGAAGTAGTAATACTTTACAGGGTTGGGGCAAAGTTCTTCAGAATGCTCTGAATCAGCATTCAATATATGGTGCATTCTTTTTTTTTTTTTTTCAATAGCCAGAATTCATGGGTCTGGGGAATCAAAGGGTGGAAATGGAAGTGGCACCACTCGCCATCACCCCTAGTGATCCACTAGCAAAATTTTGCTTTCTGTTCCCATGATGTTACATTCTGCTGGCCTACAGGTCTTAGTTTCAGAGGAAGAAACACTGCCACCAGGAAACAACAAAAATTCCATTAAACTGGAAGTTAAAATTGCCACCTGGACACGTAGGGTTTCTCCTATAGTTAAGTAAATAGGCTAAGAAGGTAGATTACAGTGTTGACTGGGGTGATTGACCTGGACTATCAAGATGAAATTTTTCTACCACTTCACAACAAAGGTAAGGAAGAGTGTGCATGGAATACAGGACATTTATTAGAATCTCTGTTAGTATTACCTGGCCTGTGATTAAGGTCAATGGGAAACTACAACAGTTCAAACCAGGCTGGACTAGAAATGGCCCAGACTCTTCAACAAAGAAGGTTTGGGTCACTCCACCAGGAAAAAAAACATGACCTGTTAAGGTGTTTGATGAAGGCAAAGGCAATACAGAATGGGTAGTAAAAGAAGGCAGTCATCAGTCCCAGCTATGACCATGCGACTGGTTGCAGAAATGAGGACTGCAATTGTCATGAGTATTTTTTTTTTCTTTGCAGTTGTTAAAAACATATTTGTGTGTGTATACAGCTGCACTAAGAAAATATTTTCATTTTATTTCCTTTTTTCTTTATCATGTGACATAATATTTATAATATTATGTAAGTCTGTTAACTTTACATAATAGCATTTAGGTTGGAAATTGGTGTGTTTCCAGTTGTACAAAGGATAGTTGTATTATGTTAGGTGTAATTGTGGCCTTTTTGTTGCCTTATTTGAAGATTACATATGATCTCAGGAGATCCGTATAGGTTCAAGTTGATGAGGGATGGATTTGTGATGACTTATGCTGAGTGTCAACTTGATTGGATTGAAGTGTGCAAGGTATTGATCCTAGGTGTGTCTGCCAGGGTGTTGCCAAAGGAGATTAACATCTGAGTCAGGGGGCTGGAATAGGCAGACCCGCCCTTAATCTGGGTGGGCACAATCTAATCAGCTGCCAGAATAGCTAGAATATCAAACAGACCAAAAAAATAAAAAAGCATGAAAAAATTAAACTGGTTTAGACCCCCAGCCTTTATCTTTCTCCCATGTTCATCAGCTTTAGGACTCAGACTGGCTTCCTTGTGCCTCAGTTTGCAGATGGCCTATTGTGAGATATTGCAATCATATGAGTTAATACTACTTAATAAACTCTCTCTCTCTCTCTCTCTCTCTCTATATATATATATATATATATATATATATATATATATATATATATGTCTCATCATGGAAAGGGCAGAGGTTTGTCCTCCCTGGAGTGGACACTACACTCCGGATATGGGTTTGCCTATTCTGTACACAATGCTTCTGCCAAGACTACCATCCATAGACTCACAGAGTGCCATATATATATATATATATGTTTAGTATTAGTTCTGTCCTTCTAGGGAACACTGACTAATACAGGTGCAAATAATGTGGTTAAAATTCTCATGTTCATAGGGTTTGTGGAAGGTAGAACTTGTAAGTGATAAAATTGCATATTTAGCTGAATATATTTGCAAATAAAATGTTGAAGAGAGAATTTTGTTCCACCTGACTGCTTACACTAAATTCAAGAAGAGAGAAGTAACTTAAAGATGTAATTATTAAGGACACATAACATGAGATTTGAAAATTATCATTTTAACCATACTGCAAAACATAAGAAAACATTTTTGTAAAAGAGCACTAAGCATGAAGCCAGCACACTCTTAGATAAAGAGATGAAGTTGAAATGCCAGATGTGTTTATATATGCAGATTGATCAAGGGAATTTTAGTTCAGATCTGTCTCACCATGGGTCTATCAGATCCCTTTACACATTCTGTAGATATTTCCCCAGTTCTGGAAAGCATAATCAATTATAGACATACTCTAAAACTGGTATCCAGAATAGGTCCTTGAGGTGAAAGAATTCAAGGCTATTATAATAGGAAATCTCAAACAGAAACCATCAGAATTTCCTCTACCTAAGAAAATAGCAAGCCGAAGGCAATGCCACATTCCTGAAGGGAAGACAGAGATTAATAAATCAGCAAGAACTTTAAAATACTGAAATGAGATTTTGTAGAATGACCCCATTCAGTCCAACTATGTGGACCTTGGAAAAAAAAAAAAAAAGAAGAAGAAGAAAATGTAACACGGGTCTTGAAGAATGACAAGTAATTATTTTAAGCCTCAGTAGGTGATGACTCCAATTCCAGCTGCTGCTTCAAGTATGATTTTTTTGTTGTTGTTGTTAATCCCAAAAGACATTTTAAAAAAAATTTTTATTGCATTTTAGGTTTTGGGGTACATGTGCAGAACATGCAAGATAGTTGCATAGGTACACATGGCAGTGTGTTTTGCTGTCTTCCACCCTTAAACCACATTTGGCATTTCTCCCCAGGCTATCCCTCCCCAACTCCCCCCCCCACGGTCCCTACCCTATTCCCCCAAAATGCCCCAGTGTGTAGTACCCTTCTCCCTGTGTCCATGTGTTCTCATTTTTCTCACCCGCCTATGAGTGAGAATATGTGGTATTTCCTTTTCTGTTCTTATGTCAGTTTGCTAATAATGATCTTCTCCAGATTCATCCATGTCCTTACAAAGAACATCAACTCATCATTTTTGATTGCTGCATAATATTCCATGGTGTATATGTGCCACATTTTCCCAGTCCAGTCTATCATCAATGGGTATTTGGCTTGGTTCCAGGTCTTTGCTATTGTAAACAGTGCTGCAATGAACATTTGTGTGCATGTGTCCTTATAGAACGATTTATATTCCTTTGGATATATATCCAGTAATGGGATTGCTGGGTCAAATGGAACTTCTATTTCTAGATCCTTGATGAATTGCCACACTGTCTTCCACAATGGTTGAACTAATTTACACTCCCACCAACAGTGTAAGAGTGTTCCTATTTCTCCACATCCTCTCCAGCATCTGTTGTCTCCAGATTTTTTAATAATCGCCATTCTAACCAGCATGAGATGGTATCTCAATGTGGCTTTCATTTGTATCTCTCTAATGACCAGTGATGATGAACATTTTTTCATGTGTTTGTTGGCTTCATGTATGTCTTCTTTTGTAAAGTGTCTGTTCAAGTCCTTTGCACATTTTGAATGGGCTTGTTTGATTTTTCCTGTAAATCTGTTTGAGTTCTTTGTAAATACTGGATATCAGCCCTTTGTCAGTTGGGTAAACTGCAAAGATTTTTCCCCAGTCTGTTGGTTGCTGATTCACTCTAGTGACTGTTTCTTTTGCCATGCAAAAGCTGTGGAGTTTGATTAGTTCCTATTTGTCTATTTTGGCTTTTGTTGCCAATGCTTTTGATGTTTTGGTCATGAAGTCCTTGCCTACTCCTATGTCCTGAATGGTTTTGCCTAGATTTTCTTCTAGGGTTTTTATGGTGCCAGGTCTTATGTTTAAGTCTTTAATCCATCTGGAGTTAATTTTAGTGTAAGGTGTCAGGAAAGGGTCCAGTTTCTGCTTTCTGCACATGGCTAACCAGTTTTCTCAACACCATTTGTTAAACAGGGAATCCTTTCCCCATTGCTTGTTTTTGTCAGGTTTATCAATGATTACATGGTTTTAGATATGTTGATTTGCCTCCGATGCCTCTGTTCTGTTCCATTGGTCTATATCTCTGTTTTGGTACCAGTACCATGAGTTTTGATTACTGTAGCCTTGTAGTATAGTTTGAAGTCTGGTAGTGTGATGCCTCCGCTGTTTTTTTTTTTTTTTTTTTTTTTTTTTTTTTTTTGCTTAGAATTGACTTGGCTATGCGGGCTCTCTTTTGGTTCCATATAAAGTTCATGTTAATTTTTTCCAGTTCAGTGAGGAAACTCAATGTTAGCTTGATGGGGATAGTGTTGATTCTGTAAATTACTTTGGGCAGTATGGCCATTTTCACAATATTGATTCTTCCTAACCATGAACATGGAATGTTTCTCCATCTGTTTGTGCCCTCTCTTATTTCATTGAGCAGTGGTTTGTAGTTTTCCTTGAAGAGGTCCCTTATGTTCCTTGTGAGTTGTATTCCTAGGTATTTTATTCTCTTTGTAGCAATTGTGAATGGCAGTTCATTCTTGATTTGGTTCTCTTTATGTCTGTTCTTGGTGTATAGGAATGCTTGTGATTTTTGCACATTGATTTTATATTCTGAGACTTTGCTGAAGTTACTTATCAGTTTCAGGAGTTTTTGGGCTGAGGTGATGGGGTCTTCTAAGTATACTATCATGTCATCTGTGAATAGAGACAATTTGGCTTCCTCCTTTCCTATTCAAATACCCTTTATTTCTTTTTCTTGCCTGATTGCTCTGGCTAGAACTTCCAGTACTATGTTGAATAGGAGTGGTGATAGAGGGCATCCTTGTCTAGTGCCAGATTTCAAAGGGAATGCTTCCAGTTTTTGCCCATTTAGAGTGATATTGGCTGTTGGTTTGTTGTAAATAGCTTTTATTACTTTGAGATATGTTCCATCAATACCGAGTTTATTGAGAGTTTTTAGCATAGAGGGCTGTTGAGTTTTGTCAAATGCCTTCTCTGTGTCAATTGAGATAATCATGTGGTTTTTGTCTTTGGTTCTGTTAATGTGGTGAATGACCTTTATAGACTTGCGTATGTTGAACCAGACTTGCATCCCCGGGATGAATCCTACTTGATCATGATGGATAAGTTTTTTAATGTGATGTTGCAATCAGTTTGCCATATTTTATTGAAGATTTTCACATCTATGTTCATCATAGATATTGGCCTGAAATTTTCTTTTTTGTTGAGTCTCTGCCTGGTTTTGGTATCAGGATGATGTTGGTCTCATAAAATGATTTGGGAAGGGTTCCCTCTTTTTGGATGATTTGGAAGAGTTTCAGAAGGAATGGTACCAGCTCCTCTTTGTGTGTCTGGTAGAATTTGGCTGTGAACCCATCTGGACCTGGGCTTCTTTTGTGTGGTAGGCTCTTAATTGCTCCCTCAACTTCAGACTTTGTTATTGGTTTGTTCATAGTTTCAGCTTCCTTGTGGTTTAGGCTTGGTAGGACACAGGTGTCCAGGAATTTATCCATTTCTTCCTGGTTTACTAGTTTATGTGCATAGAGTTGTTTGTAGTATTCTCTGATGATGGTTTGAATTTCTGTGGAATCTGTGGTGATTTCCCCTTTATTGTTTTTTATTGCATCTATTTGGTTGTTCTCTCTCTTCTTTTTTATCAGTCTGGCTAGTGGTCTGTCTATTTTGTTGATATTTTTGAAAAACCAGCTCTTAGATTTATTCATTTATTGAAGGGTTTCTCTTGTCTCTATCTCCTTCAGTTCTGCTCTGATCTTAGTTATTTCTTGTCTTCGGCTAGGTTTTGAGCTTTTTTGATCTTGCTCTCCTGGCTCTTTCAATTTTGATGATAGGGTGTCAATTTTGGATCTCTCCACTCTTCTCATGTGGGCACTTATTGCTATATATTTTCCTCTACAGACTGCTTTAAATGTGTCCCAGAGATTCTGGTATCTTGTGTCTTCATTCTCATCACATTCAAAGAACTTCTTTATTTCTGCCTTCATTTCATTGTTTATCCAATCAACATTCAAGAGCCAGTTGTTCAGTTTCCATGAAGCTGTGTGGTTCTGAGTTAGTTTCTGAATTCTGAGTTCTAACTTGATTGCACTATGGTCTGAGAGATTGTTTGTTATGATTTCAGTTGTTTTGCATTTGCTGAGGAGTGCTTTACTTCCAATTATGTGGTCAATTTTGGAGTAGGTGTGATGTGGTGCTGAGAAGAATGTATATTCTGTGGATTTGAGGTGGAGAGTTCTGTAAATGTCTATCAGGTTTGCTTGTTCCAGGTCTGAGTTCAAGCCCTGGATATCCTTGATAATTTTCTGTCTGGTTGATCTGTCTGATATTGACAGTGGAGTGTTAAAGTCTCCCACTATTATTGTGTAGGAATCTAAGTCTCTTTGTAAGTCCTTAAAAACTTGCCTTATATATCTGGGTGCTCCTGTATTGGGTCCATATGTATTTAGGATCATTAGCTCTTCTTGTTGTATTGATACTTTTACCATTATGTAATGACCTTCTTTGTCCCTTTTGATCTTTGTTGCTTTAAAGTCTATTTTATGAGAGATGAGAATTGCAACTCCTGCTTTTTTTTTGCTCTCCATTTGCTTGGTAAATCTTTCTCCATCCCTTTATTTTGAGCCTTTGTGAATCTTTGCATGTGAGATGGGTTTCCTGGATACAGCACACCGATGGGTTTTGTTTTTTTATCCAATTTGCCAGTCTGTGTCTTTTGATTGGTGCATTTAGCTCATTTACATTTAGGGTTAATATTGTTATGTGTGAGTTTGTACTGCCATTTTGATGCTAGCTGGCTGTTTAGTCCCTTGGTTGATGCAGATTCTTCATTTTGTTGATGCTCTTTTGCATTTGGTATGTTTTTAGAATGCCTGGTACTGGTTGTTCCTTTCTCTGTGTAGTTTCTCTTTCAGGAGCTCTTGTAAAGCAGGCCTGGTGGTGACAAAATCTCTGAGTTCTTGCTTTTTGGCAAAAGATTTTATTCTTCCTTCACTTATGAAGCTCAGTTTGGCTGGATATGAAATTCTTGTTTGAAAGTTCTTTTCTTTAAGGATGTTGAATATTTGCCCCCACTCTCTTCTGGATTGTAAAGTTTCTGCCGAGAGATCTGCTGTGAGTCTGATGGGCTTCCCTTTGTGGGTGACCCGACCCTTCTCTCTGGCTGCCCTTAGTATTTTCTCTTTCATTTCAACCCTATTGAATCTGACGATTATGTGCCTTGGGGTTGCTCTTCTTGTGTAATATCTTTGTGGTGTTCTCTGTATTTCCTGGAGTTGAGTATTGGCCTGCCTTGCTAGGTTGAGGAAATTTTCATGGATAATATCCTGAAGAGTATTTTCCAGCTTGGATTCATTCTCTTCGTCACATTCTGGTACACCTATCAAACGTAGGTTAGGTCTCTTCACATAGTCCCACATTTCTTGGAGATTTTGTTCATTCCTTTTTGCACTTTTTTCTCTAATCTTGGTTTCTCTTTTTATTTCATTGAGTTGATCTTTGACTTCTGATATTCTTTCTTCTGCCTGGTCAATTTGGCTGTTGAAACTTGCGCATGCTTTGTGAAGTTTTCGTGTTGTGTTTTTCAGCTCCTTCAATTCATTCATATTCCTCTCTATGTTGTCCATTCTGGTTATCATTTCTTCAAATCTTTTTTCAAGGTTCTTAGTTTCTTTGCATTGATTTAGAATATGTTCCTTTAGCTCACTGAAATTTTTCATTATCCACCTTCTGAAGTCTGATTCCGTCATTTCATCACTCTCATTCTCCGTCCAGTTTTGTTACCTTGCTGGTGAGGGGTTTTGGTCCTTTGTAGAAGGTGAGGTGTTTTGTTTTTGGGTGTTTTTCTCCTTTTTGCACTGGTTTCTTTTCATTTTTGTGGATTTATCCACCTGTCATCTTAGTAGTTGCTGACTTTTCGATTGGGTTTCTGAGTGGACGCCCAGATTGTTAATAACGAAGTATTTCTGTTATTTAATTTTCCTTCTAACGGTTTAGCCCCTGTGCTGTACTAGTGCTGAGGTCCACTCCAGGCCCTCATTTTCTGGTGTACACCTGTAGCAGCTGTGGAACAGTGAGGGATACTACCAGTTTCTTCTGCTATCTTTGTCCCAGAATGATGCCCGCCAAATGTCAGTTTGATTAGTCCTTTTTTGAGGTGGTTCTTTGGATATACAGGGGTCAGGGAGCTGCTTGAGGAGATGGTCTGTACTTTATAGGAGCTCCAGTGCTGTGCTGTGAGCTCCATTGTTCATTCAGGGTTGCTGGGCGAATGTGTCTGCTGCAGCAGAACTTATAAAAGCCCCCCCCTTTTTTTCCCTCAGATGCTCTGTCTCAGGGAGTTGGGGCTTTCTTTATGAGTATCTGTTGCACTGTCCTGCCCAGCTAGGAGGCAATCTATTCACTATTTGCCTGCCGGGGCTCTGCCCTGCTAGCACAGGTCTGCCCTGCTGCCATGGGTCTCCGTTCTACTGTGGTGCACTCCACCATGTTGGCAGCTTCTCTTTGTTATGGCTGATTGCCTCAGCAATGGCAGGCTGCATCAGCAGTGGGCGGTACCTCAGTAGGGGCAGATTGTGTCTGTAGTGGTGGACGCCCCTCCCCCACCGAGCTGCACCGTTTGGATTCAGCTGACCCCACAGCAAAACTCTCAACCCAGAGTGCCTCAAATTGCCATGCTGCTTGTCCCCATGAGGGTGGGACCTGCAGAGCCCAATCACCTGGCTCCCTGCCTCAGAGTACCTCCTCTCTCTCTCTCTCTATTTTTTTCTTTCCAAATTGAATGGTTGACTCTCTCACAGGTGCCCCAGTCACCTGCTGATTGGCCACTGGGATCTGTGTGATCTCCCCTGAAGTGGCCCACTGCACTGGCACAAATCATTCTTCCCAGGAATCTCCTGGTCTGGCTCACCATCCAAGTCCCGTTCAATCAAATGGACATGTCAATCTGCCCTCCCAAAACTCAGATTGCCGGTTTAACAAGGCACCCAGACCAGTGAACTTTGTGCGGGCTGCCACTGCACCATGGTGCAGCATGGCGCTGACCAAAACTGCCACACAAGTGGGCTGCACTGCTCTCCTGTGTCTCTCCTACACCTAGGAATTTGCCAGTTCTGTGGGCTACAAAAGTCCATCTGAAAATGCACCTAGGACTCACCCTCTGCACCTTCACTGAGAGCTGCAATCCTGAGTTTTTCCACGGCACCATCTTGGAACTGCTCCCCCCACTTCAAGTATGATTTTATTGCTTGAGCAAATTAACACATCCTTTGGTACTTAGTGTGCAGCTATTGATCTTATAGGGTTTTTTTTTCTCAATACCTGTTTAAAAAAATGACCACCAGGAATAGTTTGTTTTAGCTCATAAGGCCAGCAATAAACCTGTATTTTTCTATGTCAGAGGTTTACCAGCTAAGCAGACCTTTGTCATGATTTAATTTATGTGGATCTTGATAACCTTTCTCTTCCACAAGGCATCATGATGGTTCATTATCTTAATAGGATTTTGTTGCTAGAACACAGTGAGCAACCAGTAGCAACTATCCTTGACTTATTGCTAAGATATTTGCATAACAGAGTGTGAAACACAAATCTGACAAAAAAATTAAAAGACTTCAACCTCAGTGAAACTTCTATAGGGTCAGTGGTGTGGTACATAACAAGACTTCTCACTATTGTGAAGGATAATCTGTTAACAACTGATGTTTTCTGCAACCAAAATAGAGGTTGAAGCCTAATGGGCTTCTTAAGATGAATATATTCCTCATTTGGATGTGCTACACTAGTCCATTTAGTCCATTCAGTGAGTGATGCAAAAGCTGCTAGTTTTGTATGAGGTCTAGAGTAAGACAAGGCCCTATGACAAAACTAGGCAGTCATGCAAGCTGCTCTACCACTTGTGCCATGTGATCCAGGAGATGCAAGAGTGATTGACATTTCAGTGCACATAAAGATGCTACTCAAACTAATAAATGAGTGAAAAATTTCTATGTATTAGGCAAACACAACTAATAAAAATAATCAAAATCTTCTTTAGCAAAATGCAGATTAAACCACAATGAGACATCATTTCACACTCATGAGATTGTTTATAAAACAAAAGAATGTAGAGATTTGTAAGTGTTGGCAAGGGAACCTCACACATTGCTGGTGGGAATATAAACTGTTAAAAACCATTTTGGAAAACAGTTCAGCTTCTCTTATAAAAAAAATCTCAATGTTTCAGAATTTACTTAGTTAGCATTCTAGGGAGTTGTGTGGTTTTTTGTTTGTTTATTTTAAAGTTCAAACCCTTAACATTCCTCATAGTGGAAACTGTAATTCTCAATTACTTGTGGTGAAATTACACCATTTAGACTGTTAATTCAATGAATGACAGTTATAATTTAAATAGTCTGGCTTAGAGAAGCCCCAGATTTCTGTTTAAATTGAGAACACTCTTAAGAGTTGGACAAAAGTCACTCTTAAATTTTCTTGTAAAATTTGTATCTTGGACCTCCAACTCTAGCCTCACAATCAGGGACTCCTAGAATATGGAAAATTTAGAAAGAAAGTTTCATACAGAACATAAATCTTGCAGATAAAGCAAGACACCTGAATAAAACTTTAAGGATTTTTAAATGAGCTTAAGCAATATTTTTCCAAAACTTGCTATTCTTTGTAAATTCTGCATATCAGCCCTTTGTCAGATGAATAAACTGCAAAGATTTTTTTCCCATTCTGTTGGTTGCTGATTCACTCTAGTGGCTGTTTCTTTTGCCGTGCAAAAACTGTGGAGTTTGATTAGGTCTCATTTGTCTATTTTGGCTTTTGTTGCCAATACTTTTGGTGTTTTGGTCATGAAGTCCTTGCCTACTCCTATGTCCTGAATGGTTTTGCCTAGGTTTTCTTCTAGGGTTTTTATGGTGCCAGGTCTTATGTTTAAGTCTTTAATCCATCTGGAATTAATTATAGTGTAAGGTGTCAGGAAGGGGTCCTGTTTCTGCTTTCTGCACATGGCTAACCAGTTTTCCCAACATGATTTATTAAATGGGAAATATTTTCTCCATTGCCAGTTTTTTTCTGGTTTATCAAAGATTATATGGTTGTAGATATGTTGTGTTGCCTCCGATGCCTCTGTTCAGTTCCATTGGTCTATATCTCTGTTTTGGTACCAGTACCATGCTGTTTTGATTACTGTAGCCTTGTAGTATAGTTTGAAGTCTGGTAGTGTGATGCCTCCCGCTGTGTTCTTTTTGCTTAGAATTGACTGGGCTATATGGGCTCTCTTTTGATTCCATATGAAGTTCATGGTGGTTTTTTCCAGTTTTGTGAAGAAATTCAATGGGAGCTTAATGGGGATAGCGTTGATTCTGTAAATTACTTTGGGTAGTATAGCCATTTTCATGATATTGATTCTTCCTAACCATGAACATGGAATGTTTCTCCATCTGTTTGTGTCCTCTCTTACAGGAAAAAAACAAACAAGCCCATTCAAAAATGGGCAAAGAATATGAACAGACACTTTACAAAAGAAGACATACATAAGGCCAACAAACACATGAAAAAATGCTCATCATCACTGGTCATTAGAGAGATGCAAATCAAAACCACATTGAGATACCATCTTATGCCAGTTCAAATGGCGATCATTAACAAATCTGGAGACAACAGATGCTGGAGAGAATGTGGAGAAATAGGAACACTCTTACACTGTTGGTGGGAGTGTAAATTAATTCAACCATTGTGGAATACAGTGTGGAGATTCCTCAAGGACCTAGAAATAGAAATTCCATTTGACCCAGCAATCCCATTACTGGGTATATATCCAAAGGACTATAAATTGTTCTACTATAAGGACACATGCACACGAATGTTCATTGCAGCACTGTTTACAATAGCAAAGACCTGGAACCAACCCAAATGCCCATTGATGAGAGACTGGACTGGAAAAATGTGGCACATAGACACCATGGAATATTATGCAGCTATCAAAAATGATGAATTTGTGTTCTTTCTAAGGACATGGATGAATCTGGAGAACATCATTCTCAGCAAACTGACACAAGAACATAAAATGAAAAACCACATATTCTCACACATAGGCGGGTGAAGAAAAATGAGAACACATGGACAGAGGGAAGGGGGTACTACAACTGGGGTCTATTGGAAGGAATAGGGGAGGAACAGTGTGGGGGGAGCTGGGGAGGGATAGCCTGGGGAGAAATGCCAAATGTGAGTGAAGGGGCAGAAGGCAGCAAAACACACTGCCATGTGTGTACCTATGCAACTATCTTGCACATTCTGCACATGTACCCCAAAACCTAAAATGCAATAAAAATAAAAATAATTTAAAAAAGCAGGATAAGCAAATAAAAATGTCCATGAAAAGTCTGAAAAAAAGAAGTTGCTATTGTAAAAAATCAGTTTCTGAACTCATCAGCCTCAAGAAGCAAACATATCAAGGCCTATGACCATCCCCTTTTCTATGAATTTCTTGTAGGTGCACACTTGATGATAAACTTGATGAAGACTGACCCATAGTAGTGTTGACAGTAACAAGATTACTGTCCACCTAGAATAAAGTTTTTCTAGTAAGATCAGATAACCAAAGGATTTCAAAAGAGATCAAACTTCCTTAGAGTCATATATCTACTTGCTTCTCTGATGTTACTTAATATATTTTGTGGATTAATTAGTTTATAGATTAGATTTATGACTTTAATTAGTTTGTCTAAATGTTTCTATTTTTTTTTAAGCATCTACTCACATGCCTATTGACACAGATTTGCTGAAGTCTAAAAATAAGCAGATGCTTTCTAGAATTGATGGGGAATAAAGGTACTATTTTAGGAGGAATGGTGAGGAACACATTGCCTTTTCTCACTTAAAAGTGTTACATTCTCTAATTTTGGTACAATGGGAAGAATTTTGGATTTGGAATCAGATCTGGATTTAAGTTCTTACTCCTTAAGTAAAAATCTATTAGATGACTGGGCTTTAAACAATATTTTAACAGAATTTTAGTCTTGATTTTCTTATTTGTAAAATTTGGAAGAGGTTTACATGTCAGTCAAAACTCTACTGATAATACACATAAAAAATAATATATGCAAAAATTATGGCTATTAAAACCTGAAAATAAAAGTTTATATTTTATTTAAATATATCTTTATCCAATAGTAATAATAATGAGAGCTATCATTACAAATAAAATTAAATACCTCTTGTGTGAAATGCATTCTTTCACATATTTTACAAAATATTATCTTCTACATATAACTATGAGAAAATAACCTTATTATACCATTTTTCACAGGTGAAAATCATGAGAGTTATCCAAGATCATATAACTGACAAGTGATGGAATTAGTCCCTAATAATTTTAAGGTGGAAGAAAGTTTTTTTTTTTTTTTTTTTCAACCAAATATAAGTTCCTCATTCAGGCAATATATATTTCTTCATTCTTCAATATATTTATTGATTAATATATGTTTGTTAATATGTATTTCTTTGTTTCACAAAGAAGATGCCTAAAATATATATTGCAGTTTTGCTTTTTATCTTTACCAATAAACTTAGAGGCAGAATAAACCTGAAAAACTGATATTGCCTATATACCTAGAATTTTTATTTATAATTCTTACAGTTATTTATACATGTTAGATTATTTGAAATTTTCAAAATGTTAGAGACATTAATAGTTCTCAATATAGTATATGTAACAATTGTTGCCTTGATAAAAACCACTTGGACCAATCCTCTATGGGAATATCATTTTCTTTAAAATATGTCAAATTATTTCCCATTCCATCTTTCATATCTGTAACAACAAAGTTGTAGGTTTTGAAAAGATTGTTTCTGGAAAGACAAATAAGCTCTTTTAAGCTTTTGATAGCCCATGTAAATATCTGCCTCAAAGCTGCAAAGATCTGGTACAGTTCATGGCTTTCTAAACGTATTTAAAAAGTAGAATTGTAAAACATCAGTGAAGGGCCTTATAGGGGATCAAACATTAAAAGGCTAAAGGAAATTTACATCATTTGTGGTTTACAAAGGGATCTTGTGATTATAAAAATTTGTTAGGATTTGTGAAAATGTAAGGATGCATTAGAATTAGGAATGGTAGGTGTAGTTAGAGAGAAAAATCAAAACGGATCTCATTCATACCTTTCTCCCCTTCATAGGATTGTTGCAAGGATAATATAAAATGTAATACTTTGTGAAGCATTCGATACTATTCCCAAGGTAAATGTCTTACTGTCTTGTCCATCTCTTTTAAAAATAAAAATAATGCTAATATTTTATACATGTTGTTTTCTAAACATTTTAACTAAGTAGAGGGTCTTTATCTGATGTTGATTTTATTGTTATCCTTGTTTTACATTAGAAGAAACAAAAGTGAATCGCATTTATGTTAAAAAATACACACATTTGAAGTGTTCAAAAGTGTCACTTAAATATAATACAGAGTTTTTTTCATTTATTATGCTACAATTGCCTCCCAATAAAAGCAACCATGAGTAAATAGATGAAAACCTAGTTTATTAATTGTCTACATCAACTGGAAAATAGCTAAAAGGACTGAGACTGTAACCTGTGTGGTACTAGGAAAAATTCAATTTCATGTATTCTGACATTAAATTCATAATAATTCCAATGAAACTAATGCGTATTAAATAATTATTTCACAGACTACACTATAGTTATCACTTCCTCATGGTGGGTTGACTTTTTCTATCTTGAGGGGTTAAGAGTCCACAATAGGCAGGCACTCATCCTGAGTATAATCTCAATAGATATTCTTATTCCAACTAAGGACATGGATGCTTTAAACTTAGAAATTTCTAACACCTATTTTTTTTTTTTTAATTTTTATTGCATTATAGGTTTGGAGGTACATGTGCAGAACGAGCAAGATAGTTGCATAGGTACACACATGGCAGTGTGCTTTGCTGCTTTCCTCCCCTTCACCCACACTTGGTATTCATCCCCAGGCTACCCCCCTAGCCCCCCGCTGCTGTCCCTCCCCCATTCCCCCCAACAGTCCCCAGTGTATAGTAGACCGCCTCTCTGTGTCCACGTGTTCTCATTTTTCTCACCCACCTATGAGTGAGTATATGCGGTATTTCTTTTTCTGTTCTTGTGTCAGCTTGCTGAGAATGATGTTCTCCAGATTCATCCATGTCCCTACAAAGGACACAAACTCATCATTTTTGATTGCTGCATAATATTCCATGGTGTATATGTGCCACATTTTCCCAGTCCAGTCTATCATCGTTGGGCATTTGGGTTGGTTCCAGGTCTTTGCTATTGTAAACAGTGCTGCAATGAACATTCGTGTGCATGTGTCCTTATAGTAGAATGATATATAGTCCTTTGGATAGATACCCAGTAATGGGATTGCTGGGTCAAATGGAATTTCTATTTCTAGGTCCCTGAGGAATCGCCACACTGTCTTCCACAATGGTTGAACTAATTTACACTCCCACCAACAGTGTAAGAGTGTTCCTATTTCTCCACATCCTCTCCAGCATCTGCTGTCTCCAGATTTTTTAATGATCGCCATTCTAACTGGTGTGAGATGGTATCTCAATGTGGTTTTGATTTGCATCTCTCTAATGACCAATGACGATGAGCACTTTTTCATATGTTTGCTGGCCTCATGTATGTCTGCTTTCGTAAAGTTTCTGTTCATATCCTTTGCCCATTTTTGAATGGGCTTGTTTGTTTTTTTCCTGTAAATCTGTTTGAGTTCTTTGTAAATTCTGGATATCAGCCCTTTGTCAGATGCATAAACTGCAAAGATTTTTTCCCATTCTGATGGTTGCCGATTCACTCTAGTGACTGTTTGTTTTGCCGTGCAGAAGCTGTGGAGTTTGATTAGGTCCCATTTGTCTATTTTGGCTTTTGTTGCCAATGCTTTTAGTTCTTAATGACTTACAAAGGGACTTAGACTCCCACACAATAATAGTGGGAGACTTTAACACTCCACTGTCAATAGCAGACAGATCAACCAGACAGAAAATTAACAAGGATATCCAGGACTTGAACTCAGACCTGGAACAAGCAAACCTGATAGACATTTACAGAACTCTCCACCTCAAATCCACAGAATATACATTCTTCTCAGCACCACATCACACCTACTCCAAAATTGACCACATAATTGGAAGTAAAGCACTCCTCAGCAAATGCAAAACAACTGAAATCATAACAAACAGTCTCTCAGACCATAGTGCAATCAAGTTGGAACTCAGAATTCAGAAAATAACTCAGAACCGCACAGCTTCATGGAAACTGAACAATTGGCTCTTGAATGTTGATTGGATAAACAATGAAATGAAGGCAGAAATAAAGAAGTTGTTTGAAACCAACAAGAATGAAGACACAACGTACCAGAATCTCTGGGACACATTTAAAGCAGTCTGTAGAGGAAAATATATAGCAATAAGTGCCCACATGAGAAGAGTGGAGAGATCCAAAATTGACACCCTATCTTCAAAATTGAAAGAGCTAGAGGAGCAAGATCAAAAAAGCTCAAAACCTAGCCGAAGACAAGAAATAACTAAGATCAGAGCAGAACTGAAGGAGATAGAGACAAGAAAAACCCTTCAATAAATGAATAAATCCAAGAGCTGGTTTTTCAAAAATATCAACAAAATAGACAGACCACTAGCCAGACTGATAAAAAAGAAGAGAGAGAACAACCAAATACATGCAATAAAAAACGATAAAGGGGAAATCACCACAGATTCCACAGAAAGTCAAACCATCATCAGAGAATACTACAAACAACTCTATGCACATAAACCAGTAAATCAGGAAGAAATGGATAAATTCCTGGACGCCTGTGTCCTCTCAAGCCTAAACCAGGAGGAAGCCGAAACTATGAATAGACCAATAACAAGGTCTGAAGTTGAGGCAGCAATTAAGAGCCTACCACACAAAAAAAGCCCAGGTCCAGATGGGTTCACAGCCGAATTCTACCAGACACACAAAGAGGATCTGGTACCATTCCTTCTAACACCTATTTTACTGGTTGATCTTTTTGGAACATTAACTGTAATGTTAAGAGATGTTTACCTGTAACTAGTTATGAAACTACTGCTCCTGAAAACTAAAGACTGGGTCTAAAATGTGCTTTTAAATCTCTTGAATTTCAGATAAAAGAGGTAGTTACAACTACTATTTGGTATTAGTTTTCTAAAGAAAATTGGCTAAGTAGATCACTCAACATAAATATCTTTGAGCAATGAAAATGTTGATTTTGTTCAACTGAATGGAACACTGCGATAATAATGAAATCACCCTCCAGAAGAAATCTAAAAAAAAAAAACATCAAACTTCGCCATGTGTCATTATCTAATAAAGATTAGTATTAAAATAAAAGTTGCCAGACACAGATTTCCTATTTATCAAAATGAGCAAATCACTATATGCAGCATATATCAAATACAATTTTCAAAATTTAAAAACAGTACCCTCATACATATAAAGAATAAATATATGTCAAAGATACTTATTCAATGCATTATTTAATAGAGTAACCATTAAGACACTACAGCTAGCTCAAAAAATAATTTGAGAAATATGAATATATATAATCAGTCAAAAGAATTCTAAATTAAATATGTTAATAGCTGGGACGGTGGCTCATGCCTGTAATCCCAGCACTTTGGGAGGCTGAGGCAGGTGGATCACGAGGTCAAGAGATCGAGTCCATCCTGGTCAACATGGTGAAACCCCGTCTCTACTAAAAATACAAAAAATTAGCTGGGCATGGTGGCACGTGCCTGTAGTCCCAGCTACTCAGGAGGCTGAGGCAGGAGAATTGCCTGAACCCAGGAGGTGGAGGTTGCAATGAGCTGAGATCCCACCATTGCACTCCAGCCTGGGTAACAACAGCAAAATTCCAACTCAAAAAAAAAAATAATATATATATGTATATGTTAATAAAAACAGGTTAATGTCTTACAAAGTAAAACTATAACATTGAACTTATATTTTCTGCTAGACAGAAATCCACAAGTTAGCATATGACTCCATAGTGTCTGAGTGCTAAACCCATAGTACACAGAAAAGATAAACAGAAGTATGTTTTCTTACATAGTTAATAGTATTTCAGTGAGTCCGTTAAATGACACTGCCATTTTATGATGCTTTAAACAGCATGCAATTATCAATTTGCTTTAGTTACAAATGCTGCACACACAAACACACAAATGCAAACACACATATTCTCCTTCTGAATTGCCCACAATAGATATTACATGATGATGACAGAAAACAATTTTTATAAACATATTTAAAGCATCCCATTATGAAACTCTAAATAAAATTGTGAACACTTTAAGAAGCCATTAACATCATTGTAACTTATCATAAATATAAAAATTATCTTATTCATACTCACTGTGAACCTAGTAATAAAATACACTAAGAAAATTTGAATTAAATATAGAAAGATAAATGTTGCAATTCATTTATTTTATGCAAAAGTACGTGAAAGAAATCTTTCATCAAAACACTAATACTGAATGTTTTTGTCCTACATTAATGATACATTTCAAAATGAAATATTTAGAGTAATAGGTAACCAATATTAAATAATTTTTAAACTGTGTATTAAATCAGTAAAATTTCTTATCCATACTTAAATGTACTCAATAAAAATGTTTTCTAAAAAATTGAATTCTGGGGATTTCCAAGACGGCGCGGTAGGAACAACTCAGGATCGCAGCTCTCAGTGAAGGCGTAGAGGGTGAGTCCTAGCCGCATTTTCAGATGGACCTTTGCTGCCCACAGAACAGGGAAATTCCCAGGTGTAGGAGAGACACAGGACACCAGTGCAGCCCTTTCAGCTTGCGCGGCCATTTCAGCAGGCGCCGTGGTGCAGCGGCACCCCGCACAAAACTCACTGGTCTGGGTGCCCTGTTAAACCGGCAATCTGAGATTTGGGAGGGCAGATTAACATATCCATTAGATTAAACAGGACTTGGACAGTGATCCAGAGCAGGAGATTCCTGGGAAGCATGATTTGAGCCGGTGCAGTAGGCTGCGGCATGAAAAATCACACAGATACCAGTGCCCTTTAAGCAGGTGACTGAAACACCTGTGAGAGAGTCAACTGTTCAACTTAAAAAAAAAAAAAAAAGAGAGAGAGAGAGAAAGGATTCTGAGGCAGGGAGACAGATGATCAGGCTCAGCGGGTCCCACCCCCACAGGGACAAACAAAACAGTGATTTGAAACACTCGGAATTGAGAGTTTTACTGTGAGTTCAGCTGAATCCAGGATGGTGCAGCTCGATGGGGGAGGGATATCTGCCACAACAGATGAATACCGCCCCTACCGAGGTACATGCCCATTGCAGAAGCAGCCTGCCATTGATGAGGGAACCTGCCATAACAGAGAGACTCTGCCAACAGGGCAGAGCCCACCACAGTAGGGCTGAGCCCCATGGCAGCAGGGTGGACCCCATGGTAGCAGAGCAGAGCCTTGGCAGGCAAATAGTGACTAGACTGCCTCCTAGCTGGGCAGGACAGTGAAACGGATACTCATAAAGAAAGCCCCAACTCCCTGAGACAGAGCATCTGAGGGAAAAAAATGGGGTTTTATAAGTTCTGCTGCAGCAGACCTAAACGCACCCACCCAACAATGCTGAATGAAAATGGAGCTCACAGCTCAGCACTGGAGCTCCTATAAAGTACAGACTGTCTCCTTAAGCAGCTCCCTGACCCCTGTATATCCAAAGAGTCACCTCAAAAAAGGACTAATCAGACTGACATTTGGCGGGCATTATTCTGGGACAGAGATAGCAGAAGAAACTGGTAGCATACCTCACTGTTCTGCAGCTGCTACAGGTGTACTGCAGACAAGCAGGGCCTGGAGTGGACCTCAGCAGTTGTACAGCAAAGGGGCTAGACTGTTAGAAGGAAAACTAACTAACAGAAATACTTAATCATCAACAATCTGGGCATCCACTCAGAGACCCAATCGAAAAGTCAGCAACTACTAAGATGACAGGTAAATAAATCCACAAAGATGAGAAGAATCCAGTGCAAAAAAAAAAAAAAAAAAAAGAAAAACACCTGAAACCAAAACACCTTGCCTCCTACAAAGGACCAAAACTCCTCACCAGCAAGGGAACAAAGCTGGATGAAGAATGAGTGTGACAAAATGATGGAATCAGACTTCAGAAGGTGGATAATGAGAAACTTCAGTGAGCTAAAAGAACATGTTCTACATCAATGCAAAGAAACTAAGAACCTTGAAAAAAGGTTTGGAAAAAAGATTTGAGGAAATGATAACAAGAATGAACAACTTAGAGAGAAAAGTGAACGAATTGAAGGAGCTGAAAACCACAACACGAAAACTTCACGATGCATGCACAAGTTTCAACAGCCAAATTGACCAGGCAGAAGAAAGAATATCAGAAGTCGAAGATCAAGTCAATGAAATAAAAAGAGAAACCAAGATTAGAGAAAAAAGTGCAAAAAGGAATGAAGAAAATCTCCAAGAAATGTGGGACTATGTGAGGAGACCTAACCTACGTTTGATAGGTGTACCAGAATGTGATGAAGAGAATATATCCAAGCTGGAAATCACTCTTCAGGATATTATCCAGAAAAATATCCCCAACCTAGCAAGGCAGGCCAACACTCAACTCCAGGAAATACAGAGAACACCACAAAGATATTACGCAAGAAGAGCAACCCCAAGGCACATAATTGTTAGATTCACCAGGGTTAAAATGAAGGAGAAAATACTAAGGGCAGCCAGAGAGAAGGGTCGGGTCACCTATAAAGGGAAGCCCATCAGACTCACAACAGATCTCTCAGCAGAAAGTCTACAAGCCAGAATAGAGTGGGAGCCAATATTCAACATCCTTAAAGAAAAGAACTTTCAACCCAGAATTTCATATCCAGCCAAACTGAGCTTCATAAGTGAAGAAAGAATAAAATATTTTGCCAACAAGCAAGTACTCAGAGATTTTGTCACCACCAGGCCTGCTTTACAAGAGCTCCTGAAAGAGGCACTACACATAGAAAAGAACAACCCATACCAGCCATTCTAAAAACATACCAAATGCTAAAGAGCATCAACAAAATGAAGAATCTGCATCAACCAATGCACAAAACAGCCAGCTAGCATCAAAATGACAGTATCAAATTCACACATAACAATATTAACCCTAAATGTAAATGGGCTAAATGCACCAATCAAAAGACACAGACTGGCAAATTGGATAAAAAAACAAAACCCATCGGTGTGCTGTATCCAGGAAACCCATCTCACATGCAAGGATAAACAAAGGCTCAAAATAAAGGGATGGAGGAAGATTTACCAAGCAAACGGAAAGCAAAAAAAAAAAAAAAAAAAAAAAAGCAGAGTTGCAATTCTCATCTCTCATAAAATAGACTTTAAAGCAACAAAGATCAAAAGAGACAAAGAAGTTCATTACATAATGGTAAAAGGATCTATAAAACAAGAAGAGCTAACAATCCTAAATATATATGGACCCAATGCAGGAGCACCAAGATATATAAGGCAAGTTCTTAACAAATTACAAAGAGACTTAGACTCTCACAAAATAATAGTAGGAAACTTTAACACTCCACTATCAATATCAGACAGATCAACCAGACAGAAAATTATCAAGGATATCCAGGGCTTGAACTCAGACCTAGAACAAGCAAACCTGATAGACGTTTACAGAACTCTCCATCCCAAATCCACAGAATATACATTCTTCTCAGCACCACATCACACCTACTCCAAAATTGACCACATAATTGGAAGTAAAGCACTCCTCAGCAAATGCAAAACAGCTGAAATCATAACAAACAATCTCTCAGACCATAGTGCAATCAAGTTAGAACTCAGAATTCAGAAACTAACTCAGAACTGCACAGCTTCATGGAAACTGAACAACTGGCTCTTGAATGTGGATTGGATAAACAATGAAATGAAGGCAGAAATAAAGAAGTTCTTCGAAACCAATAAGAACAAAGACACAACATACTAGAATCTCTAGGACACATTTAAAGCAGTCTGTAGAGGAAAATATATAGCAATAAGTGCCCACATGAGAAGAGTGGAGAGATCAAAAGTTGACACCCTATTGTCAAAATTGAAAGAGCTAGAGGAGCAAAATCAAAAAAACTCAAAATCTAGCAGAAGACAGGAAATAACTAAGATCAGAGCAGAACTAAAGGAGATAGAGACACGAAAAACCCTTCAACAAAAATCAATACATCCAAGAGCAGGTTTTTCAAAAAGATCAACAAAATGGACAGACCACTAGCCAGACTGATAAAAACAAAAAGAGGGAACAACCAAATAGATGCAATAAAAAAACGATAAAGGGGAAATCACCACAGATTCCACAGAAATTCAAACCATCATCAGAGAATACTACAAACAACTCTATGCACATAAACTAGTAAACCAGGAAGAAATGGATAAATTCCTGGACACCTGTGTCCTGCCAAGCCTAACCCACGAGGAAGCTGAAACTATGAATAGACCAATAACAAGGTCTGAAGTCAAGGCAGCAACTAAGAGCCTACCACTCAGAAAAACCTTAGGTCTAGATGGGTTCACGGCCAAATTCTACCAGACTCACAAAGAGAAGCTGGTACCATTTCTTCTGAAACTATTCCAAATAATTCAAAAGGAGAGAACCCTTCCCAAGTTATTTTATGAGACCAACATCATCCTGATACCAAAACCAGGCAGAGATTCAACAAGAAAAGAAAACTTCAGGCCAATATCCATGATGAACATAGATGCAAAAGTCTTCAAGAACATACTGGCAAACCGATTACAACAGCACATTAAAAAACTTATCCATCATGATCAAGTAGGATTCATCCCGGGGATGCAAGTCTGGTTCAACATACGCAAGTCTATAAATGTAATCCACCACATAAAAAGAAGCAAAAACAAAAACCACATGATTATCTCAATTGACACAGAGAAGGCATTTGACAAAATTCAACAGCCCTTTATGCTAAAAACCCTCAATAATCTTGGTAATGATGGAACATATCTCAAAGTAATAAAAGCTATTTTTGACAAACCAACAGCTAATATCACACTTAATGTGCAAAAACTGGAAGCATTTCCTTTGAAATCTGGCACTAGACAAGGATGCCCTCTCTCACCACTTCTATTCAACATAGTACTGGAAGTTCCAGCCAGAGCAATCAGGCAAGAAAAAGAAATAAAGGGTATTCAAATAGGAAAGGTGGAAGCCAAACTGCCTCTATTTGCTGATGACATGATAGTATACCAGGAAGACCCCATCACCTCAGCCCAAAAACTCCTGAAACTGATAAGCAACTTCAGCAATATCTCAGAATATAAAAGCAATGTGCAAAAATCACAAACATTCCTATACACCAATGAAAGACTTAAAGAGAACCAAATCAAGAATGAATTGCCATTCACAATTGCTACAAAGAGAATAAAATACCTAGGAATACAACTTACAAGGAACATAAGGGACCTCTTCAAGGAAAACTACAAATCACTGCTCAATGAAATAAGAGAGGACACAAACAGATGGAGAAACATTCCATGTTCATGGTTAGGAAGAATCAATATTTTGAAAATGACTATACTGCCCAAAGTAATTTACAGAATCAATGCTATCCCCATCAAGCTACCATTGAATTTCCTCACAGAACTGGAAAAAAACACCATGAACTTCATGTGGAATCAAAAGAGAGCCTGCATAGCCAAGTCAATTCTAAGCAAAAAGAACACAGCGGGAGGCATCACACTACCGGACTTCAAACTATACTACAAGGCTACAGTAATCAAAACTCATGGTACTGGTACCAAAACAGAGATATAGACCAATGGAACATAACAGAGGCATTGGAGGCAAATCAACATATCTACAACCATATAATCTTTGATAAGCCAGACAAAAACAAGCAATGGGGAAAGAATTCCCTGTTTAATAAATGGTGTTGGGAAAACTGGTTAGCCATATGCAGAAAGCAGAAACTGGACCCCTTCCTGACACCTTACACTAAAATTAACTCCAGATGGATTAAAGACTTTAACATAAGACCTGGCACCATAAAAACCCTAGAAGAAAACCTATGCAAAACCATTCAGGACATAGGAGTAGGCAAGAACTTCATGACAAAAACACCAAAAGCATTGGCAACAAAAGCTAAAATAGACAAATGGGACCTAATCAAACTCCACAGCTTTTGCATGGCAAAAGAAACAGTCACTAGAGTGAATCGGCAACCATCAGAATGGGAAAAAATCTTTGCAGTTTTCCCATCTGACAAAGGGCTGATATCCAGAATTTACAAAGAACTCAAACAGATTTACAGAAAAAAAAAAACAAACAAGCCCATTCAAAAATGGGCAAAGGACATGAACAGACACTTTACAAAAAAAGAAATACATGAGGCCAACAAACACATGAAAAAATGCTCATCATCACTGGTCATTAGAGAGATGCAAATCAAAACCACATTGAGATACCATCTCATGCCAGTTAGAATGGCGATCATTAAAAAATCTGGAGACAACAGATGCTGGAGAGGATGAAGAAAAGTAGGAACACTCTTACACTGTTGGTGGGAGCGTAAATTAGTTCAACCATTGTGGAAGACAGTGTGGCGATTCCTCAAGGACCTAGAAATAGAAATTCCATTTGACCCAGCAATCCCATTACTGGGTATATATCCAAAAGACTATAAATCGTTCTACTATAAGGACACATGCACATGAATGTTCATTGCAGCACTGTTTACAATAGCAAAGACCTGGAACCAACCCAAATGCCCATCGATGATAGACTGGACTGGGAAAATATGGCACATATACACCATGGAATATTATGCAGCAATCAAAAATGATGAATTTTTGTCCTTTGTAAGTACATGGATGAATCTGGAGAACATCTCAGCAAACTGACACAACAGAAAACGAAATACCACATATTCTCACTCATAGGCGGGTGAGAAAAATGAGAACACATGGACACAGGGAGGCGGGTACTACACACTGGGGTCTACTGGGGGGAATAGGGGAGAGACAGTGGGTGGGGGAGATGGGGAGGGATAGCCTGAGGAGAAATGCCAAATGTGGTTTAAGGGGAGGAAGGCAGCAAAACACACTGCCATGTGTGTACCTATGCAACTATCTTGCACGTTCTGCACATGTACCCCAAAACCTAAAATGCAATAAAAATTAAAAAAAAAAATAGAATTCCAAGAAAAATTCTAGTATAAATAGCTAATTATGCTTGATTTTCTAATAAAAGTAAGGAATTAACCAATTAATTAACTAAATCCCTTAATTAATGCATTGAATATTTTTCTGTTTAATTGGTTGACTGATTTTAGAATATTTTCCTAATTTTTCTTAAAAATTTAAAACCAAGTCAACATCACAAATTATTGAAATAACTTATTATCACTGAACAAATTTCGTGTGATATTTGAAATCCATTAGTAAATATTAATAGTTATTAACATTCTTTATAATGCTTGTTGTTCATAAAGTTATAGAATTGCCAAACAATTAATACCAAATTTTTTTTGCCCAATTATTTATTATATAACTGAGGCAATTTCATCTGGCTGGTATACTAAATTAATTATTTCAAGGAAATGTCAGGAACAATTAAACTTGATTTTATTGCATTTATTGCATTGCTATCTTGAAATTATCTATACTTTTTTCTCTTTTGCATTAAACAGTGGATGAGTCTTTTACAACAAATATAATTACAAAGATCATTTTACTCACATAAATTACCCCTTGCATAAGAACCTAGAAGTGATTATGGTCACTTTTTTTATAGAAGAATGATTTTTTGTCATTTGTCCTATATTGGCAATAAATGAAATAAATGCTTGAAAATATACAGTAAAACCAAAAAGAAGTCTTCAGTACAATTATACATAGTAGTTAAGAAAATTATTGAATAGTTATGAGTATTGATACAATTTATGGGTTCCGTATTATTCTATATGTAGTTAATAAAATTATTTTCTAACTAACTAGAAGGTGATGACCCACACTTTTAATAGTTTTTTGCATTTGTTTTTCTAATGATAAATACTGTTTGGTTGCCTTCTTTTATGCTGGGTGGATGGAAAAACCAAATGAGATACATTTTATTTAATCTACTTTGGTCATCATTACCAAAATGATACTTTGTCTCATCCATATTTTTAAAGATGTTTTCCAAGGATAATCAAATTTTTGTTTTATTTTATTTCTGCAGAATTTTCCCTTCAAGTGATTTGATTAACAGACCAATTTTGTACTTTCAAAATTGAGTTAGACCCATTTCATTTTATTTAATATTGTTCTTTGAACAAAACTGTTTTCAAAGTAGAGGTGTCAGGTGGAACACATGATTATGAACATTTTGTTATTATACTATCCTCCTTTGCATGTCTCAGTACATTTCTTGTTAAGCTGCAATAATCGCCAATATACATGTGGGCTCAGAAAAATTGGCCATTGTGGCCAAAAGGATAAAACTGAACTCTCAAACACAACTGATTTCTCTCTTTTAACTTTTTGTAAATGTTCGGTGGTTAAATAACTTGTATTCCTGCATTCCAAGGATATGTGAATAAAAAAAATTGTTTCTCACAATGTAGGCTTAATTTTATATATTTAAGCAGTTTCATATTTCACAAAACTACTTGAGCCGGAATAAACATTGCATTTTAAAACTTTATGAAACTAATTGATAGTGTAGGGCAGGCACAAACTTGATCTTATAGCAGCAAAATTTTGTTTCCATTTCAGCAGTACTGCCTAACACAATAATATCAGGCCTGCAAATCTTAAATATAAGTTAAGCTAATATGATCCATTGCCTTATAAAACTGGAGTACCCTGTGGAGTCCTGATGAATATGCCAAGTGATTTTTCAAAATTTAATCATTCTAAATGTCAGATAAAGGTGATTTTGCTGTCATTCTTTAAAACTGGGGCAAAAATCCCAAGTGTGACTTCAAGTTATAGAGAAAGCCTCTTCTTAATACTAGTGTTAAATAAACAGCGTCCTTTCTAATCACCATTTATTTATTTATTTTTTAATTTTTGTTGCATTATAGGTTTTGGGGTACATGTGCAGAACGTGCAAGATAGTTGCATAGGTACACACATGGCAGTGTGTTTTGCTGCCTTCCTCCCCTTCACCCACACCTGGCATTCATCCCCAGACCATCCGTCCCCAGCCCCCCCCACTGTACCTCCCCCATTACCCCAATAGACCCCAGTGTGTAGTAAACCCCCTCTTTGTATCCATGTGTTCTCATTTTTCTCACCCACCTATGAGTGAGTATATGCGGTATTTCTTTTATTTAGCTAGCCACAGTAAGTAAAGCATATAATAATAGCATAAGGTAAATTTAAGACAGTTATTTTGTAAAGATAAAAATATAGGCATCTTCCTAGGAAAACACAAATTTCTTATAGTCGTCAGGTCAATTTGAATTTCCTTTTTAGGTATTCCTTGCTAAACTGGAAGAAGTTTGTCAGCTTTAGAAATACATACTTTATTATTATCACAAAAATTATTATTTTTAAAATTATTTTTTCTAGTTACATCAAAGTTGTGTATCTTAATTGTCAAGTTGCTTGGATAAACAACATGATCATACAAGCAAATATGCATTTAATTGTAGAGTCATATTCTGAAAACACTAAATTATTTGGTAAAACATCTGCAGATAATTAAAAATTTGCTTCTCATAAATATCAGTTACATTTTACATATAGAGTACTAAAGGCAAATTATACTCTCAGAATTTTTCATATAATTCATATTTTAAAATCTATTATCAGAGAACTTATGAGCATACATAATAAAAACCCAACCATCATATCAAAAAAAAAACCCAATATAGCAATTTACTGATTTAAAAACAATAATTATTTCATTGACTAACCATGTACAAAAGTGTCAAATTGGTTGCTTAAATGATTTGCCAATAATTATGCATGTATATCAGCTATTTATTACCTGTGCTAATAATGCAGACTGTTGAAATTTGCATATATATATAACCACTTCTTAGAAGTAACATATGTAACCAACTTTATTGAACTATAATTTATATGCAATAAGAAAACATGTACTTTAAATTTAAAATTTAAGGAGTTTTTACAAATGTATATATCCATGTATTTATCAGTACAATCAAAATATATAATAATTCCTTGGATCAGGAAAAATGTATTTTGAACTATATTCTAATTATTGAAATGTCTCCATTACACATTTGATAACATTGAAGAGGAGACTTGTTTGCCTTTTACCTAGATTCTATTTGCATAGTATTGTAGAACAGTAATAATGGATTTGTAATAAAGCGGCTTGATTCTGTTTTCCTTTGACACGACTTATGACTTAGATGGCCCAGGATCCAGGACAATTCCTTGAATCTCTGTGAACCTCAGTATTTATATTAATTATGCTATGATAATAATACCCTATTTGTAAATGGTTTTCATGAGAAATAAGACATTTTAAAATAATTAAAAATATAAATCAGTACATAAATATGTATTGTTTCATATAATTATTAATTCAGCAACAATACATACTTATCTCCTCATACAGTTTTCTTACAATAAGCTTTTGCCTTCTGCTTTTCTATTTACTTCTAGAAATATAGGACAAGCATATAATAGGTCACTAAGACCCAGAAGTGGCATACCAGTTCCAAATGAACACAGAAATGTATGTGATCTCAGAGAACCTCTCTGGAATCGTAAGAGTGGTAGGTGAGTTCTTATTTCTGCTCTGTGGACAAAGGTTATGAAAAGCTTGTTAATTATAGCTATTCCAGAGCCTGACCCTCAGTTGACTAATTCTACAAGGTAAGCCAACATTTTGAAGGAAATGTGCATGATAGTTTCTATTTTGAAGATGTCTGTGAAATAATAATTATATGAAGTGGGAAAAATCATGGTGGCTTACTTAGAAGGAATTAAGAAAATCATGAAGAATTAGGTAAAAAAACTTAATTTTAGATGTTTACTAGAAAATATTTTACACAGAAAAATAGAACACTAGAAGTGGTTAGGAATACCTTCCACCAGGAAAGGGAGCATAATGAGAAGTCATTAAGCCTGCCCCCCATTACGCCCAGGTGTTAGAGGATGCAGAATATTCAAGCTCACCCATAGTGTTATAATGCTATTTTCTAACGTGGTGCAATTTTAGAGAGCTGGTACTGCTCAAAATGATACAGCATGGATCCAACACTCACTTTATAATCGTTAAATAGTTTTTTCAGCTGGCACTCCAAATGTTTTGATGCTACTGAAAAGAAGGGTGATTACACAGGGCAGTAACATGCCTTTCCTGCTCAGTTGTTATTTGGCAAACTAACTTTGATATTTGCAGCAGGCTTTGAAAGGCTGGGAAATTTTCATTGTGTCACAATTGTAAAGCACAGGAAAAAATCAAGACATGAAAATATTTATTTCCCAAATATAAAATATATTATTAATTAGGGACTGTTTCTTTATATGTATATCAGCCCCAGATGACTTAAATCCCAATTAAAAACTGATATTGTGAAAGAGAATGAAGATACTATTATTTTCACTAATTCCTTTGAAAGTCAGGTCAAAATTTCTGAGCTTGGGATTATGATACCATTCTGGGCTTTTAAAAAACTCTACTTTTAGTACTGCTATAAAGAGACAATTAGAGCCTGCTAATAAGAACTCATTTTAGCTGCCATTTATTAAACATCTACTACAAGATAAAAACTTTTGCTAAGCATATTTTTAGAATAAAAAGCTTTATTGAGGTATAATTTTCATATAATAAAATTGATTCACTACAGTTTGTACTTTGTTGGGTTTTGACAAACAGGTAGCATTGTGTTACACTATCACCATCAAGCTACCAAACAAATATTCACCCTTAGAATCTGTCTTAGAATTTTAGTCTGTCTTAGAATTTTATATAAATGGGACCATACAGTATGTTATCATTTCTGCTTGGCTTTATTTACATAGCATAATGCTTTTGTGATTAACCTATGTTATGATTTATATCAGCAGTTCACTCATTTTTTTTTTTAAATCTCTGAATACGATTTCATTGTAATGATATAACAAAATGTGCTTACCAATTCACCATTTAAAAGACACTTGGGTTGTTTCCAGCTTTGAAATATTATTAAATAGCTGACATGAACATTGGCATGCAAATCTTTGCATGAACCTATGGTTTCATATCTCTTGAGTAAATATTTTGGAATGAATTTTTGAGTGATATAGAAAATGTGTGCTTAATTATTTAGGGAACTGATATACTACTTTCCAAAGTGGCTATTGCATTTTGCATTTCTGTGTTCAATGTATTAAAGTCTCAGTCTCTTGGCATTTTGTTAACGTTGGTTTTCTAGGTCTTTTTAATTTTAGCTATTCTAATGGTGGGCTGTCTCTCATTGGTTTTAGTCTAAATTTTCCTAACAGATAACAACGTGAATTACTTTTCATAAGCATTTTGGCCACTGAATTTCACTATTACCGTCAAGTGTTTCTTTGAATCTTTTAAACATATTCTTAATCTATTTGCTGTTATCATTTTGCTAGGGTGTGAGCTTTAAATATATGAGTTTTTAAATATAATCTGGATATAAATCTTTTATAAGGTACTTATTCGTTACCAATTATTCTTCTAGGCTGTGTCTTGATATTTATTCTCTTAATAATTATAAGCTAATTCTAATTTTTTTATGTTCAATCTATATATTTTTCTATACATAGTTCATATTCTTTGCATCCTAGGAAATGTTTATTGAAACAAAGTTACAAACACATGTTTACAGAGTTCTTCATTCTTTTTCTTATAGGTTTAGCTCTCATAGTTAGTTTATAATCAATTTCAAGTTAATTTTCATTATTTTGCAAGGTAAGTGTTTTTTCAGCTTGGGGCTGCTTTAAATACAAGTCTCTCTCCCACTCCTGCCCCTGGTTCCAACCCAGACTGCCACTCTGGGAATCATATTTCCAAGACATGAATTATGAGAGACACTGTCAAACTGTAGTATTCTGCCCCAACCCCCACAATCCATGTCGTTTTTTCAATGAAACTTGCAACAATTTTTTAATTATTCTCAAAATCTTAACTTTTTTTAGTACCACCTGAAAGTCTGAAGTCTCATCTGTGAGTCTGTGAAATTAACACAAGTTACATACTTCCAATACACAATGGTGAGATAGACAGAGGGTACACAGTCTCATTCCAAAAGAGAGAAATAGGCCAGAAGAAAAGAGTAACAGGTCCAAAGCAAATTTGAAACCTTTCAGGAAAGATAAATCTTAAAGCTGGAGAATAATCCCCTTTGATTCCTTGTCTGGCATTCTTTGCACACTGGTATCAGGATGGTACTTCAAGGTTTCAGGAAACCCTGCCCCTGTGGCTTCACTGCTCAGCATACACTTTAGCTCTTTCAGATTGACGTTGCACACCGGTAACTGCAGCTTTCCCAAAAGGGCACTGAGTGCTGCTAGTGGTGCTTCTCTTCTAGGGTCCCAGTAATGGCCCTGATCACACATTTTCCTAGGTCATTGCTCTGATGGAATTTCTCTGCAGTATCACTCCTGCAGCAGATTTCTATTTGGGCAACTCAAGTTTGCTGACACATCCTTTGAAATCTAAGAGGGGAAAACAAGGCCTCCACAGCTCTTGAATTATGTGTGCCTGCAGATTTGGCACAAAGTGAATTACACTAAGACTTATCACTGCATTCTACAGGGCAGCACATTGAGCTACACATGGGCCACTTCACACACAGCTGGGGCAGACGGGAAGTGCTGCTCTGGGATACAGAGAGCAGAGTACTGAGATAGCCCTGGGCAGCCAGTGTATGGAGAGTGCCGGGAACCAGTTTCCAGAAGCTGTTCTTCCCTCCTGGTCTTCCGGCCTCTGATGGTAGGCGTGGCCTTGAAGATCTCTGAAATGCCTTTAGTGCCTTTTATTCATTGTCTTGAGAAATAGCATCCTGCCTCCCTCTATCCATCTAATCTTTTCAAAAAGATTGCTTGACCGTACCCATGCATCCTCCTCTTTTTTTTATTTTTATTTTATTTTTATTATTTTTTTTATTATTTATTTATTTATTTTTTTGCTCTTTACACTGCCAGGCTGCATTTTTCCAAATATTTCTGCTCTGCTTTCCTTTCAAGTATAAATTCTGTCTTTAAGCAATTTTTTTGTTCTCAATTCTCACTGTAAGCAGCCGAAGTAACTACAAAATATCTTATTTGTTGCTTACACATTCCTTCTACCAGACATCCTAGTTCATCATTCTTAAGTTCAGCTTTCCACAGATTATAAGGCATGGGCACAGTTCTGCCAGGCTCTTTGCTACTTTATAAAAAGGTTGGTATTTATACCAGTTGCCAATACATTTTTTTCTCAGTTTCATCTGAAATCTCATCAGCATGGCCTTAACCATCCACATTTCTATTAACGTACTGATCATGATCGTTTCAATAATCTCTGACAAGTCCCAGACTTTTCTTGGTCTTCCTTTTTACTTCTACTGTTTTGTTTCTATTTATTTAGTTTTTTTTTTGTTTGTTTGTTTTTTTGTAGAAAGTGTTTTACTCTGTCACCCACACTGGAGTGTAGTGGTGTAATCATAGCTCACCACAGCCTCAAACACCTGGGCTAAGGCAAATTTTCCAACACAACCTCCCTAGCTTAGTCTTCATGACTTTTGAGCCCTCAGTAGAATTGTCCTTAACACTCTGTTATGACATTCTAGGCCTTTTCTAGTCTGCTACTTAAAACTCTTACAACCTCTGTCCATTTTAGATACAAGTCCAAAGCTCCCACATTTTCAGGCATTTGTTCTTAGCAACAACTCACTTCTTGGTATCATTGTTTTTTTCTTTAGTCAATTTTCTGCTGCTTTAACTAAATACCTTAAACTTGGTAATTTATAAAGGAAAGAAGTTTATTTAGCCCACCATTCTGGAGGCTGGGAAGTCAAAGAACCAGAGGACTGCATCTGATGAGGGTCTTACACTGCTTCATACATAGTACAAAAGCAGAAAAGCAAGCAAGCATGTGTGAAAAGAAGCAAGATACAATGGATGGTCTTGTTTTATAAGGACCTTCTCTTTTGATAACTAAGCTTGTCCTGCAAGACTGAGAACTCCTTCAGTCCTTCAAGAATTCACCTATTCCCATGAGAGGCTGAGTCAATCATTTGGATTAAGAGGCATAAATCCCTGATAACTAACTAATTCTCTCTTAAATGTCTCACTTCAACATATTGCCATAGTAGAAAACAACTTCCAAACACATAAATTCTGGGGGACATAGTTACACTACAGTACAGATCTTTGGTAAATTCACTTATTCACTATGGTAGCTTTTTCATAGTTTCCTAGCCATTTTCTATATATACACTCAATCGGGTCCAACAAAGTATATCTTACATTATGATTTTGCACTTTTTCTTATTTTTCAACTATTTTCCATTTTGTATGTAGAAACTAAGTTTAATCATAAATAAAACTAAAAATAATAGACAATATGGCCTTGTTCTTAATCTTAAAAGAAAAGCTTTCAGTCTTTCATTATTAACATGATATTAACTGTAGTTTTTTATAGTTTCTCCATGTCAGGCTTAGAAAATGCTTTCATTTCTAATTTCATGAGATTATACCATGAATGGATGTCAAAATTTTTAAGTGCTTTTTGGCATACATTGAGATAATTTTTAGTTGTTTTCTTTTTATTCATTTAATAAAGTGAATTATAGAGATTGGATTCCAAAAGTTAATCTTGCATTTCTGAGATAAAACCTAATTGTACTTGAAGATTAACCCCTTTATATATGGGTGCATTTAATTTTTTACTATTTTGTTTACAGTTTTAAATCTATGTTTACAATTAATATCAATGTTTATTATTAGTTTCCTGTAATGGCTTCAATAGAATTTATTATCATTATAATGGCAACATTATAGCATTCATAGAGAAATGCTCATTCTTATTCCACAATTTGTTAGATATTGTATAAAATGGATGCATTTCTTAAACAAATTTTTGGTAGAATTGACCATCAAAATGATCTGTGCCTGAGACTTTCTACGTAAGAAGGTTGTTACATGTAACACCAGTTTCTTTGGTAGATATAGAGCAATTTTCATTATCCATCATTTCTTTCTGAGTGAACTTTCATAGTGTGTGATGCTGAAATAAATCCTCAGTTTTACTTAATCATTCAAATTTAAAATTATTCTTTTTTTTTTTTTTTTTTGAGACGGAGTTTCGCTCTTGTTACCCAGGCTGGAGTGCAATGGCACGATCTCGGCTCACCGCAACCTCCACTTCCTGAGTTCAAACAATTCTCCTGCCTCAGCCTCCTGAGTAGCTGGGACTAGAGGCATGTGCCACCATGCCCAGCTAATTTTTTTTTTTGTATTTTTAGTAGAGATGGGGTTTCACCATGTTGACCAGGATGGTCTCGATCTCTTGACCTCATGATCCACCTGCCTCCACCTCCCAAAGTTCTGGGATAACAGACTTGAGCCACAGTGCCTGGCCCAAAATTATTCTTGATATATTTTATAGACCTTTTAATGCCTATCAAATCCGTAGTGATTTTATTTGTCTGCATTGTTCTTATCTTCTTTATTATCTCTACCTTTCCCATTACTTTTTCATTCTTTCTGCTTACTTTGCTTTTAATTTGCTCTGTCTTTCCTAGATTACTAAGGTGTTTGTGTAGCTCATTGATTTGAGATTTCTTTTTTTCTGGCTAATGTAAGTATTTAAACATATAAATATTGCATTAGCTGTATCCCAGGATTTTGATATGTTGTACTTTTTTTTTTTATTCTGTGAAAAATATTCTAATTTTTTAGTTATTTTTATTATAGACACATAGGCACCTGGATTACTTTAAAATGGTTTGTTGATTTTCTAAATATTTGGGCATTTTTAAATAAATTTTTTCTCATTGATTTTATACCTTGATTTTATTATGATCAAAACATATATTACTTAATTTAAATAATGAAATTCATTGAAACTTATATTATGACCTGAAATATAGCCTGAAATATTATTTCCATTATATAATGTTTTGCACAGCTGAAAATAAAGTGCATTCTACTGTTCGAGAGCTGAATGATTTGAAAAATCAATTAGGTCAACTTTTTTTATTCTGTTTTCAGGCACTGTTCAGTCTTCCTAACTTTTATTCTACTTGTTTGTCAGCTACTATGGAATAAAACTGTCTAAAACTATGACTTTAAATTTTGTTGTTTCTCTTTGCACTTGTATAAATTTCTGTTTTATGTATTGTAAAACTTTGTTAGGTTACTATATATGTAAAATGTTTATAATCTGATAAAATCATTAAATCATTTTGAAATGTTTCTCTTTATACCAGATAATATTTCCTCTTCTGAAGTGCTTAGTATCTGATATTAATTTAACCACTCCAGCTTACTTGTATTTCTTTTAGTGTTTACATATGTGTATTCATTTTCTTATAATATTTTCATACATTTTTATTTTAAAATGGTTTCAGATTTACAGAAAACTTGTGAAGATAATACAGAATTGTCACATAACCAACAACCAGTTTGTCCTATTATTAATATCTTATCTACTGCAGCAAATTTGTTAAAATTAATGAACAACTATTAATACATTAATATTAAATAGACTCCATAGTTTACTCACCTATTTATAGGTTTTACCTAGTGTTCTTTTTCTGTCCCAGGATATTATCAAAATTAGCACATTTTATTTACTTATGATATCTTCACGACACTTTTGTTGAGATTTTATTCTAATATGTGGGTAGCAATTGCTGTGAAAATATCTTTATTTTTGCCTTCATTTTTAAAGATTGGTTGACTGGTTATGGAAAACTAAATTGACTGTTTTGTTTCTTATCACCTTGAAAAACTAACTCCATTATTATCTAATTTGCTTAGGTTTTGATAATAAATTTTCTACCACTTTTATCTATGTTTTTGTATATAATTGCCACATGAAAGTAATGGCTTTCGAAAAAGATTTTATTATTATCATGACTAATCAGAAATTCTATTTTGACATGTTTGGTTGTAGGTTTCTCTATGTTTGTTCTGTGTGGAGTTCACTTAATAACCTGGGCATGTGGATTTACGCTTTTCATCAAATTTGGAGAAAATAGCAGAGAATTGTTGTTAAAATAACTTTTGTGTTTACCCTTTTTTTCTGAAACTCCAATTGCACATTTGTTATATTGCAAGGTTTGTCTCATAGGTCTATAAGTCTCTATGTATTAGTCTGTTTACTAACTGCTATAAAGAAATGTTGAGAGTGGGTAATTTAAAAAGGAAAGAGGTCTTCTTTTGTAAAGTGTCTGTTCATATCCTTTGCCCATTTTTGAATGGGCTTGTTTGTTTTTTTTCTGTAAATCTGTTTGAGTTCTTTGTAAATTCTGGATATCAGCCCTTTGTCAGATGCGTAAACTGCAAAGATTTTTTCCCATTCTGATGGTTGTCGATTCACTCTAGTGACTGTTTCTTTTGCCGTGCAGAAGCTGTGGAGTTTGATTAGGTCCCATTTGTCTATTTTGGCTTTTGTTGCCAATGCTTTTGGTGTTTTGTTCATGAAGTCCTTGCCTACTCCTATGTCCTGAACGGTTTTGCCTAGATTTTCTTCTAGGGTTTTTATGGTGTCAGGTCTTACATTTAAGTCTTTAATCCATCTGGAGTTAATTTTAGTGTAAGGTGTCAGGAAGGGGTCCAGTTTCTGCTTTCTGCACATGGCTAGCCAGTTTTCCCAACACCATTTATTAAATAGGGAATCCTTTCCCCATTGCCTGTTTTTGTCTGGTTTATCAAAGATGATATGGTTGTAGATATGTTGTGTTGCCTCCGATGTTTCTGTTCTGTTCCATTGGTCTATATCTCTGTTTTGGTACCAGTACCATGCTGTTTTGATTACTGTAGCCTTGTAGTATAGTTTGAAGTCTGGTAGCGTGATGCCTCCCGCTGTGTTCTTTTTGCTTAGAATTGACTTGGCTATGCGGGCTCTTTTTTGGTTCCATATGAAATTCATGGTGGTTTTTTCCAGTTCTATGAAGAAATTCAATGGTAGTTTGATGGGGATAGCATTGAATGTGTAAATTACTTTGGGCAGTATAGCCATTTTCACAATATTGATTCTTCCTAACCACGAACATGGAACGTTTCTCCATCTGTTTGTGTCCTCTCTTATTTCATTGAGCAGGTGTTTGTAGTTTTCCTTAAAGAGGTCCCTTACATTCCTAGTGAGTTGTATTCCTAGGTATTTTATTTTCTTTGTAGCGATTGTGAATGGCAGTTCGTTCTTAATTTGGTTCTCTTTAAGTCTGTTATTGGTGTATAGGAATGCTTGTGATTTTTGCACATTGATTTTATATCCTGAGACTTTGCTGAAGTTGCTTATCAGTTTCAGGAGCTTTTGGGCTGAGGTGATGGGGTCTTCTAGGTATACTATCATGTCGTCTGCAAATAGAGACAATTTGGCTTCCACCTTTCCTATTTGAATACCCTGAATACCAAGTGTGGGTGAGGGGGAGGAAGGCAGCAAAACACACTGCCATGTGTGTACCTATGCAACTATCTTGCACGTTCTGCACATGTACCCCAAAACCTATAATGCAATAAAAATTTTAAAAAAAAAAAAAAAGGAAAGAGGTTTCATTGACTCAGAGTTCTACATGGCTAGGGAGGCCTCAGGAACCTTACAATCATGGTAGAAGGTGAATGGGAAGCAAGGCCCCTTCTTTACAAGGTGGCAGAAGGGAGAATGAATGCAGGAGGAACTACCACATACTTATAAAACTGTCAGATCTCATGAAAACTCACTATCAAAAAAATAAAAAACAGGGAGAGACCAGGTGGAGGTAATAAAATCAAGGGCAGTGTCCTCTTTTTTTTTTTCAAAAAGTCTCTGGGAAGCTCCAAACTTTTCCACAACTTCCTATCTTCTGAGCCCTCTAAACTCTTTCAACCTCTGACTGTTACCCAGTTTCAAAGTTGATTTCACATTTTCAAGAATCTTGATACCATCACCCCGTTATCTGCAATACAAGTTTACTGTATTAGTCCATTCTCTCACTGCTATAAAGAGATACTTAACACTGGGTAATTTATAAAGGAAAGAGGTTTAATTGACTCAGTTTTGTATGGCTGAGGAGGCCTCAGGAAACTTATAATCATGAAGGAAGGCAGTGGGGAAGCAGCCAACTTCTTTACAAGGTGACAGCAGGGAGAATGAATGCAGGAGGAACTATCACACACTCATAAAATCATCAGACCTCATGACAAGTCACTCACTATCACAAGGACAGAATGTGGGAGACCACCCCTGTGATTCATTTACCGCCACCTGGTCTCTCCCTTGACAGGTGGGGTGTATGGGGGATTACAATTCAAGGTGAGATTTCACTCTGCATACTGTTTTTTTTCTTCAGGTATCTAACTTTTTGTTTCATAGCTTCTATTTCTCTTCACTGATTTGCCTACTCATAATGTCCTTTACACAGGTTTTCATTTGGTGCTCACTAGGAAGATTACAGAAAAAAGGGTAAGACTGGAGATGGAGCCTCTCAGTGGGGAAGAAAAAGAAGTGAAAAGGCTAGATTTTTCATAAAGCCAATTTATTCTATAAGTTTTTGTTTTGTGATATAGTAATAATATAATATATAATAGAAATTTTAAAAATTGAGATTGAATGTTATTTTATGGGAAAGATTGAATCTGCTATTATAGGAATGGGAATTATCCAGTATAGAAAAACGTGAAAGTCATAAAGAAAATAAAATAGGTGCTAACATAAACAATGTCTTGGAGTAGATGATTAGGGAAGTCAGAGTATTATAAAAATACCCATTTATTCATAGAAGGATTATCTCTTAAAGCAAGATTGCTAATGAATTAAAGTTATGGTCCAGATATTCTGGACTAGAAAATTTATATTTAGTTAAAATATATGCAGTTCAGGCAGTTATAAAGTCATTCAGCTCAAGATAATATGTAGGCTTGGAGGTAATGAAGAACTTCTTCAGGAGCACTTTTAGTAGGCAGGTCAATCAAATATGGTAATTTTGGAAAAGTAATATTTCATAAGAACGGTTAAGAGTTAATGGGCAGGAGATAAGAACCTTGAGGTAACTGATTTCTACAGAGACTGAATTGATTGGGGTAACCAGCCTGAACTTATGAGAGTCTTCTTATTTTCTGGTGATACAATATATAGAAAGTTTGTTTGGTCTATTCATTTTAGATATTTATTCCATTCTCCCAACAACTTTTTCAATTGCCTCCTACCCAAGCCATTCCTTACATGCTCTTAAAACATTTGCAACTCATTTGAGATTATCAGTTTGAGAAGACTGTAAAATTGCCTATCAAAGATTATCAAACACAGGCCTCTGAGAGCAACTATAGAAATCATGGCCCTCATGTTAACCACATCTCAGAGTTTAAAGTGTGTAGTGTCTATAACCTAAACAACTATCTATTCTCTGTAGGAAACAACTTGACTTTCATTTGAAGAGCAGTCCTAAAATTGGCTTTTTATTCCTATAATTATATAGAAAATACTCTACCCACTTTATATGTCAAAGTTTCACTTAATCTAATTAAAGATCAGGCCAAAAAGTCTTTCTCAGGTAGAAAAGATAGTAAAATACAGAAGATCTCACACAGCATACACTTAATAACTTTTGTTTTTTTGTTTTGTTTTGTTTTGTTTTTTAACAGTAGGAAAAAATATAGGCCATTATTTTACCTCATTGCCATTTTATCAAATCCATTTTGGCTTTTGCAGAAGTATGAGTGGAGTACAGATGGATATATAGAACTGCAAATCCCTCTCTAGCACACACAAACACATACACATGTGGACAGCAAAATATGATTTACACATTGAAAACTTCAAAATTATTTCATTCACCTTTGCATTACCAGCCCACGGGTAGTTCTTGGCATTTATTAATGTGGTTTTCAATAAGTATTTGTTCTTTAAAATAAAATAGTTACCATTTCAAAATTCTAGTTTAAACCTAAAAGATTTAAGGCCATGATTTCCCAATGCCTTTTTATGTTGAGGTTTAAATAAATTTATGCATATACAAAATTTGAAGGAAAGTTACTTTTTCTAGTTTCTTCTCTATTTTGGATTATATAACCAGAAATTTACATGAAAACTCTAAAATATTAGAATTTTTTGCTATAAAAGAGGAGCTTATTAGTCATAGAATGTGTAATTTGTGAAGTAACCAGTGAAAAATAACATCAATCTATGAAAACAGAAGGGGCTCCTTTTTTAATAGTCTTAGTGTGGTTATTCAGTGTATCAAGTTAAAAAGCACCATTAATCTCAGCCGGGCCGCTATAGCCGGCCCGTATGTCCCCAGTTTTGGCGAGGAGTCACAGTCCGTCAGCCTGTCATATGCATCAACAACCATGTATTTTGTTCGATACGTATTGATTTGTGGTTGAGAATAATAGCCAATGTCCAGCTTGCAGAGTCCCCGTCACTCCTGAAAATCCTTGCAAAGAAATTATAGGAGGAACAAGTGAAAGTGAACCTATGCAAAGCCATACAGTCAGGAAGCATCTTCGGAAAACTAGATTTGAATTACTACACAAAGAATATGAGGATGAAATTGATTGTTTACAGAAATAAGTAGAAGAGCTTAATAAAAATCTCAGCTGGGAGTCACAGATCAAGACTATTCTGGATCCTTTAACCTTGGTGCAGGGCAACCAAAATGAAAACAAACATCTAGTCACAGATAATCCAAGTAAAAGTACCCCAGAAACTGTAGCAGAGTGGAAGAAAAAACTCAGAACAGCTAATGAAATCTATGAAAAAGTGAAAGATGATGTGGATAAGCTAAAGGAGGCAAATAAAAAAATTAAAATTGGAAAATGGTGGCCTGGTGAGGGAGAATTTATGACTGAAGGCTGAAGTTGATAATAGATCACCTCAAAAATTTGGAAGGTTTGCAGTTGCTGCTCTTCAGTCCAAAGTAGAACAGTATGAGCGTGAAACCAATTGCCTCAAGAAAGCCTTGGAACGAAGTGATAAGTATATAGAGGAACTAGAATCTCAAGTTGCAAGGCTAAAAAATTCAAGTGAAGAGAAGGAAGCTATGAATTCAATTTGCCAGAGAGCACTTTCTGCAGATGGCAAGGGGAGCAAAGGCAGTGAGGAGGATGTGGCATCAAAGAATCAAGGCAATAGTGCCAGAAAGCAGCCCGGCTCATCCACCTCCAGTTCTCACCTACCAAAGCCTTCCAGCAGCAGACTTTGTGACACCAGTTCTGCGAGGCAGGAAAGTACCAGCAAAGCAGAACTTAACTGTTCTAAGAACAAAGACCTATACCAAAAACAGGTAGAAATAATGTTAGATGTGACCGATACAAGTATGGATACTTATTTGGAAAGAGATTGGGGGAATAAACCAAGCGATTGTGTACCCTACAAAGGTGAAGAACTTTATGATCTTCCAGCTCCTTGTACTCCTTTGTCCCTTAGTTGCCTTCAGCTCAGTACTCCAGAAAGTAGAGAGAGCTCTGTGGTCCAAGTAGGAGATTCCAAAAAGCACTCAAACCATCTGAGAAAATTGGTATTTGATGACTTTTGTGATTCTTCCAGTGTTTCTAATAAAGATTCTTCAGAAGATGATATAAGTAGAAGTGAAAATGAAAAGAAATCCGAATGTTTTACTTCCCCAAAGATAGGATTTGGGGACTGTTGTTCTACAAGCTTGGCTCAAAGCTTAGATTTTGAAAGTTCAGAGGTGAACACAATAGCAAATTCTGTTGGAGAAATATCTTCAAAATTGAGTGAGAAATCAGGCTCATGTATATCCAAGAGGTTGAATTCTATTCACTCTTTTAAAATAAACCAAAGAAGAACATCCAGTGAAGCATCGATGGATGCTGCTTACCTTGACAAAATCTCTGAGTGGGATTCAATGATGTCAGAGTCAGACAATAGCAAGAGCCCTTGTAATAATGGTTTTAAGTCACTGGATTTGGATGGGTTATCAAAGTCATCTCAAGGCAGTGAATTTCTTGAGGAACCCGATAAGTTGGAAGAAAAAACTAAGCTAAACCTTTTCAAAGGTTCTCTAACTAACGATCAGTTAGAAAATGGAAATGAATGGAAACCCACTTCATTTTTTCTCCTTTCTCCATCTGACCAAGAAATGAATGATGATTTTTCACTCCATTCTGGTTCTAGTCCAGGACTAATGAACTCAAACCCCCAAACTGTTCGTTTCAGAGTTTTCCCAAGGCATTTTATTAAGCAGTTCACATCGACTATTTGAAGATCAAAGGTTTGGGTCATCTTTATTTAAGATGTCCTCAGAGATGCACAGTCTTCATAACCACCTTCAGTATCCTTGGTCTACTTCCTTTGTGCCTGAAAAGAGGAATAAAAATGTGAATCAATCAACAAAAAGAAAAATCCAGAGCAGCCTTTCCAATGCCAGCCCATCAAAAGCAACTAAAAGTTGACTCATTAGAAAGGTGTCATTTGTAGTTCTGTCCTGAGAGAAAAGTTGTTAAAGTTACTTTTTATCCTCATAAAAGTTCTATACAAATTTGAATTAATAATCTTTAGTCAAGTATCAAGTCAGGTGGATTAACCTGTACGCAGAATGCTTTTCATTTTGAAAAGACTTTGGTCTTTTCATTTTTTATTTGGGGATCTTTGTGACCAGGGAAGTTAGAAAGGTGGTTGTTTTTGTGTTTTGGGTTTTTTTTTTTCCTGAATTTAATATGTACCTCGGTTGGGTGTACATTAAAAAACAATGCTTTTTTTAAAAAAACTGTTATTTAACTGTTTGATAAAGTGAACTGTTGATAAACCCCATTTGTCTTCAGAACTTAGATTTCTTAAATAAAACTTTTAGGGTTGTCTATACACTGCTCAATAAGAAACTCGAGTTTCTTTAAAACTTTTCCTAGGGTGGAAATTATTTTACCTGTCCCTTTTTATTTATGTTTAGTGATAGCCTAATTTTTCTGCAGGGCCATGACAAAGAAATAGCACTCTAACATTAGTCTACTATCGATTTGCTTTTTTTTTAGGTTTTATGTTTAGTGATAGCCTAATTTTTCTGCAGGGCCATGACAAAGAAATAGCACTCTAACATTAGTCTACTATCGATTTGCTTTTTTTTTAGGTTTTATGTATATGTTTGCATTTTTTAGCATTGTGTTTTGTCCAGTGTGTGAAGGTGTTCTGCTAGTATGAAAGAATACATTTTCTATATGAAAACTTTTTTTATGTTAGCTTATGTTTTCTCGTGTGTGTGTGTATGTGTGTGTATATGTGTGTGTGTGTGTGTGTGTGTGTGTAAAATCAGAAATTGAGCATACTTTGGAAAGAAGGCATGAAGTACTTGGGTTTACAGGAACGTAAAACATAGCTTCATTGCTCCAGATGTACAGGTTTGAAATAACTCATCGCCAAGTTCTTGATCCACTTGCATTCCAGGGGAGTTTTCTTTTGAGTAATATGTTTCTTATTTGCATGTTACTGTTCCTTGTGGAAACTGTATGCATGGTAGCATTTTTGCTATATTTTCTATACTTAAGAAAAAGAGGTTTCAGTTTGGCTAATAGAATATCTTTTATGTAGGACAAAACTTTTTTCTGTGAAGAGCGTTGGGATGAGAATAGGTAAGATGTAAGCACAATTTTTAATTTAGGCTCTGAAAAAGTGTATTGTTCTAAATATATTTGGTATGCCTATATAGGCCTTTAAAATGGGTTTGTATGCTGTTTAATGTGCACTGAACATTTTACATTAATGTTATACTCTTTTACATTAATACTGCATGCTTTTCTATGTGAATTGGATAAAGGATGTCATAAGCACTGTAAAAAAAAAAAAAGCACCATTAATCTCACAAAATAAGTTAGATATTTCAATCTAGCTTTAGCTGTGGGAATATTGCAAACAAAACAAATAGGATACAATTAAAGGACATTTATATGTTAACTGATCATCTTGAATGGCTTCTTCAAAGTCAGTTTAATTGACTATTGCAGTACTGGAAAAGAGTAATTGAAATAAAGGGTGAGAATTGCAAATCTTTAATTATCTTCTGACAATAATGATTACAGTGTTTGTAATCTTGAGTCAGTAACATTTATTTTAGATTATTTCATTCTTGATTTGGCTCCCTTTAAGTCTGTTATTGGTGTATAGGAATGCTTGTGATTTTTGCACATTGATTTTACATCATGAGACTTTGCTGAAGTTACTTATCAGTTTCAGGAGTTTTTGGACTGAGGCAATGGAATCTTCTAGATATACTATCATGTCATCTGCAAATAGAGACAATTTGGCTTCCTCCTTTCCTATTTGAATACCCTTTATTTCTTTTTATTGCCTGATTGCTCTGGCTAGAACTTCCAGTACTATATTGAATAGGAGTGGTGAGAGAGAGCATCCTTGTCTAGTGCCAGATTTCAAAGAGAATGCTTCCATTTTTTGCCCATTCAGTATGATATTGGCTGTTGGTTTTTCATAAATAGCTTTTATTATTTTGAGATACGTTCCATCAATACCGAGTTTATTGAGGGTTTTTAGCATAAAGGGCTATTGAATTTTGTCAAAGGCCTTCTCTGCATCAATTGAGATAATCATGTGGTTTTTGATTTTGGTTCTGTTTATGTGGTGAATTATGTTTATAGAATCAAGAACAAACTGCCACTCATAATTGCTACAAAGAGAATAAAATACCTAGGGATACAACTTACAAGGAACATAAGGAACCTCTTCAAGGAAGACTACAAACCACTGCTCAATGAAAAAAGAGAGGACACAAACAGATGGAGAAAGATTCCATGTTCATGGTTAGGAAGAATCAATATCGTGAAAATGGCTATACTGCCCAAAGTAATTTACACAATCAACATGATCCCCATCAAGCTATCATTGACTTTCTTCACAGAACTGGAAAAAACCACCATGAACTTCACATGGAACCAAAAGAGAGCCCACATAGCCAAGTTAACCCTAAGCAAAAAGAACACAGCGGGAGGCATCACACTACAAGACTTCAAACTATACTACAAGGCTACAGTAATCAAAATAGCATGGTGCTGGTACCAAAACAGAGATATAGACCAATGGAACAGAACAGAGGCATCGGAGGCAACACAGCATATCTACAACCATACCATCTTTGATAAACCTGACAAAAACAAGCAATGGGGAAAGGACTCCCTGTTTAATAAATGGTGTTGGGAAAACTGGGTAGCCATGTGCAGAAAGCAGAAACTGTACCCCTTCCTGACACCTTACACTAAAATTAACTCCAGATGGATTAAAGACTTTAACATAAGACCTGGCACCATAAAAACACTAGAAGAAAATCTAGGCAAAATCATTCAGTACATAGGAGTAGGCAAGGACTTCATAAGCAAAACACCAAAAGCATTGGCAACAAAAGTCAAAATAGACAAATGGGACCTAATCAAACTCCACAGCTTCTGCACAGCAAAAGAAACAGTCACTAGAGTGAATTGACAACCAACAAAATGGGAAAAAATTTTTGCAGTTTATTCATCTGACAAAGGGCTGATATCCAGAATTTACAAAGAACTCAAACAGATTTAGAAGAAAAAAACAAACAAGCCTATCCAAAAATGGGCAAAGGATATGAACAGACACTTTACAAAAGAAGACATACATGAGGCCAACAAACATGTGAAAAAATGCTCATCATCACTGGTCATTAGAGAGATGCAAATCAAAACCACATTGAGATACCATCTCATGCCAGTTAGAATGGTGATCATTAAAAAATCTGGAGACAACAGATGCTGAAGAGGATATGAAGAAATAGAAACACGTTGAAACTGCTGGTGGGAGTGTAAATTAGTTCAACCATTGTGGAAGACAGTGTGGTGATTCCTCAAGGACCTAGAAATAGAAATTCCATTTGACCCAACAATCCCATTATTGGGTATATATCCAAAGGACTATAAATATTTGTACTATAAGGACACATGCACACAAATGTTTATTGCAGCACTGTTTACAATAGAAAATACCTGGAACCAACCCAAATGCCCATGGATGATAGACTGGTCTGGGAAAATGTGACACATATATACCATGGAATGTTATGCAGCAATCAAAAATGATGAGTTCGTGTCCTTTGTAGGGACATGGATATATGTGGAGAACATCATTCTCAGCAAACTGACACAAGAACAGAAAATGAAACACTGCATATTCTCACTCATAGGTGGGTGATGAACAATGAGAACACATGGACACAGGGAGGGGGGTACTACACACTGGGGTCTATTGGGGGAATAGGGGAGGGACAGCAGGGGGTGAGCTGGGGAGGGATAGCATGGGGAGAAATGCCAAATGTGGGTGAAAGGGCGGAAGGCAGCAAAACACACTGCCATGTATGTACCTATGCAACTATCTTGCATGTTCTGCACATGTACCCCAAAACCTAAAACTCAATGAAAAATAAAAAAATTAAAAAAAGAGAGAAAAAAAGATTATTTCATTCAAACAATCTTCACCAAGTCTACCTTTAAAAAGTAATGAAGCAGCTTTTTTTCTTCCAAAGGCACACTATGCAAAATTTACTTATCAAGGCAAGATTATAACTTGTAAAGCCCTATGATTCCAAATACTAATAATTATATAAATGTGTGAGGGTTTCTTGACATGTGATATACCATACAAATTACTTGGACAGTTTTCTTTGTTTGATAGTTACATAAAATAAAAACCTTAAAATTTTTAAATTGTGTAAATTTCAGGTGCACAACATGTTTTGATATATTAATATCTATTTGTAGTGATTACTACAACAAAATTAACCTATCTATCATTTCACAGTTGTCTTTTTTTCTTTTCTTTTTTATTTGCTGATGAACATAGCTAAAATATACTTTATTACCAAATATTCATTATACTTCTTATGAGGAACACTTAGCTTGCTTCCATATTTTGCCTATTATGAATAATGCTGCAATAAACATGAGAGTGCAGATATCTTTACCAGGTAATGATGTTATTTCCTTCCAATATAACTGAAGAGAAATTACCAGCTCATATGGTTGTTGTGTTTTAATTTATTTAGGGAACTCCATACTGTTTTCCTTAGTGTCTGCACCAATTTACATTTTCACCCACCAGGTACAAGGGTTCCCTTTTTCACATCCTCACCAACATTCTCTTGCCTTTTTGATAATAGTCATCCTAAAAAGTGTGAGGAGATAACTCCTTGTGGTTTTGATATGCATCTTCCTAATGATTAGTGATTACCTTTTTATATACTTGTGGATATTAACATATTTTGGGGGGACCTATGTCTATTTGAGTCCCCAGCATATTTTTTAATTGGTTTTCTTTTTAAATTTTTTGACTATTAAGTTGTGGGAGTTTCTTATAGACTTTGGATATTAATCCATTATCTTATATATATTTCACAAATATTTTTTCCTTATCCAGAAACTGTCTTCTAGTTTTGCTGATTGTTTCCTGTGCAGTGCAGAGCATTTTAATTTTATGTATTCCCATGTGTGTATTTTTGTGTTTGTGGTTTAGCATTTTGGTGTGCTATCAAAAAAATAATTGCCAAGTTAAATGTCAAGGAGCTTTTCCTTTATGTTTCCTTTTGGAGTTTTATAGTTTCAGGTTTTACATTTAGATCTTTAATATATTAGTTAATTTTTAAATTTATTGTAATGTTACAGCCTAATTTCATTATTTTGCATGTGGATATTCAGTTTTTCCTGAATCACCATTCTCCAATGAATGGTGATTCATTGAAGAGACTATACTTTTCCCACCATGCATTCTTGAGGCACTTGTCAAAAATAAGTTAACTGCATATGCTTAGGTTTAATTTTTGTTGTTTTTTTTTTTCTCTATTCCAATGAACTATGTATCTGTTCTTACACCAGTATTATACTGGCTGAATTACTATAACTTTGAGGTTGATTTTGAAATTAGGCACTATGGTGTTCCCAGCTGTTTATTTTGCTCAAGAATGTTTTGGTCACTCAGAGTCTTTTGCATTTCCATATAAAGTTTAGATTTTTTTTTCTATTTCTGTGAAAAATGCCCTTGACATTTTAATAGGAATTGTGTTGAATCTTCAGATTGCTTTGGATCGTATAGATATTTCTTTTTTTATATAAAGAAGGAGAGAAAGAAAGAATGAAAAAAAAGAAATGAAGGAGAGGAAGACAGATAAAAAAAAAGAGGGAGAGAGAACAGGAATGTTGTTTTATTCTAAAAATGGGTATTGAAAACTTCTTTTATGCCAATAATTGTGCTTAATAATGGCCAACGAATCTTTCATTTAAAACTATGAGTAGGTGTGGTGTGATAGTGATAAGAACGTATATTTTGTGTATTTAAAGTGGAGAGTTCTATAAATGTTTATTAAGTTTATTTGTGCTGGATCTGAGTTCAAATCTTGGATATCCTTATTAATTTTCTGTCTCATTGGTCTATCTAATATTGATGTTGAAGTCTCCCACTATTATTGTGTGGGAGTCTAGGGAGTCTAAGTCTCTTTATAGGTCTTATGTATCTGGGTGTTCCTGTATTGGGTACGTATATATTTAGGATCGTTAACTCTTCTTGTTGCATTGATCCTTTTACCATTATATCTTTGTTGCTTTAAAATCTACTTTTTTCAGAGGTGAGAATTGTAACTCCTGCTTTTTATTTATTTATTTATTTTGCTCTCCATTTGGTTGGTAAATCTTTCTCCAACCCTTTGTTTTGAGTCTTTGTGTATCCTTGCATGTGAAATGGGTCTGGATGCAGCAAACCATTGGATTTTGGCTGTATCTTTTGACTGGGAGATTTAGTCGATTTAAATTTAGGATTACTGCCATTTGATGTTAGCTGGCTGTTTTGTCCATTTGTTGATATAAATTCTTCATTATGTTGATGCTCTTTACTTTTTGGTATATTTTTGGAAAGGCTAATACTGGTTGTTCCTTTATATGTGTAATGCTTCTTTCAGAAGCTCTTGTAAAGCAAGCCTGGTGATAATAAAATCTCTGAGTACTTGCTTGTTCATAAAAAAAAATTATTTTTTCTTCAGTTGTGAAGCTTAGTTTGGCTGGATATAAAATTCTGGGATGAAAGTAGTATAGATATTTCAACAATATTGGTTCTTCCAATGTGGAAGTTCAGTCAGGGTGGTGGCAAAAGTGTTAAGGGAAAAATATTAGAGAAAGTTATAGAATATAGTCACAAACCTTCTCAGAAGGTGGAGAAGTTTGCATAGTTTCAGTAGAAGTTTCAGCTAATGGCAGCCTAATTCCATTTACCTTTAGTTGATAATGAAAAGCAAGTAAGTAGGAAATATGGGGGAGTTTATCTGAATAACTTGTTTACTCATGTAGTCCTAAAACTAACCTTTAGTCTTTCATGAACTGTATGGCTTTCTCTGGGGAAGGATGACCAGATTTATCACCTGCAAATGGTTTGCTTTAGGCCTAGAACCTGGTCTTTAATCTTTACCCTATAGTGGTGTTGACTCAAAGCCTTTGTCATTTAATGTGTGCTGAATAAAGGCCAGCAAAGCCAGGGAATCCAGGCCAGCAGCTGCTATCTCTTTACAGCACTCTCCTTGAGTACCTGTGAGTGGCCAAAGACATTCCTAGCCTGCTCATTCACTGTATTCTGTGTTTGAGTGACTGTAATCATCCATCATGCAGCTGGCGTCTGACACCAACTTCCCAATTCATGAAAATGGGATATCTTTTCATTTATTTGTGTTTATTTCACCACTGTCAATGTACAGATCTTTCACCTCTTCATTAAAATGTATTGTGAATTATTGTATTTTATTTTGTAGGTATTGCCAATAGGATTGTATTCTTGACTGATATTTGAATTGTTGGTGTATAGAGATTCTACTGATTTTTGTATGTTGATATTGTATACTGAAATTTTACTAAATTTATTTGTTAGTTCTACAGTTTTGGTGGAGTCTTTAGAGTTTCTATATGTAAAATCATGTCCTATGCAAACAGAGATAATTCCACTTTTTTCTTTTCAATGTGGATGCCTTATATTTCTTTCTGTTTCATAATTATTTTGTCTAGGATTTCCAGTACTATGATGAATATAAGTTGGGAAAGTGGATATGATTGTTTTGTTCTTGATCTTAGAAGAAAAGCTCTCAACTTTCCACCATTCAGTATAATGTTAGTTGTGAGCTTTTGTTATGTTGAGATATATTCCTTCTCTTCCTAATATGTTGAGAGTTTTTAATTATGGCATTATGTTGAGTTTTGTAAAAACACTTTCTCTGCCACCATTGTGGTGATCATATGCTTTTTCTCCCCTTCATTCTGTAAGATTTTCTTCTATTGAATATTTTTATTATAAATGCAAATTTTTTACTTGTGATTGGTGTGAAAATTATTTTATTTCTTCATGATGTGATATGGGTAAATTGTTTCTAGAATTTTTTAAGGTTGTGTAAATTATCTAGTTTTTGCGATATGATTGTTCATGTTTCTTTTGATTCTTTGTACATCTGTGGCATCAGTTATTATATGTCTTCTTTCACTTATGATTTTATTTAAATCTTTTCTCTTCTTTCTTAGTCTAGCTAAATGTTTGTTGATTTTGTTTATCTTTCCCAAATAATAATTATTCTATTGATTTTTGCTATTGTCTGTTGTTTTGTATTCTATTTATAATATGGAAATGTACTTCTTAGGATCAGTTTTTTGCTGTTTAGTAAAAGAAAATACCTAGAAAAATTTAGCTTATTAGGTACAAAATTAATACCAAATTGTATTACTGGTTAACAATGTTTCAACATCAAACATCATTCTGTCTTATGCAAAATATGTAAACAAAAAACTTAGCATCATAAGCAGTTACAGTTTTCTTAAGTTATTCCAATTTATGATGTGTCAATAATTATATCACAATGGCCTTAGAAATCCTCTTTTTTATAAGCATTAGAAAATAACAATTGACACAAAGGCAGGAATCTTATAGAAATAATTTTTATTAGTTCAGATTATAGGCACATAATGTAACTAAGAACTGAAGGAAAACCAAAAATTTATTATACATTATTGTGGAAGATATTCAGCTAAACAATAATTAAGAAAGAGTTTATTGCATATTATCTTCTGCAAATGTATTTTATATTGAGTAGCTTTTGATAAGTATGAAATAATGAAAACATACAATTTATATGCAGAAGTGACCAAATAGAAGGTAACATGGCTGTAGCAAATAAATATGAATATTTTTCTGTGTTCTACAAAATAAAAGACCAAGGAAAAGCCTGAGGATAATATATTTTGTCCTTTGGTGTATACTTTTCAGCTCACTACATTAATTCTAGAGAAATGATGATAGAAAATATAGATGATTAAGCTATTTTTTTAAAAAAAAATAAAGACCACTATAATACATATTAAATCTTAACTAGATAGGCCACTATCTTAGAGCAAATAGATAAAATAGTTTGTAAGCTATTGCTTTGTAGCATCTGATGAAATTTTTTTAATCTCAGAAATGATGTATTAAGCAAATAATTATGCTAATTTGTGATTATTGTGATAATTATAATATGATGATTAATAACAAACTAATTATAATACTATAATAAATAACACTCCTATTTCAGTAGACTCTTTAAAATAAATAACTTAAAGTTTAAAAATCTTTAAAATAGCTAACAAATTTGCCTATAAATGGATTATCCTGTTCATAGCACATCTAATAAAACAGAGTTCTATATTCTTAGCATTATTAGAATAGAATAAATAAAATTTTGCTAATTGTATCAATTATATACTATTTGGAAAGTTAAGATGTATGTTTATTTGTTCTTTCATCATATTTTAAAATCTATGATTACATCTATTTAATGAATGCATAAATATAATTTTCTTTCATCATAGTTAAAATATTTGTATTACAAAAAATTATTGTTAAAAAGGATTGCATATTTAATGAGTACAACTATATGTCAAATTAAAAACATTAAATCTAATACTTAAGACCTACATTGTCCAATTAAAAGTGAAAATCACAATGAGATAACACTATATACCAATTACAGTGACTTAAGTTGAAAAGAGTGACCATAGCAAGTGTTGCCAAAGATGTGGAAAAACTGAAACTCTCACATACCACCAAGAAATTTAATATGATATATTCTCTTTGGTTAACAGCTTAGCTGTTTCTTAAAACAATAAACATAAACGTGCAATAAAGTACATCCATTCATCTCAGTGGTATTTATCTAAAACAATAAATGTATATAGCCACATAACTCTTGTACATGAATGCTCATAACAGTTTTGTTTAGTTCCAAACTGCAAATTACTCCAATGTTTATTGACAGATGAATGAACAAACTGTGGCATATCCATATTATTGAATTCAAGTCAGCAATAAAATTAACTATTAATGAACTATTTATACATGATACAATGTATATTTATTTTTAAAAGTTTTTTTTTGAATGAACATTATCAAAAAAAATACACAGGTCAAGAACAGTGTCACACAACTATAATTCCAGCAGTATGAGAGGCCAATGAAGACAGATTGCTCTGGGCTTCACAGGTTTAAGCTGTGGGGTACATGGGTTCAAGACCAACCTGGGCAACATAGCAAAACACCTTCTCTACCAAAAAAAAAAAAAAAAAAAAAAAAAAAAAAAAAAAAAAAAAAAAAAAAAAAAAAACAAAACAAAACAGCAGGGCATGTGCATGTGTGTTTGTAGTTCCAGACACTGTGGAGGCTGAAATAGGAGAAACATTGAGCCTGGGAAGTTGAGGCTGTAGTGAGCTCTGATGGTGTGACTATACTCCAGCCTAGGTGACACATATATTCTATGTGCTTTTATTTGTTAGAAATTCTAATAAAGGGAGAATTAAAAAGGGGAACAGGAAATATTTTGGGTAGATGACCATTTTCTTAACTAACATGATAATTTTATAAGTAGATATGTATATCAAGACATATTAAATTATAAACTCTAAATAAGTGCAGTTTACTGTATGCTAATTATAGCTCAATAAAGCCGTTGAAAATCCCTTACTGGAGACAGGATCCAAGATGGTGGTTTAGAAGCAACTCAGGATTGCAACTCCCAGTGAAAGTGCAGAGGGTAAGTGGATGCCACACTTCCAAATGGATATTTATTGCCCACAGACCAGGAGATTCCCAGGCGGAGGAGCCCCACGGGTCACCAGCACAGCTATTTTGGCCAGTGTGGCTATTTTGCCAGTGCCCCAGCGTGGCAGTTCTCTGTACAAAATGCACTGGTCTGGTTGCCCTTTTAAGTTAGTGATTGGAGCTCTGGGAAAGCAGAGTCATCCATTCATCTGATTAAACAGGGGACAGAAACAGGGAGCCAGACCAGGAGATTCCCGGGCTGTGCTGTTGTTTCAGCCAGCACAGTGGGTCACCACACGGGAAATCAAACAGATTCTGGTGCCTTTTCAAGAGGCAACTGGAACACCTGGGAGAGAGTCAACCATTCAACCTAAAAAATAAATAAGGCTCAGAGGCAAGTCCCATCCATCTCCCCACAAAAAAAACAGTAATTGGAAATGCCCTGGGTTGAGAGTTTCCTGGCAAGCACAGCTGAACCTGGTATGGTCCAGCTCTGTTGGGGAGTGGTGCCTGCCTTTACCGAGGCACTCTACACCTATAGAGGTAGTCTGCCATTGCTGAGGCAGCCTGCCATTGCTGAGGCAGCCAGCCTTCACTGAGGCAACCTGCCGCTACAGAAAGAGTCCACCATTACAGAGGTGGGCCACCATTGCCAAGGCAGTTCTAACCACACCCATATAAACAGGACTGCAGGAAAGCTCACATGGCAGTAGGGCAGAGCCCACAGCAGCTCAGCAAAGCCTCTGCAGGCAGACAGTGACTAGGCTGCCTACTTGATGGGCAGGGCAGCCTTGAAAAAAAAAGGCAGCAGCACAACAGAAACTCATAAATAAAGCCCTAACTCCCAGGACAGAGCACCTGGGGAAAAAAAAGGGGGTTATGAATTCTGCTGCAGCAGACTTAAACATACCTGCCCAGCAGCTCTGAACAACAGAGCTCACAGCTCAGCACTTGAGCTCCTATAAAGGATAGACTGTCTCCTTAAGCAGCTTCCTGACCCCCATATATCCAAAGAGTCACCTCACAAAGGACTGATCAGATTGACATTTGGTGGGCATCATTCTGGAACAAAGATAGCAGAAGAAGAAACTGGTAGCAACTCTTACTGTTCCTCAGCTGCTGCAGGTGATTGCCAGGCAAGCAGAGCCTGGAGTGGACCTCAGTAGTCCTACAGTGGAGAGACCAGACTATTAGAAGGAAAAATAAGAAACAGAAATAACATCATCATCAACTGGACATCCACTCAGACCCAATCTGAAAATCAGCAACTACAAAGATGACAGGTGGATAAATCCACAAAGATGGGAAGAAACCAGTGCAAAAAGGAGAAAAACATCGAAACCAGAACACCTCTCCTCCTACAAGGGATCACAACTCACCAGCAAGGGAACAAAGCTGGATGGAGAATGATTGTGATGACATGACAGAATCAGACTTCAGAAGGTGAGTAATGAGAAACTTCCGTGAGTTAAAAGAACATGCTCTAACCCAATGCATAGAAACTAAGAACCTTGAAAAAAGATTTGAGGAAATTATAACAAGAATGAACAACTTAGAGAGGAATATGAGTGAATTGATGGAGCTGAAAAACCAACACAAGAACTTTGCAAAGCATGCACAAGTTTCAACAGCCAAATTGACCAAGCAGAAGAAAGAATATCAGAGGTCGAGGATCAACTCAATGAAATAAAATGAGACAGCAAGATTAGAGAAAAAAAGAGTAAAAAGAAGTCTCTAAGAAATATGGGACTATGTAAAAAGACCTAATCTGCATTTGATAGGAGTACCAGAATGTGATGAATAGAATGAATCAAAGCTGCAAAATGATCTTCAGGATATTATCTAGGAAAACTTCCCCAACATAGCAAGACAGGTCAATATTCAAGTCCAGGAAATACAGAGAATGCCACAAAGATATTCCTCAAGAAGAGCAACCACAAGGCACATAATCATCAGATTCACCAGGGTTGAAATGAAGGAGAAAATGCTAAAGGCAGCCAGAGAGAAAGGTTGGGTTACCCACAAAGGGAAGCCCATCAGACTCATAGCAGATCTCTCAGCAGAAACCCTACAAGCCTGAAGGAGTAGGGGCTGATATTCAACATCCTTAAAGAAAAGAACTTTCAACCCAGAATTTCATATCCAGCCAAACTAAGCTTCATAAGTGAAGGAAAAATAAAATCCTTTGCAAACAAGCATGTACTCAGAGATATCATCACCACCAGGCCTGCTTTACAAGAGCTCCTGAAAGAGCACAACACATAGAAAGGAAAACCAGTACCAGCCACCCCAAAAGCATACCAAATGGTAAATAGCATAAACAAAATGAAGAATCTGCATCAACTTGCAGGCAAAACAGCCAGCTAGCATCAAGATGGCACTGTAAAATTCACACATAAAAAAAATCTAAATGTAAATGGGCTAAATGCCTCAATCAAAAGACACAGACTGGCAAATTGGATAAAAAGCCAAAACCCATCACTGTGCTGTATCCAGGAAACCCATATTACACACAAGGATACACAAAGGCTCAAAATAAAGGGATGGAGGAAGATTTACCAAGCAAATGGAGGACAAAAAAAAAGAAGGAGTTGCAATTGTCATCTCTGATAAAATAGACTTTAAAGCAACAAAGATCATAAGAGACATAAAAGGACATTACATGATGGTAAAAGGATGGATGCAACAAGAAGAGCTAATGATCCTAAATATATATGCACCCAATACAGGAGCACCCAGATATATAAGGCAAGTTCTTAATGACTTGCAAAGAGACTTAGACTCCCACACAATAATAGTGGGAGACTTTAACACCCATTGTCAATATTAGACAGATCATCCAGACAGAAAATTAACAAGGATATCCAGGACTTGAACTCAGACCTGGAACAAGCAAACCTGATGAACATTTACATAACTCTCCACCCCAAATCTACAGAATATACATTCTTCTCAGCATCATATCACACCTACTTTAAAATTGACCACATAATTGGAAGTAAATCAGTCCTCAGCAAATGAAAACAAAAACAAAAACAAAAAACAAAAAACATAACAAACAGTCTCTCAGACCACAGTGCAATCAAGTTAGAACTCAGAATTCAGAAACTAACTCAGAACTGCACAGCTTCATGAAAACTGAACAACTGGCTCTTGAATGTTGACTGAATAAACAATGAAATGAAGGCAGAAATAAAGATGTTCTTTGAAGCCAACGAGAATGAAGACACAACATACCCAGAATCTCTGGGACACATTTAAAGCAGTCTCTAGAGGAAAATATATAGCAATAAGTGCCCACATGAGAAGCAAGGAGAGATCCAAAATTGACACCCTATCATCAAAATTGAAAGAGCTAGAGGGGCAAGATTAAGAAAACTCAAAACCTATCAGAAGACAAGAAATAACTAAGATTAGAGTAAAACTGAAGGAGATAGAGACACAAAAAACCTTAAAAAAATTGATAAATCCAAGAGCTGATTTTTCAAAAAGATCAACAAAATAGATCACTAGCCAGATTATTTTTTTTTTAAAAAAAGAGAGAATAACCAAATAGATGAAATAAAAAATGATAAAGGGGATATCACCACAGATTCCACAAAAATTCAAACCATCATCAGAGATTATTACAAACAACTCTATGCACATAAACTAGTAAACATGAAAGAAATGGATAAATTTCTGGACACTCACCTCCTACTAGGCCTAAGCCAGGAAGAAGCCAAAACCTTGAACAGACCAATAACAGGATCTGAAGTTTAGGCAGCAATTAAGAGCCTACCACCAAAGAAAAGCCCAGTTCCAATGGGTTTACAGCCAAATTCTACCAGACACACAAAGAGTTCTGAAATTATTCCAAATAATCCAGAAAGAGGGAATCCTTCCCAAATCATTTTATGAGACCAACATCATCCTGATACCAAAAACCGACAGAGACTCAACAAGAAAAAAAAAACTTCAGGACAATATCCATGATGAACATAGATGCAAAAATCTTCAATAAAATACTGGCAAGCTGATTGTAACAGCACATCAAAAAGCTTATCCACCATGATCAAGTAGGATTCATCCCAAGGACGCAAGGTTGGTTCAACATATGCAAGTCTGTAAACGTAATTCACCACATAAACAAATCCAAACACAAAAACCACGATTATCTCAATTGATGCAGAGAAGGCCTTTGACAAAATTCAGCAGTGCTTTATGCTAAAAACCATCAATAAATTAGGTGTTGATGGAACTTATCTCAAAATAATAATAGCTATTTATAACAAACCAACAGCCAATATCATACCAAATGGGCAAAAACTGGAGGCACTCCCTTTGAAATCTGGCAGTAGACAAGGATGCCCTCTCTCACCACTCCTATTCAATATAGTACTGGAAGTTCTAGCTAGAGCAATGAGGCAAGAAAAATAAATGAAGGCTATTCAAATAGTAAAGGAAGAAGTCAAATTGTCTCTATTTGCAGACGACATGGTTGTATATATAGAAGATGCCATTGTCTCAGCCCAATATCTCCTGAAACTGATAAGCAACTTCAGCAAGGTCTCAGGATACAAAATCAATGGGCAAAAAATCACAAGCATTCCTCTACACCAATAACACTTAAAGAGAGCCAAATCAAGAATGAACTACCATTCACAATTGCTACACAGAGAATAAAATACCTAGGAATACAACTAAAAAGGAACATAAAGGACCTCTTCAAGGAGAACTATGAATCACTGCTCAATGAAATAAAAGAGGACACAAATAGATGGAGAAACATTCCATGTTCATGGTTAGGAAGAATCAATATCGTGAAAATGGCCATACCACCCAAAGTAATTTATATATTCAATGCTATCTCCATCAAGCTACCAATGACCTTCTTCACAGAACTGGAAAAAAACACCTTAAACTTTATATGGAACCAAGAGAGCCCGCAATAGCCAAGTCAATTCTAAGCAAAAAAAACAAACAAACAAACAAAAAAAAAAAACACAGCAGGAGGTATCACACTACCAGGCTTCAAACTATACTACAAGGCTACAGTAATCAAAACAGCATGGTACTGGTACCAAAACAGAGATATGGACCAATGGAACAGAACAGAGGCCTTGGAGGCAACACAACATATCTGCAACCATCTGATCTTTGACAAACCTGACAAAAACAAGCAATGGGAAAACGATTTTCTGTTTAATAAATAGTGTTAGGAAAACTGGCTAGCTATGTGCAGAAAGCAGAAACTGGACCCCTTCCTGACACCTTACACTAAAATTAACTCCAGATGGATTAAAGACTTAAATATAAGACCTAACACCATAAAAACCCTAGAAGAAAACCTAGGCAAAACCATTCAGGACATAGGAGTAGGCAAGGACTTCATGACCAAAACACCAAAAGCATTGGCAACAAAAGCCAAAATAGACAAATTGGACCTAATCAAGCTCCATAGCTTCTGCACGACAAAAGAAACAGTCATTAGAGTGAATCATCAACCAACAGAGTAGGAAAAAATTTTTGCAGTTTACCCATCTGATAAAGGGCTGATATCCAGAATTTACAAAGAACTAAAACAGATTTACAGGAACAAAACAACCAAGCCCATTTAAAAATGGGCAAAGGATATGAACAGTCACTTTTCAAAAGAAGACATACATGAGGTCAACAAACATATGAAAAAAAAGCTCATCATTACTGGTCATTAGAGAAATGCAAATCAAAACTACATTGAGATACCATCTCACACCAGTTAGAATGGCAATAATTAAAAAATCTGGAGACAACAGATGCTGAAGAGGATGTGGAGAAATAGGAACATGTTGAAACTGCTGGTGGGAGTGTAAATTAGTTCAACAATTGTGGAAGATAGTGTGGCGATTCCTCAAGGACTTAGAAATAGTAATTCCATTTGACCCAGCAATCCCATTACCAGGTATATATCCAGAGGATTATAAATCATTCTGCTATAAGGACACATGCACACGAATGTTCATGCAGCACTGTTTACAATAGCAAAGACCTGGAACCAACCCAAATGCCCATCGATGATAGACTGGACAGGGAAAATGTGGCACATATACACAATGGAATATTATGCATCCATCAAAAACGATGAGTTTGTGTCCTTTGTAGGAACATGGATGAACCTGGAGACCATCATTCTCAGCAAACTGACACAAGAACAGAAAATCAAACACCTCATGTTCTCACTCATAGGTGGGTGTTGAAAAATAAGAACACATGGACACAGGGAGGGGAGCATTACACACGGGTCTGTTGGGGGTAATGGGGAGGGACAGCGGCTGGTGGGGAGTTGGGGAGAGATAGCATGGGGAGAAATGTCAGATATAGGTGAAGGGGAGGAAGGCAGCAAATCACACTGCCACGTGTGTACCTATGCAACTATCTTGCATGTTCTTCACATAAACCCCAAATCCTAAAATGCAATTAAAAAAATAAATATATAAAATAAGAAAAATACCAAAAAAAAAAAAAAAAAGAATTGTATGATAGCACAAAACAATGCCTTATTTTCCACATGAATTTTACATATTGTAGTTGTCATAGAGTTTATATCCACAAAGGAATCTTTTTCAAATTTTTTTTATTCAATTGCTAATTCTGTAAATTAAACATATCTCAATGTAACATTGGTTTTATTATGTTGTAATGAAACCAACTAGGTTGCTGATTCAGAATGACTAAGATACCTTGGGCTTCAGAGAGTACACTTTTCTAACAGGATAATTTTCTTAATCAGGGAGATTTATTATGTCATTATGGCTGTGGGAATTTCTAGAACCCATGATCCATAAATATACAAAATACTATCATCCCATGGCCATCCTCTACTGAGACCATTCCCATATTGCATGTAGTCTATCTATACTCATTCTAAGCAATGGAATAAAAAGAATTTAAGGAGTTGTGGTGGGATAACTATTTTTGTCTACTTTAAAGTTTTATATAATAATTTCACCATTATATGTGCAACAAATAGAGCTTGTAGTGTTTGTTGGAATCTAATCTCACAATAGTTTGTGAGATCATTTATTTGTTTTGTATTGATAGTTCATTCATTTGCACTGTTGTATAATATCTCATGTATACTATTTATTTTTTATTTTTATTATGATTGGAATTAATATTTCTTGTAATTCACCTTTACATATAGTGCTACTTTAAAAATCATTTTACCTTTATTTTAATGAACATACATACACTTTTCTGTTAGAAATTGAATTGCTCATGTTCAATTCCTTTCTTTTTAGAAAATACAAAAATTTTGTTTAGTCTCATCGTGCCTCTATGTTTATAATTCTCTTTCCCACATTGTTTATCTTCTCTTTCTTTCTCTGCCTCCTTAGAAATACATGTATTGACAGGTTTTCCAGTTTCTGATTTCTTCCTTCCATGTATTTACAATATAAAATCTATTTATAAAAATTTGATCTCACTTATTAAAATTTAAATACCGACATTTCTATCTGAATATTTTTAAATTAATTTATGTTTTCTGGCAATATTCCCACTTTTACTTTATATTTCTGTATATATTAATGGTGTTTCCTTGACATACTTACTTTTTTTTTTAATTGAAGGCCAAGAACTATGTAATGACAGATCATTTATATGCCAAATAGTTTACTGGCAAATAATGGACATGGTTGGGTGGGCTTTATTAGTGAACTATTTTTTTTTAATTCTGCTTGCACTTACCCTTAGGTTATAATTCTTATTCCTAGAGCATATGTCTTAATTTGACAGTGTAGTTCTTTCATCTGAATACAAACTAGAATGATTTCACAGATAATTCAACTTGTAAGGCCTTGAAATACAACCTTTTTTTCTTCAACACTGGACAATTGCTGAAACCGTATGTGTATGGGTCATTTTAAATCTTTTCTTATGAGTTATCTGTTCAGGTTTTCTCCAGGTTTCCTATCTGTTTTTTAATCTTGCTTCTCACTTTATTTGTGATAGTTTGTTATAATTTAGAGAGATTAACAATTTATTGGTGATGTAGGTTACAAATATTTTACTTCTGTCTTTCAGTTCTGTTTGACTTTGTAGCATTTTGTTTGTACAATGCAGAATGTTTTTCAGTGTTATATTATCAATTTTTAAATTATCTCTGTTTTTACTTTCTTTGCTGTCTTTTGTAATAAAAGGAATCTTTTTGTTGAAATGTAGTCTAACTTATCAGAAAATTATAAGGAAACTTTTAAGTGCCTAGCCATTTTATAGTAATGGATTATACGATGTCCAACCACATTAAATTTTGAACAATGTTTCTACCTCTTTCCTCTTAGTTCCAGTCTAGAGTTGGCCAAAAGAGTAATTTATGTGAGATTAGGAGTGTAGAAGTGAAGCAGCAACCATTATGTTCGAAATGTAGTCATAGTTAAATGTGGTAATATAAAGATGCAAAGCTGCCTAGTGTTCCCGTTTGCCATCGAGTTCTGTTCTGCACCTAGCTCCTCTTTCTGACAGTTACCTGTTGACCAATAGGAGGACGAATATGAGTCTTAAGTCCATCACCAAACAACATGCTGTGACCTCACAGTAGTAAAACTTTTATATACACTTTTCGCCAGATCCCCCTCCATGGCTCTTTGGTGGCTATATGTACTTGACTTCTCAGATGGATTGTTTGTGGATCTCTTGCTCTCGAATCTTCCAAATACATGTTTTAGTTAACTACTCTTTACCTTTCCCCATGATTGTTTAAGATCTAAGTCCTTGCAGTAAATTACTTGTTCATAAATCATAACAGTTTTGCCTCCTTGATTGAATTTTGGTTAATACAGTTACTATTTTCAGGAGTAAGATGCTGGAGTTGCACATATTTAAAATATGTCCATTGACATTGGGACCAGGCAGTGTTTGCAGGATGGAAGCATAGCAAAGATACTATGAGTAGAAGCTGAAATTATGAGTGAATTATGGGAGAATGACAAACAAATTGCTATTGAAGTCTGGAGAAAAGATGCTTTGTAATATGAAATTGTGAAGTCTACTGTTATCTGTGGAAGACTGAAAATATACCCAATAATCTTTTTTAGACTTTAGGTTCTGGGGTACCTGTGCATAACTTGCAGGATGATTGCATAGGTACACACATGCCATGGTGGTTTGCTGCCTCCATCGCCTTATCACCTACATCAGGCATTTCTTCCCACTCCCACTATCTCTCTTCTAGACCCCCTACCCCCAACAGACCCCAGTGTGTGATGTTCCCCTCCCTGTGTCCCTGTGTTCTCATTGTTCAGCACTCACCTATGAGTGAGAGCATGCGGTGTTGGGTTTTCTGTTCTTGTGTCAGTTTGCTGAGAATGATGGTTTCCAGATTCAACCATGTCCCTGCAAAGGACATGAACTCATCCTTTTCTATGGCTGCAAAATATTCCATGGTGTATATGTGCCACATTTTCTTTATCTAGTCTATCATTAATGAGCACTTGGTTGGTTCCAGGCCTTTGCTATTGTAAACAGTGCCAAAATGGACATATGTGTGCATGTGTCTTTATAATAGAACGATTTATAATCCTTTGGGTACATATGTGTTCCTATTCCTCCACATCCTCTCCAGCATCTGTGGTCTCCTGATTTTTTAATGATTGCCATTCTAACTGGTGTGAGATAGTATCTCAATGTGGTTTTGATTTGCATCTCTCTAACGACCAGTGACGATAAGCATTATTTTCATATGTCTGCTGGCCACATAAATGTCTTCATTTGAAAAGTGTCTATTCATATCCTCCACCCACTTTTTGATGAGGTTGTTTGTTTTTTCTTGTAAATCTGCTTTAGTTCTTTGTAGATTCTGAATATTAGCCCTTTGTCAGATGGGTAGCTTGCAAACATTTTTTGTCATTCTGTTGGTTGCCGGTTCACGCTAATTTTTGTTTCTTTTGCTGTGCAGAAGCTCTTAAGTTTAATTAGATCCCATTTGTATATTTTGGCTTTTGTTGCCATTGCTTTTGGTGTTTTAGTCGTAAAGTTCTTGCCTATGCCTATGTCCTGAATGGTGTTGCCTAGGTTTTCTTCTAGGGTTTTAATGGTTTTAGGTCTTATGTTTAAATCCTTTTTTAGTGTTTCTAAAGAGATTCTCAGACAGAGTGCCGAAATATCATTTACTTATTTTAGTCACCTGTTGTAAGGCATACAGGGAAGGAGTGAACTAAAAATAAAATATTTCTGTTTCTAAATAGATTTTAGAGGAACTATAGAAGATACAGGAATTATGTCCATCTAGCCAAATAATTTCAAAGTTAAAAATGAACTCGGGAAAATAATGAAATTCGGGGCATTGTCAGTATCTCACATCACATATTGGTGAAAATTAAATATATAATATACATGCATAAATATATGTTAAATATATATTCATGTCAACATGTTCACTAGCAAAGACTGCAGAAGCGACAATATCAGACATTGTTGCTAATAATGCAAACTGATGCAAATCTTCTGGAAGTAAATTTGACATTATCTTATAAAATTGCATTTTCACTGAATTTTGCCTGAGCTGCTCCATATCTATGTATTATCTGGAATGCTTTTCAGCAATACGAACAGATATCCATCCCCAGTTATTCATTATAGCATTGTACTATTGCAAAAATATTTGGAACAACACAAATACTTATACATAGAAGAGTAGTCAAAGTATGATAAAGCCATACAGTAGAATTATTTGCAACTATAAAACACAATAAAAATGATCCCTACAAACTATCATGAAGTAAAACCCACAATACATGTTTCAGCACAAAAAGGAAAAAGCAAATTAGAAGAGTAACAAGAGCGTGTTTCCTTCATTTAACAAAGAGGAAATAGGAGCAGCTGCATGTATTTACCCATTCAGGAAAATGAACAAAAGCAAACAAATCAGAAGGAATTAGCAAAAGCTACTAAGTTTGACTATCTGCAGGCTTTGGGTGGGAATGAGTAAATGTAGATAGTAGAGAAAGCCTTATGGAGGAGTCATACTCCTCTGAATAAACCTTTCTGTAAAGTCCTGACTTTTAGATCCATAGCTGATTATTCACATACTGAAGAATATATACATAATTAAAAATTATCAAAATGTGAATAAAACTCAAAATGGAGTTCAGGGAGCAATTAATAAGACTTGCTGTATTATAAGTGAAAATCATAATTACATTTTAGCAGAAGGGGATGGTGATGAAAATAGCATTTTACTATATAACTTAAAGCTACAGACAAACATATATGAACATTGTGCTTTGGTTTGTGAATTTGTTTTATTTAGAGATGTTGGTTAGCAATTCTGAAACTAAATATACATATTTCAGTAATGAGCAATTAAGTAAATATACTGTGGATAATGAAAGCTAGATCTCTCACTGTCAGGAAAATATATTAAATAGAAAAGGAGAAGGGATAGGCTGAATCTTGTGATGCTGGATTAGAATCAGAGGAAATAGATTAATAGATATAAAAGCAGATAGAAAAAGATATAGATTTGGGCATTTATTTGTAGATATATGTGTGTGTAAATATATATTATAGATAGATGGATACTTACCTATTTTTTCAGTTCTGTCCTCTGAGACAGCCAGAAAATAATGAATTCCCACAATAGCATGTTTGTAAGATATTTGTTTTCAAATGTCACTATCCAATTTTTTTTAAAAAAATTATTAGATACATGACTGATACCAGGACTGAGGCAAGCAATTTACAAGATAAGACTGGAATGCGTGTGGAGTCATAAAGCAACAACAACAACAACAAAAAGTTAGGGTGATGTCAAGAGAAACAGAGATAAAACAGAAACAAACAATCTGCCAATTGGCAATTAGGGGACATTTTGAGAAGCAATATTTATAATAGTAGTAAAGAAGTATATGTGTGAAAAATAAATATTTGTGATCTGATTTTAGCAAAAATAAACAATAAAATATATAAATAAATTCAGTTATACAGAAAGGCTTTCTTTAGCAGCATTCCAACTAATAAATGCAGGTTAAATGATGCAACACAATACTACCATTGCTATACCCCAGTAGAATGTTACAGTAGGTAGCTAGTCAGACATAAACAGGGCAGGAGAACCCTTCCCTGAGCCTTGCAACCAGGAGTGTCAGGGACCATCAGGAGATGATCAGGAAATTAATAATTAGTTGCAGCCAGCTCCAGGGAAAGACAACTTCTTTACAAAGAGAAAAAACCTGACTGATGATCTATAGCTTCTTGATAAGATTTCAGGAGCTGGCTGAGTAAGCTTGCTAAGAGGATAATGGCAGAGTTTAACTGGTATATGATCTCCTAGGGATATGTGGCTGGTGAGGAAAGAAGCCTCAAGTGAGCATGTGTACAAGTTCAGTACTCACATTGTTCACTCTCCCCTCCCAGATGCTATCAGGCCACTGCATGTGTGAATAGCTGACACCAAGGGAAGAATCAAGAGTGAAGGGACACAAGAACCTAGAAGTATGCCAACATATTAAAATCCCAAATCAAAGGATCAAATCACCCATTTGTCTAACAAGTTTCCCGCTTGGCCATCTTCCAAGTATATTTTCCTTTCTTTCATTTCTGCTCTAAAGTTTTTTAATAAGCTTTCACTCATGCTCTAAAACTTGTCTCAGTCTTTTTTCTGCCTTATGCTCCTCTCTTGAATTTTTTCTTCTGCGGAGGACAGAACTGAAGTTGCTGCAGACCCATATAGATTCATGGCCAGTGACAGGACACTTGCCGGTAACATGGCCTCTGGCTTCTCACAGAAGGAGAATCCCAGAAAGAGAGAAAAGCAGAAACTTCAATGACTTTGATTATCTACCTGTTATGGTCTGAATGTTTGTGGCCTGAACATTTCTATGTTCAAACCGAAACACCAAGGTGATTGTATTAGAAAGTGTCATCCTTGGAAAATGATTAGGTTGTGAAACCGCTGCCCTAGTAAATGGGATTAATGTCTTTATAAAAGAGACCCCAAAGAGCTGCCTTGCTCTTTTGCTATGTGAGAACACATAGAAGCAAGGTTATTGGAAGCAAAGAGTGAGATCTTACCAGACATAATCTGCTAGCTTTTCAGGAGCAAAACTGGGAATCTTGGAATTTCCAGATCCCAGAACTGTGGTGGGGGGAAACTTGTTTCTAAATGACCCAATCTAAGGCATCTTGCTATAGCAACAGGAACAGAGTAAGACACTGTACTTTGAATTCACCCTCAATCATTTTGACCACATTTCACATAAGTGACCCACAAAGTAGAACTAGTGCTCGATGGTGAGGGAATTAAGTTACACCTCTTAAAAAATAAATAACAATGAATATGTGGGTGTATTTTTAAATCAATGCTTTATTTGATAATAATTTTACATTTTGAGAAAATTTACAGAATTCTTATATATCCTTGAACTATTTCCTCCTTTATATCTTGGAACATAATAAATTTTTTTTTAGTTCATTTTATTCTGTATTCTTACCTGAAAAAATTATTCTAATGGAAAAAAATATTGTTAAATACTCTTAATTGCACTTTTATATATAAATCCAAAGAAAATGAAATTAATAATTCAAAGAGATAGCTGCACTGCCATGTTCATTGTAGGATTGCCAAGACATAGAATATATGTACTATATGTGTGTGTGTGTGTGTGTGTGTGTGTGTATACACAAAAGCCAAGATATATTCCATATTCATGTACAAAAGAAGGAGATTCTACCATTTGTGACAAGATGGATGAACCTAGAGGACATTATACTAAATAAAATAAGCAAGACAAAGAAAGATTAACATGGTATGATCTCACTTACATGTGATATCTTAAAACACTGAACTTATAGAAGCAGAGACTAGAATGTTGGTCACCAGTGGCTGGGGGATAGATGGAATGGGAAGATGTTGGCCAAAGGGCATACATTTTCAGTTATAAGATAAATAAGTACTGAGAGTTTATTGTACACATGATGTCTATGATTAATAATGCAGTAGTGTTTACTTATGATTTGAAGAAAAGTCAGATTTTAAGTGTCTTCATCTCACACACATATAAGTATGGACAGTGATGAGTGTATTTATTAATTAGATTGTGGTCATTATAGAAAAATATAGACATATATCAAACCATCAATTGTATACTTTGAATGTATATACAATATTTATTTGTCAATTATATCTCAATTAACCTAGAGAAAAGAAAAGAAAGGCTAATGTATATAACAATATTAATTAAAATATTGTTTATTGTATATTGGGATGCACTGTGGATAAAATAAAGCATTCAATAAATATGAGTTGATCAGCAAAACATATATATTTTAATAAAAAATAAAGTGCCATTTCTTAAATATTTTTGAGTCAATCCCAGAAGTACTTATCACAATATTTGTGTTTTTAAAGGATAACTATAAGAAAAAATAATTAATTAATTAATTATAAGAGAAAAAGAATTAAAATGTGAAATGATGTTTTATTGGCTCAAATTAAAAATAATTTATAACACTAAAGAGAAGATAAGTTATTTCTGCTATTACAACACTGGAAACTCCGGTAGGATTACCAAGTTCAAAACAGAGGCAGTGGCTTTAGTAAATATGGCACTTACAAAAGCTGCAATTGCCTATTAAACACCAGTAGGTAGCCAAATCAGCAGATATATTGAACTACAGTTTCAGAAGGTGAACCACCTGAGACCTTGCTTGACAAGAGATTAAACTATGAGGTCAGGAATTTTAGTACATAGAAATCTAGCTCACCAATTAATTTCATTACCATTTTGATTGTTACACATACTTTTGATTATCCTTGCCCAAGCTGGGATCACTGAAGAAACAAGGATTTTAAATCATGAGACAATATTGTGGTTATTTTCTAATACATACAACTGCATATGGAGTGGTGTTCTCTCTCTCTCTCTCTCTCTCTCTCTCTCTCTCTCTCTCTCTCTCTCTCTCTCTTTTGAGGCAGTGTCTTATTTTATCACCCCAGCTGGAGTGCCAGCCTTGACTTTCCAGGCTCACATGGCCCCCCAACCTCAGCCTCCCTACCACAGGTGTATACAACCACAGCAGATTAATTTTTTAAAAAAAGTTTATCAGAGACAGAGCCTCATTATGTTGCCCAGGCTAGTATTGTTCTCTTTACCTGTCTAGACTTTATTATTTAATTTAAACATGAGAGTCTAAAATTAAATATATATATATATATTTAACTACTGAAATTCTCTTTTTTTCTCTCTCTTTCTTTTTTTTTAAATTACAGTCAGATCATACCTCCCCTTTTACAGATAACATTGCTTGAAGGAAGACAGAACTATGCTATTCAGGAATCATGACAAACAGATCATATAGGTACATTACAGTTGAACATTCCCAAAATCTTTATCTCTGACTAAGAAGATCCAAGTTCCTAACTGAGATTTTGGTTTCTCCCCTTTTTTTACCTTTGACTTAAGGTATAACTAAACACAATACAAACTCACTTTTCTTTCCACAAAAAAAAAAAGTTCTAATACGGAGTCAGTAAAAAGAAAAATTTTTACCGTGGGCTCATTTGCTGATTTGAATGTTAGTGTAAGGAATGAAAGAATGTTAAAATTAGAATTCCAAATGGAAAATTTACATAAGATTACTTAAATATCATGCAAGGATTACTAAGTTAGTTTTCCAAGAATACAAACATAACAAAACATAATGTAATGTAATATTCTTTTTTGGAAATGTCACTGTATTCAAACTGTAAAATAATCATTTTAATTCTCAGTTAATTCATTCAAAAGCACTTTATGTCCTTTCTGGCCTGGGCACTGGGTCTTCACTATTTGTATGTAGTATTATATATACTGTGTTTTGAATGAAATGTACTGACATAATTTAAATGCTGACTATTTTCTCATTGTATCATTTTCTATTCTGTGGATCCTTTGAGATGTAAATTTAGCATTTTGATCTATTATTGGACAAGCTTGACTCCTTTGTTCAGTCAGTCTTATTGAAAATAAGTACTTACATAAATTATAGACTTGCTCTTACTTATTTGTTAACATCTTATATAATTAAAAAAAATTTCTTTTATTTAAACTAGATGAGTTACTTTTTTTTAGGTAACTAATCTTCAAACCAAAAAAGGACACAATGTACCAGAATATCTGGGACACATTTAAAGTAATGTCTAGAGGGAAATTTGTAGCACTAAATGCCAACATGAGAAGCAAGGAAAGATCTAAAATCAAATCAATTGTCACAACTAAAAGAACTAGAGGAGCAAGATCAAACAAATTCAAAACCTAGCAGAAGACAAGGAATAACTAAGATCAGAGCAGAACTGAAGGAGATGGAGTCACAAAAATCCCTTCAAAAAGTCAATGAATCTAGGAGCTAGTTTTCTGAAAAGACCAATAAAATATGTAGACTGCTGGCCAGACTAATAAAAAAGAAAAGAGAGAAGAATTGAATAGATGCAATAAAAAAATGATAAAGGGGATATCACCACTGATTCCACGGAAATACAAACTACCATCAGAGATTACTACAAACAACTCTATACACATGAACCAGTATATTTAGAAAAAATAGATAAATTCCTGGATACTTACACCTTCCCAAGACTAAACCAGGAAGAATGTTGAATCCCTGAATAGACCAATAACAGGGTCTGAAATTGAGGCAGCAATTAATAGCCTGCCAACCAGAAAAAAATCCATGTCCAGATGGGTTCACAGCTGAATTCTACCAGATATACAAAGAGAAGCTGGTACCATTCCTTCTAAAACTATTCCAAACAATTCAAAAAGAGGGAATCCTCCTTAACTCATTTTTTTGTGATCAACATTATCCTGATACCAAAACCTGGCAGAGACACAACTGAAAATGAAAATTTCAGGACAATATCCGTGATGAACATAGATGCAAAAATCTTCAATAAAGTACTGGCAGACTGAATGCAACAGCACATCTAAACGCTTATCTATATGATCAAGTAGGCTTCATCCTGGCAATGAAAGACAGGTTCAACATACACAAATCTATAAACGTAATTCATCATATAAATAGAACCAAAGACAAAAATGACATGATTATATCCATAGATGCAGAGAAGGCCTTTGACAAAATTCAACGGCTCTTTATGCCAAAAACTCTCAATAAACTAGGTATTGATGGAATGTATCTCAAAATAATAAAAGCTATTTACAACAAACCCACAACAATATCATACCTAATGGGCAAAAATTGGAAGTATTCCCTTTGAAAACTGGCACTAGACAAGGGTGCCCTCTCTCATAATTCCTATTTAACATAGTATTGGAAGTTCTATCCAGAACAATCGGGCAACAAAAAGAAATAAAGGATATTTAATTATGAAAAGAGGAAGTCAAATTGTCTCTATTTGCAGATAATATGATTGTATATTTAGAAGACCCCATTGTCTCAACCCAAAATCCCCTTAAGATGATAAGCAACTTCAGCAAAATCTCAGGATACAAAATCAATGTGTAGAAATCACAAGCATTCTTATACACCAACAACAGACAAATAGAGGGTAAAATTATGAACAAACTCCCATTCACGATTGTTACAAATAGAATAAAATACCTAGGAATACAACTAACAAAGGACATGAAGGACTTCAAGGAGAACTACAAACCACTTCTCAAGGAAATAAGAGAGGACACAAACAGATGGAAAAACACTCTATGTTCATGGTTAGAAAGAATCAATATTGTGAATATGGTCATACTGCCCAAGTAATTTATAGATTCAATGCTATCCCCATCAAGTTACCATTGACCTTCAGAGAACTGGAAAAACCACCTTAAACTTCATATGGAACCAAAAAAGAACTGACATAACCAAGACAATCCTAAACAAAAAGAACAAAGCTAGAGGCATCATGCTACCAGACTTCAACTATTCTACAAGGCTACAGTAATCAAAGCAGCATGATACTGGTACGAAAACAGACATATAGGCCAATGGAACAGAGCAGAGGCCTCAGAAGTAATGCCACACATCTACAACCATCTGATCTTTGAGAAACCTGACAAAAACCAAGCAACGGGGAAATCTTTCCCTGTTTAATAAATGGCTTTGGGAAAACTGGTTAGGCATGTGCCAAAATCTGAAACTGAACCCCTTCATTACACCTTCTACAAAATTTACTCCAGATTGATTAAAGATTCGAATACAAGACCTAACACCATAAAAACCCTAGAAGAAAACATAGGCAATACCATTCAGGACATAGGCATAGGCAAGGACTTCATGACCAAAACACCAAAAGCATTGGCAACAAAAGCCAAAATAGACAAAAGGGATCTAATTAAACTTAAGAGCTTCCGCACAGCAAAAGAAACAATCATTAGAGTGAACTGGCAACCAACAGAACAGGAAAAAAATGTCAAGTCCCCATTTGACAAAGGGCTAATATCCAGAATCTACAAAAAAACTAAAACAAAATTACAAGAAAGATAAAAACGATCAAAAAGTGGGCAAACTATATGAACAGATACTTTTGAAAAGAAGACATTTATGTGGCCAATGAAGATTTGAATAAATATTCATCACCACTGGTCACTTGAGAAATTCAAATCAAAACCACACTGAGCTACCATGTGAAGCCAGTTAGAATGGTGATCATTAAAAAATCTGAAGAACACAGATGCTGGAGAGGATGTGGAGAAATAGGAACACTTTTACATTGTTGGTGGGAGTGTAAATTAGTTCAACCATTGTGGAAGACAGTGAGGCAATTCCTCAAGGATCTAGAAATAGAAATAGCATTTGACTCAGCAATCCCATTACTGAGTACATACCCAAAGGATTATAAATCGTTCTATTATAGACACATGCACACGTTATGTCCATTGAGGCACTGTTTACAATTGCAAAGACTTGGAAACAATGCAAAGGCCCATCAATGATAGACTGGATAAAGAAAATGTGGCATATATACACCATGGAATACAATGCAGCCATATAAAGGATGAGTTCATGTCCTTTGCAGGGACATGGATGAAGCTGAAAACCATCATTCTCAGCAAACTGCCACAAGAAAGAAAACCAAACACCACATGTTCTCACTCATAAGTGGGTGTTGAACAATGAGAACACGTGGACACAGAGAGGGGAACATCACACACTGGTGTCTGTTGCGGGGAGGGGGGCTAAGGGAGGGACAGCTGGGTGTGGGGAGATTGGGGAGGAATAATATTAGGTGAAATACTTAATGTAGGTGATGGGTGGATGGAGGCAGCAAACCACCATGGCATGTGTATACCGATGTAACAATTCTGAATGATCTGCACATGTACTCCAGAACTTATAGAATAATATAAAAAAGGAAGCATGCACCACACTATATGCCTTGAAGTAACTATTTGCCTTCTTGTCTCCAAGAAGCCATTTGTTCTCTTTTGTCCAAACAGATGTACCAGATTCAATCCACCAGTCTTTAGTTCTACAGCAGATCTCCCTTGATGGAATCATCAATACAAAAACTAGTCATTATTCTCCAAAGGCTTCCACTATAGAATTTTTGACTTGTTCCCTTTATCATGACTTTAAATGTTCCCTTTATACATGACTTTAAATTTTTTGAGGACAGAGACCCTTTCTGATTGATCATTTTACTCCAATGGTCTAAAATGTTCCAGGAATATGATAAATAGTAATTCAAGATTATGAAATGCTTGGTAATAATTATAATTATATATGTCAAAATTTAGTTACTATATTTAAAATACAGAAAATTAATTATTCTAATTAATGTTAATTAAATCATTTTGAATAATTTCTGCCTTACACTTTTACTAAGAGTGTAAGAAAAAAAACACAAGCATCAAATGATTTGAGACATGCTTATAATTTTATCTATTCATCTGAGAATGTTCTCCTTAATGAATTATGCCATTTTGTTTAATTTTATTATTATCTAGAAATAATAGGAGAACTTCTAGGCATCTTACACATCTTTAATTGCTACTTATTTTGTACCTAGACCATTCTAGTCTCTTGAAGTATATATTTATAATATTTATGCTCTACCAAAACATTCCAATCCAATTTATTTTTTCTTTTAGACAGGGGCTTGCACTGTTGCCCAGACTGGAATGCAGTTATGTGACCTCAGCTCACCACAACCTTCACCACCTGTATTCCAGCAATTCTCCTGCCTCAGCCTCTTGAGTAGCTGGGATTACAGGCATGCAACCACACCAAGCTAAAGTTTATACTTTCAGTAGAGACAGGTTTTCATCCTTTTCGCCAGGCTGGGCTGGAACTCCTTACCTCAAGTGATCTATATTCTTTGGACTCCCAGTGTTGGGACTACAGGCATGAGTCACCACACCTGGCTCCAACCCAGATTTTTAAGGCTCTCCCAAGGATAATTTCCTTAAAGCACAAATTATTTTATGTCTGTTGATTAAAATTCTTTTATGAATTTCTCCAGTTTTCAGAATAAAAAATAAAATATTATATTTTAGTTTTCTTTTCTTTTCTTTTATTTTTTTTAATTTTTATTGCATTATAGGTTTTGGGGTACATGTGCAGAACGTGCAAGATAGTTGCATAGGTACACACATGGCAGTGTGTTTTGCTGCCTTCTTCCCCTTCACCCACACTTGGTATTCATCCCCAGGCTATCCCCCCCCAGCCCCCCCCCCCGCTGTCCCTCCCCCATTTCCCCCAACAGTCCCCAGTGTATAGTAGACCGCCTCTCTGTGTCCATGTGTTCTCATTTTTCTCACCCACCTATGAGTGAGTATATGCGGTATTTCTTTTTCTGTTCTTGTGTCAGTTTTATTTTCAAAAGAAGCAAAATTCTTAATGTAATCGTGGCTGTTTAAGCTTTCGTCTCTTCTTGTTAGTCACCTAAATATGCCTGTATGCTTTAGTCAATCTGGAAATTCCCTTACGACTTTTCATACTGTATTACCCTCTACTTGTAATGCACTCCTGCTGAAGTAAACTCTCCTCTTCTGCTACATATCACGCCTTTATAACTCTCCTACTTTATGTAACAGAATACTTTGCTTTCCTAGCCTTCCTTTGTACCATAATCTTATGGTTAGTACAGAATTTATCAAATTGAATTGAATTTGTCTTTTTTATTTTATGAGTCCACTATAATATGGTGAATGGAAGAAATTGAATGCATATTTTTAGTTTTACTTTTGTTCATTTCTGTGTTTCTGCTCCTAGGACATATCAATTAGATTAAATTTACCATTTATCTAGTAAAATACTTAAGCATTAAGAGAAATTTTGACTTTGCCTTACAATTCACATTTTTGAAATTGTTCCACATTCAAATGAATTTCATAATTCTCTCAACAATTCTTACATCTAAGTGCTACTCATTCCAGGCTTCAATAGATCCACATGCATTTCAGATAAAATACGTGTAATATTATTCCTTTACCTATGCAGAAGATTGAATCTTGCAATCACTTTTGAAAAAGGAAAAAAAATAAGTTGGGTGAATAAAAGTATGTTATTTAAATATCAATAAGCAGAAATAACTTTCTCTTTGAGTCTTTTCTTTATAATATTTTATTGCATTAAATATCAAAAATTACTAGTTACAGTCAAAATTTACATATGAATCAATTGTGTCTTAAGAAAAATGTTCATAACACACATATTCAACAGTTTTTTTTTTTTTTTTTTTTTTGAGATGGAGTTTCGCTCTTGTTACCCAGGCTGGAGTGCAATGGCGCAATCTCGGCTCACCACAACCTCCACCTCCTGGGTTCAGGCAATTCTCCTGCCTCAGCCTCCTGAGTAGCTGGGGTTACACAACAGATATGTTTATATAAAACTCTTCCTGTAAAGTATTAATTAATTGCAAATATGCTGTCAGATTTTTTTACAATATTCTACACTATAAATTCAAGCACATCTAACTGGTTTTAAGGTACAAAATGGTCATTCAATTTAAAATGCCATATCTAAAGTTTTCATTATAATTGTAGTAGCAGAATTTTAGTTTCTGCTCTATGCCAAGTCTTTAAAATCTGTCAATTGAATTCATCACAGTAGATCACAAAGCATAATCTTCTCAATTATTGTCTTTATCTCTGAGGCTAAGGACAGGGTGTTTCATGTCCCATTTATTCTCTTGTTGAACATTTGTTTTAGGTGGTTTATATTTCTGCTTCATGTATTGTTAATTTATTCTCCTTTCTTTTTTTTGACACTGAAGCTATGGACATTAGTCCTGTCATGGCAGTTCTGTGTTTCCATTTTTTAACACATTGAAAAAGACATACAAAATTTATTTTAATGTGCGTAGCATGGGGAAATCACAGGAGAATGATTACCCAATAACCTAATGGGAAACAGAAGCTTATATAGCCCCTTATATAGGGAATAAGGAGATGGGAATGGAGGCAATTCTTTTGAGGGCTAGCAAATGATTATTAAGACAAGTGAAGGGACAGAAATTAACTTGTAAATGATTCTTATTGGAATTTGAATAAGAGATGGACATAGTTTTGTTTAAAGGTCCTTCCAGGTGTGGTTGCATTCCTCAGTATGCTTTTTTCTTCTTTGAGACAGGGTCACCCTCTGTCACCAAGGCTGGAGTGCAGTGGCACAATCATGTCTCACTCCAGCCTCTACCTCCAGGCTCACGCTATCCTCCTGGCTCAGCCTCCTCAGTAGCTGAGACTGCAGGTGTGCGTCATCATTCTCAGCTAATTTTGTTTTTGTTCATTTTATTTTGTTTTGTAGAAACAGAGTTTCACCATGTTGTCCAGGGTAGTCGCAAACTTCTGGGCTCATCCGCTCACTTCAGGACTCCCAAAGTGCTGGGATTGTCAGAGGTGTTTGAACCAGACCAACTTTTCTTGAACAGGGGATGGGTAAAAAAAAAGGCTGAGACCTACTGGGCTGCATTTTTAGGAGGTTAGGCATTGCTAGTCACATTATACTATAGAAGGTCAGCATAAGATACAATCATAAAGACACTGCTAATAAAACAGAATTCACTAAAGAAGCCAATCCAAACCCACCAAAACCAAGATAATGATGAAAGTGACCTCTGCTCATCCTCATTGCTTATTATTTGGTAGTTATAATATGTTAGTATGCTAAAGGACTCTGCCACCAGTGACATGACAGTTTACAAATGCCCTGGGAATATCCAGGAGTTATGCAACATTTTTCCTTTCAAAAACTTGACTAGAAATTTCATTTGTGAAAATATGCCCTCAGCTGACAGTATGCTATGTAGACTAAAATGAGGATGACAAAGAATCCTCAGTTCTGGGAATTGCCCGCATCTTTTCCAGAAAAGTCACGAATAATGTACCACTTGTTTAGCACATAATTCAGAAATAACTATTAAAAATAGCCAACCAGCGGCCCTCAGTGCTGCTCTATGTAGTTGCCATTCTTTTGGATTTTTACTTTACAAACTTGCCTTCACTTTATTCTGTAGACTGGGCCCAATTTCTTTCTTATGCCATATCCAAGAACCCTCTCTTGAAATCTGGATCTGGATCCCTTTGGGGTAATAGGATTACAGACATGAGCGACCACACCTGCCTGGTTAGTGTTGTTGTTGTTGTTGTTTGTCATAGACAATGAGAGTTGAGGGAGGTGATCGGTGATTAAAGGTAATTTTGATGTTTTTGAAAAGAAGCTTCCTTGGTCCGTTAAGCAAATTCCAGAGTGATTCTCCCTCTGTGTGATTGCCTCTCTGGCCACAAGAGAATGTTAGAGGGACCTTGAGTGTTAGGCGGCCTTTAAAGCCTCTCTAGCATATCAAAGAGCTAGGCTTTGTGGTGTTACTTTCTGAGCCCCAATATTTTTCTTTTCTAAAACTTGACTAGAAATTTCATTTGTGAATGCATGCCCTTAGCTGACAGACAAAACGGCTAACTGTGGTGCTCAAACTTAAAACAGAACCACTTCATGACTGGGCAAGAGAGGGGTCATGTCCTCTATGTTCTCAGAAGAATGCTGTGAAAGTGTCACAAACCTCCTTTTCTACAATCATATCAAACAAGTTCCTGTTGTTGGTGTCAAGACCGATTGCGGTCCAACGTGATTAAATGAGTCTTCCATTTCTGGGAACAAGTCAGTTCAATTAAACAATTTTATCTAATCAGGAAATAAAATTGCAGATTAAGAATCTCAAAAGTAGGACTCTATAGATAACAGAGAAACACAGATTTTTAATAAAAAGCATTTTTATAGAAATAGAAGAAAAACAGAGGCTCATGTTTGGAGTAGTCTATAAATTGATTTTTTAGGGGAGCCTTTGAGGCATCTTATAGTGAGTAGGAAGTGGCAATCTGACAAATGTTTCTGGATTCTAGTTCAAATCAGGTATTCTAGTGAACTTTCTAAGTAGTTCAGACATCAACAGACTTTTTATATATAAGTTGCTATCGTGATTTCTTTCAAAGTTTATAACAAGTTTTCTAGCTTCAGCTTGTAGAATTTGAAGAAAATCACATTTTTAATTTCTAGTAATTTTAAATCAAGAGTGAAAAAATATTTGGAGATGTGAGTCTAGAGAGTCATAGTCATGTAATTTAGGGAATTAAATTTTAGGAATCAGTCCAGATAATAGAAAAATCTCAAAAGCAAATGGACAGGACCTGAATTTAATAATGGTCATACTATGTTTTCTTCTGAAATATTTTTTCTCTTAATTTTCTCATCTCTATTAAACAAAAATCATGATGAAAGTAATTTATTTGCAAAATATGTTTTTAAAATCTATATTTTTTTCTCCTTTTTTTCTCTCAATTTTTATTTGCAGTTTACTCAAAAGGTAAGTGAAAAAAATCTTTACTATTGTGTTAATATTACACAAAAATCTTGTTCAAAAGAGAAAATCAAATTTTAACTCTGCATTAGTGTATGTTAAGGTTTAATTTTAAAATCTGTATGATAAATTTATTAAATTTTCGTTGGGTTAACCATACAAAATTTTGAAGTATTCTTTGTCCTTTAACTTTCTATACCTATTTAGTTCTATCTACATTATTTTTTCTTTCTTTGAAACAGTTTTTAAATAACCTCTAATCTAGACAAAATTAATTTTCCTTTCATGAAAGCCCAAACTTTATATCTTTTTAATAACTTTTCTTATTTAAAAAAAGTCCTAACATTTTAATATACTCTGTATACAAAATTATTTGTTTAGATCTATTAGTTTTAATTATATATATGATTATAATTTTAACTATTTTAATCATAATTTTCAGTGAAAACCTAGAAAGTAATCAGTTTTAATTGTTACGTACTAGATGCAAGAAGAAAGAGCTTGAAGACAATGCCTGAAAAATGAACACCTCACAGCATGGACAGGAGGCAGAGCTGGGCCAGGGAGGCTTGGTAAATGTTGAGCTCGGGTCTGCCCTGTAACTCTCGGCCAAGGTACTGTAAACACAGTATGTCTGGAGGCCTTGTCACGGCCACATGTCTAGAAACCAGAATCTACAGGCTCAAAATCAGACATACTCTCACAGATAAATCAAGGAAGTATTAAAAATATCAGAGAAGAAACAGTTTTATAACAGCAAAACATAGAGTAGAGATAGTATAAATCTGCCTGACCAGAATATCTAAGCAAAAATATCTAAAATTCCAAAGACATTTTTAATTTATTTTACCAACAATTTTAAAACTAGCTTTACTTATCAAATATTGCTAAAGTCATGTGAACTTGAAAAGCAATTTGGGTTAGTTATTCAATTTATTAGTGCTCATTTATTTATAAGTCCATTTGGTACAACAAACACAAAATGCAAAGACGTACACATATACACATAGAAATAAACACAAACATAAATAGTATATAACTTTGACTTTTAAAACTTTTCCCACGAGACAGGTAAAATTCACAAGTTTAAAAGGGTAGTTGGATTAAACTGTCTCTGTAAATGAAAAAAAGTAAAGTCTATCTGTCCCCCATGGTCAAAACTTTACTAAGCTTCAGATAAAAGATGGAAACAAATTTACATCTCAAAGCACAGAGATAATAATTAAGCTATTTCAGGGATCAGTTTGAGTGTGTTAGATAAATATTGAAAATTGTTGTCAAGGTAATCCAGAAATAATAGAGATTAAACAAAGGATTTTATAAAGAGACCAATTTTTAGTTACATAAATAGGTTTCAATTTAGTCTCCATTTTCAACTTGACCATTGAGTTCAGAGCAAAGCCCATCAATAAACAATGCCAGCAAAACACTTGTTTCCAGGGCCTACTATTTATATATATATATATATATATGAAAAGCAGATGCAGCTGGAAAGCAGAGCACCTGGATCCACACAAATCAAGGATCAAATTTTTATACTAACTCCAGGATCCCCCAGAGCTGAGACAGAACCTCAAGAAAAACGTTGTGGGGCTGGGCTGTGCAATGCTTCCAGAGTGCACTTCTCTGTATGGACATTCTCCCTAGGCTAGGAAGCAATCAGATTTCAATCAGCCTACTTTGTTATTAGCCCATCAACCATGGAAGTCTCATCTTTCAGTGGTGAGTTTTCTCATAGCCCCCAAGTATCCAAACTGTGCTTTGTTATCTAAATGCAAAAGAAGAAATAGAGTAGCATCAGGCAGTAATAATCATTCACTGCACCTGCTGTCAGGGAGTCACATCAAAAACTGCAGTCCTCTCTCCAGTGAGTCACCATCCATTACACACCAAAAGGTCAAGTGCTCTCTCACAGCATGAAGTAATCCCTGGTAACCCCCCAAAGCCAAGAAATCAGAGAACTAAATGCAAAAAAGAGCAGAGCTTTACGCTTTAGGAGAACCTGCCCCTGAATCTTGGGGCTTCATGAGGAAGACAGAAAAGTCCCCAAAAAGGTGACATGTGACACCTTTTTTGTATTCCTTAAGGGGTTTCAGGGCTTTTAGAAGTCCCTTTTAGATTTCTTCATGAGTTATCAAAGATAGCAGAAAAAAAGAAATAGTAGAAGTAAATTGGAGAATAAATATTAGAGAAGCCAATTTGAGAGAGTCAACAAGAACATAAATGTGTCAAGTAGACATCTAAGGACTTCAAAATTAGAATTATCAGAAAGTTAAAATAATTTAAAAATTGACTTGCAATTAAAAGACTTAGAAAATCTGTATAATAAACAAGTTCTTATAAAGTAAGAAAACTTTAAAATTAAATAAAATGTTACTATTATTACTTGAAAATAATTACATTTAAAACCTAATTTATGCATTTTAAGCTATTATAAAAAACACTCCTCTAAATATTCTCATACGTATATATGTATATTTGTAAAATATAGTCTCAAATATATATATAATATATATATACACATATATATTAGGTATTTAAATGTTTAAATACCTAAAAGTAGCATATCCTTGGTTCTGTGTTAGTTTTACACACAATTAAAAATTGGCTAACTTTTCTTCAAACTGATTGTGCAATTTTGCATTGTCACTACTAATATATGAGTTTCAGGACTACACAGCTGCATCAACATTTTGCAATATTAGCCTTTTTAATACTGGTCATTCTCATTGGTATGTCTTGATACATTTTCATATATTATTGTTTACTAACAGGTGACTAAATAAATTTTGGAATGTCAGCAATAGCAAAACAGAAACTATTCCTACTGTGGCACAGGTAAGTCTCAAAAACAACATATTAATGAAAGAAGCAAACACAGAGTGAATGTAGTTTGAGTCCATGTACATGAAATTCTAGAAAATGCAAAAGGGCAGATCAATGGTTTTCCGAATTGAAAAGTTGATGGCAAATTGAATGAACAGAACCCTGATGAAAATGTTTGATAATATGAATATTCTCTTTTTTGAGATGAAGTTTTGTTCTTGTTGCCCAGGCTGCAGTGCGATGGCACAACCTTGGCTCACTGCAACCTCCACCTCCCAGGTTCAGGCTATTCTCCTACCTCAGCCTGTAGCTGGGATTACAGGCATGAGCTACCATGACCAACTAATTTTGTATTTTTCTTTTTTTTAGTAGAAACAAGGTTTTACTATGTTGGTCAAGCTGGTCTCAAACTTCTGATCTCATGTGATCCACCTGCCTTGGCCTCCTAAAGTACTGGGATTACAAGCATAAGCCTCTATGCCTGGCCGATAATATAAATATTCTATGTCATGTTTGTTGTGGGGCTGACTTAGGGGCAAGAATCAACAACTTATATAATCTAAATAGCTAGCATATTTTGTACATAAATAATGTTTCAATAAACATTATTTAACATATTTTGAAAAATTAAATATGAGATGATAGATAAATATCATAGTTAAAAGAAAATGAGTAAAGTGGAAGGTAGATTTTTATAAAATATTCAGACAAATGTACAGGATTAAAAGATATTAAAGAGAAGTAATAAAGATATAAGGAAGCTAATTGAGGTGAACTAATATAGATAGATAGATAGATAGATAGATAGATAGATAGATAGATAGATAGATTTAGATTTTTAAAATAGAGAATAGAGAAGAAATACTGTTTAAAGAGATAATTGATACTTTTAGAAAAATCAAACGAAAAATTCTTAGAAATAGATAACACAGGTAAAAGTAGGATAAACATAATTCAGTTTGCACAAGATACTATTCAACACATAATTATTAATACAAAGAATTCAAAATATAATAAAACTTTCTTAAATGAAAGTTTATCATTTACCATATCTTAAATGAGAGATAATCAAAGACAATACTATTGATAGCATTCTTTTCAAAGTTTTAAAGAAATATGTAAACACATAGTTAAATCTGTGACTACATTGACTGGATAAATAAGAATGATATCTTATTTACTTTATCCAAAATATGTAATATTAAAATTTTAGGTAGAAATAACAGGCATAGTCCTGATGCAGTGTCTCATGCCTGTAATCCCAGCACTTTAAGAGGCTGAGGCAGGCAGATCACCTAAGGAATTTGATACCAGCCTGGCCAACATGGCAAAACCCCATCTCTATTAAAAATTGCAAAAATTAGCCAGGCATTGTGGCTGTAATCCCAGCTACTCAGGAGGCTGATGCAGAAGAATTGCTTGAACCTGGAAGATGCAGATTGCAGTTTGTTAAAAATATGCCATTGCACTCCAGCCTGGGCGACAGAGGAAGAATCCATCTCAAAAAAAAAATTAAGTTAAAAATAATAAAAAGACAGGCAAATCAGTTATGGAAGGGATAATTGGTACCTTCTACAACCATATTAATATATAGCAATCAAGTTAAAAGGAGGTAATTAGAGTGCGCCACAGTATAATATGCCTGGTATTCTCAGAAGAAGAGAAAATTAGGGCAGAGACACAAATGGAAGATGGTGTTAAGATGCAGGGAGAGATGACTATCTGTAAGCCAAGGAGAGAGGCCTGGAAGAGATTTTTCTTTTACAATCCTCAGAAGGAATGAAGCGGGTGACATTCTGATCTTAATCTTCTATCCCTTAACAGTATGGAAAAATAAATTTGTATTGTTTAAGCCACCCAGTATGTGATACCTTAATCTTGAAGCCCTAGCAAATCCAGATGATAATCAGGTTTAAAAGGATGTACATTTGTAATGTTAATGAGCGATCTATAAATGTGTGATTAATTTTATCTTTCTTTTATTAAACATTTATTTTTAACTTTTAGGGATGAGCACTAAAATGTTAAAAATACAGTGTATATTTTACAAACCAGTGTAGGAAAAATATGCATATGGTTAAGTCAAAATGAAGTAAGAGAAATAATAAGAGTCAATGAATCATGATGAAAAGTTTAAAATGCTATAAATAATCACAAATTTAACATTAATCAACAAATTTATGTGAGTTTTCTGTATTCATGTGAAATTACATGAAAATTTTCAAAATAAATAAAGCGAACTAAAATATATTGTGCAAATGGGTATTGAAAACTCCATAATGTTATGACTTATCAGACCACAGTCCAGATTTACTAGATCAGGCAAGCAAAAATCGATTTAAATATATCATCTTAAATACATAATTTAAAAGTTCAATTTGATAATTGAAGAATGCATATTTGACTATTATTCAGGTATAGAGTAAATTTCAATTACTTTAAAGCAACAGAGAAGGTATCTCTGACTGTAATTAAATCTAATTATGAAACTATAAAAAAGACCAGATTTTAAAATAGTGTGTAATTTAGATATTTTCCTTTTTCTCTCTAGCAATCACAGAAAACAAGAAAGAAATATAAAATCATCACAAATTCCTAATTTAATCTTGACATGGAAGTACTTTAAAGCATAAACAAAGTTCAAGAGTAAACAAAGGTTTCAGCAAGGTGGCTCACACACTTGAAACCAGGAATTCGAGACCAGCCTGTGCAATATGGTAAAGCTCCATAAAAATACAAAAATTAGCCTGGTATGGTAGTACGTGCCTTGTGGCACGCGCCTGTAGTCCCAGCTACTTGGGAGGCTGAGGCACGAGAATCATTTTAACCTGGGAAGCGGAGGTTGCAGATGGCACCACACCTCTCCAACCTGGGTGATAGAGCAAGATTCTGTCTTTAAAAAAAAAAAAAAAAAAGCAAACAAAGGACAGTTACATTGAAAAACATGAAGAGCAAATGCCATGGGTGCAGCTTTCAGGAAAAGCTGAAGAAATAAACCTTCAAAGAATACAGTACATATTATAGTGAGGTACAATTTCCAAAATATTTATTTGTACTAGTAAGAATGTGGTATAGAAATCTTTCTGCACCGTATTCTTTAGAACCAGTTGGTTCCAAATCGCAGAAAATGATAGGCTCTTTCTGTTTAAAGTGTGAGCTGATGATCATTATGTCTTCTTTAGAGAAATGTCTGTTTAGATTCTTCATCTATTTTTTTAATCTGGGTATTTGTTTCCTTGTTATTTAGTTGAGTTACTTACATGTTTGGATATTAGCCCTTTATCAGATATCTGCTTTGCAAATATTTTCTCCCAATCTGTGAAGCTTTCCTACACTCTGTTGTTTCCTTTGCTATGCAGAAGATTTTTAGCCAAAACAATCCCATGTGTCTGTTTTTCCTCTTGTTATGTGAAATAAATGCTCAGCATCTCTAATTAGCAGGGAAATGCAACATGAAACCACAATCAGGCATCACCTCAGACTTGTCAGAATGGCTATTAAAAGGACAAATGATAATGTGTAGGTGAGGACGTGGAGAAAAGGGAACATATTCACACTGTTAGTGGAAATGGAAATCGCCTTGTCTACTTTGAAAAATAATATGGATATTCATCAGAAAGCTAAAAATAAAATTACAATATTATCTAACAATCCCACTACTGGGTATAGATTCAAAGGAACTGAAATTGAAATATTGAAGGTATATCTGAACATCCATGTTTATTTCAGCATTATTCATGATAGCCAATAAATGGAAATAACCTAAGTGCCCATGGACAGATGAGTGAATAAAGGAAATCTGGTATAAATTCACAATGAAATATTATAGCGCCTTAAAAAAAGAAAGAAATTCTGTCATTGGAAACAACATGGATTGACCTGGAGGACATTGTCCTAAGTGAAATAAGTCAAGGACAGCAACACAAATACTGTATAATGTCACTTATATGTGGAATCTACAAAAGTCAGTCTCGTAGAATCAGAGTGGAAAGGTGGTTACCAGAGGCTATGGGAGGAGGCATGCTGGGAAAAGGGAGCTGTTGATCTAAGCACACAGTTTCAAAAGTGCTGAAAGAATGGACTTTTAACCCTCTTACCACAAAAAAAAGTTAGTGAGGTGCTGGATATGTAAATTAGCTTGACTTAATTTTCTACAACATTTATGTAGATTAAAATATCAGCTTATATCCCATAAACATAATTATGTGAATAAATAATAAATATAAATAATAAAAATATAAAAATAAGTAAATAAATAAAACAAAGAGTGTTCTGAGTAGTAAAGTCACCAAGTAGTAACAATCACTAAGGAGATTGTTAGAAATTAAGAGTCAGAAGCTCTGAGCTATACTTACTCATTCCAAATCTACATTGCTGCAGATCATTGAGGGATGTGTATTCCCATTAAATTAGAGAAGCACCGGGATAAATCAAATAAGAATATTCAGAGGCAATTCGCATTTTTGGGAAGCAGGCAGTTTTCATGCATTGTCTTTGGGGTGGGAGTGGAAGAACAAAAGAGAAGGAAGGAAACAGGAAGGGAGGAAGAGAGAGAAAAACAATGCTTAAGTACATTGCTTAACTCCTATATCAGTTATTTGGGGAGTAATAAAGTGTAAACAACTCAGAAACAAAACTGTAAGACAAATGGAAAACACTGGCCTTTCTGAAATTCAATTTTTACATTAATCTTACTGAAGTAGGCTGTGAATACACAATCCGAGTAAACATTTCCTGCTTCTAGAATAAATAATTTAAAAATAGAAAGAAAACAAAGGATCTATATAAAGATACTATTTTAAAGTGTAAAATCAACATGCAAAATAAACAATAGTTGAAGAGCACTCAGAATAAATAGATAAAAACTATATATTACAACATGAACAAAACAAGCATTGGAATATTTACCACTGTGAAACAAAGCACCACAATCAATACCAAGAGCACAAGGAAGATAAAGGATGTGAAAACGAATAGAAGGTGATGAAATGTAAGGCAGTTTGAAATCAGAAAACAAATAGAATTAAAGAAGAAAATACCAAAGTAAGGTCAAGAACAAAATGAACAGAGATAACAATACGGGACACTGAAGACAATTGTGAGAAGCGTAATGAAATAAATGTAAAAGTTGGTAATGGAAGAAAGACAAGGATCAATCTGCATTTGAAATGAATGAAGAAGAAAATCAAATAATAGAGGAATTTTCCTGATAACAGATTTAGAAGTAAACAATAAATATTACATTGGATTACAGGAAAACAATGACTATCCTGACTTCACTCAGGACAGTCAACAACAAAATAATCCTCTTACATGTTAAATAATATTATGATTCCAATAAGCATCCAGACCACAATATCCACCTGTTTTTAAGCATGTGTAGGGAAAAGCAGGATTATTAGCTACAAATCCCTAGTGGATTCTCTTAAGTTTACCTGCCAATTAGCTACCTGTGTATAGGAACTGCAGCCCCCACTAGGAAAGGATCTATGTACAGTTCCTGTAGAAAGAGTGGCTACCCCTCTCCAGGAGGAAGAGTTACACACAATATTAACTTTCTGAGAGTAGGGCATGTGGAGTTCCTGTAAACTCCCATGAGCTCAAATTGCTTGATGCCGAAGTAATTGAACTACCACTAACTCTCAAACTTATGCCCACAATCTCTCCACACAAAAAGGAGAGATGGTGGAGAGGAAAAAATGCGTTAAAGGGAACAAAAAACTTTGCCCAACATTGAAAATATATTAACCCAAACAATATTCGAAGGTATATTCATCAATTATGATATCAAATACAAACAGAAAATCAAGTGGCATTATAATACCCGTTTCATAGAGTTTAAAATATGCAAAGCAGTATAATGTATTATTTATTGAAAATAACATGCATTACAAAATAGATACATAAAGTGTATCAGTTTTCTAGGGCTGCCATAACAAAGTACAGCAGACTGCGTGGCTTAAACAACAGAAATGTATTTATGCTTTTTTTCACAATTCTGTGGGATCAAAGGTCAAGATCAGGTTGTCAGCAAGTCTCTTCCTTCTGAGGAACTTTGAGGAAAGAATATGTTCCAAGTGTCTTTCTTTTTGGCTTTTCGAGAGCTGTCTTCTCCCTATGTTCATTGACATAGTCTCCTCTCTATAAAAATATCTGTGGCCACATTTTCTCTTTTTATAAAAGCCATCTTCCATATTGGATGAATACCCATCCTAATGACTTTATGTTAACTTGATTACCTCTGTGAAGACCTTATCTCCAAATAGAGATAAGGTCACATTGAGAAGTTCTGAGGGTTACAACTTTAATATATAAATTTTGAAAAATACAATTCAGCCTCTTAACATGTTAATAATGAATGTCAACTTCAGGTTAGTTATTAATTTTAGATTTGGAGAATTTTAGCAAGGGGTTAACAGGGTGTGTACAGCTATGTTTTATGTCTTAAGCTGAGTGTTGATTTTTTTAACTCTTCATAATTCTATGTATACCCCAAATTTTTCAGAATAAATTAAAATTAAATAATGCAAAGTTTAGACAAAATATTAGGATTTGGGTCAAGTTCTCTGTTTCAATCCCATAAAAACATTTTTTAAAATTAATAAAAGCCAGGAAACTCCATGTACCAGAAGAAAGTTTATACCTAAAACAGAGTGAAAAATTTTAGGACCATTAAATCTGAATGACAACGCCATACAGAAACTCAATTTTTTTAGGATGCTGGATTTTGGGGAGCTAGATCTTCATTTCCTGCTTAAAAGGAGGTGCCACCCAAATATCCTAACTAAATGATACTCGTGCCTGAACATTGTCTGTGCTTTCTTCTGGAATATTTCAAAAGAGAATTCTTTTAGTCTTTGGATATTTTACCTATCGCTCAAGTTACATTTTAGTAAAATTTACTTACTCTGTGAAATAGTAACCACAATATATCTCACTTCCCAACTCCCTCCAAAATAAAAGATTGATTTTACATTTTTACCTGATAGTTCTATTTAATCTTTACTATGCTATAGAAACTGTTCTTATTAGGTAATATGATGATGAATACTTTATAAATCTCCCTCCCAAAATAGGCTATACTCTCCTTGCATGCAACAAGGTAATTTTCATCTTCATCTTCTTATCAAAAAGCTTAGTACCTGTCATTTATACAGAAATTAATACAGGATTGTATTGTGAATAACTGAAAGTGTCATCCCATTTGACATGAATAATAGATTTTATTCTAAATTCTCATTTTTCCTGTGTAGAATTTTCTGATACATTTGTAATGACACTGATATGTCAACTCTCTAGGTGTATCATTTTAATAGATTTTACTTTTACTTCTTGAAATATTTGGAAAGTTGGCTGTCAAATGTACAGCCACAGGGAGTAGCTCTATTAAGCTAATTTTAGATCAGTATCTTAGAACTCAGAATTTATCTAAGCAAGAATATTATACTTAATGTTAAGATTTCTGACTATTTGCAAAAGCTATTCTTCATGTGTGACTGACACTATGCTCAGCAGCAGCTACCAATGTGTGGAACTGTAGAACAATATACAATAACATATATAAACATGGAAGTAAATTTTCAAATCCTGCTTTGTAAGGCCGAGGATCTACTTCTTTCTTTGCAGGATTGAATAAGAGTCTGAATCAGCACTTGGCAGACTCTGGTCACACGAGTGCCTCTAAAGTGTGGACACATTTAACAACATGGGTGACCTAAGCCATGGGCATTAGCAGTGACAGTACTAACAGGCCAGCAAGAGGAGCAACATCAGCAACTAAAACTTTGATATTTATGGTAACAGTAAATTGTTCTAAGATGAGAAGCTGACACTGAGATTTCATATAAAAGTTGGGCTGGGGATGAGGATGCCAAAATTTGGAGAGAAAATTTATTGGCTATGACTTGTGTCACACTCTCTTGGTTTTGTCTCAGTTTAAACATGTCTCTGAGAGCCCTCCAGCTTAGTAAATTGAATTTCATTGATGTACCATTCTAAATGATATCATCTCACACACACAGATACACACAAAAATACTTTAGAATGATAGTGACTACTTTGGAAAACTTTTTAGGTGAACATTTGTTTTTTAAACGTACCTACCTGCCAGTCAGATGAACAGGTGAGAGATTCCCTAAGTTTTTGGTTGCCTGAAAAGCTCTATTTCTCATTTACTTTTAAATAATTTTTTTTTTGGACACAGGATACACAGGATTCTAGACTGGGGTGTGTGTGTGTGTGTGTGTGTGTGTGTGTGTGTGTGTGTGTGTGTGTTTCTTTAACATGTAAAATACTCCATTTTCGTCTAGTTAGCATGGTTTGAGAAGAGAAATTTGATGTAATTCTTAATTTTTTTTCTCTATATCTAAGTCTCCACTCCTCTCTGGCTTTTTCCAAAATTATCTGTCTATCTGGCTTTCTCCCATTTGAATATTATATGCCTAGGTGTAAACTTTTGATATTGGTACCATTTGGCTTTCTCTGAGCTTCCTGGATTTGTGGTTTGGTGTTTCTTATGAATTCTGGACAATTTTCAGCTATTACTATTCAAATACTTCTGCTTTTTTTTTTCCCCCTCTCTCTCTCTCTTGCTTCTTCCTTTGGTATTCTGATGACACACAGACTTTTTATAATTGTCCAACTGGTTTTGGATCTTTGTTTCTATTATATTATGTCTCTTTTTTTTTTTTTTTTTTTGAGACAGAGTCTTGCTCTTTCACCTAGGGTGGAGTTCAGTAGTGCGATCTTGGCTCACTGCAATCTTCACCTCCTGGGTTCCAGCGATTCTCCTGCCTCAGCCTCCTGAGTACCTTGGATTAGAGGCATGCACCACCACTCCCCACTCCTAGCTAATTTTTATATTTTCAGTAGAGATGGGGTTTCACCCTGTTGGTCAAGCTGGACTCAAACTTCTGGTCTCAAGTGATCTGTCCACCTCAGCCTCCCAAAGGGCTGGGATCTCTATTGATATACTTTCAAAATCACTGAATTTTTCCTTAGCTGTGTCTAGTACACTGATAGAATGGATTAAAGGACTTTATTTCTGTTACACTTTTTTTTTTTTCAGAATTATGATACTTCCTTTTGCTTACTTCTAGGGTTTCAATCTCATTATCTTCTTGCTTATAATCCCCATCTGCTTTTGTATCTTGTTCATGTTTTTCAGTGGAATCCTTAATGTATTAGTAGTAATTATTTTAAATTGACAGTCTTATAATCCTAAAATCTGTAGCACATATGAGTCTGGATTTCATATTTGCCTTGTTTCTTCAGATTATGTGTTTGCCTTTTAGCACGTCTTGTAATTTTTTTTTTTTTTTTTAACTGAGTTTCACACTGTCACCCAGGCTGGAATGCAGTGGCACCATCTTGGCTCATTGCAACCCCCACCTCCCAGGTTCAAGCAATTTTCCTCCCTCAGTTTCCCATGTAGCTAGGATTACAGGAACCCACACCACACCTTGCTAATTTTTTGTATTTTCAGTAGTGACTGGGTTTCTCTATGTTGGCCAGACTGGTCTCAAACTCCTGACCTCCTGATCCGCCTACCTTGGCCTCCCAGAATGCTGGGATTACAGGCAGGAGCCACCGCCCCTGGCCTGTTGCAATTGAAAGCCAGACAACCTGTGTCATGTAGTAGGAATAGACACAAATAGATCTTTATCGGGCTAAAGTTAGGCTGCATTTAATCTTTGCTGTAGCCCTATGTAGCTGTAGCTACCAATAGTTTTTATTTCCTTTGGCTTACTTGTTTTTGTTTCCCTTATTGTCTTTGGGCTTCCCTAGAAACTCATTATATAAAGTTTGTGTCTTGTAGCTCTCACAATTATAACCCACTCTTACACAGGAACCCTGTTGATGTGCTATTAGGTATTAAGGAGAATAAGCATTTATCTTATTATTAAATCTCCCTCTCTTTCCCTCTCTCTTTCTCTGTAACTGTGTCAGAATCCCTGAGCTATATCTTCAAATATCTGAGACAGGAATGCTGTATGGGGCTCCAGTTGTCTTATGATCCTCCTTTTAGGCGTGATAAGGCTCTCGTAAGGTAATTTTTCTTAATATAAGGCACTTGTTAAGAATAACAAGCATTCTGGGAGTACTTACGGTTTCCAAGGTAGAAATAACTCCTACTACCCAAGGGTAGAGAATATTTTCCTTCATTCTTCACTGTGGGTACCTGGTGAAACTCTTGGAGGTAAAACTCACAAAAGTATTTCCTCCTAACCTCTTCTAACACAGAGCTTTCAGCAGTTTGTTTACATACAACAATTTGTGGATTAAGTTTTCCTATTTTTTCTTGTTTCTGCAGTCTCTGCTCCCAATGAACTGTGATTTTCTGCTTCTGTCTGACACTAATTTTCAAGAGAGTGATTTACCTCATATGTCAATTCTCTAATGGATCTAAGAAAAATTTTTGAATTTTAAGTTCATCTTTTTCTCGTCAGGTAGACTGGAATGACAACTTTCAAATTCATTAAATGACATAGTGGAAAACAGAAATTAAATTTGTCTATTTCTATAAGAATTTTTGCATCTATATTCAGGAGGCATATTGGTAATAAGGCTGATTCAATTAATGTTCTTATTATGTTTGCATGAAAAAGACAAAGCTTCCAGAAAAGTTGTAATTTTGTGAAAACAAACAGGTCATTTGGACATGATTTATCAAAAACTGTAAATATTTCCAATAGATCGCAGTCTATTCAAAATATTCATTAAGCACTATTCACAATACCCAAGTTATAGAAACAACCTAAGTGTCAGTGAACAAATAAAGAAAAGGTGATACACACACACACACACACACACACAAAATGGAATATTATCCAGTCTTAAGAAAAAGAGATTCCGTCATTTGCTCCAACATGGATGAACCTGGAGGATGTTATGCTAAGTAAAATAAATCAGGCACAGAAAAAAATGCATGATCACATTTATGTGTCGAATTATTTTTCACGTTCATATATAAGGAAATAGAGAATAAAACTGTGATTGTCAGTGGCAATGGCAGGGGCTGAAGGGAGGACATGAAGATGTTTGTCAAAAAATATCAATCAATCAAGTAACAGATACATAGGATGGACAAGTCTAGAGATTTAATGTACAACATGAGGACTATTATGAAAATTGTATTTGAGATTTTTGTTAAATGAATAGATTTGAGCTATTCATAATGAAAAAGTAATCATATGAAGAGAAATGTGTTATTTTCAATATAGTTATCATTTTATTATTTCTATATATCCCAAGACATCATGTTGAAAACTTCAAATATTTACAATGAAATTTATTTTTTAAAAAAAGAAAGTGCCCATATAATACTTAATATTTTAATTGATTGGAAAATATTTATAAATTGAAGTGATCTTACTGAGTTTATATGGTTTCATAACTCAGTATTTCAGGTAGGGGATCTCTTTTTTTTTTTTTTTTTTTTTTTTTTTTGAGACAGATTCTTACTCTCTCGCCCAGGCTGGAGTGCAGTGGTGCAATCTCTGTTCACTGCAACCTTCACCTCCTGGATTCTAGCTATTCTCCTGCCTCAACAGTAGCTGGGATTATAGGTGTGTGCCACCACCCCTGGCTAATTTTTTTATTTTGTAGAGGCAGAGTTTCACCATGTTGGCCAGGCTGGTCTCAAGTGACTGATAAATAAAATCTTTACCTAATAAGATTCAACTAGATTATTTTGCAAGTTTTGGTTCATTTTCAAGTATTTATTTTAATTAATATGACTAATCTGAAAGGAAACAAAAAGTCTGTGAATATGAATAGTTCAGCTTCTTTATGACTCACATTAAGCCTACAACTTAATGTACTCACATAATTGAATATGCTCATGTTTCTCATTGACTATCAATAAGAAAGTTGAAACAGCATCATTTTTAAGAAGGAATTCATATTGACAGTCCTCTATATAAATCAGATCCAGGTTGAAAATTGTCATGAAGACTATCAACTAGCTGAAATGGCAGTATTTGAAATAATGCGAAATCTTAAACTATACAATGTGGCAGGTACAAAAATAATTCATATAAATCATATGTCATCCTGTAAAAGACCATTCCCCTTCCATATCTCCAGGAGTTCCACTGACAGAAAAAATGCAAGTTGCAGCTTTTTTTTAACCCCTCTTTAGTGTTAGAAATTGTGAATTTAGGCACTTTTACGTAAAACACTCATTTTCCATGTATCTCTCATGGTAATGTATTAATAGATTATACCTTTCAAAGTTAATGGATTAAACAGAATACCACTCAGCTATAAAAGAAAACAAACTATCAATGGACATAACTTCAAGAATTAGTCTTATAATTTTTATACTAAGTCATAGAAAAACAAAGAAAAAATGGAGTATCTACTATATGATTCCCTCTCTATAAAAGTCTGTAAAATTATCATTAATAAATATCGACAAAAAGGAGATTAGTAATTGCCTTGAACCTTGGTGGAGAGTACTGAAGGGGACAGGGAAAATGAGAGGTTATGTTATAAAGGGACTTGTGGGAAAGATTGGGTATAATTGGTATCTTTATTTTCTTCATTAAAAGTTTTTTTAATGAATACCCACACATTCAAAACTCATCAAATTACACACTTTACAGACATGAAGTTTACTGTAAATCACTTATTGTTCAATAAAGCAATATAAATCAAAAATATATTAAAAGTATCAGTGTGTATTCTAGGCAATGGAATCCCAACTTTTATGAAACTTCATAACTGAAATTTCCCTGTGAATCTAAACAGAAACAGAAACTGTGTGATTTAATTAAAGTCATGGATTTCTACTCTGCATCTTCTTAGTTATCCTAAACCCATATATCTATTTGTATATGAGTGCTCTGGGCAAGACCTCAGAGGTTAGAATCAATCTCATTTGAATGATCACAGACCAATTTCTTATTAAAGGTATTTCAGAAACCCAGTGGCATGTATCTACCCATATTCTCTATGAACAATGGCAGCATCAAGTAAACAATGAGATTCTTCAATTTTGAATTTAAAATGTGCCTTATATTTTATGTTTTCAATTATTGTAAATTATTGAAAATAGAAAATGTTTATTAGCATGTAGGCTCACCCCTTATGAAATTTCATAATGTATGCCCCTGAAACATTTCTTTCCATTGCTACAAATTATATCCTGCTGTCTTTCATTACTTAAAGAAAGAGAAATCTATGACTCTTTATTGTCTGTGTTGTGAACTAAACATGGTTTTAAATGATTTATTAGAACTCTCTGTGTAAAATTTCAAACGTTCCTTGTTTGTTGGTTGACCATAACTGAAAACTGAAATAAGTAAGTATTAGGCAAAATAAGGCCTCTCAATGTAACATTAAAGTGAGATATTTTACTATAAGTAAAATCAGATCAGATATCAGAACATACTGCAATTACCAGATATTACTTAATTTGTAAAATGTATAAGATTTAATCTATATCTGCTGTCAGTTATATTTTGGACTATGCCTGCAAATACAATATGTTATGGTAACAGTCAATGTTTTTACTCATCAAAAATAGTCTATAATAAAAAAATAATTTTTAAGGGTTATGTAACAATAGAATTACTTAAGTAAAAAATAACGTGGAGGCTCTGAAAATGTGTTAGCTGACTATTATGCCAAAAAAGAATCCTTTTTTGGGGAGACTTTAACACTCCACTGTCAATATTAGAAAGATCAATGAGACAGAAAATTAACAAGGATATCCAGGACTTGAATGCAGATCTGGACCAAGCATACCTAATAGACATCTACAGAAATTACCCCAAATCCACAGAATATACATTCTTCTCAGCACCATATCACACTCTAAAACTGACCACATAATTGGAAGTCAATCATTGCTCAACAAATGCAAAAGAACAGAAATTATAGCAAACAGTCTCTCAGATCACAGTACAATCAAATTAGAACTCAGGATTAAGAAACTAACTCAGAACTGCACAACTTCATGGAAACTGAACAACTGGCTCTGGAATGACTACTGGATAAATAATGAAATTAAGGAAGAAATAAAGATGTTCTTTAAAACCAATGAGAACAAAGACACAACATACCAGAACTGCTGGGACACACTTAAATCAGTGTGTAGAGGGAAATTTATAGCACTAAATGTCCACATGAGAAGCATGGAAGGATCTAAAACTGACACCTTATTGTCATGATTTAAAAAACTAGAAAAGCAAGATGAAACAAATTCAAAAGCAAACAGAAGACAAGAAATAACTAAGATTAGAGCAGAACTGAAGGAGATAGAGGCACAAAAAAACCCTTCAAAAAATCAGTAAATTCAGGAGATGGTTTTGTGAAAAGATCAACAAAATAGACCACTAGTCAGACTAATAAAAAAGAAAAAAGAGAAGAATTGAATAGATGCAATAAAAAATTATAAAGGGAATATTACTACAGATTCCATGGAAATACAAACTACCATCAGAGATTACTACAAACACCTCTATGCACATAAACCAGTAAATCTAGAAGAAATGGATAAATTCCTGGACACTAATACCCTCCCAAGACTAAACCAGGAAGAGGTTGAATCCCTGAATAAATCAATAACAAGGTCTGAAGTTGAGGCAGCAATTAAAAGCCTACCAACCAAAATAAAGCCCAGGTCCAGATGGGTTCAAAGCCAAATTTTACCAGATGTGCAAAGAGGAGTTGGTACCAATCCTGCTGAAACTATTCAAAGCAATAAAAAAAAGAGGGAATCTTCCCTCACTCATTTAATGAGACCAACATCATCTTGCTACCAAAACCTGGCAGAGACACAACAGAAAATGAAAATTTTAGGGCAATGTCCATGATGAACAATGATGCAAAAATCTTCAACAAAATACTGGCAAACCAAATGCAATAGCACATCAAAAAGCTTATCCATCACAATGAAATAGGCTTCATCCTGTGGATGCAAGTCTGGTTCAACATGGGCAAATCTATAAATGTAATCCATCACATCAAGCGAACCAAAGACAAAAACAGTATGATTATCTCAATAGATGCAGAAAAGCCTTCGACAAAATCCAATAGCTATTTATGCTAAAAACTCTCAATAAACTAGGTATCAGTGGAACATATCTCAAAGTAATAAAAACTATTTACGACTAACCCACAGCCAATATCATACTGAATGGGCAAAAACTGGAAGCATCCTCTTGAAAATCAGCACTAGACAAGGGTGCCATATCTCACCACTCTTATTCAACATAGTATTGGAAGTTCTAGCCAGAGCAATCAGGCAAGAAAAAGAAATAAAGAGTATTCAATTAGGACAAGAGGAAGTCAAATTATCTCTATTTGCAGACATTATAACTGTATATGAAGAAGACCCCATTGTCTCAGCCAAAAATCTCCTTAAGCTGATATGCAACTTCAGCAAAGTCTTGGGATACAAAATCAATGTACAGAAACGACAAGCATTCCTATATACCAATAACAGACAAACAGAGAGCCAAATCATGAGCGAAATTCCATTCACAGTTGCTACAAAGAGAATAAAATACCTAGAAATATAGCTAACAAAAGATGTGAAGGACATCTTCAAGGAGAATTACAAACCACTACTCAAGAAAATAAGAGAGGACATCAACAGATGGAAAATCATTCCATGCTTATGATTAGGAAGAACCAATATTGTGAAAATGGCCATACTGCCTAAAGTAATTTATAGATTTAATGGTATTCCCATCAAGCTACTGTAGACCTTCTTTGCAGAACTGGAAACAACCACCTTAAATGTCATACAGAAACAAAAAAAGAGCCCACATAGATAAACAATCCTAAGCAAAATAACAAAGCTGGAGACATCACATTTTCTGACTTCAAACTACACTACAAGGTTACAGTAATCAAAACAGCATGGTACTGGTACCAAAACAGAGATATAAACCAATGGAACAGAACAGAGGCCTTGGAAGTAATGCCACACACCTACCACCATCTGATCTTTGACAAACCTAACAAAAACAAACAATGGGGAAAGATTTCCTGTTTAACAAATGTTGTTGGGAAAACTGGCTAGCCATGTTTAGAAAGCTGAAACTGGACCCCTTCCTTAGACCTTATGCAAAAATTAACTCCAGATGTATTAAACATTTAAACATAAAACCTAACACCATAAAAACCCTAGAAGAAAATCTAGGCCATACCATTCAGAACATAGGCATAGTCAAGGACTTCATGACTAAAACACCAAAAGCAATGGCAACAAAAGCCGAAATAGACAAACAGGATCTAGTTAAACTCCAGAGCTTCTGCACAGCAAAAGAAACAATCATTAGAGTGAACTGGCAACCAATAGAATGGAAAGTAATTTTTGCAAGGTACCCATCTGACAAAGGGCTAATATCCAGAATCTACAAAGAACTAAAACAAATTTACAAGGAAACACACACACACACACACACACACACACACACACACACACACCAAAAAGTGGGCAAAGGATATGAACAGACACTTTTGAAAAGAAGACATTTATGTGGCCAACAAACATATAAAAAAATGCTCATCATCACTGGTCATTAGAGAAATGCAAATCAAAACCACATTGAGATGCCATCTCACGCCAGTTAGAATGGTGAACATTAAAATATCTGGAGACAACAGATGCTGGAGAGGATTTGGAGAAATAGGAACACTTTTACACTGTTGGTGGGAATGTAAACTAGTGCAACCAATGTGGAAGACAGTGTGGTGATTCCTCAGGGATCTAGAACTAGAAATGGTATTTGACCCAGTAATTCCATTACTGGCTATATACCCGAAGAATTATAAATCATTCCATTATAAAGACACATGCACACGTATGTTCACCATGGCACTGTTTACAATTGCAAAGACCTGGAACCAACCCAAATGCCCATCAATGATAGATTGGATAAAGAAAATGTGGCACATGTATACCATATAATACTATGCAGCCATAAAAAGTGATGAGTTCATGTCTTTTGCAGGGACATGGATGAATCTGGAAACCATCATGCTCATCAAACTGACACAAGAACAGAAAACCAAACACCACATGTTCTCACTCATGTTGAACAATAAGAACACATGGACAGAAGGAGAAAAACATCACATACTGGGGTCTGTTGTGGGGTGGGAAACTAGGGTTGAGATAGCCTGGGCGGAGATTGGGGAGGGGTAGCATTGGGAGAAATACCTAGTGTAGGTGATGGGGGGATGGAGGCAGCAAACCACCATGACATGTGTATACCTATGTAACAATCCTGCAAGATCTGCACTTGTACCCCAGAACTTAAAGTATAATTAATTAAATTAAAAGATGTCCTAGGTGCATTTAAATATTCTTCTATAATTAAACTAGTAAGAACCATACATTTAGTGACTACTACATATTTTATTATGTTTACTTGTTTATTTAAATCAAGAGCAAACATTTGCTTTAATTATTTTTTTATATTCATAGCAGTGAACTGACATCAACTTTCATGAAGGGCCACTCCTATTTTATTTCTATATTTGTTTATTTACTCAGTCCTCAAACCCTGTTTCCAAATTTCTCCTTAATAATCCATATACTATTACTGATATATGTCCTTATTAAATATTCATATGTAAGATTTATTTTTACTTTGTTTTATGTGCATGAATTTTATTCTAAAATGATATTGTGCTATAGATATAATTTTTCTTTATCTCACATCAATATACTTTTAAGAATTAAACATCAATTTTATAGGCTTCTTATATATTGTTTTTAAGAAGTGACTAGTATTTTATGGGGTAAATATATCTACTTATCAATTTCCTTACTGTTGGAAAACAGTTTTCCCCAACTACTGGTTACCACAATCAATAAACATTTTTTTTTAAATGGACTTTGGGGAGAATTTTTCTCAGAAGTAGGCTGTAAATTTACATGGTTGCAAAAGTCTATATGTTTAAGAAAATGCATACAAATTTCTGTGCTGTCATATCCCACTTGTTGGCCCTATCTATCTGCCTTTTTATTATTGCCAGTCTGAGGGTTGAGTTGACTGAGTTCGGATTTAAGCAGCATTTAGATTTTGTTGTTGCTGTTACAACCCTCAGACGCTACAGACTTTAAATATCTCGAGTTATCTTGCAATGCATATAGGGGCTAACTTACAAGCGAGTTGTTCTTAATGTTTGATCCGACCTCAGCTTTAGAGTCTTTTCTTTGCAATTCTTCCTTAGAGAACATTTTTCTCCTTTCTAACTTCCCCAAGAATAGATTGCTGTTACGTTTTATTTGACTCTGCGGTAGCCTGAAGTTGGTACAAAGTGGAGGAGGAGGGCATATTCCTATTGTTTTACCTTCAGCCTCTTGCATTTGCCCTCTTCCTCTTGCTGTAGGAGACTTTTGATGTTCTAGGACCAGAGCGTTCCCACATCCTACTGGGTCTTCATTTGTGGTCTATGGGTGAGAATTTTGTTGCCCTTTCCCAAATGGCTTAAACATTTTGTTTCATAGGGAATATAGAAGACAAGAGTCCAAGTGGGTCTTTATGCCTTTTCTCATGTAGTTGCTTCCGAAGGAATACTCCATGAGAGAGTCTTAGGCCATCAGTCCAACTTGTAGTCTATCTTGTTAAATAAAGCCTGATGAGGTTCACGAAAAAAAGACTATAAATGGGATCAAATTTCTCTTGTGTCTGTGAATTCCAGGAGTATCAGACCAGTCTAGCTTTTAGAAATCCATTACAGATTTTAGCTTCATTCTTCTTACTGACCTCCATAATGTGTGGTGTTTGGCATCTGCCCCAGGCAATACTCATGTCATTTCTCCTTTGGAATGACCTGTTTTTTCATGTTTCTCAGTTGTACGGTAATCTTAGCTTTTAATTAGTTTTTTTTTTTTTAACAGTCTTTTGTGTTCTATGCATTATCTGACTTATTTTGTTGCAAATGTGGAAACTACACCATTTTAAGCTTCCTGCAACTTAAGTAGAAGCTGAAAGTTTATTAAGGTCAACTTTATTTTTTTCACATTCTGTGAGTAATTTTTCCAAGTATTGTACAAAACACATTTTACCTATTCCCCACTCATTAGACATTCTAAATTTCCCAAACATCAAGTCCTCATATATTCATATATCTCAGAGTCTTCTATTTTAATTTTGTGACATACATCACATGTGTTATTAAACAATATCAAAATATTTTTATTACTATAACTTCAGAGAATTCCTTAATATCTATTAAGGCAAATATCATTCTTTGCTCTTAAATTTGACATAAATTTAAATAAAGATGGTATTTTCAAAATTCTGGACTTGGCCACTTAATTTATTGATCAATTTCCTTTCAACTATTCCTTTCTACATGCTTCCTAGTAATTCACCTCAATAGTCCTAATTCAGACATTAATGTTGCTGGTAAATGTAACCCTTCAATTAATTTATTTCAAACATCTCTCTCTGTGTCCACTGCCTCTTACCTTTTCTTCCCACTTCTTCTAGTAACCCAATTCTAACTACTCCTTGATCCCAATGAGACATATAATTAGCTGATATTACCAAATTGCTGTTCTTACTTATTCAGTGATTTATTCATTCAACAAATATTTAGTATGAATTTACTTTGTCTGAGTTATTTTCTAGCCAGTGAAGATAAAATAGTAAACAAAACAAACATAAATGTATACCACTCATAAGTAAGTCGCATAAAATACAGTGAGGAAAAGTTAAAGTAAAAAAAACTAAAATTAAGAAACAGAAATAGAAAAGTCAAGAAGACAAGTTAAATTTTACATATAGGAACATAGAAGCCCTCACAAAGGGGAAAAAAAACTGTTTAATAGCTTCACTGATATATAATTGCCATACAATAATATACACATATTTAATATACACTATTTTTTTGTAATACGAATATACGCATAAAATCACATGGGTATCACATTCTTGATAAGGACATTTTACATCCCTAATTATTTATCATACCTTCCTTTTTTCTACCCTTCATCCCCAAGAACTCACTGAGCTCTTGATCTTCTTTCTTTCTGTATTTATTAGTTTTCTATTTCTAGAATTTGTATAAATTGATTTACATGGAATTGATTATCTGACATTTTAAAAACAGCATAATTATGTTGAAGTTGAATCATATTGTTGCATTATTCTAGTTTATGGCTTGAGTTTGATTTTTGTGCAAATATAAGAAATAAAACTGTCCTTTGAACATAAAAAGTAAAAATATTTGGTTAGCTGATATTTTATAGACTGTATTTTTTGTGTATATTTAAGAAATATTTTCTTATCCTAAGATCATTCAGATTTTCTTTTATGCTTTCTTCTTGAACGGAAATAGTCAAATATTTTATTAAAGGACTAGATAATAAATATGTCAGGCCTACAGGACATATGATTTTTGTTCCAACTACTCAAATCTGTTGCGATAGCATGAGAACAATTATAAATAATACACAAATCAATGGAAATGATTATATTAGAATAAATATTTAGAATAATAGGCAACTAGCCTATATGTCATAGTTTGCTGAACTGTGTAAAGCAAACATTAGAATATTGTCTCAAGAAGTTTTCAATGTATATGAATAAATTCATATAATCAATACAACAAAAAATGAAAAATGTGTACATATAAAGACTTACATGATTGTAAGATTTCTATATTTTACAAATAACTAGATTGTGAATGTTTAAATATGTAACTACAGCAACACACAGATGATGTAAAAGGATATAAAGAAAAATTTATAGTTTAAAACATAAAAAATCTGTTAGATTTTCCCAAATATTTGCTATATCAATGTTTTTCATTCATTATTGAACACTCAAGTGTACCTTTGGTATTATTTTCATTTAACCTGAGGAAACCCATTGTAACATTTCTCATTGTATTAGTCTGCCGGCCACACATTTACTTTTATGTAAAATACCTTCTTATTTTGTTTTTCTTCTTTAAGAATATTTTTTGCTAACTACAGAAAGCAGGAGATTCTTATTTAATTTTTCTTGCAATACTTTAAAGATGCTACTTCGCCCTTTTCTGGTCTTCTTTTTTTTTTTTATTAGAAATTTGTAATCATTCAAATAATCATTGCCATTTCCCAATGTATTAATTTACTGTGGCTGATTGCAAAACATTTTATTCATCCTTCTTTCCAAAAATTTGCTAATTTTATTACAAGGTAAGATTTCCTTTATATTTATCCTGCCTTATTTTGTTGAATTTCTTGAGTGTATAAATTTATATATTCCACCAAAGGCCATAAATTTTTTCACCGTTTTTATTTTTATGCCTCTACATTTCAGTGTTCATTATAGGAACCCAATTACAAATGTGTTACAACTTTTTGTACTATTCTGTAAGACCTCATTTTGTTAATCTTCATTTCTCTGTTTTTCTACTCTATTAACTAATTTTCAGTGGCTTTGTAAAGTGGATAAAACAATTCTAAATATATATGCACTTACAGCTAAAAACATAGTGTACAGTTGAATAAAACTCTAGAGACATCAACAAATGTATACATTCTTTTTGAGGAAATTTATCAAAAATTATCACATGAAGGCCAAAAGATAAGCCTCACAATATTAAAGGGGAATCAAATCACAAAAAAGTATGTTATTTCACTACCATAGGAATTAAACTAGAGAGATTTGGAAAGTCCTCAACCATTTGGAGTAAAACATTCTTCTATAAAGAAATCACAAAGAACAATTAAATTTTTATACAAATAAAAAACACATTTAAAACTTGTGAGAGTAGCTAAACCAGTACTTAGAGGGCCATTTATATTGTTAAATCCTTGTATGAAAAAATAATAATAATAATAAATTTCTAAAAGCAATGGGCTAACTTAGAAACATAGAAACAAAATAAGCAGACTAATCATTAAAAAATAAAGATAAAAGAATCACATCAATGAAATGGTAAATGTATAGTCAATATAGAAAATCAATGAAACTAAGAGCTGTTTATTTAACAAGATCAGTGAAACAAAGTAAGAATTTTTTCATATATCCCAGAAAAAAGAAATAAAACAAATGGCTTAAAAATATAAAATTATTAGAAAACAACAAAAACTGTATAAGAATTGTTCACTGAGACAATATTTTTACTGAGAGAAATTGAACAAGATATATACACTTGATATACCATCTTTATGGACAAGATGACAATATTGTTAGGATGACATTTTTTCTCAAATTGATCTGTAGATTCAATCCAACCTCAAAAATATTGCTGTAGAAATTGATAGACAAAATTTTAAATTTTTTTGGAAACATAAAATAGCTAAAATAACCAAAATAATTTTGAAAAAGGAGATCAAGTTGTGGATAATTTACATTTACTTGTTTTAAGTCTTACTGTAAAGTCACAGTAGTTAAGATAGTGTGACTGGTGATAATATAGACTGGACCAACAAAATAATAAAACAGGAACTTCAGATACATGCCTACACATATATGTTCAATTAATAGCTGATAAGGTAGAAAGATTTTTATTTTACAATGTTGTTGGAGCAATTCAATATCTATATTCAAACAGTAAATTTCCTTACATTACCCCAACTATGAAAATTAACCCCCAACTTACTATAAAACTAAATTTAGGAGTGCAGACTATTAGGACTTTAGAATACATAAAAGAATATCTTAGTGCAATTGGGTAAGCAATGACATTAAACGAGACAGAAACAGAACAATAAATTGTCTTTATTTAAATAAAAATATTTTGTGTTGCAATGTGTACAGCTAAAAAATGGCAAACAATACACTAGGGACAAAATATTTGAAAAGCATATGCCTAATAAATTTCTGTATTCAGAATAAAAATGAACTTACTCTTAACAAGAATGCAGCAAACAGAGTTGTATCAAAACTCTATAAAATTACTGTAAAATTGACAAAATATTTCAACACATATTTTGCTATAGAATATACATGAATGTCTAATTAAAACCTGTTCAGCATTATTAGTTACAGTGACAAGAAAAAAACCACAATGAAGAAACAGCTGCATTCAGAAGCTCCCGTAGGAATAAAAGCCTAATAAGCAAGTGAAGCATGTGAATCTTCTACCAGCAACCAAGGTATCCAGGTTCTCTCATCAGAACTGACTAGGAGGCTAATGTGACCCATGATGTGAAAGAAGAACAGTGTGGTACATCCACAGCTGACAGCCACATGGAGTGGGGAGCCCCCTGCCCCCAGCCAAGGGAGATGGTGAGTGAGCATGATGCCCAGGAGACGAACCATGCTTTTTCCATGAAAGTGTGCAACCCACGAATCAGAGTATCTCATTTGCAAGCCCACATCACCGGATCTTAGCATCCAAACCCGGGAAAGCACAGACTCTTAAGAGCCTATCAGCTGGAATCTGCTTAAACCCTACCAAACTCCCAGGGGAAGGGCTACCAGTACCGAGGCTGCAGCTATCTTTTGCTTAAGCTGTTTGAGCTCCTTGGGGTAGGGGCAGCAGCCAGCACTGGGATTCAACTGCCTAACATGCTAAGCTCCCTGAGTTGGGGGCAGGCATCATTCATCTCTATAGCCACAGGCTGTGCTTTTTCCCTGCTGGAGACAGGGAGGCTGGATGGCTTGGTCCCTCACAGTCCAACACATTGGCTGTGGCAACATGTGGCCAGAGTGCCTCTTCAGGCCTGACCCTGACCCATCTTTCCTCATTGAGTGGGGCTTCCTCACAGAAACTTTAATAACTCCAGCCAGAGGCTCAGGGACCGAATCCAGATCCCCCTTGGGCCTGAGCCCCTAATTGGAGGGGTGGCTGCAGTCTCTAAGGACCAACAGACTTAGCCTTTCCTCTCAGTCATTCTGAGAAATCTGGCCAGCTGAGATGAGTGGATTTACCCCAAGCAATACATACTCTCTCCAGCAAGAGACAAACTGCTTCATTAAATGGGTTCTGTTCTCCATGCCACCCAACTGAGTAAGACCCTCCAACAGGGGTTATCAGACACCCTATATAGGAATGATCCTACTGGCATCAGATTGGTGGTCCTCAAGGTCAGAGATCCCAGAAAAAAAGAAGAAGGCATTTGTCTTTGCTGTTCTCCAGCCTCCTTGAGTGACATCTCCAGGCATGGGAGTGAATCAGATGAATAGGGCCTGAAGTGAACCCCCAGCAAACTGCAGCAGTCACACAGAAGAGGAACCTGACCATTGAAAGGAAAACAAACAACAGTACCATCAACAACAAAAAGTCCCCACAAAAACCCCATCCAAGGGTCATCATCCTCAAAGACAAAAACTAGACAAATCACGAGAATGAGAAAGAGTCAATGAAAAACTGCTGACAATCCAAAAGGCCAGAGTGGCTCTTCTCCAAATTATCACAACATTTCTTCATCGAGGGCACAGAACTGGATGGACTACCAGATGGACAAACTGACAGAAGTAGGCTTCAGAAGACGGGTAATAAAAAGCTATGCTGAGCTAAAGGAGCATGATCTAACCCAATGCAAAGAAGCTAAGAACCTTGATAAAAGGTTAGAGGAATTGCTAACCAAAATAACCAGTTTAGAGAGGAACATAAATGACCCGATAGAGTTGAAAACACTGCACAAGAACTTCATGATGCATACGCAAGTATCAACAGCTGAATCAACCAAATCAAAGAAAGAATATCAAAGTTTGAAGACCACCTTGACGAAATAAGTCATGGAGTCAAGCCTAAAGAAAAAAGAATTAAAAGGAATACACAAAGCTTCCAAAACAATATGGGACTTCATTAAAAAGACTGAACCTACAACTGATTGGAGTAACAGAAGATGGGGAGAATGGAAACATGCTGGAAAATACTCTTCAGGATATTATCCAGAAGAACTTCCCCCACCTACAAAGACAGGCCAATATGCAAGTTCAGGAAATACAAAGAACATCATTAAGGTACTCCACAAGAAGACCAACCCCAAGACACATAATAATAACATTCTCCGAGGTTGAAATGAAGGGAAAATTGTTAAGGGCAGCCAGAGAGGAAGACCAGGTTACCTACAAAGGGAAGCTCATCAGACTAACAGCAGACCTCTCAACAGAAACTCGACAAGCAAGAAGAGATTGGGGGCCAATATTCAACAATCTCAAAGAAAAAATTTTCAACCTAGAATTTCATATCCAGACAAACTAAGCTTCAAATACAAAAGAGAAATAAAATTCTTTCCAGAGAATCAAATGCTGAGGAATTTGTTACCACCAGAGCTTCCCTGCAAGAACTCCTGAAAGAAGCAGAAAGGAAAGGAGAAAGGAAAAGCTGGTTAACAGTCATTACAAAAACACACCAAAATATAAAGACCAATGACAGTATGAAGAAACTTCACTGACTAGTGTACAAAATAAAGAAATAGCAGCATGATGACAGGATCAAATTCACACATAACAATACTAACCTTAAATGTATATGGGCTAAATGCCCCAGTTAAAAGACACAGAGTGGCAAATTGGATAAAGAGTCAAGACCCATCAGTGGGCTGGATTCAGGAGACCCATCTCACATGCAAAGACATATATAGGCTCAAAATAAAGGGATAGGATGAAGAAAAATTTACCAAGAAAATGGAAATTAAAAAAAAAGCAGGGGTTGCAATCCTAGTCTCTGATATAACAGACTTTAAACCAAAAACTGCTACAACAACAAAAAGATAAGGAAAGGCATTACATAATGGTTAAGGGAACACTTCAACAACAAGAGCTAACTATTCTAAATATATATGCACCCAATACAGAGGACTCAGATTCATAAAAGAGTTATTAGAGACCTACAAAGAGACTTAGACTCCAACATAATAATAGTGGGAGACTTTAACACCCCACTCTTGGTATTAGACAGATCATGAGACAGAAAATTAACAAGAATATTCATGATTTGAACTCAGCTCTGGATCAAGTGGACCTGGTAGATGTCTACGGAACTCTCTGCCCCAAATCAACAGAATATTCTTCTCAGCACTACATGGCATTTATTCTAAAATCAGGCAAATATTTGGAAGTAAGACACCCCTTAGCAAATGCAAAAGAAATGAAGTCATAACAAATAGTTTCTTAGACCCCACAGTGCAATCACATTAGAAATCATGATTAGGAAACTCACTCAAAATCACATAATTACATGGAAATTGAACAACCTCCTCCTGAATGACTCATGGGAAAATAATGAAATCAAGGCAGAAATCAAGAAGTCTTATGAAACTAATGAGAACAAAGAGACAATGTACCAGAATATCTGGGACATAGTTAAAGCAGTGTTAAAAGGGAAATTTAAAGCACTGAATGCCCACATTGGAGAGTCTGAAAGATCTCAAATCAACACCCTAATGTCACAGTGAAAAGAACTAGAGAAGCAAGAAGAAACTAATCTAAAAGCTAGCAGAAGACAAGAAATAACTAAGATCAGAGAAGAAGTGAAGAAGACAGAGACACCAAAAAACCTCCAAAAAGTTAATAGATCCAAGAGCTGGGTTTCTGAAAAACATCAAAAAAAAAAAAAAAAAAAATACATAGACTGCTGGCTAGACTAATAAAGAAGAAAAGAGAGAAGAATCAAATAAACACAATAAAAAATGATAAATGGGATATTACCACTGACCCCATAGAAATACAAACTACCACCAGAAAATACTATAAACACCTCTACAAAGTAAACAACAAAGTATAGAAGAAGTGGATAAATTCCTGGACATATACACCCTCCCAAAATACATAAGTACATAAATGTAAAATCTCTGAAAATATCAATAACAAGTTCTGAGATTAAGGCAGTAATTAATAGCCTACCAAACAAACAAACAAACAAAACAGCCCAGAACTGGATGGATTCACAGCCATATGTTTCCAGAAATACAAAGAAGAGCTAGTACTATTTCTTCTGAAACTATTACAAAGAGTTGAAAAGGAGGGACTCCTGCCTAACTCCTTTTATGAAGCCAGCATCATCTTGATGCCAAAACCAGGAAGAGACACAACAAAAAAGGCCAATATCCCTGATGAACATAGATTTAAACAAGTCCTGAATAAAATACTGGCAAACTGAATCCAGCAATATATCAAAAAACTTATCCACCATGATCAAGTCAATTACATGCTTGGATGCAAGGCTGGTTCAACATATGCAAATCATTAAATGTAATCCAGCACAGAAACAAAACCAAATACAAAAACACATGATTAACTCAATAGATCCAGAAATGGTCTTTGATAAAATTCAAGATTCCTTTAAGTTAAAAACTCTCAATAAACTAGGTATTGATGGAACATGTGTCAAAATTATAAGAGCTATTTATGACACCCACAGTCAATATCATACTGAATGAGCAAAAGCCAGAAGCATTCCCTTTGAAAACTGGTACAAGACTAGGATGTCCTCTCTCATCACTCTTATTCTATATAGTATTGGAAGTTCTGGCCAGGGCAATTAAGAAAAAAAAAAAAAAAAGAAATAAAGTGTATTCAAATGGGAAGAAAAAAAGTAAAATTGTCTCTGTTTGCAGATGACACAATTGTATATTTAGAAAACCCCATCATCTCAGCCCAAAATCTCTTTAAGCTGATAAGCAACTTCAGCAAAGTCTCAGAATATAAAATCAATGTGTAAAAATCACAAGCATTTCTTTACACCAACAGCAGATGATCAGAGAAGCAGATCATGAATGAACTCCCATTCACAATTGCTGCAAAGAGAACAAAATACCTAAGAATACAGCTAGCAAGGGACATGATGGAACTCTTCAAGGAGAACTATCAACCACTGCTCAAGGAAATGAGGGGACACAAAAAAGTAAAGGAGCATTCCAACCTCATAGATAGAAAGAATCAATATACAGAAAATGGCCATACATCCCAAAGTAATGTATAGATTAAATGTTATTCCCATGAAACTACCATTGGCATTTTTTTTTCCATAGGATTAGAAAAGCTATTTTAAACTTTATATGGAATCAAAGATGACCCCTTATAGCTAAGACAATCCCAAGTCAAAAGAACAAAGCTGGAGTCATCATGCTACTTGATAGCAAACCATACTACAAGGCTATAGGAACCAAAACAGCATGGTACTGGTACCAAAACACAGATATAGACCAATGGAGCAGATCAAAGACCTCAGAAATAACACCATACATCTACAACATCTGATCTTTGACAAACCTACCAAAAACAAGAAATGGGGAACGATCTCCTATTCAGTAAATGGTGCTGGGAAAACTATCTAGCCTTATGCAGAAAACTAAAATTGGACCCCTTCCTTATACCTTAAACAAAAATTAACTCAAGATGGATTAAAGACAAATTTAAGACCTAAAACCATAAAAACCCTAGAAGAAAACCTAAGCAATACCATTCAGGACATAGGTTCAGCCAAAGACTTCATAACAAAAATGCCAAAACCAATTGCAACAAAAATCAAAAATGACAAATGGGATCGAACTTAAGAGCTTCTGCACAGCAAAAGAAACTATCATCAGAGTGAGTAGGCAAAACCTACAGAATAGGAGAACATTTTTGCAATTTACCCATCTGACAAAGGTTTAATATCCAGAATTTACAGGAAACTTAAACAAATTTACAAGAAAAACACAAACAATCCCATCAAAAAGTGAGCAAAGGATATGAATAGATACTTATCAAAAGAAGACATTTATGTGGCAACAAATATATGAAAAAAAAATTCAACATCACTAATCATCAGATAAATGCAAATTAAAACCACAGTGAGATTCCACCAGTCAGAATGGTGATTATTTAAAAGTCAGGAAACAGTAGATGTTGGCAAGGCTGTGGAGAAACAGGAACACTTTTACACTGTTGGTAAGAATATAAATTAGTTCAACCATTGTGAAAGAAAGTATGGGAATTTCTCAAGGAGCTAGAACCAGAAACACCATTTAACCCAGCAATTCCTATTACTGTGTATATACCCAAAGGAATATGAATAATTTTACTATAAAGACACATGCACACATGTTTATTGCAGCACTATTTACAACAGCAAAGAAATGAAACCAACCCAAAAATCCATCATTGATTGACTAGATAAACATAATGGGGTAAAAGTGCACCAGGGGATACTATGCAGCCATAAAAAAAGTGAGATCCTGTCTTTTACAGGGGCATGGTTGAAGCTGAAAGCCTTCATCCTCAGCAAATAAACACAAGAACAGAAAACCAAATATCACATGTTCTCATTCATAAGTGGGAGTTGAACTATGAGAACACATGGAACAAAGAGAAATAAACAACACACACCAGAGCCTGTTGGGGGGTGGAGGTTGAGGGGAGGAAACTTAGAGGACAGGTAATAGGTGTGACAAACCACCATGGCACATGTATACCTATATAACATGTATACCTATATAACCTGCATATTCTGCACATGTAGAATGACTGTCATGAGAAGCAAGTGGAACTCTCATACACTTCTTTTAGGAACTCAAAAGTTACAAACATTTTGAAGACAATTTGCCAATTTCTGATCACATTAACCCCATACAGTTGATCTTTGAACAGTGAGGTTCATGCAAGAATACAAATGGCTCTCCAAATTATAATAAGTATAATAAGACAGTTATATTTATGATAGAAAATAGGTCATTGGTTTCCAGAAGACTGGCTGGGGACAGGAGATATTGCTGTAAAGAGGCTGACAGGTGGGCCGGGTGCCGTGGCTAATACCTGTAATCCCAGCACTTTGGGTGGCCAAGGCGGGTGGATCATGAGGTCAGGAATTTGAGACTGGCCTGACCAACATGATGAAACCCCATCTCTACTAAAAGTGCTAAAATTAAACAGGCATAGTCCCAGCTACTCAGGACGCTGAGGCAGGAGAATTTCCTGAACCCAGGAGGTGGAGGTTGCAGTGAGCCAAGATCACACCACTGCACTCCAACCTGGGTGACAAAGTAAGATTCCATCTCAATAAATAAATAAATAAATAAATAAATAAATAGGCTAACAGGTAATTTCAGGAGTACTGACAATGTTCTTTATAACTTTATTTGGTATTATCTATGAAAATGTATTAATTTGTCAAAATGTTTTACATTTTATACTAAAATTAGTTAATTTTATTATATGCGATTTTTACTACAATAAACTGATTTGAAAAATGAAAGGTAGACAATAAAACTCAATAAAGATTTATACGATGATACAGGCGACCAATTCATTAAAAATTTTACTTTTCAATTTAACAAATAACCTACTTTTTATTCTATTTATGTATATCTTGGCATAATCTTTTGTGGCTATAAAAAGTAGTATTTACCTCTCAATCATATTTCTGCAATTTTCAAGCTCTGGTAATTGGGACTTTGACCAAATACCTTCACCACAGAAAAAAATTGAACTGGATGAACTCTAAGACCCTTTTAAACTTTAATATTTTATGACTAGGTGAATCTATACAACTCAAGAGTTTTACCAAGAGTTTTAATTTTGCTCTAAAGACTGTTAAATATGAATGCAATTTGCATTTTAATAATAAAAATGAGTATATATTTGTGTGTGTCTATATATTTGTGCACAAATTAGCCAATTTTTATATACTTCTAATTTTTTTTTTTTTTTTTTTTTTTGAGACGGAGTTTCACTCTTGTTACCCAGGTTGGAGTGCAATGGTGCAATCTTGGCTCACCGCAACCTCCGCCTCCTGGGTTCAGGAAATTCTCCTGCCTCAACCTCCTGAGTAGCTGGGATTACAGGCATGTGCCACCATGCCCAGCTAATTTTTTGTAGTTTTAGTAGAGACGAGTTTTCACCATGTTGACCAGGATGGTCTTGATCTCTTGACCTCATGATTCACACGCCTCGGCCTCCCAAAGTGCCAGGATTATAGGCTTGAGCCACCACGCCCGGCCTACTTCTAATTTCTAATATGCTTTTTAGAAGATGCCATTTCGTTTACCATGAATACGAGTGATATGAAAATTCATTAAATTTAACTTCCACATTTAGAGAAAGCATTATGTACAATGCCAAACTTGATAAAGAACTTAATTTTTTTTTACACTATTATTACTCAATAGACTATCATCTTCTATTATATCTTATCTTAGATGAGAAATTTAGAGAAGAAACAATTTTTTCTTGAATTCTAATTTGATTATATTTTAAAAATAAACAATGAAATCTTGTTATAAATAAAGAGAATCATTGCAATCATAAGTTCAAAATTTCATGAGATTCATTCTACCCTGCTCATTAGAGACTATCTTGATCATCCCAGAAACATTTATTTATAAGTATTAAGTATAGTTTTATTATTTTAAGTCACATTACAACCCTTAGGACTGGTACTACATTAGTCTGGGTACTCCTAGACTTTGTGTGTGTGTGTGTGTGTGTGTGTGTGTGTGTGTGTGTTGTATAAACAAAATATATATACACACATATATGTCGTATAATCTACATATATATGTTGTATTTATATAACACAGTTATATATATAATCTGTATTTCAATAAGGTACATATGTACATATATACATGTCTATATATTTTTGAAATTAACTCATATGGTTATAAAGACTGAGAGGCTCCAGAATATATAGTCAATAAACTGGAAACCCAGGAGGCCCAGAGGAGAAGTTCCAGTCTGAGTCTGAATGTCTGAGGATTAGGAAAGCTAATGATCCAAATTCCAGTCTAAGTCTGAGTCCAAAGGCAGAAGATGTCTACATTGAAAACACTCTGGCAGAAAGAGTAAAGTCCCTCTTAGCCTTTTTGTTTTATTAAGTTATTTAACAAATTGAATAAGAAGGAGGACAAGTTGTTTCAGTCAATATATTTATTTAAATATTAATCTCATTCAGAAACACTCAGACATTCAAAATAATGCATAACTAAGTACTTGGACACTCTTTAACCGAGTCAATTGATACATAAAATTAACCATAATAAGTTCACCACTTGTCCACCTGGTACCCACACACAGTTCCATAAACCATACTTCATCTCCAGGTAAATATAATAACAAGGTCATTATCCTGGCAGACATGATAAAAGTGTCCTACATACAACTGAAAATGAGATATCCCTTAATTTAAACACTATGATGTAAAGTGAACAAAACTTAAATAATTTCCATATACCTTATGTTGCATAATACAAGAAACGAAGAGGTGGAATAAAACAAAGATATTTACTATACACACAAATCCGTGAACATAGAACATGCCCACACACACAGACATAACCATAAGAAAATAAGTATAAATACTCATGACAATTGCAGATTTCATATATGTAACTGATCGTGTGATCAGAGCTATTATTTATTACTATCTTTTCCCATTACGCATTCTACATTTCCTTTGCCTTCATCAAATACCTCTGCTGGTCATAGTTTTTTGCCTGATGGGATTATCCATTTTATTTCTCAAGGGTTAGTTAATTAATAGTCAATTTTCCTTAATCTTAATCATGAGAATGGTAATACTTAAAGATACCCTATGGGATCTCCTCTATTCTAAATACAGTCTTCCTTATCTTTATTGTTGAGTTTCTTGCCTTTATTCTGGAATTTCTCCTTGGTAGTCAGTATTAATTACCCCAACCAGCGCAGTAACTCCCTTCTTAATCCACTGATTCAGAAATATGAGGGGTCCAAAGTGACTGGGCAGCAATCTTAACTTTCAGTTCAATGAAATAATTGTTTTGTCTCCTTAAGGAAGCATTTCTCCATTTGGAAAAAGATCTCTAGGCCAACAAAGCTTAAAGTCACAGGAACAGAAAGCAAAAATGTTGCTAGTGTGTTACTAGAGTTAATAGTGTGTGATGAGGCTGCCATGCACCCACTTTTATTTCAATACCAATAAATCCCAGTCATGGGGGAAACAGTGTTATATGTTAGAGGCTGCCTCAGAGCATATACAGCCTTCTGAAGAACCTTGTTCCAGTTCTGTAAGATTTTGAAACTTAGGTATTATTGTAACTGTGTCTTCAGAAGGTCATTTTACTACTGTATTGTCAGATGCTTCAGGATGCTATGGAACATTCTAAAAACCAAGGAATTCTATAAACATGAGCCCATTGCTGCACTCTATTTGAATGAGTTCTTTGGTCAGAAGCAATGCCGTGTGGAATAGCATAATTGTGGACATGACATTCTCTAAGTGCATGACTGATACTGTTGACAGAAACATTGTGTGCAATGCAGATAAATCCAGACCAAGATATATTTTCCAGTAAAAAAAAAAAAAAATGCTTTCTCTGATGGAAGCTGGCAAGTGAAATCACCTGCCACTAGGCACCTGGCTGATTATCCTATGTAATTATATCATATCAGGACTCAGTGTTACTCTCTGCTGCTGGCAGATTGAGCACTTAGAAGTAGTTGTGGAAAAATCAGCCTTGGTGAGTAAAAATCCATGTTGCTGAGCCCATGTATAACTTTCATACCTGCCAGCATGGTCTGCTTGTTCATGAACTCACTGGAAAATGGGAAGAGAGGCTCAGGAAAGAGACTGGTATTCATAGAACAGGTCATCATACCCACTTCATTATTAAAGTCTTTCTCTGCTAAGATAATCCTTTGTTGAATATTCATGTGGGAATTCACATAGGTGAGGGATTTACATGGAATGTGAGAAATCTTTTTATTATAGCTTTGCCCATTCAGAGGTGTACGCACATATCTCTTCCCTGAATTTGCTTGTCAAGAATTTTTCTATCATGTCCCTTCCAAGTCCAACTGTTAGCCAACTATTGCCAGCCACAGACCATGAATTGGCATATCATTACATTTGGTCAGGCTCCTTACAAATAAAGTGAACAACCAGGTGCCATGCTGAAAATTCTGCCTGCTCAGAGGATTTTAGCTCATCATTGCTCTTCAGGAATGTCCCAGAAAAGAGCTGTAGTGCCGCAACTGATTATTTTCATGTAGTGCCTGAATATCATGTAGAGCCATCTGTAAACCAGGCCTAAATCTTCTTTTCTTCTGCTGTCCAATTGCGCAGCATTCTCCATGAGCGCAGAGGTGGAGACTGGGAGAGAAAAGTGTAGCATAGCAGGAGTGGGGACTATGGGTGTTTGGATGACTTTTTATGTTGCTTACATATTTATACCTTCAAGGTCTGCTGAGCCTAATCACACATATATCACTTCTATCTGATGATTAATTGTCAATGTGCACCCCGAATTTTATGGCTTGATGGGTCATAATACCCAGTTCAAGATGGGCAGCTAAGGTTGCATGGTAACGTGGTGGCTTATGGATAAGTGTTTGGCCTCTACTAAGTCCCAGGAGCAGGCCCAAAATTCTTTCTCAAAAGCAGAATAGTTGCCCACAGAGGACTTCAGGGCTTTATTCCAAAATCCTGAGTGTCTTCAGTATGATTTACTTATAGGGGCTGCCAAAGGCTTTATACTGTATTTCCTCTCTGCAACTGACACTTTAAGCATCCTTGGATCTGTAGGGTCACATAGACCAAATGGGAGAGCTGTTTGCACAGCATCCTGACCTGTTACAGAGCCTTCTTTTTTGTCTGAACTTTACTCAAAGTTAGCAGATTTTCATTCCATTCAATAAGTGATCCAGAGTAACATATCCAGCTGAGGAGTTTGTTAAGTCCAAAATACAAACAAGCCTACTAGGTGCTGTGTATATTTTTTGTTTGTTGGAGGAGGCAGATGTAACCTCAAAAAAATATATATATATATTTTGACATGCTTCCCACATCTGATCTAGAAATAGAAGGCCACTAAATTCTCATGGGATTGAGTTTCCATCCTCTGCTACAAATGTCTTATCAATAACTCTAGAGTACTTGCCTATGAGGATCTATCAGCATAATGCTACCAATGTATTGGAGTAGTATGATATCTTCTGGAAGGGAAAGATGAGAATCAACACCCCTGAATTTTTCAAGTTCTTCATTGTGACAATTATTTCTACAATCCTTCAAGGAATGTGTTATTTCTTTTGTTTGACTATTTTTCTAGGTATAAGCTGTTCAAGTATATTCCATTTGGCCTTTCTCACCATTATGGAGCTCACTACACAGGTCAAAAACTAATGGGTGAATCCTGTCCAGAACTGAGAATATCTATTGCAATTGTGCATTCCAAAATGTGGAAAATAACCACAGAATGGATTCAGGGACCCACTGGGCCCACTGTGAGACAGACCTGAGCTAAAACTTCATTGATGACATAAATTCCTTACACCCTACTCTGACTAGTGGGCTACGCTGATGTTTTGTGCCTCCTGGAATTAGTACCAGCTTAGAGCTATTGTCCAGTAGTCCCTGAAACGGCCGATTATTTTCTTTTACTCAATACACAATTAACTTGGTAAAAGGCCATTGGTCCCTTGGGGAAAGCTGGAAGAAAGACTAACAGTCTGAATTTTTGGTGCTGTACTGGGACATTTCCGGGTTTCTAGGTCACAGACTCCTTCATTTAGGTGGCTCTATGTCTGTAAACTAACCTAAGTCTGAGAATTGGTTGAGAGTCTCTGATTCTCTGATTTTATGCTTCAAGTTAGATTTTGTTGATTTAACATAGAACTTTTCTGCTTATATAGATCAAGGGAGAGTTCCGTAGGCTTTCTATCTATTTTACTTTTAAAGACACCATGATTCACTAGCCTCACATCTACATGAGTCACACTACTCTGACAGCTCCGTTGACTGTTGTCCATTACAGTAACCATGCCCAGATATTTTTTGGTACTTGAGCATTACCATTTAAATTCAGCCACCTGAGATCCAGTTACTCTCATGGCCTTTAGGTTTCCCAGTGCAGTTACTAGTCCTAACTGTTGGTCTGGCTTAGAAGTGTGATCTTGGAGTTTTTTGAAGAACGTCAGTGCTCTCACAAATGTATTTCTCATAGTTGTGTTGAAAAGTACATCTTCTGGACCCTCCTAATCTGGGGTAATAGATTGTATACGTTAAATGGACTCTCACACTCCAGTCTTCCTATGCCTTTGCATTTCTTCCTCAACGTTAAACCAAGGCGGGTCCAGATTTTGTGATTCGCTCACTGTGGACCATATTTTGATCTACTGTTCAGCCAACTAAACAAAAGAAACTGATAGGCCCTTCCTTACTTCCTGGGCTGTAACATTAAATGAAGAATCACTGCTTCATGAGCCCATGTTAATACATTTGTCTAATCCAACTTGATGTTTCTTTCAGCATTTCACACCTTTAATATCTCTGTTCCTACACAAGTTCCCTGGATTTTTGACTGTATAAATTAGAAAACTCAAGGGATTATTTTGGAGTATAGCACAGCTCCTCATGAATCACACTTTGTACCTCACCTTAGGAGCCTGCCAAGACTTGAGTCCAGTTACAGGTCTAGAAGCAAAGAGGGGAAGTGGAAGTGGATTCTGAAAAGAAACAGCATTATCCCACTTGATATCTGCCTCAGAAGCAACCATTATATTTCCCCCAGGCAATGAAGGGTAATCCCGTCAAATGAGAATGGAGAAGTCACTACTCATGGGGGTTAAGAGGTCTCCTCTACTGGCAAAGAAGAGTCATTTAATTTTGGGGTTCAATGTCTGCAGCTTCACCAGTGTCTTTCCAAACATCTCCTTTTTAACGTACAGGACACTATTCTTTTCTAATCAATGCACTCACCTGTGAATCTGGGAGCTCAGCTTGTTATATAATTCAGCCAGTTGCAGGATGAAAACTTGCTTTTTATTTTCAGCTGTGTTAACCTTCAGCTACAGGCAATAAAGGTCTCCTTCAAGGCACACATAAAAGCTTTCAAGTCATTTATGCATCACTTGAGCTAAAAATTCAAATTCCTGAGCTCATCTTTATTTTTCACCACTTTTTCCAGTGACATTAGGAGCAACCAGCCAACTTCATTATATTCAGTAGTTTTCCAAAAATGTTCAAAGGTATTATATACACAGAAACCCAGATCCCAGCTTTTTATAAGTGACTTATTAGGAGTGTCCAATAAAAATATTTTGTATGTCTCTATTGCCAGATTACAACATGAACTATCAGTGCTCTCTTTCATACTGGAAATAGTTATTAGCATATTTAAGTTTAATTAGATTAAGAAGCCAATTCCATAAAACCGAAGCAAATTTGGAAAACTCATACTTAAAATTCTTTTTTTCTGTAAATTCTCTCAATATCAAAATCTGTATCAGTTTGGATTCTCTAAAGAAACCAAAGTAATAAGAGTTATAATGATATAGATATATGTGATTCCTTACAAAGAATTGACTCATGTGGTTACATAGTCTAAGAATTGACCAATAAGAGCCGGTGTTATAGTTCCAGTGTGAGGTTGAAGATCTGAGAGCTAGGATAGTTGATAGTGCAAATTGTAGTCCAAGTCCACAGCTATGAGAACCAGTGTTCTAGTTCATGACCATCTAGCAGAGAAAGTGAATTATCTACTATCCTTTTTCTTTTTCCTAGTAGTCTATTAAATTAAATGAGGCTCACAAACATTGGGTAGGGCAATCTGCTTTGTTCATTCTACCAACTCAAATGTTAATCTCAACCAGAAACACCCTCACATATACACTCAGCATATTATTTAATGCTAATCATTGACAGTTACCAAGGAATTTTGTGTTTTGAATATTATTAATTAATTACTTAGTATGCTTGCTAGTAAGAAAGATAGAAAATTCTTTGAACAATCTTAATTGCAGTGAATAATGTAGACTAGATTGCAACTTTTAATTAGATATTTCAAAATACTCCTATTTTAGGAAATCTTGAGGCTAATAATTTCAAGGCATTATGATAAATAAGAGCTTATTCTAGGGAACAGTTTTTGGTAAATTATTTGTATTCAACTAAAGGCAATTTTGTTATAACTTTGAATAAATAGTTCACACACCAACAATATTGTGAAATATCTCTTTTTTTTTCTCACTACATAGTTCTATGATTAAAAGCAATAAATGCTGAGACAACTTTATGAGTAACGAGAACTTTAAACCTATAAATTAATATTAGTTTGTTTCAATCACAGTTAATTTAAATAATTTTTAATTTACTAAAATGTATTGGTAGATATCAATAAGATTCAGGAAAGCCACATATATTAGAAAGAAACTGGGCTATTTTATACACTGATATATTTGTACACAGGAAGAAATATTTATTTTACACTGTAATTGTAAAAAGTTAATAAATTTAAAACTGACACAATGCTATTACAAATTTTAGTGACTCAAGTAAAATATGTAACATTATTATTTGTTATAAATACAATGTTTATGAACAAATTTCCCTACTATTATATTTATAAATTGTTATTCATGCAGCTCAGAATTTCAGATAATTAAACATATATTCTGAAAGTGAAACCATTTACTCTTATGTGAATCACTTAATATAAATCTAGTTATAGAATTGCCATTGTTTTAAAATTTGAAATCAAATCTGAAGTTCTCTTAACATTTGTTAAAATGTTGTAATATCAGGAAAATACTACCTCCAGCTACTATTTTCTCCATAATCTATTCAGTGGTCTGATGAATATTAAAAGTATTTGCTTCAAGTATACAGAATACAGAGGAATTGCTATCAGATTAGGAATCAGAGGCCCACATTTAAAATCTCTAAATCTTCAATGGTATTCAATAAATATATATATAAAAAAAAACTATGATAACACCGAACTGTCATCTCCTATTGATATAATTCTATAGATAGTAGGAAACTATTACTCATTTCCTGTTCTTCTTCTTCATCTTTTCCTGGCTATTGATAATAGGGAAACCCATTTCTACTTAAAACATTTGTACCATCTTGGCTTTCTAAATTTTCTTCTGTATCTTTGTCTCTTTTGAATCTCAGCCTCCATTTCTGTTTTCTCAGCCTCCATCTATTTGATATTTCCTAGGCTTCCTTGGGTTTTCTTCACAAACAAAGCCTCTCTATATACTCACTCTTGTGAAAGAGTGATTGTCACAGGGTCCTTGGGGGTGTCACTTTTCCAGCCGCAACTTTGCTCTACAATTGGAGCTGGCCCTGGGAATGGGAAGAGGCCAGGCAGCAGGAGCAGGCATTTCCAAGCCTGTTGGAATTAGAGGCCTTCCCAGGCCCTCAAGAGTGCAGAAATGCAAGGGTCTGCAGCTGTAACTGGGTGGTGGGGCTCCCGCCTTTACAGCTTGGAAAGGGGTGGGGCTTCTACCTGTTCCTGGCTCCTTCATGCTCTGTGGAATGCACAGCCCAACAATCAGTGCATAGCCCAAGTCGTGCCTCTCCACTGCAGTCCACATCATGGCAGCAGCCATTCCAGATGGGCTGCCACTGCCATCATGATCACATCAAAGTTTATTTATAAAATCCAGGTCATATGTCTGCTCAACTATCTAAACATTAAAATTCATACATAACAGATTAAAGGGGTTTTGCCACAAGTACCTGAAAATCAATAGGTTTAAACTCATCATTTTGTCTTCAAAAATTGTCTCTCTTCATTCTTCATTCTGATTCATTTGTTGAGAAGCATCTATAACTTTCTTTTTATCCATAATATTTAAACATACCTAAATGCTACAATTCTAATTTCTTAAAATATTTTATCTATATACTTCTTTATTTCTGACTGCTTGAGTTAAGCCCTATTATTTTTTGCAGGATTCTTGTTAAGTTACTATATTAAAGTCACAATTTCAGCTTTATAACAGCCGATTTGGTGTTCTCCAATTATATATTTTTTGTAAATAAACACAAAACATATTCTCTTTAATATTTACATCAAAACTTTCATTTGACATAAGATTAATGTTGTAAGATATATATTGTAAGTTATAATTGAAATATTACTATACCCTATGACATATAAAGCAATTTAAAATAAGTCATCTCACACTTATTTCATAATAAAAATATTCTTTTAATTAAAAAATTTGAAAATAAAATTTCAAATTCTAAAAATAACTATACCTAGGTTATTTCTGCAGCTTTGCCATCATTTAGACCTGAGACTGTGTGAAAGTCAATTAACCTTATAAATGTTTAACCTTATAAATGCTTGTTTTGAAAAACAAGCATTTTAGATGACCTCACACATGTCTTTCAGCTCTAAATTTTTGTGGTTCTGCTTATAAAGACATGTGAGTTTAATCACTTGCATTCAAAAAGAAACATCTATTAAATATCCTACATATACCAAAAAGTCACACTTAAACTCAATAATCAAATTACTTTCATTTAAATTTTCAAGTATTTTTAGTTTATTTAATGTGAATGGAGATTAAGAAAAAAATTCACCTTTTTCTTCTCATAACTGAACCACTGCAGCTTTTTTATTGGTACTGCTTGGGTAGATGAATCTCATCTTTTCTCCACATCTATCCGGTAGAGCCCTGCTTCGGTATTAGCAAACTAGATAAATTCAGTACTTTACTATCTTTACTACCTAATATTTTAAATTCAGCATGTCTCCAATGGAATAAAACTGGATCACATATAAAATCAATCCTATTTGAACAATTTTACACTGTCATGCTTGAGAGTACAAGAAATAACCAGAAAATGAATGTTATAATTCACTTTTCCCCTAGAAGATAATTTTAACACAATCACTTATGAATATCATTTTAAAAAAACTTTCATTTAATCCTCAAGTTCTGTGGAATGGCTTCTGCTTTCTGTGTGCATGTGCAAAGTGCATAACATAATCATAGGAACTATAAACTGATAATTTGCAAATTCAAACACCAGGGATTCACAAATTATACTAGAACCAGAATGCGGTTATTGCAGGGACCCTAGCATTTTAAACTTACTAGCAGGAGAAATGAAAATGGTTAAATTCATTTTTTTTCTTTGTCTAGTTTCATTTTTCCTGTATAAGAAAAGACTCCAATATCAAGGTATGGAATGGGACAAGAGGGGAAATACCCTCTAGTATAAGGAAACAGGGTGGCAGGAGAAGGACACGCCACAAGTGGAAGAGGAGAAGGATAATGTCATTAAGGCAGCAAAATATTCTCTGCAAAATATTGCAGGAGGAGTCTCCAGAGCCTCAGATATGAAGGCAGAGATTGCCTTCTCAGTGGGATTCTCACCACTCAGGTGTCCACAATAAGGGAAATGGCAGCTTCTATTACTTCTGTGGCAGCCACTACATTATACACCCTCATCCTTATGTAAATAAAGGTGCTGCAGAGCTGTGGATGCAGATGCTTATGTAGGATAAAATAATATTTCCAGCAGCAGTTATGCTCCATGTCAGGCACCACCGACTGCACTGGATGAGGCTTTCTGTGGAGACTGGCTCCATGGGGTAGAAACACATCTCAGGGCCAGTCATCCTACAAAGGCAGCCCAATCAGGTCAAAGATTTTGCCCAAGTAGTGATCTTTAGAGCTTCTAGAGGAGAGAGGCTTTTGTAAAAACATCTCTGCAAAGACACAGTCAATACTGCACATGCCCACAGATGTTGCCTGTGTAGAATGCAGAAGAACCTCTTGAGCACAGTACAAGAATGTAACAATCACAGGTCTAAATGCCATCTAGTAGCTACAGATTCTGGCCAGGCCAAGTCAGCCAGCTTGACTGTCTCACCACTTGTCACCAGAAATTTTTCTGGCTTCAGATATCAGTGAACAATGCAATGGGTATGAAGAAAATCTAGACCTCTTCAAAACCGGTGCATCAGATCCTTGATGGTCTCAGCTGATAAGATTTGACTGTTTCCCCACCCAAATCTCATGTCAAATTGTAATCCCCATGTATTGAAGGAGGAACCTGGTGGAAGGTGATCGAATTATGAAAGTGATTTGTAAGGGGAACTCTAACATTCTTGAGGGGCACAAAGTAGGCACTGCGGGGATCACAGTCCTTGTACAATAACCCATGGGCACTAGCAACAATTTCATCCAATGGCTCCTATTGAGAGGTGACGATTCTCATATCAAGGTAGACCCTATAACCAGGCTGGGAGTATAGGGACCCTGGAGCCAGTTCCTGCAGCACCATACACCCAAGCTTAAATTATTTTTAATGGAAAAAGACAAAAAAGAGTGGAGATAGAGAGTAAGAGAGAGAAATTAGCATAAAAGCAATCTGGAAGATTAGTTAAATTAGCTATAATAAGAATCAAAATGGCATTGGGTGGTGGAAATACTTCTTCATCGTGGTTCAATGAACCAGAATAACTAGATAAGAAGGATGCCCTGAAGTCCCAAAATATAAAGCAAAAAGAAAAGTAAACCCAACAGAAGATCATTTAAGGGCAGTTCATGGCTAAGAATGGTTGTCATAAACTGACATGCATAGAACTGAGTTAGCCTCAGTTGACTATTTTGTAACCTGTTTTCCAGTAATTATGCTAGTTCCATGGTCTTGGTGTATCTGTATTAATGCATCTTTGCCTAAGGAATAATGAATGTTTTATGTGGTATTCTACTACACACATGGCAGAGATACCCTCACAATTAGTTATGTCATTCAACTTGTTTTATGTGGTTTGAGAATTACATTAATTTAAGTGTTATAGTTTGGTTTCTTAAATGGGATTATGCCCTATGGTCATGTATTTAAAAATAGGCAGGCTGTTTTCATTTTCAATTTCTGTCAGTGTTAGTTTATCTATATAGTCAATGCATTTAAGTAAATGGTGACAAACAGCATAAAAAAAGTAGACTGATATTAACTAAGGCATGCTACTCATAAACCTTTCCTAATGATATCTATTATAGAATCATAAAGAAAATTTCAATGAAAAAGTCAACAGAAATAACTTATCTGTAGTTTATTTGAAAAGTCACTCACAAAGTCCTCATATTCAAAATTTTACTCTATTAGTCTTTAGTAATATTTTTCAAAAGTGAATTTTCTATTATTTGTTGTGCAAAATTAAAAATGACTATAGATTTTTACATTATTAAAACAGTAAAAACCTACTACATTTAATTTAGACTTTTTTTCTTTATTTGCTCAACCAAAAACAATCCCCAAATATATCTTAATAAAATATACTGCTTATTATATAGATGTTTAGGATACATATTTTCTAGCATTGAATTTTATTCTGCAATAGATCACTGCTGAACAAAATGTTAGCCCAGTTTTCCTAATTTTTTTGCTGAAGAAACGTGGTTACATTTGGCTCATATTAGGCTCATAATGGTGATTGCATCATAATTGACCTAAGCCAATTAAGATGATGTTTTTATCTTTTTATTCCTTGCTGCTAAAAGTAACAATAAAAGCTGCAATCTATTTTTAACTAATGATATGTAAAAGGAAGTCTCCTAGAAACAAGGCGGTTATCTTGGAAAACTTTTGCTGTTCCAGTAAAAGAAATGGACTAAATACATTTCACTCCCAACTTAAATTTTTAGATGAGGCTTGACATTTTAACATACATGTTATAAACACAAGTAATATAAACTGAAGTCATTTGGAAAGATATTGTTGAGTTACGAAAACACTATAGGCGGCCAACTGTAGAAAGACTTCTTGATATTAATAAATATTAAGTTTTAATTAAGCATTATCAATTAAGTTTTTTGTTTTAGTAGTCAAAAAAAAATTGCTTTCTAATTTAATCACCAAAATTTGGAAGCAATGTTGATATTACAACACTGGCATTTGAACATTTATATATAAAAATGTGTCGTGTATCTAATATATACAAACCAAATACCTGGCTCCAAGTTGTGACTTAGGCTGCAGCTCTTAGGAATCTCTCAGGAAGGTTTCTACTGTTCTCAGTCTTCATTATTATCATATGCCCAGTAAATTTACCATCTAAACCATAAATTTGCAAGTGTTAATTTTTAGTTAGCTGACAGGCAACTAAACTAAAAAGAACTAATTTTTCAGACGTGTTTTCTATACTAAGAAATGTCATATTTGTTTTTATAGGTAAATGGAGAAAGAATGCCAAATGAACTGATAAGCCAGAAGTGCTCAATTCCACATATTATCCCGATTTCCCTTTTACCACTGTTTATTTTATGTAGTTTAAAGATACTACCTGATCTGAGGAAAGTGGTAGATGATGAACACTAGAATTATCAGTGAACCAAATTGACCAACCATCCTGCATTGTCTATGATGCTTGGAGAATGTCTCCAGTTTACAATAAAATCCAGTGAATTAAACTGCTACTTTAAACATCAAAACAAATTTATGAACAAGCAGTTTGGGTTCACAGAAGCTTAGGCTATAGAGTTCTGAAAAGGCTGTATGAATCAGCGTTCGTAAGTTCCATTTGATGAGTGTGTGTTGTGTGCTCCTGTGCACAAATATGTGTACTTGCTCTTAGTTGTATGTTATCCAGTTAGTAAATATTTCGCTTATTGTCCCTTTGTTACTATTATTTCTGACATGACTATACTCTAGTTTACTTGAAATAAATCCAATATCTTGTCTAAATACTACATTTCACTTGATTCAAATTCCTTTTAAAGATTTCTATTAATTGAATTAAACTTTCAATTGAATCATCAGTTATACCAGTTTTAATCTGAATATCTTTAATTTTTCAACTTCCATAAGATAATGCATTTGGTAGATAAATATGTAAAATATATGTATTTAATATTTGACCATCTTATGTATGTTATATATACACTTGACCATAATTTTATGTGTGCTATATTATTGAGAAGAAATCTTATGAAATGTTAATATGTTAGCATCAGTATTCTGACTCTCATGACATTTTAATCTAAATTAAAATGTATATATAAATGTAACACTAGATCAGATGAGATTGGCACATTCAAGGTGGTATGGCAGTGGACTAGAAGAATTTAGCATTTTAAATATTTAATTTTGACAAGTATTCTCAAATACAAAAAGGCTTTGGATAACTAGAAACAAATTTAGTTAAAATACTTCAAATTTTATTAAGTACATGCATTAATAACACTTTATTTAATAAGCTTATATTTCTCAAGAGAAATGAAAGACACATTTATGTAACTTGAATAAATCTTGATTTCCAATAGGCAGATCACCCAAAATAAGTTTTAGAAAACCTTTTGTCATTGCACTTAGTCAAGACCTAGTGTCTTCTGTTTGCTGCACTAACTTTTAGAGTAATTACAAAATAATAAGCTTGTACTGGTGATCTATATCTATCAAGAAGCTTGTTGAACTTAACTGAACAACAATGACAAAAAAAATATTTAGTTTACTGAACTAAGCATTGTAATTAAATCACAGGAAAGAAAAAAACGGTTAAACACTAATTAATTGTAGATTATGGATTATAAGGGCTCCATTTTATTGAGTTAACATCAAATCCTAGCAGTATTTAGAAAGAATATTCAATAAAGATATTTATTAATGAGTGGTCATGTGTAATGTACATCCTTCAGTGATTGCTTTACTTCAGGAACACTTAGAGTCTCACTAGTATTTGAATATGAATTCTGAAATTCTTTTCAAAGAACAATATAAGAATGTATTTCCATACTGTCATCCCACGTAAAAAAAAAGAATATATATATTATATATTCTTACAGAAGGTTAAGATCATGTGATAGTTTTGTGGGTTTCCGAAGGAGATAACTAGAATATGTTTTATCCTTAAATCTTCTTATTAACATATATAATCATTGGATCTATCCACTATATTTTCTAAATATCAGTGGAAGAAAGGAACTGCTCATCTCCATCACTGTGTTCTTTACCTTGAGCAAGATCTCATCTCTATACACATAAAATTAAGCCAGAGCCCCACAGATGGATTTGCTTCCAGGATTTTTCTCCTCTTACTGTGACTTCAAAATTACAAATATAATTATGTTAGACTCATGTTTAGATTTTGTCAACAACACCTTATCCTAAATTCTTGTATACCAGGTCTTCAGTGATGTGGTTATACCTGCTTACATCTCAACTTTTACCTCATGGTGTGATCTGTGGTGTTTTCAGGTGGAGAGCGCATTCATGTTTCTTAAATGTATGACATTGTTTAGGAAAAAATGTTCTGAGAAGTGACACAAACATGAGTTAATTAACAGAAGATACATATAAGTTTGTGGAAATTCATCAGTTTTACCGAGATCCATTTTAGTAACTTGCACTTCCTTACACTTTGAAGCCTGCCATTCCTATGCCTTGCATTGCTCTTTGTCTACCTCTTTATCTATCAGGCTTTTCATCTTTTTTTATTTTGGTAGTTCACAAGCCAATTTTTCTTATAATTTTTATTTTTATTTCATTTTAAGTTTGGGGGTACATGTGCAGAACGTGCAAGATAGTTGCATAGGTACACACATGGCAGTGTGTTTTGCTGCCTTCCTCCCCTTCACCCACACTTGGCATTTTTCCCCAGGCTATCCCTCCCCATATCCCCCACCCACTGTCCCTCCCTTATTCCCCCCAATAGACCCCAGTGTGTAGTACCCCCTTCCCTGTGTCCATGTGTTCTCATTTTTCCTCACCTGCCTATGAGTGAGAATATGCGGTATTTCATTTTCTGTTCTTGGGTCAGTTTGCTAAGAATGATGTTCTCCAGATTCATCCATGTCCTTACAAAGGACAAAAACTCATCATTTTTGATTGCTGCATAATATTCCATGGTGTATATGTGCCACATTTTCCCAGTCCAGTCTATCATCGATGGGCATTTGGGTTGGTTCCAGGTCTTTGCTATTGTAAACAGTGCTGCAATGAACATTCGTGTGCATGTGTCCTTATAGTAGAACAATTTATAGTCCTTTGGATATATACCCAGTAATGGGATTGCTGGGTCAAATGGAATTTCTATTTCTAGGTCCTTGAGGAATCACCACACTGTCTTCCACAATGGTTGAACTAATTTACACTCCCACCAACAGTGTAAGAGTGTTCCTATTTCTTCACATCCTCTCCAGCATCTGCTGTCTCCAGCTTTTTTAATGATCGCCATTCTAACTGGCATGAGATGGTATCTCAATGTGGTTTTGATTTGCATCTCTCTAATGACCAGTGATGATGAGCATTTTTTCATGTGTTTGTTGGCCTCATGTATGTCTTCTTTTGTAAAGTGTCTGTTCATATCTTTTGCCCATTTTTGAATGGGTTTGTTTGTTTTTTTCCTGTAAATCTGTTTGAGTTCTTTGTAAATTCTGGATATCAGCCCTTTGTCAGATGGGTAAACTGCAAAGATTTTTTCCCATTCTGATGGTTGCCAATTCACTCTAGTGACTGTTTCTTTTGCCGTGCAAAAGCTGTGGAGTTTGATTAGGTCCCATTTGTCTATTTTGGCTTTTGTTGCCAATGCTTTTGGTGTTTTGGTCATGAAGTCCTTGCCTACTCCTATGTCCTGAATGGTTTTTCAAACAAGTTTATAATGTCCCCAGTGTGGTATGGCTGTTTCCAATTAATTAAACTACATTAACTTTATACTGTTATCTGTGTGTGTGTTCCTCCAAATATTTTGATCCATATGTTCCTTTTCTATATTATATAGCTAGGGCCAAAATAAATTATTATATTAATTATTATTAATGGAATTTTATCTATGCCCCAATATATCTCAAGTATCAAAGTTAATCAGTGTGTAGTTTTCATCTTTGAAACGTTGACAAATTTTGAATTTGAATTCTAACTATATTGTCAAAAGTATTTGTGTAAGTTTATTTATACTGTCTTTTTAGTATTCTTTACAGAGTTTTAATTCTTAAGCAATGTTCCTTCTCCATTATCTAATGTAGACAAATTGTCTTTTCTCTATTTTTCTTTTACAATTATTACTAGGATGTTTCATTAATTTCTTCACAAAGTCAAAACTTGAATCTGTTTTTTTTTTTTTTTTTGGATGTTTTTCTTGTTCCATTGACTTTGCCCTCATATTAAATATTTTTTTCTATTTCACATTTCTTGTTTGTTTCTTACAGTTATTTTTAACTTAATAAGATTGAAATGCAATAATATATTTTTGCCTTTGTTTTTTATTTAATGTATGAATTCAGGACTATGTATTTCTTGTTACTGCACTGATTAACAAAATTTTGGTGTGTTGTTCAGTCATTAGTTTTCAGTTTCAAACAACTCTACAATTTTTATTTTATTTTTTAAAGTACTCTAGCTGACTTAGAAATAAGGCTTTCTGGTCAAGAGATCGAGATCATCCTGGTCAACCTGGTGAAACCCCATCTCTACTAAAAATACAAAAAATTAGCTGGGTATGGTGGCACGTGCCTGTAGTCCCAGCTACTCAGGAGGCTGAGGCAAGAGAATTGCCTGAACCCAGGAGGCAGAGGTTGCGGTGAGCCGAGATCGTGCCATTGCACTCCAGCCTGGGTAACAAGAGCAAAACTCCATCTCAAAAAAAAATAAATAAATAAGGCTTTCTAAGTTACCTTTTCCCATATTACTTTCATTGTGGTCAGAGAACGTGTTTCAAATGATTTAAGTATTTTGAAATATTTTGAATCTCTCTTGTTTATTCAGTCATATTTCCATACTTACAGTACACTTTAACATGTAATCTTTCCTTGTGTGGTGCAATGTACTATATATGTCAATTAAACCATGTTTATTAATTTTGTTCTCCATATTATCAATGTCAGTGGACATTTTTTCTGTACCTTTTATATTAAAATTTTTTAGTAAAACCCCCCAAATTATCATGAATTTTTCTAGTGCTTTTTTTTGTGCTGTCAATTTTTGTTTATATATTTTGAAGCCATGCTAGGTACAATTAGGATTGTAATTTCTGCCTATCAAATTGACCTATTATTAATTTTAAAATACTGCAATTTATCTCTGGAAATCCTTGCTTTAAAGTAAAATTTGTCTGATATTAAAATACCCCCTATGTAGAATTTTTAATAATATTTTAAAATCACGTTTTTCATCATTTTAGAGTAAATCCTTCTATGTTCTATATTTAAAGTGTTTCTCATAAGCAATATTTGAGGGTTTTTAAAAGTAATTCTGACAATCTTAAATTTTTAATTAGATTATTTAGTGCATTGATGTTTAAATTATTTATTGGCATAGTTCTGTTTGTATTTGTTATTTCAATATTTTTTCACTGTCCAATCAATTTTTACATATCTGTCTTAATTTTTCCTTTTCAATTAACAAAAAAATTGATATTCTAAGTTTTATTACATTAACATACTAGTTGTGAAATATTTTACAATTTTTAATGGTTACACGACAGATTAGAAAAAAAGCACATATGTCACTTAACAACAGGGTAATAAAAAATAGTATTATTATTTATAACAAAGGAGACTCACAAGACTCATTTTCTGGTCACAACCCTGCTGACCAAAACAAGGTCTCAATCTCATTCAGACAGAATGAAGAAATCACAGGAACAAGCAGATGGCTACAAAAGTGATCCCTAGCTGCCCTCATTGCTCATCAGCATGACACTTCCACCAGAATCCTCACAGTTTACAGATGTCATGGCAATACTGTAAATTATCGCTCATTTTCCAGAAAGTTCTAAATAACCCACCCCTCAATTTTCATTGATGCAGCCTTTATTTTATATGTAATTAAAAGTGGGTATAAGGGAGTATAATAAATACAGTTGACAAGAGTCCATACATTGCCAATTTTGGGTATATTGCCTATGAGTTAGGCCTACTCCAAAAGAAGAAGTACTGTCCAATAAAAGACTGCTGTCTGAAACCACTAACTCACCCTTGAATTCTTTCCTGGGTAAAGCCAAGAACCGTCCTGGGCTAAGCTCCAGTTTGGGGGCTCACTTGTGCTGCATCATTTATATGAGATGGTTAGAAACTTACAATTTTAAAAATTCTGTGCCTCTCTTCCCTGCTATTTATATTTCACTGCAATGCTTTTAATTAAATATATGCTTTAAAATGCACACATTTTTGTATAATGTGTATTTATAAATGCACACATACTCTTTTCAGTGCTCGTTATTCCCTTATATGTTTTCATATTTTTGTTTAGAATATTATTTCAGCCTAAAGAATTTGCTTTCATTTTTTAATGTCACCCTACTAGTCACAATTTTTTTCAATTTCTATATCCATAAATTCATTTTTATGTTCATTTCTGCAAAATATTTCCATTGAGTATAGACTTCTAGACTGGTATGTTTTTGTCATTGATTTCAATACATTAAGTATGCCAGAAAAACATCAAATTGATTTTATTTATTTGATTAAGAAAGCTGCTGTTTTATAGTTAATTTTTAAAGATAATTATTAATTTTTCTTTCTACATGATTTGAAGATACTATTTTTATTTTTTACAATTTAATTTCTATGTGTTTTAGTGCAGATTTCTTAGTGTTTATCCGATTTTTCTGAGCTTTTTAAATATGGTTTTACATCTTTTATCAATTTTGGAATACTCTTGGTCACATTATCATATGGATATATATTATATGTTTTAATATTTCTTATTCTCTGTATTGTAATTTTTGGATTTTTATGTGTGTATGTGTGGTGGTATGTATGTATATTCAAACCTGAATAAAGTGAAGCAATAAGCCACACAGATATCTGAGGACAACACTTCCATCAGAGGAACTAGCAAGCGTAATGCTCTGACTAGGAATGTATGTTGCATATGGAAAGCCTATCCTTAAAACTTCTGGAATGTTTTCTCTGTTCTCCATTTCAATTAATGGAGAATTGACTCAGTCTGTATTTGTATTTTTTTGTCTTAAAGATATGTTATACTTTTTCATTTTTAATTTGTATAATATTTTCATAATGCCTTATTCTTTGACATTAACATAACTCATTTTTAATACTTAATGAAAGTTAAGTAAAATAGTAGTGACTAATGTTTATTCTATAGTTATTACATGTTTTCAGAAATGAAAATGATTATTTTGCATAGAAAGTTTAATTTTTTAAAAAGCTATCATCCCAATCATTTCATGGAAGAAAATAAAGTTAGGCTCATATTTTATGTCAGGAGGAGCCTCAAAAAAAGCTTAGAAATTTTCCCAGTTTTGTATTAATAGAAAATGGGGAAAACGAAATTTATATGTGTTCAGGACTATGCTAAATTTGGCCAATTGAAATGTGAATAAGGATTTTGCCCTGATCTTAAGGAATTTGTTATCCATTATGACAGACACATAAATAGACTAGTAAAATGTGGTATAATATATGTAGTGCACAAATTGAGCATAGAGATGATACTGTCGTTTAATAGATAAGCCTCTTAGGCTTTTCACATAGCTCTTCTGGTTCAGAGTAAGGCAGTGAAGTTTTGATCCAGATTGGAGAACATGAATAGACAGGAGAAGTAGCCAAAACATGAAACAATCATAAAATAAATGCAGAATGTCAAGAGAATGAAGATATTCTTACCACTCTTGAGCAGAGAATTGTACAGTGTTACATTACTCAGAATGATGAGCTATCCAAAGACTGTGAGCAGGGCAGTGATATTCTTTGGATTTTTGTTTTGGAAAGATAAGTCCATCAGTTTTCTAGAGAATAGATTAGAAAAGAAACACAGTAATCTAAGAATAGCTATTGAGTATATTTACACAGGTCACAGCAAAGCATTCCTCTTATGTATGAACATTCATTAAGGGTATTTACTTTTATATGTATAGTTTTTTTCTTATTTTTATTTTTGACCAATAAGGTAACATTTTCTATATTTTTTCCATTAAAATGACTTAAAACATTTGTGTTAGCTTATGGCTGAGTTTTAAATTAAAGTGTAATTTATGATATTGATTACTTTTATGAAGATTGATTTCCTTGGTTGGCAAATGTTTTGATGGAAGAAAATTTGTTTTTCACTAAGCAATAAGCATAGTCATAAAAATATTATAAAGAGTTAATAAGTGTATGTGACATATTAGACTTAACAACACTGAAAAATAAATACACTTTTAAGATGGCTCTTTCCTATTTTATCTGCTAGTTACTAGCAAATTCAATTAGCACACAAAAGATGAGTCATGCTGTGATTATATTTAATTTATAAATATAATATTAAACACATCCCTATATTAATCAAAATTTTTTACCATATTAATATATTTAATGAGGAATATTTCTGAAATGTCCTTTTGGTCAAATCATACAATTGTTTAATTTAATCTTTAGCTTGGACTAATAATCAGAACAGAACATCACAATGTTTGATTCACTGAAAGAATAATTTTTAGCATATTTATCCGCAAAAGAGCAAAAATTAGCCCTAATTGAATAGGTAATTTAGATTCTGAAAACCATATAATAGTTTAAGGTAAATATTACTATATTAACCTGAACTGATTTAATACTATAACTGTGAATACTATAAATCATTTTAACAGATTTGAAAATTATTATTCTATAGGCTTATATCTATCTATAGGCTTATCTCTATTTCTATTGAGCTGATTTTGGGATAACAGAGATAACCTTTGAAGAACAGAAATAATGAATTTTATTTACATGACAAAATTTTCCTTTATCAGATTAGTATAGTTAAAAAAATAGAATCAGGTTTTATGGAAATGTTTTACTAATTAGTTCGTTGTTCCTGAATCCCATTGCATTTTAGCATCTTATATGATTTGTATGCAATGAAACAACTGTATTAAAATGTTCAATAATTAATTATTTTAATTACAATTGTTTCACTGTATTTAATGATGAACCACAGAGTAGAGCTCTATCTTTTTGGGTTAAAAATTGAGAAACATATGCCTATATAATCATTTGTTGTAAAATATACATTGAATATTTGCTACATGTTATATAGTGTGTAAGCACTGGAAATGTGACAATGGAAATGATCTAATTTCTGCTTTTAATGAGTTCACATTAAGAGGAATAATTAAGAATCTTTTCATATCGATCAGCTGTTTAAGGTACAAAATATTAGAGTAAAATCCAAAATAATCAGTAAAAAGTTCTTAAAATTACATTTGATTTGAGCACAAACTAATCAGAATACAGTCTACATTTTATAGATATCATATCACTTAATGTCTGAATGTCAGCCATTATACAAAGTGTACTCCTCCCAAAAATAATAATAATGTTTTTCAAGTGTTTATATTTGATACACTGTTGTAAACGATTTACATATTTTAATCATTTACTTTTTACAATATTCTAATAAGGTAAGCACTACTATTATACCTATTTTGCAAGGAAGGACATTAAGGACCAGAGATGTCAAACAACATCTTTCAAATAAGGAATCTAATAGCAATAGTGACAGCTTTCACCAGTTCTGGTCAAGATTACACGTGCCTAATTGTTCAATGCTGCTGCCAAAGACATAGAATGTGTTACACTCGTGGACTGAATGTTTTGGGTTAAAAGGCACCGAAGGCTTGATTTAATAAAGTCAACTGTTTGACATGCACAATTTCATTTAATAACCTATCTTAAAGGACAACAAAAGGTGCTTTTTCTTTTTATCAAGAAGATACTTTAGATCACAGATAACGAAACATTTAAGATTTAAAAATCGAATAATAAAGTTTTTATTTTTTATTATTTTAATATATAGAAAACTATCTTTTGCCTTCTTTTTTAAAAAATTAAAAAGTGAATTCTAAAAAGTATTTAAACAGTCTCTGTGTGCACATCACTTTTATAATTTATTCAACTCATAATTCAAAACCTATTGGTAATTTGTTCATTGAAAAAAATGAGAAGAAAGTGTTTGGGAATTATTCTGATCCCTATGGAACTGAAAATCAAAAAAGCGTAACTTTCTTCAGAAAGGTGTAAAAGAAAAAGCTCTAGGGAAATATTGCAGGAGCTAATTAATTCAGCCTGCTGCAATAATGTTACATTCACATTATAAGGCTTCTTTCTAAAAATTAGATGTTAGTTTTGAAGTGTTAATATATTAAAATGAATGCAAATTATCCCAAATAGTCACTAACTAGTGTGGATTCTCATTTAGTTATAACAGTTATAGATTTTAGAGAATTGAATACACAAAAGCTGGGTGATCTAAGGAAACATTTTTTAGACATAATTAATTGCCAAATTCTTTTATCTTTAAGAATCTAGGTGGAACTAGTTTTATTAAAATTATTTGTGCTCATTTAAATTTGTGCATTGATATCACTGAAAATTAAATTGTGCTAAAACATAGCAATGTCTAGTGAGATTGAAGTGTTTGTTATAGTTATTCTGGATAAAATAATCACCTCTAAAGAATGCTACTAATTAAAAAATGAAGCATACCTTAAAAGGATTAATCACAGTGTAATGTCAAATTGTATATAGCACTTAGCCTATAAATTAAATATTGAGAATGCTATGGAAATGGTAAAAGTTTTTAGTATATTGCCATTTTATAACTTTATTTCAATAAAATGTGAAAGAAAAAAACCTGGCTTTTAGAGATAGACAAAACTGACTTTTATGTCTAAAAGAAATATAACATGATGTTTTAATATACATATACATAGTGAAATGACTACCAGAGTCAAATAAATAATCCTGTCCATCTCCTCACATAATTATCTTTTTGTCTGTGTGATAGGAGCACTTGAAACTTATTCTCAGCAACTTTCCAATATTACATATAATACTATTAACAAAAGTCTTCAAGCAATGCATTCGATCTCAAGATTTACTTATTTTAAATAATTGCAACTTTGTACCCGATTACCTATATTTCTCCATTGTCACCTCCACCCTCAATGTCCTCACCCCCTACCCCGGTAAACATCATTCTACTCTCAGTTTCTATGTTTTCAGCTTTTTCAGATTGCATGTATAAGTGAAATCACAGCTATTTTGCTTTCTCTGTGTGGCTTATTTCACTTAGAATAAAGTCTTCCAGGTTTATTCATCTTGTCACATGTGGCAAGATTTCCTTTTATTTGAAGACTGAAAAATATTCCATTGTATGTAATATTATATGTATTTTATATATAATATATACATATTTTATATATGTATTATGTATGTGTATATACATATATATTTTTTAACAGAAAAATGTGTTTATACATATAATTTTAACAGCATTTTTTATTCATTCATTCATCTATAGACAATTACGTTGTTGTAATTTCTCGGTCATTGTGAATAATGCTGCAATAAACGTAAGAACACAGATATCTTTATCCATGGTGATTTCATTTCCTTTAGGTTTCTACCCAGAAGAGGAATTGTTGGGTCACATAATCGTTCCATTATTAATTATTGAGGAAACCTAATACTATTTTCTCTAATGTCCATAACATTTTACCTTAACATCAACATCGTAAACGGGTTGTCTTTTCCATACACTCTCATCATTACTTATTATCTCTCATCTTTTTGATAGTGTCCCTTATAGCAGGTGTGAGAGAATATTTCATTGTGATTTTGATTTACATTTCTGTGCTGATTAGTGATGTTGAGCACCTTTTCCCTTACCCATTGACGAGTTTTGCATCTTCTTTTATATAAGGTCTACTTAGAACCTTTCCTCATTTTTAATTGGGTTATGTATTTATTTATTTGCTATTTGCTTAGTATTGAGGTATGTGACTTCCTTAAGTATTTTGAATATCAATTCTTTATCAGATATATATATGGCTTGCAAACATTTTCTCTCAACATGTAGCCTGTCTTTATGTTTTGTTGATTGTGTCTTTTGCTGTACAGAAGCATTTTAGTATGATACTGTCCCAACTGCTTATTTGTTGCTTGAGGCTTTAGTGTGAGATATATATATATATATATATATATATATATATATATATATATATATTCACTGTCAAAGTCAATTCCAAAAAGTTTTCCTTTTAAGAGATTTATGGTTTTGTGTCTTGGTCCCTTGAGCTATCCCCACTGCTTTTCATTGTTATTTGCTTGTTTGTTCCTCTGACTAGATGAATTTCAATAACTTGTCTTGAAGTTTATTAGTCCTTTATTCTCCTTGATCTAATCTCTTGTTGAACCACTCTATCGAATTTTTCAATTCAGTTATTGTGTTCAGCTTTATAACATTCAGTTTTCTTTTTAAACATATTTTCTTTTATTTTTTTTAAATTTTTATTGCATTTTAGGTTTTAAGGTACATGTGCAGAACATGCAAGATAGTTGCATAGGTATACACATGGCAGTGTGTTTTGCTGCCTTCCTCCCCTTAACCCACATTTGTCATTTCTCCCCAGGCTAACCCTCCCCAGCTCCCACCCCCGCTGTCCCTCCCCCATTCCCCCCAATAGACCCCAGTGTGTAGTAAACCCCCTCCCTGTGTCCATGTGTTCTCATTTTTCTCACCCGCCTATGAGTGAGAATATGTGGTATTTCATTTTCTATTCTTGTGTCAGTTTGCTGAGAATGATGTTCTCCAGATTCATCCATGTCCATACAAAGAACATAAATTCATCATTTTTGATTGCTACATAATATTCCATGGTGTATATGTGCCACATTTTCCCAGCCCAGTCTATCATCGATGGGCATTTGGGTTGTGTTTTTCAGCTCCTTCAATTCATTCATATTCCTCTCTATGTTGTCCATTCTTATTATCATTTCCTCGAATATTTTTCAAATATTTTTTCAAGGTTCTTAGTTTCTTTGCATTGATTTAGAACACCTTCTTTTAGCTCACTGAAGTTTCTCATTATCCACCTTTTGAAGTCTGATTCCGTCATTTTGTCACTCTCATTCTCCGTCCAGCTTTGTTCCCTTGCTGGTGAGGAGTTTTGGTCCTTTGTAGGAGGTGAGGTGTTTTGGTTTTAGGTGTTTTCCTCCTTTTTGTGCTGCTTTCTTCCCATCTTTGTGGATTTATTTGCCTGTCTTCTTAGTAGTTGCTGACTTTTTGATTGGGTCTCTGAGTGGATGCCCAGATTGTTGATGATGAAGTATTTCTGTTACTTAGTTTTCCTTCTAACGGTTTAGCCCATCTGCTGTACGAGTGCTGAGCTCCACTCCAGGCCCTGCTTGTCTGGGGTACACCTGTAGCAGCTGCAGAACAGTGAGGTATGCTACCAGTTTCTTCTTCTGCTATCTTTGTCCCAGAATGATGCCCACCAAATGTCAGTCTGATTAGTCCTTTCTTGAGTGGCTCTTTGGATATACAGGGGTCAGGGAACTGCTTGAGGAGATGATCTGTACTTTATAGGAGCTCCAGTGCTGAGCTGTGAGCTCCGTTGTTCATTCAGGTTTGCTGGGCAGATGTGTTTATGTCTGCTGCAACAGAACTTACAAAACCCCCTTTTTTTCCCCCTCAGATGCTCTGTCTCAGGGAGTTGGGGCTTTCTTTATGAGTATCTGTTGCACTGTCCTGCCTAGCTAGGAGGCAGTCTATTCACTATTTGCCTGCCGGGGCTCTGCCCTGCTAGCGCGGGTCCGCCCTGCTGCCACGGGGTTTTGTTCTACTGTGGTGTGCTCCGCCCTGTTGGCGGCATCTCTCTGTTATGGCTGGTTGCCTCGGCAATGGCAGGCTGCATCAGCAGTGGGCAATACCCCGATAGGGGTGGATTGCGTCCATAGGGGCAGATGCCCCTCTGCCATTGAGCTGCACCATCCTGGATTCAGCTGACCCTGCAGCAAAACTCTCACCCCTGAGCACCTCGAATCACCATACTGCTTGTCCCCATGCAGGTGGGACCCACCGAGCCTGATCACCTGGCTCCCTGCCTCAGAGTCCCTCCTCTCTCTCTCTCTCTTTTTCTTTCCAAATTGAATGGTTGACTCTCTCATAGGCGCCCCAGTTGCCTGCTGATTGGCCACTGGGATCTGTGCGATCTCCCCTGCAGCGGCCCACTGCACCAGCTCCAATTGCTCTTCCCAGGGATCTCCTGGTCTGGCTCACCGTCCAAGTCCCGTTCAATCAAATGGACATGTCAATCTGCCCTCCCAAAACTCAGATTGCCAGTTTAACAGGGCACCCAGACCAGTGAGCTTTGTGCAGGCTGCTGCTGCACTGTGGTGCCAGCCAAAATGGCCATGCAAGCCTAAAGGGCTGCACTGCTGTCCTGTGTCTCTCCTACACCTGGGAATTTCCCCATTGTGTGGGCAACAAAGGTCCATCTGAAAATGCAGCTAGGACTCACCCTCTGCGCCTTCACTGAGAGCTGCAATCCTGAGTTGTTTCTACAGCCCCATCTTGGAACTTCCCTTTTAAACATATTTTCTATCCAGTAGTTGAAATCCTTACTTGGTTTATCCTTTGCTGTGCTCTCATCAATGTCTTCATGATTCTTATTTTATATTCTCTTTCAGGTAAATGTTTATCTTCATTTTATTAGAATTGGTTTCTGGAGATTTCTCTTGTTATTTTATTTGGAATGTATTCTTTTGTTTCATAACTTTTCTGGACTCCCTGTGTTGATTTCCACACCTTAGGTAAGACAGTCTCCTTTTTTCTCCCAGTTTAAACAGACTGGCCTTACATACAAAATACACTGGCCAGGTGTGATGGCTCATGCCTGTAATCCCAGCACTTTGGGAGCTGAGGTGGGCAGATCACTTGAGGTCAGGAGTTTGAGACCAGCCTGGTCAATATAGTGAAATGCCAACTTTACTAAAAATACAAAAATTAGCCAGGTGTGGTAGTACATGCCCGTAATTCCAGTTACTTGGGAGGCTGAGGCAGAAGAATTGCTTGAATCTAGGAGGTAGAGGTTGAAGTGAGCTGAGATTGCACCACTGCCCTCCAGCCTGGGCAGTAGAGCAAGACTCTATCCCCCCAAAAAAAATAAATAAAATAAAATAAAATAAAATAACAAACCTTGCCAGTCAACCTTGACAGAAATTCTAGGTGCCTTTTAATGATCTGTGCTTGCCAAACCTACTGTCTTTGTTCTTATGGCCTCCCGGAATCTAAGGTGCTCTGACCCATCGGTGTCCTGAGACAGGGAAAGTGGAAGCCATTTCCTTAAGATGTAGATGTAAGGGTTGGGTATCAGATATGTGTTCCTGTTACTTCTATGCTCAGGGAAAAGGTGGAATTTATTCCCCACTTGTTCTGTACTGAACCAGGGAGAGGATCTGTGAAAAATATCTTCATTCCAATTCAGACTGCATACTCAACTCATTACTTTGTTCTTTGCATTTATAATATGCAATTTTATAATATGCAAATTAAATTTATAATTTATAATATAAATTATATGCAAAACACTTAGAACAATACCTAAGATATCAGTATGATAGTCATGATGACTATTCTTTTCTACATTCAGTAAGAATCAAGAATTAAAGTCAGTATTGTGGAGAAGATGCCAACAAGGTGAAAGAATAGGAGGTTTTTGCTTTGTTCTCCTCTGACTGATGTGCCAAATAAACATTCACACAGGGATCAATTCCCTCTGAGAGAAATCCAGATTGAATTGAGAGACTCTTTTTTTTTTTTTTTTTTTTTTTTTTTTTGCCAATCATTGAGGGCTTGTAAGGTTGCTGAGGTTGGTTGGCCTTGAACTCTTGGCCTCGCCTTCGCAAGCGCCACGACATCCAGCCGGAGCCACTTTGGGCCCTGAGAGACTCTTAACTTACTGAACCACTGAGAATATATCCACATAAAACTGGTAGAAAAAGCTGAGACAGAACAGACCACAATAACTCCAACATGGGCAAATTGCTTTGCAATCAGGAAAGAATGCCACAACTTCCATTCAAAAATGGGCAAAGGATATGAACAGACACTTTACAAAAGAAGACATACATGAGGCCAACAAACACATGAAAAAATGCTCATCATCACTGGTCATTAGAGAGATGCAAATCAAAACCACATTGAGATACCATCTCACGTCAGTTAGAATGGCGATCATTAAAAAAGCTGGAGACAACAGATGCTGGAGAGGATGTGGAGAAAGAGGAACACTCTTACACTGTTGGTGGGAGTGTAAACTAGTTCAACCATTGTGGAAGACAGTGTGGCGATTCCTCAAGGACCTAGAAATAGAAATTCCATTTGACCCAGCAATCCCATTACTGGGTATATATCCAAAGGACTGTAAATCATTCTACCATAAGGACACATGCACACGAATGTTCATTGCAGCACTGTTTACAATAGCAAAGACCTGGAACCAACCCAAATGCCCATCGATGATAGACTGGACTGGGAAAATGTGGCACATATACACCATGGAATATTATGCAGCAATCAAAAATGATAAGTTTGTGTCCTTTGTAAGGACATGGATGAATCTGGAGAACATCATTCTCAGCAAACTGACACAAGAACAGAAAAGGAAATACCGCATATTCTCACTCATAGGTGGGTGAGAAAAATGAGAACACATGGACACAGGGAGGGGGTCTACTACACACTGGGGTCTATTGGGGGGAATGGGGGAGGGACAGTGGGGGGGCTGGGGAGGGATAGCCTGGGGATAAATGCCAAGTGTGGGTGAAGGGGAGAGAGGCAGCAAAACACACTGCCATGTGTGTACCTATGCAACTACCTTGCATGTTCTGCATATGTACCCCAAAACCTATAATGCAATACAAATTAAAAAAAAAAAAGATTTTTAATCACTCTCAAGCAAAATTTGGAAAAAATAAACACAACTTAGAGGTAAAAAATCTGTATAGTGAGGACACATAAAAAGAATAAAAGAGATTTATTTTAATGGAAGTATGGACTGATCTAGAAAACTATATATAACAGTACACATAAGTGACATGAAAATCATTAACTACAACAGGGAATCACCTGAACTCACGATTGCTTCTGTATGTCAGAGGGATCCATCTTGTGTAATGTACATTCACAAGGGATTATTCCAGAATAATTGAGAGAAATCTGCCACTTATACCATTTCTTAAATGATAGGAATTATCTGTAATGTGTACTGCTTAAAAGTCAGATATTGGTATGAACATGTGACCTAATTGTTATAGGGAGACACCAGAAATTTGACAAACAGTTCAAAGAATATAGTTTGTGAATAACGTTATCACTTTGAACATAGAGGTGGCAAAAAAAAATGATAGCGAGAAAGGATAAAATATATTGAATTACCAGCATGGTCTGAGATAGCCAATAGGCATCAAGCTGCTTGGAGTTTGCTCATATCATTAACAATTTGACACAGTCAAAGCTAGAGAACATTCCTCAATACCTACAACTTATCAATATTAAGTTATGTGGAGTACTAAGTTATATAATGAGAAAATAAATTAGCTTCTTCACAACATTCTTAAAGAGTGAGCCATAAGTCTTGCTTAGTGACAAACTGTCTACATGTAAACTGGAGAATAATGAAAGGTATTGGGGGACAGTAAAATGAAGATATGCCTTCCACTATATAAACAGGAGCAATATGAACAACGAAACAATAAATAAACCAAACTTAGGTATTTTAGATGACATATCACTTGTATTATTAATAATATAAAAGCCCTCAACATATTGCCATAAAAACAAAGAGTTGAATTGTATTAATGTGCTTTCACACTGCTGATAAAGACGTACGTAAGACTGGGCAATTTATGAAAGAAAGACAGAATTTTTCTTGTGGACTTACAGCTCCACATACCTGGTGAGGCCTCACAATCATGGTGGAAGGCAAGGAGGACCAAGTTACCTCTTACATGAGAACAGCAGGGAAAACACCTGACCTCATGATTCGATTACGTCCCACTAGCTTCTTCCCACAATACATGGGAATTGCGGGAGTTACAATTCAAGGTGAGTCGTGGGTGGGGACACAGCCAAACAATATCATTTTGTCCCTGACCCCTCCAAAATCTCATGTACTAACATTTCAAAATCAATGATGCCTTTCTGACAGTCCCCTAAAGTCTTAACTCATTTCAGCATTAACTCAAAAGTTCGCAGTTCAAAGTCATATCTGACACAAGGCAATTATCTTTTGCCTATGAGCTTGTAAAATCAAAAGCAAGTTAGTTCCTAGATACAGTGAAGGTACAGGCATTGGTTAAATACAGCCATTCCAAATGGGATAAATTGGCCAAAGGTGCTACAGGTCCCATGCAAGTCCAAATCCAGTGGGGCAGTAAGATCTTAAAGCTCCAAAACGATCTCCTTTGACTCCATTTCTTACATCCAGAAGATGTCACACTGCTTCAAGAAGTGGGCTATCATGGCCTTAGGCAGCTCTGCCCCTGTGGCTTTTCAGGGTACAGCCCTCCTCCTGGCTGCTTCATAGGCTGGTATTTAGTGCCTGTGGTTTTCCCAGGCACACAATGCAAGCTGTCATTGAATCACCATTCTGGGGTCTGGAGGATGGTGGCCCTTTTTCACAGCTCCACTAGGTGATGTCTCAGTAGGGACTCTGTGGGGGCTCCTACCCCACATTTCCCTTCTGCACTGCACCAGCAGAGGTTCTCCACGAAGCCCCCACACCTGCAGCAAACTTCTGCCTGGGCATCCAGGTGCTTCCATGCATCCTCTGAAAACTAGGTGGAGGTTCCTAAACATCAATTCTTGAGTTCTGTGCACCTGCAGGCTCAAAACCATGTGAAAGCTGCCAAGTCTTGGGGCTTTCACCTCTGAAGCAATAGCCCAAGCTGCACTTTGGCCCCTTTTAGTCATGGCTGGAGTGGTTGGGATGCAGGACACCAAGTTCCTAGGCTGCACAGAGCAGAGCATCTCTGAATCCCATCAACCCAACCATTTTTTCTTTCTAAACCTACAGGCCTGTGATGGGATTGGCTGTCACAAAGGTCTCTGACATTCTCTGGAGAAATTTTCCCATTGTCTTGGTGAGACACATTAAGGTTGTCATTACTTATGCAAATTTCTACAGTTAGCTTGCATTTTTCCTCAGAAAATGGGATTGATTTTCTTTTCCATCACATTGTCAGGCTTAAAGTTTTTTAAACTTTTATTCTCTGTTTTTCTTTTAAAATTGAGTACCTTAAACAGGTCTCAGATCACCTCTTGAATGCTTTGCTGTTTAGTAATCTTTTACTGCCAGATACCTTAAATCATCTCTCTCAAATTCAAACTTCCACAAATCTCTAGGGCAGAGGAAAAATGCTGCCAGTCTCTGCTAAAACATAACAAGAGTCACCTTTGCTCCAGTTCCCAACAAGTTCCTAATTTCCATCTGAGACCACCTGCCTGGATTTCATTCTTCATATCATTATCAACATCAAAGCCATTCAACAATTGGTAGGAAGCTCCAAACTTTCCAAAATTTTTCTGTGTTCTTCTGAGCCCTCCAAACTGTTCCAACCTCTGCCTGTTACCTAGTTCCAAAGTCACTTCCACGTTTTGGGGTTCTTTTTCAGCAACAACCCACTCTACTGGTATCAATTTACTGTGTTAGTCTGTTTTCATGCAGCTGATGAAGACTCACTTGAGACTGGGCAATTTTAAAAAGAAAGAGGTTTAATGGACTTACAATTCCACATGGCTGGAGAGACCTCACAATCATGGTGGAAGGCAAGGAGGAGCAAATCACATCTTACATAGATGGCAGCAGGAAGAGAGAGAGCTTGTGTGAAGAAACTCCTATTTTTAAAACCATCAGATCTTATGAAACTTATTCACCATCATAAGAACAGCATGGAAAAGACCTGCCCACCGTGATTGAATTACGTCCCACTAGGTTCCTCCCATGACAAGTGGGAATTGTGGGAGTTACATTTCAGGATGCGATTTGGGTGAGGACACAGCCAACACATATCATAAAGCACTCAAATTACACAAAATAAATTGAAAAAATGAGAAATATATTTGTGGAGAAAATTGCTCACATTCTTACTGACCAGACTAGAAATAATGAAGAAAACCAAGGAGACTTGTTATGAGGTAAAAACAAACATTTACTTCATATGTAGGTTATTATATTGGTTATTATTGTTGTGTTTTACTACATTTTGAAAATAATTCATGATCAATACTCTAGGATTTGTGCAAATTTATTATTTTCTGTAATAACAATAAATAAATAAACATTCCATGGTTTGAGGGTTTTGTTACCTGTGACTACTAAGTAAAAATTGAACACCTCTTATTAATAAATTGAAGAGTTTCTTGTAACTGGTAACTCTAATTTATTGATGATAACTTATTTTAATTATCTGATGATTACATAACTAACATAAAAACAGATTTTATAAATATACACAGCATGATTTACTCTATGAAGTGTGTTGGTTTTTCTTTTGTGTTAGAATTAAAATTATCTAAGTTTTATGTTTTTTTTGTGTAATTCTATTAGTTTTATGAAAAATAAAAGACTTAAAATATACCAATAAGAATAGTTTTGAGAGAATTTATAAATAAATTATAAAATAAAACTAATTCTAAAATAAGTTATAATTTAAGTGTCCTGTAACTGTTTTCTACAGATCTATAAAACACTGTAGAAATTATATATATCTATAGAAATATTTCTTATAGATTATCAAGATATTCTTCCATAATTATTGATATTAATATAATGGTAATTTTTTAATCATAATGGAAACTTTAAGCCAAATTAATCCTGAGAGGTGAATATAATTATTTCTCTATGAGTTTAGATAATAAATCAGATGGTCAAATCAGACTTACATAAATCGAAGATCTTAACCAGAATCAAGTTTTATGAATTATCTCAAGTATATAGTTAACCATGTGGCTCATAAAAATCAGGGACATGTCTGAAACCTAAAGGACACTATGTAATTCTTCCTGCTTAGCCTCAGATATGAACTATCTGATAAAGAATAGAGAGGGTTTTAATGAGAAACATTGTTTGTTATCGTACACAAATGGAGATTTAGTCTAGAAAATATTTTATAGTTGATTTTCTAGGTATTCATGATAAATCCACAGGTTCTAGGATTATTTATCATATTGGCAGATTCAACTTTACATACTCTACAATTCTGAGCTTCCTATTCGTCAAAGTCTTCACGTTCATCGATTTACTCGCACAACCCTGGCAATTCACTCACATGATTAGATCTTGTAGTTTCTAATTAAAAATAACTGTACTACATCTACAATCTTGAATTTGATTTTAAGCATCTACTCTTAATGATTACCCTCTCCCAACTTTATTGTTTTCAAAAGGTATACCTGACTACTTTCCCAAGATTTTTCGGACCTTAATAGAATCCTCTAATAAATGTATCTCACCACCTTATTTCCCACTGTTTAACACACTTACTATGACTTCAGTACCTACTTTATTCTCAGATGTTTACAGTTCACTGCTATCTTCACTCCCTTGTCTTTATCCTCAACTTCGTGTGTCTACTTTCTTTACTTAGGAAAAAACCTTCAAATCTAACTAAACTTCTTTTAATACAAAGATGGAACTCTCATGAATAAATTCATTTTGAATGAAAGCAAACCATATTAATCACTTTTATTTTCATTTATGACAAAAAAAATTCAAGGATCCCTAAAGCTGAAATCTCACTTCTGTTTTCTTAATAAACTTAATTCTTCAGCCTCTGAAATGACTATTTTGCAGATAGTTCAGTACATTCGAACCTCCATTTGCCCTTCTTACATAAACAGTTTCAGAATATCATCACTGAATTATTTACTGACAATAATAAAAGCAGTTGTAAAATAACGAGCTAATCTTGTAATCTTCAAAATACAAATCTATTAGTATAATTATTTATATGTAATAATCCTTTTTGTCCTACTAAATATGTAAAATATCTTGTCTCCTTTTTAAGGTCAAATTTAACATTTGCTTACTTAATGTCAATAATGTCTTCGTTCTAGAAGATATTGCATCTCATGTATTATGCAATTTTACTTCTCTGCTGCTTTTTCTTATCAGCATAGAAACATTTTATAATATATTGCTGTTTTATCAGGACACAAAATGAAACCTTTAAAAATATCATCCATTTTAGCTACCATTCTATTCTGTGTCTTTTATAACCAACTCATAAGAAATTATTGTCAATGCTACTGCATTTTTAATACACAATTCTCTTTTAATCTCTTCAAACAAGGCTCATAATAATATCCTGTTTACATTTCTAATGACTGACTTCTACTTAAATACATTGATTAATCATTTCTCATTTTTCTCTATTTCTCAGCAGCATGCAGTCCCATGACACTTCCTACATCTCATTTTTTCATATACCTCATTAGTAAGTTTTGTTGCTCTACTTCCAAATCTTACCATTAATGATAACACATATTTAATCCAAGAAAACTTTATCTATTATCACAAATATTAAAATGGCTTCCAAATCACCCTCCATGATTTCTACCATTCTTTCCCCTTAAGGAATGCCTCCACTCAGTATTCAGTATCACCTGGAAACATATCAGTCTGGAAACATATCAGTCAGTAAACATCACACCTATGTACAAAATCGTCTAATGGGTCTCTCTATCATTCACAATAAAGATGAATTTTGTACAAATAATTATAACCTCTGTGTGATATGGATTCCATTTACATTTGTGCTACATAAAAGATGTTAGCAGATAAAAAATGTAAATAAATGATACCATAAAATAATGACAGGTAGTGAAAAATATCATACACATAAATAAAATTGTATGAGTCCGTTTTTATACTGCAGATAAAAGTATACCAAAGACTAGGAAAATAGAGGTTTAATCAACTTACAGTTCCACATGAGTGTGGAGGCCCCAGTCGTGGTGAGGGCAACAGGAGCAAGTCACACCTTACGTGGATAACAGCAAGCAAAGAGAGAGCTTGTGAAAGGAAACTCCCATTTTTAAAACCATCAGATCTCATGAGACTGATTCACCATCATGAGAACGGCACAGAAGAGACCCACCCCCATAAAAAAATCACCTTCTATCAGGATCCTCCCAAGACATGTGGAAATTGTGGGAGTTACAATTCGAGATGAATGTAACAATTCAAGAGACATGGGAGGGTACACAACCAAATAATATTATTCCACCCCTGGCCCCTCCCAAATCTTATGTCCTCACATTTCAAAACCAAACATGCCTTCCCAACAGTTCCCCAAAGTCTTAACTAATTTCAGCATTAACTCAAAAGTCCATAGATCAAAGTCCCATCTGAGATAAGGCAATTCCCTTCCACCTATGAGACTGTAAAATCAAAAGCAAGTTAGTTACTTCTTAGACGCAATGGGATTAGATGCATTAGGTAAATATAGTTTTCCTAATGGGAAAAATTGGCCAAAACAAAGAGGCTACAGGGCACATGCAAGTCCAAAATCAAATCTTAAAAGTTCCAAAATAATCTCCTTTGACTCCATTTCTCACGTCTAGGTCGCACTGATGCAAAAGGTGGGCTCCCATGGCCCTGGACAACTCTTCCCCTGTGCCTTTCCAGGGTATAGCCCTCTTCCTGGCTGCTTTCACAAGCTGGTGTTAAGTGTTTACAGCTTTTCCAGGAACAGAGTGAATCTACCATTCTGGGGTCTTGAGGATAGTGACCCTCTTTTCATAGTTTTCCCAGGTAGTGATACAGTAAGGACTCTGTGGGGACTCTGACCCCACATTTCCCTTCTGCACTGCCCTAGCCGAGTTTGCCATGAGGCCCCCCTACCCTGCCACAAACTTCTGCCTTGGCATCCAAGGTTTCCCATACACTCTCTGAAATCTAGGCAGAAGTTCCCAAACCCCCATTCTTGACTTCTGTGCACTGTCAAGGCTTGGGGCTTAGACACAAGCCCAAACTCTATGTTGGCCTCTTTCAGTCACAGCTGGAATTGCTGGGACACAGGGCACCAAATCCATAGGCCACATAAGCACAGGGACCCTGGGCCTGTACCATAAAACCATTTTTTTTCTGGATCTCCTAGCCTGTGGTGGGAGGGAATGCTGCAAGGATCTTTGAAATGCCCTGGAGACATTTTTCCATTGTCTTGGTGGTTAACATTCAGCTCTTTATTACTCATGTAAATTTCTGCAGCTGGCTTAAATTTCTCCTCAGAAAATGAGATTTTCTTTTCTATTACATTGTCAGGTTACACGTTCTCCAAGTTTTTGTGCTCTACTTCCCTTTTAAAACTGAATACCTTTAACAGCACCCAAGTCACCTTTTGAACAAGTGGTTGATTAGAAACTTCTTCTGCCTGATACCCTAAATTATCTCTGTCAGGTTCAAAGTTCCACAAATCTCTAGGGCAGGAGCAAAATGCCACCAGACTGTTTGTAAAACAAAACGAGAGTTAAATTGGTTCCAGTTCCCAATGAGTTTCTCATTTTCATCTGAGACCACTTCAGCCTGGACTTTATTGTCCATATTGCTATCAGTGTTTTGGGCAAGACCATTCAACAAGTCTCTAGGAAGTTCCAAAGTTTCCCACATTTTCCTGTCTTCTTCTGAGCCATCCCAACTCTTCCAACCTCTGTCTGTTTACCCAGTTCCAAAGTCACTTCCATATTTTCAGGTATCTTTTCACAAGTGCCCCACTCTGCTGGTACCAGTTTACTGTATTAGTCTGTTTTCAGGCTGCTGATAAGACACACCCAAGACTGGGAAGAAAAAGAGGTTTAATGAACTTACAGTTCTGCATAGCTTGGGAGGCCTCACAATCATGGCAGAAGGCAAACGGGAGGAACCATGTTATGTGGATGGCCTCAGGCAAAGGGAGAGCTTATGCAGAGAAACTCCCATTTTTAAAAACATCAGATCTTGTAAGACTCATTTATTATCACAAAACAGCACAGGAAAGACCTGCTCCCATGATTCAGTCCCCTCCCTCCTCATTCCTCCCACGACTTATGGGAACTGTGGGAGTTACAATTAAAGGTGAGATTTCGGTGAGGATACAGTCAAACCTTATCAAGAATACAAGAACATATGTTGAGATAAAGTTATTTTTTTTCAGTGGACTAAGAAGTGGTTACTGAAGACTTGATAACTGACCAACTAGGTAAATGATATAAAAAATAAAAAAGAAATTAGCAAATGCTAAAGCCTAAGTTCATAGCAGTATTCGAAGGACAGCAAGATATCAAGGAAATTGCAAAAGATTATGTGAGATGTGATGAGACTAAATCTTTTTTTGGTTTGTTAAATTCAACTTTCTATCTTCATCATGCCAACAAATTTTCAACTTCAGGTGTCTGAGAAAAAGAGCCCATACCAATGCCGACTGCTTTACTTTGAAGTCACTATCATTAACTGAGAATGCACCCCAAATGATAAGTATCTATCTTACAATATTGTCCTAGTCTTTTATCTCTTCAAATTCCCAACATTCTCTGTCTATCTTTTTAAGATAGGACCTCCCTCTGTCACCCAGGCTGGAGCGTAGTGGCATTATCTGGGCTCACTGCAGCCTCAACATCCTGGACTCAATCAATCCTCCCCCTCAGCCCCTTAAGAGGCTGGTACTGCAGGTGCACCCAACCACATCTGGCTAATTTATTTTTTTAATACAAGACCAAGTCTTGCCATTTTGTCCAGGCTGATCTCGAACTTTTGGGTTCAAGTGATTCACTTGTCTATGGCTCTCAAAGGTGGGGATTACAGGCATGATCCACTGCATTGGGCCCTTCTTCCTGATCCTGCTTTTTATTTCAGAGAGAAAACTGAAACTATCCAAAGAGAACTTTAACACACTCCTACTGCATTGTTTACCTAACCACGTGCATCTATCTATGCTCATATTATTTGTAGGTGTTCTTGTTACTATAGGTGAATAATACCTTTTGCAACAGAAGCGAATTTCCCCAATACTACACTAGCTCCAATCATTTCCTCACTCTCCACTTACTCCTCACCGTCTAATCATAGATAAAGCTATAAAGATTATCTTGTCTTACTCTGAATCAGCCAGTGTTTTCCTCTTGATTGGATCTTTCACATCCTCCTACAAACACATGTGACAAAATTACTTAATCACACTTCCCTTCTAGCTACAACCACATTTCTTCCAATTAATTCTCTTCCACAACAGTCATTGCTACTACTCTGGAAAAAAAAATAAAATAAAATCTTCCTTAAAATACTAAGTGTTCTAAATATTTGCCCTGCTTTTAATTGTCCGTTTCCAGACAATTCTCAAGGTAATTCTGCCATGATGTGCTTTTTTTTTTTTTTTTTTTTTTTGCAATTCAGAAGACAATTAAAACATAATTTAATCACATCACCCTTCTATTTAAAACACACCAATTGCTTCCCCTTTTGCTCACGATAAAGCCAAAATCTAAGCTTTAAGGTGGAAAGACCTGAATAGTTTGCTCCCCCTGCACACACCCCCCAACACACACACTGAAAGCATAGAGTTCATCTGCCACTAACCTATTTCTCAGTCACTCTGCTCCAGCCACACTGGAGTCACCCTTTAGCCTCAGAAACTGAACTTGCATTTTCCTCTGCCTGGAATCTCTTCCACTGATATTCACATGCACCTGTCCTTTGTCACATTCAGGCCTGTAGTGACAGATCACCTTTTCTGTGAGGCTTTTTTTTTTTTTTTTTTGGCTGTATTCGTTTCCCAGGGCTACTTTAAAAAAGGGGCCACAAACTTTTGGTAATTTTGAGTAGCTGAAAGTAACAGAGATGTATTCTTTCACAGTTGTGGAGGCAGGAAGTCTAAAATCTAGGAACTAGTCAAGGGTGAGTTCCTTTGGAGAGCACAAAGGAAGTATCTTTTCCATGTTTTTCTCTAGCTTCTGATGACAACCAGCAATACTTACAGTTCCTGTGCTTGTAGATACATCACCCCATCTTCTGCCTCTGTTTTTATATGGCATTCTCTCTGTGTCTCTATCTAGCTGTATTCTCCCTATGTCTCTCTTATCTTCTTAAAAGGACACCTGTCTAATTGGATGAAGGCCCCACCCTACTCACATTTTACCTCATTTTAACTAATTACATCTAACTTCCACAACAACCTTATTTCCAAATGAGGTTACATTCTGAGGTTCTGGGGATTAGAAAATTTTATGCCTTTTTTTTTTATGGATACAATTCAACCACTAGTACTGACCATCCCATCTAAAATTGTAGCTAACGTCTCCGTTCCTTTATCTAATTCATTTGCCTCCATGGTGTGTATCACTCTCTTACATTCTATGTGTTTTAGTAATTAAATGTTTTGTTAATTTTAAAAAATGAGGTAAGACATTTCTGTTTATCTTTGTTCTTTGTTCTATTCTCAGTGCAAAAAAAAAAAAAGAATACAACTTAGTTGTTGTAAGTTCATGATAAATACATGTTTAATAAATTAATATAAAAGACATCTAAAAGAATCAATGAAGGAATGTATTCCTAGACTGTACAAACCTTTAAAAATCTAATAGCATACAAGTCATATGCAGTTTTTTATTTTTCTAACACTGTAATTTATTAAATATAAATATATAAATTCTTCGTAAGCCCCAGTTGACATAATCAATGCTTTTTTTACCAACAACATGAATAATCACATAAAATCCACAAATTTCCACCATGATGTGCTATTTTTTATTTGCAATTGAGAAGACACTGCCCTGAAGAACGTTTTGCTTAAGAAATAAGTGTTTATTTAAAGTGTTAAACCACAATCTATATTCATTTCTGTGATACGTTTTATAGCAACTGAATGGATCAATTCTAATGAAAACTCACTTGGCATTTATGTTCTCTCCACAACCTCCAAATCCGATGCCAGTAATGGAAGCACTGGAATTAAAGTAACATGTAATATAATTTTATTTTTAGTTTATTGCCCATGTTTTGCAAGTTTTCTTCTTGTACAGACATTCATGATATTAATGTATTTTTTATTGCTATATACAATGTAGGCATGTTGAATTCCGAATAGGACTTGTAACAATACATTACACATATTTGCTCAAAAGCAAAGAAGTTCGAATTAATGATGAATTTCATCATTTATCAAAGTCATCTGAAAATCATTCAGAAATATGCAATTTTTATTCCCTATCATTTGTATAGCTACAAGACACTAAGAGATCTTAAACTTTGATGTGTTTTTTAACATAGTAACTGAAACGATGTGAAATAAAATGAAAGAAAACAGAAATAAGAAAAGAACCATAAATAATTTAAAATTAATTAGACATCCTCTCTGAATGTGTAATTTCTCACTTTTTAAATAATAACAATGTGACAGACTTAGATGAAGATTTGTCTCTGGAATATTTTGACTTCATTCTTAATTATCTTACTGGATAAGTACATTAGGATGTGCTCCTTGATGTAAATAAACCAGGTAAAATGTAGAACAATAAAGGTAATGCTTTCAGTGAGCTATTTTCACCATAATGCTTCTCAAATATATCATTTTTAAAAAGTTTATGTCTCCTGTTTGTTTGTTTTCTTTCTTTCTTTCTTTTTTCTTTTTTTTTTTTTTTTTTTTTTTTTGAGACTGAGTTTCACTCTTGTTACGCAGGCCGCAGTGCAATGGCGCGATCTCGGCTCACCCCAACCTCCGCCTCCTGGGTTCAGGCAATTCTCCTGCCTCAGTCTCCTGAGTAGCTGGGATTACAGGCACGCGCCACCATGCCCAGCTAATTTTTTTTTTTTTTTTTTTTTTTGTATTTTTAGTAGAGACGGGGTTTCACCATGTTGATCAGGATGGTCTCGGTCTCGATTTCTTGACCTCGTGATCCACCCGCCTCCGCCTCCCAAAGTGCTGGGATTACAGGCTTGAGCCACCGCGCCCGGCCTTGTTTTATTATTTTTTTTTTTTTCTATGTTTATTCCTTCTGTGTTTATTAGCGTTCTACGAAAAGAACTATGGGAGTATTGCCTATATAAATGTGTTATAGTTTGAAATTATATCTGGTTCTCATTTTGCATATTGAAAGTTTAGAAATAATTGCCTTGCAGACTTCGGATGTTCTATTCCTTTGCTTCTAGGATCCAGTGTTGTTTCAAAGAAAACAAGTGTCAGTTGGTCACGGTGGCTCACACCTGTAATTCCAGCACTTCGGGAGGCCTAGGTGAGTGGATCACGAGGTCAAAAGATAAAGACCATCCTGGCCAACATGGTGAAACCCCATCTCTACTTAAAATGCAAAAAATTAGCTGTGCATGGTGGCACACACCGGTAGTCCCACCACTCGGGAGGCTGAGGAAGGAGGATCACTTGAACCCAGGAGGCAGAGGCTGCAGTGAGCCAAGATCACACCACTACACTCCAGCCTGGCAACACAGTGGGACTCTGTTTCAAAAAAAAAAGTGTCATTCCTGTTATCAATCAGTTTTATATGAGCTTTACATTTCTTTACAGATTTTATTTTTTTTCTTTTCTTTTTCTTTTTACAGATCTATCACAAAGTGTCTGAAAGTATATCATTTTAATTTGGGAATATATACTTTTTAGTTAAGTAGATTTTCAAATATTTTTTATCTTCTAAAATTCTCTCATTTTATTTTTTCCTTGACTCTTCCTAGTACTTATATTATTTGACCATTGTTATTTTGATCTATTAATTTCATTTGGTCTATTTTACACTTTCTAGAAAGTATTCTCAACTTTGTTTTCAAGTTTTGTTTTGCTTTTCCTGCTATCTTTGCTTTCAATATTTTTTATCTTTTAGGTTATTATATCTACCTGTTTGTCCATCTAAATTAATGATTAATATATTTGTATTCTTTTTTTATAAAGAGATGTAGATTTGCAATTGAAATCATGAGACTGATTGGCAAAAGCCTGTTATAGGTTCAATCCTAGAGCCACCCTCTAGCAGAGCATGGGTTACGTGAGCCACGCACACAAGCTCTGTAATAAAATATTCTGTAGTGCTCACTTTGAATATGCCCATATAGTTTAATAAGAAGAGAATGATTTTCAATAAGAAAAATGTAGATGGCATGGCACAGAGAATATTTTAAAGTCAATTGCTTATAAATAATATAAACAGTCTCAAAACAAGTATTTTATTTCGCTTTCAGAATACTCACACTTGGAAATCTGGCCCAGTGAGATTTTATTATTGTAATGTACAAATCACCACTGAGTGTTCCCGTTTTTTATTTTCATTTTCTGAATGAAAGCTTTTTTGATTACCGTCTTCCCTTTCAGTACTCTTTACTGATTAAGAGTGTGGCGTGGGGGGGGGGGGGCTTGTATTGATGTCTATGTATTAATATTTATAAGTTGTTTGAATAATGAACCATGTCCACAGCTATTGGAAAATATTGTGCAGAACCCAGTGTTTCTAAACATTGAGCTAGATAGGACTAGCTCAATAGCTGTATAGGACTTTTGAATGGTCTTCTTTGATGAGGATTGAGTGTATTTCATCTGTAAAAGGAGCAAGCACATGAATACTTGAGTGGCCAGAGAGAGACTAATGCCAGTTTAGTGGGTGGATTTTCTAGCCTTCCTTTGAGATTTATATGGACATGTGAGTAAATGGGTGTTAAGATCTGAATGAAAAGATGAATGTAACTTCTGGATCATTTTATCTAAAACAAGCCACTTGCTCTATACTTTTGCTTTGTTTTTCCCCTTCATAGGAATCTGGGTATAAAATTGAGCCCTAATATCATCTAAATGAAGACAAAACCCTTAGAGTTTGGGGAGAGGAAAGGTAAAGGAAGCTGGCCTCAAATGAAGTCAGAAGTAGAAATATTCTGTTGGCTCAACACTGTCCAACTCTGTAATGTTTTGTAAGAAAAAAAATTCAAACCAGTATACCTTTTGACTTTTTTAATAGTTTGCTTGATCTGCCAATTAACAGAAAATACAATTCTGAAAACCCTTTCGAAAACAGTTTGCATTTTCCTCCTAAAAATGAACCTGAATTTAACGTATTTGAAAATGAGCACAAGGAGGCACATACCATAATATTTTTGGCAGTTTATTCATTTTTTTTTTTTTGGTAAAACAGAAGCCAACGTATCTATTAGCAATAAAGATACATAATGAAATAATAAATTACATAAACATGCATTAACATTTGGTGGAATTTCATTTCTTCAAATTAAGAAAGGAAGGAAAAACCTAATATAAGTTTGGAATATATACAGAAATGGCATAATAGTTATTTTTAAGAGGTATTTTTGGCAGTTTATTCATTTTTGTAAAACAGAAACCAACGTAACCATTAGCAATAAAGTTGTTAATAAAATAATGAATTACATAAGCATACAACAACATTTGGCAGGATTTCATTTCTACAAATTCAGAAAGGCAGGACAACCATACTGTCAGGTTGGAATACATACAGAGAGGATATAATAGTTATTTTAAAGAGGTATATCATGCTTACCACAAAAATCAAAGTAAATTAGTGATTGGCACGAGAGTAGAAAGAGAATCAGTTGACATATAGTAAGTGCTTTCTTTTTAACTATATTTCAAACTATTTTAAACATATTAAACACATATTTTACATTGTCTTTTGTATATCATATAATTTTCTCTAAAAAATTTTACATTTGTCATATGTTATACAGCATGCATACTATATTAATCTATTGTTATGTAAACACAATATTCCGTATAAAATTTGTATGAATATAACAGATATATGTATATATGACATAGATTTTACTGTGCCAATTAGAAACTATACATGATCCCATGAAGGAACAAACATTCAGTGGAAAAGTTCTTAAAAGGCAGGTTCATTACTTAAAAAAATTCAATAGTCTAAAGTTTCTATTAACTTTGTATAAAATTAGTTTAAATCTTGCAAAGAGGGCTCCTACTGTGAGTCACAGTGGTCTCTCCTGTAGCACAGGTAGGGAAGTACCCGAGGGAGTAAAAATGGCACTGTGATTAGAGATTTCTTTTAACCTGGGGAAATAAACAATTATGAAAAAACCCTGTTGAAAAGCTTTCCAAAACTCCGTGAAAGCTACAGCATTTTCTGAAAGCCTGGAGAGGCATTTTGCTTGCTTTTACTTAAAGTGCATGACAGTCAGAGTCTGATTCTGGGAGAGACCTGATTTTTGTTTGGCTCAGCAGGCAATTCAATTAAAACACAATGTTTAATTTGAAAGGGTCTGTGAATATACAGTGGTGGCCTTCTCTCATTTATGCGTATTAAACTGTAGTAATTTTTTTGCTCTGTCTATTCACAATATACATCATGTTTTAAGGAGCTACATTTTATTGTGTTTTGTAAGATTTCCTTCTCTTAAAATGGCAACTTCCTACAATTTACAAAACAACATCAAAAATGTTGCTTCTTTTGTTCATAAGATTATCTCATTGGTCAGATTACTTTATGATTTTCTATTATTATGCCACCTCAAAATGTTTCTACATGGAAAGTATAAGACAGTTTACAGAAGAATAGATAGAAGTTAATTAATATTTATCTTACATCACTAATATCTCATTCAAAATAACTGTCTAATTCTCATCCAGTCTACAGGGGAGGGATCATTGGTTACATTCATAATATTACCATTTTAAGTTTAAGAGGTCCTAATTATGCTAATTATTTTCTGGAAAAATATAAATTAATTAGTTTGCATGGATAACACCTGGAATCTAGATTAGACTAAGGTAATAGAAAAGCAAACATAAAATCCTTATAAAGTCCCACATTGATAGTGGATACAAGTGGGTAAAGTTAAATTATTTTTATTATTTCCATGTTAAATAGTTTTTAGGTAGCATGTGAAAACTTGAGTTAAATGAGTTACTGAGTGTATTCTGTATCTTTCTCAAGAGGTAAATCAAAACATTTTTACAGATTTACACTTAATATTGTAAATTAAATACAAAGACCATACAATTTCATCTCTACTTTTTCTCTGCTTGCCCTGCATACCTTAGGAAATGATAAAGTTATTAGAAATCAATGACAGGAACCTCCAACATCACTAAAAGTCGGGGAAGATTATTTACCAGCCAGAAACATTGACTAAATTCATTCTATATAGTGTAGTTGGGACAAGTTTAATGGAAGACATGAGCACTAGATTTGTAATTACCCCTCTTAGAAGCAGTAATATCATCAGATGGGAAAAAAAGAAAATACCATTAGAAATGAAACAATATCCATAATATAGATAGAAAGGCTGGAAATGAGGTTATTTGGGGCCCTGTGAAATAACCCAAGCAAGCAAAAAATCTACTGGAATACTATTTTACTACTAGGAATCAGCCACAATTGAAATACTGGAATTAGGAATATTTGGGGATTAAAGAATCCAGAGTCAACTCCACCTTCTTCTTTCAGGCCACTCAATCAAATATATATTATTGTAAATTTAGAGCAATTAGCAGAGAAATATACATTTTAGAGGAGAATTTCTAGAATTATCAAAGTAAAACATAATGAAAATTTTAAAAAGTCTACTTATCCCGTTGATCTGTTTAGCATCAGGCCAATAGTGTTTATACATAATTAAAGAAATTGTATACAAATAGTGAAGTAATAGAGCCAACAAGCTGAGACTGATGAGAAGTAAACAATAATAAAAACAATAAAAAGAAAGGTCAGAATGTAAAATTTCTTCAAAGTGATGTTTCCTTGGAAACCCAGAGTAAGCTAAAAGAAAGTAAAATATTTTGCCTAGAAGAATTACTGGCATTACCTTGATCACATAAAGCATCTATACATAGGTAATACTCATTTCTTTGCTCAATTTGAAGAGAAATTATCTTATATATATTTATTAACTTTGATACCAGAATTCTACTTTTTTCCATTCATCTACTCATCATGAGGGTGTACAAACGTGATAGGAAGATAATTTCCATGTATTCATTTGTCAAAGATCATGTCTTCATCAACCATGACTTATAAATAGAACATAATATCATCAGTTTCAGAAAAAATAAAATAACAAATAGCATATACTAATGATAATAACTCTTCACAAGGCCAAGCATGGTGATCCATGTCTGTAATCCCAGAACTTTGGGAGGCCAAGTTGGGAGAACCACTTGAGCCCCCCAGAGTTTAAGACTAGCTCAGGCAACACAGGAAGACCCTATCTCTACAAAATAAAAGATAATAATAATAAAAACCCTAGCCAGGTGTGGTGGTATGAATATGTGGTCCCAGCTCTCAGGAGGCTGAGGTAGGAGGACTGTTTGGGCCCAGGAGATCAAGGCTGCAGTGAGCTGTGATTACACCACTGCAATCCAGCGTGGGTGACAGAGCACGACCTTGCCTCAGAAATAAATAAATAAATAAATAAAAATAAAATAAAATAAAAACCAAAAACTCTTCACAAACAGAACTCTGTATGTATTTGCTTGCCTTAAAATTTATCTGCTGGAAACCTAAACATCAAACTTAATATTAAAACATAAGAATCAGAGGACCTGGAGCTTTCCCTGAGGATCACCATCATATTGGATAGTGGATGACCAAATAAACTTTATGTTCAAGAACCATATGCAATTCTAGAATCTCTGCCCTAATCTTCACCCCATATTGAATGTTCACATAAAGTAGCACAAAGCAAGGTTTAGCAACTCTTTCTTCAGATATGAGTTACTAAGTAAAGATGTAATATATAAACCAACAAGATAGTCTCCCAAGAAGAAAACAGATACCTGAAGAGCACAGCACCATAAAATAAGGTAAAAAACTAAATAAATTTATATACAGGCGAAACGACAATTAAAAAAAAAAAAACCGTAATAACTATGCCAAGAAAAATTAGAGATGAGATTACAAACTTGCAGCAGGAACAAGCACTATGAGAAATCACCAATTTAAGTAATGTTTAAAAATTTTTAATTCCTCAAATAAAGATCTCAGTAATTATCTTACAAAGAAAAATGAATATGACAACAGATGAAATTAATAAACTAGATGATGAAATAAGGAAGCTATCCTCATGGCGGTGTAAATTTGATGAGTTATCAAATAGAACATATAAAAAGGATCGACACTTTTAGTATGTAATAAATAGAATGTTCAGGAATCAACCACAGAAATAACAAGCAAGGCAAATAAAGGCAAAACAAATGCACACACTTTATAAATATTTGTTTTAAACTGAAGAATCTCAAAGAAAACATGACCATTCCAGATCCACTAGATAAGCAAAAGTTCACTGATGAAAGAGGAATGATACTAACTTCAAATTTCATTAGAAACCAGGTAAATACATTAACTTCTTTAAATTGTTGAATGTAATATTTTATATACAAGTAGACTATCATTTGAATATCTTGGCCAATTCAATAAGCTCTCAGAAACATAAGTTTTAGGGAAGTTTATTATCCAGTGCTATTTTTTGAGAGCACTTACAGAAGTCCTTCAGCAAGAATAGAAATGACTCCAAGCAGAAAAACTATAATATGGAAAATGATGATGAATAAATAACTCAGTAAATTTCTTATTTGAAAATATCAAAAATAAGGGTGACAGGTTTTAAGTGAACATTGGCTGTGGCCTGGCAAAATCTGTGTGAACTGGTGCTGGTGATGGCCACAGGGAGAGGCTTATCGGCTTTTGAGACCCCACAGAAGGCACCGCTGTGGGTGACTTGGAGGCCTCCTTCAAGTGCTGCAGTGAGGCCATAATCGTCCTCACCAAGTCTGGCAGGTCTTCTCACCAGGTGGCCAGATACCGCCCACGTGCCCCCATCATTGCTGGCACACGGAATCTCCAGACAGCTCGTCAGGCCCACCTGTACTGTGGCATCTTCCCTGGGCTGTCTAAGGACCCCGTCCAGGAGGCCCAGGCTGAGGACGTGGACCTCTGGGTGAACTTGGCCATGAATGTTGGCAAGGCCTGAGGCTTCTTCAAGAAGGGAGATTTGGTCATTATTCTGACCGGATGGCGCCCTGGCTCCGGCTTCACCAACACCATGCGTGCTGTTCCTGTGCCGTGATGGACACCAGAGTCCCTCCTCCAGTCCCTGCCCCACCCCTTCCCCCAACCCATCCATTAGGCCAGCAATGCTTGTAGAGCTCACTCTGGGCTGTAATGTGGCACTGGTGGGCCGGGACACCAGAGAAGAAGATAAATGCCTCAATGAAACATGGCTGTGTTTACAGCCTGCTCTGGTGGGACAGCCCAGAGCCTGGCTGCCCATCATGTGGCCCCACCCAATCAATCAAGGGAAGAAGGAGGAATGCTGGACTGGAGGCCCCAGGAGCCAGATGGCAAGAGGGTGCCAGCTTCCTTTCTTGCGTGTACCCTGTTCAGTTCCTTTAGAAAATGGATACCCAGAAGACTCCCAACCCTGGTCTGGGGGCAGGGAACAGCCAGCTAGAGTTAGGGGCCTTAGCACACAGGGCACTTGTTCCATTTAAGCCAACTCTGGCCCCAACCCTTACTTGCTTCCCCAAACCCCTGGGCCTCCCCAGTTGGAACCTGTCCCCGCCCTCCACTCAGCTGTCCTGCAGCAAACACTCCACCTTCCATTTTCCCCCACTACTGCAGCGCCTCCAGGTCTATTGCTATAGAGCCTACCTGTATGTCAATAAACAACAGCTGAAGCAAAAAAAAAAAAAAAAAAGAAAGAAAAAGAAAAAGAAGAAAGAAAGAAATAAAGAAAGAAAGAAAGAAAGAAAGAAAGAAAGAAAGAAAGAAAGAAAGAGAAAGAAAGAAAGAAAGAAAGAAAGAAAGAAAGAAAGAAAGAAAGAAAGAAAGAAAGAAAGAAAGAAAGAAAGAAAAGAAAGAAAGACAAAGAAAAAAGAAAGAAAGACAAAGAAAAAAGAAAGAAAGAAAGACAAAAAAGAAAAGGAGATAGAAGAGCAGTAAGGACTTTGCACTGTGGTTTAAGTGACAACTTAACTGCAGTAGAACAGAACATCAGGCAAATTACTGCAGTCTTTGACTCCAATTCCTGCCTCCCAGATAACATCTCTGGACAGGACCAAGGCCTGAGACAATACCTTGCCCTGAAGAGATGGGCCTTGTGCAAGGCCCAGAGCAATGCTGGCTTCAGGTCTGACACAGCACAGTCCTAGTGGTGGTGGCCCTAGAGATACACGCATCACCACACCCTCAGTTCCCGGTGTCTCAGCACAGAGAGAGAGACTGTTTCAGAGAAGGAGATACAGAATGGCTGGACTCCTGGCTTAACTCCACCTTAAACCTGGAGCCAAGGCCCTAAGTGAAAACAGCTGACGCCCTTTTTCCTGCCCAAATGTTGCTTTTTTGGGATTACATGCCCCTGTTCTGTGCCAGTAAAAAGACTTCAGCTGACAGAGCAACACAAGTGGCTGATCAGCGGGGATACAAGTGAGTGAGCATCAAGAGACTATCGATAGATGTAGCTGACTTCAGATGGTGAGGCTCAGGAAAGGATCGCCTTCTTCCTGCACCAGTCCCTTTCCATTCCTCGCTCCACTGAGAGCCACTTTTATCACCTAGTGGAATTCTCCACGTGCACTACCCTTCAATCCTTTGTTCCTGTGACCTGATACTTCCAGGACACTGAATGAGAACCCACCTGCTGAGGGGGCAGAGGCTTGGACGCTGCGGCAGGGAGTGCACAGAAACTGTTCCTGCCAGAGAGAAGCAACCAGCTGATTCCAGTGTTCATTCCCTCCAGTTCCCACACTTGCTTGCATGCTCTTTTTCATGAGACGTGGCCAGTGGCGGGCTAAAGAAAGGAGCCACTCCAATTCTATCCCACAAAGGGGGTCAAGGGAAAAATCCCTTCTCATCTGAGTGCTCATCCAGGATACAAAAAAGGACAAGTTAAAATGTGGAAATGTTGAATCTCTTTTTTCCAAGACCATGCCACCTCTCTTTCTTTTAGGTAATAGGAATATGTTGGCTCTGTTTCCCTTCGCAGAGGTCTAGCAGGTCTGAACCAGGGAAGGGACACAGTGATTAAAGGAACTCATTTCTACAGCGCAAAAGGCTATTTCCCCAGCTTCCCCCACCCCCACCTATGCACTTTTAAGTTGTTTTTCTTCTTTTCTAAATGAGAGAGTTCTCTTTCTACCTCAGCACTCTGCTTATGGTAGGGGAGCAACAGAGGAGCAACCCCTGCTGGCTGATGACAGCACGTTTTGCAAAGTGAATCTGAGACTTAATCTAAGTAAATCTATGCAGTCCCTGAAATACTTTTTTTTGTTTCAAATTCAATTCCAAGCTTCGGGTTGAGGACTTAGAAAGGAAAACCAGATCTGAAGGATCCAAAGCCAGACAACAGGCATAGTATAAATGGGCAGGACAGATTCCTGCCAATTAAATCCCCACTTCATGAAAGGAGGCCATACTCTATGGCGTAAATGAGGCCCAGGGAACTCAAAGTTGGTGACAGTAGAGGAGATAGGGCATACATAGGAAGAGTAGACATTCCCATCCCTAGACCCCTGTTAACATGGGTGAAATTTCGCCTCTTTGTTTCCCATAGATGGCACCTGCCAATGTTGCTGGGACTCAGGAATAAGGATGAAAAAAAAACGGGGACACCTGCTTTCTTTCTCCCTCACACCCCAAGTTTTCACCGAAAGAAAAAAATAAGAATGAGGGATTCTGTATTCCCTATCTTTACAACCGACAAACTTTACCACCTTCAGTTTATACCCAGAAACAGACCGTGGAACCAGATAGTACTTTAGAGGCTCTCCTGAAAGCGGCCACCTCAGTCTTTTAAACAAAAGAACATTTTTTTCCTAAAATTTCTTTATTTTTCTTTCTTACATACTTTTTCTTTCTCTTTTATAATGGGGAATAACCAAAAAATCATTTATTTAACCATTACAATAATAAATCGCTTTAATACTGGAAACATTTTCTGTATAAATTGATAGACCTAGTGAATTATTAGAACTTTGAAATGATATTTAAGCAAGGATCAGGCTGCTTCTTTAAAGGACTTCCAGGAATCAAAAGGAATTTATTTGAATCAGGAACTTAGCCAGAGAAAATTATTCAATATTTTCCTTGGGCAAGGTATGAGCTGATAGGGAAAAGTGAGGATAAATATAGTAGCTTGCCATCTCATCCTACAATATCCAAGTATCCGCTGCATTTCTCAGTGAGCAAGGGTCATATCGGCATGCAGCTGATTTTAGAGATATTCTGTATTAACATTTCCAAATAGTAAGACCTTTGTCCCCTGCTGGCTGTGCAGATAGGGGAAGGATTTCAGGGAGTCTCACTAGGCATTCGGTAGACTTCTGTTTTCAGCTTCACCAAGACTTTAGCCTTCAGAGGCAACTGATGTTATCAGTTCCTGAATCTTTGTGAAAAGCTGTATTGCCAGTTTCTTTGTTTCTTGTTTTCTTCCTTTGAGGATATTTAATCAAATAAAGTCAAAATGCAAATTATTTAGAGTTTCTTACCTAATTTTTCATCGTCTTGATGCTGAATTAATACACCACGCTTTGTTCCACATCATAATATATTTCATATAGTTTAAAAAATTTACAATATAAACTGAATATTTTAAGTTTGCTGGTTCACTCTATGAATACTTTGTAGAAAATTACTAGATAAGTATAGTATATTCATTCATTGGCAAAAATAATTCAAGTGCTTGTTTCATTTAAAACATGTTTGAAATCCTATAACTCATTTGACAATTCAAGCTTATAAGAGACCCTGTGGCAATGTGTTTGGGAGCTAGACATGTTTAATTGACATTGACAAACTATTTATTTAAAATTAGATTTAAAAATATTTTAAATATATATTGTTTTAAAAATTTGCAAAATAATAAGATTGTATTTTAGCTTTGTGGGTCTTTTTCTCTCTGAGTGAGGACCATATGTTTAACATGGAAAGTCAGAAAATAATATTTGAAATAAAATTTGCACTCCAAGTGTGGAATCTGCTAAGTGGAACTTTAAAAACTAATTATCTGTAACATATCTAATTCATTTTATTTTAATTTCAATCTGTCAATGTCAAATAAAATAAATTATTTCATTTTCAAATTCTAATGGTCTTAACAAGCTTCTGATTGCTGAACTAAGAATTATGTCATGCTGTGTGGTGACCATTTCCTGAATTAGCACAGCTGCCAGTGTTTCATTCTTTAAAAAATTTACTATAGCTTCCCTGTCACTTCTCTGGCTCTTTAAAAAGAAAATTTACTATAGTACACAAACTAAATATCTCTAGTTTAGGCATTGAAGAAACTTCATCAAGATAAATATATTTATTATTAGAAAAAAATCACATATAACTAAATATATTATAGAAATAAAATTGTCAATGAAGTAAAATCCATGTTTAAAAATGAATTAGATCAAGTGATTATGTCTAGAAAAACTAGTAGAAAACTAAACGTGTTCACTCAATAATCAGAAACAGTGTATGTATGGAGTAGAATAGAAAGTCACTACATTAGGAAAACATTTGAAACTGTTTAGCACCCGTCTTTAAATGTCATATTTGAGGGATAGAAGGAGAGCAATTACAGAAAGTCTATATGTGGTGCAAATACCAAATAGTGAAGTATACGATGTGCTGTAGAGTGTGAGTTCTGAATTTTTGGGGAATTTATGATAGTTCAATTCATGACAGTTATGTTACTGACAGTGAAATTAACATACAGTTTAGGAAAATATGGCAGTTAAAATGTTACATTAATGGCTCTTTCAGTGTAAATACAAGTAGGGGTCAAATCCTCAAGTCCTTGAATGTGAGCAGAACACCAAGTTAAAACGAAAAATAGTAAAATAAAATGTTAAAATGAAGGAGATTCTTTGATATGGAATCTCTGACTGGTTAGCTGAATTAGAATAGCATACTAATCTGTTTAAGATTCAGTATCCATACCACCGACAAAGGTAGTTGGCTTCACTCTGTTTTGTGACTATGAATGCATTTGCTACATGAAAAAAGGGCAACTTCTACCTTATTTACCATTAGATTTTCAGCACCTATAGTGTGTGAACTCGTAGTGACTGTAGAATGTCATGTGGATCAGTAAAAGACTGGTTGGATTAATTCATATCCTCAGACAAAAGTGAACAGATGATGAGCACAACTCAAACCTATTAACAACTACTCTGCATAAATTGAGCAGAACCTAAATCAGAGCAACATAATTTTTACTGAAAAGACAATGCTGTGTGCCACTGTGTAATACAGAAGAATTAATAATAAAGCGTGTTCCCACTAAGCACAGTGGCTCATGCCTGTAATCCCAGCACTTTGGGAGGCTGATGTGGGCAGATCACAAGGTCAGGAGTTTGAGACCAGCCTGGCCAACATGGTGAAACTCCACCTCTATTAAAAATACAAAAAAAAAAAAAAAAAAAAAATTAGGTGGGCCTGGTGGCGGGTGCCTGTAATCCCAGCTACTCGGGAGTCTGAGGCCAGAGAATCGCTTGAATCCGAGGCGGAGGTAGTGGTGAGCCAAGACTCAGCCATTGCTCTTCAGTTGGGCGACAGAGCAAGACTCTGTCTCCAAAACAAAGTGTTCCAATGAAGAAAAAAGTGAATGCACATTTCCCAGTAGAATTCATTGATATAAAGAAGAAAACAATGTATGTTTCATTTTTAAGAGAGTTCATAAAAATTTTTATTTATAACTCTATTTTGGAGACTAAAACCATTATTGATATTATAAAGGACAGTGGGATTTTTTTTCCCCAAAACATAATCCTGAATAAATAGCAAAGTAGATTATCTTAGCAGGCTGGTTAAACATCCAAGACTATCCACTGTCTGCTCTATCCTGGCATCTAGAGAAAATGAGATATTTAGACAGGTTGTCAATATGGTAAGTATATAGAATATTCTCATAGACCCTTTAGTTTTTGTTTGAATAAGTTTATACCTCAGAAATAAAGCTTCTGCCTATATAGGATATACTAGTCAATTTTGTATTGCTATAAAGGAGTAACTGAGACTGAGTAACTTATCAAGAAAAGAGGTTTATTTTGACTCAGGTTTCTGCAAGCTGTATAACAAGCATGGTGTCAGCATCTGCTTGGCTTCTTGGCTTCTGATGAGGCCTCAGGAAGCTTTTAGTCATGGTAGATGGGAAGGGGAGCTGGTGTTTTACATAGCAAGAAAGGAAGCAAAGGGAGATGCCAGTCTCCTTTAAACAACCAGCTCTCGCATCAACTAACAGAGTGAGAATACACTCATTACCATAAGAATAACACCAAACCATTCATGAGGGATCTGCCCCTTCACCTCCCACTAGGCTCCACCTCCAACACTGGGTATCACATTTTAACATGAGATATAGAGAAGACAAATATTCAAACTATGTAATGGGGTTAATTATAATATGTCATTTAAGTTATTAAATTATGAAAATTAATATATAAATTGTAACAAATTAAGTCTTATCTAGACTATTTAAAATAATATACAATGAACAGTTATACTTTAATAAGTCATATACATATAGGTATATACTCATATACCTATATTGTATACACAAGAGAAACCAAATGAAGAAGAAGCAAAGTATAAAGTATAATAGTTTTTTGAAAAACTATTATACTTTATACTTTATAATAGTATTTCTTTTACTTTTTTTTTTTTTTGATAGTCTGGTTTGTAATCGTAAAAAGGTATTCTTTAACACACATTTTTTCCTTTCACTCTAAAATAAAAATAAATATAATTAACTAAATGGCTTCCATGTTGTATTTAATAGGTAAATAAGTAACAAATAAACTGAATCTAGGAACAGAAGTTAGAGTATTAATTTACATTAGGAAGCACTAAAAGTGACAAAGATCAGAGTGGTAAGTACAGGAAGCAAAACTTGTGTCAAGGCCAGGATTATACAATTTGAAATGGAAGAGTAGTTTTTACGTTTTCTTAACTTTTCAAATGGAAATAAATTGATGCAATTTTCTTCTAAGCTTCATATAACAAATATTACTACATTTCAGATTTTTATTCCTCACACTAACTTTACATTTTTAACAGTGGTCCAAAAGAAATGCTCTATGCACAGAGAGTTCAACTTTGAAACAACAATTATATAGTAAAATAATTTTACTTATTTTATTCCTCACACTAACTTTACATTTTTAACAGTGGTCCAAAAGAAATGCTCTATGCACAGAGAGTTCAACTTTGAAACAACAATTATATAGTAAAATAATTTTATTTATTTCTGCCTAAAATAAAGCTCATCTAAATGATGATAAAAATATTAATAAGCAGAATCAAAAGAACCCTTCTTTGACTTATGTTATTTCAAAAGTCTGTTATGAGAAAAAGAAAATCATATTGAATACTCACATCATTAGATCAGAAGAGCAGAATTGTTGCTTTTTACATCACTTGTAATATAGGATATTTTGATTAACTACTGTCATTTGTCAGACTTTTACAATGCAAATGCTGAAATGCTACTTAAAACCACTTTTTTATATCTAGAATTTTCTATGTTGGTTGTTTGAGCTTGACTTAGGTTCTTAAGAGTCATTATGAAAATCCAGATGCTTAAGAATAATTGTCATACATATTTTGAATTTCTAACTTAAAACATCAGATGAGTATGTTGACAAGATAGTATTTCAGATATAAATGTTTATTATTATCTTATATAATCAGCAAAATGCAGAAATTAATATTTAGTCACTGATGTTTCTAAATACTAAAGTTGTCCTTTTAAAAAATTTAAATTAAATGTCACCTTAACATTTTATAAAAACTTAATGACTAATTACTTTGTCAGGAAAAAAAATGATGACTGCAGCATTTACATTATTGTTATTTTATTTGAAAGTCTGAGTCAATCATATTTCACATGCAACACTCTCCAGCAATGCATAAATTTCCTATGTGATTTTCTTCTTAAAACATAGTTCAATTTTCATTTAAATTTTTATATTATCTGGAACTTAACTTATCCTGAATCATCCTTGGTTCTCTTATGACAGGCAAATTTGTAGAAAGTTCTATTTTATCTTATTGTATGTTATTTTATTTTATTTTTTTGATCCAAGATGTATGTAACACTACACAAATCACAGCAACTAGGAAATTCTACTTTTCCAATAAATATTTTCATATTATTGAGATGATTTTAGATCAAATTCAGCTTTAAAACAGCTTCATCAGTATTTACTCATTCTAAGTTTACAGTTCAACTAAAATATCTCCATTGAAATTGAGGAAATTTATTCAAATGAAGGTGTCTCCCTATTCATTTCCTAAAGAAAACATACTATATTTTCATTACTTGGACTTTTCCGCAGTGTAAACTTTTTACAGCCAAAGTAGTAAGAGATATTCATACTTATTCTAGCTGAATATGTTTCGGTTATTTTAGGTCTAAGTTACTGTGCAGTTTAATATTATTTTTCATAGCTGATATGAGAATTTGTTTGAATTTTTAAAGCATTCAATTCAATTTATAAATTATTTCAACCAAAAACATCATAACTATTCATTTTTTGGGAGCATATGCAGAAATATTAACTATGAATTGTAATGTATACAGGTATAACTTGTTGCTAAGTAACAAATATCTATTATCTGGGGGATGATATTACATCTTATTCAACACAGACAGAGCCAGGAGATGATCTCTGAGGGAAGGGATCAGTCACAAGTCTATCACAAACCTCCCATTACAAATGGTACAGGAAAATTAATGGTCTAGGTTTTCTGGCTTAATAGGTTTTAGTCCCTGTCTTCTGAAAAACATGCATTTCAATTTTATCTACTCTGAATCACCATGGCACTTAAAAAGATTAAGTATTATGGGGTCTACAGAATAGTAATTTAGAAATAAAAATTTCTTTTCCAGGTGCAGCCTGTCAAGTTGCTAACATTTAGTTAAGCTTTCACAGTTCTCAGAAACACTTTATGAGAAAATGAAGCTTGTAATTGTGGTAGTCACCTTAAACCATGCTTTGAATAATCTTCAGAGGCATTACCAGCTTCCCTCTAGATCACGTAACTGGTGCTCAGATATATACACTGTCATACATATAATAAGTAAGATATGTTGAGGTCATTTTTTAATATGACTTATTTTATGGGAGTAAATTCAAATACAATTAAAATATGCTTAATGTTATCACCTGCCTATGAACAAGTATGAAATTTATATAAATAAGATACAATAAGGTACAATATCTTATTCTAGCAATGTGGCCTCTGCATTATTTGAATTCCTCCTGTCATTTGCCCACTTAATTTAGCCATTTAATAAATATTTATTGAGTGCCAAATATCTGCCTTTCCACAGTTTTGAACATGAGAAGTCACAATTGTATCTGCCAAAAATTGAACAATTATTATTCTTAATGTGGAAGTGGTAGAAATATTTCCTTAGTAATCATAACATGACAATGATACACCTCTTTAACATTAAAGTGGAATTTCTATTTTTTAGCCAGTGGAAAAAAAAATGCCAGAAAATACATAAAACAATATATGGAGAAAAAAGAAATGATCAAAATTCTCAAGCAATCAAATTAATACTTTCAACTTATCTCAGAACATTTGTTAGAATTAATGACAGAACCTAGCAATAACGTTTGCTGTAAATCCAAAGCACAAAAAGGGTAATTTAACACAGCACCAGTAAATGTTCAGAAACACAAATCCAATATAATTTTACAATAAAGAAACATTAAGCTATCTACAAAAAAGATATTACAATGTGTATTATAGACTTTAAAGAGAAAACATAAAATGTTATTGAAACCCATTAAGATTTCCTAAATAAATTTTCTGATAAACTCTCTTCGTAACTGAATAGACTTAATATTGTACATATGTAAATTATCTTCAAATTTGTCAGTAAAACAATTGCAAGTTGAATTAGTTTTTGAAAGCATTTTATGAGGATATTGATGCTAATATTTTTGTGATAGAAGAATGGAAATGAGGAACCAACAAATTCTGCAATAAGAAACATAAACTGGAACCCTGCTGTGAGAGAGACATCTGATTCCTAGAGAGTTTGTGGTATTAAGGAAGAGATAAAAAATTATTTCTCGAGAGAATTTAGATCTAAAGAAAATTTATATCTTAGAAGTAAATCTCTTACATCCTAGATACAGAGAAAGCAGCTTTAAACATTTCTAGGGAAAACAAAGAGTGTGCTAAAAAATGATGATATGATAATGCATTATTTTTATTGGAAGAAAAGAAAAAAAGAATGAAATAATTTATTATGCTATATACAGAGGTAAATTTCGGATAGATTAAATTTAAATGTGTCTTGTAAAGCTATACAGATTTCAGCTGTAGTTCTAATCAGGTTTGTCTTTAGGTTATAATAGGATTTCTCAAGATATAAAAAGTATGTACATCAGAATAAATAATTTACAAATTTGACCACATAAATGTGAAAAGATTTTGTTTATGAAAAGATATAGCCAAAAGATATTGAAGCTGAAATTGGAAACCTTGCAATTTATATGCCTAATAAAGGATTACTACATAAAATATATACGTATTTCCTGAATGTAAGAAAAATATTTTTAAACAAACACAATCACAAAAAAGTAATGAATAGATAGTTCAAAAAGCAAACAACAAATTATAAAAAATATATAAAACTGCGTAAACCAAAGTAGTGGCAGAATTATAAAAATTAAGAATAAACCTTGAATACCCCAATCTGAAAATCAAAAATCGAAAATATTCCACAATCATCTTTTAACACTGATATGATGCTTAAAGGAAAAGCTCATTGAAGCATTTCAATTTTCAGATTTTTAGATGAAGGATGCTCAAGTAGTATAAAGCAAATCTTACAGAATCTGAAAAGAAAACTGAAATCTGAAACACCAGGTTCTAAGTATTTCCAACATGGGATACTCTTATTTATTTATTTTCTTTATATAATTATACTTTAAGTTCTGGGGTACATGTGCAGATAGTGCAGGATTGTTACATAGGTATGCACATGCCATGGTGGTTTGCTGCATCCATCACCCCATCATCTACATTAATACTTCTCCTAATGTTATCACTCCCTAATCCCCCAACCCCCTGCTATCCCTCCCCTAGGAACCCCACCCACAACAGGCCATAGCGTGTGATGTTCCCCTCCCTGTGTCCATGTGTTCTCATTGTTCAACACGAGTGAGAAAATGTGGTGTTCGATTTTCTGTATCTGTGTCAGTTTACTGAGAATGATGGTCTCAGCTTCATCTATGTCTCTGCAAAGGACATGAACTCATCCTGTTTTATGGCTGCATAATATTCCATGGTGTATATGTGCCACATTTTCTTTATCCAGTCTGACAGTGATGTGCATTTGGGTTGGTTCAAAGTCTTTGCTATTGTAAACAGTGCCACTATGAACATACGTGTGCCTGTGTCTTTATAATAGAACAATTTATAATCTTTTGGGTATATACCCAGTAATGGGATTGCAGGGTCAAATGAAATTTCGATTTCTGGATCCTTGAGGAATCACTACACTCTCTTCCACAGTGGTTGAACTAATTTATACTTCCACCTACAGTGTAAAAGTGTTCATATTTCTCCACATCCTCTTCAGCATCTGTTGTCTCCAGATTTTTTAATGATCATTGTTCTAAATGGCATGAGATGGTATCTTCATGTGGTTTTAATTTTCATTTCTCTAATGATCAGTGATGATGAGCTTTTTTCATATGTTTTTTGGCTGCATATATGTCTTCTTTCAAAAAGTGTCTGTTCATATATTTTGCCCATTTTTTGATGTCTTTTTTAATTGTAAATTAGTTTTAGTTCTTTGTAGATTCTGGATATTAGCCCTTTGTCAGATGAGTATATTACAAAATTATTTTTCTATTCTCTTGTTTGCCTGTTCACTCTAATGATTGTTTATTTTGCTGTGTAGAAGCTCTTAAATTTTGTTAGATCCCATTTGTCTATTTTAGCAGTTTTTTTTTTGTTTTTGTGGAATTGGTAGAAATATTTCCTTAGTAATCATAACATGACAATGATACACCTCTTTTATTATTGTGTTTTAGTCATGAAGGACCTCTTCAAAGAGAACTACAAACCATGCTCAAGTAAATAAGAGAGGACACAAACAGATGAAAAACACTCCATGTTCACAATTAGTAAAATTCAATATCATGAAAATGGCCATAATGCCCAAAGTAATTTATAGATTCAATGCTATCCCCATCAAGGTACCATTGACCTTCTTCATAGAACTGGAAAATAAAACACCTTAAACTTCTTTTGGTACCAAAAAAGAGCACGCCATAGCCAAGACAATTCTAAGCAAAAATAACAAAGCTGGAGGCATCACATTACCTGACTTCAAACTATACTACAAGCCTGCAGTAATCAAAACAGCATGGCATTGGTACCAAAACAGAGACATAGACCAATGGAACAGAACAAAGGCCTCAGAAGTAATGCCACACATCTACAACCATCTGATCTTTGACAAACCTGACAGAAACAAGCAATGGGGAAAGGATTCCCTGTAGAATTAATGGTATTGAGAAAACTGGCTAGCCATGTGCAGAAAGATGAAACTGGACCCCTTTCCTACACCTTATACAAAAACTAACTCCAGATGGATTAAAGATTTAAACATAAGACCTAACACCATAAAAAAACTAGAAGAAAACCTAGGCAATGCCATTTAGGACAGGCATAAGGATACTCAAACTTATATATTGAAATACTACATTACAAAAAGTAGGTGGCCCCAAATTAAGAAGTTTGAAAATGAAATATAATGAAAAAAATGTAGAAATTTTATACACTACTGAAGTCTAAGTTTGATAATATTTAAGAAAACCAGTTGACATCATCTAAAGTTATAGGTAAACCACAAACTTTAATGGGTTTCCCTTGGAGGAACCCATATGTCTAGTAAACATATTAATTGCAGTTTTTTTTTTTTTTTGCAGTGAAAACTTTCTGAAATAAATCAAAGAATATCAACAAACTAAAATAGATTATCAAAAGGAAATAGAACATAGCACTGGAAGTAAAAGAACTGCATGTACAGCAATGACATGGCTGATCCTCTAAGATATAAGGTTTAGCAAACCTTATTTTTAAAGATTATTAGTGTATTATATTATTTAGCAAAGATGAAAAACAAGCAAAACTAAATAATACAGGATTTAAGATATACATACTTGTGACAAAAATATATATACTTTTACAAATGAAAGAAAAGGAGAGAGAGGCAGGGAGTTGGAAATAGACTGAAGCACATATATTATTCGTCTGAGATTATTGGAATGCATAGGTAGAATTATAATTACATTGGATAGTAGTTTCACAGTTATTGTCTTATTTCAATGCCTTATATATTGTTTATATGTCATATTTATTCATATGTATTAAATATCAAATGACAATTTTAAAAAAAGTATAATTAGCACATAAGCTGTACATACCTACATTCTGGGATTGGACAGGTTGCAATTAAAGCAAAAAAATTTCAGTGTTTCCTTTATTTTTCTTTTTTCTTTTTTCTTTTTTTTTGAGAGAGAATTTTGATCTGTCTCTCCTGCTGGAGTGCAGTGGGACCATCCCGGCTCATTGTAATCTATGCCTCTCGGGTTCAAATGTTTCTCCTACCTCAACCACCTGAGTATCTGGGATTACAGGTGCATTCCACCACACTGGCATAATTTTTACATTTTTAGTAGAGACTGGATTTCACCATGTTGGCCACGCTGGTCTTGAATGCCTGACCTCAAATTATCCACCCACCTCAGCCTCCCAAAATGCTGAGATTACAGGTGTGAGCCACCACACCTGGCCAATTTCAGGTTTATATAGTCTGTGTGATTGTAAAAATTTGATATATTTGGAAAACAGAACATACTCTCAATTGTAATGGCCAAATTATACTTTTTATGTTCCCTCACAACACTATTAAAGACTCTAAAGCCAATAAAATAAACAACAATTATATGTTTAAGGCATGAACTACACTTACTTTCAAAAATATTCAAAGAATAAAGGCTTCCATAAATGACAAAACTTGATAATTCATTTATATTATCTATGAAACCAGTCATTCATTTTGACCTTAATTCAAAGTCAATGTGACTTTGTTAGAATACGTTGCATAATGCTTGAAAGCAACAGAATCAACATATTTTTTTACCAGAAGGCCCACAATTTTAATCATGACAATATATTACAGCCTGATTTAAAACACAACACACAGATTTCATTTAAGTGCTAATTGTTATCAAATTCTAACATTGAAAGCAGCAACTGTTTTTACTGTGTCTTTGTTTGGTTTTAGTAGTTAGTTGCTCTCCTCAGTTTCTATTGTCATAGGTAGCATACATGTGCAAAAAAAAAAAAAAAACCCAGAATATTACAATAAACATTTAATGATAGTAAGAAAAGGAAAGAAGTATTTGAATTGGGCTTTAGTTGCCAATCAGTATTGATTTTAGAAACAAACAAATATTAATTATAAAACATGCGAACAGATGTTCAAAGCTGATCCATTGGAATCTCCTTAAAATGATAGAGACCTTTTCTCTTACACAATGGATACTGTCCAGAATTCTTTCAGAAAATTTGAAAAAAAGCAAATACTTATTATTGCTTAGTATTTAGACTTAATCATTGTTGATAATCATTCAATAACACAACAGTGGTCTCTAACTCATCAAATTCCCTAACTAAATTTTAAGCCTGCTTTTAATGTTGTCTCTCTGGGGAGCCATTTAGAACTACAGAATTGGTATAAATATTATTTTAAGCTGAACACAGTTGGGATTCAACAGATGGAGAAAGAAGCCTTCTCAGAGTTTCCGTTATCTGACTAAATGCAGAAACTTCTGGGAAATTGGGCTGCCAAAAATTTTCTTTTTGTGAGGGCTTTTACTCCCAGATTAAAGAGCAAAGAAAACATAACATAAAACCCTTTTCAAGGGTAGTTCTATGGACATGGAGAAGAAGGGAAGATCACTCACACTTGCATAAACAAGCATTACCAAAAACTTTCTAATCTCCCAGTTATTCTAGAAATCCCTTTGTCTTTGCTAAAGAAATCTATTGGTTCTCCACACGAAGGCCTTGTCTATGTTCTCCCATGTACCTACTAAGTTGGCTGTATAAGTCACTAACTTTACACATATTAAGCTACCTCTTTTCTAAACTCCAGTACACTTATGAATATTTTTCCCTGTTAATCTTTTATCATTGTAGTTGGCAGCCACAATCACTAAGTCAAAGAGAGTAGAATTTTCTCTCCCCAACACCTCCTAACAATTATATTTCCTCATGTTTTCCTCCTTCCATTTCTACTTCAAAAGTATCAATTCACAATTTATTGCCACTCATTTAAAATTCATTTTCTCCTTATTTATGGGACACAATTTTATCAAATTTGAGGTAAACTAATTTAGAATCAGCAACATATTTATGCTTCTTAACATCCTAATATAAATTTACACATTGGAAAAAAAGCAATGGAATATAACTTCCTTCCCTCTTATTTTTCTTTCTGTTTAAAATTTTCCCATATGATATTATTTCTCCCTCATGGACTTTATCTGTATACTGTTGTCCACATTTAGGAATTTATATATAGTTTATATACAGGGGCTTATATACAGTTCTTTCAGTTAACATTTGTTAAGAGTTTCATTCATGCAGATAATGGTGTGCAAAAGACAAGAAGACACAGTCTCTATCTTGCCAAACTCACTACTTAATCTTAAAAGATATGTACAGTACATTAAATCAATTTATATGAATAAAAAAATAGTAATATACTATACACTGCAATTTTTAAGACTAGAAGATAAATAGTTCTGCTTCTGAAAACGGTAAGATTTCTTCAAGGAGGTATTATTGAAATAGACCATTGAAAGATGAATAGGCATTGTCAGGAGATGAGATTAATTTGTCTGTCTCACCAGTGGCTACTATGAATTTGATTCACATGACAAAGCAAGCAGTCAGTTCTGTATATTCTAATCTCCTTACCAGTAGAATTATTTAATGCCTGTTTTTAACTAGAGAACTAATAAGCCACTGCAACAGTATTTTCTTAAATTTTTACCTTAAATCTTCCCATATCCAAGATTGGAGTAGTAAAATTTACCTGGGTGATATTTCAGAATACATTTGAAGTAAATATAATCATGATATCTTAGATCACTATTCTATTTGTCATTTTTGTACATTATTACTAGATCAGATTTTTTATTGAAAATAAATGTTATACAAGTGTGCAAATGGACTATATATATATATATATATATATATATATATATATATATATATAATAGGCAGATTATCCTAAGTTAAGTTTATTTTCTTGAATTTACTTTTTATTTTACTGATGCATCCTCATTTTCAAATAGCAAAGCAGGCTAATTCAGACTTTCATGACTGGTACAGAAATTTAGAAATTATTCCATTTGAGTTCTTTGCTTATTAGAATGATGCTATTTATTAAATGTTTTGCATATTGGCACTGAATGACTATCAGCCTAAGTAAACTTATAGTCTAAAGTAAAATTATATTATTCTCAAAGGATATTTGACAAATTTCATATAAAAAATTAATAAAAATATAAAACAGTACTCCTAGCACTTTGGGAGGCCAAGGCAGGTGAATCACCTGAGGTCAGGAGTTTAAAACCAGCTTGCCCAACATGGTGAAACCCCATCTCTACTAAAAATACAAAAATTAGCTTGCCTGTCATCCCAGCTACTTATGAGGCTGAGGCAGGAGAATTCCTTGAACCTGGGAGGTGGAAGTTGCAGTGAGCTGAGATTACACCATTACACTCCAGCCTGGGCAATAAGAGTGAAACTCCATCTAAAAAAAAAAAAAAAAAAAAAGAAGCAGGGGGGAGAGGATCCAAGATGATGGCAGAATAGGGACAGCCCTGGAGTGCAGTTCCCAGTGAGAATGCAGATCACCGCATTTCCAAATGAGTGATCACCGCATTTCCAAACAAACTTTTACTTCCCACAGACCAGGAGATTCCTAGGCAGTAAAGGGCCACAAGTCTCCAGTGCAGTTTCAGCTGGGTGCAGTGGGTCTCCACACAAAAACTGACACAAATCTGGGCACCATTTCAACTGGCACCTGGAATGCCTGGGAGACAGAGTTGCCAATTCAACTGAGAAAAAATGGGGCTGAAACAGGGAGTCTGGTGATCTGGTTCAGTGGGTCCCACCCCCACAAAGACCCCCATCTGAAATGCTCTGGATTAAGAGTTTCACAGCAAGCACAGCTAGACCTGGGACAGTCCAGCTCTGTGGGGGGAAGTGTGTCCACCATTACTGAGGCAGTCTAACACTACCAAGGCAGTCTGCCATTACCAAGGCAGTCAGTAATTACCAAGGCAATCTGGCATTACTGAGGCAGTCTGCCATTACAGAGACAGACCTCCATTGTTGAGGCAGACCGCCATTACTGAGGCAGTTCTAACTATACTTCTATAAACAAAAGTGCAAGAAAGTTCACACAGCAGCTAGGTAGAGCCCACAGCAGCTGAGCAATGCCTCTGCTGGCAGACTGTGACTAGGCTACCTCCTAGCTGGGCGGGGCATCTCTTAAAAAAGGCAGCAGCATGTCAGGAACTTATAAATAAAGCTCCACCTTCCCAGGGCAGAGCAACTAGGATAAAAGGGTGGTTATGAGCTCCACTGCAGCAGACTTAGATGTTCCTGCCCAGCAGCTCTGAATGGAACAATGGAGCTCACAGCTCAGCACTTGAGCTCCTATAAGGGACAGACTGTCTCCTCAAGCAGCTCCCCAACCCCAGTATATCCAAAGAGACATCTCATAAAGGAGCCCTCAGGCTGATATCTGGTGGGTATCCTTCTGGGGCAAAGATAACAGAAGAAGAAACTGGCAGCAACCCTTACTGTTCTGCAGCCTCCATAGGTGATCCCCAGACAAGCAAGATCTGGAGTGGACCTCCAACAGTCCTACAGCACAGGGGCCTGACTGTTAGAAGGAAAACTAAAAAAAAAAAAAAAAAAAAAAAAAACAGAAAGAATTAACATCATCATTAACAAAAAGGATGGCCACTCAGAGACCCCATTCGAAAGTCAACAACTACAAAGACCACAGGTAGATAAGTCCACAAAGATGGGAAGAAACCAGTGCAAAATAGATGTAAACACACAAAACCAGAATGCCTCTCCTACTCCAAGGGATCACAACTCCTCACCAGCAAGGGAACAAGGCTGGATGGAGAATGAGTTTGATGAATTAACAAAAACAGGCTTCAGACAGTGGGTAATAACAAACTTCTCTGAGCTAAAAGACCATGTTCTAACCCAATTCATAGAAAGTAGGAACCTTTGAGAAAGATTTGATGAAATGCTAATGAGAATAAACAGCTTAGAGAAGAATATAAATGACTTGAAGGAGCTGCAAAACACAACAAGAGAACTTCATGAAGCATACACAAGTTTCAACAGATGAATTGACCAAGCAGAAGAAAAGATATCAGAGATTGAAGATCAACTCAGTGAAATAAAACAAGAAGGTAAGAATAGAGAAAAAAGAGTGAAAAGAAATGAACAAAGCCTCCAAGAAATATGAGATTATGTGAAAAGACCTCATCTTTGCTTGATAGGTGTACCTGAATATGATGGAGAGAATGATTCCAAGCTGGAAAACACTCTTCAGAATATTATCCGGGAGAACTTCCCCAACCTAGCAAGGCAAACCAATATTCAAGTCTAGGAAGTACAGAGAACACCACAAAGACATTCTTCAAAAAGAGCAACCTGAAGGCATATAATCATCAGATTTATCAGGGTTGAAATGAAGGAAAAAATGCTAAGGGCAGCCAGAGAGAAAGGTTAGGTTACCCACAAAGGGAAGCCCATCAGACTCACAGTGGATCTCTTGGCAGAAACCCTACAAGCCAGCAGAGACTGGGGGCCAATAATCGACATCCTTAAAGAAAAGAATTGTCAACCTAGAATTTCTTATCCAGCCAAACTAAGCTTCATAAGTGAAGGAAAAATAAAATCCTTTATGAACAAGCATTTGCTCAGAGATTTCATCACCGCCAGGCCTGCCTTACAAAAGCTCCTGAAAGAAGCACTAAACATGGAAAGGAACAACCAGTACTAGCAACTCCAAAAACATTCCAAATGGTAAAGAGCATCAACACAATGAAGAAACTGCATCAACTAATGGACAAAACAACCAGCTAGCATCAAAATGGAAGAATCAAATTCACATATAGTAATATTAAACTTAAATGAAAATGAGTTAAATGTCCCAATCAAAAGACACAGACTGGCAAATTGGATAAAGGGTCAAAACCCATCAGTGTGCTGTATCCAGGAATTCCATCTCACATTCAAGAATACACATAGGCTTAAAATAAAGGGATGGGGGAAGATTTACCAAGCAAGTGAAAAAAAAAAAAAAAAAAAGCAGGAGTTGCAATCCTAGTCTCTGATAAAATAGACTTTAAACCAACAATGATCAAAAGAGACCAAGAAGGGCATTATATAATAGTAAGAGGATCAATGCAACAAGAAGAGTAAACAATTCTAAATATATACTCACCCAATACAGGAGCACCCAGATACATAAAGCAGATACTTAACAACCTACAAAGAGACTTAGATTTCCACACAATAGTAGTGGGAGATGTTAACACTCCACTGTCAATATTAGACAGATTGATGAGACAGGAGATTAACAAGGATATCCAGGACTTGAACTCAGATCTGGACCAAGCAAACCTGACATTTACACAATTCTCCACCCCATATCCACAAAATGTACATTCTTCTCAGCACCACATCATACCTACTCTAAAATTGACCACATAATTGGAAGTAAATTACTCCTTAGCAAAGGCAAAAGAAAAGAAATAATAAGAAACAGTTTCTCAGACCACAGTGCAATCAAATTAGAACTCAGGATTCAGAAACTAACTTAGAACCACAAAACTTCATGGAAACTGAACAACTGGCTCTTGAATGTTGACTGGATAAACAATGAAATGAAGGCAGAAATAAAGATGTTCTTTGAAACCAACGAGACCAAAGACACAATGTACCAGAATCTCTGGGACACATTTAAAGCAGTGTCTGGGGGAAAATTTATAGCAATAAATGCCCATATGAGAAGCAAGGAAACATCTAAAATCAACATCGTACCATCAAAATTGAAAGAGCTAGAGGAACAAGATTTAAAAAAAAAAAAACTCAAAAGCTAGCAGAAGATAAGAAATAACTAACATCAGAGCAGAAAAGAAGGAGATAGAGACACAAAGATACCTTCAGAAAATTAATAAATCCAGGAGTTGGTTTTTTGAAGAGATCAACAAAATAGACCAGTAGCCAGATTAAAAACAAAAGAGAGAAGAATCAAACAGATGCAATAAAAAAATGATAAAGGGGATATCACCACCGATTCCACAGAAATACTAACTACCATCAGAGATTACTACAAACAACTCTATGTACATAAACTAGTAAACCTGAAAGAAATTGATAAATTCCTGGACACTTGTACCCTCCCAAGCCTAAACCAGGAAGAAGTAGAAACCCTGAATAGAACAAAAACAAGCACTGAAATTGAAGCAGCAATTAATAGCCTACCAACCAAAAAAAGCCCAGGTCCAGTTAGGTACACAGCTAAATTCTACCAGACATACAAAGTGGAGCTGGTAGCACTCCTTCTGAAATTATTCCAAACAAACCAAAAAGAGGGAATCCTTCCCAAATCATTTTATGAGACCAATGTCATCCTCATACCAAAACCCGGCACAGACTCAACAAGAAAAGAAAACTTCAGGCCAATATCCATGATGAAAATACTGGCAAATGGAATGCAGTGGCACATCAAAAAGCTTATCCATCACCATCAAGTAGGCTTCATCCTGGGGATGCAAGTCTGCTTCAACATATGCAAGTCTATAAACGTAATTCATCACATAAACAGAACCAAAGACAAAAAACATGATTATCTCAATTCATGCAGAGAAGGCCTTTGACAAAATTCAACAGCCCTTTATGCTAACAACCCTCAATAAACTAGGTATTGGCAGAATGCATTTCAAAATAATAAAATCTATATATGACAAACCCACAGCCAATATCATACTGAATGGGCAAAAACTGGAAGCATTCCCTTTGAAATCTGGCACTTTCAAAGAAAATAATGCCCTCTCACCACTCCTATTCAATATAGTATTGGAAGTTCTAGCCAGAGCAATCAGGCAAGGAAAAGAAATAAAGGGCAATCTTTGATAAACCAGACAAAAACAAGCAATGGGGAAAGGATTCCCTATTTAATAAATGGTGTTGGGAAAACTGGCTAGCCATGTGCAGAAAGCAGAACCTGGACCCCTTCCTGACACCTTACACTAAAATTAACTCCAGATGAATTAAAGACTTAAACATAAGACCTGGAACCATAAAAACCCTAGAAGAAATCTAGGCAAAACCATTCAGGACATAGGAGTAGGCAAGGACTTCATGACCAAAACACCAAAAACATTGGCAACAAAAGCCAAAATAGGCAAATGGGACCTAATCAAACTCCACAGCTTTTGCACGGCAAAAGAAACAGTCACCAGAGTGAATCGGCAACCATCAGAATGGGAAAAAATCTTTGCAGTTTACCCATCTGACAAAGGGCTGATATCCAGAATTTACAAAGAACTCAAACAGATTTACAGGAAAAAAACAAACAAGCCCATTCAAAAATGGGCAAAGGATATGAACAGACACTTTACAAAAGAGGACATACATGAGGCCAACAAACACATGAAAAAATGCTCATCATCACTGGTCATTAGAGAGATGCAAATCAAAACCACATTGAGATACCACCTCACGCCAGTTAGAATGGCGATCATTAAAAAATCTGGAGACAACAGATGCTGGAGAGAATGTGGAGAAATAGGAACACTCTTACACTGTTGGTGGCAGTGTAAATTAGTTCAACCATTGTGGAAGACAGTGTGGTGATTCCTCAGGGACCTAGAAATAGAAATTCCATTTGACCCAGCAATCCCTTTGCTGGGTATATATCCAAGGGACTATAAATCTTTCTACTGTAAGGACACACACACACAAATGTTCATTGCAGCACTGTTTACAATAGCAAAGACCTGGAACCAACCCAAAAGCCCATCGATGATGGGAAAATGTGGCACATATACACCATGGAATATTACGCAGCAATCAAAAATGGTGAGTTTTGTCTTTTGTAGGGACATGGATGAATCTGGAGAACATCATTCTCAGCAAACTGACACAAGAACAGAAAAGGAAATACCACATGTTCTCACTCATAGGCGGATGAGAAGAATGAGAACACATGGACACCGGGAGGGGGTCTACTACACACAGAGGTCTATTGGGGGGAATGGGGGAGGGACAGCAGGGGGGGAGCTGGGGAGGGATAGCCCGGGGAGAAATGCCAAGTGTGGGTGAAGGGGAGGAAGGCAGCAAAACACACTGCCATGTGTGTACCTATGCAACTATCTTGCACGTTCTGCACATGTACCCCAAAACCTAAAATGCAATAAAAATTTAAAATTAAAGAAATAAATAAAACTTAAAAATAAATAAATTTAAAAAAAGAAAAGAAATAAAGGGTATTCAATTAGGAAAGGAGGAAGTCAAATTGTCTCTATCTTCAGATGACATATTTAGAAGATTCCATCATCTCAGCCCAAAATCTCCTGAAACTGTTAAGCAACTTCAGCAAAGTCTCAGGATACAAAATCAATGTGCAGAAATCACAAGAATTCCTATATACACCAATAGCAAACTTAAAAAGAGCCAAATCAAGAACAAACTGCCATTCACAATTGCTACAAAGAGAATAAAATACCTTGGAATGCAACTAACAAAGGATGCAAGGACCTCTTCAAGGAGAACCACAAACCACTGCTCAAGGAAATAAGAGAGGACACAAACAGATGGAGAAACATTCCATGCTCATGGTTAGGAAAAATCAATATTGTCAAAATGGCCATACTGCTCAAAGTAATTTATAGACTCAACACTATCCCCATAAACTCCCTATGACCCTCTTCACAGAACTGGAAAAAAACACCTTAAACTTCATATGGAACCAAAAGAGAGCCTGCATAGCAAAGTCAATTCTAAGCAAAAAGAACAAAGCTGGAGGCATCATGCTACCTGACTGCAAACTATACTACATGGCTGCAGTAATCAAAACAGCATGGTACTGGTACCAAAACAAATATATAGACCAATGGAACAGAACAGAGGTCTTGGACGCAACACCACACATCTACAACCATCTGATCTTTGACAAACCTAACAAAAACAAGCAATGGTGAAAGGATTCCCTGTTTAATAAATGATGTTGGGAAAACTGGCTAGCCATGTGCAGAAAGCAGAAACTGGACTCCTTCCTGACACCTTACACTAAAATTAACTCCAGATGGATTAAAGACTCAAACATAAGACCTAACACCATAAAAACCCTAGAAGAAAACCTAGGCAAAACCATTCAGGGCATAGTCACAGACAAAGATTTCATTACTAAAACACCAAAAGCAATTGCAACAAAAGCCAAAATAGACAAATGGGATCTAAGTAAACTCCAGAGCTTCTGCACAGCAAAAGAAACAATGATTAGAGTGAACCAGAAACCAACAGAATGGGAAAAAATATTTTTGCAATCTAGCCATCTGACAAAGGGCTAATATCTATAATCTACAAAGAACTAAAGCAGATTTACATGAAAAACAAAAAACAAACCAACCCATTCAAAAGTGGGAGAAGGATATGAACAGATAGTTTTCAAAAGAAGACATATATGAAGCCAAGAAACACATGAAAAAATGCTCATCATCACTGGTCATATAAATTGGTAGAATTATTCACTAAAATAAAGCTAAAAGTAGAATGTGGTAAATACATAAATCAACAACAAATTTATTATTATTATAAGTACTGCAGTATTCTATACATAAATGTATGTGCTCTACTTTTCTACAACTGGCAGGGGAATAGCCTTATTACACTGGCGTCACCAGAAACACAGGAATAATGCTTTGTGATATGATGTTAACAATGACTATGATGTCGCTAGGAATACAAATTTCTCAGCTTTATTATGATCTTAGACCACCATTATACATGCAGTCTCTCACATTAACTAAAATATCATTATGCAGCATATGACTCTGTACATATGTAATACACATTTGACCCTCATTATTCAATAATATGTACATTTTCCTACTTGCTAAACATATGTGTAACTTCACAAACAATACTCACAGCTATTCATAAAGCAATGAAAAATTCAAGCCCCCAGTATGCATGCTCCCAGCTGAAGGAGAACGAGGCAACACTGCCTTCTTGTTTCAGCTCTCAAACTGTAAAAGTATCCATTCAATGACCTATCCAATGCCATGTTTTTTCCATTGTTGTGTTTTCTGTTGATGATTTTTCTGTTGAAAATAATCTCCATGTACAGTGCAGAAGTATCATCTAGTGTTACTAAGTACAAAAAGACTATGATATCATTTATAGAGAAAATACATGGTAGATAAGTTTCATTTATACACAAGGGTAGGCTGTTGCTTGTGAGTTCTGTGTTAATGAATCAACAATATATATTAAACAATCATATTTAAACATAAACACTCATAAAACAACGTTATATACTAATTAGTTGATCACAATATTGTGACCAGAGGCTTGCAGAAATCTAGTGTTAAATTTTCCATAGTGTCAGTTGTTCATCATTCACTAAATCTGCCTCTGTGGAGATTTAACAGAATATAAATAGTACAAGAGTGAGAATAAATTGAAAGTGTGTGTTTAAATTTTTTACATATGTTTTTCAAATACATACATGCACACACACAAACTCCCTGTAACATATACGTATTCCAAATATTTTCTGCTAGTTGGTGACTTGTCTTTTTTATTTTATAACAATGACTAATGAAGGCAAGATGTTTCATTTTTGATAATGTTTAGTTTATTATTTTGCCCTTTACAGTTTATATTTCTGTTTCTTAGGTTTTTATGAAGCCTTTTTCTTATCAGCAGTTTGTTTATTAACAATAAAACGTGAAAGGCCTTAGAGGACTTTTTAAATTAATTAATGATGGTATGTTTTTTGTGATATAACTAAATCAGATACTACAGGCAATACTATAACTTATATGCTTGACAAAAGAAAAGGTAGAAGTATATGCTTTAATTTTTTGTCCTAAGAGACTTAAGAAAAAAGCAGAGAATTCCTGGAATAAAGAGAATGAGAATATAGATAGAAGCAGAAACCTATAAAATAATAAATAAATATATCACAGAAAAATCACTGAAGCATACAATTGTTTCTTTCAAAAGGTAAATTAAATATATAATCCTTTATTAAGTTGGATTAGATGAAAAACAAAACAAGTGTAATTCTAGCTGTTTCAGAAATAAAATAAATGCAGTACTAGAGATCATACAAATATTCAAAAACAGATAAGAATAAAATAATATAAATTATTTATGCTAATTAAGAATTGGGTGGAAATTTTTTAAAAAACAAATTTCCTATAATGAAAAATATAATCAAAAATTAATTTTATATAAAACCTATTTTCATTATTACATATGCTTTAGAAAATAATATATATTTTCTCATTGCAAGATGTAATGTTCTAAAAACGATTATTAAGGATGGGCAATATTAAGATTGTATTTTAAGACAGCCTATATTCTCAGTGATAGTTGCTTTTTTATTTCATAAGTTATTGAGATAATTGTGTTATCATGGTTCTTTTTTTTCCCCAGTAAATATTACCTTTTCCCCCATATTTACCAAGACTTTTATTATTATTTATTGCATATTTTCAACAATACATTAATACTAATTTTTGTATATATTTGAAGAAGGTTTTATAGCAAAACATTATTTCAGTTTTGATTGAAATTATACATTTTTTTTACCTTTGTTCTCATTATCATTTTTTCCCCCGGGAATAGAATTCTAATGTTCCAGTTATCTTTCAGTGCTGTGAAGACATCATTCCACTGTCTTCTACTGTCCATAATTTCTGATAAGATATTAAGTGGTCTCAGTTCATTTTTGCTGATTTAACAAAATACCTAAGATTGAGCAATTTGTAAAGAATAGAAATTAATTTATCACAGTCCTGGGGGCCAGGAAGTCCAAGAGCAAGTTGCTGGTGGATTGAGTGTCTGGTGAAGGCTGCCTTCTCTTCTTCTAAAATAGCAACTTAAATGCTGCATTCTCAGGAGGGAAGAAACACAGTGTCCTCACATGATGAGAGAGATAAAGGGCGAAGAAAGGGCCTACACTCGTTTCCTATTAGCTCTTTTACAGAATACTAATTCATTTATGTGGGCATAGCCTGCATAACCTAATAACGTCCCAAAAGGCCCCACCTCTTAATACTACTAAACATCAATGTGAATTCTGGAAAAGGTATGCATTCAAACCACATTAAGGATTAATCTTATTTACTTTTTTAAAGGGAATGTATCTCTGTTCTTTTGGTTGATGATAAAATTTTCTCTGTCTTTAGTTTACAGCAATTTAACTATAAGATGCACAGGTGGGGTTTCTTTGTATTTATCTTCCCTTGTGTTGAGAATATTTTGAATATGTGATTGAGGACTTTCATCATTGTAGGGAGATAATTACTTTACGTTTTAAGATAATCCATTACCTTTCCCTTTTTTGAGAGAATTCCAAGTACATATATTATAAAAATGTTTACTGTACCCAAATGTCTATCATACTTTTAAAAAACATTTTTATTATTCTTTTTCACTTATTTAGTCTGTGTAATTCTCATCTGTGGTCCAGTTTACTAATCCTCTACTCTATCATGTCCATTCAGCTGCTATACCTTTATATTAATAGTTAAATTTTATTTTTTATTTTATAAATTCTAAAATTTATACTTAATTGTGTTCTTAATAGTTATTTCTATGAGTATACAGCTAAATTATTAAAATTGTCCTCTATTTATTACTGACAAGCAAAATTGTCTAAACCAGATATGTACAATGAAGACAAAATTAAAAATAAGACAGTACACACACACACACACACACACACACACACACACACACACACACTTCTCTTTTTCCTCTACTGAGTAAAGACATATGTATTTTTTACTTTACAGTTTTATGTTTTGCTTTTATTATAGTTTTGTTGACACAATGATTTTACATGTTTATGGGGTATAGTTTGATATTTCAATGCATGCATCCAAGGTGTAAGAATCAAGTTAGGGAAATTAGTATATTCATCACCTCAAATATTTAGCATGTCTTTGACTTGAAAAGAAACAAAATTTATTCTTTCAGCTATTTGAAAATATGCAATAAATTGTTGTTAATTATAGTCACCCTACAGTGCCTTAGAACACCAGAGTTTATCTGTCCTATACAGCTGGAATTTGGTATTGATTACCAACATCTGGCAATCCCCTCCTCCACACTTCTAGCCTCTTATATTATGTGTGTTACTTACTTTTTTGTTTCTATTAAATGCTTTTTATGAATTAATCTATTGTAGTTCATGTGGTAATGTAATCCCTTTAATAATCATGCCATCACTAATGATTTTAAATTGAAAACAACCAAACCATAAAAATAAGTGATTTATACCATACTTTTTCCTATAACCATGTTTTTAATTCAAAAATATAATTATTTAGAAATGTAGCTGATTTTGTTATTGTAGTAAATAATAAGCTTTTATTTATCCTGCAAATCATGGATTAGATATAAAACTAACACATTAAAGGATTGAAAAGTTTTGAATAATCCTTTTAAAACTACAAAAAAAAGCTTTTAATTAAGGTATGTTTATATTGAGAAAATATAATTATATAAAGAAATGTTTAACAATATTTAAAAAGTAAATACATAATAGTAAATAAGTAAGTTCATTGTACTTAACAATAAAACCCCAAATCTTTAGTTCATTACATATTGTCCTTTTATTTAAAAATTCCAAATTAAAACTCTCTTTTAAATCATATTTTCCATCAAGGTATAAATACATTGCACCTCATCCAAAATGTATTTTTGTGTTTTTGCCAACTATTCCATATAATTTCTTAAATCTGTTTTTAATTATATTGCTTTCTTACAAAGATTCTTCACTCCTACTGTATTTGTTTTCATGTTACTGTCTTCATTGATGGTCTCAGGTAAAAATTATCTTTTATTTTCATAATTTTTATAATTATGTTTATTGTTCCCTCATTATTTTAATTCTGTCTTAATAACTGCTTGTGAAAATCCAAGAAAGTATGCTGTAAAGTATAAAAATATGTGCAAGTAGAGCTCAATATTACCCTATTTATTAGTATTCTCTACTTCTCATCACTGTGCCTTAGACAGAGCAGACATATAGTGGGTCCATGTAACACTTCATAAGTAGCTATAATTAAGTGATACTGTTAACACTGTTGATTAATATTTTTGATATGTTTATTGACCTATCTGATGTTGGTTTGTGGTTACCTAAAACTACTGTCATTCCATACTTAGTTGCGGCTTCGGTAATATTTTTAAAATTCTAACTTCCAATAATATTTGCTTCTTTTTAAAATAAAACTAATGACAATGGAATAAAATTTTCTCCACTCTTACAGTTCTGAATTCAATAAATAGGTACTAGATACTAAAATAATAAAATGTAAAAGACAAATATAAAAAATACAAAGCCACACATTCATTTTCTGTTATGAAAGTTAATTATGACATTGCATTAATATTCTATATACTTTGAGGAGTTTTGATGCACATAGTATGGTCATTCTCTACATTTTGTGCCCTTCATTTTGTTATTATCAGTTTCTTTCTGCTAAATTTAATTATCTAGAGTATAGATCCATTGAAATCACAGTGTGCAATTTACAGATCTGTTATTTCTCCAATAAAGTATTAATTACAACTTTTGAACATTTTAAAACTTAGCAATTGATTTTCATTGCAATATTTATTTATTATTTTCAAATAATTTACAAATCCTATTGTTACCAGGGGAGTAAAACTTGAACCAGATCGCCTGCTTCCCACACCCGGGGTCTCAGCCCACCTGGGTGAAAACCAGGAATCCTAATGCTAGCCTCGGTGGAAATGTGAACTGTACCTGGCTCATAGGCTTTTGGCCTCTCTAATCCCAAAGAATGGGGAAAGGGGCCCCATTCAATATTTGGCCTAAAATTTCACATACAGACATTGAGATTTTATCCTGATAATAAAAGTTTGTAGGATGCATTAACCAAGAATTTTTTTCTGTGGTCTATTATAATTATTGGTCATTCAAAAGGCATCATATTTAATTTCATTAAATAAGAGAAATAGATAAAAAATCGCAAAGTTTATTTCAATAAAAACCTCAATGTCATAGAATATATTTTTAACTGCGTATGGGCGGCCAGAGCCTGTGAGGAGTCAAAGGACAGCTGGCATGACAACACTCAACATCCTGTGTATAATTGGTTTTGAATGCTTGACAGATTTTTATAATGGTATGGAGCACTCAGACTAACAGGTAACTGGTGGGAACAGATTGACTGGTGATGAGACCATTTTAATACAACACTTACATACAAATCCTTTAGATTCATTTCACATTAAAGATGCATTCTTTATAAGTTCAAAAGCTTTTCCACTGGTATAACGTTTTTCATCAAATTCAAGAAGCATTGAATAACTTAACAATCAATAACTGTTTAATTAGTTTTTTTTCTTCCACATTCAACATGTAGGTCAGTTTTAGATTGGGAGAAAGATTGTGCTACCTAGAAACGTGGCAAATAAACCTTTTTGGGGCCGAATTTCTGTTTATTGATCAGATATCAATTAGGTATCAGTATATAATGGCACTAGACTCAGTTCAATTGTCAGAAACAGTTTAGATAGTTATAATCATCTTAAAAATACATAAAGAAGAAATAATCAAATTATGACAATAGCTGTGATACAGAAAGAAAAAAAATCTATGTATAAAAACAAAAAGCCAAGATTCAAGCTTTCAGTCCACTATTCACATCGTGACAGGTTCAGATGTTTCTTCTTTCATCTATAAAGAATAATAATGCTTCCTAGTGTTTCATGAAAAGTAAATCAGAGTACACATTTGTGTGTATTGTCATTATGTATATGTGCACTGCTTGTTATTATACAAGCTACTGTCATATTCATAATTTATTAAAATCATTAACCAATTTATAATATTACTTTAGTGTATAGACTCCTATGTTCTTCTATTATTTTCTTTCTTTCTTTCTTCTTTTACTTTCTTTCTTCTCTCTCTTTTTTTTTTTTTTTTTTTTTGAGGGGAGGCAAGGTTTGCAACTGTAACATGAGCAATATCTGAAATTATCAATGGCTCATCAGTTTTTTTCACCCTAGAAACCTTAGTAATTTGCAACCTTTCTTTTTACAATTGTTATGCTATCATGGACTGTAAACTGATTGTTAGGTGGCTACAATTTAAAAGAAAAAAACCACTAAGTTTAAAGAGTTACTAACATCAGTATAATACAATTATAGACTCTGAAGCCCACTAGATGTTAGGATAAAAGAAGAAAGACACTGACTATAATATAAAAGAGACACTTTAGCATGCTAATATGTAGAAATAAGATATTCTAGGTGTTAAGAGAAATGAGGATTAATCCTTCACTATCAAAATTATTCATTGTTTTATAGACTATGATAAATTTAAGATAAAACCCAAATGCGTAGCATATGGGCAGACATGAGAACAGAGGGCAGCAGCAGAAGTAAAGTCACAGGAGAGCAAGTGTATATATAAACACACACACACACACAAACACACACATATATATATACACGCGTGTATATATAGTCAGTAAATATATATGTCACTACGGCATACAAAGATGAGTGACAAAATATTTGGGCAAAATATTGCTTCATGGGTGTTCTTTGCATCCACTCATGCTTCATTTCTGTTTTTGTTTTTGGTTTTTTGTTGTTGTTGTTGTTGTTGTTTTGAGACGGAGTTTCGCTCTTGTTACCCAGGCTGGAGTGCAATGGCGCGATCTCGGCTCACCGCAACCTCTGCCACCTGGGTTCAGGCAATTCTCCTGCCTCAGCTTCCCGAGTAGCTGGGATTACAGGCACGCGCCACCATGCCCAGCTAATTTTTTGTATCTTTAGTAGAGATGGGGTTTCACAATGTTGACCAGGATGGTCTCGATCTCTTGACCTCGTGATCCACCCGCCTCGGCTTCCCAAAGTGCTGGGATTACAGGCTTGAGCCACCGCGCCCGGCCAGCCATTCTAGACTGAGTCCTAATTATCACATACTTGGCTTGTTAGCAAAGCCTATTAAGTTGTCCCCTTTGCTCTTAGATACTGTTAACTTGAATGTCCTCAAAAGCAAGTTTCAAATGTATCTTTCAAAATAATAATATCAATCTGTTTGAAAATAGTACTTGCTTTTCACTTTTTTAAAGTTCACCAAAGTTGAATCAAATTATCTTCCCCAAATTATTACTCACTCCTTTGGCATAAGAAATCTATATTCCTCACACAAGAATGCTCAGCATTCCCAGAACATTCCATTATGACATGCCTTACCAACTTCCAACTCCCCCAGCTACTTCATACATAAACCTACAATGATTATACTTTTCCTCAAAAGTATATCAGTTTTCATCACCAGAATTAAACAAATTTTTCTCACCCTAGTTGCCGTTCATTTATTCATGTATACAATTAGGGTTAATAGTGTTTGTTGAATAATTATTATATGCTAGCATTTTTAATATGTATGGAGAATTTAAATTTTCTTTTAGCCTTCATAATGCTCCTTCCTATTTAAATAGGTGGGAAAAGAATTACACAATTTTTTTTTTTTTAATTTTTTTAGGCTTACAATGTCTACTGTCAATTCAATCTATTTAGGCTTTTCTAACATGATATTTCTAAACCCTGGAATAAAGTCAATATATAAACATGCTACAGTATCTGACAACTTTTGAGGAGAAAATATTAGAACCCACATCACCCTCCCACTAATGCCCCATACTCTGCTCTTTACACACTTGATTATAATAAGCTGTCTCTACTCATTGTAATTATATGTTGTCTTAAGCATACTACACTTAGGTTTTCTGCCTGACTCTTTCTTCCAGTTAGTCTTGTCAAGGTTAGGAATGGCTTATATATTTCAATGTAGAGTAGAAATTACTTCTTTAGCTTGCTTCATTTATTTAAATAGCACCAAGCGGCTTAATCCTAAAGTCTCTTTTTGTCTCTATACTCATTTCCTAGGTGATCTCATTGAAATCCATAGTTTACAGAGATACTTGCACATTTGTAGTTCCATCATCATCTTCTCCAATTTTATTTACATGTCTAAATGTCAATTAAGTAGACCAGGCGTGGTGGCTCACATTTGTAATCCTAGCACTTTGGGAGGTCCAGGCAGGCGGATTGAAGTCAGGAGTTCAAGACCAGCTTGACCAACATGGTAAGAACCCATCTCTATCAAAATTACAAAAATTAGCTGGGTGCGGTGGCATGTGCCTGTAATCGTAGCTACTCGGGAGGCTGAGACAGGAAAATCGCTTGAACTAGGGAGGCAGAGGTTGCGGTGAACTGAGATTGCACCACTGCACTCCAGCCTGGGAGACAGAGCAAGACTTCATCTCAAAATAAAAAAAAAAAAAGTTATCTGTGCATGGTGGCTCATCCCTGTAGTCTCAGCTACTCATAAGGCTGAGGCAAGAGAAGTGCTTGAATCCTGGAGGAGATTGCAGCACTGCACTTCAGCCTGGGCGACAGAGCGAGACCCTGTCAAAAAAAGAAAGAGGAAAAAAATAAGAAGTCAGTGTAGTACACCCACATGGATATCATGGTGGACTGATAGGGTCTCACAAAAACGTGTCCACGTAGGCCCTCAGCTGGTGACCCCCTTTGGGTATAGAGTCTTTAAAGATATAATTAAAAAGTAGGTTATATTGGATTAGAGTGGGTAATAATAAATCCAATAACCGATATCCTCATAAACAAAGGAGATGAGCAAGAAACACACAGTGAGGGTCCTGTGAAGACAGAAGCAGACATTGGCATGATGAGTCTGTAAGCCAAGGACTATCAGAAACCACCAGAAGTGGAAATAAGCGTGGAGGGTTCCTCCTCTGGAGCCTTGGCTGTTTTAGGCCACTGAGTTTGCGATACTTTGTTAAAGCAACCCTAAGAAGCTAATATACATGTCTAATTATCGCTAACCTAATCTATCCATAACCATATTCTCAATTTTACATCATATACTCTCCCAGTAACTCCTAATCCAGATTATTCTGGGTTAAAAGATAGCACTCCAAATCACTCATTTGCTTAGACCAAAGTTCAAACTCATGAATGGTACTTCCCTTTCTCCACTTGCCTCAGTTTTTTTTTTTTCTCAAGTCTGTTGCTTATACCCTCATAATAGTATTGCAAATGTAACCACTTATTAACAATTTTCCTAATATCAGCCCTATTAAAATTATGATCATTTTTCACCATCATTCTTGACTGGTGTCTATGCTTCTTCCTTGACCTTACTGTAGTCCCTATTACATACACTAGCAAAATGACTCTTTAAAAATGCATCACAAGTGTTACTCTCCTAATCAAAACTCCTCTAATGGTTTTTCACTGGAACCAAACAAAACCCCAAAATTACTGTAATATATTCCCAGGTGTATTTAGACTTAATTTCCCACCACTTCCATACTCATTTCCATTAGTGCTAAAGTGATCTTGCTCTTTGAAAATACAAAAAACTGTATCTTTTCAATAGCTGTTCCCTATGTAGATAATGTTATTTCCCCAGATAGCAACATGAGCTGCTAACCCAGCCACTTCGAGTGTAAATCTATGTACTAATCCTCTTCTGGCTACTTGTGGAAAATAGCAACAAACCTAGCATACTTAGCAATTCCTTTTTATTGTTCTTATTCTGACATTTCATTTATCTCTATATAATATAACGTATTTCTTTGTTTATATAGTAATATTCTGTCTCTCGCATTGAAATATAAACTATTTTCATAGATTATTTTTTTCCATTTGCATTTTTTTAAAAGTGAAATCTGCTTCATTGGAGATTTTCTTGCATAAAATACTTTCTAATAAGTATTTTCTAATAAAGTAATAATTAATCTTCTTACATCAGTACATTAGCGTGGTGGAATGAATGCAGCAATGTCCTTAACTCAATCATCTTTCCCTATCATCACACCCTTGAATATTTTTTGTTTTTTAACACGGAATCTGAGCTTGGCTATCTGACTTACTTTGGCTAATGTGATGCAAGCACAGATATAAAAAGGACTTCCACATTAAGGCTCACCTTCTTGCTAATCTGGGAACACTGCCACCATAATCTAGGATACTCTGTTGGAGAATTGGTGACACAGAGTCCAGTTAACCTCATTATTTCAACTAACAGTCACTCTAATTATGTAAGATATACACATGAAGCCATTCGAGATCAGAAAGCTCCCAACTTTCCTACTAGCAGAGCACAGAAAAATGGCCAATTCCAACAACAATCAGCAGAGGTAAACTAAAGCTGGTTCAGGTCAGCAGAATGTCAACCCATTGTTACGTGAGTGTTAACTAAAAAATATTGTTTTAAGAAATTAACTTTGTGTTTAGTTTGTTATCTACAAAAAATTGATAAAGGAAAAGAATCATGCTATTCTAAATTGATAATCTTTTCCCCTCGTAAGGTTTACAACTATATTCAGTGTTTAGTAAATATTTGCTTGAATTTATTAATATATACACCATTCAGTTCTTTTAATGATGGTCAAGATTCAAGTTGATTAAAATGTAATGGATAGCTAACCAAATATCATAGGATGTAAAGATTAATTTTATAATTCTTAATATTGTATGATCTATAAATTCCAGTTGATCATATGATAGATCTATGTAAAATTAAAAACAAAAATAACATAATTGACCCAATTGTAGCCCAATAAAATATTATCTATAATAAGAAAAAATAGAAACCAAAGCTTTAAGTAAAGAATTAAATTTGAAAAATATAAAAAGGAATATAAAATCTGTCTTTTCATTCAGTTTTTCAAGCAAACTAAATATGAGCTGTTCTTTGTAATAAGTTCCTTTTTTCCCTTTTAAATAAAAATAAACAAGCAAAAATAAAAATAGCACAACGGAGTGAATGATAAACTGAACACTACTGTAACCACCATTCTTATTTATCAACTGTTATTTATTTATTTATTTTTGAGACAATGTCTCACTGTGTCACGGAGACTGGAGTGTGGTGGCATGATCTTGGTTCACTGAAGTCTCTGCCTCCTGGGCTCAAACAATCTTCCTGCCTCAGCCTCCCAAGTAGCCGAGATTACAGACATGTGCCACCATGTCTGGCTAATTTTTGTATTTTTGTAGCGACAGGATTTCACCATGTTGGCCAAGATGGTTTCCAACTCCTGACCTCAGGTGATCCACCCTCCTTGGCCTCCCAAAATCCTGGGATTACAGGCCTGAGTGACAGTGCGTGGTGGCAAACGTTATTTTTTTAATATTTGCCTCAGATATTCTCTGAAATAATTTACTATTACAGTTATAGTTGAGATGCATCATAGAAACCTCTATAGATTTCTTTTCTTCCCATCTTAATTAGAGGTAACCAGTTTTTACAAAGCCTTCTCTTCTACTTTAAAAAATGTTTTATTTGATATATTCATAATACTAAAGAATATTAATATAATTTTATATTTTATTTGTTGATGTCAATTAAATGCATCTGTTTTAATAGCATTTAAGTTGCTTCCAAATTATGTATCTAATATACATATGTAAGAGCACACATCTCAGAGTTTCTCCTTTCTAGATTGAGAATATACATGAAATTGAGATTGCTGATTCATAGACATACAAAAGAGATATTGTGTTCTGCTATGCAGATTGTTTACTGAACAATTTTACATGATTGTTGTCTATGTGAAGGGCACTGCTCTGTAACATAAATTAAGTTCACAATGCTCTTTGCTTTAGCTTTTCTACTTCAGAGTTTCTAGATTGCAAATTTTCCTTTCAAAGTAGTTTAAAGTGAATATCCCTTCACTAGCTGTATAAGTTTTTATTCCCTGTGCCTTCCCCTACTCCTGATATTGACTCCTGATTAGAAAACAGTTCGATAAATCTAAAGGTTATAAAATGTTAAGTGATTTATTCAATGTGTATTTAATTCATAAATAGTGAATAAATATATTTTTATATATTTGTATTCAGATTTTTCTCCTCTGAAAGTTTCTATTCCTATTATTTTCTCTATTTCAATTTAGTTTAAGTTAAAAAATAAAGTTTCAAATAAATCTATATTTCAGATAGAAATACCTTGGTAGGTACATTTTCAGTAACATTAATGTAATTAGTTTATAAAATGAATAAAAGAAATTTGGGATTGCCAACTAATATTTACGTAGATTTTTCTGTCACAGAATACATAAATCACTTGATGATACTTATCCCATTGCATTAATTCCAATTTTAGGTTGAGTAAACATTATATGTTTCTGACAAACATTTTATATGATTCTGTATTTCCATACATTTAAATGAAAACACATCAACTAGTTCATGTTTTGAAATTATTGTTTGTCCTTTGTGAAGGACTTCCAAATTCTTTATAGACCTGAGATTTAGAAAGATGAAATAAACAATTCTAAAAGAAAGGCAGATGAGGTTGAGAACAAGTGACCTGCATCATTGCCTCTGGGTACTGTAAACTGATGCTCAATTATAAACAAAGGGTGCAATATGTTGTGGTATATTGTAAATGAGAGTTCAAAAGAAAATGGCTGTAATAACGAGATCCTGTATTGAGCAAAAATGCTAGTGTAGTGCCTAGCTAGCAGATTTTCCTCAAGAGCACTGCAACCTTGCTTGAAAAACATGTCCTTCATTTTTGTTTTCTTTTAATGGACAGTTTTAAATTTCTTTTCTATTCATAGTCCTTCAAAAATGTCTTAAGAATTGCCAAAGGAGTCAAAATAATGGATTTCAACTGGATCTCTCTTCAGTTAACATATGCAAATTTTGGATACATTCTTGCCCAATATTATTCACACAGATATATTTTATCTTCTTTGACTCAAAGAAAACAATAGTTGATATTTGAATCATTAAATATTCAGGTATATTTTTAGTTTCTGAATACTGCAAATATTAAGAAACTTTGATGCTTATATATATGCTAGGCATGTTCTAAGTGCTTCATATTTTAAGCAATTTGATGTTTGCACAAATCCTATGACACAAGGGCTATTTTTCCACTATTATTATTACTATAGTCATTTTTCAAATAAGGTTCGTGAAAAATGCAGACATAAGTACTTTGACAAACTAAGTAACAGTAGGTTGTAGAGCTGGCGTTTCAACGCTGGCAGTTTTGCTTCACAGTTGTTTACTAACCTCTACAACAGTGCTACTAAAAGTGCATTTTATGAACCTACGTGATCCAAGAAATGTTTGTCCCACTTAATTAGTGGATAAAATAGATATTGAAATTTATCAACATAATAGCTGTGTGACATTGGTGTGTTGTTTAAATGCATGGCTGTTTTCTAATAATACATTTTTATTACATTTAGAAAATTTTTGGTCTGCAATGAATTAAGAATTAAATATAAAATTTGATTCTTCATGCTAAAACCAGAATAATAGGAAATTTTTTTCTACAAAAGTTCAGATTATAAATATCTTAGACTTTTGGAGTCCTATAGTGCCTATTACAATGATACAACTCTGGATCTAGCAGTTGTAGACAACAGCAAACTAATGGCTTGGCTCTGTTCCAGTAAAATTTAATTTATGAAAACAGGGGCAGGTACAGATTTGCTGCAAGGTCCAAAGTTTACTGTGTCTGCTCTAAACTATATTGTCTTTCTAATTAATTTTTGTTAGAAATGTCAATAAAATAAAATCATTATATTTGTTATATTACGTGATGTCATATTATATTACATAATTTTATATCATGGCAAAGAGTGAAACTGTAGTCTAGTTGAAAGCACAGTAAATCAAAGTCTGTAGTCCAGAGTCATATTTCTTGCTGCTAAATTTTATGCAACTTTGGCATGTCAACCAATCTTGCAAACTGTATCTTTCACACTGAAAAATCAGGAATGTAAATGAATAGCAATATAATGTTTCAACCTAAGTCTTCATGAAATTATTTTTTAAAATGTTTGTCAACTTACCTGTCAACATACACTTGCTGTTTTCCTAAAATATATATAATTACCCCATTCATATATAAACTGATTCCTCTCTCTCCCTTCAGAAATAATCTCACTTATACAGTTTCCACATATTTCGAATAAGCCCAATGCCCTCTACCTGTGCTTAGAGAGCTAATCTTTTCTTGTGTCAAGTAGTTATTAAAAATTATTGAACACTGTCGCGCCTGCTGGTGAGTTAATGTACAAGGCAGTGGTTCTGTGGTCATGCCACAAGACAAGCTGTCAGATACCTGAATCAGTAGAGAAATTGTTCATCAGCTTAAGAAGCTTCTGGGCTGAGACAAGGGAGTTCTCTAGATATAGGATTATGTTATCTGAAATTAAAGATAATTTGACTTTCTCTCTTCCTATTTCAGTAGTTCTATTTCTTTTTCTTGCCTGATTGCCATGTCCAGAACTTGCAACACTATATTGAATAAAAGTAATGAGAGAGGGCATCTTTGTCTTGTGCTGGTTTTCAAGATGAATGCTTCCAGCTTTTGCTTATTCAAAAGTTTTTAATTATAATTTTGGCAAAATATGTATGGAAAATAAGAGTTAAGTACAGTATGTGGATGGCAGTCTAAATATTTGTACTCTGAGGATTTAGTAGTTTGTGATAGGGTGTAAGTACTCAGAGTACTCTGTTACAATGTTATTTAAAGCATGCGGCTTTAAAAAAGGTACATATACGAATGTCTCTGTAGATGTGTTTTCTCATTTAAATCAAAATATTTTCTTAGAATTCCTTAGAATTATCTTTTGTCCAGGTTTTCTTGCCACTTACAAAAATGAAGGAATTGTTATTAAAGTGTTTACGTAGTAAGAATATAAAATCCATTAAAAGGTAATTTATTCATTTATATCAGTGTTATCTGGTATTGAAATAGAAATTAGATTCTTATAATAATTTATTTTTAAAAATCCATTTCATGGAATTAAATCTTTAGAGAAGAAAATCTCTAGAGCAGTAACTCTTTAGACAAGAAAGAAATTTCTGACATTATTTATGATACTGTTGTAAATTCAGTTAACATATTCAATATCAAAGATAAAACTATTTGTAATCTGTGACAAATAGTAAAAGTTTTATAGAGCATTTTGTTTTGGGAAATATAATAATTAAAAGTAATAATTTTGCTGTACTCTGAAATCTATGGAGTAGAAAGTTTTTGAAATTGGTTATTATTTACATAATTAATAATGACACTTAAGCAGAAGAATTCTTTTACACAAGTGGGTGATATGATTGTCAAATTCACAAAGTTTAAAACATGTATAGCTAGTGTGACTAAACTAATTATAAAAAAAAATAATATTTTATAAAATGAAATAATTACTTCAACACGGCATGAGATATTCAATCACTTAAGCAACTGCAGACAACCACTCTCTGTTTGAGTGACACTAATAAAAGCAAGCAATTAAGTCATCATTTTGTGTTTTCAGTCTAAACCATATTACTTCTGCCCCCACTTTCATACTCCTCCACCCAAGCCTTGCACATATTGTTTTACATCTTGAGTATTGAGATCAATTTCTAATCTGGGCTTATTTTGTGCTTTATGTCATGATTACTCAATCCCTAGAACTGTGACACTCTTACTTCTTCCCCTATTTATTTTGTGTTTTCAAAAATATTCATTTTACACCCAACTATGCCCTTTAAACTAGACACAAATACCTCTCTTTGAATTTCAGACTCATTTATAAAACTGCTTAGTGGGCATCTCTACTTCAGTATCTAATAGACCTGGCCCAAACGAGCATTTGAGGCTTGTCTTTCAGTAAATAGCAACTTCATTCATCCAGTTAAAAACTTTTGAATCATTGCTAACATCTATTTTACTCTTTTTAAAAATGACACCCAATATGTCAGAATTTTTTATAGGCTCTACTTCAAAATATTTTCTTTATTTAATTTTCTATACATCCACTGCTGTCTCCCTGTTCCAAGACTCTATCATTTCTCACACAGATTAATTCAATAGGATCACTTCAAATTTTCACCTTACAAAGAGATACACATGGTATGTTAGGTTTTATACATGGAATACCCTGCTTCATCTAGCCTCACATGCTACTATTTTCTCTCTTTCTTACTTTTTTTTTTTTTTTGAGACGGAGTTTTGCTCTTGTTACCCAGGCTGGAGTGCAATGGTACGATCTCGGCTTACCGCAACCTCCGTCTCCTGGGTTCAGGAAATTCTCCTGCTTCAGCCTCCTGAGTAGCTGGGATTACAGGCATGCACCACCATACCCAGCTGATTTTTTTTTTTTTTGTATTTTTAGTAGAGACGGGGTTTCACCATGTTGACCAGGATGGTCTCGATCTCTTTACCTTGTCATCCACTCGCCTCGGCCTCCCAAAGTGCTGGCATTACAGGCGTGAGCCACCTCGCCCGGCCCTCTTTTTTACTTTTCTATAGCCACAATTGCTTACTTCCTTACACAAACATGTAATGCATAGTTAAGCCTCAGGGCCTTTATTGTTGAGGTATTTCCTCTTCATGAGAGCTTCTTTTCCTGGATATTAAGGAACTCATCTTTTCATATCCTCTTAATACAAATACCACCTCCCCAGAAGGGTCTTTTCTTTCTCTATATCAAACCATAAATCCTGCCTCACATTGCATTACACTTCTGGCTCTATTTTTCTTCACAGCAGCTTTCTAAAGCTTACTTGTTTTTCTTAATTTTGCCTTTTCCTATTTACTACCATATAAGCTCCGTGAAGGGCATTTATTTTTAAAATTTTGGAATTTATTATAGTATCTACCTTAAACATTTGTTGCATAAATGAATGAATGAGTATTCCAGAAACTCTAGAGTTCTAGAGTGTTCCTGTATTCTCCATTGTCTCCTGAGAATGTTACACCCATAAGCAATATAAACAATATGGCACCATTACATTTAAATTATGAGTTATTATTTTATAGCAAAATTTCTTCAGAAAGTGTTCTATTTAAAGTATGATTTGTTAGTACCAGTAAGCTGTTATTTTCTATTTGTTTTTATATATAGTTAGAAACAGAGTGGCCTATATTTTATATACAGTTCTATTGTGATGATTTAAAACCGGTTTGAATATTTAGCTAACAGGATTGTTTGTGTTGCTGTTAGAGTAGCAAACATTGCTCAAATTCTGAAATATTTGAACATTAAGAAAACACACGGTTTGAGAAAGTACATGTGATTAAAGACATGCTGACATACAGGCGGGTACAGAGTTGGAAAACAGCAAAAGCACAGTGGCAGATATCACTGGAAGAGGATTTATAGCCATATTAAACATATATAAGCAAAGTATATAAGCAAAGTCTTTGGGTGCTGGGGGAAGCACAGCAATTGTGAATCATTGAACTCAGTGTTGTCCTGTTAGAGCAGAAAGCAACACCAAACCAAACTCCCTGCTAACAGAGAGATTATTTAAATCAGCCCTAGCCAGAGGGGAATCCCCAATCACAGGAGTCAAAACTTGAGTTTCTGTAAACCTTACCAAGGGCTAAAGTGCTCTGGGTCCCTAAGTAAACTTAAAAGACAGTCTAGGCTATAAGGACTGCAACTCTTAGGTGCATCCTACTGATGAACTGGGCCTCGAGACAATGGAATAGAGAGGCATGCAACCTACTGAGACACCAGCTGGAGATGCTGAAGGAATGCTGGCATCAGCCCTCCCCTAACCTTAGGCTGCACAGCTTGTGACTCAAAAAGAGACTTTCTGCTTGAGGAGAGCACACAGAAAAGTGGGAAATACTTTGTCTTTCATCTGGTATACCAGCTCAGCTACAGTCAGAGAGAGCACAGTTCAGAGTCATGAGGCCCCTGTTCCAGGCCATAACTCACAGACAACATTTCTAAACACAGCCAGCATGTAAGAGAACCCACAGCCTTGAAGAGAAGGACTCAGTCCTGGCAGCATTCATCACCTGCTAGCTGAAAAGCCATTGGGCTCTGAACAAACAGTAGTGATAGCCATGTACAATGTCAAGGGCCTTGGATGAGCTTTGAGATTTGTTGGCTTCAGGTAAGACGGTATATTACTAGCTGTGATGGCAATGGGGTGAAACTCTCTGCTTGGGCAAATCAGAGAAGAAAGTTAAGGGGACATTGCCTTGCACCTTAGTACCAGCATAGTCACAGAGTAGTACAGCACCAAATGGACTCTTGGGGTTACCTGACTCCAGGACTTGATCTTGGATGGCATTTTTTGGACCTTCCTTGGGCCAGCAAAGAGCTCACTGCTCTGAAGGGCGAGTCCCAGCACAGACAGCATTCACCGCAAGCTGACTTAAGAGTTCTTGGGCCTTGATTCTCAGCAAACTGACACAAGAACAGAAAGCCAAACACCATATGTTCTGACTCATAGGTGGGTGTCGAACAACGAGAACACATGGACTCAGGGAGAGGAGCATCACACACTGGGGTCAGTTGGAGGGGATAGGGGAGGGTGGGGAGGGATAACATGGGGAGAAATGCCAGATATAGTATGCACTTAAAGTAAAATAAATTAATTTTAAAAAATAAAAATAAATAACAAATAAAAAAATAAAATACAATCAATTTTAACTTAAAAAAAAAAAAAAAGAGTTCTTGGGCCTTAAGGAAAAATGGCGGTAGTCTGACAGTGCTCTTTGTGGCTTGTGTTGGTGATGGCTATGGGTGAGTCTCCTTTGCCTTTGAAAATGGGAGGGTAGAGTGGGGCATACTGCATACTGCAGCTTGAACCCCAGCACAGCCAAAGAACAATGAAATACCAGGTAGACTTATAAGGTTTTTGACTCTAGTACCTGAATCCTGTAGGGTACCTCTGGACCTACCTGGGGCCTGGGAGAAGTTGCCACCCTGAAGGGAAGAACACAGGCTTGGCTGGAATTGCCACCAGCTGATTGTAGAACCACATGGCTTTGAGAAAACATAAGCAGTATCCACAGGTACTTACAGCAGGCCTTGGGTGAGATTCAGTGCCAGGTTAGCTTCAGTTCTGACCTACTGCAGTCATAGCGGTGGTAGCCAAAGGAGTGCTTGTGTCACTCCAACCCTGGTTCCAAGTGTCTTAGAACAGAGAGAGAGAATTTATTTCCTTGGGAGAAAGTAAAGGAAGAGAACAAGAATCTCTGCCCATTAATCCAGATAATTCTCCCAGATCTTCTCTAAGACCATCAGGGCATTACCTCTATGAGTCTGCAAGAACCACAGCATTATTGAACTTGAGGTGTCTCCTAAAGCAGATACAGTTTAGATCACAATACCTAGGTTCATTCAAGTATCTGGAAAAACTTCCCTAGAAGAAAAAGTAAATAACTTTTCAGGGCCCAGACATCAAAGAACATCTACTAGCTTCAACACCATAATGGAAAACATGACCTTAGCAAATGAACTAAATAAGGCACTGTGGACCAATCCTGGAGAAACAGAGGTATGTGACCATTCAGACGAAGAATTCAAAATCTGTGTTTAGGAAACTAAAAGAAATTCAAGATAACACAGAAAAGGAATTCACCATTTGATCAGATTAATAAAGAGATTGAAATAATTGAAAAAAAATTATTTAAAAATGAAAAACAAATGTAGAATCATAGAAAGATTGTAAAGATGAAACACGAAGTACCTAAATTTCTATCACTCTGCTTTGTTTAATGTTAATATACGTAAACATTGTACATTTATCAAAATAAAGCAAATGACAGTTTTTAAATTGTTAATTTGAGTATTCTCAAAACTTAAAACTAATTTACCATTAGGACAATTAGTGATATTATATATCTCAACAAGAAAACAAATGTGTAAACTCTAGTCATTTCAATAGTAAGCATTTGGTAATATTTAACATTAATTCCTAGTTAAGAAAATCTTTTAAATCTCAGAATAGAAAAATCATTTTGCTACCAGATAAAAATAGGTATGTTAATAAAACTGTAAACTTAATTCTAAAAGAAAAAAAAATGCTCAATTTCCCCAAGATTATCAGGTTACATATTGACAAATTACATATACATTGCATAATCGGGAATATAATACATAATTACTATCTATGTCGTCTGTCAGAACAAGAAAGTTGTATTAATGGTGCATCCAATTTTTGAGGGCTTTTTCAATGACACTTATATTGCCTATGATATGAACATTTGATAAAATCCTGTAATGATCAATTGTAACATGTAAGATATTAGAAAATTTACTAGTAGAAAAGTGTTACTGTCAAAAAGATGCAATAGTAAATTTTTAGTACTGGTAGCAATGGTAGTGTGATGGTAGCATATAATATGAACTTCTGGGGAATAAAATCACAGAGCTTTAAACTGGAATGTCAGGAAATAGGTATAATAACTTTGAGCAATTATGCTATCTTTTTCTAGACTAAAACATAGGTCACTCATTACTTAAAAGTGATAGACTTAGTTACAAACAACACTTTCAACCATAAATTAAAAGAGTAGGGTTTTTATAAAAACCATGTGTGAAAGGATGAATACGTATATACATGATGCTTTTCATCTCTACTGGTGCAGAGCAACATTGCCACACAAACATTATTCCAACAAATCCACATTCAGTTTAGTGATCCTTCTCAGTTTTCTATATTTTCAAATTGAATAAAAATAATGCCTACTTTATTAGGTTGCTTTGAGGACAAAATTAATTTAATCCTTCATGTAATAGTATTCAAAGAGCTTGGAACTATATGCAGTACATATTATGCTCTTAATAAATATTAGGTAGTATTACTCTATAACACACATACTAGGTTTTGACATACTCATTAAATTTCTGAGCACTTACACAAATTGTGTTTTTCTATTTTAAAGTCATATACTGTTACTAATTTATTTGAACATCCAAAAAAGTCATATAAATAATAGAAATTGCTTAGATAATATTAGAAATTGAACAAAATAATCTTACTGTTCCTAATTTTTTCTGTATAATTTCTCATTTTATATTTGAAGTTTATGCTTCACAGGTGATTTAATTTTTATCTTAACCATTTGGTCTTGGAGCAATTAAGATTTTTAATTTGTAATACAAGAATACTTTTGAGACATTAATGGTACTTCATCTATTTATTGTAGCTCATAGGAAAAGTGATTTTGAGATAATACTTCGAGAAAAGCTAAGACAAATGATACCTTTGGCATTTCAATTAATTATTGTAATTAATTTTACCTGTAAATACTAACTGCTTATTTCTGAATTCTTAATTTATTATCATGAGTTGCTGGTGTATAACCACAACATAAACAGAGGCTAATTTATTTTTCATAAAACTAAGGAACACTTTCTTTTTAAATATGTAAGCAAGCTCACATGTGACACAGCAGTAAAAATAAAATAAAATAAATTTAAATTTTTTTTCAGTAACAGAAGTCCAATATGTGCATTTGGTTTTAGGCATATACTTTCTAATTAATGTTTGAACGTAACTAATATTATATATGATCATAAATAAAAATAGTTTACTGTGATGAATGCATGATATCTCATACTTGTTATTGAATAATTCACATGGTATTTGGCTAAATAGCTATAACTAAAACATTATTTAATCATATATTTATTACATATGAAAGCAACAGTTTGTTAATTCTTTGTGGAATACATTTTTATGAAATCCTTATACCAAAGAATATAGCAAATATACTAGCAATGATGCATGACAACCGATAACTATCCGTTTATTTTCAGTATATATTACAGAAAAAAAAGAAATTCTTTAGAAAATTCTTCTGTCTTTGAATGTTATATTAAAACTGTACACTCTCAGGTTATGTATCCATTTTGAGCCATCTTAACCAAAATGTGTTGAGAAAGTACATAGAAAAAAATGAAAAGCAATGGACAGTTCCCAAGTCAAAAAATGCCAACTTATAATACATTTTTATTCCACTATGTATTATTTTAAAATGTTATTTGCCAAAATATTAAAATTGTGGCATATTTTGTATATTTTCTGAATGGGCTTTAGCTATCTAGAAATATCCATAATCATAGGTATGCATTTGTCAATATGTGAATACAATTTAGTATGTGTTTCACTAATATAGTTTCTACATACTGTCATATTTAATTATTTTATTATCAAATATGGATTTAATAAATAGCTATCAAATCTGTTAATTAAATACTCATTATACCACATTTATATAAATCTTCAGTACTTTTAACTTAACATATAGGCAAATCAGTGTTACATTTTAACTCATAATTATGAAACACTATTATTAAGTTGTGAATAATTTATTGAAATGTTTCATTGTGAATTTATTTTATAATGATATATTTCTGATATAAAAACATGAGGTGACATTGAAAAATATAGCATATTCTTTTTCTGACCATCATAGTTTTTTTGGGGGAGCCAGGGAAATGTGTTTTATCAACTAAGAGAAAATAGTAGAGAAGAGTTAAAGGACATGTTTGCAGCAAAAAGTATTCTTGGCTATAACATATGTACAAAGGTAATACTGTTTTATCTATACACTCAAGTGTGCGGGAACTGTCATTGTTTTACTGTAATTTATATCATGATTCTACAGTCCACTAAGCGACTATAGCTTAATATTGGCCAACTGTATAAAATTTTGAGCAATCAATTCAGAGATTCTTTTTCTCTGTAAATTAAAGGTTTATATTGTCAATTAATGGTCCATTTTTTTCAAAACTGTCATAAATTTACATCTTAACTGGACGCCTTTCATTATCTTCCCTGGATGGCCTTCCCTGAGGTAAAGATGACATTGTTTCTTAGTTGTAATCACACTCCACATTTGCATTTGATCAAATGTTTATGCTACTATTTGATTTCTGGTCAAACAATTTATGATGATTACAGCTATACTCTTTATCCTAGTCAATACTTGCTTCCAAGGACATTAATCAGGATGAATCTCTTCATGCCACTATTTGACTCTATTTGACTCATGAAAACACATTTAACTCTCCCCTTACCATTTTATACTGTGTAAGGATCTTGATAGTTGTTTGAAAGAGATATGCCAAGCCAACATGAATATAGATAGAGAAAACAGGAAGTTAAAAAAATTATATAAAATATTCTAATATTATAGTTCAGCAAATTAGAGAGGTTACTGGAAGTTTGTGGAAGGGTAGAAATAGGCACTAATTACCAAAAAAGATGAGCAAGTGAATGAGTGCATGCACTAGGGGAGCATAGTATGATTGATAGGCAGCATTACAGCTTTACATAGCATTATTCTTTATTTATGATAAGTCCAGTCAGCACAATTATGAGGTATTTCCTTCCTAGTTGCACTATTTAGTTACTGAGCTAGAATAAATGTTAGATTTAAATGAGGTAACATTTTGCCAAACAATTACACCAGAGAAAGTGAGATAATAAAGTTGACTTTTGAAGAAAGAAGCCTTATAATGTTTGTTCTGGAGTTCACACAACTGAAGTTCTTAGTGTTTATGGTAGAGGCTACTTTGCTCAATTCTGTTATCTTAAGATATATAATAAAAAAGACTACAGAGTCATGGTTCTTTCTTTAATAGTAGTATTACCATGTCTTCAAATCACTACTTCACAGAAAAATTCAGTAGGGGATATTCAAATCCATATCCCTGTCTCAGCGGACAATCCATGTCTCAGGGAATTGAAGTTATTTTTTTCATTTTACATTTTATACAACCACATGTAATTATTACAACATCTTGACAGTGAGTGGATTGTTCCAATACTTTTCACAATTTTTTTTAAGAGATGGGGTCTCACTATGTTGTCTAGGCTGGTTGTGAACTCCTGGATTTAAGCAATCCTCCTACCTCAGACTCCCCAAATGCTGGATTACAGGCATGAGTCAGTGCACCTTGTCCATTATTTCTGATAAATGAGAAATTCAAATGATCTGTGTTCTACATTCAGTGTTTTAGAAAACAAGGTAAAACAGTAATCAGAATGCTTACTTTTAAATAGTATAATTACATGAATATAAATTTTAGATTGGTTTGATTATTCCTTCCAGTTAGATAGATTTAATTGAGTAGGTAATTTGTATTCCATTCCATTTCTCCAGCCAACACCCACATTTTAAATGTAGTTTTATTTGACCCTGTATGATGGAACATACACTCCTGTAGAGTTAGTGAGTTTGACACTTTTCTATGCAATAATAAATAAAACACATTTTAATAATGTGTTTTAAGCAATACCGTGGTGCTTTGAAATTATTTCTCTCATCCCATCACTTACTGACACTACTACCTAAAGCCTTGTGACTGTCTCCTTCTCTACTGATTTATTCTTCTCTATTCTGTCACTCTCCCAATGTAAGAAAATTGGGTCTTTAAGTTTGTCTATAACTCCTCTAAACTAATGTTGTAAGTTTTTATTAAATTTATATAGAATTAAAAATTAGTAAATTGTATCCACTTCCAAATATAGTCTGGAATATTGTCTTCATTAAAAAAGAACCAGAAATTAAACACATGTATTATTCTATGCAGAAAGAGAAGATTAACATTAAATTGAAGAGTTTACTGACCAAAAAAAAGTTTGCTTTTAAATTGAAAATGAGGCCCGTGTGGTATCCACATTACCACAAACACACCTTTAACATCTTAATCACCATTTCTATGGGAAAAAAACTGCAAATTTTGAAGTAGAAACAGGCAAATGATACATCGTTTAATTCCTGATCTTTGCAATCTTTAACATGGACCCCTATTCCCATTAGAGTCCTTTGACAATTGAACAACATTATTGTACTATCATGGCCTGCATGGACTACGATACACATGATATAATCTAAAAAAATTAATAAAGCAAAATGCATATGTTTTTATTTAGTTATATTTTAGGCATCTTTTTATGTATGTTATGCTTTATTCAAATATTTTAAAGTTAAGCAGAATGTTTTATCCATTTTCACTAGATTTAAAATAGTGTTATAGACATAGAAACAATACAGATATATATCAAAATGATAATCCAGTGACTAAGTATTTATGTGAAACACAGAGATCTTAAATGAACTTCTTACTGAAATAGTAAAGTGTATAGATCAAATTAATGTGTTTAGTTACTGTGAATGAAAACATGTTCTAATCACTCTATTCAACATAGCATCAATGTAATTGTTTCTAACAAGTTACTATTCTTTACATTCATGATGCTTAATGTATTATTCTTTGTCAAGGTTCAAATAGATAAATATAAATTAAGTATAAAGAAATTAATGTTTTCTTTAATAATCTGTCTTTCCCTTTCTTTCCACTGCAAAGTAACTGCTATATGAGTAAGAACTTGGTCAAGGTAAGAACTTTACCTTTCATGTTGAAAACAGTGTCTGACACATTGGAAGCAATATATTTCTTTTAAACACACAAGAAGTGAGAAGAAATACATTATTATTATATAATAGCAAATATTTACCTTGCTTTATGGAAATTATATGTGTAAATATATTACATATAGCATGCAATGTAATGTATTTATATTTATAAATGTATTTACAATGTATTACATATAGCATGTAGTATATTTACATTTGCAAATGTATTATATTTGCATACAGCAAAGTAGAGTAAATATGTGTGTAAATGTATTACACACATAATTTCATTTAATTTTTACAGTAACTCTGAAAGGTTGACTATGATTATAATTTCTATTCTATGAATATGAAAACTGAGGTTAGAAAATAAGTGCCAGAATTGTGGAATTTCATAAGTTTTGTGTTTTATAAGATCTATAATTAATGTAACTTCTAAATATATCTGAAATAAATAATTTATTATTATTGAATTTGCCTATCTAGTTTACATAATACAAAAAAACGATGTTATATTTTAAGTCATGTATAACTCCTGGAAAAATTTAAACAAGGATATATACTTCATAAAATCCTAAAATGTTTATTATTTTTGGTTATGCACTTGAGATACCCAATGCCAAAATAATAAGCAAGATTATATAGGTATGTATAGCTTTCTAATTTAAAAAATATTGTTTTTCTTCAAGTAATGATCTACCTTTTGTTAAAAAAAGGTAATAATCTATAATTTGTCAAAAGTAAATATACCCTTGATTCAACAATTAAATTTTAATATATAAAAGTAAATCCATGCGGATTAATAGTTTGTATATGTGGCCGGGCCTGGTGACTCACTACTGTAATCCCAGCACTTTGGTAGTTCAAGGCAGGTGGATCACCTGAGGTCAGGAGTTCAAGACCAGCCTGGCCAACATGATGAAACCCCGTCTCTACTAAAAATATGGAAATTAACCAGGCTTGGTGGCAAGTGCCCCTAATCACAGCTACTTGGAGGGTGAGACGGTAGAGTTGTTTGAACCTGGGAGGCAGAGTTTGCAGTGAGCTGAGATTGGGCCATAGAACTCCATCGGGTGATGAGAGTGAAACTCCGTCTCAGAAAGAAGTATGTATATGTGAATTTTTATTAAGTTTTTCCAATAAAATATTATTCTATCTTTATCTTTTATTCTTATAACATTTTTGTTGTTTTAATCCATTCCCTTGAATATCAGTTTTGAATAATGGATTATATATTTAAGCTTAAAAGAACTATGTTACAAAAGGCAACCTCCATGGTAAAATTTTTAAATGTAAGAAAGCCCATCACTTTGAAATCAATTCAGATTGATCATCACTTATAATTCATTACAACTCCTTTTAAACACTGCTTCAAGCAAGTCCTAGGTATTTATATTGGAGAAAGATAAAATGCATAGACTCACGTCGTTGCCTAATAAATCTCTTCAATGTTTTTCACTTGCAGTGACAGAATAACCTGACCTTGCAGGAGGGCTGTCATTTAGTGTCTTTATAGAGATGTGGGAGCAGCCCCAACAAGCGAAAGCTAAAGCCTAGATGATCCAGAACTCTCCTACCATTGCTTAATCTTCTTAATATACTAAGACAAATCCTTTCTTCATTTTTATATTAACATATTTCAATTTTATAACCCAGTTTTTTAACTCTTAAATAGAGCTGTAAAGGATATAGGGAAAATGCTAGGTAAGCACACTATTAATGGAGAGCTGCCTAACTTAAAAAAGCCACCGGGAAGCTGATTTTAAATCAACCCCAAATTACAGGAGGGAAAGATTAGGATGGCAAGAACAAACCCATAAAACTATAAAGGATGAGGCAGTAAAAGTAAAGCAGTGAGATGAAAAGTAATGTTTATTAATTGTCTAGTGACTTTTCTTCCTATTGGGTCTCATCTGTTCTTTGAAAGGAGTCTAAATAAAAATCATAGCATCTGCTTGTTTTTTTTCCTTCTGCAGATGCATCAGTGGTATCATATATTTGCAGCTGCCTTCCTGAATCACAGGTAATTGTGTATCTGAATTTTCGTTTACAAGCACGGTCTTTGAAGAAAAAGAGACATTTATTCATCAGTGCTTTTTAAAGGCAAAGCCATGATTTTATTTGCTGAAGATTTAACAAACAGCTTAAACACACTTCACAGCTTGTTCACTCTATTCAAGGAAAAAAGAAAGTCTCAACTATCATAGTCCCAATGGCAAGTTTTGTTAATTACCTAGAATGATTTCATGCTAATGTTAATATGGCCAAAATATGTATTAAAGAAATAACTGTCTCAGTACTTTTTCAAATTTCATCCACTAGAACTTCTACATGTTGTTTTAAAATTTTACTCAGTTTAATAGTCCCAAGAGATAATAAGACTGCCTTAAGGCTGCCTTACTGAATTTTCCATAAGGTGAAAAAAAAAGGCACTTCCCAAGATTTTCCTGTTAAATACTTTAGAAAAGTAGCACTAAAATGCTTTATCATTTCAGAATATATATTCAAGCATAGATTCTGTTTGTAATGCTTTTCTAAAACTCATCCTGTCAAAAACTATTGGGAAGCTGTCTACTCTATGGGTGTCCCGTGATTGCTTCAATGCTATTATACAAATTTTTTTTGTATAATTTGCTATTAAATAAGGAATAGCTATTCATTTTCCACATGGAAAGAAAACAAAAATAGAAATATTTCATAATAATATTTCAGATAGTACTATGTGATCTAAATTGCTCTAACCAGAAAGAGAATATTTTATTTCTAATTGCAAGAAAAATAAAAACCATTACCATCTGTTTCTGTAATGGAAATCTATCACTTAGAATTAATTTCAGCTGAAAATAATGCAGGTACAAAATTATATGAGCTGAAACAAGACAAAATATTTATATCTTGTCTACAAATCTAGAAGAAAGCAGTCCAGGGCTAGTATGATAGTACAATTTCAAAAAGCCCCGAAAATCCTGGCATTCTCTGATATTCAATTGGCCATTCCTAGGGTGCATGCTTGCCCACAGGTCCAAGGTAATATCTAAAGGTAGAGCCACCATACATTATCGTTGGTAGCACAATGGAAGAGCAGAAAATAAAAAAGTAAAAATATTTTTACATCTGTTGCAGGGTCTTCTCTTGAGGTGCCAAGTAACCCTTCTAATTCAATTCCTATAGCCAGTATTTGATCATATTCACATCACGCTGCAGGAAGATTTTATCCTGAATGATCATGTAGTCAGCTAAAAATTTAAGTATCGTTTTCCTGTTACTTAAAATTGATGTGTTCCAGATCTTGCTTTGTTTCATTTTTTAACTGACAGGCACAGCTTAGTGATGTCATGATCTCTCAAGGATATACATACTATCTATATTCCAAAAATATTTAAATATATCTCTAACTTAGACTTCTTTCTGGAACACCACTGAGACCTCAATTACATCTGGGTCACCACCTGAGACATTGACCACCACTTGCAAAGTTCTGTCCTACAGACCCTCACTTAGTGATGGGGGAATAAAATCCACTCTCACACCCCAAAATATAGTGAATCTGAGTGGCTAGGGATGGTCCTCAGCTGCTCTCAGATGGTGATTGCAGCTAACTGACCACAGCTCCCTGTTCCTCCTCACATTTATTCAGTATAGATTTAACAAAAGAGATTCTAAGTCGACATGCTTGTGGATAATTAGCATAGTTAAAAGAGTGGTTTCATGAATGACAAAAGTTCTTAGTTCTGGGGCCCAGAATAAACACCATTAATGGGTAATTCCCCTTTGACCTCTCCATGAGAGGACCATCCACCACAAAGTTCACAAAAGTAAACAGAGTAGAGACAAAGGAATGTGAAGTAACAGACTTAACTGAGGAAGCTTGGGAAGGTTTTATTATCCTAATCTACCCTATGACGTAATGCTCTAAGGTAAGAACTCGCTGCTTTCAGCCAGTATTGTTGAAACACAGAGAGGGGGTATACTACACACTGGGGTCTATTGGGGGGAATGGGGGAGGGACGGCGGGAGGCGGGGGGCGCTGGGGAGGGATAGCCTGGGGTTGAATGCCAAGTGTGGGTGAAGGGGAGGATGGCAGAAAAACACACTGCCATGTGTGTACCTACGCAACTATCTTGCACGTTCTGCACATGTACCCCAAAACCTATAATGAAATAAAAATTAAAAAAAAAAAAAAAAGAAACCTTTAGGCCTTCCAAAAGGTTTGAGACTATAATCTATAACTTCCCTATATTTCCCTTAATATTTTTCCAGTCACCCCGAGCAAATCCCAACACAACACCTTGCTGTATCCAACCCCTACATTAAAGCTCTACTTTGTTGTCTAGTCAATATTTTAAACTCTACATATTCAGAACTGATTATCTTGATCTTTTGCCCAAAACATAATTCATCCATTCTACATTTCAGTAACTCGGTCGGAGAACCATGGAACCTTTCTTTAATCTTTTCTAATTCATGAGAAATTCTTTTTGGTCTTTCCTTCTAAATATACCCCAAATGTAATTATTGCTCATCACCTTCAGTTCTACACCTGTGTCTGAGCCAGAACAGTCTTTGACTTGAACTACTCCAATTATCTTCTGTTTTTTTCTGCTATGACCCTTGTCATTCTGAAAGCTATTCTCAACATATTACCTCAGTAGAACTTCTAAATTGTAATTCTGTTAATCTAACTCTTCTACTCAAAACTCCAATGTGGCTCTTTATTGCACTAATAATTAAAGCCAAAGACTGTATCTAAGTACCTCCCTCCACTACCTGATTGACATATCTCTTTTACTACTTGCCTTAGGTCTCCAAACACACTAACTGCCTTCCTGTTTTGACGTACCCTCAATTTAGGACATGTATTCACCTGTCCCTCTGCTTGAATTGCATGCTTTAGCCAAGTTATCCACCTGGATCTGTCATGTCTTTGCTCAGGTATGACTTTCTCAATCAGGTCTGCTTTGTTTATGTTATTCAGCACTAAAACCTCATCCCCACAACACACCAGCATTTATTGCTAACATCAATATTTTTTTATAACACTTTTTAATTTCTAATATACTAAATAATTTATTTCAATAAACTATAGCATACATTTGCATGTATGCATATATATACACATATATGTATACAGATATACATATACATACACACACACACACACACACACACACATACATATATGGTTTATTGTTGGTCTACTACCCTAATAGTAAGTTCTATAAGGAAGTGATTTTTTAAAAAAAAAAATTTATTACTGATTTCTTGTACCACAAGAGCAAAAATACTTCATAGCAAATATTGTGTGCCATAAATATTTGTTTACTGAATTCATTAGTATGGAAGAGGACTAGGATTGGTCATAACTAGCCATCTCCGACACAAGGATTTAAATGAACCTGAATTTCCTAAAATAAATTATCTTGGCAACATTTAACAGAAAGTAGAATTGAAGTAACATGTATTACAAGATAAGTGGCACTTTTCTAAGTTTAATTTGCCTTCATGAAAACTGTTACAGAGGCATTATTAGTTCCATATCACTGATTGAGGGGATGAGATTAAAGGAGCTAAGAATTTTATAGAAGTCACATGATAAAACAATAAACTGGGAACTTAAAATTTTTTGCAAGTATGGTTTGATTTGCAATTTTTTCTAGCTATGTGTAATAAAGAATTTGACTCTTTTTTTTTATGTTGAAGGAGCAAACACAGAAGAATTCTCAGCTTAAATTTAATTTGGATGAAGAAGCTACTGATGTCACACACACATCATGAGAATAATAATAGACTGAGTAGTCCCACTGCTTCATTTCCCATTCTGTTCCACAGATGGTCAAGCTGATGATAAAGTCTCTGTGTGCTCCCTTTTTGACACCAGTTGGAGATTCACAATAAGCCCCTTCCTATATGCAGGAACTTGTACCTTGGGTCCCCATTCGCTTACCAAAGCAAAGTCCCAAGACAGTCTTCTTTATTTGCTCTCTCAAGCCATTTTCAGAGAAGTGTGAAAGGTCTATCATTCTCTCCTCAAACTCTCAGTTATGTAACTACTAAATCTATTATTATTATCAACATGTGTGTGTGACATCATTAACTTCTTCATCCAAATTAAATTTGAGTTGAGAATGCTTCCGTGTTTGCTCCTTCTGTAGAATCAGTCTTACAATAAAAAAGTAAAAATTCAATTTAATTAATTCTAAGAGTAAATTATCATGGAGGAGGTGGGACAACAAGGCCAATTAGAAACTCTCCAGTGAGTGTCCCCTCCACAGGAACACCAAAAATGGCAAGTATCCACACAAGGCAGCATTTTCTTAAAAACCAAAAGGAATGGTACCAGCTCCTCTTGGTGTGTCTGGTAGAATTCGGCTGTGAACCCATCTGGACCTGGGCTTTTTTTGTGTGGTAGGCTCTTAATTGCTGCTTCAACTTCAGACCTTGTTATTGGTCTATTCATAGTGTCAGCTTCCTCCTGGTTTACGCTTGGGAGGACACAGGTGTCCAGGAATTTATCCATTTCTTCCTGGTTTACCAGTTTATGTGCATAGAGTTGTTTGTAGTATTCTCTGATGATGGTTTGAATTTCTGTGGAATCTGTGGTGATTTCCACTTTATCGTTTTTTATTGCATCTATTTGGTTGTTCTCTCTTTTCTTTTATATCAGTCTGGCTAGTGGTCTGTCTATTATGTTGATCTTTTCAAAAAACCAGCTCTTGGATTTATTGATTTTTTGAAGAGTTTTTCGTGTCTCCATCTCCTTCAGTTCTGCTCTGATCTTAGTTATTTCTTGTCTTCGGCTAGGTTTTGAGTTTTTTTGATCTTGCTCCTCTAGCTCTTTCAATTTTGATGATAGGGTATCAAATTTGGATCTCTCCACTCTTCTCATGTGGGCACTTATTGCTATATATTTTCCTCTACAGACTGCTTTAAATGTGTCCCAGAGATTCTGATATGTTGTGTCTTTGTTCTCGTTGGTTTCGAAGAACTTCTTTATTTCTGCCTTCATTTCATTGTTTATCCAATCAACATTCAAGAGCCAGTTGTTCAGTTTCCATGAAGCTGTGTGGTTCTGAGTTAGTTTCTGAATTCTGAGTTCTAACTTGATTGCACTATGGTCTGAGAGATTGTTTGTTATGATTCCAGTTGTTTTGCATTTGCTGAGGAGTGCTTTACTTCCAATTATGTGGTCAATTTTGGAGTAGGTGTGATGTAGTGCTGAGAAGAATGTATATTCTGTGGATTTGGGGTGGAGAGTTCTGTAAATGTCTATCAGGTTTGCTTGTTCCAGGTCTGAGTTCAAGTCCTGGATATCCTTGTTAATTTTCTGTCTGGTTGATCTGTCTGATATTGACAGTGGAGTGTTAAAGTCTCCCACTATTATTGTGTGGGAGTCTAAGTCTCTTTGTAAGTCCTTAAGAACTTACCTTATATATCTGGGTGCTCCTGTATTGGGTCCATATATATTTAGGATCATTAGCTCTTCTTGTTGTATTGAACCTTTTACCATTATGTAATGACCTTCTTTGTCTCTTTTGATCTTTGTTGCTTTAAAGTCTATTTTATCAGAGATGAGAATTGCAACTCCTACTTCTTTTTGCTCTCCGTTTGCTTGGTAAATCTTCCTCCATCCCTTTATTTTGAGCCTTTGTGTATCCTTGCAGGTGAGATGGATTTCCTGCATACAGCACACCGATGGGTTTTATTTTTTTATCCAATTTGCCAGTCTGTGTCTTTTGATTGGTGCATTTAGCCCATTTACATTTAGGGTTAATATAGTTATGTGTGAATTTGATGCTGCCATTTTGATGCTAGCTGGCTGTTTTGCCCATTGGTTGATGCAGACCCAAATCATTTTATGAGACCAACATCATCCTGATACCAAAACCCAGTGGAGATTTAACAAGAAAAGAAAACTTCAGGCCAATATCCATGATGAACATAGATGCAAAAATCTTCAATAAAATACTGGCAAACCAATTGCAACAGCACATTAAAAAACTTATCCATCATGATCAAGTAGGATTCATCCCGGGGATGCAAGACTGGTTCAACATACGCAAGTCTATAAATGTAATTCACCACATAAACAGAACCAAAAACAAAAACCACATGACTATCTCAATTGATGCAGAGAAGGCATCTGACAAAATTCAACAGCCCTTTATGCTAAAAACCCTCAATAAACTTGGTATTGATGAAACATATCTCAAAGTAATAAAAGCTATTTATGACAAACCAACAGCCAATATCATACTGAATGGGCAAAAAATGGAAGCATTCCCTTTGAAATCTGGCACTAGACAAGGATGCCCTCTCTCACCACTCCTATTCAACATAGTACTAGAAGTTCTAGCCAGAGCAATCAGGCAAGTAAAAGAAATAAAGGGTATTCAAATAGGAAAGGTGGAAGCCAAATAGTCTCTATTTGCAGATGACATGATAGTATACCTAGAAGACCCCATCACCTCAGCCCAAAAACTCCTGAAACTGATAAGCAACTTCAGCAAAGTCTCAGGATATAAAATCAATGTGCAAAAATCACAAGCATTCCTATACACCAATAACAGACTTAAAGAGAACCAAATCAAGAACAAACTGCCATTCACAATTGCTACAAAGAGAATAAAATACCTAGGAATACAACTTACAAGGAATGTAAGGGACCTCTTCAAGGAAAACTACAAACCACTGCTCAACGAAATAAGAGAGGACACAAACAGGTGGAGAAACATTCCATGTTCATGGTTAGAAAGAATTAATATCATGAAAATAGCTATACTGCCTAAAGTAATTTACAGAATCAATGCTATCCCCATCAAGTTACCATTGAATTTCTCCACAAAACTGGAGAAAACCACCATGAACTTCATATGGAACCAAAAGAGAGCCCACATAGCCAAGTCAATTCTAAGCAAAAAGAACACAGTGGGAGACATCACACTACCAGACTTCAAACTATACTACAAGGCTACAGTAATCAAAACAGCATGGTACTGGTACCAAAACAGAGATATAGACCAATGGAACAGAACAGAGGCATTGGAGGCAAATCAGCATATCTACAACCATATAATCTTTGATAAACCAGACAAAAACAAGCAATGGGGAAAGGATTCCCTGTTTAATAAATGGTGTTGAGAAAACTGGTTAGCCATGTGCAGAAAGCAGAAACTGAACCCCTTCCTGACACTTACACTAAAATTAACTCCAGATGGATTAAAGACTTAAACATAAGACCTGGCACCATAAAAACCCTAGAAGAAAATCTAGGCAAAACCATTCAGGACATAGGAGTAGGCAAGGACTTCATGACCAAAACACCAAAAGCATTGCCAACAAAAGCCAAAATAGACAAATGGGACCTAATCAAACTCCACAGCTTTTGCACGGCAAAAGAAACAGTCACCAGAGTGAATCGGCAATCAACAGAATGGGAAAAAATCTTTGCAGTTTACCCATGTGACAAAGGGCTGATATCCAGAATTTACAAAGAACTGAAGCAGATTTACAGGGAAAAAATAAACGAGCCCATTCAAAAAATGGGCAAAGGATATGAACAGACACTTTACAAAAGAAGACATACATGAGGCCAACAAACACATGGAAAAATGCTCATCACTGGTCATTAGAGAGATGAAAATCAAAACCACATTGAGATACCATCTCACACCAGTTAGAATGGCGATCATTAAAAATCTGGAGATAGCAGATGCTGGAGAGGATGTGGAGAAATAGGAACACTTTTACACTGTTGGCAGGAGTGTAAATTTGTCCAACCATTGTGGAAGACAGTGTGGCGATTCCTCAAGGACCTAGAAATAGAAATTCCATTTGACCCAGCAATCCCATTACTGGGTATATATCCAAAGGACTACAAATCGTTCTACTATAAGGACACATGCACACGAATGTTCATTGCAGCACTGTTTACAATAGCAAAGACCTAGAACCAACCCAAATGCCCATCGATGATAGACTGGACTGGAAAAATGTGGCACATATACACCATGGAATAATATGCAGCAATCAAAAATGATGAGTTTGTGTCCTTTGTAAGGACATGGATGAATCTGGAGAACATCATTCTCAGCAAACTGACACAAGAACAAGAAACAAAATACCGCATAGTCTTACTCATAGGTGGATGAGAAATTGAGAACACATGGACACAGGGAGGTGGGTACTACACACTGGGGTCTATTGGGGGGAATAGGGGAGGGACAGTGGGGGGGAACTGCGGAGGGATAGCCTGGGGAGAAATGCCAAATGTGGGTGAAGGGGAGGAATGCAGCAAAACACACTGCCATGTGTGTTCCTATGCAACTATCTTGCACGTCCTGCACATGTACCCCAAAACCTAAAATGCAATAAAAATTAAAAAAAAATAATAATAAAGAAAGAAAATAAAGGAAAGAATGGTAGAAAAAAAAAAAGAACCAAAAGTCAGGTGAGCAATCGCAATACCTGAAGTAAACATCATAGCAAGGAGATTACCCCTGGAGGAGGCAGAGCAAGATGCCGAATAGAAATCTTCACTGATCTCACCTCCACAACCTCCACATGAACACTAAGTTAACAACTATCTCCACAGAAAAAAACAATTTTATAAGAACCGAAAATCCGGTGAGTACTCACAGTGGCTGGTTTCAATTTCGTATCCCTGAAAAAGAAAATAAGAGGCAGAAAAAAAAAAAAAAGTCCTGAATTTCAGAGGCCATTCTTTCTCCCCCCATGCCCAGGAGAAGCCATATAATGCAGAGAACATTTCTGGGTGCTGGAAAAGGAAGAACCCAGCAATTACGAGGCATTGAACTCAGTGCTATATTTTTAAAGCAGAAAAAGAAAAAAACAGACAAGTCTCAGTGAACACTCAGCAACAGTGGCATTAAAATCAACCCTAGCCAGAGGGGAATTGCCAATCCTAGTGGTTCAAACTGCAAACCTCCCATCCAAGGGCCAGACTGATCTCAATCTCTAACTGAACTTGAAAAGCAGTCTAGGCAATAAGAACTGCCCCTCTTAGGCTAGACTTAGGCTGAACTAAGCCCAGAGACAGTGAACTGGGGCAGGGGTGATGAGGCATATGACCTACAGAGACACAAGCTGGGGCAGCCAAGGAAGTGTTGGCATCACCTCTTACCTAACCCCAAGCTTCACTATTTGGGGCTCCAAAAGATACTTCTTTATTCCTCTTGAAGCATGGAGAGCAGAAAGTGGGGAGGACTTCTTCTTGCATCTTGGACAGCATCTCAGACACAGCAGGACAGGGCACGGATCAGAGTCCTAAGGCCCCACTCCAGGCCCTAGCTGCCAGGCAATATTTCCAAACACACCCGGGGCCATAAGGGAAGTTGCTGCCTTGAAGGAAAAGGCCCAGTTCTGGCAGCATTCATCACCTGCTAGCTGAAGAGTACTTGGGTCCTGAGAAACCAGTAGCAATACCCAGGTACTGCATTAAGAGCCTTGAGTGAGCCTCTGAGATGTACTGTCTTCAGATGAGACTCAATCGATTACCAGCTATAGTGGGTACAAGGCAAAATGCCCTTGTGCTTAAGAAAAGCAGAGGAGAAGTAAAAGTGACTTTGTCTTGCCCCTTAGGAACCAACACCATCACAAAAATGTAGAGCACCAAGTGGGCTCTTGGGATACCTGATTCAAAAATTTGACTCTTAGATGGGATTCTGGACTGGTCATGGGCCCATTACTCTGAAGGGTCAGTCCCAGGCCTGGCAGCATTTACTGCAAGCTGACTTCAGAGCCCTTGGGCCTTAACAGAATATAGGCTGGTAGTCTGGCAGTACTCATTATAGCCTGGGGTGGTGGGGCCTATGGGATGATGCCTTGGAAAGAGGCAGGAATAGTGGGAAGACCTGTGTCTTGATGTTTGATTGCCAGCTCAGCAGCTATAAAATAGAATAGGAGGTAGATTTATAAGGCTTTTTTACTCCAGTCCCTGACTCCCAGAGAACACTTCTGGGCTCACCCATGACCTGGGGGACTCTGCTGCCCTGAAGGGAAGTAAACAAACCTGGTTAGCTTTGTCCCCTGCTCATTGTAGACACCCAGGACCTTGAGCAAGCATAAGCAGTAGCCAGGGAGTGGTTATGATAGGCTTGTGTGACACCCATTGCTGTGCTGGCTTCTGCTTTCAGCCAGTGCACTCACAGTACTGGTGGACACAAGGGTATTTGCATCACTCCATCCCCATTTTTAGGTACCTCAGAACAGAGAAAGACACTCTGTATGTTCAGGAGAAAGTAAGAGAATAGGAAAATAATCAGTAATTAGTAACTCAGAGAATTCTTTTGGATCTTGTACAAGACTGCCAAGGTGGTACCTCTACAAGTCTTCAAGAACCACAGTGTTACTGAGATTGGGATGCCCTCTCTATCAGAAACAGCTTTGATCACAACACTCAAATCCTTTCAAATATCTGGATGGCCTTCCCAAGAAGGATGGCTACAAATAGGCCCAGAAAATGAGGTGACAATAAATATCTAACTCTTTATGCACAGACACAGAAGAACATCTATTAGCATCAACACCCTCTTGCAAAACATAACCTACCAAATTAACTAAATAGGGCACCAGAGAGGGAGCAATCCTGGAGAAACAGAGATTTGTGACTTTTGGGAAGAATAATTCAAAATAGCTGTGTTGAGAAAACTCAAGGAAATTCAAGATAACACAGAGAAAACTAAAATTATAAAAGATACATTTAATAAAGAGATTGACATAATTAAAAAGAATGAATCAGAAATGCTGGAGCTGTAAAATGCAGTTGGCATACTGATGAATAAACAGAATCCTTTAATAGCAGAAGATATCAAGCAGAAGAAAGAATTAGTGAGCTTGAGGACAGGCTATTTGAAAATAAACAGTCAGAAAAGACAAAAGAACAAATAATAAAAAATAAGAAAGCAAACCTGTAGGACCATAGAAAATAGTCCCAAAAGGACAAGTCAAAGAGTTATTGGCCTTAAAGTAGAGAAAGAGAAAAGGGTAGAAAGTTTATTCAATGGACTGGGTGCCATGGCTTATGCCTATAATCCCAGCACTTTGAGAGCCTTAGACAGGTGGATCACCTAAGGATAGGTGTTCGAAATTAGCCTGACCCACATGGCAAAACCCCATCTCTACTAAAAATACAAAAAATTAGCCAGGTATGGTGGCTCATATATGTAAACCTAGCTTCTTAGGAGGCTGAGGCAGGAGAATAGCTTGAACCTGGGAGGCAGAAGTTACATTGAGCCCAGGTCACACCATCGCACTCCACCGTGGGTGACAAAGCAAGACTCCATACATTAAAAAAAGAAAGAAAGAAGGTAAAAAACTTTATTCAATGGGATAATAATAGAGAACACCCCAAACACAGAGAAAGATATAATATTAAAGAATAAAAAGGTTATAGAACACCAAGCAGATTTAACCCAGAAAACTGCCAGAAGGCATTTAATAATTAAACTCTCGAAGATCAAGAATAAAGAAAAGATCCTAAAAGCAGCAAGAAAAAAAAGAAAACACAATGGAGCTCTAATACATCTGACAGTCAACTTTTCAATGGAAAACTTACAAGGACAGAAGACAGTGCTGAAGAAAAATTCTTTCACGCTAGAATAGCATTTTCAGCAAAAATATTCTTCAAACATTAAGGAGAAATAAAGACTTTGGAACAAATAAAAGCTGAAAAATTTTATCAATACTAGACCTGTTCTACAATAAATGCAAAAAGGAGTACTTCAATCAGAAAAAAAGGATATTGATGAATAATAAATAATTCCCTGAAGGTAAAAACTTACTGATAGTATACTTAGTACAGAGAAAAACACAGAAGATTAGAACACTGTAACTGTAGTATGTAAACTACTCTTATCCTAAGTAGAAATACTAAATAATGAACCACTTCCTAGAAACATACAACCTATTAACATTGAACCAGGAAGAAATCCAAAACCTTAACAGACCAATAGCAAGTAGTAATATTAAAACTGTAATAATTACTTTTTTCAGTGAAGAGAATCCTAGGACATAGGAATTCAATACTAAATATTATCAAACATTTAAAGAACTCTACCAATCCTACCGAAGCTATTCTGAAAAATGTAGGAGGAGGAAATTCTTCCAAATGCATTTTACAAAACCATTATTACCCTGATACCAAAACCAGAAAGAGAAACATCAAAAAAAAAAAAAAAAAAAAGAAAAGAAAAGAAAAAAGAAAACTATAAGCCAATATTACTGATGAATATTGATGCAAAAATCTTCAACAAAATACTAGCCAGTGGAATGCAACAATACATTAGAAAGATGATCCATGTTCACCAAGTGGGATTTATCCCTGGAATGCAAGAATAGTTTAACACATACAAATCAATCAACATAATACATTATATCAACAGAATTAAAGATAAATAACATATAATAATTTCAATGATTCTGAAAAATCATTTAATAAAATTCAAGATCCCTTCATGATAAAACTCTCAAAAAACTGGGTATATATGGAATATGACTCAACGTAATAAAAACTATGTACAACAGACCCACAGATATTACACTAAATGAGGAAATACTGAAAGCCTTTCCTCTAAGATCTGAAACATGACAAAAATGCCCAATTTCACCACTGTTATTCAACATAGTACTGGAAGTCCTAGCTAGAGCAATAAGACAAGATAAAGATGTAAAGTGCTTCCAATTGGAAATGAAAAAGTCAAATTATCTTTGTTTACAGACAATATAATCTCCTATATGTGAAAATTACTAAAGATTTTCCACAAGAAAATTATTAGCACTGATAAGCAACTTCAGTAAAATTGCAGGATACAAGAACAACATACAAAAATTGGTAGCATTTATATATGCTAATAGTAAAAAATTTGAAAAAGAAATAAAATAGTAATCCCATTTATAACAGCCACATGTAAAAGAAAATACCTATAAATTAACCAATGAAGTAAAAGATCTTTATAATAAGAATTATAAAACACTGATCAAAGAAATTAAAGAGGATATCACAAAATTGGGAAAAAAATCATTGGAAGAATCAGTATTGTTAAAATATTTATACTACCAAAGTACTCTACAGACTCAATTCAATCTTGATAAAAATATGGATGACCTTTCTCACAGAAATATTTTGTAAAATTCCTAAAATGTATAGGAAAATGCAAAAGATCTAGAATAACCAAAGCTATCCTAAACAAAAAGAATGAATCTAGACCATTCACATTACCTGATTTCAAATTATACTGTAGAGCTATAGTAACCCAAACAGTATTATACTGGCATAAAAACATACCAATGGAACAGAATAGAGAAACAAATTCACACACTTCCATTGAACTCATTTTCGTCAAAGTTACCAGGAATATACATTGGAGGAAATGCAGTGTTTTCAGTAATGATGCCAGGAAAACTAGATATCCATATACAGAAGAATCAAACAGACCCACATCTCTTGCCATCTAACAAAATCAAATCAAAATAGATTAAAGACTTAAAACCAACACCTCAAATATAAAAGTACCACAAGAAAATATTGCAGAAAATCTCAAGGACATGGATCTGTGTAAAAAATTCTTGAGCAGTAACCCACAAGCCCAGGTAAACAAATCAAAGGTGAACAAATGAAATAACATCAAATTAAAAATCTCCTGAAAAAAAAGATCAACAAAGTGAAGAGATAATTTACATAATGGGAAAAAATAATTGCAAATTAGGCATCAGACAAGGGATTAACAACCAGAATACATAAAGAACTCAAATAATTCTGTAGTAAAATTAATCTAAAAATTTGATAATAAATGTGCATAATATTTGAATAGAAATTTTCTAAAAGAAGACGTGCAAATGGCAAACAGGCATAAGAAAAGATGCTCATCACCCCTGATCTTCAGAGAAATGCAAATGAAAACTACAGTGAGATACTTTCTCACCCCAGTTAAAATGGCTTATATCCAAAAGACAGAAAATAACAAATGCTGGCAAGGATGTAAAGAAAATAAAATCCTTGTACACTGTCGGTGGAAATGTAAATTAGTACCACAACTATGGGGAACAGTTTGGAGGTTCCTCAAAGAAAAACTAAATCTAAAAATAGAGCTAATATATGATCCAGCAATGTCTCTGCTGGATGTAAATCCAAAAGAAAGGAAATCACTATACAGAAGACATAGCTGCACTTCTATGTTTGTTGTAGCATGGCTTATAATAGCTAAGATTTGCAAGCGACCCAAGTGTTCATCAACAGACAGTGGATAAAGAAAATGTGGTAATTATACACAACAAAATACTATTCAGCCATAAAAAGAAAATAAGATCCTGTTATTTGCAGCAGCATGAATTGGAGATCGTTGTGTTAAGTGAAATAAGCCAGGCACAGAAAAACAAACTTCATATGTTCTTGGTTATCAATGGGAGCTAAATATTAAAAATGATCTCATGAAAATAGAGAGGGGAAGGATGGTTATCAGATGCTGGGAAGGGCAGTTGGTGGTGGGAGTGGGTGGAACTGAAGGGTAGATGGTTAATAAGTACTACTATTTGAAAGCACAGCAGGGTGACTATAGTCAATAGCTTCATTGTACATTTTAAAATAATTAAAAAGGTGTAACTGGTTTGTTTGTAACTCAAAGGAAAAAAATGCTAGAGGGGATGGATACTCTATTATCCATGATGTGCTTATTTCACACTGCATGGACCTAGAGAGTAGAAGCATGATTACCAGTGGGTTGGAAGGGCAGTGGGATATTGGAGGGGTGGTGGGGGTGATTAATGGGTATGAAAAATAAAAAGGAAAATAAATAAGACCTACTATTTGATAGTACAGTAGGATGATTATAGTCATTAATAACTTAATTATACATTTTCAAATAAAGAACGTAATTGGGTAGTTTGTAACTCAAAGGATAAATACTTGAGGGATGGCTACCCCATTCTCCATGATGTGCTTATTTCACATTGCATGCCTGTATCAAACCATCTCATGTACCCCATAAATACATATACCTACTATGTACCCACAGAAATTTAAAGAATAATAAAAAGTTTTAAAAACCCACATAACTGCAAGGAAAGAGGCACTGAAGAAAGGGTAGAAAAGACAATCTTGAATCACGTGCACCACCCCTCCTCCACTTCCTAGTGGCACCACGTAGTGCCAAAAGATAATCTGTGCACTTGTGGAGAAGAGAGCACAGTGATTCTGGGACTTTGCAGTGAAACTCGGCTCTGACTATCATAGAAGAAAGCAGTGTAAGACAAAAATTTACCAGTGCCTATGGGGAGAACATTTATAACAGCCCTAGCCAGAGGAGAATCATCTATTCTAGTGTCAGAAACTGAGTTCTGACTAGCGTTATCACTGCAGACTAACAAACTCTGGGGTCCTAAATACACCTGAAAGGTAGTCTAGGCTGTAAGGACTACAATTCCTGGGCAAGTCATGGCAGTGTGCTGGTTTAGATCCAGTGTACTTAGGGTGCTTGCAACCTAGTGAGACACCAGCTGGGAGCATTTACATTTGATGTTATTGAGTGGGGTGGTCAAGGAAGGCATGATCAAGGAGGGTGTGGTCAAAGAGGGCGTGTATCACCCTTTGCTAAGGTGGTCAAGGATGGCGTGCATCACCCTTTCTCCAATCCCATGCAGCGCTCCCTTCAGCTCTAGGAGAGACTCCTGCCTTCTGTTTGAGGAGAGGAGAATTAAAAAAAAAACAACTTTGTCTTGCAACTTGGATAGCAGCACATCCACAGTAGAATAGGGCCTAGCTCTCAGATGACATTTCTAGACATACCTTTAACCAGAATGGAACTGGCTGCCATGAAGGGAATGACCATTCATGACAGAATCCATTACTTGCTGAAAAAATAGACCTTGGATCTTGAATAAATATCAATAGTAGCCAGGTAATAGTTACATGGTCCTCTGGTGAGGTTCAGAGCCATGCTGGCTTCATGTGTGACCCAGCATACTTTCAGCTGTGGTGGCTATAGGAAGAAACTCCTTCTTCTTGAGGAAGGAGAGGAACAAGTAAGGGGGACTTCATCTTGCAGCTTGGGTATCAACTTGGCTACTATGGAGTAGAGCAAAATACAGCTCCAGGAATCTCTGACTTCAGGGCTTATCTCATGGATGGCATTTCTAGATCCCTTGGTCCGGAGCAGAGCTCACTGCCCTAAAGGGAGAGACTCAGGTCTGTCAGCATTGCTATAAGTTAACCTAAGAACACTTAGGCCTTGAGTGAACATTGGCAGTAGCCAGGGGTTGTGGTGGCCATGGAGAGAGATTCCATCTTTTCAGTAAAAGAAAAGAAAGTGTGAGAGGAACTTTGCCTTATAGCTTGTGTGCCAGCTCAGCTGCAGTAGAATAGAATACCAAGTAGATGCCTCAGTTTTTTGACCACAGGCCGCAGCTCCTGAACAGTATTTCTGGACCCAACTGGGGTGGTGGTTGGAAGGCAGCTCTGAACGGAAGGACACAAGCCTTACTTGATCCACCACTTGCTGAAAGAAGAGCCACTGGGCCTTGATTGAACATCCATAGTAGCTTGGTATTGGTTGCCATGGGCCAAGTGTGAGACCCAGTGCTGGGCAGATTTTGGATCTGAATTAGCACAATTCCAATGGTGCATTCCACAGACATGCTTGTACCACCCCTTCCCTATCTCCCAGCTGCTCGGCGTGCAGAGAAAGTCTCTGTTTGTGGAACATAATGAAAAAGAACAAGAGATTCTTCCTGGTAATCCAAGAATTCCTTTGGATCTTAAAAAATACCAACAAGGCAATATCTCAATGAGTCTGCAAGAGGGACAGCATTACCAGACTTTAAGTGCCCCCTAATGCAGATATGGCTGGAGTGACCAAAGATTAAGATCAAAACACTCAATTTCCTTTGAATATTTGTAAAGCATTCCCAAGAAGAATGCTTGGTATTGGTTGCCATGGGCCAAGTGTGAGACCCAGTGCTGGGCTCAATGGGTAGAAGCTAGCCCACACTGCAAAGAATACAAGATATACTTAACTTTTCAATGCCAAGACATTGAGAAACATTCACAAGCATCAAGACTGCCCAGGAAAATATGACCACCAAATAAATTAAATAAGACAGCAGAGAACAATTCCAGAGTGACAAAAATATGTGACCTTTCAGACAGAAAATTCAAGATAGCTGTTTGAGGAAACTCAATGAAATTCAAAATAACAAAGAGAAGGAACTCAGATCCTATCAGATAGGTTTAGAAAAGACATTGAAATATTTTTTAAGTATAAATTATGAAGCTGAAAAGTTTAATTGATATACTGAAGAATGCATCAGAATCTCTTAACAGCAGAATTGATCAAGAAAAATAATTAGTAAAATTAAGGACAGGTGATTTGAAAATACACAAAGAAGACAAAATAAAAGGTATAAAAAAGATGAAATACACCTACAAGTCCTAAAACAACTCTCAAAAAGGTAAATCTAAATGTTATTGGCTTTAACAAGGAGATGGAGAAAGAGAGAGATAAAGGTAGAAAATTTATTCAAAATATAGCAACAGAGCTTTCCAAATCTAGAGAAAGATACAAAGTATGAGAAGCTTATAGAAAACACAACAGATTTAGTCAAAATAAAGACTACCTTAAAATATTAAATAATCAAACTCCCAAAGGTCAAGGATAAAGAATTCTGAAAGCAGCAAGAGAAAAGAAAAAGGTAACACACAAAGAAGCTCCGGTAGCCTGACAGCAGACCTCTCAGTGAAACGTTACAAGTCAGAAGAGAATGATATGACATATTTAAATTGCAAAATAAATAAATAAATAAATAAATAAGCTTTTTTTCTAGAATAGTATATCCAGTGTGAATACCTTTCAGATGTGAAGAATAAAGAAAGCCTTTCCTAGACAAACAAAAGCTAAGACATTTAATTAATACCAGACATATCCCACAAGAAATAGTAAAGGGAGTTGTTCAATCTTAAATAAAAGGATGTTACTGAGCAAAAGAAATCTAAGGCAAAAAGTTTACTTGTCATGGAAGGAAAGTACACAGAAAAATAAACTATTATACCACTGTAATTGTGGTATGTAAACTACTCATGTCTTCAGGAGAAACACTAAAGATCAGTCTGTCAAAAATAGTAACTAAAACAACTTTTCAAAATAGATATTGTATGATAAGATATAAAGAGAAACAGTGGAAAGTTAAAAAGCTCAGGGGATAAAGTATAGAGGTTTTATTCATTTTCTTGGTGCTTGTTTGGCGTTTATTTGCATAATCAGTGATCAGTTGTTGTCAGTTTAAAATAATGGGTTATAAGATAGTATTAGCAAGCCTCATGGTAACCTGAAACCAAGATACCCACAACAGATAGGCAAAAAATAAAATGCAAGAAAATAAAAGATAACACCAGAGAAACTCACCTTCACAAAAAGAAAAGCAGGAAAAAAGGAGTAGAAAATACCACAAAACAACCAGAAAACAAATAACAAATGGCAGGAGTAGGTCATTATTTGTTTATAATAACATTGAGTGTAAAATGATTAAACTCTCCAATCAAAGACATAGAGTGGCTGAATGAATGGAGAAAAAGCAAGACTCTACAAGAACCACAGTTCACTTACAAGACACATATAAACTGAAAAAAGAGGGATGGAAATGTATCCCATGCCAATAGAAACCACAAAAGAACAGGAGTAGCTAGCTATTCATATATATATATACATATTTTAAAAAGTTTCAAGACCAACACTATGAGAAAAAATAAAGTTATTAAATAATGATAAAGGGGTTTATTCATCAAGACTTTATAACAATTTTAAATATGCATACTCTCAACTCTGGAGTACCCAGATATGTAAAGCAAATATTGGAGCCAAAGAGACAGACAGACACCAATATAATAACGGCTGAAGAGTATAACACCTCACTTTCGACATTGGATAGATAATTCAGAGACACAGTCAACAAAGAAACATCAGAATTAATGACAGACTGGATAAAGAAAATGTGGCACATATACATCATGGAAAACTATGCAGGCATAAAAAAGGATGAGTTCATGTCCTTTGCAAGGACATGGATGATACTGAAAACCATCATTCTCAGCAAACTAACACAGGAACTGAAAACCAAACACCTCATGATCTCATTCATAAGTGGGAGTTGAACAATGAGAGCACATGGACACAGGGAGGGGAACATCACATATTGGGGCCTGTTGAATGTGGGGGGCAGAGGGAGGGATAGCTTTAGGGGAAACATCTAATGTAAATGACAAATTGATGGGTGCAGCAAACCACCATGGCACATGTATACCTATGTAACAAACCTGCATGTTCTGCACATGTATCCCAGAACTTAAAGTAGAATAATAATTAAAAACAATCAAAAAATTGAAACCACATCAAGTGTCTTCTCTGATCACAATGAAATAAAACTAGAAGTAAACAACAAGGTAAACTTTGGAAACTTTCAAAACATATGGAAATGAATCAGTATGCCCTTGAATTACCGGTGTATCAATGAAAAAGTTAAAAAGAAAAATTTAAAAATTCATGAAACAAGCAATGAAAACAGCATACCAAAACCTATGGGAAACAACAAAAGTAATACTAAAAGAAAAGCATGTCCCAATAAGTGTCTACATCAAAAAAGTAGAAAACTTTCCAATAAAAAACCTAACAATACATCATAAAGAACTAGGAAAGCAGGAGCAAACTAAACCCAAAATTAGTAGAAGACACAAATAAATAAAATCAAAGATATAAAGAATATATTACTACTAAAAGCATAGTAATTCCAAGGACTGTTAGAGACTACTATAAGCAACTATATGCCAACAAATTGGAAAATATAGAATAAATGGATACATTTCTAGACACATGCAACATACCAAGATTGAACCATGAAATAATCCAAAATTTCAATAAACCAGTAACAAACAATTAGATTGAAGCTTTAATACAAAGTCCTTACCAAAGAAAAGTCTAGGAACCAATGAATTCACTGCTGAATTTTACTGAACATTTAAAGAACAAAGACCAATCCTGCTGAAACTCTTTAGAAAAGTAGAGGAGAAGAAAATAGTTCCAAACACATTCTACAAGGCCAGTATTACTTCAATTCCAAAACCAGATCAAGACAATCATAAAGAAAAATAAAATAAGTAACTAAAGGCCAGTATCCCTGATAAACATTCATGTAAAAATTCTCAACAAAATACTAAAAAACCAAATTAAACAAAACATAGAAAAGATCAATCATCAGGACCTAGTGAGACTTATCCCAAAAATTCAAGGATGTTTCAACATACACAAATCAATGTGATACATTATATCAACAGAATGAGAGACAAAAACCATGTGATCATTTCAATTGATAATTGACGAAATTCAATGTCATTTAAAAATAAACACCTTAAAAAACTGGATATGGAAAGAAAACTCTCAACATAAAGAAGCCATATATGACAGACACATAGCATTATATTGGAAAGGAAACAGCTGAAAGGCTTTCCTGTAAAACCTGAAACACAGAGGTTGGCATTTTCACTACTGTTTTCCAACATAGTACTAGAAGTCCTATCTAGAGCAATCAGATGAAAGAAATAAAGGACGTTCAAACTGGAAATGAAGAGATCAAATTATACTTGTTTGCCGAGAATATGGTCTTATATTTGAGAAAACCTAAAGATGCTCCTAAAAAACTATTAGAATTGATGAACAAATTCAGTAAAGTTGTAGAATACAAAATCCACATACAGCAATCATTAGTATTTCCATATACTGGCAGTAAATAATCAGAAAAAGAAATCAAGAAATTAATCTCATTTAAAGTAGCTGTAAATGAAATAAAATACCTAGAAATTAAGTTAACCAAAGAAGTGAAAGCTCTCTACAATAAAAACTACAAAACATTGAATAAAGAAATTTATGAGGACACAAAAAAAAGAAAAGAAAAAATATTTTATGTTAATTGATTGGAAGAATCGATATTGTTAAAATGATAATACTACCTGAAGGAATCTATGAATTCACTGTAATTTTTTCAAAATACTAAAGACATTCTTTGCAGAAACAGAATGAATAATTCTAAAATTTATATGGAAACACAGAAGACTCAGTGTATACAAACCCATCCTTATCAAAAAGAAAAAAACTAGAGGAGTCACGTTACATGACTTGAAATTGTCCTGCAGAGATGTAGTAACCAAAACAGCATGATACTGGTGTAAAACAGACACATAGACCAATAGAATAGAATAGGGAATCTAGACATAAATTCATACATTTACATCTACAGTGAACTTATATTTGACAAAGGTGCTGAGAATATAAATTGGGAAAAGCCCGTTGTCTTTAATAAATGGTACTGGAAATTTTGGATATTCATGTGTGGAAAAATGAAAACAAACCCCTCTCTCTTGCTATATACAAAACTAAAAGCAAAGTGGATTAAAGACTTAACTCTAAAACCTGAAACTATGAAACTACTGAAAGATAACTTTGAGAAAACAAGCTAAGAAATTGGTCTGGGCGAAGATTTATTTGATAATACCCTAAAAGCCAAAAAATAAAATAAAATTATAAAAATGGACAAATAGGAACACAAAGTTAAAAAGTTTCTGCACTGCAAAGAAAATAATCAATAAAGTCAAGGGAAGACCCAAAAATGGGAAAAAATATTTGCAAACTACACCTCTGACAAGGGATTAATCACCAGAACATAGAAGGAGCTAAACCAACTAAATAAAAAAAATATAAAATAATCTGATTAAAACTGACCAAAGACCTAAATAAATATTTCTCAAAAGCAGATATACAAATGTCAAACAGGTATGTAAAAAAGTTCTCAACATCATTGATCATCACAGAAATGAAAATCAAAACTACGATACAATATAATCTCACCCCAGTCAAAATGGCTTTTATTCCTAAAGATAGGCAATACCTAATGCCAGCAAGGATGTGGAAAAAAGGGAACCCTCATCTGCTGTAGGCAGTAATGTAAATTAGTACAACCACTGTGGAGAATACTTTGAAGATTCCTCAAAAAATTAAAAGTAAAGCTACCAAATGATCCAACAATACTCTTTCTGGGTATATACCCAAGATAAAGGAAATCAGCATATCTAAAAGATATGTGTACTCTTATGTTTATCATAGCACCGTTCACAAGAGATTTTGTAAGCAACCTACGTGTCCATCAACAGATGAGTGAATGAAGCAAATGTTATATTCATATCCAGCCAAGTACTATTCAGCCATGAAAAATGAGATGCTATCATCTGCAACAACATGGATGGAACTGGAGGACATCATGTTAAGTAAAATAAGCCAGGCATAGAGAGGCAAAATTCACGTTTTCACTGATGTGTGGGAGATAAAAATTAAAACAAACTCATAGACACAGAGAATAAAATGATGGTTATCAGAGGTTCTGAAGGGTTGCCAATGGTGGAGGAGTGTGAATGACTAATGAGCACAAAAATATAGTTAGATAGAATGAATAAGATCTAGTATTTGACAACAAAACAGGGTGACAACAGTCAACAATAATTTATTGCACATTTTAAAATAACTAAAATAATACAATTGGAATATTTGTACCACAAATAAAACATAAATGCTTGAGGTGATGGATATCCCATTTATTTTGATGGGATTATTACACATTGTTTGCCTGTATCCAGAAATTTTATGTAACCCATAAATATGTATACCTACTATGTACCCATAAAAATTTAAAAAAAATTATCCTGACTGGTCTTTGAAGGATTGATTTAGTAGACTATTTAGTAGCAACCTGGGAGATACACACTGGCACACATTGAATCTTAACTATTGGTTAGTCCTAGTTTATTCTGTTGTTCTAATTACTCAACTACAGGAAGACCTGTCATTCACACACAAAATAAATTATATATGCAAGAGTTTTAAAATGTTGGAAAAAATAACTCAAAGTTTAGAAATAAATTTCTTAAGTGTTTTCATGAGTTAGATTTTAAGAAATGAGGTTTTGCTGTATTACACATTTGTATAAATTTTTCATATTGTTCATAGTTTATAATTATCTCAAGGTTTAGAATTCAATGATCTTATTCTGAAATATGAAGGAGAGACATGAGTTCAATTCAAAATTATAGTTACTGCTTTAGAGTGTGAATCAGAAGCTAATATCAACTGAGTTTTCATCTGAAATATAGAAAAATGTACCAATCTGTTTAAAGTCTACTTTTTTTGTACCTACAGGTATTTTAAATAAATTAATTCATTGCCAGTGATTTTCCAAGTATAGCAACAATTTACACTTCTATAGTAGATCCATTTAGAATCTTAACTAATTTGCAAACACACCAATGATATTGATCCAAGGAGAGAAAAAAGATACATTTATAGCATGAGTACTACATCTATACACTTAGAATCCAATGAATGGTAATTAACAGAATATATTTCACATTGGAAATCAAGTCAGTTAACTGAGAGTTTAATGTTTATGTTATATTTTGAGAACTATACCACTATATAATTTTATTAATAAAACGCTATTTAATTTTTGTTTTAATAGAATAGACTTTAAAGGTACAAATTTGCTTCAAAATAATGTTGAAATATACACTTAAAATAAGGGAATGTTGCATTAGTTTTAAAAGAACTTCATTATACTATTAACTTTTCAACAATTAATGTAATCTTTTATAACTGTAAATTTGCATATTCATAAATAGCCTTTAAGAGAGAGCTGCTGTGAGGGGAAAAAGTGATACATTGTGAAAGCTGTTTGGAAAACATAAGTTATGTAATATCTTATTGTAGGCTTTTTAGTATAGTGCTAACAAAATGCATTTCTCATTAAAGACACTTGTAATAGCTTGGAAAAGCAAGGATTGAATAATAAAAATATTCACACTTACATGAACATATGATTTTAAAACAACTACCAATTCTTATGAGTTTTTTCTTTATTTTGATGACAAACTTTAAATCTCCCAAATAATCTCTGAAAAACAGTATCAGAGAGCATAAACAGAATATTTTTATTGTCCCAATTTTTTTCAGGAAAATCTGTTGGCAATTCACAGTAAATAATATTGGTTAGCCATATTCAAGTTTCAGCAATATATTTAGAAACTAATGTGTTACATTCAATATTTAGGTTCATCTCATCCTCTAACATTTTGTGAGTTGTTTTCATATTCTTTAATTTTACAACATATTTTCAATTCTCAAATATGTAATGATCATTATTTTATATTGATATTTCTTTAGATTTTTCCATGTTTGCCCTTCATTTCTTTCTATATCTCCATGTTTTTCTTGCAGTTAAATACTTTAAAGAATTATATTAAATACTTTTAGGAAATTTTATTTTTGATGACTTCTCTCTGTTTATCTGAAAATGCATTTTTAATTTTTAAGATTTTTTTTTGGTAATAGAATGTCAAGCTGACAAGTTTTTCTTTTTTCATTCAGCACTGCCTTCTGTTTTTTCATTGTTTCTAAAGTGTTTTCAGATGTCTTTCTTTTCAGCCACTAATTTTAGCAGAAACTGCAGGCTTTTACTTTTAATCTAGATAGTATCAAAACAGATTGTCAAGTTAAAAGGTAACAATAGTGTTGTGCAACTTACATTTTAAGAGTATTATTCTGATGATCCATTTGGAAATCTTTAGAGGTGTTGTTTTTGAAGGCTTTTGAAATAATTCAAGTGAATGTTGTGGCTTATTCCAATGTGGTAATATCAGAGGTTGTAAGAAATGGTCAAACTAAGATATAAACTGGAATCTGAGTTAATAGGTTTTGCAATAGACTGCATGTAGGATGTGAGCAATGATAAAATTCAAGGATGATCTCAAACTTATCATTTACTAAAGCAGGGAAATCTGTGGAATGGCAGGATTGGGGGCAAACATCAAATTTTAGTTTGGTGTACATTAAGCAAGGCATGCCTTTCAAGCTAATTTAGGAAGTACCCTTAGAAATTAATGCAGAGCAAAAAGAGACATGGCCCAAGGACTGAAATCTGGACAGATGGAGACAGTGAAGAAAGCAAACTAATGCAGTAGAAACAGTCATATAAGAATATAGTATCCTGGAAATAAAGTGAAGATGTCAACAACAGAGGGCAATAGCTAATAGTGTAAATTTTGGCTGTACATTTATTGATCATGACAATCATTTAGAAATGAGACAATTTAAAGAATGCTCATTGGTGATTTAAATTTCAAAATAATGTTGGCTAGGAAATCGTATACTGACACTACAAAACAGGCCAAAGACCTTTGTGTTTTCTTGAGTTGTTTGTTCTTCCTCTGTTATAAATTAATATTTATTTTGAATTTAAAAGATTATATCTGCAAGCAGTTTCTTAAAAGCTAATATATGTTAAGTTTTAGCAAATTGTTCCCCATAATTTTTACTGTGAAAGTGCATATAGCATATTGGTGACACAAAGTATATTATCTGCATTTGGTTTCAGTGCAACAGTCTTAGTAAGATGAATGTTATGATTACTTTAAGGATCTACTTCAGACCAATGATTGAATGTGACTAGGGCCCTCAAGCATAATCTCTCTTTTCCTTTGCAACATTCTGTGTTATCATATACATATATCTAGAAAATAATAACAGAATTAAACTTGACAGTTTGATACCAAGATTTTTTTTCACTTGGCCATGGAGAAGTATGTAATATTTGTAAACTTTTTAAGGCATAACAATACTGGCAGCAACTAACCTGAGGAAATACTGTGTATAAAAAGTGGGCATGGTTATGCTGGTGTATTTATGTTAATTATTAACATTCATATAGCAGATTAGTGTCTGGGTAATCTTTAAATTTAGGTCATCTATAATATTTACTAGTTTCTTAAGTTAAAACAAATCAATTAACTATTTTGATATAGAAGTAAAAATCAAAAGGTATCCCGAAGCTTTGAGATAGTCTGTGGAAATACATGTAAATTGAAGACAAACTATTCCTTATTAATAATGGTGATGAGGCATTATGTTTCTTTCAGATATGCCATAAGTCTATTTGAAATGTTGATCTAAACATAAGGGAAAGCCTGTCCAGTTAAACTGAATTTTATTAACTAAGATGAGTAGGCCTAACAATGATTATATAGATATTTGCACAGGCATATTAATTTATAAATGTTTAAGAATAACTTAAATACCAAAACATAATACAATTTTTTAATAAAAGAACAGTTTGTTCTAATTGAGTAAAATAGTGTCCTCATTTTGTTATTTATTCATAACAATTGGCTTAAAATTTTGACTTTTGAGATAACACCAATAATTTGAGAATATATTTTTATACTTATATGTGATTTACAAATCTTATCTAATTAATATTTAGTTTTATAATATATCTAGAGAACATGAATTGCAAATATAATATTCTTTAAAAAACATTGTGTTTAGATAAATGATGAGTTAAAATTATCCAATTAAAGATATCTATACAGAAAACTTAATTACTATTTAGTTCCATCTACCTTATAATCCAGCAACACTACTTATGAGTTTTGTTTCCAATATTTTCTTTATTTATATGCTTGAGGAATCAATTGACTTCTCTAAAATAAATTTAACTGTCTTGCCACAAAAGCAGGATTTTTGAGGATCAAATAAAACTATTTGAAATTCCATGATAGAAATTAATTACATATTTGGCACTATTTCTGGTTCATTATTTATTTTCTACTACTAACTCAAAACACTTTATGACACTCACCAGTGATCTTAGATATAGCTGGGGATTGAAGAATCTATTCTCCCTTATATTTCCTCCCTCTTTCTCTTGGTAGAGCAGCCCCAAATACTTTCAGATGTCTGTATTTATTAGGTATTTCCCCCAAAAAAATTCTGATGTTATTAAACAATTATTTAGATAATATTATGTTTATATTCATGTTTATAATTATTGTCATTCATGAATTATAAAAAATTTATAAACAATAAAATCTACTTAATTTTAGATAAGCTATAGTTTAATATATCTATGTAACATCTTTTAGATTCTAAAAATATTTACCAAATAAAGCACTTGGCTTCTTTAGAGTAACGTATCTCCTAAATTTCTTATATAACTGGGATTAACACAATTTTACAGAAAATCATGAATGGACTTTTAAAAAATTATTAATCAAGTTGTTCTTTATTCTGAGGCAAGTATCAGAGGTCCTTGTCAATATTATCTTTCCAGATCTTGCTATTTCCAAAATAAGTTGATTTGCACAAATGCACTCTTTCATCTTCAATCTGAAGTAAACCTACAATCATGTGCTGTGTCTTTTTGCTGTAGTTCCCCAAACATCACCTGGTTGGCTGAAGTTAATTTCCATTGGTGGCATCAAAGACAGATCATAGAAAATATATCCTGAATTAAAGTATAGTTTTCATATTTAAGGACAGATTGTCTAGGTCTACTATCTTAGGTTTGTATTTTTTCTCTCAGACAGTGTACCCATTCAGTATAGGGATTATTTTTTAAAAAAACATTCTTAGGATATTAAATCACATTAAATTCTATTTATTATTTACTGTGTCCTTTAATAATTACTTCAACAATATTTATTAGGCATCTGTTATGTTCCTCGTAGTATTCTAGCTACTGGGAATACAGTGTCAAGCAAAACAGGAAAACATCCCTGTCTTCATTGAGTTTACATTCTATTAAGAGGAGATAAAGAAAAAGACGAATAAGTAAATTATATAGAATATGAGAAAGTGACAAAATCTTTGGAAACACAAATCAGAAGGAAAAACGGAATACAGATTAAGATGTTAAAATAATGAGAGATTATTTTTGCTATTTTAGTTAAAGTTGTCAGAAAATACTTGCATGAGACAGAAGGAGAGAAAATAATCAATATAATAACTAAGGTAAAATTTATTTAATAAAATAGAACATCTTATAAAAATGCTATGAAGTAAAAACATTCATGTCTTTATTTGAAGAGGAACCATGAAAAAGGTGTTACTGGGTCACAAGGACAAGAATGAAGAGAGATAGTAGAAGGCATATCATGTAGAATTGTGGAAGTCATAGTAAGGCCATCAGCTTTGTTTTTCTTTAATGTACGATGCAATTACATTGTTTGTATTAGGAGAATGATGTGAATCAGGCTTTAATGTATGATTATTTTCTGCCTTGAAAAGACAAGATTTTAGAGAGAAAACATTGGGCAGGATTCTAGTAAGAAAACTATCAAACTAATATACTTGCAAAATGGTAGTGACCTCTTCTAGGGTGGTAGTGGTGGAAGTAGGATTTGTTAGTCTGAGGATATATTTTGAAGGTAAAATCTGTAAGATTGATGATGACTGCATGCAAGTTGTGAGATAAAAGAAGGCTTCAAAGATAATTCTAATTTCTAAACTGAGCAACTACATGAATTGTGGCACCTGTTCAGAGGTGAAAAATACATTAGTAGTATTTTTAGATTTTTAGATTTTCAATTCGTATTAAGTATCTGAGTGGAGATACTGAAAAGGTAATTGGCTATATTGGCTTTCAATTTAGTCAAACATTTGGGCTGTCCTCTGGAGTAGACAGCGGGTTCCTGGGCTCCTCCAACATGCAAGATATGAAAAAAAATCTTGTTTTTGAATATATGTGATTATGTATAGATTCAAGCTGTGAGATGTTTTATTTTAGATATCTACACTATTACATTAAATCTTCAATTTAACAGAGATTTGTAGAATTGTTCTATCTTGAGAGGAAGCTAGTCTTATTTGTGATTTGGCAAGATCAAATAAGACCGTAGAAAGTGAATACTTGACCAAGATCGGAGTTCCAATAAGTGGCAATTAGCAAATTGCCTAAAATGTAATAAAAAGTTAGGCTAATTCTCCTATTTTATACACTATGAAAATTATCTTTATTTTGATTATTTTTCTACACAATTTTTAGCTAATATGCCATTTCTGACCTCAGGTTATGGGCTAGAAATCCAAAATACTTCACTTTATTGACAAAATTAAATTATTCTAGAAAGATCTATATATTTCATCAAAAATCATTGGCTTACAACTCAGCTAATGTTAGGATTTCTGTTACTGTCAAAAGGCAGTAGTGATGCATCTCATTTATCCATGAATGCCTTCATTCATCATTCAAAAGTCCATTTAGTTCCTCCTGTGAGATAAAATTGGACACAAGCTGATACCCTCTTATTCATGTCTTTACTCCCTCAAATTGTTATCTTTTCCTTGCAGTTATGGTTAGCTTTTGAAATGTTTAACTATTAAATTTCTGCTCTATAGGAAAATTATTTGCACAAAACACCAGATTCCATCTAATTTCCCAGAAGCAAACCTTCTATGCCTTTAGTTGTGCTAATAAATCAAGACAGAAAAACATTGTATATTCTGGAAGACTCCTTTCATTCAGAAGCCTCTCTAAACATACCAGTTAGTCTATGATTTCCTTCTGAGCATCCATATCCATCAGTAAATATTTATTTGCATCTTAGTATTTGGCATAGTTTATTAAAACTTTAGGTTTATATGCATGTTTTTGTAATTAAACTAAAAACAAGAGCTAGATCACCTTTTATAATTAATTTTCTGAATTATGAGTTACATAGTACATATACTTTAGCATTCAAGAAAAAGTTATTGAAATGAACAAAAGTAACATCGTGTCATAAACTCTGTCATTAAATAATTAGTAAAAAGACTTATTTTTACCTGTAAAATTTTCAACTTCAGCAACTTACTGTAAATATTTCATTTGATCTAGTGGGTTAAATCAGCTATGTAATGTTAAATAAATGTTAAATTATGTTGTTTTATTATTTTCCTTTTTTGTTTGTTTTTAATATGTTATAAATTCATAGTGTATATATCCGCTAAAAGTTGTAAGGCTTTCTGTTTCATATTACATCTTATATGCTGCTGTTCTGATATCCTTCATGTTTTTGTACTAAGAAACATTGAAATCATATGGTATTACTTAGTAGATTTTCCTTGAATAAGTCTTCATCTAAAATAACCCTAAGAAACCATTCTCATCATCATCCTTATTTTTTCCATGCATATGTCTTAATTGAACCTTAAACAAATTTAAAAATTAAACAATCATTTTTATACAATTGTTTTGTATTTAGGTAAAATATTTTGTCACATGACATAAAATATGTCATATTTATGTCGTTTTTGACACATTTGTCAATGTCAAATTTTGTCATATTTACCAGTAATAAGAGTGTATATAGTTTAGTTACTTTTTTAGGAACAAAATTAATGATAACACTTAAATACATTGTTTTGTGTCCATTCAGTGGATTCATGTACATGTTATCTCACTGCTCTGACTAAAATGCCCTAATTATAAATTGAAAATGCCTTGCAGTCATTCTGATTATTAGTGCCAGGAAAAAATACCACATTGAGTTATTTCAAACACACTCTCAAAGAAGACTGGGAGTGTGAGAACATGCAGTGTGAAGAGTGTGAGCATTGTAGTCAGACATGTGACATTCTAAATTTGACTCCATCATTTATAAAGTGTTTCATTAACAAGTTACTCTGCTTCTGAAAAATGGGAACATTCATTAATTACTTTAAAGATTATAATGGATAACATTTATGTCAATATTTATAAAACATATGGAAATGTTCTCACCACTTGGGTAGTATTAAATGTTATAACTATCATTATTCCTTATTAAAATCAGATCACTTGTTAAACATGTCTAAGCCTCAGGAAGAGTTGAAAATCTCTGATAACTGATTAGCTTTACAGTAGCAAATTATAAGGAACCAAAATCATTATGGGGTTTGTGTTTAGACCTCTGAGAGGAGTTGCCTTGCATCTGGAAGCTGGATTTGAAATTCCAGTCTAAAAGCCTTGCCACTAGCACACAAACCATGGTGGAAGAGCACCAAATATCCTGTTCTGACTACTTGAGTGTGTGCAGTTTGGCACATGTCCATAACCAAGGCAGAGATAAAACTCAGCTTGTAATTTGACTAGCAAAATACAAACAGTGGAGGGGGTGCAGTATGGTCACAGTTGATCATTTTGAGTAACTATGATAAAGTTGGTTCTGGGAGTATCCAAAAGCTAGAGACCAGAGAAAAGAGCCAATATGAGTTCAAAGCAAGAAGTGAGTTCTTTCTTCCTTCCTCTATCTCGTATTTTAGTCTGTTTGGGATGCTATACATGAATACCATAGACCGGGCAATTTATAAACAACAGAAATTTATTTCTTACTGTTCTGGAGACTGGAAAGACCAGGATCTAGACACCAGCAGATTTGGTGTCTGGTCGGTGTCCCTGCTTCAGAGATGGGGCCTCATTGCTGCATCCTCACATGGTGAAAGAGGACAAGGTAGCTCCTTTCAATCTCTTTTATAAGGACAGTAATCCCATTCATGAAGACAGAGCCCTCATAACAATCACTTCCCAAAAGGCCTTACTGATTAATATTATCACATTGGTTATTTGGTTCCAACTTGAAATTTTGAGGGACATATTGTGACCATAACACCTTGTAATCTTCCATCAGTGTGTTTTATTGTCAGAATTTACTTAACTAGAGGCTACTTGTCCAGGGATTGTGGGAATGCAGTGTACAGAATCAGCATAAGTATTTGAACATAGACTATGAACAGATGGGCTTAGATGTCAGTGAGGAGAGTTAAGTCATCAGCAGAGTCCAACTCCATGGCTTTTCATCATTCATATATACTGCTATGGTACTATTATGTTTAAACTTCTACATTAAATAATAATATGTTTGAGCAGAATAATCAACTATCCTTCTCAATACTTGATTCCCAGAGAAGGAAAATACAAAGTGACAAAGTTTCTTTGCGGGTTGCTGATTGTCCTTCAACTTTAATCAAAATCCCTAGTATATTCCATCACTCAAAGATCCAATTGTAAATTCAACCACTAGCAATACCTCTTATATGAAACAATAAGAGAAAAGAGCTAAAAAAAATAATATATTTAAATATACACACAGCAAGCATAAACAGTGTAATGTCGTTGCGCAGTTGGACCAAAATGGTACAAAGACAAAAAACAAAAAAAAAAAACAATGGATAAGAAAGCAATATCCATAAGAAGTTCTCATCACCATTCAATAAATAATCTCATGAGTAATTTTTGAAAACAATTTATGAAAAATGGGAAAGATTTCACATAAATTTCACAAGCACTTCAGTGCTATACACACAAACATGGGATTTTAATATTTTATGATGTTTTCTTCAGCTTTTTAATAGATATAGGTAAATAAATATACCTGATAAAGTTGCAGACGGTTCCAACTCCATTTATCTCTCCATTGTTTACATGCTATCATCACCTTAATTCAGTGACATTATTCTTGTCTATTTTGATAAATTTTCTATAAATATTCTTGTATTTCTGATCACTTTTAAATTGGGTATATATTGCATTATACTATCCATGTTCAATTTTTTGTCAAGTTTACAGTTTAAGTAAACTTTGTCTTTATATTTGAAATATTTATAATGTGTTAATTTAAAATGCTTTAAAATATTTCATTATAAGACCGTGCACAATATATTCATTCTCCTTTTGTTAGACATGTATATTTTATTTGCTTGCTGTTTACTGTTTCAAAAATCATGCAATTTTGTACACATTTTTGTGTATACATATAGGAGGATCTCCAGGATATACATGGAATATAAATATAATCGTTGAGCCTTCTGGAATTAGTAATTTCAATGTTGAAAAATCTGTTTGAAAAGCAGTAATAACTATTGTGTCCAGAGAATGAGAATTCCTGTTTTAACACATTCTACCACTTTGTATATGATTTTATTAATAATAAAACCATTTACAATATAACAATGAAACATGGAAGTAAAGCAAAAGGTTAATGATGAGAGTCTGGACCTTACTTGGAGTTGGAACTTACTGAAATCTCTTCAGAATAAAGACAGGAAACAGTAGCTAGCTCTCTGTAAATATTTAGACATTAACCTCAAAGGAGAAAATCTCTTTGTGAAACTCAAAAAGGAATAAAGAAGGAAGCAAAAAGGAATAAAATTCAGTGACAGTCTACCAGGTGATTTGGCAGGAACTATACCTTTTATTACTAGGGAAAACATGGTAGGGACTAGACAAAAAAGGCATGTCCACCTAAAATTAAGAGGAAAAGGTTCTCATGGCTCATATGTGTCCAGCGAAGTTCACAAACTTAAGAGAACTACAAAAATGTGAATCAAAACTATTTAAGCCACCTACAATTTAGGGATTTAAAAACTAGAATATATCATGACTCATAAATATATAGGTTGGCAGCAATTATGCTAATCTAAAATGTAATATTTCAAACATAATTCATTTAAAACATGAATTAAATGAATGGGGAACATTTGAGTTGCATTATTTTTATGATATTATTTCTAATAGAGAAATATACTGCCACCAACAGAGACTTAATTAGAAAGTGATAAATATTGAGGGAGAGATTACACTTGTGCTTTTAGATATGTAAATTTTGAATTATTAACAAACTATGGAGGTGATCCAGAATGTAAAAGAAATTCAGAAAACCCTGATTCTAACATATATCCCTTATGTTTGGCTTTTAAGCAAATAATTCTTTCTTAAACCACTTTTCTTTACCTCAACAGCTACAGCCCTGATATAAGTATCATCAATTCTTGCCAAGATCATAGTATTAATCTCCTAACTGCCGTCCTTGCATCCACATTTGCCCTCCACAATCTGTTTTAATACAGCATCCAGAGTGCTTCTGTTAAATATGAGTCAAACAATGTTTCACTTTTATCCAAAATCTTCCGGTCCTTACAATGGCAAAAAAATCCCTGCATGTTTGGCTCCCTATTAACTTGATGTCTTGTCCTGTTTTCTTGCTCTCTCATGCTCATCCACCCACTGAGAGGTCTGTCTAAACTTCAATACCATTATCCCTGGTTCTTTTTTTTTTTTTTTTTTTTGTCCTTTCCATTCTTGTTTTTCTTCTAAGTACTTATCATTTTCTAATATATCAAACATTTTACTTATTTATTATGTACTTTTTCTTACTATTACAATTAAAATTCTTAGGGCAAGGATTTTTGTCTCTATTTTAAGCATTGCAATTTGGATTCAGATAGAATATTTGAAAAAAATATATTTAATATTAAAAACTCAAAGGGTGCTCTAAGGATGTTATGCATATAGTTTTATCTGTAGTTCTAATTACCATTAATGTGATGGTCTAGTATGTTAACAATGACTTCAGCTGAAAGTATCTTAAAATATTTGGGAAACATTGCAAACAAATCTTTAAAAATATTTGAATGCTGATAATATAGTGCAACATTATTGGAACAAATACAGAAAGAACCTAGAGCAATAAACAGAATAGTAAAATGGCTTTTGAGGATAACTCACAAAGTGAATTTGAGATTTCTGTTCACAAATATGTGGAACATGCAGGAAAGAAGATAATGTTTAGGCCAAGTCACATTTTGCAGAATTCAATATAAGACACATTTTCAATAAGAACAGAAAGTAAAAGTGTTATTCACTGTTTAACAGTGATTCAGAATTATATCCACTTTATCCTCATCTTCAGAGGATTTCATGAAAAGCTGCCTCAGTAATTAGTGCAATATGAACAATACAAAATAAGTATTTGATACTTCATATACATAGGTTGGCCACTACATGAGTATGTACTGCAAATTTGTATTACCTATACTGAGCAATGAAACTCAAGTGAGGCACTGAGCTCACTTAGCTTAGTGAAAGAGGTTAAGCAGTACCAAAGGGGAAGATATTTTATACTTACAATCACAGTTTCAAAGAAGAAAGAAAGACATAACATGTGGCTGGAGATATTTGGAGAGATAATAAAGGAGACTTTTTCAGAATTCTATTTAGAAACTATTATCTGGGTGTCCAAGGTGCTTATTTATACTGGGTTGACATGGCTTCTAAGCGTTTCAATAACCAAAATTGGAAGTACATATTCTTTATTAAAAATGAATTTAAAACAAGATTGTAAAAGTGTGTTTGATGTTTTGGATTTTATGTGAATATACATATTAATATTAAAGAGATTACTGCATTAAATTAAACTTTATTTGCAATTCTTTTTCACTGTAAGGTATATAACACTGGGAATAGAGTTAAAATGCCATGTTTTCGTTAACAGATTTAATTTTTTTTTGTGAGATTAGGTCACCAAGTCTATGCACAGCTAGGTTTCATTTAATTATTTTTTGTAATTTAGTGACTACTTAGCTTATTCTATTTTGCTTGTGAATTATGTTTTATATGTGTGTGTGTGTGTGTGTGTGTGTGTGTGTGTGTATGTGTGTGATTCCAATGTCAAAAACATAAAACAGGATTTTTACATCTATATCTTTGCCATGTTTTCAGTTTTTGCATTACAATAAAGCTGCGTTATATTATTTTACATTTTTAATGTATTTATTTGATAGGTTATTATGAACAAGATTTCATAAATTTAAAAATAACTGCATGTGTAATTTTGTTAGTTATTGCAAAAATCTATTCTATAGAATTGTACCATTTTACATTATCATCACCAATATTTAACAATGTATCCTTATTTAGAGCTCTGACAAAAGAGTGTGTTGTCAAACATTTCATTTATTGATAATTAAATAGGTGAAAATATTTTGTCAGTATATTATTTTCTTTTATTACGAATTAGGTTAAGCATTTTTATGTGTTGAAAGACCATCTGTATTTTTTGTGAACATTTTACATAAATTTTGTTTTTTCTGTATATTTTATAAGCCATTTTCTTTCCAACTTTTGGAAGCTTAAACAGAAGTGTAAAGGAATGATCATTAGGCAGAAGGAGTATCATTCCAGATAGAAAGTCTGAGATGGGAGAAGAAAAGATTAAAAAAAAAAGGTTTCTTCATTGATAAATTAAATACTATCCAGTTCACACATAGTAGTAAGTCTTACATTTCTAAAGAAAACAATATAATTTAAAGCATAAAAGTAACAGAAATGTTGGAATGATAAATATGTTTACACTGACATAGAATGATTTTATTATCTAAAAAGAGAATAAAAAATTTAAATTATATGTACATACTCAAACATTAACAACTCTTAGCATAAATCTTAGGCTAGCCCTTACACAAATGCAAAGTGCATAATTTTACACTTGATGGAAATGAAAAAATAAGCAGATGCTGGACTTTCCAACAATAATAAGGAAAACTGGAAGAGTGGGAAACGATGTTTAAATTAGAACAAAAGACTTTTCAACCTAAAATTGACTTTCTTGTTAAACAATCTTCCAAAAACAAAGGTTAAAAGATTCTTTAACAAATAAAAACAGAATATTCACCACCAAAATCTTCTCACTTATTGAAAGAACTTCTAAAATTTATACTTTACAGCAAAATAAAATGGTCTTATGCCAAAAATTTGCAGTAAAGAAAAACAATGAATACATAAGCAAATATCAGTGTATAATACAGGAAATTCATAATCTAATTTCTTGGCATTAAAATTCAAGACAGAAATAAAATATGGAACAGCTTACAAATTAAGAAAAAGTGGAACACCTTATACATTAAGGAAATGATCATTAAAATTATATCTAGATACATTCATATCATTGAATTTTATATTTAAGTTAAATACATGAGATCAATTTAAGAGACAGAGTAATAACAAAATGCTAATAAATGTTTTGACAAAATTATATCAACTAGAAAAAAATTTAAGAAGTAAAAGCAATATCAAGCAAGTAACATTAATACTAATCTTGAATACTTAACATATAAAAGGAAAACATACTATAATGAGAGGTACTTTTTTGTTGTACTTTAAGTTCTGGGGTACATGTGCAGATCTTGCAGGATTGTTGCATAGGTACACATGCCATGATGATTTGCTGTCTCCATCCCTCTGTCACCTACATCAGGCATTTCTCCCAGTGTGATCCCTCCCAACCTCCCCACTCCCTGCTGTCTCTCCCCTAGGACATCACCCGCCACAGACCCAGTATGTGATGTTCCCCTACCTGTGCCTATGTGTTCTTATTGTTCACCAGCCTATGAGTGAGAATATGCGGTGGTTGATTTTCTGTTCTTGTGTCAGTTTACTGAGAATGATGGTTTCCAGATTCATCCATGTCCCTACAAAGGACACAAACTCATCGTGTTTTATGACTGCATAGTATTCTATGGTGTATATAGAGAGGTACATATTTATAAGAAATAAACTAGTTTGAACAGACAATATAGCAGATATATAGTGTAGAAGCATAAACATGAAGGGATAGATAACGTAGATGAAAATATAAAATTATATTAATGTGTTAAATTTGTAATTGACATAGCCATAACCTGTGATATAGATTAATTAATGTAACAACATTATTTATGTGTATATACTTTTTTTTTCTTTTTTTATAGGTTATTGGGGTACATGCTATTTTGTTACACAGGTAAAGTCTTTACTGGTGATTTAAGAGATTTTGGTGCACCCATCACCAGAGCAGTATTCACTGCACCTATTTGTACTTTTTGTCCCTTGCCCCTCTCCTACCCTTCCCCCTTATTCCCCAAAGTCCATTGTGTATTCTTATATATTTGCATCCTCAATGTCTGTACTCTTTTATTTCACATTGTATAGTTTGATATGGTTTGAATATTTGTTTGCTCTAAATCTCATACTGAAATGTAATCCCCAGTGTTGGAGGTGGGGCCTCGTGGGAGGTGTTTGGATCATGGGACTGGATCCTGTAGAATAGCTTGGTGCTCTCCACATGGTAATGAAATCACACAAGATTTGGTTGTTTAAAAAGGAGCATAGTACCTTCCTCTCACTGTTGCTCCTTGTCTCTCACTCTATCTTTCATCATGAGATGAGTGTGCTCCTGCTTCACCTTCCATCATGAGTGAAAGCTCCCTGAAGCCTCACCAGAAGCTAGGCAGATGCCAACATCATGCTTCCTGCACAGCCTGTTGAACTATGAGTCAATTAAAACTCTATAAATTACCCAGGCTCAGGTATTTCTTTTTGGCAAAGCAAAATGGATTAACACAGAGTTGCTGTGAGAAATATTTTTTCCCAGTCATAACACCTGCTCTTGTTTCAAATTTCTACCATGTCCCTCAGGAAAATAAATTAATGAAAGTTGTAGCCAGTGAGCAATCTGGACATAGGATTAGTTGTACTGTATTATTAGTGTACCATGTTGTTTCCCCCAGCAGTTAAAATATGCATTCATTTTTAAAAAATTATGACCTTATGTTTATTTCTATTACCTTTCTCTTCAGTTTTTTTTATTATGTATTATATACCTGTTTAGAATAAATTAACAAAATTTCCCACAGAATGTGTTGAAAAAACATTCAGCATTTTCATAAGCAATTTACCTTCTTTTCACAGGCAATTTACTTCTTTTCACTTGATTTATATTGTAAATATTTAACTATTTTATAATCCTCTTCTAAACTTTATCTACTATATGTTTAAAGCAATTTGATTATTAAATTGTCCCTTATTTACTAATCCTCACGACATCATAAATCAATGAAAAGTAGAATTCTATGTCCATAATTAAAAGCATTCACGTTTGATTAAATTGGGTAATAATGATAAATAGACTTTCACCCACTTTTGGCATGCACAGATACTGATAAATGACACATGTATAAAATAGGTGATTACATGGAAAATCACTTCAAGCATTTCTGTCATCATTTTAAAATGAAAGAAAAATATGATACAGTTTAGATGCAGACCTTGCTGTACCACTTTAAATATAATCCATATAACGGTTACTTTTACATCCAGATAAAATCATTTTGTATCATAAAAGTACAATCTGACATGCTTGATAGTATTTAATTTTCTCTTTTAAAAGCTAGTCTTAGATTGACTCTCCATTGGTAATTCATCTCTCAATATCAGAAGACAGATAGTTTAATTTAGTGAGAAAAAAGTCCCATTGATAGTATTTCAGTTTCTCTTGTGACCTGATAGCACAAGACTATCTATTTGCACTCTGCCTCCCAAAGGCAAAAACAATAATTTGTTTCAAGAAAGTTGTGAAAATTGAATACAGTATTTTAAAAATGCTTATGTGTATGTGTATATATGTATATTTATATATACATATTCACACACACACACACGATACTGAAGGAGAATTTACACAAATATAAAGCACACATGCAGGCATACCTTAGAAATAGTACAAATGCAGTTCCAGATCACTACACACACACTCACACACAACTGGCCTCCCTTATCTAGGGTTTTACATCTGCAGAGTCAGCCAACTGCTGATTAAAAATATTCAGAAAGAAAACAATACACAAATAACAATACAAAAAAATTGAACAATGGATTGAGATGGCAGGATAGGAGGTAGAACTATCTTGCAGCTCCTGATCAGGCAGACAGGGCACTGCACAGAGACTCACAACATGAAGTTTAGCTCCAATAAATACCACAACAACATACAAGGAAAGCTGGGAGAATCCATACAATCTTTGAAGGAACTAGATCACCAATGCTAGCTCACTAAGATGCCAAAATGTGTGAGTCTACTTGCTTTCTCAGCATGGAGGCTGGTGGTCTGAGACAAGTTCTCAGCCATGGTCACTAGCTGCCTGGAAATAGACTCTTTGCTGTTATGGGGTCACAGTGGTAGTAAGGCTGGACCTTTAGGACTTCAGGCTGCATGGGAATGGGGTGAGGGCTATGACTGTCAGTTTTCCCCTAATTCCCTGGAGACCTGTGTGACTCAGCAAAAGCAGCCATATCCCCCTGGGAACATAAGTCCATTGGCCTGAGAACCATGCCCCAATGTCTCCCAGCAGCAAGCCATGCCAAAGGAAAGTCTTAGCTCAGACAGTACTATCCCTGCCCCCACTTGGTGTTCTTTCTCAACCCTCCCTGGCTTCCAAAGAAAAAGGATGTAATCTCTAGGAAACTCTATAGCCCCAGCTACCACCTATTCCTTTCTATAAAATGGCAGCTGATGTGCCCTTAAAAGTGTGACAAAGCTGGAGGCATCACACAACCTGACTTCAAACTATATTACAAGGCTACAGTAATCAAAACAGCATGGTACTGGTACTAAAACAGATATATAGACCAATGGAACAGAACAGTGGTCTCAAAAATAATGCCACACACCTACAACTATCTGATCTTTGATGAACCTGACAAAAACAAGCAATGGGGAAAAGATTGCCTATCCAATAAATGGTGTTGGGAAAACTGCTAGCCATATGTAGAAAGCTGAAACACCTTATACAAAAATTAACTCAAGACGGATTAAAGATTTAAACATCACACATAAAACCATAAAAAACTAAAGAAAAACTAAGCAATACATTTCAAGACATAGGTATGAGCAAAGACTTAATGGCTAAAACACCAAAAGCAATGGCAACAAAAGCCAAAATAGACAAATGGGATCTAATTAACCTAAAGAGCCTCTGCAAAGCAAAAGAAACTATCATCAGAGTAAACAGGCAACCTACAGAACGAGCAGAAATTTTGCAGTCTACTCACAATTCTATGCAAATAAACTAGAAAATCTAGAAGAAATGGATAAATTCCTGGACACATACACCCTCCCAAGATTAAATCAGAAAGATGTCAAATCTCTGAATAGATCAATATCAAGTTCTGAAATTGAGGCAGTAATTAATAGCCTACCAACCAAAAACAGGCCCTGGTCCAGATGAATTCACAGCTGAATTCTACCAGAGGTAGAAAGAGGAGCTGGTACCATTCCTTTGGAAAATATTCCAAACAATAAAAAAAGAGGAACTCCTCCCTAATGCATTTGATGAGTCTAGCATCACTCTGATACCAAAATCTGGGAGACACACACACACACACACACACACACAAACACACACAGACGCACACATAATTTCAGGCTAATATCCCTGATGAATATCAGTGTAAAAATCCTCAATGACATACTGGCAAACTAAATCCAGTATCACAACAAAGAGCTTATCCACCACAAACAACTTGGCTTCATCTGCAAGGCTGGTGTAACATATGGAGATCAATAAATGTAATATATCACATAAACAGAACCAATGAAAAACACCACATGATTACCTTAACAGATGCAGAAAAGGCCTTTGATAAAATTCAACACCCCTTCATGCTAAAAACTCTCAATAAACTAGGCATTGATGGCACACATCTCAAAATAATAAAAGCTATTTATGACAAACCAACAGTCAATGTCATACTGAATGGGCAAAAGGTGGAAGCATTTCCTTTGAAAACCGACACTAGATGAGGATTTCCTCTCTCACCACTCCATTCAACATAGTATTGGATGTTCTGGCCAGGGCAATCAGGCAAGAGAAAAAAACAAAGGATATTCAAAAAGGAAGAGAGGAAGTCAAGTTGTCTCTGTTTACAAACACATAATTGCATATTTAGAAAACTCCATCATCTCAGCTGATAAACTCCTTAAGCTGATAAGCAACTTCAGCAAAGTCTCAGGATAAAAAAAAATCAATGTGCAAAAATTACATGCATTTCTCTACACCAATAATAGAGAGCCAAATCATGAGTGAAATTCCATTCACATTTGCTACAAAGAGAATAAAATACGTAGGGATACAACTCACAAGGCGTGTGAAAGACCTCCTCAAGCCGAACTACAAACCACTTCTCAAAGAAATAAGAGAGGACACAAATGAAAAACCATTTCATACTCATGAATCCGAAGAATGAATATTGTGAAAATGGCCATACTGCTCAAAGTAATATATAGATTCAATACTATTTCCATCAAGCTACCATTTACTTTCTTAACAAAATTAGAAAAAAACTACTTTAAATTTCATATGGAGCCAAAAAAGAGCCCATATAGACAAGACAATTCTAACCAAAAAAGCAAAGCTGGAGGCATCACGCTACCTGACTTCAAACTATACTACAAGGCTATGTTAACCAAAACAACATGGTACTGGTACCAAAACAGATATATATACAAATGGAACAAAATAGAGGCCTCAGAAATAATGCCAAACATCTACAGCCATCTGATCTTTGACAAACTTGACAAAAACAAGCAATGGGAAAAGGATTCCCTGTTTAATAAATGGTTTTGGAAAAAGTGGCTAGCCATATGTAGAAAACTGAAACTGGACCCCTTTCTTACACCTTACACAATAATTAACTCAAGATGGATTAAAGAGTTAAACATAAGACCTAAAACTATAAAACTGTAGAAGAAAACCTCAATAATACCATTCAGGACATAGGCACAGGGAATGACTTCATGACTAAAACACCAAAAGCAATTACAACAAAAGCAAAAATTGACAAATGGAAGGTAATTAAACTAAAGAGATTCTGCACAGCAAAAGAAAATATTATCAGAGTGAACAGGCAACCTACAGAATGGGAGAAAATTTTGGCAATCTATCCGACAGAGGGCTAATATCCAGAATCTTCAAAGACCTTAAACAAATTTACAAGAAGAAAACAAACAACCCCATCAACAAAGCAGGCAAAAGAAATGAGCAGATACTTCTGAAAAGAAGAAATTTATGCAGCCAACAAACATGAAAAAATGCTCATCATCACTGGTCGTTAGAGAAAGGCAAACCAAAGCCACAATGAGATACTATCTCGTGCCAGTTAGAATGATGATCATTAATAGGTCGGGAAACAACAGACGCTGGAGAAGCTGTGAAAAGGAATACTTTTACAATATTGGTGGGAGTGTAAATTAGTTCAACCATTGTGGAAGACAGTGTGGCAATTCCTCAAGGATCTAGAAACAGAAATACCATTTGACCCAGCAATCCCATTACTGGATATATACCCAAAGGAGTATAAATCATTCTACTGTAAAAACACATGCACATGTATATTTATTGCAGCACTGTTCACAATAGGAAATACTTACAACCAAATGCCCATCAATGATAGACTGGATAAGGAAAATGTGGCACATATACACCATGGAATACCACTCAGATATAAAAAAGAGTGAGTTTATATGCTTTGAAGAGAGATAGATAAAGCTGGAAACCATCATTTTCTGCAAACTAACACAGGAACAGACAACCAAACACTGGATGTTCTCTAAATGGGAGTTGAACAATGAGAACACATGGACACAGGGAGGGGCTCAATCATACATGGAGGCCTGGCAGGATGCTGAGGACAAGGGGAGAGATAACATTAGGAGAAATACCTAAATACCTAATGTTGATGGGCACAGCAAACCACCATGGCACATGTATACCTATGTAACAAACCCACATGTTCTGCACATGTGTTTCAGAACTTAAAGTATAATAATAATTTTTAAAATATGTAATTATTGTTAAATAGAAGAAATAGATTTCAAAAGATCAATAGTAAAGCAACTTGACTCTAGTTAATGATGACATATTGTATTCTTGAAAAAGGTAAAGAGAGTGAATGTTATGTGCTCTTATCACAAAAATAATAAATATGCGAAATAATACACTTGTAAACTGGCTAGATTTAACAATCTCACGATGTATATATACTTCAAACTGTCACGTTATATACAATAAAATCATTCAATGCTATCTGTCATTTTAAAAAATTGTATACATATACAGTTGATCCTTGAACAACACAGGTTAGAACTGCATAGGTCCACTTACATGTGGATTTTCTTCAGTAAACATATTAGAACATTTTTTAGAGATTAAAAACATTAAAACTCACAAACTTCAGCCTAGAGTTATCAAAAATGTAAGAAAATTGTTAGATATGTCATGAATGCATAAAATACATGCAGTACCAGTCTATTTCTTCCTACCATAAAATATACACAAATCTATTATAAATTATTAATATTTATCAAAACATATACACACAAACACTTTCAGACCATCCATGGTACCATTCACAGTTAGGAGAAATGTAAACAAACATAAAGATACAGTATGAAATTGTTACTGCATAAAACTGACTTCAGTTCATACTGTACTTTTTTAATAATTTAACAACCACCTCCTGTTGCTATTGTGATGAGCTCCCATTGAGAGTATCTGCTTAAAACGCTGTGTGACACTCATCATGGCCATGTGAGTACTTCATCTTTCCAGTAAATTACATTTTGCAGTAAAAAGTGATCTCTTGCAGTTCTCATGTGTATTTTTTGATCATGTGCAGTGCAATACCATAAACCTTGAGTAACACCATGGGACCAAAATTAAGTGCCACTAATGATGCTGGAAGTGTTCCCAAGAACCAGAGAAAAGTCATGGCAATACAAGGAAAAGTTGAATTGCTTGATATGTGCCATAGATTTAGGTCTGCAGCTGTAGTTTCCTGTCATTTCAGACATCTGTGATTTAAAAAATGAACAAAATAAATTTATAATATTAATGAATACAAACATTGCAATACTATAATGTTATTTTCTCCTGAGTTTTCTAAGATTTTCTTTATTCCAGCTTATTTTATTGTGAGAATACAGCATATAATACATATAAAATACAAAATACGTGTTAATTAATCATTTATCAGTATGCTTCTAGTCAACAGTGGGCCATTATTAGTAGTTAAGTTTGGGGGCAGTCAAAAGTTTTATGTGGATTTTTAACTGTATGGGGATTTGTTGACTCTAATCCCTGTGTTGTTTCAGAGTCAATAGATTAAAAAAAAAAAAATTAAATATAACATCAAATAGCATTTCAACGAGTGGAAAACTAGTTTTCACTGTTAGTGTGACATGTTTGGTTGTATGTATCAAATTCTTAGTATTTGGACAATAAAAGGATAATTCAATAGTGTGAAGAGTTAGTTTTCCTGAACCTATTTTTCTTTTTTTTTTAATTCAACATACCCATCATATAGAGTATAATCACAGAGATTTTCTAGACTCTTCTGATGTCACCACATTTTTTACATTTCTATAAATGTAGGTCTATGAGAATTTTTTTTACCATGTGAAATGTCTGGACACAGATACATTTCAAAATTTAGATTGAAAAGAAAGTTGGACCTGTATTCTATAGTTGGTTTTCTAAATCTGGAACATGTTTTTCTGTTTGTTTGTTTCTGTATCTTTCTGTATGTCATACCTCTTGCTCCCAAAAAGACATTGTTTAATTTTAAAAATATTGTATTTGTTTTCTTTTTTGTAAGAGAACAGATTCAAAACTATGGTTGGGAAGATGGATTAGTATATAGAATGTAAGAAGTTTAACAGTAAAATTATAAACAGTAGATATAAAATGTTAAGAATGTTTCACCTGGCTAAAGATTTATTTATGTGCCAAAAGTTTTCAGACTACAATGGTGACTGCGAAGGAAGCCAATGATTAAGGGGGAGACAAAAGAAAAAAAAAAGTAAACATAAATGGCAAGGCAGATTGTATTTATTGAAATTCTTTGGAGAGGGAACAAATATAATTTGGGGACAGTGACAGTTCCTAAAAACAGCTGAAAATAAATGTATCATATTTACACATTGTTTTCTTCCACACTTCTAATATACCTAAAATTTTAAAGGAAATTTTTTTTAGAAGGATAATATATTTCTTAAATATTCAGAAAGTAGTTCCTATGAGATGGGAACCATATACAGCTCTTTCCGGCCACAAAGATATGTCCTGCAGATTGTCTTAACATAAAATCTCTAGAGCTTTTGCAATAATAAAGATATCTGTAACAGATCCCACTTAGCTCTGAAATCTAAAGAGATATAAGGAATATCTCTAATGAATAATATATAATTTAAAAGTTGAATATTCATTTTCAGGTCTACATTAATAAATAATTTGAAAATAAAACACACATATATGTAAGGACTAAAACATATACATAGATGCATACATATCTACATATATCTACATTAAACACAAACATATATATTTAAATATATACTAAAAATATATTTGTTTTTAAAATTATAATTGTGTCATAATTTAAGATTCTTAAGGCATTTCTTAATATGGGTGTTATTTTATTCACAAATTGAAATGCACCTTTTTTATTTTTGTTGGAAGTTGTATATGGGAAAAATAATTAAGAAGAAAAGCATATAAAGCACTTTGCTCCGTATGGAGTTTTATTCGTATTTACTAAATAATTTTCCAGAGTGAGACTTATACTTATAAAATTCTTTCACTTAGTACACCTTTTACATATCACTTGGAATTATTTAAGGTTATTCAGAATGACGTAAGTTTACATCTAAGACACTTTTAAGCACACCTTTCATATAAAAAGACTCATTAAGAAACCCCTTGTTTTATGTAATCTGCTTTTGTCAATCTATACTTCTGAGAAAAGATGAAAAATTGATTGGAGAAGCATTTATGAACAATTATTGTATTGTTGATTGTTTATAACTCTACAGAGTTGATTTAATTTTTTTAAGGTTTACAGATAATATTCTATTCTTAGGAGTGTTAGAAAGACCTGGGCTTTTCAAAAGTCTCAAAAATAAGCATTTATACATATTATCTCATTTATTTTTAATTTAAAAGCCTCCTTATTTTTTATACTTAGGGCCCCCATTTTATTACTATCATTAGCAAAACTCACACACATATACAACTATTTTGAAGCAATGTCTGTCTGTTCATGTGTTTTGCAGTCAGAAAAATTTAATTTTTCATACTAATTGTATTTATCTTTTTAATTTTTTGAAAAAACATATTAATTGTGAAGGCAAAAAGAATTCCTTCCTTTTATATTATTATTTTTTGAACAAGTGAATATTATTGAAAATTTATTACATTAGAATATTAGTCAATTATCCTCTGACATTTAAAAATGCTAATAAAATAATTATTATTTCATAATAAATGTATTAAGCATCATCAAGTTTCAGATACTTTTACTGGAGAATACAAAAGTTTTAGAAGAAAATATCCATTTGAAGAGATATTTTGAATTTTGGCACTTCTAATTAATAACAAATACATTTATCTATATGTGTTTATAAATTTTATAAATAATATGTGTAATATCTATATGTGTTTATATATTTTACAAATAATATTTTAAGTAGGCACATAGAAAACTTATAGCAACTTTTTTTTCTTGATTTAATAATTTTGATATTGGCCAACCTAGAGTTGAATAATCAATTACTGATTACTTTTATTCAATCATTGTATTTTTTATGGAACTACTCAAAAATTCATTTTTCCAATTTCTATTATATAAACCTAGGTATAAATATTGTTTGCTGAAAATAATTTTAGGAAGCACCAATAAATTGTTTAGGAAAATTTAATGTTACATAAAATTTGATCATATACACAAATAAAATGCAGTTGAAAAACAATTGGATCTAATTCTCCATGCTATTAAGCAGATAAAGCCCTGTGGCAGCAGACTTAATGTACGGTTGTGTATCTATTCTGATGCACAACGTTTAAGCTGTGGATTCAGTCCACTTTCTTTTATTCTTTAAAAATTCACAGATATCACAAAAACAAGTATGCCACTCTTTCTAATTAGAAAATATGCATAATTCATTCCAATATTGCTGTGATTTAATTTGCGGCATTCTTTTAATTGAAAAGAAAAAGTCATGCAGATGACACAGCACACTTAAACACAATTCAGTGTGGATTTGCTCAAATTAAGCATGTTCCTTATGGACAAAGAAGACATTCTATAAGATTAGTTATGTTTGCAGTTTAAAAGTACTATAAAAAGGGAAGTTTGGGGGCTTGCCTATCTTTGGAGAAAAAAAAAGTCTGTTGTCTTCCAATAAGAAACACAAACACAAAAATTATATTAATTTTCCTTTCTTCAGTAATCCCACTCCGACATGATCACCCTATTGAGTAGAGGAATTTTTACTTCGTTATTCTCTTTTTAACATTTGATTTACCTACTGATGAAAAAGAGTTCTTTAAGCTAACTACATATAAGAAACACGAAAACAAATCCAGTTAGTCTGTCAGTATGTCTACTTATCTATTTTTTCTCTCTTTCACCTTTTCCTTCTCTCTCTCTCTCTCTCTCTCTCTCTCTCTCTCTCTCTCTCTCTCTCTCTCTCTCTCTCATACACACAGACACACACACACTTCACTCCATGCAATTTCCTAGGCGTGTGACCTTTTCCTGTAATCCTCTAACTTTAGTTAGAGGATTTACGGTTACGTCTGATTTATTTTTTTATTTTATTTTATTTATTTATTTATTTATTTATTTTGAGATGGCATTTCGCTTTTGTTACCCAGGCTGGAGTGCAATGGCGTGATCTTGGCTCACCTCAACCTCCGCCTCCTGGGTTCAGGCAATTCTCCTGCCTCAGCCTCCTGAGTAGCTGGGATTACAGGCATTCGCCACCATGCCCAGCTAATTTTTTGTATCTTTAGTAGAGACGGAGTTTCACAATTTTTACCAGGATGGTCTCGATCTCTTGACCTCGTGATCCACCTGCCTCGGCCTCCCAAGTGCTGGGATTACAGGCTTGAGCCACCGCGCCTGGCCAGGTATAATTTATTAAGGCCTATTTTATAATATAATTTATGTTTTTGTATGTGCAAAATCTATCTTCTCTATACTTGTTTCTTTTACTTAAGAATACCAATGTTGGCCGGGCACATTGGTTCATGCCTGTAACCCCAGTACGTTGGGAGACTGAGGAGGGTGAATCACCTGAGGTCAAGAGTTGGAGACCAGCATGGCTAACATTGTGAAACCCTGTTTCTACTAAAAATAGAAAAAATAGCTGTGTGTGGTGGTGCTCACCTGTAATCCCAGCTCGTCTGGAGGCTGAGGCAGGAGAATTACTTGAACCTGGGAGGCAGAGGTGCCAGTGAGCCGAGATCATGCCATTGTACTCCAGCGTAGGCAACGAAAGTGTAACTCTCTTCCCCTCAATAAAAGAAAGAACACCAATGTGACATGGTAAAAGCCCCATAAAACTGCATACTTCAACCATACCTCAGCTTTCTATTGAAACTGCTCTTTGTAACCCAAATGTGACAGGCAAGCAGTCCAAACCCACCTTGGCCCCTGCAACTTCTAATAAGTAATTAAGGACTGTAATTTCCACCCTACCCAGACAATGTGTAAACAAATGCTAATCTTGACTTTTGTGACCCACTTAAGTATCAATCAGAATGTCAAAAGTCCCCTGGCCCTGGGAGTGTCCAGAGCCTCTCACCCTCCTCTTTGCCCAGGAATCCACTGGGATGTCCAGAGCCCCTCACCCCCATCTCTGCCCAGGAGGTGATTTACAGAATCCACTAGCCCTCAGAACATCTGAAGCCCCTCACCCCCACCCCTGCCCCTCACCCTCACTCCCGAGTTGGTTTTACGGGTATGAAAGGTCTCGACACCCTCCTTTCAGGGCCGCAGGTCAGAGAGACATGAGTCCTCCGTGGCTGCCGGCAATAAAGACCCTGCGATTTGGCATACTTTTTTCTTGGTGTTAACTTTCTATGCTCGGGCCAGTACAACATTTTCTAGTTTCCACCAGGACTTATCTTCGTCCATCACCAGACAAAAGCCTAAGTCTCGCCTGGCCAGCCACTCCCACCTCAGGGACCTCTAGGGGAGGCGCCCCCTGAGATGTCCCAGGGCCCCAGAGTTCCAGCCACATGGAGGATGAGCGACTACCCGGCCGACGTTCCCCCGAATTTCCTCAGGGTCCTGGGAACCTCCAGAGGTAAGTCAGGTCTGGGGACCAGTCCATCAGGGGGGCTTGAGTTGGGGGACAGATGCAGTCATTGCAACTCTGACCAGGCAAGCCTACCGTGAGATGTCACTGGAGGCTCAGTTTACCTCATTAGAGGCTGGAGTTGCCTCACCGGAGGCTCGGGTTACCTCACCGGAGGCTCGGGTACTTTACTTTTCAGTTGTTTTCCATAATCTCAGTGTGAGGGAGAGAGTGAGTGTGTATATATGTAGTCCCACGGCAGGAAGGCTACGGGGTTTGTTGGGCCTTCACCCGTGGTTCCACAGGGAAGTCATAAGTCATAACGGTGACTCATCTCAGGACTGAAAATTCTGAGGTGACCAGGCCCGCGGTTTATACAGGTACAATTTAGCCAAGACGCTCTGAAACATCCTTCCGGGGACGTGGCTGGGCAGGCATCAGACTGGTCTCCCATCTGGGGGGCACCCATCCTTTGTCTGTCAATCCTATATGTGGTTCTGTCTTTATTGTAAATTCACCGGTTTTGTTAGACTCCCATTGGCTGATATACAGTGGTTTAGACCTGTTACTCTTGAGGTGGATAATATTCTCCATTGGCTAAGTGACCACTGACTTCAAGGAACTCTAATTGAGTTTACACCCCTGGAAATAATTCTGTTCTCTTTCCTTTCCTTCTTCTTATTCTGTCATTGAGGCCTCATTCTTCCTTTTTTTCATGCCTGAGAGAAAATTCTGCCCCCGACAACTTGGGTGCAGTTTTTTTTTCTCTGTTTTAGAGAATCAAACTTTAAATAAGAAACTACCACTCCTCTTTGCCAGTTTAGGGTAAAAAAGGAGTAATTGTCTGTTCTGTCAAAAGAAACAGAAACAGGGAGGGAAAGAGGAGAGAGGACAAGAAAGTAGGGGAGGAAAAGAAAGAGAGAGGAGACAGAGAACAGAGAGAAAAAGAGAAAGTAGACAGAAGGGAGAGGAGAGGGGATAAGAAAGTAAAAGAGAGGAAGAAGAGAGAGAGAGAGAGGAGACAGAGACAAAGAAAAAAAAAGAGAGAGACCGAAGAGAGAGAGAGACAGGAATTTAATGCTTTTCAGTGTCCCTGTGTCAAGATGACCAAAAGCTGCAAGGGCGGGGAACTTGCAGCCGGCCCAGTGGCTTAGAGCTCAGTTTTTAAACTGACACAAAAAGGGTGTTTTTCTTTCTCTGCTGGCCACAAGCCCCACCCTGATTTCAGGCAGGCCACACTGCCTCAGGGTGCAGTATTTGCATCCAAAATCTGGCTTTAAGAAAAGCTTTCTAACTCTTTGTAATGAAAGTGACTTGTTAGCATCATAGTTTAGGTGTAGGGCCCGCAACTGCAAGGTTGTTAGTTCAAATCCTCAGTGAAGCCAGTCTTAAATTAGTGAAATCTCTTGGGGGAAATTCAAAAACTGAAGGAAAAACCAAATGGGGTCGTCTAACTCCTGGCCTGGTACCCCTCTCCAATGCATAATGGCCAACTTCAAGGCTGGGTTTTCAGTTCCATATGGTGTAAAATTAACCCCTGGAGAACTCTGCTCTTTATCTAAGCTAGAATGGCCATATTTTGGAATTGGGTGGCCTGACACTGGGACCTACAACTCAAAAAAAAAAAAAAAAAAAAAAAAAATACCCAGGCTCTATGGAAAATGGTTGCAGGAACTCCTGGCCACCCTGACCAGTTTCCATACATTAACTGATGGTTTTTAACTCCCGCCCCCAACCCCGCCATGGCTGAAACGCTGCATAAAACAGGCTAGATTTCAGGTCATGTTAGCCGGCCCAAAGAAAGCCCCTTCTGGGTCAGCCATTCTCTCCACCCCAGCGGAGGATCAGGAATTACCTCCACCCTACTCAAGGCCCTCTGAACCATGGCCTCAGCACCCTCCTTGACAGTACTAGTAACCAAACCTTGTCCCCCCTGCACACCCACAGTGAGGCCGCACACCCACTGGCCATCCTTCCTCTCCAAGAGGCGCCCCCAGGAGAAGACAATTGGGGTCGCCCATTTGTTCACATCCCCTTCTTGTCAAGTGACTTATATAACTGGAAGGTGATGGAAATTAAGGAGAGGGCCAAAACACCAAGTGCTGGCACAAGCTTTATTAAGAGCAAGGGAAAATCTGCTGGGCTGCACCCACAATTGGCATGCAGCACCCGTGGCATGGCAAAGGGAATTTTTATGGCCTGCAAGCTGGCAGATGCCTTCAGTGTGAGGGCCTGTGCAGGAGGGGAAGGGCTGGGGAACTGCTGAGTTTAATAGTTCCTGGGAGGGGTTCCTGCAGGGAAAGGCTAAGATTGCAAGAGGGGGAGGGTCAGAAACCTGATGAGATGGAAAGTTCTCCGGGGGTGGTGCTGGGAGGCTGGGGATCTTAAGGTGGTGGCAGGGTTTTACAATGAAGTAAGTTCTGTCAGAAAGCTCAACATCTCCCATTCTCTGAGAAGCCCCAGGCTTTGACAGGGCTCTTAGAATCTGTACTGCAGACTCATCGCGCCACTTGGGACGACTGCCAACAATTATTACTGAGTCTGTTCACCACAGAGGAAAGAGGCAAAATTAGACAGGAAGCCCTGAAAGCCATCATGGGTCCAGCGTGAGGAACAGTAGAAAAAAAAAAAGCGGGGCGGGGACCAAATTAAAAAAGTTTTTTCCTCTACTCAACCCCAGTGGGACCCGAACACCTTGGGGGGTCACCAGGTCACCAGGCTCTGAACACTTTTCACCGTATCTTTTAGAAGGGGTATGGGAGTGGCCTGCAAGCCCACTAACTGCTCCATGGTAGAAACTATAACTCAGTGTCCCCAGAAGTCGCTGGCTGCCTTCCCTAACAGTCTAGAAGATGCTTATCGCACCTACACTTCTGTTGACACTGAGGCTCCAGAAAATCAGCGGACCATCAATCTGGCTTTTGTTTCCCAGTGAGCCCCAGATATTAAAAGAAAGTTACAGAAGTAAGAGGGATTCCAGAGAATAAATTTAACCCAATTGCTAGAAATTTCCCAGAAAGTTTTAATAACAGGGATACTCCTGGAGCCATACAAAATAAAAGGTTACCAAGGCAGTAATAGCAGCCCTTCAGAAGACACAAGTCACTCCATGAGGGCAGGGGGCCTTATAAAAGGGCCCCCGGGGTCCCTGGCCCCATTATGAAGAAACCAATGTGTGTACTGTAAGGAAGAGAAAATTAGAAAGAATGAGTGCCCCAAGAGAAAAAGAGGAGTAATCGCTCAGGAAAAGCCACTGAGGGCTATCCTCAATTTAGGTCAGGATTCATGGGTCTGGGGCTCTTATTTACTAAGTCCCCAAGAGCTCAGGGTCACTTTAAGAGTTGGGGACAAACTGGTCAGCTTCTTAGTTGACACTGGGTGGCCCACTCAGTCCTTAGCCTCTGGGACCACTATACAGTAAAAAAAAAAAAAAAAGAAAGAAACAAGCCCTTGGACCACTAACTGACTCATTGATCTGGGGAACAGCACCATCACCCACTCCTTCTTAGCCATTCCAGAGGGTCTGTACCCACTCCTAGGATGGGACTTGCTTCACATACTTCAAGCAAATATTTCTTTCACTGAGAGTCAGGCTTGTCTCTCAATCCCTCCTCCCTTGGCATCAGGGCCACCTTGGCAAATCCTCATCACCTGTGTTCTGTCAGTTGAGTATCTCTTGCAGGAAACTATCCTCAGAGACAGATCAACCACCAACATCAGACCTCCTCTGCCAATTCCAAGAGAATGTGCCCGGAGTGCTGGCCGAGACAAATTCCCCAGTCTTGGCAAGTCACCGTGCCCCAGTCATGGTCCAGGTATTGGCAATGGCAACTCCAGTCCAGGTAAAACAATATCCCATGAGCCAGGAAGTCAGACAGGGAATTGCTCCATATATAACCAGACTCCTAAAAGGAGAGGTCTTTAGTACCTGTAAGTCCCCCTGAAATACCCCCTTACTCCCCATTTTAAAACCAGGCACAAAGGACTATTGGCCTGTACAGGACTTAACGAGGTAAACGAATGAGTCAAAACTGTCCACCCTATGGTTCCAAATATGTACACCCTCCTAAGTCTCTTGGGCACAGAACACCACCATTACACTGTCTTGAATCTCAAGGATGCATTATTTTGCATCCCACTGGCCCCTGTCAGCCAGCTCATATTTGCTTTTGAATGGACTGACCATGATACTGGGTTCTCGGGGCAACTCACCTGAGAAAAGACTGCCTCAGGCATTGAAGAACTCCTCCACTCTGTCTGATGAGACACTTAGCCAAGATCTTGCCGCCTTCCGAGCTGAGTTTCCTGAGTGCACCCTACTCCAATACGTGGATGACTTACTCTTGGCTACAAAAACCCAGGAGGCCTGTAAAGAGACCACCAAGTCATTACTAAAGACCCTACAGACTTTGGATTACTGGGTCTCAGCTAAAATGGCTGAACTCTGCCAACCAAAAGTTACTTATCTGGACTATATCATAGAGAAGGGCAACCGGGCACTGGCACCAGCCGAGTCCAAGCGGTGCTACAAATACCCACCAAATGCTATGGATTTTGGGATTCATCAAGATAGCCAAGCCCCTGTATGCCTGCACTGGAGAAAATCAGCCCTTGACATGGACAGAGATAGAGCAACTGGCTTTTAACAAGCTCAAGACTGCCCTGCTTACAGCTCCAGCCTTGGCCTTGCCAGACATCTCTAAACCCTTCTGGTTGTTTGTGCATGAAAAACAGGGAGTCGCTAAGGGGGTGCTCACCCAGTCATTGGGACCATGGGCTCCAACCAGTTGCCTTCCTTTCAAAAAGACTTGATCCCGTAGCCTCTGGGTGGCCAGCTTGTCTGAGGTCGGTGGCAGCTACAGCCCTGTTAGTCAAGGAAGCAGACAAACTAATCTTGGGGCAGGAGCAAAGTTTAGTAACACCCCAAGTGGTGGAGTCACTACTCCGTGGAGCTCCAGGAAAATGGTTGTCAAAGGCTCGCATAGTTCAATATCAGGCTTTACTTTTGGACCAGCCCTGCATAAAGTTTTTAAAGGCTACAGTTTTAAACCCCGCCACACTGCTACCAGACAGCGAGCCGGAGGAGCCCATACACTACTGCCAACAGACGATGGATGTCCTCCACACTGCTTGACTGGACCTCACCGACGTCCCCCTGCAGAACCCAGAGGAGGTACTGTATAGGGATGGCAGCAGTTTCATGGTCGATGGAGTCAGGTATGCCAGGGCAGCTGTAGTCACCCTAGAGCGGGTTGTCTGGGCCCAGTTCTTCCACATGGAACCTCGGCCCAAAAGGCAGAACTCATAGCTCTGACAAAGGCCTTCAACTGGGCAGAGGGAAAAACCATTAACATCTACATGGATAGCTGGTATGCCTTTGCTACGGCTCATGTACATGGAGCCATTTGTAAAGAAAGAGGACTACTTACTTCATAGGGGAAAAAAAAAATCAAAAATAAAGAAGAAATCCTAGCCCTACTAGAAGCTATATAGAAGCCCAAGCTGGTGGCATTAGTACACTGCAAAAAACACCAGAAGGGAAAGTCACCAGAGGTGAGGGGAAATAGGGCGGCTGACCTGCAAGCCAGACAGGCAGCCTAGGGACAAGTAAAATTTCTGACTCTTCTTGTAACTCTGCCGGCCCCAACCCTGCCCCCTACCCCAACATACTCACCTGATGAAGAAAACTTTGCTAAAGAACAAGGGGGCACAAGATTCCACAGGATGGTGGATTCTATCAGACGCAAGGATTGTGGTCCCCAAGTCTCTAGGAGGGGCCCTAGTTAAGGACACACACCAGCCCACTCACTTAGGACAGACCAAACTAACTGAACTGCTAAAAGCCAAGTACTACATTCCCCACTTACATGAACTTATCGAGAAAATTACTACTCGGTGTGATGTATGTGCCCGAGTAAATCCGGGAGGGAACAGATCTAGCCAGGTAGGAGTGAGACTCAGAGAGGCTCGCCCTGGAGAGCACCGGGAAGTAGATTTCACTGAAACAAAACCCCCAGCAAATGGCTATATATACCTTCTGCTGTTTATTGATATCTTCTCTGGATAGGTCGAAACCTTCCCCACTAGGTCTGAGACTGCTTTGATGGTCACAATAAAACTATTAGAGGACCTTGTTCCTTGGTTCAGCCTCCCTCTAACACTGGGGTCGGACAATGGGCCTGCCTTTACTGCACAAATTTCTCAGGGCCTAGCCAAGGCCCTGGGTGTATCCTGGAAATTGCACTGTGCCTATTGTCCCCAGAGTCAGGGCAAGTCTAACAAATGAGCCGGACATTAAAAGAAACCCTGACAAAGTTTATCCTAAAGACCAGTGAAAACTGGGTCAACCTTCTTCCTTTTGTTCTCCTCTGCATCCGATGCACACCCTATCAAAAAGGTATCTCCCCTTTTCGAATCATTTTCCGTAGGCCCCCTCACCCCTGTGGATGCTGTGCATGCTGAAGTCCATAACTATACACTCCTTAAGTCCTTACAGGTGCTCCAGTCTGTTCAATCCCAGATACATCAGCTCATTAAGGACACCCGTCCCACTCCGTTGGACCTCGAAGAGCAGCCAACAGACCCCTTCCAGCCAGGAGATTCTGTCCTTGTTAAAAAATTCACCACTTCCGGCCTCGCTCCCCGTTGGAAGGAACCCTACACGGTTATCCTGACCACACTCACCACACTCAAGGTGGATGGACTAACGCCTGGATTCATCACACCCACGTCAAGACTGCCCCACCAGAAGAACAATGGAGCATCAAACACTCACCCCCCTATTCACTAAAGCTAAGACTTGTGCTATCTTCGTAGTCACCACTCTCATTACCCTAATTCATGCTGTAAATTCCTATAGCAAACCCCCCCTCTAGAACCCACCTACTATCAATGGGTCCTCACCGAGGGCTCCACTGGAGGATATGTTAGTTCCTTAACGGGGAAGGGTTCCACCCTAGTCAACTTAACCCTGGAGTACATTCCAAAGAACCTCATTCCTTCTCCCTTCTCCTTTGTGCCCTCCTGGGCCCCAACCTGAATTTCAGAACAAGTGGAAGTGTAGCCAGGTGCAGCAGTTCAGGGGCAGAGCAACAACTATCTGTGCCCAGGATCCACCCCACAAAAAGAAAGATGGAACTGTGGAGATTTAAATGAATTCTTTTGCCCCCACTGGGGTTGTGAAACTATCTCTACAATATCAGGGTACACCAAAAACAGACTCCTTCATCTCTTATAACCGAGACTCTCTCCCATCCCCATGCTACACTGGGTCTTGTAATCCCCTCAAGATAACTGTGACTATCCCAGATGGTAGATGGGCAATGGGGTGAACATGGGGTCTCAGAGTATATATGTATGGATAGGACATGGGAAACATCTTTCCCACTTTTACTGGGACTCATGTTTGGCCCCTGCCTTCTAAACCAACTGCTCATGTTTATAAAATCTAGGGTAGACGCCATAAAATTAATGATGCTAAGGTCTCAATATGGGCCCTTAGAACAAACAAACAATACTAACATGTTGGAGGAATCAATGATTTAATTCCTATAAATAAAACAAGGGGGTAAGGTGACATGGTAAAAGCCCCATAAAACTGTATACCTCAACCATACCTCGCCTTTCTGTTGAAACTGCTCTCTGTGACCCTAATGTGGCAGGCAAGCAGTCCAAACCCATGCCATATTGGTCCCTGCAACTTGTAATAAGTAATTAAGGACTGTAATTTCCACCCTACCCAGACAATGTGTAAACAAATGCTAATCTTGACTTTTGTGAACCACTTAAGTAACAATCAGAATGTTAAAAGTTCCCTGGCCCTGGGAGTGTCCGGAGCCCCTTGCCCCAACTTTGCCCAGGAATCCACTGGATTGTCCAGAGACCCTCATGCTCATCTCCACCCAGGAGGTGATTTACAGAATCCACTAGCCCTCACAATGTCTGAAGTCCCTCACCCCCACCCCTGCCCCGCACCCTCACTCCCGAGGTGGTTTTATGGGTATGAAAGGTCTTGACATCCTCTTTTTGGGGCCACAGATTGAAGAGACATGAGTTCTTCGTGGCAGCCGGCAATAAAGATCCTGCAATTTGGCATACTCTTGTCCTGGTGTTGACTTTCTATGCTCCAGCCAGTACAACACCAATACACCAATATTCCCATTTCTGAGATATGTAGATCCTATATCTTCATTCAACAGAAAATGAACCTAAAATATTAAAACTCTCATAACACCTCAAGGTAAAAAAGCAAATGTCTTAAGGCTTAAGGCAGGAAGACAAACCATTAATAACAGTAAAAAAATTGGGAAACGAAAATTGAAAGATTGGAGAACTGTAGAGCCAATAATGTTAACAAAGTGTCACGTAAATAGAATAAAGATTAAATGACTTTTTGATTAATAGTTACTCTGGAACTGGTTAACTGCACTATGTGGACAAGTTAGAAAGAACTGAAAGTTTAAATTATTAGAGCAATGAAAAAAGTTACTCCAGTATTCATTATTCAAATAAAAAGAGAACACTGTTAATGGTAATTGAAATATTATAGCACAGGATTTCAACATAGTAATTGAATATGGTAGTCGATTTATGAAAAAAAAAATCCATATAAGAAAATTTGACAGCTTCTACAACAATCCTTCTCTGTTTTCCTTTTCTTTTTCTCACATTCCATGTTTTCCTCTTTAAATCCATTATTTCAGGAAGATGGTATTTATATAAAGTTTTATGATTTGTCAACAGTTTTTTTTTTTTTTTTTAAACAATTGTCTTGTTAGTCTTTGGAAAAATGCTCTAATTTGGTAAATTGTTTGTATGAAACGGAACAGGACTTGCTTACAGTCTAATTTAAGCAAAAACTATGAAAAAAATCTGTGAAAGAGGGATAACAGTTTTTTAAGCATAAAAAAAAAAAAACAGACTTGATTTGTAATACTCGGTAGCTCTGTCTCATCTAACTCTATAGGCCTAGACTCAAAAACTGACTAGACGTTTACTCATTTCTATCCAGATATGCTTTGCAGCTTTGGGATCAATTTTTCATAGTCTAGAACTGAACATAAAATGATTCCCAGGTTATAAGATAAAACAAAGGTGGTCAATTAAGCTTTATAAAATGATATCTTTAGAAAATCACTAACTGTTCTTACATAAAAGGATGATTTTTGCTAATTTTTTACTATAAAAATGTATAAACATAAATGAAATGTATATAAATCAAATGAAAATTAAAGATAAATATATCAGAATGTTTTGATTTATGAGCTGGTGACTGCTGTTGATAATTTATATATGGATAATGAAAAATGGACTATTTGGCAAAACATTTATGAACTAGTGGAATATTACAAGTTCTTGAGTTGAATAAAACCAGAACTCTAAATTCAGGATTATTGCTTTCTACCAGTATAGCTTCAAACTCTTTGCATAGTTAACCATCTTATCTATCAAAATCACCACTAAAGTACTTGGCTTGTGGAATGGTTGAATGGGTTAATTAATCTACAATGTATAAAAGTACATTTTATTTTTCATACCATAAGATAGTAACATGTATGTCTATAGAGCAATATTTGTGCTTCCAAAGCTGTAATGCAGATAGTGCAGATACATACAGCTTAGTTAGCAACATCCAAGTCCTTTTGAATATATGCATACCTCTTCAGTGTTCAAACACAGAGGAACATCCATAATTATCAAAACCATTCAGGAAAATATGACCTCTGCAAATGAACTACATTACTAGGGACCATTCCTGGAGAAATAGAGATATGTGATCTTTTGGTCACAGAATTCAATATATCATTTTGAGGAAAGTCAAAGAAATTCAGCTTAACATGGAGACGGTATTCTGTATTCTACCAGACTACTTTAACAAATAGATTGAAATAGTTACAAGAATCAAGCAAACTACAGTAGCTCAACATTGCAATGGATACGCTAAAGAATGCATTAGAATCCTTTAATAGCAGAATGGATCAAGCAGAAAAAAGAATAAGTGAGCTTCTACTTGAAAATACAGAGAAGACAAAAGAGAGAAAAAGAATAAAAAACAATAAACCATGCATACAAGATTTAGAATATAATCTCAAGAGGAAAAGTTTAAGAGTTATGGCCTTAAAGAGGAGGTAGAGAAAGATACTATGTAGAAAGTTTATTCAAAAGGATAGTAAGAAAGAAAGTCCCAAACCTGAAGAAAGATATCCATATCCAAGTACAGGAAGGTTATGAAACATCAAGTAGATTTAACACAAAGAATACTACCTCAAGGCATTTATTAAGCAAACTCCCAAAGGTCAAGAAGAATAAAGAAAGACTCCTAAAACAGCAAAATTAAAAAAGAAAAAAAAAAAAAAAGAAAAAAAAGAAATACAATGGAGTTCCAGTGTATACGGCAGCTAACTTTTCACTGGAAATCTTACAGACAAGACAGGAGGACGTGGCATGATACATTTATGTTGCTGAAGAAAAAAATACTTTTACCCAAGAATAGTATATCCAGGAAAAAGTTCCTTTTCCAAAAAGTTCAAACATAAAAGAGAAATACAGATTATCAGACCAGAAAGAAAAGAAGCTGAGCAATTTCATTAACACCAGATCTATCCCACAAGAAATGGTAGAGAATAATTCAATAAGAAAATAAAGGATATTAATTCGCAATCAGAAATTATTGAAAAGTGAAAACTCACCTGTAATAATAAATACAAAGAAAAACAAGACTATTATAACACTGTAATTGTGATACATAAACTACCTTAAGTAGAAAGACTAAATAATGAAAAAATCAAAACTAACAACTAGAACAACATTTCAAGGCATAGAAAGTACAGTAAGATATACATAGTAAAAAGAAAAAGATAGAAAACAAAAGATATTGTTAACATGTAGAGTTTTTATTAGTTTACTTTACACTTCTCTATGAAAATGTTTTAAAGTTGTTATCAGATTAAAATGACGGGTTGTAAGACAGTATTTAAAAGCCTATGGTAACTTCAAATCAAAACATATACCATGTTTTTACAAAAAATGAAAAACAAGAAATTTAATCATATTACAAGAAAAATATCACCTTTACTAAATGGAAGACAGGAAGAAGAAGAAAAAAAAAAATGAAGAGAATGCCACAATATGACCAGAAAAACAAATAACAAATGAAAGGAATAACTCCTTACCAATAATAACACTGATTGTAAATGAACTAAATTTTCCAATTAAAAGTTGTAGAGTGGTTGAATGGATTAAAAAAACCATAAAAACCCAATGATCTGATATCAACAAGAAATGCACTTCATTCACAATGACCTTCATAGGATAAAAATAGAGGAATGTAACATATTCCATGCCAGTAAACACAGAAAAAGGGCAGAAGTAGGTATACCTATATGAGACAAAATGAGTTTCAAGAAGAATCTGTAAAATTAGACAAATAAGTTTTCTACATAACAATAAAGGGGTCAATTTAGAAAGATGATATAATAATGTTAAATATATATGTTCCCAACACTAGATCACCCAGATATATACATAAAATATCATTAGGACTAAAGAGACAGGCAGACCCCAAGACAATAATAGCTGGACACTACACTTTCAGCGTTGGACAGATCATCTAAACAGAAAATTAGCAACCACAAAAATCAGACTTAATGTGCACTATGAAACAAACATGCCTAAGAAATATTTAAAGATTTCATCCAACAACTACAGAACACACATTCCTGTTCTCAGCACGTGGCTCATTCTGAAAGACAGAACATATGGTAGGTCACAAAACAAGCTATAAAACATTCAGAAACTTTGAAACACTGTCAATCAAGCATCTTCTCTGACTACAACGAATAAAACTAGCAACCAATAATGAGAAACTTTGATAAGATTACAAACACATAGAACTTGAACAGTGTGATTCTAAAGGACCAGTGGGTCAATGAAGAAATAAAGAAGGAAATTTAAAATATCTAATGAAACGTATCATAATGGAAACATCACATACCAAAACTTATGGTCTACAAAGAGGCACTACTAAGAGGAAATATTATAGTCATAAATATCTACATAAAAAGAAGAAAGACTTCAAAAACAACTTAATGATGCACCTTAAAGAAGTGAAAAAGTAATAACAAACAAATCCTCAAATTAGTAAATGAAAAGAAATAATAAAAATCAAACAAAAATAAATGAAATTGAAATAAAGAAAAAAAAACTTTCTACAAAAAGTTCTACATTTTTCTACAAAAAGTTCTACAAAACAAGAAAGTTTTTTCTTAAAACAAGTAAACAAAATTGAAAAACTGGTAGCCAGATTAACTGAAAAGAGAAAGAGAGAGAAAGACCCAAATAAATGAAATTAGATATGAAAAAGGAAACATTACAACTGAAACTGCAGAAATTCATTAGTGGATAATTAAGGGGTACTATGAACAACTATATGCAAATAAATTGTAAAATCTTGAAGAAATGGGAACATATAACCTACTAAGATTGAACAATGAAGAAATCCAGAACCCAAACAAACTAATAACAGGTAACAAGATTGAAGCTACAGTAAAGTCTTTCTTTTTACGGTAAAGAAAAAACTAGAACCAGACAACTTCATTGCTGAATTCTACCAAACAGTTTAAGAAAGACTAATGTCAACCCTACCCAAACTATTCCAAACAGTAAAGGAGAAGGGAATAATTTCAAATTCATTCTATGAGGTCAGTATTACTCTGACACCAAAACCAGACAAAGATGCATCAAACAAAAGAAAACTACAAGCCAATAGCTCTGATGAATATTGATGCAAAAATTATAAAATAAAAAAACCTACCAAACCAAATTCAACAATACATCTAAAAGATCGTTTATAATGACCAAATGGGATTTATGCCTGAGATGCAAGGATGTTTCCATATATGCAAATCAGATTTCAACAAATTGAAAACCGTATGATAATTTCAATTGATACTGAAAAGCATTTGATAAAGTACAACATTCTTTCATTATTTAAAAAAAATGCACAAAAGCTAGGTATACAAGAAATATACCTCAACATAATAAAATCTATATAAAACAGACCCACAGCTATTATACTGAATGGGAAAAAACTGAAAGGCTTTCCTCTAATATTAGAAATACAACAAAGATGTCTCTTCTCACCACCATTATACAAATAGGAGTTAAAGTCCCAGATAGAACATTCATATAAGAGAGAGAAATAAAGGGCATCCAAATTGGAAATGAAAAAGTCAAATTAGCTCTGTTTGCAGTTGATATTATCTTACAGTTGGAGAAACCAAAAGATTTCAAAGAAACTATTAGAACTAATAAACATATTCAGTGAAGTTGTAGGATACAAACTCAATATACAAGAATCAGTAGTACTTGTGCATGCCAACAGTGAACAATCTAAAAAAATAATAAACTCATTTATAATAGCTACAAATAAAATATCAGAAAACTAGGAATTAACAAACTAAGTGAAAGATCTCTACAATGTAAACTGTAAAACATTGATGCAAGATATTGAAGAAGACACCAATAAATGGAAAGAGATTCCATATTCAAGTTTTAGAAGAATCAATATTATTAAAATATCGATACTACATAAAGCACTCTAAAGATTCAGTGCAATCTTTATTAAAATACCAGTGACATTCTTCACCGAAATAGAAGAAACATTTGTAGAATTTATGCAGAACCATAAAAGACCCAGAATGGCCAAAGCTATACTAAGCAAAAAGAACAAAACTAGAGGAATCATGTTACCTGACTTCGGATTATCCTATATTGCTTTAGTTATAAAAATAAATAAAAATAGTATAGTATAGTATGGTACTGCCATAAAAACAGAAGCATAGGCCAGTGTAACAGAATAAATAACCTGGAAATAAATTCATACATCTACAGTAAACTCATTTTTGACAAAGTTTCCAAGAATATACATTGGGGAAAGGGTAGTCTCTTCAATAAATGGTGCTAGGACAATTGAATGTTCATATGCAAAGAATGAAACTAGACTCCATCTCTTGCCATGTATAAAAATAAACTCAAAATGGATTAAATACTTAAATTTAAGACCTGAAACTACTAAGAGAAGACATTGGGGAAGCTCTCTAGGGCACTGGACTGGACAAAACTTCTTTAACAATACCCCACAGGCACAGGTAACCAAAGCAAAAATGGTCAAATGGGATTATATCAAGTTTAAAACCTTTTCTGTACAGCAATGACAATAATTGACAAAGTGAAGACACAACCCACAGAATGAGAGAAAATCTTGGCAAATTACTCAAATGACAAGAGATTAATAAATAGAATATACAAGGGTCTCAAACAACTCCAAGGGAAAAAAATTAATAATCCAATTATAAATGGGCAAGGCAAGGGGTGGTGACTCACACCTGTAATCCTAGTACTTTGGGAGGCCAAGGTAGGTGGATCACCTGAGGTCAGGAGTTCAAGGCCAGCATGGCCAACATGGTAAGACCTTGTCTCCACTAAAAATACAGAAATTAGCCATGTGTGGTGGTGTACACCTGTAACCTCACCTACTAGGGTGGCTGAGGCAGGAGAGTCACTTGAACCCAGGAGGCAGAGGTTGCAGTGAGCTGAGATTGTGCCGTTGCACTATAGACTGGGTGACAGAGTCAAAGTTCCTCTCAAAAAAAAAAAAAAAAAAAAAAATGATTGGCATAGACATTTCTCAGAAGAAGCCATACTTTTGAGAAATGAGAAAGGGAAACAGGTAAATGAGAAGGTGCCCAATATCATTGGTCTTCAGACAAACTCAAATCAAAACCACAAAGAGATACCATTTCTCTCCAGTTAAAATGACTTTTATCCAAAAGACAGGTAATAAAAAAATGCTGGCAAGGATATGGAGTAAAGGGACCACTCATACTGTGTTAGTGGGAATATAAATTAGTAGAATCACTATGGGTTAATAGTTTGGAGATTCCTCAAAAATTGGAAACTACAGCCACAATAAGATCCAGCAATCCCACTACAAGGTATATCCCCAAAGAAATAAAATCTCTATATCAAAGAGGTGTCTGCACTCCCATATTTATTGCAGCATTATTCACAAGAGCCAAGTTTTAAAAGCAGCTTATGTATTGATCAATAGATGAAGGGATAAATAAAATGTGATACTAAATGATAGAGTAGTCTTCAGCCACAAGAAGAATGAGATCCCCTCATTTGCAACAACATGAATAAAATTGATGGTCATTAATTTAAGTGAAATAAGCCAGGCACAGAAAGAAAAACTTGGTATGTTCACACTTATTTTTGGGAGCTAAAAATTAAAATAATTGAACTCATGGAGATAGGTAGTAGGAGGATGGTTACCAGAGGCTGGGAAGGGTAGTTGATGGTGGGAAAAAGAAGGGAATGCGGGATAATAAGACATACTATTTGAAAGCACAACAGGGTTAGTAAAATTAACTGCATATGTTAAAATAACTTAAAGAATGTAACTAGATTGTTTGTATCTCAAAGAATAAAGGCTTGAGGGGATATATACTCCATTCTTCATGATGTGCTTGTTTCATTTTGAATGTCAGTAGCAAAATATCTTATGTACCCCATAAATATACACATTTACTATGTACTCACAAAAATAAAAAATAAATAAATAGAATAAACACTACCTAATATTTGCTAGCACAACAGGATAACTATACTTAAAAAAAATCAGTTACTGTTAATTTAAAAATGACAAACAGTATAATTTGTTGCTTAAAACACAAAAGATAAGTGTTTGAGGTGAAGGATACCCTATTTATCCTGATGTGATTATTATGCACTGCAGGCATGTACCAACAAATCTCATGTAACCCATAAATATATACACCTACTATGTACCCACAATAATAAAAAATACATTTAAAAAAACAGTAAAGGAGAAAACAATAGCATTAGAATGAAACTGTCATACATTTTAACTTCAAGATGTTGACTAACATTGAGTTATATAGACTAATATATTGAAGACATTTATCTTTCTTTAACAACACTATTTCTTATTTGTTTAAACATTAGATTTTATGTTTATGATTTTATTTAATGAGGGAATAACTTAGAATTAATTTTATTGCAAGTGGCTTTATGAATAATGTTTTAAATAATAGATAGTAATGTAGTTTCTATTAACCTGGGTTTATCTGAAAAACAGCATATATTTCATCCATGTTTTTATGATAAATAACAATAAAACAAACAATTCAGGAAATTAAATAAAAAAGAAAGAAAGAAATACTAACACAAGTCCTTCAGGTGGAAATGAAAAAGCTTTAGAAGGTACCTCAAGAACAAACCAAGAAATAAAGAATATTGGAAAATGTACCTACGCAAGTAAATACAAAAGACAGTATAAACTAAATATTTGCTCTATAATTCCTTTATAGATATATAATTTAAGAAACTAATGCATAAGTAATAATTATAAATGAGTATTCATAAGAACACAATCTATAAATATTCAGTGCAGGACTACAACAATATAAAGAGGGAGTGTCAGAGACATGTAAGGGCAGAGTTTTGTATACCATTGTAGCAAAAGTGGTAATGACATAAATTTTCATAAACTTATTTTGTAAATTCATGAATTTACAAATATATGAAATTTACAAATATATGAAAGTGAATCATCACATTCTTAACCAGTGAGTTTTATTATTCATCCACATTTTTCCCGTCACCTATCACCAATTACCCTTCCCAGCCTCTGGTAACCATCCTTCCACTACCTATCTCCATTAGTTCAATTGTTTTAACTTTTAGCTCCCAAAGATAAGTAGGCACATATGAAGTTTGTCTTTCTGTGCCTGACTTATTTCACTTAAAATAATAACCACCAGTTTCATTCGTGTTGTTGCACATGGCAGGATCTCATTCTTCTTATTGCTGAGTGATAATCCATCATATATATGTACCATATTTTATTTATCCCTTCATCTGTTGAGGGATACATAGGCTGCTTCCAAAACTTGGCTCTTGTGAATAGTGCTGCAATAAACATGGGAGTGCAGACACCTCTTTGAGATACCCATTTTCTTTCTTTGGGGTGTATAATTTGGAGTGGGTTTACTGGATCATATGGTGACTTCATTTTTCATTTTTTGAGGAATTTCCATTAATTAAAAAGTTTTATTGTAATTCTTAATGAAATCGCTAAAAAAAAGTCTAAAGCATAAATGTAAAATAAAATGAGAAAGGAATAAAAATGGTATACTGTAAAAATTAAATACCAAAGAAAGCGGCAATGAGGCAATTGAGGAACAAAACACGTATAATATATAAAAAACAAACAGAAAAAAATAGCTGAAGTGCTTCCTGATGTATAAGTTAAAATGCAAATAACTTAAACTGATAAAATAACAGTGAATATATATATATATATATATATATATATATATATATTTACATCTGCTGTCTACAAAAGACTCACTTTAGATCCAAAGACACATTGTTGACAATAAAATAATTAATATGTATATCATGCAAACTGTAACAGAAAGAGAGCAGAAGTGGCTATCCTCATACCAGAAAAAATGGACTTTAAGTCAAAAATTGCCACAAGGTAGAAATGACATACACAGAGAAAAGCCAAATTCATCGAGAAGATATAACAATTATAAGCATACACACCTAACAAAGGAGCCCCAAAATATATGAAGCAAAAAGTTAACAAAACTAAAAAGTGAATTAGACACTTCTACAATAATCACTGGAGATTTCTATACCCTATTTTAAGTAATAAATAGAACAAGATAGAAGATAAATAAGAAAATAAAACACTTGCATAACATTGTAAAACAAGAAGACCTAGCAGACACTTCAGCCAAAGTCACCAAAGTAAGCATATTCTCAAATGCACATGGAAAATTTTCCAGCTTAGGCCACAGAGAAAGTGTCAATAAATGTAAAAGTATTTGAATTATACAAATTATTTTATCTGACTATAATAGAATAAAATTATAATAAAGAACAGAAAAAAATGGAAAATTCACAAATATAAGGAAAGTAAAACAATACATTCCTAAACAACCAGTGGGTCAAAGAATAAATCACAAGCAAAATTAGAAAGTACTTTGAGACAAATGCAAATGAAGATACAATTTGAAAAAACATATGGGATGCAATAAAAGCTGTGCTTAGAGACAAATTTATGGCTCTAAAATCATACATTAAAGAGTGGAGTAACAAATAACCAAACCTTATGTTTTATTAAGCAATTAGAAAAGAAAGAGCAAACTAAGCTCAAGGTGAAATGAAGAAAGAAAATAATAAAGGTTAAAGATAAATGTAATAGAGAATAGTGAAGAATAGAGATTGAAAGAAACAGATATTTGGTCTTTTGAAAAGAATTTTGTAAAATTATAAAATCATAGGTAGATTAAGAAAAAAGAGAGAATACTCAAATTATTAAAATCAGGGATATTATTACAGGGTAAATATAATTATGAAAAAAACTATAAAAAATTAGACAACAAATTAAATAACCTAGATGAAATGGACAAATTTCTAGACAAATACATATAACAAAACTGATTCAAGAAAAATAGATTATATTAACAGGTTTATAAAAGTAAGAAATTTGAATCTGCACTGAAAAACCTCACAATGAAGAAAAGTACAGCTCCACATGGGTTCATTGGTGAATTATAAACAATATTGCAAAAAGAATTAATAATCTTCAAAATCTTTCAGAACATACAAGAGAAAGCACTTCAAACTCATTCTATAAGGAAAGCATTGCCCTAATAACAAAGCCAGACAAAATTTGAAGAAACAAAAACTTATACTAAGAAACAAACCAAAACTTCTTATAAATATAAAAGTTAAAAACCTTAGCAAAATAATAGCAAACTTATTCAGCAGTATATTAAAAATCATTATAAACCATGACTGAATGGAATTTATCCCAGTAATGAAAGAATGATTCAATATACATAAATCAATCAATGAAATATACTAGTAGAATGAAAAAAAAACTAAAAACACCACCCATAGTCATAAGTAGTGCTTCAAATACATTTGATAGATAATCAATGCCCTTTCTTAATTAAAAAAAAAAAAAAGGAATAAACTAGAAACTGAAAGAACTTCCTCAATTTGATGAAAAAACATACAGCTTGTATCTTACTCCATTGTGCAAGAATGAAAGCCTCCCTCTAACATAAGAAATAAGGCAAAAATGATCACTGGGCCAAATCTATTCAGCATTGTAGTGGAAGTTCTAGAAGGAATAATTAGGCATTACAAAGTAATAAAACTTATCCAAAGTGGAAAAAATGGACCTGGCATGTTGCATCACACCTGTAATCCCAGCACTTTGGAAGGATGAGGCAAGAGGATCACTTGAGGTCAGGAGTTTGAAACCAGCCTGGTCAACATGGTGAAACCCCATCTCTACTAAAAATACAAAATTTAGCCAGATGTGGTGGTGCATGCCTGTAATCTCAGCTACTGGGGGGCGGGGCCTGAAGCAAGAGAATTGCTATAACCCAGGAGATGGAGGCTGCAGTGAACTGAGATTACACCACTGAACTCCAGCCTGGGAAACAGAGTGAGACACAGTCTCAAAAAAAGAAAAAACAAAACAAAACAAAATAAAACTACCAAAAAAATAAACACACACACACAAAGTGGAAGAGATGAAATTATTATTAAAATTTATCTTTATTTCAGATGATGTATCTTATATATAGAAAATATATAAAGAATACTATGACTGGGCATGGTGGCTTATACCTGTAAACCCAGCACTTTGGGAGGCCAAGACAGGTGGATTACATGAGGTAGTCATTCCAGACCAGCCTGGCTAAAATGATGAAATCCCATCTCTACTAAAACTGCAAAAATTAGTCGGGCATAGTGGTTGGTGCCTGTAATCCCAGCTACTTGGGAGGTTGAGGCAGGAGAATCAGTTGACCTATGAGGTGGAGGTTGCAGTGAGCTGAGACTGAGCCATTACACTCCAGCCTGAGTGACAAGAAAGAGACTTGTCTAAAAAAAAAAAATTCAAATACTCAATAAAGATATGAAAAGATAATTAACTTAATTAATCATCAGGGACATGCAAACTAAACCCAAGATGAGATTCTACTTTATACCCATACCCAGTGTAGTCATCCAATAGAATGACTATAATAAAAAAAAGTCAGACTATAAATATTGGTGAGGATAAATATGTGTAGTAATTAGAATACTTACAGCTTGTTAGTGGAAAGGTAAAATGATTCACCCACTTTGGAAAGTAATCTGAAATTCAATTAAAATGTAAACATAGTATTACCACTTGATCCAGTATTTCCCTTTTTGGCATATACCCAAGAGAAGTGGAAATATAGATAGATACAAGCAAAAACTTGTACATGAATATTTATGGCAGCAAAGGTCAATAACAGTCAAAAGATGTGAAAAACCCAAATTTCCACCAATGAATGAAATAGATTAACAAAATGTGTGATTTTCCTGCAGTGTAATATTATTTGACTGTAAAAATAATAATGAAGTACTGATACATACTATGGCATGAATGTACTTTGAAAACATTAGGTAAAAGAAGGTAATCATACAAGATTATGTATGATTTCACTTATAAAAATGGCAAGAATAGGAAAACATAAAGACAGAAAGTAGATTACTGTTGATGTATGGCTGGGAAGTTTGGGAAATTGGTATGTAATATCTAAAGAGTATTGGCTTTCTTTTTGAGGTAATGAAATATTTTAAATTTGATCATCATTATGGTTGTACAACTCTCTGAACATATTAAAAAATACGTACACTTCAAATCAGTAAATTGTTCCATCCTACAACCTCCTAAAATCTTACTACTTCTAGTAAAATTTAGAAAAATCCATTATATTTTCTACATAGATAATACTGCTGTCTGTAGATTAAAATAGTTTCTCCTTTTATTTTAACATGAATGTATTTTTAAATATCTTATTATACTTATTATAGCCACAAGCACAATATTGAATAGAAATAATGAAATATATGTGTCCTTTTCCTGATTTTAGGGGAAAACATTCAGTCATTTACAATTAATTATGATGTTAAATAAGGAGCTTATATAGATGTGTATATCAGACTGAGGAAGTTCTTTTTTTGCTAGTTTGTGGAATGTTTTTGTCAACATTGGATTTTGAATTTTAATTTTTTCTGCACTTATGAAGTAGGTTGATATTGGCTATCATGAATCAAAAGCATTTTTCTAGTTCTTTAGAGCTAGATATAGGATCATCTTCACTTCAATCACATATTATGTAATCAGATATCTGAACAAAATTAATGGAGGTAATGATATTGGATTTTGGGTTGGAACCAATAGCATTCATTCACCTAACTTTCATCTGAATCCTCTTCTACTTCCCCAAACTTATCTAGTCAAGATCTGTGTCCAGAATACATTATTTTAGGCCTCTCTTCCTTTGAATATTCTGTTAAATATAATCAACTTACACATTTTTAATGTCTCCATTTTCATAATATACTTGTAGGCGTGCTTCAAAACTCAAAAATAATTTAAATTTATTAGCATAATTTTTTATGAAGCGTTAACTAGTCCCCTTTTAAAGCTTCCATATAAAGACACAAACACAGTATTCTTTTTGATATAACCCATTGATACTACAATATGTATACTATTAGGGGAGTTGGGGACAAGACTTCACAACAGTAACCAGCAGCTATTTGATATTTTTCAGAATGTTCAAAATTTTTTTATGTCCTTCGGTCTATTATTATGCTAGGTCATTCAGAATCATGCTTTACAGAGTAACACATAAAATTCAAAAAGAAATGAAATTGGGAAACTTTTTAAGAGGAAACAAAAATAACTTTTTAGAGGCACTAGAATCTAACTAGAAAATCACTACATATATTTTATTCTTATTAGTTTTGATGGAAATATTAAATGATACTGTCTCATAACCTAATTTATGATAATATAAACATTTCTTTTTGGATTAAATATTAAACTAAATATCGTCAATGATAAGTGCCTACCGTGGAGAAAGTACCTATAATAATTAGTTTACCTTCAGCACTGAATTTTATTTTTCCTCTCTTTTACACCTTTACGAATTATCTAAATGAGGGAATTAGCAGCGAAGTAATATGATTCTTAAGTGACTTGAAGAACAAAGTTTCTAAGTAACAAAATCGCAGTCAAATATGAAATAAAATCATGGATTTTAGAGAATATCCTGGTGACTAATCTTTATGTATTAGAAATGATAATATATAAAAGATCTAAAGTAATGATAAACATTTCACAAAGAAAGGTGGCTAAACACTACCAACAAAAGAAACAAATACATGAATATAACAATAAATACAAAATGAAGAGAAGTCTTGTATTTAGAATGGAAATTGATATTGTTATTGATGATACCGCAGCTGCAATATTGTGTTGATTCTGGGGCACTTCAATATCAGGCATGTGTAGTAATGCTGGAAAGAGTCCAGGAAAAAATAAAAATAAAAGTGAATAATGAGAAGGGGAGTCTTATTTATGGGGGAAGATTAAAGCAGTGTAAAATTTATAGCTGGCTAAGGGAATATGAAAATGATCTGCAAATATTTGAAAGATGTAAATAACAAGCAGAAAAAGAATTCTGGAGGAGGAAAAAGAATTAGAGGCAATGCAATTTGAATGAAAAGTGGCAGGGTTATTTATGTCAAGTAAAGATTAAAACACACACATAACTTCCTGGCAGAATTACTAAACAGAAGCAGTCTTTCTCCTTAAGCATTAAATGCCCTTCTGCATAAAACAGCAAAATGTGTTATTTTATGGATTACCCATGTGTTGGCAGGCAGAGAGTGTAAATTATTTTATCAAAACCAGAATGAAAAGACACACGATATAGTTTCTGATTCACTGTTTGAATCTATTGAGTAAGACTCCATTTTTTTCTCTTGATTTGAGAATGTAAAGGCATATTTTCTGTTTTTAAATTTTTCACGTAAGAAGTGATTGAGACTGGCTCACCAGTAAAACCACAAGCAAGCAAAAAAGCTGTGCCAAGCAAAGCTGAAAATACAGAAAAGCTTTGCCAAGATGTTGCTCAGAGGAGAGGATGAATGATTGTCATTTAAGTAGAATCACAGATGGTAACTACTCCAATGTAGTATTTCAATATGTACATCTGTGGAGCTGGACTCTCAGTTCCTTGAATTCTTCTCAATTATGTTGTCTAACAAGACGAATTGACAATCCAGCCCTATGTATATTTTTTAGAATTCCTAATTACTATTTACACACCCTAAAAAATTGATTTGAAGTGTTTCATGCTTTTATTGTCTACTCCAGCATTTACAACCACTTCTTTAAAACTGCTTTTCTTACATTGTTTTTCAGTAAACCTCAGCAGCAGCCCCCTACATCTTTATTTCACTTTTCCCAAAGCTTGAATCTTTCAGTTTAATATCATAATCATTTGTTTGCATGCACCCTCAAATTCCTTAGACATCTTTCCCTTCTTTGTGTTTTCATGGAAAATGAAACTGTCATTTCCAGATTTTCACTTACTTCACACCTGAATGTGGATTGAGGAAATATTTTTAATGTTTGCAAGGCACTGAAAATTATTTATCTCCCTCTTCTACAATAGTTGGATGCCCAGGTAGGTAACTAACTATTGCATTATACTTTCAGCATCCTATTCCCCTATGGCAGCTGTGCTGATTTCACTGATTAAATGCCAGCAGAAGCGATGTTTTCATTCTTTGTTGTTTTACTTACAAAGGAATTTAAACAAGCAATCTTCTGTGATCATTTGTGTATGTGAGTCATATTCGAATGTGCAATTCAAGTCAGTACCTAAAGAAAAACAAAGATAAAATCTGCTAAGAAGGTGGGTCATTTAATAACCTTTTGTAGCAGGAGCATAGCTCTGAAACCTGGAGCTATCACCTTGCTTCTGTTATTTGAAAGAGAGCGAAACATAGCCTGATAAGTCACTTTGAGAATTTCTTAATTAAAATTGCTTACCTTTTAACTGAAATTATTCACATGGATTCCATCATATTCACTACCACTGTCCTCAGTATGCTTCTAGTGTTTCCAAGCTGTCTTTCCATATTTGACTAGTCTTTTCATGTTCTCACTCCTCTGAATAGTGATTTCAAACATTGTTTTCTCTGAGGCACATGCCAACTCTTTCCTCATTCTCTCTTCATTTTTTAACTGCTCTCGTTTCACTGAAAACATAAGAAAAAATAATTGGTCAAAGGAGAACTTCTCAAATTACACACCACCAAACATACCCATTTACACAGCTGGTATGCTTTTTGTGTATTGAATAACCATATGATCAATCCCTCGACTCAAAGCTATCACTCCAGTGATTTTTCACTTCTCTACTACATTATCAGTTTTTCTTCTATTTTTAAACCATGCCAAACAGCATTAAAATATGCAATTAGACATTCCATCAAAAATAGCAACAACAACAACTTTTTGATGTTTACTTTTCTCTCCACCAGCCACTCCATATTTCTCCTCTGTTCTTCAGAGATATTCCATTGCCTAAACCAATGCTAACAAGTGATCAATAGTCTCTTTAGGTATTGAATATTGTATATGTGGCAAATTCTTTATTTTAAGCAGGAAAAAATTAAAGAGTACAATGGATTTTTTTTTTTTTTTTTTTTTTTTTTTTTTTTTTTTTTTGAGACATGGTCTCGCTGTGCTGCCTAGGCTGAAGTGCCCTGGTGTGATCACAGCTTCTCCGAGGTGCGATCACAGCTCAGTCACGGCAGCCTCAACCTCCTTTAAGTGATGCTCCCACCTCAGCCTCCCAAGTGCCATGAAAAACATGCTTACTATTTCATAAGGCTATGTTACCAATTATACTACATTTCGTATACTTCGGTATAAAGTAAAGTAGGGCATCTTTGTAATCTCATTCAATCCCAGAAAGTATTCTATCCCACAGTCAGGTTACTAATTGGAAAGTAATACAACTTAGAGAATTGGAATAGACATATAGATACATGCATCCGAGAAGCTTGAATCATGAGACTACCCCAGAGTCTTTCTGGGCCTGCATAAATGAACTACTTCTCCTTGTTAGAGTCTAATGCTCTCCCAGTGCTGTAGACCACTCTCCGGCTTGCAAGATAATGCATGACTTCCATGGGATCAAGATCCCCTTGACTAGGGTCAACTACATTACTACCTGGCTAAAAAAGTGCTCGTCTTGTTATGATATAAAAGATAACATAAGCCAACAGAGCATCAGAATCCATCCATTGTGAAGTAATAATACCTCAGAAAGACTGTTTTTTTTTGTTTGTTTGTTTTTTGTTTGTTTGTTTGTTTGTTTGTTTGTTCGAGACAGATCTCACTCCGTTGCCAGACTAGAGTGCAGTGGCGCGGTCTCTGCTAACTGCAACCTCTGCCTCCCAGGTTCAAGCAATTCTCCTGCCTCAGCCTCCCGAGTAGCTGGAACTACAGTGTGCACCACCACGCCCAGCTAATTTTTATATTATTTTTTATAGAGACGGGGTTTCACCATGTTGGCCAGGATTGATTGGATCTCTTGATCCCGTGATCCGCTCGCCTCAGCCTCCCAAAGTGCTGAGATTACAGGCATGAGCCACCGCGCCCGGCCAAGAAAGACTGTTTTAACTTAAATCCTGAGTTTGATAGGTAAAACTAATTAGAACACACAGTTGAATAAAAACCACTGATCCCTGAATATATAATTTGAAAGAGACTATGTTTTATAGTTGTCACACTCTCAGGCTCTTACTTAATTCCTTGCCTGCGGGATAAAAGCCTTTCTAAGGCAGAAGACCAAACAGAAAACTATGAAACTGTGCACTTCCCTTTCAACTCTGACAAAGATTATAAATCAAAAACAATATGCCATCCTAAATAAATACCGAGGTTAATACCACCATAAAAAACTTAAAAGATACAGAGATGTTGAATCCCATCATATCTGCATTTAATTTACCTACCGGGTCCCCCAGATGGATCCTAATGAGAAATTGTGAACCATCATAAGTTTAATCATTTCTGGTATAGCTGATTTGCCAGAATGATACAATTATAGAAAACTTGATCCTGTTGATCTAGTCAATGCTCTTTTCTATATCCCTGTTAAAAAAGAAAGGAACAAGAAATAGTACGTATTTAAGTAGGGTGGAAAGTAGCATTCAAGATGAGTCAGTTGAATATATAAGAGGTAACTGAAAGTAAACAGCTGCTATAATATAGCCCCAAAAGACGTAACCCTAAAAAGCAAGAAGTGTACTTTGTGTGAAGTGGAAAGTGTCCTAGGCAGTAATTACATAAAGTAGTGAATTGGGAAATGACTTAGCTAGTGAGTGAGGGCCTTAAGGGATAAAAAGATTAGGCATAAAAGTATACAGAGTCCTAGGTGAGTAGGTACAGAATGAGTGAAGACATTTACATTATTTATTAACCTTCACGACACAGTATTGACCACAAAGCAGGATCCAAGCTCTTTCTTAGAGTAACTTAGAGTAGATAGAAATATTTGGTGAGTGATGTCAGCAAGTTTCTTATATGGAACATCCCAAGACTGGTACAATAGGCTGCTTAAAGAGTAGCCATAGTGGCAAGGAGGTAAACTTTTCTTTGGCTGAAAAGCAGTGATCCCACACATCAAGGCTCTTCAATGGTAAATATGTAACCAGTAAGCAACAAAGACTAACATTGAATCTGCCATATAGTACTGTCCGTTGAGAAGACCAATCAGTAATTTCATGGTGAGTCTATTGAATTGGAACTCTTTCATCCTGAAAGTTGGTAATAGCTCCTCTTGATTGGAATCCATACACATTTCAGTCATATATTATTCTTTTCCACAGGGCCTCAGCCAGCAACAATCTGAGGGCTAACAAAGTGTTTAATATACTGTCTTGTCATCACACATAATATTGCCCCAAACCAAAAGGCCGGATTTACAGCAAAGGAAGTATGGTTGTAAATACATGGCCACAGGATCCTGGAGTCCTTTTCATCATCTCTCACTGACCAACCAGAGCGCTCAGTCTTTCAGAGTGATCAATTAGCCTTTTGATAAGCCTTGAATGTGTATTTACTTCATCATTTTGAAGAAGACAAAATTTGAGCATGTGTCACCACTTACCTCCAAATCAATAGTTATTAGAGAACTTTTTATCCTCAAGTTGTAGAAGATATGAGTCTAAGAACTGACATTTGAAAGTGTAAGTGGCCCCAATTACCATCAATCCCAGTGCTTTAAATACCTTTAGCCTCTATTTCTCTAGTTGCCTTTTTTTTTTCTTTCGAAGAGGGCAAGCATCTTCCAGGGGCAATCATGTGAATATATTCCCTTTATCGTTTTAGCCACATGGGGCTACTTCTGCATAAAGCCAGAAGGAAGAAAAAGGGTCATTGCTATGGTTGATGGTAATTTATCCTTACTGTAGGAAGTAGAAGGGCTGCCATTTCAATGATGAGACAGAAGATTATGCTTGCCACTGAGATGATCCACTGATGTGTGTCTTGTTACTTCCATGTTCAATTGTCTTATAGAAAGAACAAATGCATCAGTCAAGGTCTAAGAAGTGCATGGTGCAACCTAGACCCCTTAGGGGATGATGGTACAGGTCTGCCTATCAAGTTAACCAATTTGGTGGCAGAAGTAGTAACCAAGGTTGAAAGTAATTTGAATGAGTAATAGAGAAGAAAGATAATGACTATCCATTATTTCCTCAGTACCAACTGCACTGTCATGGTCTGTAGTTTGTCCACTGACTTTCTTTTAAATTTCATTTCTTCAACCGGAAACTGTTTACTGCAAAAGAAGCTGCCTTACCCCAGGCTAAATTATTTTGTTAGGGGTAATCTGTGTCCAGTGATGGATGATGCCTGGTATATAAGCCAGAATCTTAATTTATAGCTTCTCTGAATAGTCATCCAGGCTTCAGAACTCTCTGTGAGACTGTCTAAAGCCTCTGCTGCAATTTTATCAAAATTTAGCTTTAGGTAGAATTTAAGAATTTTACTCCAGTTTCACCTTCCAAAATTACACTAGTATCTTAAATGCCTTGAATTCAGAAATGTAATATTACATATTAGTATAATACTTTTAAATGTGTCATTGAATATAAAGGGAAACACATTTAAGAAAATACAAGATGCTAAAAATAAAAGATAATATTTTCAGAAAATAAATACTTTGTTCAATCAGTTTTTCAGAATATGATTATTGGTTTATCTGCCAGTTGATTATAATTGCAGTTTAATATTTCAGTTACAAAAGTCATATTTTTTATTAGAAGGAAATTTTAGCTTGAGAATTAACCAAAATTCCTGAGTAGGAAAAAATTTTTAAATCTCCATCTTTTCACTGAATTAGGTTATAAACTTAGTGCTATAAGACTTACTTGCAAATAAATTATATCATAAAATATTCTCAAAAGCAAAGAGAATCAACATAATGAAGAATTTACATCAACTAATGGGCAAAACAGCCAGCTAACATCAAGTGGCAGTAATAAACTCACATATATTACTATTAATCCTAAATTTAAATCGACTAAATTCCCCAATCAAAAGACACAGCCAAAACCCATTGGTATGCTGCATCCAGACCCATCTCACATGCAAGGATACACAAAGACTCAAAACAAAGGGATGGAGAAAGATTTACCAACCAAATGGAGAGCAAAAATAAATAATAAATAAAAAGCAGGATTTGCAATTCTCGCCTCTGATAAAATAGATGTTAAAGCAACAAAGATCAAAAGAGGCAAAGAAGGTCATTACATAATGGTAAAAGGATCAATGCAACAAGAAGAGATGACGATCCTAAATATATACGCACCCAATACAGGAACACCCAGATACATAAGACATATAAAGAGATTTAGACTCCCACACAATAATTGTGGGAGACTTCAACATCAATATTAGATAGATCAACGAAACGGAAAATTAACAAGGATATTCAGGACTTAAACTCGGATACGGAACAAGTAACCTTAATAAACATTTATAGAACTCTCCACTTTAAATATACAAAATATACACTCTTATCAGTACCACATCACACCTACTCACAGGTTTAAATGAAATATTGGTTGGCTACTTATTTGTTATTTTCTTCCCTCATTTTTTCCTGTCTCCATTATTAAGCACAATTATTGGCATAAAAGAGGTTTTCAATACCCATTTTTTGACTGCATTCTAGCCAGGGCAATAAAGCAACACTCCCGTTCTCTCTCCCCCTTCCTCTTCCTCTTTTTTCCTCTCCTTCAATTTTTTTCTTTCTTTCTCTCTTTATTTATTTTCTTTCTTTTTCTTTTTCTCCAAAAAAAAAAAAAAAAAAAAAAAGCATTTACCACAATGACATAGGAGTATCTTATAGAAACCAGTGCAGGCACACCAACGACAAAAGTCATTCGAGAGCCAAGGCCATCCCTCCCTGTCTTTGTCTTGCTTGCTTTATTTATTTGCTTCTCTTTCTCTGTCTCCTTTTCACTCTCTTCCATTACATTGCCATTCAATTTGTTTTCAACCCATTCTTTCTACAAATGAGCTCTTCCTATTCTACTATCTACATCCCATTAACCAAGACGGCCCCTTCTGACCTCAATTCTAGAACAAAAAATAAATAAATAGATAAATAAAGATAAAATATTCTCTAGAAGCAAGCACCCAAGTATCTTATTTCTCTATGTATTCGCAGGACATTTTTAAAAACTGTCACCTGTAAAGTTCATTTGGAATTTAAATAATAGATATCTAGAGACAAAAGAGTTTGTGCATTTACTTCCATTACATATTATTTGCATTTAATGTCATATTCACTTATTATTCAAATATTATGCCTATCATGTTGTTACAACTTGTAATTTTCTATTTTGTCTTCATTTGGACAGTTAAATACAAATTTAGAGACTATTTTATATTATGCACACTGTATAGATGTATGTAAAATCTGAGATATAAGTATCAGATATTATAACCACATTGCCTTGAAGAAGATATTTTCAAAAATATCGATGTGTTCATTCTTGTGTTCAAAAAAGTATAAAGATGATATTAATGCACATTATATTTCTAATTATAGTATTTATTTGTCATATCTGTAGTAAAAAAATTGATTCTGTACATGAGCTCATTAGTTGTTACAAAGGAAAATTTATTTCTTAATAGAGGTTTTTTCTTTTCTTTTTAAAAGAATGCATACAGTGTTTTTATTTTACTACATGAAGAGAAGTCACCATTAAACTGGGATTATTAATAGGTTTCAAATGACATGAAATGTATATCTTGAGATAAATTTTATCAGAATAGGAAGAGATCAAAATTAAATGAAAACTGGCGATAAAGTCTTTATCAAAATAAGATTTTATTTTATACATGGTTGGATACAAGTCTGTACACCACTTTGACACACCAATCTCATATAACATATTGCTTATGTTATTGCATTATCAGAAGGAAAATGCATATGTGTAAGTAAAAATTATGCACCTATAAAGGAAATATTAAAATCTATCAATGACCGGTAATGTTGTAATTATATGTTTATTTCATAAATACTTATATACTGTGTACCAGGTACCAGGCATCAGAAATCAGTATACAAAAAGGCATTTAAAATCTGTTATGATATTAACACTAAATTGCAATGTATTATGTGCTTTTTGACCTATTTATTTTCAATCTAAGGCAGGGGTGAGCAAACTGTTTTGAGGGAGAAAGTCAAATAATAAATAGCTTAGGTTTTGGGAACCTTGTCTGGTTTGTCGTATATTCTTTGTTGCATTTTTTATATTTTCTCTACACTTTAAAAATGTGAAATATAATTTTAGCTCAAGTACCATACAGAAACAGGACACAAGCTATAGTGTGTCAACTCAATCTAAAAATGTAGTATCATTGTGCCTAATTCTTCTCATTATCTGAAGAATTTGGATGCCAGCTCAGTCTTTTCTACTTCAAGGGTGTTCATCATTTCTTTGTAATTTAAACAGTTCTTTGCATGACCCATTCAATATACTGGCTTTTACGTTGGACTGGATATAATTGACAATCAGCATTTATTTCCACCCTCTAGGTTTTTTTCCTGTGTTGCAGAGATAAGACATTGATTTCAGAGTCCCTTGATGTTACATTCTAAATAATAATAAAGTTTTGCAAATTCTATCATTTCGTAAAATTTGAAAGACAAGTAGTTAAGCAGAAGCCACACTGGATGTTTTCTCTTGGTGAACAAGATGACAGATTTATAATGTTCAGTCACTCACTTCATGAATATTGAAAGATGATTGCAGTGTTAAAAGCAGCTGGATTTAACTGTCCAGTATCTATCATCTTGTGCACATTATCGCAGCAATTTCCTGATCTTGGATTCTTGAATTTCAGGTTGAGTGTTCATATATTACCCCAGTAGTTCAAGCATTGATTTCTTAGTGTTCCACATACATAATTGGCAAAGATAATAACTCTATCAGGGATCTGTTCTTTTGTTTACTGGCAATCATTTAAGAAGCCTTAGCCCAGAGTCAACTCCCTTAGAACTTGTAATTAATTTTAAACATCTATTTTCTTATTTTAAATTACATTCTACTAAAATGCATAAAATAATTTCTGCCTTTTCTATATATCTTTAATGACAAGGTATTACATAATCGAAGTAGTTGTGGGCACACATAACGCTCAAAGATAAGAAACAGATTGATTTATGTGAAATTGTGGAGTTTGCAGGGACACTCATGATCCCCTGGAAATGGTACATCAGTAATTCATAACATGCAACAACAAAAATGTAAATTATTACTTGTGGTTACCTGTAATCAGATACTTATGTGATTACCATTATGTTGTAAATAAAGAATGCAAGGAACAAAGGGGTGGAGTAGTAATTTTTGTCTGAATTACAATATTTCAAGAAAGAGACAAGAGCAGAGGTTTAGTGCTTAATTCAATACATGATGAAGAGCTAGGGAGATTTTATGACGATCCTGAAATAATTTATTTTACATTAGCCACACAGATAACATAGCTTAAAGTCATATGCATATCTAATGCTTTAAGTCGCTAAAATAGAGAGCAGTTGAATTCACAGATTTTTCTAGGAGCCCTAAATTTAAAAATTGTGTATATATGAAAAAAAAAAAAAAATAGGTATCCAGATCACTGAAATGGTTGTATTTGGGTGGATTCAGTTGATGCTGAATACCCCAGATCATTCCAACATAAGCAGCCTTTTATCCACTCTTTAAGAAGTTTGCATCTACCTTGAGTAGAAACACTACACATTGCTTGAGGTGGTAACCTTTTTGTTTACTGCTGATTCCATTTCTTCTTCACATATAAGAAGAAATAGATAGACTATCCAAAAGAACAACAACAAATGCTCCACAAAATGAAACAAGGTTTTATTTATTAGGTTGAATCATATGAAATTAAAATTATTTGACTCTGTTGACATAAAAAAATTACAATTTGTGTGTCTTATTCTAAAAATCATTGTGTGTACTAATAACATATGTAGGAATGGCTAGTAGGTGAACCTAGAACAGATAGCATGAATTGTAAATTTAGTTTACCATAAATATTTTGATATATACACTACATTCTAAATTCAATGTGATTGCTTAAACAGCTCAGAGTGGTGTTAACTGCTTGCTTGGTTTACTGATTGAAAGCTCAATATAACAATGATCTACTCTAAAAACATTTGATGTCAAAGATACCTTGGCTTAATGTTGAGGAAGAAATATTAAAATATAGAAATATAAAATATTTTTGTGACCTAAGTTCACCCAACTTTCATCTTAGATAATCCTCAAGAGAATCCATTCACCAAGGTATTAGGATTAAACTCTGTATTAACTGTCCTTTGCAGGCTGGTGATGAGGGTAGAAGACACTGCCTTCTATAGCTGGGCATGGTGGTGCGTGTGTATAATCCCAGTTACTCAGGAGGCTGAGGCAGGAGAATTGCCTGAACCCAGGAGGCGGAGGTTGCAGTGAGCTGAGATTGCGTCATTGCACTCCAGCCTGGGTAACAAGAGCGAAACTCCATCTCAAAAAAAAAAAAAAAGAGTTCTCTGATTAAAAGGGGTAAATGTTTTGGTGGTGATAGAACCCAACTGGCATTATTTAGCCAGCAGAATAAGAATAGTTATTGTTGGAGAGGTAAAAGGAAGAAAACGTAGTTGGAGAGGTAAAAAGAAGAAAGATTTTCCCAAAAGAACGTTTGATTATTTTCCATGAATTTTAAGATATTTATGAAAGATAAAGATGAGCAATGCACAAAAGCTTTAAAATATCTATAAAACAATAGCAATAATAAATATAAATATGATAAAGGGAAACTTGAATAATTACTGTTATGATGATTCATGTGTCCTACCTAAACTATCTTGAATAATATCAGCAAAAGTTTTTAACAACTTATACCTTCTTGATGTCTGCAAAGCCATTGAGGGCCATATACTGGGGTGATCATTGGTTGAGGAAAAGTGACATTTTGGGAAATGACTGAATTCTGGTTCTGAGGTATTGCTTATGTTTTATAATGCAGGAAACCAAATGGTCCTTCAATCAGAATGGGCATCACCAAATTAAGAAAAGGAATGGAATTTGGACACAAATCTACCTTGCCATATGCTCCTGAAGTGGTTCTGTGAAAATTCATCCACTCTGAGTATTCTTAAAATTCTGGGATATTTGTCAGAAGAAAATATTTCTGACATTGAAATCTACTTAGTTTGTTCGTGTGGTCTGTGAAAAAAGCATATGAATCTTTAAATAATAACAACATACTATCATAAATATAATTTGGTGATAAAGGTAATATAAGCTGCTTTTCAGTTGCCTCATGTAATGGGGCAAATCAGCCTACATCCATGGTTCACAACCACAGAGCTGGCCAATAAGCAGAGAACAATAGTCAATATATGCTTCAACCTGTAAGAGGCAGGGACACAACCTCACTCTTCATCCTTAAATCCACTACAAATGTGTAATTCCCTGTTATAATTTAGTTCCATACTTTCTTATACTTGCATTTATGTTGATGCCATTCAGATTATGTAACCTGAGGAACAGTGAGTAACAAGTAATTGAGAAGACTCAGTAAGATTCATGCATGTTAAAAGATAAGAGTAAAGTATTAGGAAAATCGGAAGAACTATGTACATGCAGTTTTTGGAGTATCAGAAGTCTTGAGCATGACAGTATATTCTTCCTAAAATGAAAGTTTAAAAATAATAAAAAAAAATGTCTATCTGTCTATCTGAGCCCAATAGCCAGTGACCCCATTAAATTTTGGAGGATAAATATATCATCGCATGTGTATGGATCTAGCGCACAAGATTTCTAGTTTTTTGGGAAAATGTGTCAAAGGAAACTATTTATCCAGGCATTTCAGACCATGGTGCAACTAGCTCTGACCTTGAGTAAATACAATGTTGTTTGAAGTATCTGTGGCAGATCGGGTCGCCTTATGAAGACTGAAACGATTACTAACAGGAAAACTGTGTAACATCTTTCTAGAATTTTATAGCAAAAACTTTTTCCCTATTAAGAAATTTTATATTCTTATTTGGAGAAACAGGCGCTATACTGTTGTTGAGATAAACTGAACACTAGATCTTACAACATGAGAATCTATACAAAATGATCTCTCCATTATGATTTAAGGGTTCTCTGATATAGCAATCCATAAGCTGAGTACGTGCAGCAGTAGCCAACTCCACCGAAAGCACATACAAAGAAAGGCATGTGTTTTAATTCCTAAAAACAAAAGTAATGCACTTAAGCACATGATTCATTTATCTAATCCTCTTATATCAGTAGTACTTTCATGTTTTTCTGTACAAATATCCAGTTTCCTAAGAAAGGAAAAAGTCCTGGTTTATATAGTTTCAAGTGATATATTGGCACTAGTTAGAAGCAATAAGCTTCTTTTTTTAATTCCTTCTGGTGAGTAGAGTTTTCAGACCTTAAACGAAGGACCATAAACTTCAAAATAAAAAAAAAAAAGAAAAGAAAAGCTGGAAAATAAATGCCTTAAATAAAGATTTAACCTTGATTTCCATTAATATTTGTAGATGTATTATTATAATTATGATAGATTAATATTGTTTAGTTAATTTATGTAGTTTATGTATTAAGAGATAAATTAACCAGTCACATAAAAGGATAAACAAATAAAAATGAAAGAATCATTAATTCTGAATAAAATGTATAAGAAATGAAATATAGCTATATGTGAATGAGACAACTCACAATTATTTAGTGATGTTATCATCAATTTGACCCATAGATTCTCAATGCAGTGGACTACTTTATAGCATTTAACAAGTTTATTTTTTTAATAAAAATTAAAGGGTCCCAAAATCTAACTCTTTCTGAAACTAAGAATAAATCTAAATGCTATACCTTGCTTGATTTTAGGATTGTTTATAAAGCAAATGAAATAAACAGAACAACTAAATGAAGAAATAAAGAAGTTCAACATAATGGAGTGTGTTAAAAATTTTTCTTAGGAGAAAGGAAGACAAAATCAGTAAATTTGAGGTGACTCGAAATGTTTATGGGAAATGGAATTAAAAGATAAAATTTAAAAATATGAACTTTTTTTTTCAACGTGATCTTCATCAGGTCAAGTAACTTTGATAAGTGATAATACCAGTCTTTTAGTTCATCCCCAAATAACTGAGAGGCCTGAGAATGCAACGATATGAATGAAGTGTTTTTACATTATCAACCGAAAAAAATGAGTGGTCTTAGACACTGCTTAAGATTAAGAAATTTTAAAAAGTCAGAAAAAGCTAAATCAGAACTGTGAGGTAGATATTTAATAATTTCCCATTGAAACTCACAAAATGATCCTTGTTTGATGAAAAGAATGAGAAGAAGTATTGTCATAGTGGAGACTTTCTGGTGAAACCTTCCTGAGTGTTTCGCTTCTAAAGTTTTGTGTAATTGTTTCAAAATACTCCCATAATAATCAGATATGTTTGTTGGCTGCATAAATGTCTTCTTTTGAAAAATGTCTGTTCATATCCTTAATGGAGTTTTTTTTTTTTTTTTTTTTTCTTGTAAATTTGTTTAAGTTCTTTGTAGATTCTGGATATTAGCCCTTTGTCAGATGGATAGGTTGAAAAATTTTTTTCCTATTCCATTGGCTGCCTGTTCACTCTAATGATAGTTTCTTTTGCTGTGCAGAAGATCTTAAGTTTAATTAGATCTGATTTGTCTTTTTTTTGGCTTTTGTTGTCATTACTTTTGGTGTTTTAGTTATGAAGTCCTTGCCTATGCCTATGTCCTGAATGTAATTGCCAAGGTTTTCTTGGTAGGGTTTTTATGGTGTTATGTTTAAATCTTTAATCTATCTGGAGTTAATTTTTGTATAAGGTGTAAGGAAAGGGTCCAGCTTCAGCTTTCTGCATATGGCTAGCCAGATTTCCCAACACCATTTATTAAATAGGGAATTCTTTCCCCATTGCTTGTTTTTGTCAGGTTTGTCAAAGATCAGATGGTTGTAGATGTGTGGCATTACTTCTGAGGCCTCTGTTCTGTTCCATAAGTATCTAGGTTTTGGTGCCAGTACCATGCCATTTTGATTACTGTAGGCTTGTAATATAGTTTAAAGTTGGATAGCATGATGCCTCCACCTTTGGTTTATTTTTTTGTTTTTTTTTTGTTTGTTTTTTGGTTTGTTGGTTATTTTTTCTTAGGATTGTCTTGACTATGCAGGCTCTTTTTTGGTTTCAAATAAAGTTTAAGGGTTCTTTTCCAGTTCTGTGAAGAAGGTCAATTGTAGCTTCATGGGGACAGCATTGAATCTATAAATTACTTTGGGCAGTATTTCCATTTTCATGTATTGATTGTTCCTAACCATGAGCATGGAATGTTTTTCCATTTGTTTGGTCCTCTCTTATTTCCCTGAGCAGTGGTTTGTAATTCTCCTTGAAGAGGTCCTTCTGATTCCTTGTTAGTTGTATTTCTAGGTATTTTCTTCTCTTTGTAGCAGTTTTGAAAGGGAGTTTGCTCACGATTTGGCTCTCTGTTTGTCTTATTGGTGTTTAGGAATACTTGTAATTTTTGCACATTGATTTTGTATCCTGAGACTTTGCCAAAGTTGCCTATCATCCTAAGGAGATTTTGGGATGAAGGGCTGAGATGAAGGGGTCTTCTAAATATACAATCATGCCATCTGCAAATAGAGACAATTTGACTTCCTCTTTTCCTAATTGAATATGCTTTATTTCTTTTTCTTGCCTGATTGCTCTGGCCAGAACTTCCAATAGAAGACATTTATGCAGACAACAAAAATATAAAAAAATGCTCATCATCACTGGTAATTAGAGAAATGCAAAATCAAAACGACATTGAGATACCATCTCAACCCAGTTAGAACGGTGATTGTTAAAAAATCTGGAGACAACAGATGCTGGAGAGGTTGTGGAGAAATAGGAATGCTTTTACACTGTTTGTGGGAGTGTAAATTAGTTCAATCATTGTGGAAGACTGTGGAGATTCCTCAAGGATCTAGAAACAGAAATAACATTTCACCCAGCAATCCCATTATTGGGTATATAATCAAAGCTTTATAAATTGTTCTACTATAAAGACATATGCACATGTATGTTTATTGCAGCACTGTTTACAATAGCAAAGACTTGGAACCAACCCAAATGCCCATCAATGATAGACTGGATAAAGAAAATCTGACACATATACACCATGCAATATCATGCAGCCATAAAAAAGGATGAGTTCATGTCCTTTGCAGGGACATGGATGAAGCTGGAAACCATCATTCTCAGCAAACTGACACAAGAACAGAAAACCAAACACTGCATGTTCTCACTCATAAGTGGGTTTTGAACAATGAGAACACATGGACACAGGGAGGGAAATATCATACACCAGGGCCTGCTGGTGGATGGGGGAGTTAGGGAAGGGATAGCAGGGGATGGGGGGATTGGAGAAGGATAGCATTAGGAGAAATATCTAATGTAGATGATGGGGTGATGGATGCAGCAAACCACCACCATGGCACGTGTATACCTATGTAACTATTCTGCATGATATGTGCATGTACTCCAGAACTTAAAATATAATTTAAAATTTTGAAAATTAAAAAAAAAAATAGATCAACCAAGAAAAAAAAAATCAGATATTATTTTTCTTTCACTCTCCAGAAAGTCAACAAACAAAATGCATTGAGCATCTAAAAAGCTGTTGCCATGACATTCGCTCTTGACTAGTTCACTTTTGCTTTGACTGGACCAGTACAATCTTTTGTTAGCCATTACATTGGTTGTGCTCTGTCTTCAGGGTTACGCTGGTAAAGCCCTGTTGCATGTTCTATTATAATTCTTCAAAGAAATGCTTCACACTCTTTATATCACTTTTTATTTATTTATTTATATTTTTATTTATTTTTATTTTTTTTTTTTGAAAGAAAGAAAGAGAAAGGGGGAGAGAGAACAGGAGTCTTGCTCTATTGCCTAGGCTGGAATGCAATCTAAAAATAAGTATAAAAAACCTCTTTAATGCCGATAATTGTGCTTAACAGCGGAGACAGGAAGGAATAAGGGAAGAAAATAACAAACAAACAGCCAACCAATATTTCATTCAAGTCTGTGAAATGCTATGCAAATGCTGAAGAGTGATTTATTTCCAATTATGTGGTCACTTTCAGAATAGGTGTAATGTGATACTGAGAAAAATGTATGTTCTGTGGACCTGGAGTAAGGAATTACATAACTATTCACTGAGTTTACTTGTTCCAGGTCTGAGTTCAAATCATAGATGTCCCTGTTAATTTTCTATCTCGTTGATCTGTCAAATATTAACAATGTGGTGACAAAGTCTCCCGCTATTATTGTGTGGGAGTCCAAGTCTCTTTGTAAGTCATTAAGAACTTATCTTATGTATCTGAGTGTTCCTGTATTGGGTGCATATATATTTATGATCATTGACTTCTGTTGTTGCATTGATCCTTTTACCGTTATGTAATGTCCTTCTTTGTTTCGTTTAGTCTTTGTTACTATTAAAGTCTATTTTGTCAGAGATGAAAGTTACAACTCCTGTTTTTTGTTTTTTTTTCTCTCTATTTGATTGGTAAGTCTTCTACCAACCCTTTGTTTTAAGTCTTTGTGTTTCCTTGCTTATGAGATGGATCTGGATACAGCAAACCAATGGATTTTAATTTTTTTATTCAATTTGCCCGTCTGTGTCTTTGATTGGGGCATTTAATCTATTTAAATTTACTATTAATATTGATATTTGTGAGTTTAATATTGTTGTTTAATGCTAGCTGGCTATTTTGCTCATTAGTTGATACAGATTCTTCATCATGGAGATACTGTTTACCTTTTGGAAAGTTTTTGGGATGACTGATACTGGTTGTTCCTTTCTGTGTACAGTGATTCTTTCAGAAGCTCTTGTAAAGCAGGCCTGGTGGTAATAAAATCTCTGAGTGCTTGCTTGTTTGTGAAAAATTTTATTTTTCCTTCATTTATGAAGCTTATTTTGGCTGGAAATGAGATTCTGGGTTGAAAATTCTTTTTTTTGAGAATATTGAATATTGACCCCCACTCTCTTCTAGTTTGTAGGGTTTCAGCTGAGAGGTCTGCTGTGAGTCTGATAGGTTTCCCTTTATGGGTAACCTGACCTTTCTCTCTAGTGGCCCTTAGAATTTTCTCCTTTATTTTAACCCTGGTGAATCTATTGATTATGTGTCTTGGGGTTACTCTACTTGAGGAATATCTTTGTGGTGTTCTCTGTGTTACCTGGAGTTGAGTATTGTCCTGCCTTACTAGGTTAGGAAAGTTTTCCTGAATAATATCCTGAAGAATATTTTCCAGCTTGGATTCATTCTCTTCATGATATTTAGGTACACCTATCAAATGTAAATTAGTTCTTTTCACATAGTCCCATATTTCTTGGAGACTTTGCTCATTTTTTTTTACTCTTTCTTCTCTAATCTTGTCTACTCGTTTCATTTCATTAAGTTGGTCTTCAACCTCTGATATCCTTTCTTCTGCTTGATCAATTCAACTGTTAAAACCTGTGCATACTTCATGGAGTTCTCCTATTGTATTCTTCAATTCCATTAATTCACTTATATTCCTCTCTAGATTGTCTATTCTCATTAGGATTTCATCAAACCTTTGCTCAAGGTTCTTAGTTTTTTGACATTGGGCTAAAACATGTTCTTTTAACTCATGGAAATTTCTTATTATCCACCTTCTAAAGCCTAATTCTGTTATTAGAACACACTTGTTCTCCATCAGGCCTTGTTCCCTTGTTAATGAGGTACTGTGATCCCTTGTAGAGGGAGGGGCATTCTGATTTTGGGTATTCTCAGCCTTTTTATGCTGGTTTCTTCCCATCATTGTAAATTTATCCACCTGTCATCTTTGTAATTACCGACTTTCAAATTAGGTCTCTGAGTGGACGTCCAACTTGTTGATTCCCAGTGCTTGAATATGAGCAACCCACTGCACCAGCTAAAACAACAGCATTAAGATTCATGGTGCTTTTCTGCCCAGGACTCTCCAGTCTGGCTTCCTTCTTGAGTCCCTTTTTCAATCAGCTGAATAGGCAACTCTGCCTTCCTGGAGCTCCAAACGTTGACCAAAAGGGGACCCAGTCCCAATTACTCTGAACCAAGAACTGCCATGCTGGGGTGCTGGCAAAACCGCCACACCAACCACAAGAGTCTTGCTGGTGACCTATGGGGCTCATCCGCTGGGAATCTCCTGGTTCGTGAGCAACAAAAATTTGTCTCAAAGTGTGGCATCCTCTTGTTCTCTGCGCTTTCACTTAGAGCTACAATCCTGAGCTGCTAGTAATCAGCCATCTTGGATCGCTCTCCTCTTCTATTTATTTATTTATGCAAATTTTAATTTATATACAGGAGGCACATGTGCAGATTTGCTACATAGATATATTGTGGGATGCTGAGGTTTGGATTTCTAGTGATCCCATTGTCCAAATAGCAAAAATTATATCTGATAGGCAGTTTTTCATCATTTAGCCCTCCCTCCTTCTCCTAGTTAGGAAAGCCCAGTGTCTATTGTTTTCATCATTGTGTTTGTGTGTACCCAATGTTTAGCTTCCACTTATAAAGGAGAAGATGTGTTTTTCTGTTTCTGTGTTAATTTGCTTAAGATAATAACCTCCATCTGCATTCATCTGGCTGCAAAAGAAAAAAAAAAATTTTTCTTTTTTATTTTAATGGAGTCTTGCTCTTTCTTCAAGCAAAGTGTAGTGGCACGATCTTGGCTCACTGCAACCTCTGCCTCCCCGGTTCACATGATTCCCCTCCTACAGCCTCTTGAGTAGCTCAGACTACATGCCCACACCACCACGCCTGGCTAATTTTTTTTGTATTTTAGTAGAGATGGGGTTTTACCAAGTTCTCCAGGATCATCTCGATCTCCTGACCTCGTGAACTGACCCCCTTAGCCTGCCAAACTTGGGATTACAAGTGTAAGCCACCACGCCAGCCTTTTGTGTTTTTATGACTCTGTAGCATTGTATGGTGTATATGCACCATATTTTCTTTATCAAATTTTGTTGATGGGTAACTGTGTTGATATTATAATTTTGCTATTATAAATATTGCTCTGACGAACATATGAGTGCAGGTGTCTTTTTGGCAGAATGATTTATTTTTCTTAGAGTAGATATCTAGTAGTTGGACTGCTGAATCCAGTAGTGGTTTTGCAGTTAGATATTTGAGAAATATTATTAATTATAATTATGGTAGGTATTATGCCAGTTCCTTAAGAATTTCTTTGTATATTGTTGCACCATATATGAATAAACACTGTTTATCTATTATTTTAAAAATATACTAATCATAGGCCGGGCACAGAGGCTCAAGCCTGTAATCCCAGCAATTTGGGAGGCCAAGGTGGGTGGATCACAAGGTCAAGAGATCAAGACCATCCTGGTCAACATGGTGAAAACCCGTCTCTACTAAAAATATAAAAAATTAGCTGGGCATAGTGGCATGTGCATGTAATTCCAGCTACTCAGGAGGCTGAGGCAGGAGAATTGCCTAAACCCAGGAGGCAGAGGTTGCGGTGAGCCGAGATAGTGCCATTGCACTCCAGCCTGGGTAACAAGAGCAAAACTCCATCTCAAAAAATAAAAAAATATATATATTAATCATAAATAAATTGCTTTATTAACAACATATATACAGATTTTCTGTTTTTTTCCAGTAGTTTTAATAATTTTTGTTTTTCAAAACTGTTGTCTCTGTTACCAAATTTGTCAAATGTATAGCACAATATTGGTTCATATCTTCTTCTTAGGCTTTGCAAGACAAAAGTTCCTCCTCTTTTTTTCTAATATTGATAAATCATGTCTTTTCTGTTTTATCTTGATTTGTATCACTAGAAGATTGCTATGGCTTCCTGAAGAATTGATACTTTGGTCATTCATAAAATGTTTATTTCTCTCTATATCTATAGTAAGCCATAATTAGTTTTTCATTAATATGGCTATTTTGGTTTTCTTTTCATTGGTGCCTGCCTGATATATGTATTCTCATTCTTTTTTTTTTTTTTTTTTTTTTTGAGACAGAGTTTCGCTCTTGTTACCCAGGCTGGAGTGCAATGGTATGATCTCAGCTCACCACAACCTCTGCCTCCTGGGTTCAAGCAATTCTCCTGCCTCAGCCTTCCAAGTAGCTGGGATTACAGGCATGCACCACCATGCCCAGCTAATATTTTGTATTTTTAGTAGAGACGGGGTTTCACCATGTTGACCAGGATTGTCTCAATCTCTTGACCTCGTGATCCACCCGCCTCGGCCTCCCAAAGTGCTAGGATTACAGGCGTGAGCCACCGCGCCCGGCCCGTATTCTCATTCGTTTAACCTATCTTGCTTTTGCTATACAAAGTTTATTTCCTGTACAGAGCATATATTTGATCTTTTAAAAATACAGCTTGACAATATCCACTTTACAATTGGCTTGTTTAAGCTATTTACATAGAATTAAGTTACTAGTGTCACCTTTGTATTTGTTTTGTATTTGTACAATTTTTTTTCTATCTTTTTCCTCTTTATTATTTTTCTTGATTAATTGACATTTGGAACAAGAATCAAATATTTTTCTCATCACTTCATATTGTGTTTTTTTTTTTTTTGTACTACCTTTAGACATTTCAAATCAGATTCCTCTGAAAATGCTATTCTTGGAATTAGTCTTCTTTGATAGTATGTAATTATTATCCAGGCAATAAGGGAATATGCACCATAAATCCTGCTCACAGAAAAATTCCTGCCAATTCTTCAGTTGTTCTACTTTTCTGAGTTTTAGACACAACATGAGAAAGAAGTTAGTATTTTGAAAATGATTAACATTATACATCATTTTGTTTTAATTGATATTACATTGATCTTCCACATTCCTTGTTTGATAACTTTTAAGTAATTGCAGAAGATTAAAACCTTGATTAAAGCCAATATTACAGTTCATGGTATGCTTTTACTAAATCATCAGATGTATTTAGTAATTATTCAAGTGATTGAGTTTGCATATATAAAATTAATGCTCTAAGTAGCTTTAAGAAAATTTGGAATACTGTAGAGCATATTGCACTAGAAAAAGTGAAAAGTATTCAGCCGAATAATTGCTTGATTCAAATGACACTCACGCTTTTGACATGAGTTGTAAAGAAACATAACTTAAAGGAGTCAAGTTCTTCCAGTGGTAGAACACGTAATGGTTCACATGTTGAAATTGGTGGTTACAAACATGTTTTTTCCAAAAAGGTTATTAGTTAAATTTTAAAAATTAGTGCTACAGATAAAATTATTATTCAGTGTAATATAATTCACTAGAAAGCAGTCTGCCAGCCTTTCCTGTACATTATATTTGTTATAGCTCTTTGAGAGCTCAGAGCCCACAAATTTTCCATTGTATGTTGAGACCAGGAATAGTAGTATTGTGTTAAAAGAATAAGGTGTAGACTTTTGCTTGGGGAATATTTAGTCTTAAATACCAAATATTAATTAAAAGTTAAATTAATTCATGTATTTTATATTGGCTTCTTCAATTTTTTTGTTTGTACTTGCACAGTTTTTAAAGTGTGGTTAAATGCATATAACATAAAATTTACCATCTGAACAATTTTTAATTGTACAATTCAATGGTATTAAGTATATCTATATTGTTGCTTAATCATCAATGTTAGAAATCTCTAGACCTCTTTTCATCTTGCAAAACTAAAATTATATACACATTAAACAATAATTTATCATTCATCCTCCCCCTCAACCCCTGGTAAGGATCATTGTACTTTAAAACTTTGTTTATAATTTTAATTAGTATGAATACTTAATAGTTGTACATATTATGAGGCATATGTGATATTCTGATACAAGCAAATGTATTAGTGTACAATGATCAAATCAAGGTAACTGGGATATCCATTGCCTCAAGCATGCATTATTTTTTCTGTTAGAAATGTTCCAATTCTGCTCTTTTGGCTATTTTGAAATATACAATAAAATATGAACTATAGTTGCCTTGTTGTGTCAAAAACACTGGATCTTACTCCTTTTGACTGTATTTTTATACCTGTTAATCATTCCTTCTCTATCTCTCCCTTGCCACTGCCCTCTCCAGCCTCTGGTAACTGTCATTCCACTATCTCTCTCTAGGTGTTCAACTTTTTGTTAGCTCCCACATATACATAAGAACATGCAATGTTTGTTTTTTTCTGTGTATGGTTTATTTCACTTAGCATAATGCCCTCCGATTCTAATTATGTTGTTGCAAATGAAGTGATTTCATTCATTTCCATGGATGAATATGTTTTGATATTTTTATCTCATTCATTTTTATGTTCCCATTGTGTATCTATTTTAAATTTTCTTTGTCCAGTAATCTAGTGATAGACACTTAAGTTGATTTCATGTCTTGGCAATTGTGAATAATGCTGCAATAAACATGAGAGTGCATATAATTAATATATTGCTTTCCTTTTTAAAAAATATATAGCTGTAAGTGACATTCCTGGGTTATATAGAGGTTCTATTTGTAGTTTTTAAGAAGCCTTTATATCGTTCTCCATGTGACTGTACCTATTTCCATTCTCATTAATACTGTAAGAAGGATCCCCTTTCTCTACATTCTTGCCAACATCCATTACTCCCTGTCTTTTTGATAAAAGCCATTTAACGAGGGTAAGATATTATCTCATTGTAGTTTCAATTTTTAAATCTCTGATGATTTGTGATGTTATTTTTTTCATTTATCTGTGGGTCATTTGTATGTCTTCTTTTGAGAAATTTCTATTCAAATATTTTACCCATTTTAAATTAAATTATTTTTCTTTTTTTTTATTGAGTTGGTGGAACTCTGTATATACTCTGGTTATTAATCCTATGTCATGTGTAGTTTGAAGACCATCCTGAATGTCCTCAGTCTTATGTAACAGTGTTACTTTGTACCTTTATGAATTGTACTACTCTAGCTCATATAAGCAGAATCACACAATATCTGCCTTTTTGTCTCTGGCATTTCACTTAGCATAATGTCCTTGTTTTATCAATGTCATATCATATGTCAGAATTTTTTTCTTTTTCTAATTTTTAATATTTGTGGGTACTTAGTAGATGAATATAGGACACATGAAATATTTTGATGCAGGCAAATTCTGATGTAATAATTACATCAGAATAAATAAGATATTCATCACCTCAAGCATTTATCCTTTGTATTACAAGCAGTGTATTGTATGTATACATCAAATTTTGCTTATCCATCTATCTAGTGATGAATATTTAGGTTTATTTCACCTTTTAGTTTCTGTTAATAAGGTAGAAATTGAACATGTTTATAAAAATGCCTCTTGGCCAGGCGCGGTGGTTCAAGCCTGTAATCCCAGCACTTTGGGAGGCCGAGGCGGGTGGATCACCAGGTCAAGATATCGAGACCATCCTGGTCAACAAGGTGAAACCCCGTCTCTACTAAAGATACAAAAAATTAGCTGGGCATGGTGGCGTGTGCCTGTAATCCCAGCTACTCAGGAGGCTGAGGCAGGAGAATTGCCTGAACCCAGGAGGCAGAGGTTGCGGTGAGCCGAGATCTGAGCCATTGCACTCCAGCCTGGGTAACAAGAGCGAAATTCTGTCTCAAAGAAAAAAAAAATGCCTCTTAGAGACTCTTCTTTTATTTATTTATTTATTTTATTTTTTTGAGACAGAGTCTTGTTCTGTGGACCAGGCCAGAGTACATTGGCACAATCTCAGCTCACTGCAACCTCCGCCTCTCGGGTTCAATCAATTTCCTGCCTCAGCCTCTCTCTAGTAGCTGGGATTACATTTGTATGCCACCACACGTGGCTAATTTTTGTATTTTTAGTAGAGATGGGGTTTCACCATGTTGGCCAGGCTGGTCTCAAACTTCTGACCTAAAGTGATCCACCCATCTTGGCATCACAAAGTGGTGGAATTACAGGCATGAGCCACCACATGCAGCCTTAAATACTTTAACTATGTATACTCAGAAATTGAATTGTTGAATAATATAGTAATTACATTTTCAAATTTTTGAGGAACCATTATATCATTTTCCACAGTAGCTTCATTTTAGATTTCTACCAACAGTGTACAGGGTTTTAATTTCTCTGTATCCTCATCACCATTTGCTATTTTCTGTGTACATCTGTGAGTATTTCATAGTAACCACAATGGGTTTGAGGTAATATCTTATTGTGTTTTTGATTGACATTTTTCTAATAAATAATGTTCAGTATTGTTTTATGTACTTATTGGCCATTTGTATATATTCTTTAAAAAAAATTTTTAGGAGGTTTATATAAATTCTGAATATTAACTTCTTATTAGAAAAATGATTTACAAGTATTTTCTCTCATTTTGTGGATTGCTTTTTACTCCATTATTAGTGTCTTTGACAAAAACAATTTTTTAGCTATTATGAAGTCCAATTTGTTTATTTTTCCTCTTTTGTTGCCTATACTTTTGATGTTATATCCAAGAAATCATTGCCAAATTAAATATCATTAATCTTTTGCCCCAAGTTTTCTTCTAAGAGTATTACAGCTTTAACTCTTATGTTGAGATATTTGATGCCCTTTGAGTTATATTTTCTATTTTATTAGATAAGGGTTCAACTTTATTCTTTTGCCTGTGAGTAGTCCATTTGGCCAGTTTTATTTGTTGAAAAGCTTTTTTTTCTCTATTATTGTGGTTGAAACATCTTTGTTGAGTGTTATTTACTATAGCATCAATTTCTGGTCTATTTTGCTCCATTGGTCTATATTTCTGTCTTGTTTATGTTAGTACCATACTATTTTGATTATTCATTTTTAATTGAGCTTATATAACACTCGAAGAGTTGGAATAAAATTTGACAACATAATCCATACACAGATTATCTAGTAGAATACTACAGTTTTTATAACTAATCAATAAATAAAAAGTATGTTTCTATTTATACAACATACACAACATATTTTTCACATTCTAGAATATTTGAAGCTGATGTGGCTAGTCTAGTAAATACTTTTCATGCATTTTGAAATTATATTATGATGCTAAATACAATAAGGAGGTCAAGATTTATTTGGCAATTCTATCAAACACTTTTAATATTTATAATATAAAACTTTAAAATAAAACAAATATTTCTAGGCAGTATGCATCATAGCTAAATTGGCAGATAATGTGAATTATATTTAATAGCAATTCAGATAACATATAATATTACTGTTACCAATTATACTCTGTGTATAAAATGTCTTTCCTACTGTCAAAAACTACTATTCTTAGTAAGCAGTTAATGGAAACTCGAATAGGGCCCTGAGCTTTGGTTGACAGTTTATTATAGTAGCTAAATCCAGATTCTATGGGTCAAAATCCCCTCTGTTTTATGTCATACATATGTGAACTTGGCACCTAACTTAGGTTCTGTGCCTCAGTTTCTTATCTCTATAAGAGTGATAATTTTACTCATCATAAATAGTTGCAATAAAATTAAAAAGAGTTTATAAGTTTGTTTACACATTGATGGTAAAGACATACCCAACACTGGGTAATTTATAAAGGAAAGAGGCTTAATTGATTCACAGTTCCATGGAACTGGGGAGGTCTCACAATCATTGTGGGAGGCAAAATATATGTCTTACATGGGGACTGACAAGAGAGAGAAAGAGAACCAAGTGAAGGGGGGTTCCCCTTATAAAACCATCAGATTTCACAATGCTTATTCACTACCATAAGAACAGTATGAGGGAAAATACCACCATGATCTAATTATTTCGCACAGGGTCACTTCCAGAACAAGTGGGAATTATGGGAGCTACAATTAAAAATGAGATTTGGATTGGGACACAGCCAAACCATATTATTCCTTCCCTGGCCCCTCCCAAATTTTGTATCCTTACATTTCAAAATTAGTCATGCCTTCCCAACAGTCCCTCAAAGTCTCAACTCTTCAGCATTAACTCAAAGTCCATAGTCCAGTTTCACATGAAGCAAGGAAAGTCCCTTACTCCTATGATCCTGTATAACCAAAGTTAGTTACTTCCAACATGCAATTGAGGTATAGGCATTGCATAAATAAAGCCTTTCCAAATGGAAAATGTTGGCCAAAACACAGGGACTAGGGTACTATGCAAGTTCAAAATCCAGCAGGACAGTCAAAGTTTAAGGCTTAAAAATGATCTCCTTTGATTCTGTGTCTCACATCCAGGCCATGCTGATGCATTAGGTGAGTTCCCATAGACATGGGAAGCTCCAGCACTGTGGCTTTGCAGGGTATAGTCTCCATCCCAGTTTCTTTAACAGGTTGGAGTTGAGAAGTTGTGGCTTTTCCAGGTGCATGGATCTACCATTTTAGGGTCTGGAGGACAGTGGACCTCTTCTCACACCTCCACTGGGAAGTAACCCAGTAGGGAATTCGTGTGGGGACTTTAATCCCACATTTCCCTTTCACATTGCTGTAGCAGATGTTCTCCATGAGGTCCTAACCTTTGCAGCAAGCTTCTGCCTGGACATCCAGCATTTCCACGCATCCTCTAAAATCTGGGTAGAAGTTCCCAAACCTTAATTCTTGACTTCTGTGTACCTGCAGTCTCAATACCATGTGGAATCTGCCAAGGCTTTGGGCTTGCACTCTCTGAAGCCATGGCTCCAACTGTCCCTTATCCTCTTTTTTGCCATGGCTAGAGTGGCTGGGACACAGGGCACCAACTTCTCAGGCTGCACACATCAGGTTGACCCTGAGCCCAACTCATGAAAGCATTTTGTTCTTCTAGGCCTTCTGGCCTGTGATTGGAGAGGCTGCCACAGAGGTCTTTGATATATGCCCTGGAAATATTTCTCCCATCTTGGTGATTAACATTTGGCTTCTCATTACTTATGCAAATTTGTGCAGAGAGTTTGAATTTCTGCTCAGAAAATGGGTTTTTCTTTTCTATTACAGCATCAGGATGCAAATTTTCTGAACTTTTATGCTCCATTTTCCTTTTAAAACTGAATGCTTGTAATAGCATTCGAGTCAATCCTTGAACGCTTTGCTGCATAGACATTTCTTCTGTCAGGTACCCTAAATTATTCTCTTCAAGTTCAAAGTTTCAGAAATCTCTAGGGCAGGGACAAAATATCACCACTCTCTTTGCTAAAACATAGCAAGATGCATCTCTCATCTTCATTTTAGAGCACTTCAGCTTGCATTTCATTGTCTATCTCATTATCAGCATTTTGATGAAAACTATTCAGTAAGTCTCTGGAAGTTCCAAACTTTTCCACACTTTCCAGTCTTTTTCTGAGCCATTCCCAATTGTTCCAGCCAGTTACCCCGTTCTAAAGTTGCTTCCACATTTTCAGCTATCTTTACAGAAGTACCCCTCTCTACTGGTACAAATTTATTCCATTAGTCAATTTTCATGCTGCTGATAAAGACATACTAAAGACCTGGTAATTGATAAAGGAAAGAGGTTTAATTGACTCATAGTTTCATGTAGCTTGTGAGGCCTCACAATCATGGTGGGGCATGTGAGGCAAAATATATGTGTTACATGGCAGCAGAAAGAATGGGAACCAGGAGTAAGGGGTTTTTCCTTATAAAACCAATAGTCTCACAAGACTAATTTACTGTCATGAGAACAGTATGAGGAAAACAGCCCCAATGACTCAGTTATCTTCCACTGGGTCTCTCCCACAACACATGGGAATTATGGGAGCTACAATTAAAGGAGAGATTTTGGTAGGGACACAGTCAAATCATATGAAAGAGTGTGTATATATATATTTGTGTGTATATATATATATATATGTGTGTGTGTATGCACACACACACACAATTAGAACATTTTATAGTTAATAATAATCACACAATGAATGTTAGTTAAATATAATATATATATTAAGGCATACCAGAGACCTCTGTGTGAGCCTCTCCAATCACAGGCCCTAAGACCTTGAAGAACAAAATGGTTTCATGAGTTGGGCCCAGGGCCAACCTGCTGTGTGCAGCCTAAGGAGTTGATGCCCTGTTTCCCAGCCACTCTAGACATGGTAAAAGGGGACAAGGGACAGTTGGAGCCATAGTTTCAATATAAATATAAAGAGTATACACACACGCACACACACACACTTAGAACATTTTATAGTTAATAACTACACAATTAATGTTAGTTAAATATATCATTAATTAAGGAAGAAATTTATAAATGTGTACTTTCTATTAATCATCACCCTCTGTCTATCTTACATAAAACTCTAGTACTGTAATATTATGGTTGACAAATGAAACTCTGATTTCTTTGTTCTGTTGCTCATGCTTGGTCAATATTAGATGAATAATGTCTAATATCATTCTTTAGTACAGTGATATCAAAAGTTTGGCATCTGACTAGATTAAAACATTGTGTACTATAAAATATATTTAATGAACACCTAAATATTTTTCTAGCATGTCTTTGAATTTAAAGCCTTTAAAAGATATATACAATTGATTTTAAATGATATTCCACTTGATCAATTAAAAGTGGCACTTTGAGATTTTATTTGGATAAAATATTTTATGTGATTACATTAAGATAAGTGAATTAAATATGTTCTCAGGGTCTGCAAAGCTCTATTTTTAATTTTACTTATTAAAGGGAAAGGAATGCATAAAATGAGCAGATTATGTACTTATGTTTCTCTGTATATTTGTACAGAGCAATAAAATAGATAAATCTGGTTTAAGCTATTATTACTATAACAGCATGAAATTATACGTATCTTTTGATTGCTATATAGTAAGCAAAGAACATTGATTGTGTGAATATTTCAAAAACTTCTCATCATGTCATATTTATTTTAGTAGTCAAATATGCATCTGTGAAAAAGAAATAATATAGTTTAGTGACACGCTGTATCGTACTCTGATTAAAAGGACTCTCAGATCATCACTGCTAGTTTGAATCCACCTAAAGAAAGAAAATACAACATCATGCCATGGTTTTTGACAGGGATGCTGTAATGTGGAAGATGTTTTGACAAAGGCCTTTCAATAATGTAAAATATAATATTTTATTATAATCAGTGTGACAGGTATCTCTAACACATTATACCTGAGGAGCTCTCTTCCCTGAATTTTAATTCTTATAATGAGCCAGGGAATAGGGTTATAATATAACTAGGTGAGTGAAGTAAAATTGTAGAAACATTTAAAATATTCCTGTATTATTTAATGAATGTAGGTATATTTTAATTATAAAGAAAAAAATATCATATTTACATAGTTCCTCAGTATCCACTAGGGATTTGTTCCAGGCTTGTGTGACTACCAAAATTCACAGATGATCAAGTCCTTTGTATAAAATGGAATAGTATTTGCATATTACCTACATATATTCCCTCCTATACTTAAAACATCTCTTGATTACTTATAATGCCTAAAAGAATCAAAATGCAATGCAAATAGATGTTATCCTATATGGTTTTTAAAACTGCATTATGTTTTCTGGAATTTTTTGTTACTTTTATTTTTTATATTTTTAACCCACAGTTGCTGGTTGAGTCCATGGATATAGAACCCAGAAAAATGCAGGACCAACTGTATATATGCTATAATTGTGGACTTAATCCATTAAATACATGTATTCATCAGAGATCAGGTTTATGAAAATTATTTACATGGGCAACAGCATGAGAATGAATACTGCTTTAGTCATTATTTTCCACACTTCTATATCTTCAGGAGAAATTATCTGACAAATCTAGCTTGAGCATTATATGCACTACTTGAATAGAGAGGGAAGGAAACCTAGTTTATAGAGTCACAAATGCTATATACAATATATAAGAGATAATTTCCACAAAGTTAATTGTGGGTGCAATATAGAGGGGACATAGATTCTGTTTAAGAATACAAGCACACAAATAACAGCAAATTAACACTGAAATTTCTCGGCTTGACAATAAATTTAATACCATATGTAAAATAAATGATAGATATATAACTAGACAAAATAAGCATATATATACAAAACCCCACCACCATAGTTGGCAGATAAATTATTAATACTTTTATAATATTCAGGGGCTGTTTCAGTCTGTTTAACCGGTCTCTTAAATTTCTCTGCAAGTATTACAATTTCATATTATGAAAGATATACAATGTACCTCTTCTAGTCCAATTTCATTGCCAATATGTAAAGAATTACTAAAAACTTGTATTGTGGAGTAATTTTAGAAATAGAGATAATCGTTAAGGTGTAGGGAAGTCAAATAAACATGACCAACTCAAAATACTATTAATTGAGTTTTTGATTACTTCATAGTCGCTAAGGCCAATGTCCTGGCAATAGACATCAATCATCCTTTTGGTTGATTGAAATTTTCCTTTTGCAGACATTGGCAGATTCTTAACTATTAATATTTCGAGTAATCAGTATTAACATAAGTTTACATATTTTATTTTTATGATTTCAATGGGAAAGTGGGAAGTAGCAAATCAGGGATTGTTAGTTATTATAAAAATAGTTTTTAAAGTACTTTAAAAGTATTTTTTTAAATATTGGCTCCCTATAATCTTTCATATTATTAGTTTTTAGCTATTTTCTTATCTTTAGTTATCTTTACATTTTATTGACTATTATAATTTCAGATTAATAATCTTTATTGTAAAAAGTTAAGCAATGCAGATTGTATACAACAGAAAAAATAACTTTCTTTTTACTTCCTTAACTTTCCTTAGCTTTAGGTATCTTTGTTATATAAATTATGTATTATATTTTTTCTTAATATTTTCTCTACTTACGCTCCCAAATACCCATATATATGTGTATGCTTGTGTCCTTCTGTGTGAGTGCATAGAGAGAAAGGATAGAAAAGGAGGAAGAAACAGATAAAAAGAAACTTTTTTCTTATACATAGGGAATTCTATAACATTATTTTGCAACATTTTAATTCAATACATCATGAACCACTTTCTGAGCTAATATGCAGGTCTAACTCATTGTTAGTAGCTGTTTAATGCATACAAATAAGAAAACATTATATGTTTCTTTTCCTTAGGATATTTTATGACATATATAAAGTTAACAATTTTTCTGACATTTTGTTTTGCAAAAACAAATACTGTTAAAATAAACATCTTGCCAACATATCTTTATATGCTATTACTTTTATTTTGATAAGGAAAAGGTTTTAAAGTATAATTGCATAATAAATGGATAGAAACTTTTACAATTTTGGTTAAAATTACCAGACACATTTTTAAAATTTGCCATTTTGCCAGATATAAAGAGTGTAGCCTTTTCTCCATATCTTTGTAGTCACTATATTTTATCAGCAATTTTTTGACCATCTAATGGCTGAATAATTGTATTTCATTGTAATATGGTTTTAGACAGCATTGCCCATAGTGCTTATTAATTCTGCTAAAACATAAAAACGTAAACACACACCACCATCATTTTCTAATACACTAAGCCAATAAGTACCACCATTAAAATTGTCTTTTAGGTTAGAAGTCAATGATATAGTTTACTTTTCAGAATTTATTTTAAAAATCAACATCAATTATATAAGTATTAGAACAGTTTTTTCCTTGATTGTCAATGCAAGGATTTTTCAGTTGCTGAATGTGTTAAGGGATTTTCTGTATCTTGTGGAGAACATGAACAAGATTTAGATAGAGGCACATTCGGGGGACATAAGAGAACGTCCAGACAGGTGGTAGAAGCATAACAGGTGTGTTCTGCATGTACACAGATGTGCCAACAGACAGATAAAGTGAGATCATGAAAGCATAACAGAAGACACTGAGAGTTTATCAAACAGACACCATCTGAAACTTCTTTTCGGATATCCCTTGTAACATCAATAAACAAAAAAAAAAAACAAAAGATACAGAGATTAAAGTACGATCGTTGGTGTAGGTGTATACGGCAAAAGAATGAAAGCTTAGCTAGTGCAATCATGGATTCTGGAGCAGAACCCCAAAACTCAAAAAGACTTCAAACAACAAGATATTCTCACCTAAGTCAGTTTTTAGTTTTAGACAGAAATGAAGACCGGAAATCTATTGAAATCAAAGTAATATTATATACATTCTTCATTAATAATAAAGAGAAAATTAAATTTCTGGAATGGGATTCCAAAACAGGAATCTGTTTTGTGCCAATTAAAGAATTATGCTTTGCATTAAATGTAGAATGAATGTTCCTTATGTTTAGCAAACTCTGCACCCCAGGAGCCCACTTAAAATAATTTAAAATACAATAGGAAGCAAGAAATTAATTTAAGTGAGTTATTCACATAGTGCCATCTGCTGAACATTTCTAACAATGAGAAATTCAGGTAAGAAAACAACTTATAAGATTCGTTGACTTTTTTAATGCATGGCAGTTTGTGATGTATTCCTAAGAAAATAAACAACTATTTAGGAATACGTCGATGCTATGCAATTGAGGGTCTCAAATCTATTTTGGTCTAAAGTATTATTTTGAATTTTTAAAAAAAATCGTATTTGGAAATCTATTATTTTGAGTAAACTAAAACTACATTTTTCTCCTACAATATTAGTTTCTTCACTAACCACACCAAAACCATTACCTGAAATTATTATCTCCAGTATTGTCATTCATTAGCTTTTCTATGTGTACATTAGTTGTATCAATTCCACAAGATTATTGTCTTGTAAAGAAAAGGAGAAACATAAATCCAACAAGGTATATAATTAACGCTTAATTGGAGAGATAGGTTAGGCAAATGTAAAATGCTGGCTAAATAATAACTTAGAGATTAAAAGGAAAAATAGAAGTGCCAAGTGAATTTAAAATGGAAGTGCTTAAAACAATCAGAAAGCTTTAAATCTCTGTCATGTATGCATACTCCGAGAAAACTGGTGAAACCCCCAAGTTAATATTAGGTAGTAAAATAATTCATGAACCTGAAAAGACTCCCACTGTAAATATCTGAAACAAATTTAACAGACACTACTCTTCATTGATCAACTGAGGCTGGATGTATAGACAAAAGATATATTTGAAATAAATGTGTCTGCCCCATTAATTTTTGGCTACTTCATGCCTAAAATTCTACAAATAGGTCTTAATTTGATATCAGTTTTCCGTTATTGTTAAATTACATGTATATTAGGAAGTGGAAACATGGTAGCAGTTATTTCTCTCTCATGCAAGCAAATCAAACAGAATATGAACTTGTTCAGAAGGAATTAGGGAGCATATATAAATGTGATCTATCTGTAAAGTGTACCTGTATCAAAAGGTAAGGTGAATACTGCAAATATAAACCTAAAAGAGTGCATTTTAGGAAATCAAATAGAGTGCACATCTATTTTCTACATGGGCAATAAAGCCCATCTCAATATTTGAATCAATATTTTAAAAATGAGATTCAAGGAGGAGAAAGGGACACTGAGTGTAATTGTGAATAATTATATTTTCTAGAAACAGAGCTCTTATTCTCCATCGATTGATTCAAGGTTTTTTGACCAAGAAAGTTTAATAACCATGGGTTTGAGGGTTCACAAGAGAAAATATTACATGTATTTTATTCAAAAACATATTAAAACATTAAAAATGTCAAATATTGTCAAAGTGTAATGTTTTAAATGCTAAAATGCTCAAAATAACGCTTCATAAAAGTACAAAATGAACACTTCTAAATCATTTATAATACTTAATTAGTGAGAGAACCCATAAGCTTGTAAACCTAGAATAAAAGAAAATTTGATGCATCAGGGGTTATATATTCAATCAGAAAAGGAATTCCAAGTTGGAGACAAAACTGAATGATGTCCTACCAGCAAATATAATCATAACCTACAAATTTATGTTTTAGCTGACAAAGCATGCTGCTAAAGAAAAAGTATAAGTTACTCTGCAAACTCACAGAGTGAGACTCTTCACATAACATCAAATAGCAAAATAAAATAAAAATACACTCCCCTAGATAATTAAATTGATAATTAAATTATGGTTACATAGAAAATTAAGTAACACAGCATGAAAGCAGAACATGCTGTATTCTTTGCATTATCTGTAAATTTTGGATAATTTATTTTGTTAACAACACCAATAATTTTTGTTTATTATTAATAAGAAATACTCTGCTGTTTAAATAATTTTTTAAATCTAATAATTTTATGAGTACCTACCACATACATTGTTTTAAAGAATATTTTATTTATAGTAAATTATTTCATATTACAAAATTTTCTTATTCTGGTAGAGCTGCTTATATATTTATATTCAATGTTTGTTATTATGGATTAGCAAACTGCAGCCCACTTAATCAGCCACCTGTTTTTGTAAATAAATTAAATAATTGCAGTAGAAAATATGTCACCCACATTCTTCAAAGATTGACTGTCTGGGCCTTTAAAAAATCATTTGTTAATCTTTAAAAGAGGAGCTGGTACCACTTCTTCTGAAACTATTCCAAATAATCCAAAAAGGGGGAATCCTTCCCAATTCATTTTATGAGACGAACATCATCCTGATACCAAAACCCGGCAGAGACTCAACAAGAGAAGAAAACTTCAGGCCAATATCCATGATAAACACAGATGCAAAAATCTTCAATAAAATATTGGCAAGCCGATTGCAACAGCATATCAAAAAGCTTATCCATCATGATCAAGTAGGATTCATCCCAGGGATGCAAGGCTGATTCAACATACGCAAGTCTATAAACATAATTCACCACATAAACAGAACCAAAAACAAAAACCACATGATCATCTCAATTGACGCAGAGAACGCCTTTGACAAAATTCAACAGCCCTTTATGCTAAAAATCCTCAATAAACTCGGTATTAATGAAACATATCTCAAAATAATAAAAGCTATTTACGACAAACCAACAGCCAATATCATACTGAATGGGCAAAAACTGGAAGCATTCCCTTTGAAATCCAGCACTAGACAAGGATGCCCTCTCTCACCACTTCTATTCAATATAGTACTGGAAGTTCTAGTCAGAGCAATCAGGAAAGGAAAAGAAATAAAGGGTATTCAAAGAGGAAAGGAGGAAGCCAAATTGTCTCTATTTGCAGACGACATGATAGTATACCTAGAAGACCCAATCACCTCAGCCCAAAAACTCCTGAAACTGATAAGCAACTTCAGCAAAGTCTCAGGATATAAAATCAATGTGCAAAAATCACAAGCATTCCTATATACCAATAACAGACTTAAAGAGAGCCAAATCAAGAACGAACTGCCATTCACAATTGCTACAAAGAGAATAAAATACCTAGGAATACAACTTACAATGAATGTAAGGGACCTCTTCAAGGAAAACTACAAACCACTGCTCAACGAAATAAGAGAGGACACAAACAGATGGAGAAACATTCCATGTTCATGGTTAGGAAGAATTAATATCGTAAAAATGGCTATACTGCCCAAAGTAATTTACAGAACCAACACTATCCCCATCAAGCTACCATTGACTTTCTTCACAGAACTGGAAAAAAACACCTTGAACTTCACATGGAACCAAAAGAGAGCCCGAATAGCCAAGTCAATCCTAAGCAAAAAGAACACAGCCGGAGGCATCACACTACCAGACTTTAAACTATACTATAAGGCTACAGTAATCAAAACAGCATGGTACTGATACCAAAACAGAGATATAGACCAATGGAATGGAACAGAGACCTTGGAGGCAACACAACATATCTACAAACATACAATCTTTGATAAACCAGACAAAAACAAGCAATGGGGAAAGGACTCCCTATTTAATAAATGGTGTTGGGAAAACTGGCTAGCCATGTGCAGAAAGCAGAAACTGGACCCCTACCTGACACTTTACACTAAAATTAACTCCAGATGGATTAAATCTTAAACATAAGACCTGGCACCATAAAAGCCCTAGAAGAAAATCTACGCAATACCATTCAGGACATAGGAGTAGGCAAGGACTATATGACCAAAACACCAAAAGCATTGGCAACAAAAGCCAAAATAGACAAATGGGACCTAATCAAACTCCACAGCTTCTGCATGGCAAAAGAAAGAGTCACTGGAGTGAATCGGCAACCAACAGAATGGGAAAAAAAATTTGCAGTTTACCCATCTAACAAAGGGCTGATATCCAAAATTTACAAAGAACTCAAACAGATTTACAAGAAAAAAACAAACAAGCCCATCCAAAAATGGGCAAAGGATATGAACAGACACTTTACAACAGAAGACACACACAAAGCCAACAAACATATGAAAAAATGCTCATCATCACTGGTCATTAGAGAGGTGCAAATCAAAACCACATTGAGATACCATCTCACGCCAGTTAGAATGGCAATCATTAAAAAATCTGGAGACAAGAAAGGCTGGAGAGGATGTGGAGAAACAGGAACACTTCTACACTGCTGGTGGGAGTGTAAATTAGTTCAACCATTGTGGAAGACAGTGTGGGGATTCCTCAGGGACCTAGAAATAGAAATTCCATTTGACCCTGCAATCCCATTACTGGGTATATATCCAAATGACTATAAATCATTCTACTATAAGGACACATGCACACGAATGTTCATTGCAGCACTGTTTACAATAGCAAAGACCTGGAACCAACCCAAATGCCCATCTAAGATAGACTGGACTGGGAAAATGTGGCACATATACACCATGAAATATTATGCAGCAATCAAAAATGATGAGTTTCTGTCCTTTGTAGGGACATGGATGAATCTGGAGAACATCATTCTCAACAAAGTGACACAAGAACAGAAAATGAAACACCACATATTCTCACTCATAGGCGGGTGATGAACAATGAGAACACATGGACACAGGGAAGGGAGTACTCCCCACTGGGGTCTATTGGGGGGAATAAGGGAGGGACAGCAGAGGGGGGGCAGCAGGGGAGGAATAGCATGGGGAGAAATGCCAAATGTGGGTGAAGGGCCGGAAGGCAGCAAAACACACTGCCATGTGTGTACCTATGCAACTATCTTGCATGTTCTGCACATGTACCCCAAAACCTAAAATGCAATAAAAAATAATTTTTTTTTTTTTTAAAAGAATGATTAAACATTTATGTATTAGAACTTTGGATCTTTTGTAAGGTTTAAAATTATGGCAATACCTATGTAATTCTAGCAAAGCTATTAAAAAAAATTTTCAGAAATCAGACATTATGTGAAACAAAAACATTTTATCAACATGAATTAGATAATTGAAGGATATATTTAGATATATATTTCTGGCATAATGTCTCAACATATTTGCCTACCAATATTCACTTAATTCTTACTGTTCCTAATATTCAAAGTATTAGATAGGCCTACAAGGCTGCTCAATTATGTCGATTATATCTTAATGCATGTCTTTAATTATTTGATTGTAGTTTCATAAATCTCTCAAGGTTCCAAAAATATTTTAACCTGCCAAGCTAACCTCCTTTTTTTTTTTTTTTGAGATGGAGTTTCACTGTTGTTACCCAGGCTGGAGTGCAATGGCAGGATGTCGGCTCACTGCAACCTCTGCCTTCTGTGTTCAAGCAATTCTCCTGCCTCAGCCTCCTGAGTAGCTGGGACTACAGGCATGCACCACCATGCCCAGCTAATTTTTGTATTTTTAATACAGACAGGGTTTCACCTTGTTGACCAGGATGGTCTCGATCTCTTGACCTCGTGATCCACCCGCCTCAGCCTCCCAAAGTGCTGGGATTATAGGCGTGAGCCACTGCGCCCGGCCTCTAACCTCCTTTGTGAATCTACAATTTGTTTTCTTATTTATTTTATTTACCTCCATTTCTTTATACTACAAGCAGCTTTCTGTTACATGGATGAATTATATATAGTGTCAGATTCTGATATTTTAGTGCACCATCAGTAGTGTACATTGTACCAAATGTGTAGTTTTTTATTCCTAACCCCTTCTCATTCTCCCCTTAATGAGTCAATAAAGTCCATTATATCACTCTTCATGCCTCTGTGTACTCATAACTTAGCTTCCACTTATAAATGAGAATATACAGTTTTTGGGTTTCTACACTTGTGTTATTTCACTTGAAATAAGGGCCATCAGCTCCATCCAAGTTGCTGCAAAAGGCATCATTTTATTCCTTTTAATGGTTGAGTATTATTCTATGGTATATGTATGCCATATTTTCCTTATTAGTCGATGGGCACTTAGGTTGGTTCCACATCTTTGCAATTGTAAATTGTGCTGCTGTAAACATATGTGAGCACCTGTCTTTTCATATGACTTTTTTTTCTTCAGGTGATACCCAGTAGTGGGATTGCTGGATTGAGTGGTAGTTGTACTTTTAATTCTTTAAGGAATCTCCACTCTTTTTCATAGAGGTTATACTAATTTACATTCCCACCAAGAGTATAAGTGGTGCCTTTTCTCCACATGCATGCCAATATCTAATGTTTTTTTGACTTTTTAATAATAACGATTCTTGCAGGAGTGAAGTGTGATTTTAATTTGAATTTTCCTGATGATTAGTGAAGTTGAACATTTTTTCAAATGTTTGTTGACCATTTGTATATCTTCTTTTGAGAAATGTATATTCATGTATTTTTTGGACTTTTTATTGAAATTATTTTTTTTCTTGGTGATTTGTTTGAGTTCCTTACAGATTCTGGATACTAGTCCTTTGTTTGCTGTGTAGTTTGCAAATATTTTCTCCTGTTCTGTGTCTTGTCTGTTTGGTCTGTTGACTATTTCTTTTGCTGTGAAGAAACTTTTTAGTTTAATTATGAGTCTCATTTATTTTTGTTTTGGTTGCATTTACTTTGGGCCTCTTAGTCATGAATTACTTGCCTAGGCCAATGTCTGGAAGCGTTTTCTCAATATTGTCATCTAGAATTTTATTTCACATATTAGATTTAACTCTGATTTATCTTGCATTGATTTTTCTTTTTCTTTTTCTTTTTCTTTTTCTTTTTTTTTTTTTTTTGAGATGGAATTTCACTCTTGTTACCCAGGCTGGAGTGCAATGGTGCTATCTCGGCTCACCGCAACCTCCGCCTCCTGGGTTCAGGCAATTCTCCTGCCTCAGCCTCCTGAGTAGCTGGGATTACAGGCATGCGCCACCAGATGCGGATCCAGTTTCACTCTTTGACATGTGACTTGCCAATTTCCCAGGACTATTTATAAAATAGCGTTGCCATTCCTCAATATGTGTTTTTAATGCTTTGCCGAAGATCAGTTGGTTGTACTTATTTGGCCTAATTTCTGCATTCTCCATTCTATTCCATTGGTCTGGGTGCCTAGTTTTATACCAGTATCATATTATTTTGGTAACCATAGTCTATAGTATAATTTGAAGTCTGGTAATTTGATGTAACCAGATTGGTACATTTCGCTTAGGATTGCTTTGCCTATTTCCTTTGTTGTTCCATGTGAATTTTAGGATTGCTTTTCCAATTCTGTCAAAAATTATGTTGATATTTTTATAGAAATGGCATTGAATCTTTGGGTATCATGGTCACTTTCAAAATATTGATTCTTCCAATCTATGAGCATGAAAGGTGTTTCCATTTTTCTCTGTCACCTATGATTTCTTTCAGCAGTGTTTTGAAATTTTCCTTGTAGATTTTTTTTACATCCTTGATTAGATATACAATAGGTATTTTATTTTATTTATTTATAGCTCTTGTAAATGGTACTGTTTTATTTAATTCCCAGCTTGGTTTTTGTTGGTGTATAGCAGTACTACTGATTTGTGTTCATTAATTTTGAAACCTGAGATTCTACTTAATTTGTTTATCAAATATAAGAGTCTGTTGAAGGCATCTTTAGGGTTTTCTAGGTATGCAATCATATCTGCTAACACGAGTAGTTTGACTTCCTCTTTTCCAGTTTGAATGCTCTTTCTTCTTTTTATTTCTCTTGCCTTGGTGTTCTATCTAGTACTTTCAGAATTATGTTGAATAGGAGTGATGAAAGTGGGTATCCTTTTCTTATTTCTGTTTTCAGGGAGAATGCTTTCAATTTTTTCACATTCACTAGGATGTTAGCTGTGGGTTTGTCATATACGGCTTTAATTCTGCTATATTTAGTTTGTTGAAAGTTTTTTATTTTAGGCAGTGCTGGATTTTGTCAAATTCTTTTCTGCATCTCTTAAGAGGATTTCATAGTTTTTGTTTTTAATTCTGTTTATATTATGTTTCACATTTATTGACTTACATACATGAAACCATCTTTGCATCCCTGTGATGAAACCAAGTTGATTATGATGAATTATCTTTTTAATGTGCTGCCTGATACAGTTAGCTAATATTTAGTTGAGGATTTTTGCATCAAGTTCATCAGGAATACTGTCTGTAGTTTCATGCTGTTGTTGTTGTTGTGTCCCTTTCTGGTTTTGGTATTGAGGTAATACTGGCTTCAAGGAATGAATTAGAGAGCATTCTCTCTTTCTCAGTCTTTTGGAATAGCTTCAGTAAGATTGGTATCAATTCCTTCTTTGAATGTCTGCTGTAAATTCTCCTGGTCCTGGACTTTTTGTGTGTTGACAATTTTTTAATGATTAATTCAATTCCTCTGCCTGTTATTAGTCTGTTCAAGGTTTCTGTTTCTTTCTGATTTAATCTGAAAGACTTTTACATTTCCAGGAATTTGTCCATTTCCTCTATTATTTCTAGTTTGTGCACGTAAGTGTTCACAGTAGTCTCAAATGATTTTTTGTCAATAGTAATATTTTCAGTTTTATTTCTAATTGAGCTTATCTGGGTCTTCTCTCTTCTTGATTAATCTAGCTAGTAGTGTATTAATTTTGTTTATTTTTTCAAAGAACCAGGTTTTCTTTCATTTTTCTTTTATTTTTTGTTTGAATTCCATTTACTTCTGCTCTAATCTTTATTATTTCTTAGTGGTTTTAAACATCATGCATCTGGTATATTGCAGATTTTTGTGGGTCAGGAGTCCATGCATGAGTTACTTAGGCCCACTTCTTTGGTCTCCCCAGGTTAAAAGGTAGGTGACAATGATTTCTTTCTGAAGTTTAGGGTTCTCTTCCAAGCTCATGTGGTTCTTGGCTCCATTTTCTTCCTGAATAATAGCTGAGGGCTGCTTTTAAGTCTGGGAGTTCTTTACCATATGTCATTCTCACAGGCCCTCTCAGAACACGGCAGCTTCCTTCTTCAAGATCAATAGTGAAAACTCTTTCCAGCCACCTAAGAAATAATTAGGTTAATGACTACCCCAATACTTTGCCAAATTCAGTTGGTTTGATATAGATATATGCTTAGCTATTACATAGAGGAAGGAAATTATGTAAGGGCATTACTCACTGGAAGTTATCTTGAATTCAGCTTAATGTAATGTATTACATATTAATGTATTCTATCTCACTTTTCTTTGTAAGGATTCTGATTTTAATATGTAAAAATCTCTGAAAGTAAAGATTGTAGACTTTTTAAATTTAACTTTTAATCTATCATTTGCTTTTATTATTTAATATGATTTTTGATTTCCAAGTGCTTTCATTATTAAACATCATAATAGGTTTTATAGGTTTTCTTTTTGGAATGATGTTCAGAAAGCTTCAATTGCCACCAATAAAATTGTAGTCATCTGACATCTTACATATCAGTATAGTTTCTAGTATTATTATTTCTTGACATACTTGTATAAGATAATAATATATTGTTTCCTAACATCCTATTGCTCTGAGATATAGTAAAATTTCCCAAATATGGTAAAAATTTCCAATAGATATGGTAAAATTTCCCACACAGAAAAAAATAAATAAATAAATAACAAAATTATAGATTTAGGCCAGGTGTGATGGATCACATCTGTGACCCCAGCACTTTGGGAGATTGAGTCAGGTTGGGAGTTGGAGACCAGCCTGACCAATATGAAGAAACCCCATCTCTACTAAAAATGCCAAAATTAGCCAGGTATGTTGATGCATGCTTGTAATCCCAGCTACTCAGAAGGCCGAGGAACAAGAATCTCTTGAACCCGGGAGGTGGAGGTTGCAGTGAGCCAAGATCATGCTATTGCACTCCAACCTGGGCAACAAGAGCAGAAATCCATCTCAAAAAAAAAAAAAAAAAAAAAAAAAGATAGATAGATAGATAGATAGATTTGATAGATAGATAGATAGATAGATAGATAGATAGATAGATAGATTTAAAGCATAATAATCATACTAAATGTAAATTGTTGACATTATGCTTAATGAAAACAGATTACCAGATGTGATTTTTAAAAAAGCAAGAACAAACTATTGCTATCAGCAAGGAATTCATTTTTCATATAAGGACATTTTTATATAAGTTTAAAAAAGATATATCATGCTAACATTAACAAAAATAAAAATGCAATAACTGTATTAATGTTTAGAAGAAAAATAAAGAAAAGAATATTACCAAAGATAAAAGTTTATTTTATAATGAGTAAGGGGTCAATTCATCTAGAGAAAACAGCAATAGTATATGTTTATGCATGTAAAAACAGGGTTTAAAAATACTCGAAATTAAAAGGATAAATGAATGAAATTTTAGTGCTAGTAAGATTTCGACACTCCTTCGTCGATAATGCATACAAGTAGAAATTCAACAAGACTATTAAAGATTTGACAACACTAATAATTACCTTGACATAATTGGCCTGTCTAGAAAATTTTACCCAACAACAGGCAATTCAATAGACATATTTTTTTCCAGTGCACATAACAATTTGCTAAAATATAACAAAAGTACAACAAAACACATATTAATAAATTTAATGGATTTAAATCACACATAGAATGTGTTCTGATGATGGAATCATTATATTTTTCAAAAATACAAAGATACTCAAAGTTCTCAAATACTTGAAAGCTAAAAGAAGACACAGAAGATTGACTTCAAGCATAACCAGCGTAAGAGGATGCATTAAGCCTCTCTCCGGTGAAAATCGTAAGAGCTGTAAAGAAAAGAACCACATTTGCAGTCTCTAGAAATGATCTTTATGTAAACAGCAAATGAACATATATCACAAAACATCTATGAAAATTCAGTAAGAAAGACAAGAGTCTGGTATTTGAACCAAGGCTCTCTCTTTCACCCCTTGTAGCTCAGAGAGATAGTGACTCCATTTCAGTCAGCAGCAATAACACAGTTAACACAGACAGAGGAATTTCTTCCAAGGAAGAACAGAATGTGTTTCTCATCATGCCTACTGATGTATGTTGCTGAAACTACTTCCCAATAAGCGTAGTTAAGAGATGAAGGATCCCTTTTCTTGCCCAATTTCCACTTGCATAATGGAAGTATTCCCTTGAATGTGGTGTGCTGACAGCACTGGAACCTTGATCATTTTGACATTTTTCACCCTAGGAGAAGCAACTGAGATGACCCCAGGATCCTGACATCTGTCCAGTAATTTCTTCACTCCTATAGTAGCAGTATCACTCAGTAAAGTTTTCCATTGTCTCTCCACCCCCACTTACAAAGCCATGGTTCAGAAATTTTGCCTAGGGAAGAAACAGATCATAAACCAGAGTGTTTATTATACTCTCCCAATAAACTGACCTCAGTTGAAACAGAATGAGGAAATGCAAGTCAACAGGCATTCTCAAGAACAATTAAGGTTTTGGCAATAGGCAATCGGAAAGAGATTTAAGATACAAGATAAACTATAAGCCACCAGTTTTCTGGAAAAACAAAACGGAATAATACAGCTAGGAAGAGACCTCCTAAAGTCAGAACAAATAGAAAGCATTGATCTCAGAAATTATACTTTCAAGAAAGCCAGAATTTTAAATGGATTGGTGTGTAGAGGAATATATTTCTGAGGGCATTGTTGAAAATAACAGAGCAATGAGTTGCAGTTAGTGAGATATCATAACTAAGTGTGGTGAGGAAAAGAAGTTAGACCTACCCAGACCATTGTCATTTCAGGATGACTCTGGGATGCTTCCCTTCGCAGAGGAACATCACTATCTGAACATTACAGGAGGAAAAGTAGACTTTACCAGAATAATCCAGTCAGTAAGTATAAAGATAAACAAGCAAAACAACAAGTCCCAAAGGGGTGGGTCAGCCTTCTGTTTCTACAATACATTATCTAAAATGATTTTTAACAAAACATTATCAGGCATGAAAAGAAACTGGAGGGTGTCCAGGTGCTTGGCATCCTGAACAAATAATTGGACAAAACGCACAAACAAAGCAAGGAAGGAATGAATGGTTTTATTGAAAATGAAATACACACCACAGTGTGGGAGCTGGCTTGATCCTAGGGGTTTAAAGGCCCTGTTACAGAATTTTTGAAAGTTTAAATGCACCCTAGAGGATTCCATTTGTTACTTGGGGTACCTCCAATGTAAATGGAGAGGATGAAGTAAAGTTACAAACTCATTTACCACATATGTTCTGTGGAGAAGATATTTCCTGTCACAGCTAAAGTGTAAATTGGCTTGATGTACCCTGTCTCCAGACCCTATTTTTCTACCTCACCAGGAAAACAAACAAAGAACAACAACAATAAAAAACCAGGCAACATAAATAGCCTTAGAAAAACAAGATGTCAGACTTCCACATATATAAATTACATTTTATATAGGTAAACATTCCAAAGTGATTATAATAAACAAGAGAAATGTAAAATGATTTACCTGGACAATCCAAAAATAACATTTAAAAAGAAATTCTATTTTTAATAGCACCAAAAAGATTAAAATACTTCCATGGATACATTTAACAAAAGAGGTGCAGTACATACTCTTAAACCACAAAATGTTTTTCAAAGAAATTATAAGAAAGTCTAAGTAATTGGGAAAAACATACTGTGTTCATACTTTGGACAATTCAACCTATTAAAATGGCAATACTCTTCAAACTTATTTACAAATTTAACACAATCGCTACCAGAATCAAAGATAATTTATTTATAGAAATTGACAAATTGATGTTGAAGCTTATATGGAATTATAAGTGTTTCAAAATGGTGGAATATATCTTGATAAAGAGAAACAAAGTAGTAGGACTTACACTTATCAATTTCAAAACTAAATACAAAGCAACGGTAAGCTAAACAATGTTGGCACATGTACAGATACATAAATGAATGAAACAGAATTGAGAGTGTTTTTAAAAAGAAATGTTAGTTTCAAAAAATTGTCAAGTAGGGCCGGATGCAGTGGCTCAAGCCTGTAATCCCAGCACTTTGGGAGGCCGAGGCAGGTGGATCACGAGGTCAAGAGATTGAGACCATCCTGGTCAACATGGTGAAACCCCGTCTCTACTAAAAATACAAAAAATTAGCTGGGCATGGTGGCACGTGCCTGTAATCCCAGCTACTCAGGAGGCTGAGGCAGGAGAATTGCCTGAACCCAGGAGGCGGAGGTTGCGGCGAGCCAAGACCGTGCCATTGCACTCCAGCCTGGGTAACAAGAGCGAAACTCCCCTTCTAAAAAAAAAAAAAAAAAAAATTGCCAAGTAATCAGGAAATATTTCAAACAATAAAAACCATTACCGAAAATATGTAGTGGGATAGGGTGTAGCCAAAGAAATACTGGGAGAGATGTTTATAGTGTCAAACAACTATTAGGTTGGTGCAAAAATAATTGCTGTTAATGTAAATCCGTCATTACTTTATACCAGGCTAATGTTCTAGATAAGTAGTTTAAAAAAGAAATCCGGTGTGTACCTTAGGAAACTAAATGAGCAAAAGACATAAAGTAAGAAGAAAAAAATAATAATAATGGAGATAAGAGCAGAAATTAATAAAACACAAAATATTAGAAAAAAATTATTTAAAAAAAAAATGTGGACAGAAAAGGTGTCTCATGCCTGTAATTCCAGCACTTTGAAAGGCCAAGGTGGGCAGATCGCAAGATCAGGAGATTGAGACTACCCTGGCTAACACAGTGAAATCCTGTCTCCACTAAAAATTAAAAATATTAAAAAAAATAAAAAATTAGCCCATAGTCCCAGCTACTCCAATTCCACATACTGCTTCAGATGTCCTGTAGCAGCAGTTTTGTGTATCTTAAATTAAGACTTTCTCTGGCTTATAAACAGAGCCATCAATGCCTCAGTGGTTGTTCACTACTCTATGTCCCAAAAGAAGCAAAAGCAATTTGCTATCAGTAGAAACATATTAATATGCTTTTAAATTTTAACAATTCCATAGGATAAATAATTGAGCTAAAGAAAATTATTATTTTGATTTCATGGGGTATCAGAGGACACAGTGTTCTTTTGAAACTGTACAATGCCCCAAGATTGCAGCAAAAGTCTATTACAATAGCAGCAGGGTATAGACCTAAATATTTTATAAAGTTATTACTTAAGTTGTCAAAAAATAAAGAGCTTCATAAAGGTATCTATTATATTTGAAGTTGGAGGAATAGACAAAATATTAATTTTCACCAAAGCCAGCTTTATTATATCCTTTTAAACTATGGCATTGAGGTGTAGTTTCATTTTCAGTCTAGAAAAAAAGAAAGATTGCCAATTGCCAATGTGGTAAAGAGGACATTGTAGTATAATCATTAAAAAAAAAAAAAAAAAAAAAAAAAAGAAAAGAAAAAAAGGATCCAAGAGAATTGAGAATTGGGTTCAACTTTAAGCCTCATTTACCTATGTAAGTCAGCTTTTTGACTGTCTTTTTACAATAACACAATTAAGATATTGTACTAGATGTGTTTTATAATCCATTTTAGCACTCATAATTAGCAAAACTTATTATTACAAAAAGCAGATTTAACATAATATCTCCCTTCTTGATGATGGTGCGTATCCATTACATATGAATTGCTAAAAGTGTAGATAAGAAATATAAAACCTTTTACCCCAGACAAGCAGGGCCTGGAGTGGACCTCAGCAGTCATAGAAAAAAAAAAAAAAAAAAAAAGGAAATATAAAACTTTTTTCAGTACCTGTATTAGTTCATTCTCACACTGCTATAAGGAACTGTCAAAAACTGGACCATTTATTAAAAAAAAAAAAAAAAGATATTAAATTGACTCACATTTCCCTATGGCTGGGGAGACCTCAGAAAACCTGCAATTATGGCAGGCGGGGAAGCAAATACATCCTACTTTACACGGCAGCAGGAGAGAGAGAGGTACAAGTAGGGAAAAGCCCCTTATAAAGCCATTAGATCTCCTGAGAACTCAGTCCCTATCATGAGAACAGCATGGAGGAACCCCATCATCATCTATTCACCTCCAATGCAGTCCCTTCCCCAGCATGTGGGAGTTACAATCCAGATTACAATTCAAAATGAGATTTTGTGTAGGGACACAGCCAAACCACATCAGCACCCATCTTAGGTTCATTGTTTGGGGGCCTGTAATCTGACAAAAGACAGATTATCAAGAGAAAAACAAACAGTTTATCATGTGCAACTTATATCACATGGGTGAAACCTCAGTGATCAGTAATTGAAAGGAGTGGTTAGACCTCAGGCTTATGTAACATCTTAGCAAAGAACAATAAATATGTAGATAAATATGAAGATGAAGAAGGCTTTTAGGCTTTCAAGGCAGTAAACTGTGATGGTGTAAATATATGGGAGAAACTAACAAAGGATTTTTTTAGTCCACCTTGGTGCCAACTTTCTTTGTTATGGCAATAAAACTTTCCTAGAAGACGGGATTTCATAGCAGTCATCATTTTTCGGAATTTTCTTATTTTAGTCAAATAAGTGAAGCTTTGGAAGGCTGCTTTCTGCGTCTCTTAAATCTTACCTATTTCCAGTTGAAAATAATCCTATACCTAATTAGTATATTTGAGGATGGAATATTTTGATCCCCTATAAAATGTAACGTGCATCTACTTAAGAATCTTGAGGGCCGGGCGCAGTGGCTCAAGCCTGCAATCCCAGCACTTTGGGAGGCCGAGGCGGGTGGATCACCAGGTCAACAGATTGAGACCATCCTGGTCAACATGGTGAAACTGCATCTCTACTAAAAATACAAAAAATTAGCTGGGCATGGTGGCGCGTGCCTGTAATCCCAGCTACCAGGAGGCTGAGGCAGGAGAATTGCCTGAATCCAGGAGGCGGAGGTTGCGGTGAGCCGAGATCACGCCTTTGCACTCCAGCCTGGGTAACAAGAGCGAAACTCCGTCTCAAAAAAAAAAAAAAAAAAAAAAAAAGAATCTTGAAATCGGCTATTGCCGATCCACTGGCCCCAAACTGTTTACCATGACCAAATAAATATTCCCAGCTGAGAAAACCAAATCAATTTATCTGAGATTGAATCTTCCACCTTAAAAAGCATAGATTAAATTCTTTGAAGTAAGATCTGAGCATTATTTTGGTAATACCATCATCTAGGTGATGGCAATGTTTGTATTCATTCCTTCGCTTATTGTTGCAGCTTCTTATTTTATTATTGCTCACTTGGATTCTGATTGCTGTTTTTAGATAAGAATACTTAATGCCAAGGCTTCTTTTGTGGCTGCCAAATGCCAGTGTGTCACATTAATATTGTCCTCTGGTATCTTGAATGTAGATATTTGCACTTGCCTTTCTCTTTGCTTACTATTCCCATTCCCGTCTAAGATTCTTGTGGTATGGTATGTCTTTTAAATTTCATTCTTAGAAAAATTTCAGCAGAATAAGTTATTTTGCCATGAAACAAACAATGTTCACTTGATTTTCAGAAAAGTTGATAGAAAATCTTAAATGAGACTCTCAAAGGCTATATTTTGCATTAATAAAGAATAGATGCATCAGCAAAAAAAAAAAAAAAAAAAAAAAGAAGAAAGAAAGAAAGAAAGAAAGAAAGAAAGAAAGAAAGAAAGAAAGAAAGAAAGAAAGAAATAGTTAACAGATGGTCTGATTTTAAGATATGAAAATGAATTCGATTGTATGTTCTCATAATAACTAGGTTATGGCTTTAATAAAAATTTGAAATATACAGACCTTATAAAACTTATTGTGTCTTTAAGTCAGTTATGTTTAATAGGTTTGTTTTCTTTAACATCTCATTCATCCTATATACAAAGGTTTCTTTTAAAACTATTTTATGTAAATTATAACTTGTTTTAAAGTATTTTCTTTACTGTTATCTACTGCATGATTGTGTTTAGGTTTTGGTTAGAAAAACTTTTGTTTCTAAATATTCTTGCTTGAAAATATTCTTTTCAAATCCTAGCATTTTATTCCAGGTTTTAATGGGTACAATTAAACACAAAGTTCAGTAATTTATTAGAACCTCTTAGTAGTTAATTAAATTGAGTGAATATTTGAAACTTTCTGTAGATATTCTGCTTTGGAAAAAAATATTTTTAAGTGATTGGCAATTAGATGGAACATAATGTATTTCTAGAATAGAAGTTTTTAAATTTCTAACATAAATCATTTTAGAAACCATTAAATTGTTATATTTGATAAATTTTCTGTTGTATGTGGTTAGTAGTTGTTGCAATATCCCATTACCTCATTTCCAATACTAAAATAACATGTCCTTAGGGACAACTTGTTATTATTCACATTTTTTAAATGTTTGCAAGTGTTAAAAGTTTTTCTTTGTGGAGTTTTCTTTTTTACTAAAATCTTGAATTAAATAATCTCCCTTTTCTCTTCATTTTCTTTCTTTGTATTTAATATTTTTAACCATACTGGGATCTGAAAAGATTATTTGTTATTGTCTCCACTCTCCTTTAATTTAGCATTAGGAGAAGATTCAGAATCTCACATTAGGTAGAAGATAAGCCATTTCCCTTGAAATGATGCCAGACTCATTTTTTTCTGCTGCAACATTTGCAGAAGTATGAATTGTAGTGAGAATGAGATAATAATCCAGAAACTAATCTTGCTCATCTTATGATAGAAGTTTGAGGTACTCATCTGATTTGGAGCTGGCAGATAAATAATCAAATGGGCTGAGGGTCCAAATTTCAAAATTTTTGGTCAGCTTGTAGTGGGAGACGGAAATGAGTCCTTGCTGCTGACATGTAGGGGCTCAGAGCCAAGCAGCATCTGTGTTTTGTTTGCTGTTTCTCTGTGTTTTGTTTTTCATTTTTTTCTTGGTTGGTTGTTTTTATAAGTAGAACAATCAGGGGTAGCCAGGACAGCAAATGAAATGGGATTTTGGTGGATTAAAAACAGTTCTATCATAAAATGCCCTCATCAAAGCTGGTTAAATGATGCCCAGATGCAGTGTCTAAATTTTGTTCCAGGGAAGTAACATTTAGTGAACTGTTTATAACTTTTTTCTCCAAATGTCATTTTTGCCCAAACGACCTTACAGAGATCAGGAGGGACCTCAATTGAGGTAAACACTTTCAAACTTAGAGATACATTTATGTTTAGTTATACTGAACTGGAAGGTTGCACATACAGAAAAAAAATTCAATCTGACTACTTTGTAGTTGGATCCATATTCATCAGATATTTTATATAGGTTGCTCTACTTCTATTTGCCTTAGTTTCCTTAGCAGTAATGTAGAGATAATAATCATATCGGGGCCGGGTGTGGTGGCTCACGCCTGTAATCCCAGCACTTTGGGAGGCCGAGGAGGGTGGATCACGAGGTCAAGAGATGGAGACCATCCTGGTCAACATGGTGAAAACCTGTCTCTACTAAAAATACAAAAAATTAGCTGGGCATGGTGGTGCGTGCCTGTAATCCCAGCTACTCAGGGGGCTGAGGCAGGAGGATTGCCTGAACCCAGGAGGCGGAGGTTGCGGTAAACTGAGATTGCGCCATTGCACTCCAGCCTGGGTAACGAGAGCAAAACTCTGTTTAAAAAAAATAAAAAATAATTTAAAAAAAAAATCATATCAATAATATAGAGTTGTTAGACCAATTAAATGAGAAATCATTGCAAAGAACCTAGTAGTGGACAAGTGTTTTTACAACTGTTAATCAGTAGGTATTATTGTTCTATTAGTAGATAACATCTATGCTTATTGTATTAGTCATCACAGGGTAACACACATCAGGCTCTGTGGTGGGTGTTAAGGATATAGCATTGAATAAGAAAACTTCTGCCCCTGCACAAATTCATAGACACTTGGGAGAGTAATTTAAAATATTTGAGACAAAATATGCTTATGCAAAGGCTTGAAAAATCATGAATCTGTATTAGTTAATCCTACCTAATGAAAGCAGGCACATATTTACAAACAAAGTAATGTTTAATGTGTATTCAAAAGTATGTAAAGCAAACAAAATTAGGAGCAAAGGCATGGAAGCATTAGACTATTATTGTATTGGGGGAAGATCGAGTAACAGAGTTCAGATTGTAAGTTTTCTGGAGTTGAATCTGGAGAAGCTGATTGATTTATGGTTAAACCACAAGGAAATGGTGAGCTATCAAAAGTTTCTTAAATGATAATGAAAACATATTATTATTATTAAGGACACCACTACTGGAGTTTGTATATATACTTTATTTCTAATGGGTCAATAACCAAGTAACTTGAAATACATTATCATTAACAATATTATACTTGCTCTCTTTATAAGAAAAAGTTGAGTGACATTTGTCAGAAAATTTTCTCTCAGTTATTTTATACAGCCAGTTTCCTAAATAAAAATAAAAGAGCTTCAAAAGAGAGGAGGACATTTAAAATTCTCCTCATATTTTTTCTTAATTTGTGGTATGGTGTGGAAATGTATATTTTCTTATTCTTTTAAAAAATATTTTACTTGCTATTTTAAAATATCTGAAAGTAACTATTCTCACTTCACTAAATAATGTCAAATAATCTCCAATTTTCTTAAGTTCACAAAAAAGTCTGACCTTAAAAAAAATTCTAACATGTGACTACATTGTTTTTAAATACAGTGGCAAGTATTCACTTTAATTTAGAATTTTAATTGTAAACTTCTTTTCTACCCACTATTATTGTTTTCTGTTACCTATACATGGTCCATGTGCCTGTCTCATTTATCCTAATTGATCATGAAAGTCTCAATTGTTTGACTCAAGCAATATTCTTATATTTTTCTGCTAACACTGAGCTACCTTATTTGTATTTCCCTATATCTCATTGGACTTACTGTCTCTGGGTGATTTACATCCTGAAGAGAATATAAAAGCTTTCTAATTCTTCCTTTTGTTTTTTAATATTTATATGGTGACAGCAGTAGATCGTTTTTGTTCATAGTTTTCTTTTGTACTCATACAGATAAAATTCAAACATACTGTTAGATTTAATGATACACTTTTATAGCACTACATGATTGATACTTATTCAATATGTATAAATTTATTGTAGTCTCATTGACAAAAAAATTAATCATAATTGATGGCTTTAAGCAAAATGTTATTTTTAAAAAATTTAATACATTTGTTAGCACACAGTGGTATGGAAATATCCTATTATCTCAAACTGTAAGAATGACTTTGATTTGTAGTAAAATAGTCTAGTATAATAAACAATTTGGCAGAAAATAACATGAGATATTCTAACCTTCTGCCCTTGAGATTTCGATACTCACAAGTAAGTACATAAATAAGTACGCACTTAAATTTTTTTATTTAAAATTCTAACATTTGCTTTTATACCATAATTTTTACCAGTTCCAGGGTCATACATTTAAAGCTCATTTGAATTTAGAGATAAACTTTGTCTATATTTGAATTTTTTTAGTTTGTTGATGATTTTTCTCTTTTCATATTTTTCACTCTGGAGTTTTATTTTGAAGATTAAGTTTAAATAAAGCTATTTTCCAGCACTATAAACAAAAATCATCTTGTTTCAACTAAGCCTTACTTTTTTTTTTCCTCTCTTTGTTAATCTCAAATTTTAGGTTTTTCTCTTCCATCATACTCATAGGGCAATTTTTATGATTGATAGATTTTCTCTAACCCTTTATGAGATTTGATACTGAAGGCTAATAAATGCATGCATACTAGCAATTGACCCTCTGGACTCTATCTCAGTTTTTCTAAAGTGAAATATTCTTTAAATTAAAAAACAAAAACAAAAACAAAAAAAACTCTTTTAAGAATGTTTTTATTATGGATATACATTTAAAATATTGATGAAATTGTCAGTAAAATTTGATCAGGTTTTTCTGATATTTTATTAATAATAGTCATTATATTGACTGCAGATTAAAATACTTTTGATACTCATTAGTTACAATTTCACAGAACTATGATTTGAAATAAATAGAAGTGTACCTACAGAAGCCAATAATAGTGCAATGTCCATTTACAATACATTCTCCGTATTTCTTAAAACTTTCATAAATATTTTCTACCAAATATTGTTTTTAGGATGCCATAAATACTTAAAAAATACCAGCACCTTATTGTCCCTTACCTGGTATTCCATACCAATACAATATGATCTCCATTATAATGACCTACTTTAAGAAGATTAAATGCTTTTGCAATTCAAACACAGTAAAATCGGCTTAAAGCAAAATCAAACACTAGTTTGCTGGTTCAGAATTTAAATAGTGGAATGAGAAATCTCTCTTATATTGCTATTGTGCACTGGTCAGCTAAGAAGTAATTGCTTTTTATAAGGCAAATTTGCTTTTACTTTTCTAAGGTAATGAAATGAACCTGAAACATTTCCTTGGAAATCAAAGTCACTATCCCTGAAATGTCACCAGACAAATTCCATCATATAGTTTCAGCAAACACATAATGAGAAAGTTTGGCCTGGAGTTGATTGACAGAATTCTATTAGAAAGCCTTCTCACACATTCATCTATAATTATCTGTGGTGTAAATCAACACTGACTTGATTTCTTCATATTCGTGTGCCTGTAATACGGAGGGAAAACCAAACCACATGTATTTCTCAGAGAAATAGATAATGCAGATGTGTACTAGTATGTTAAGATGCCCAGAACTAGATTACTGATCTGTTTGTGATATAATACAAAATAGAAAATAATCCAGTGTGACAGTTGGGGGAGGAAAGCCCTTAGAAATAGATATAGATATAATTATAAAAGTTAAAAGAAAAGGTCAATTTTTAACATTGTCCATTTATTTATAAATGCTAATAACAGAAGTTTATTTGTAAATGAAATATGGCCACTCATACTGGTTAAAGGTAAACTGTAATAGATAAAATACCTGTCTGAAAGCTCTATATGTGCTGGAGTCTATAAATGAGAGTTTAAGGAAATATTCAGTGGGGATATAATGATATTTAACTTGAATTTAGTCATAACAGAATAAAAAGTAGGATTGAATGTTTCTAGAATGAATAAAAGATACATGTAAATAGTAAATATTAGATATATTCTGTGTTCAAATATTCCTATGAAGTGATATCTAGGTAATTACCAATTTTGTTATTTTCTAAAGAGCACATACAGTTTATGATAGTTTTATTACATAGATTTTCAAAATAGAAACATCGTAAGGATGTTTTAATTTAAATAGCATTTCAGTTTATGGTTTTGAAATAACTTCTTTACCTGAGAACAAGTATATAATTATGTTATGGTCTAGTGAGCAATTTTTTCTTGGTTCTTTGAAATGCCCCCGTTTTAGTGAGCTGATTTGGAAAAGCAATCTGCAAATGGAATCCTATAAATCCATATAATTGAAAAGACAGTACAAAAGCACATGACATTAGGAGACAGAAACTCTTCTTTAGCTTATGTAAAACCATCACTCTAGTCGCATTTTGTACCTTTATTTAATTTTCTATTACCTCACATTATATAAAACTAAAATCACATGCTAATATAAACATCCCTGTTGGACTTCATTGGCTGTTGGGATTCAAGCTCTGTATATAAATCACATATACTTTTGTTTAACCCTAGGACTCATTTGGTTATTTAGAAAGCCCTATTTTATTGTTTTAATTCATACCTTGAGATACAAATTTCTACCTATGTTTTCTTCTCCAGAGGACTTCATAGAGATTAATTGATACATTGAAAACATACTTCTTTCTCAATTTCCCTAACATGATGTTTATAATCACATGATTTATTGGCTACAAATATGTGATATCGAGAATTATACTTTAAGCTCTAAATGTATACATTAGTGGCAGAAATAATATATCCATATAAAATACCACTTTTTTGGATAACTGCTCACTATAGAAATTTCTACAAAATGCATATGTACCTAATTTGCTGTTTTTTATCATCATTTTTTTCTTCAACAAGTGCAACTATTTGAAAACTCTTCTTTAGCTTATGTAAAGCACTGTAGCATGAAGAAAAGATCCCTGAAAGAATGGCTGACACAGGAAACATAGAGCATCACATTAAGGAACTGTGTGAAGAGATACTGACCCAGCTCAGTTTATTTATATTTTTTAAAATAGTTACATTAGCAATAGTATCAGTTTAGCTTTCTTGTACTGTCTTACTGGCTACAAGCCAACACCAAAAACTACTAGCTATAATTTGGATAGTGTGTGGCTAAGTCTACATAAAAAATAATAATAATAAATAAAAGCTATGACATGATCTGCACACAATCTGTGCAGAAATTTTAAAGAACTGACTATAAAATAATTTTTCAGCCTGAATTAGGTGATCAAATTGCACTCTAAAAGGTAATGAAAACATCCATTGTTTAAGTGATTTCTATTGTTTATATAAATCTATATAAAATTACAACACTGTCTCAGAACTTAACGTACCTAAAAGTATAAATGTTTTGATTCTAAATATAATAAGAAAATTCATAGATAATAGCATGCTAAATAACAGGTAGTTGAATAAAATTAGATGTTGGTTTTTTGAGAAAAAATAGAACGCAATTCTAGACAACTCAAGGTCTTTTTATTTTTTTGAGTCAATTGCATTATTTAGCTGCTTGATTCCCATTTTTTAAAAAGGATACTTATTCAGCATCTTGAATGTTTTGTTTAAAAGGTCATTTTGTGTTGAATATAGAAGTGGCTCCTATATATACTCAAGTGAATTGTTGAAAGTAATAACCTTATTTAAAACACTTGAGTATCAATTTTTTCCAAATGAGATCAGTCAGTAATATTGTTCAGTGTGCTGATCTTAATTCTTCTTTACCAAGTTGATATTTAAAAGAAAAAGGTGGTTAGACTACCTGCATGGGAGTTCAGTTTAATTCTAATTATAATTCCCAATCCATTACACAATGCTTTCAGTGTATAAGAGGCTCTGTGAAGAACAATTAACCAGTATGAAGTACTCATGAGGTAGAAGGGGCTGGATTGACCCAGAAAGGAAAGATTAAATTAGCCTAAAAGACATCCTAGAGTAAAAAATTCTATTTCCACAATCTGGGAGCACTTTTCATTGTCTTCTTTCGGTACCCTCTTTGTAGAAAGTTGGGTTTTTAATAGTTATATTCATGTCACATTCCATTTTGCCTCTAAGTCAAGATGATCAGGATCATTGTTTGTTTAAGAAGATTAAGAAGGTATTATAAAGCCCAGAGTGTTTTTTTTTAGCCCAATTGAGCTTGATATGTATTCAGATTTTAAAATTTGTATTTTGATCTTTTGATAAGGGAATAAAACAATCTTTTATACTTGAAATAGAAAAAAATGACAACTACAACATACAGATAGCATCTTAATGATAAAAGCTATCAAAATTTATTTAAAGGATTTATCTACTTGGGTATTTATGAACACAGCAGATAGTACCGATATATTTCTAGAGTAACAGCTTTGTACTAAAGGTATTTATTTCATAGAAAATTCATGAGATTAAATGTAAAGTAAGTTATAAAACTCTGTTGTTTGTAATTACAATTATTTGATAACAAATTAAAATTAATTTTGTTAAATATTATTTTAAAGAATTATTTGAAACTATACTCCAAAGCTGAATATATTCACTGTGATTCCAGCATTAAAGATGTTTATGTGACACTTTAATAAACCAGGTTATAATTTAAACTTAATCAGACATATTTTTATCCTAAAATATTTTTCAATGATAAATAATTTGGTATGAATTAAGTATTTGCCCAAAAAAGTGTGGGTAAAATGTTGATAGATAAATAATTAAAATAATTTTTCATGTTGGTTAACAAAGAGTTTACCAAGAGCCACTTCTTTTATGAGTTTATACTGTTTTGATAATAATTTTTTTTTTTTTTTTTTTTTTTAGAGCAAGACATGGAATCTTGCTCTATCACTCAGGCTCATGTGCAGTGGCAGGATTTTGGCTCACTGCAACCTCTGCCTCTTGGGTTCAAGCAATTCTCTTGTCTCAGCCTCCCAAGTAACTGGAAATGCAGACTTGTACTACCACACCAAGATAACTTTCGTATTTTTAGTAGAGACAGGGTGTCACCATGTCAGCCAGGCTGGTCTCAAACTCCTGACCTCATGACCAGCCCACCTCGGCCTCCCAAAGTGCTGGGATTACAGGCAGAAGCCAGCAATCCAGCCAATTTTTCTCTTTTAGTATTTGTTTAAAAAATCTGATTTTGCACAATAATTTGTTGTTTTTTTCTGGGTTTTATCATTTTTTCCTTAAGTACAGAGTCTATTATAGAAAACCATGTTAATATTTAACATTTTTAAATGAACTCACTGATATTATAAATTAGGCAGAGAAAAGTGGGACAATAAAGCAATCTTTATATTACTTTATATAAATCAGTGTATTGCCAATTCCTCTCTCTAGGCTAAGAACAAATATAGAATTCTTGTTTTGAATTCCTCAGTTTTCACCATTCTGACCAACCTCTTACATCTTTACCTTTTCTGTTTTTTTGCACCAGGTTTTGTTGATTGAAGAGTACAGATGTATGCAGCAGCAGTTTTGTCAGGTGTAGCAGTTAGAAGTTGCAGTCTAGCTTTGCATCCTATAATTAGTAAATTACATAAGACAAACGTGAGTATAATCAGTAACATTTTTTTTCCAATCAAGGAGTAACCTGTAGTGTTACTTGGCACCTTAGTCCAATGTGTGCCATAATTGAGGGACCCCACTGGGGGAAAGTCAATCCCTCCTAGCCAAGCAGTTATATTTTTAGAGTCTAGGAAAGGGGTGTCTGCCCAGGTAACAGGGTGAAAGAAAGGTGAAACAGGTACAGGTTGCAGACAAAGTGAGAGTACAAAAAGGATTAATACCCTACTTGAATTGCAATGTACAACAGAGACCATAGCAAGGAACAAACTATCTGGAGTGAATAGTGTCTGCATCTGGAGCAGGGTTTGCTCTGCCTCCTGAGTTGTTTTCTTCAGCATCATGTTTAGGACTTGTGTTGTCTGAGGAAATTGCATTGTCCAGTGCTGCAGGTCCTGCAGGGTCATTTTCTTTATCTATCGTACCCAGCTGGATCGTAGCCATACCACGATATGGTTTGTTGCATCATGCTGGACTCCAAAGAGGACCCGAGGGGGTGTGAACACAAGCATATCCTCATCTCCATTTTAATATATCATTTGGACAATACCATTCATTACTATTTACATCTTTCCATATGACTGCAGTTTTTATGTTTTGAGAGGCTTTAGCAAAGTGCTTTTCTATAACTGATTGACATTTATCATCTAAATTTAAGAAATTAAGGGTAAACAAGGCTTGTGCTAGTAGTGTTGCAGGGTCCTTACTCATACTCCCCGTTTTTAGTTTTCTGAGCATATTTTTAAGGGTGGAGTAAGCATGTTCTATGACTTGTCCTTGGGAGTTATACAAGATGCTTGTGGATTGTTGGAAGTGTCATGTGTGAAAAAATTGTTGAAATCATAAACTGACATAAGCCAGATCATTATCATTTTTTTTTTTTTTTTTTTTTTTAATTTTTATTGCATTATAGGTTTGGGGGTACATGTGCAGAACGTGCAAGATAGTTGCATAGGTACACACATGGCACTGTGCTTTGCTGCTTTCCTCCCCTTCACCCACACTTGGCATTCATCCCCAGGCTATCCCCCCCAGCCCCCCCCTGCTGTCCCTCCCCCATTCCCCCCAACAGTCCCCAGTGTATAGTAGACCGCCTCTCTGTGTCCACGTGTTCTCATTTTTCTCACCCACCTATGCATTATCATTTTTTTTGTGGGCTGCCATATAAACACAAAAGTTAAAAAGAAGATGTTTAATAACATATCTGACATATAGAGTAGATTCTTCAGAAAGAGCATGTGCACTAATTAGATGAGTGTTGGTATCAACAGATACATGTACATATCTTAGTTTTCCAAATTCAGGGATGTGTGTAACATTTGTTTGCCATAATTGATAAGGTTCTCCCCTTCTAATGTTGTTTGCCTAAGACAGGGTCCCGTAGCTGTAACATCTACCTGTCTTTTTCCAATTTACTAGGGGAGGAAGTTCAGACAAAATCTTCTTTTCCTCTTTGGTATTTTTATCCATAATTGCTGAACAGATGGAAAAGGGAAGGTTGGTGATGGTTGCTTCTCCCTTTCCTTTTTGGGCTCTTCTGTATAAAGTAGGACCAAAGCAGCCCTAACTAAAGCCCATAACATTAGAGATGTTACTGGGACCCATTGCCCTTCACATGATGCTGTTTAAGGTTTCTCACCATTTGTTCCCAGAGCTCTATGTCTATTGTGCCTTCTGCTGAGAACCATGGGCTTTTGGAAGTAACAGTTTGCATTAGGTCCCTTAATTGAACCTGTAAAACCAAGGCTCCACTAGCTTTAAGCAACTGTTTCAATAATTTTATCTGTTGAGCTGATGATAACTGTTGTCCTATGATGAAATCCTAGCCCAAACAATTTGCTCAGATTTGGAAATCCCAAGGGGGCACCAATGACTTACTGACTTACTGGCTTATCAACTTACTGACTTACTGACTGCACAGTCTCTTTACCTTCATTTTTGAGGGCTCTGTCACAATCCTCAATCCATTGCAGTGTTGCTGCTACATCAGAGTCACCAACTGTCAGGTCCATCTGGCAGACTTGACAGAGCAACAGATGAAAAACATACACTGATACAGACTTGCCAGTCAGTGCCAACCCTCTGAGTAGAGAATAGTTTTGCCCAAAGATGTTCAAAGGTCAGTCTTAGGATCACATGAGTAAACAAGCTATTTAGACAAACTCCTCTACATTCCCCTGTTATCTGCTCTATGCTATTAACTCAAGGTAGGAGGATTAGGCTGCTTTCAGCCATAACCTTCTTCAGAGAATTTTGCAAAACCTCTGACTTTTCAAGAAGGTTTGAGTTTTCTAAAATTTCTCCCACCATTCTGGCTGATCTTCTACACTGAGCAACTTCAAATGGCACTGCTTAGATTCAGATCTTACTCAACTTTAAGTAAGAAGAAAAATTCAATACATTTTTATACTTCAAGCAGTGGATCCAAAAAAGATCAACTTTAGACATTTTAATATTTCATACTTTCTACAAAAAAGAATGATGGTTAACAATAAGATAAAAATGAATAATTTATTACAGAAAAAATCTATTAACTTTATATGGTAATGCAAAGGAACCAATATCAAAAAATATGTACATAAAATTATATTATCCAAATATATAATTTTCAATCTCAATAAGAACATGAAGAAAGTGAGTTTGAAGAATGAAAATGGGATAACAGAATTGAATGAGAAATGGGAGTATATTTTAAATAAACCAAAAATACAGAAAAAAAGTGTCCCTCAGATCAATAAGAAAAAAGAAAATCATTCTGCCAAAAAGACAGATGTATTTGTGTATTCATTGCACCACTATTCATAGTAGCAAAGATATGGATTCAACCTAGGTATCCACCAATGATAGGCTGGATAAAGAAAATGTAGTACCATCAATTGTTGTGATGTCATAACAACTAACAACATAATTTACTTTGCAGCAATATGGATTCAGCTGGAGGCCATTATCCTAAGTGAATTAACACAGGGACAAAATCACATGTTCTCACTTATGTCAGAGCGTAGCATTGGGTACTCATGGATATGAAGATGGCACAGTAGAAACTGGGGATTATTTGAGAGGGAAGGGTGGTAGAGAGGCAAAGGTTGAATACTATTAAGTAGTATGCTAAGTATCTGGGTGATGGAAACACTCATGTCACAAAGCTTAGCATCAAGCAATATACTCATGTAACATACCTGCACACAAATACTCCCTGAATCTTTTTTTAAAGAAAGAAAGTCAAGATGATAATGTAAGAGAAAAAAAAACAAACACATCAGGAAATTTTATTCAAAATGTAAAGCATAGTAGATAATGGGAGAATTTGGAGTATTAGAAAGAATAATACAGATGGCAGTGTTACATGCCATAAAAGTCATAATGCCAAAGAGAAAGTTATCAGAATACCTGTGCTGTATAATTTATATGATTTACATATTTAGTATAAATCACTAACTGTTCAACAGTTTACCAATTTTAGGATCACCCTGAATACATAGTATAAAAGAGAATCTATGTAACAAAATGAAATATAGAGTTTATGATATTCAAAAATCCAAAATAGAGAAGAAAATTTGGAGGTAAAGGAAAGGCAGAAGTGGTAGAGTTTAAGATAATAAATATTTGATTACAAAGTATGTTATCAAATACTGACAAAATATTATGAAACAGTAACAGATGTTTAAATTTATTATTTAAAAACACAAAGTATTCCAGATCAGAACCAAAAATAGCTAGTAATTATACCTGCAAATGAGGTGGGGAAATTAATAAAAATAATTGAAAGAGTGGGTAGGAAAGAGTAGAGCCCAAGAGATTTATGTTTGCATTGCAAGTTTTATTTAACTCTTCTAAAATCTTTAACCATGAGGACTTAACACTTTGAAAAGTAATTATGTGTAGTGTGTATATTAACCTAAAAAATACAACACTTGTAAGTAGAAAATCTTAAGTATTATTAGCAAAAATGTAGTCAATTATCAAAAATCCACCCTGCATCTATTTCCTAAAAGTGATTAAAAATAAACATCCATTTCAAATTTTCAATAGAACAAAAATAGTTAATGAGCTTTAAAGAACAGATAAGTAGAGTATCAAATGTAGGTTATGAATGTAGTATAAAATGGCATTACCTACATTTTTTTGAACTTCCTTATTTGAACTATTTCATAATGCTCTATTAATGAAATTTTTTTTCTATGAATATAATCAGCTGTAAAATCAAACTGGTCGTTATTTCAAAGGAACATAGACTCATAGATATAACCTGTTTGTTGACGGTGGTTGATGTGATGCAGAATTAGTTACTAAAGCCAAATCTAAAGCTTAAAGCCAGCATGTAGGATCCTTTTTTTGTGGATGCTTTGCAAATCTGATTGATGCTTATGACTTTAGAAATATGTTTAGAAATTTATATCATACATAAATTTGATAATTAAATTACACTCAAAATGTTCCATAAATAAATCGTATTTCTTAGATACTCATTTTCATTTCTGTACCATGCTGTAAGTGTTGGAATAACTACATTCACTTTAAAAATATTAATTTTTTTTTTTTTTTTGAGATGGAATTTTGCTCTTGTTACCCAGGCTGGAGTGCAATGGCGTGATCTCGGCTCACCGCAAACTCCGCCTTCTGGGTTCAGGCAATTCTCCTGCCTCAGCCTCCTGAGTAGCTGGGATTACAGGCATGCACCACCATGCCCAGCTAATTTTTTGTATTTTTAGTAGAGACGGGGTTTCACCATGTTGACCAGGATGGTCTCGATCTCTTGATCTCATGATCCACCTGCCTCGGCCTCCCAAAGTGCTGGGATTACAGGCTTAAGCCACTGAGCCCGGCCAAAAATATTAATTTTTTAATACTTTTAGTAAGTGTTTTGATAGGATTAAGAACAATTGTGAGTAACAAATACTGAAAAGAACAGAAACTTAAATAATGATAGAAATTAATTTCTCTATTATGTTAAAATCCAGTTGAGACTTCCATTTATAGTTATTACACTGTTGCTGATAATTGGGAAAAGGCTCCCATTAAGAAAAAAAATGTGTAAGTTGAATTAAAATAAAACAAAATATTTTTGGAAGTATTGTGATAATAAATCAGGCATCCAGGACTTAAGAAATCAAACTCTCACAGAGAATGAAAGAAGTTGAGATGGCCCAACATTAGAAAGCACTTTTTTTTTGTTTCCTTCTGAACCATTTGCAGAGTAAGCATCTAAACCATGGATTCCAAACAGAAAGTAATAAGACTAGAATTTGAGGCAGCATGACTGGTCTAGAAAGAGAAATATTAGTGTCCTTTTTAAGCACTTGGAAATTTTCTAGTTATCTTCATATTATGGGTCAACACAGTGGCCAAAGAATATAGTCTTTATGTTTTTAAGCATAGCATAACTGAGGTTTGCCTTATAAGGAATAAAATTCCACACATATATAATTGTTCTTTGAGCATCTGACAAGTGATTATTCTTAGTTCATATATTTCAATCATGTCACCCTATTAAATTGTGTTGTTCATGTTTTATATACATATTAATTTCTCTTTATTTTTCTAAGAGACATTTTAAAAATACTTTGACTATAATTAGTTTACCTTTAATTTTTGTCACTTTTGTCTTCATATATGTTGAGACTTTTATATGCATATAGATTTCAATTTACATATTTTTGTCATATTGACTAACCATTATATTATTTAAAAATGTTCCAATTTTTGTCTAGCAATATCACCTGCATCTAAATCCATGATGGCAATATTACTATAACTACCCTAGGTTTTTTATTTATTTATTTATATTTTTGGTTGGCAAGTGATTTTATATCTTTTGTGTGTTTCAATATTCAATATTTCCGCTATCTTAATTTTAACTTAAGCCTCTTATAAACAAAATGCACTGGGTTTTGTGTACTTGTATCATCAAACATCTTAATTTTCTAGTTAAATTTTAAAATTGTACATATATATTAAATATAATTGCTTATTTTTCTGGGTTGATAAATCCACTCTGTTTTCTGCTTCATGATCTTCTTCTGTTCCCTAGGCTGGAATGCAGTGGTATGGTCATAGCTGTGTAACCTCAAATTCCTGGGCTCAGGTAATCCTCTTGCCTCAGCCTGACAAGTAGCTAGTACTGCAGGCATGAGCCACAATACTCTGCTAAGGTTTTATCTTTCTTGGTAGAAACAGGGTTTTGCTACCTGGCACATGCTGGGATGGAATTCTTGGCCTCAAGCAATTATCCTGCCTTGGCCTCCCAAAGTATTGAGCTTACAGGTGTGAGCCACTGTGCCCAGCCCTTCTGACATTTTTAGTGCCTTTCTTACCTTTTCAACTTTTTTTTATAATTGAATAATATTTTATTTATTTATTTATTTATTAACTGTATATTTTTTTACTTTTCTTTTTGATGTTCACTCTATAAATTACGAGATGGATCCTGAACTTATAACAGTCTAACAGAAATTATTACACTTTCACACACATCCTAATAAATTGCTTAAAACGGAATAAGTTATTATAAGGAGCTCAAGACAGATAACTACAAAAGAGCAAAAATAAGACATACAATGAATTAACCAAATAAAGCCATTAGAAAATAACAAGACATCTTTAGAATGCTACAAGAAATTTAAACACCAAGCAAGAATTCAGCACTTTGGGAGGCTGAGACAGGGAGCTCATTTGAGGTCAAGTATATGAGACTAGTCTGGCCAACATGGTGAAACCTGTCTCTACTGAAACACAAAAATTAGCCAGGCATGCTGGTGGGTGCCTGTATTTCCAGCTACTTGGGAGTCTGAGGCAGGATAATCGCTTGAATCCAGGTGATGGAGGCTACAGTGAGCTGAGACTGTGCCACTGCACTTAGCCTGGGCTACAGAGTGAGACTTTGTCTCAGAATAAAAGAAGAAGAAGAAGAAGAAGAAGAAGAAGAAGAAGAAGAAGAAGAAGAAGAAGAAGAAGAAGAAGAAGAAGAAGAAGAAGAATCATTTCATATCTTGTTAAGCATTCTTTAAAATTAAAGGTAAACAACAATTAAAAAAAAACAACACCAAGACCAATGAGTGAAACTAAAATAATATTAAATGATATTAATCTCTTGTTGAATATATGGTTTGCAAATATTCCTCTGCAATCCATATCCATATGCTGCCTTTTTATTTTATCTTTCATTTGCTGTCCAGAAAGAAGCTTTTTTTTTTTTTTTTTTTTTTGAGACGGAGTTTCGCTCTTCTTTATCCAGGCTGGAGTGCAATGGCGCAATCTCGGCTCACCGCAACCTCCGCCAATTTGATGTAGTTCCGTACAACTATTTTTTTCTGTTGTCTGAATATCACAAAAATCATTGTCAAGAACAATGTAAAGAAGCTTTTCCCCTACGTTTTATTTTTTAAAATTGATTCAGAAGGTACATATGTCAGTTTGTTACATGGATATATTGCATATTGTGGGATTTGGACTCTAGTATACACATCATCAAAATAATAAATGTTGAACCCAATAGATAATTTTTCAACAGTCACTCCCCTTTTACCCCCACATCCTTTTGGAGTCCCCAGTGTCTATAACTTTTCTATGCATTGTTTAGCTTCCACTCATAAATGAGAATGTGCGGTTCTTTATTTTGTTTCTGCATTTTTCACTTAGACTAATGACATCCAGCTACATCCATGCTGTTGAAAAGAACATGCTTTCATTATTTTCTGTGGCTACAGAGCATTTTATTGCATATGTATCCTACATTTTGCTTATGCAATCATTCATTGAGGTACACAGATTTCGTGACTTTGCTATTATGAATAGTGCTGCTATAACACATGAGTGCAGATATCTTTTTGATGTAATGATTTCTTTTATTTTCGGAAGACACCCAAGAGTGGGGTTGTTGGGTCAAATGATAGTTCCATATTTAGTTCCTTTAGAAATTCTCCTACCATTTTCCATTGAGATTGTACTGATTTACATTTCCACCAACAATGTACAGTGCATAACAATTATCTTTTCTCTGTATGCTTGCAAAAATCTTTTTTTTTTTTTTTTTTTTTGACTTCTTAGTAATAGCCTTTATGACTGGTGTGAGATAGTATCTCATTATGGTTTTGATTTGAATATCTTTTGATTAGTGATATTCAGCATTTTTTCATTTTTGTTGGCTACTTGTATGTCTTCTTTTGAGATATGTCTGTCCATGCCCTTTGCCCACTTTTTAATGGGATTAATTGGTTTTTATCTTGATGGGTTGTTTGAGTTCCTTTTAGATTCTTGATATTAGTCTTCTGCCCGATGCATAGTTTGCAACTATTTTCTCCCATTTCATAGGTTGTCTGTTTATTCTTTTGATTCTTTTGCTGTGCAGCTCTTTAGTTTAAATCCCATTTGGCTATTTTTTGGTTTTGTTGCATTTGCTTTTGAGGTCTTAGTCAAAAATTTATTATTTTTGGTCTAGTATTTAGGTATTTCACCCATTTCGAGTTGGCTTTTGTGTATAGTGTGAGATACAGGTCTAATTTTCTTCTTTTGCATGTAGATATTTATTTTCTCCAGTATCATATACTAAAGAGACTATCTTTCCCATTTTATCTTCTTGGTGCCCTTGTTGAAATTTAGTTTGCCATATATGTTTCAAGTTATTTCTGGTTTCTCTATTCTCTTCCATTGCTCTATATGTCTGTTTTTATGCCTGTAGTATTACTTTGATTACTATAGCTTTATAATATAATTTGAAGTTGGCTTTGTTTATCCTGCTTTGGTGATTTTGAGTCTTTTGTGGTTCTACATAAATTTTAGAATCATTGTCTTTATATTTTTTTGTGAAGAATGCCATTGGTGCAGTGGCTCATGCCTGTAATCTCAGCACTTCAGGAGGCTGAAGAAGAAGTGCTTGAGCCCAGGAGTTCAAGACCAGTCTAGGGAACACAGTGTGAGACTCTATTGCTTAAAAGTTCAAAAAAAAAAAAAAAAAATTAGCTCAGTGTGGTGCTGGGTGTGGTGGTGTTCATTTGTAGTCCTAGTTATTCAGGAGGCTGTCAGGATGATTGCTTTGGAGTTGAAGGCTGCAGTGAGTTGTAATTGCCCCTCTATGACAGCCTGGGTGTTAGAGTTAGACCCTATCTAAAAAAAAAAAAAAAAAAAAAAAAAAAAAAAAGTGTCTACTGGAATTTTGCTGGGGATTATAATGAATTTGTATATTGATTCATGTAATATGGACACTTCAACAATATAATTCTTCTAATTATTTATTCATTTATTTTTTGAGACAGGCCCTCTATTGCCCAGGCTGGAGCACTATGACATTATCATGGGTAATTGCAGCCTCAACCTGCTGGACTCAAGCAATCCACACACCTCAGCCTCCCAAGTTTTCAGGGTAAAGATAGTTTACCTCCTTAGTTAAATTTATTCCTGAGTATTATATTAGTTTTTATATTATTGTAAATGAGATTGTCTTGATTTAGTTTTGGAAAGTTTGTTATTGTTGTACAGAAATTCAACTGATTTTTTGTAGGTTGATTTTGTATTCTGTAACTTTATCAAATTTATTAATTTTAGTAGTTTCGTGGAATTAATCTTCAAAATATAGAAAGAACTCACAGAATTTAGTAGCATAAGAATAAGAAATTCATTTTTTAAGAAAAATAAAATAAAACCCTGACATTTCTTAAAAGTGAACATACGAATAGCCAATAGACTAATAAATTAGTCTACTTGAATAATTTTTTAGTAATATGACAAAAGCACAGGCAACCTAAGCAAAATATAACACATGAGATCACATCAAATATAAAAGCTCTGCACAGCAAAGGAAACAGCCAACAAAGTGAAGATATAACCCAAGGAATGAAATAAATATTAGCAAATTACTCTTCTGACAAGAGACTAATAACCAGAATGTATATGAAGCTGCTCAAACTACTCAACAGGAAAGAAGAAACAAATAATCTAATTACAAAGTGAACAAAAGATATGAACTGACATTTATCAAAAGAAGATATACATGTGACAAACATATGAGAAAATGCTCAATACCACTAATCATTAGAGAAATGTAAACCAAAATTATTATGAGATCAAATCTCATCCCAGATAAAATGGCTTTTATTCAAAAGACAGGCAATAATAAACGCTGGTGAGGATGTGGAGAAAGGGGAAAACTCATAGAGTATTGGTGGGAATATAAATTATTGCAAGTATAGATGTTACTCAAAGATTTTAAAATAGAATTACCATATAATTCAATAATCTCACTGATGTGTGTATATCCACCCCCCACAAAAAAATGAAATCAGTATATCTATCAAGCAGAGATCTGCCAACCCATGTTTACTGAAGTATTATTTAAAGTTATAAAGTCAGGGCCGGGCGCGGTGGCTCACGCCTGTAATCCCAGCACTTTGGGAGGCCAAGGTGGGTGGATCACCAGGTCAAGAGATCAAGACCATCCAGGCCAACATGGTGAAACCCCATCTCTACTAAAAATACAAAAAAAAAAATAGCTGGGTGTGGTGGCATGTGTCTGTGGAGGCTGAGGCAGGAGAACTGCTTGAACCCGGGAGGCGGAGGTTGCAGTGAGCTGAGATTCTGCCATTGCACCCCAACCTGGCACCTGGCAACAGAGCGAGAATGTCTCAAAATAAATAAATAAATAGATAGATTAGATAGATAGATAGATAGATAGATAGATAGATAGATAGATAGATGATATAGATAAAGTCAAGTATCTAACAAGAAATAAATGAATTTAAAAATGTGATATACCATTGAGACATTTAAAAAATGAAATTCTGTCATCTGTATCAACATGGATGAAACTGAAAGACATTCTGTTAAGTGAAGTAAGCCCGGCACAGAAGATCAAATATCTTATGTTCTCACTATCTGAGAGCTAATAAAAATAAAAGTAAGTAAAACTAATCTCATGCAGACAAATAATAAATGATAGTTACCAGTGGCTGGGAAGAGTAGTGAGGATGGGTATAAATATATGCATTCACAGAATATGATCTAGTAGTTGGTAGCACAATAGAGTGGTAATATTTAACACTAATTTATTGTATCTTTTAAAATAAATGAAATAGTGAATTTGAAATATTCTAAACACAATGAAATGACAAATGTTTGAGGTGATGGATATCCCAATAATACTGAATTGACTATTACACATTATATATTTGTATCAAAATATCACATTCCATAAATATGTATAAAAATTATGTATCCATAATAATTAAAACTTTTAAAAATTAAAAAAAAAAAAAACACTAATCATGACAAATGAAAATTAGAACCACAATAAGATATCACCTCACACATCTCAGGGTGGCTGTTATCAAAAAGAAAAGATGTAATAAGTGTTGACAAGAATGTGGAGAAAAGGAAGCACTTGTACACTGTTGCTAGGAAGGTATATTGGTGCAGCTACTGCAGAAAACTGTATGGGGGTTTCTAAACAAACTAAAAATAAAACTACCATATGATCTAGCAATCCCTGCTTAGGTATATTCCCAAAGTAATTGAAATAACCTCCATATAAAAATATCTACACTCCATGTTAACTGCATTACTGTTAATAACAGCTAAGATATGGAAACAAATGATGTGTTTGTTGAATGAATGAATAAAGAACTGCGATAAATAATACAGATGGATATGAATAGATATTGATATAGATATAGATATATTTTCACAGAAATATTCTAAACACTAAGAACATTGCTTTGTTCATAGAAGATACTGAATAAAAAAAAATGTTTGTAGAAACACCAAAGTACCTTAATCACTCTAAGAAAATTATTATAATAAATTTCAATTTATTTAAAAAGTCACATTAAATTAGAAATGATCTCAGCAATGCTATATTCTATTCATTAGCAAACTAAGTAAAGCAAACATCAATGGAAGTAAGTTTAGCCTAAATAGTGGATTTAACTAAATCTTACAAGACCCACAGTACAAAGATTATTATTACAGAATAATAATATTATGTACTTTTGCAGTATTTATCATAGAAATAAGCAGCAATATGTGGTCACAATTATAAAGCGTTACCTAGTAAAATGAATGACACTAGTTATGCCACTGATACCAAGTTTATCATTTTCTACTTTCTGTGCGACATGGAGCAAATGCCACAATTAAAGGTCTTATCTAAATAAGAAGTTTAGTTATAGTGAAATTATCATTCTTAAATTTTGTTAGCATTGCCCTCAACAGGAGTCTAGGTATTTCAATATTATTTATTCCCGGACTCTATAGCTTTCCAAACCTGAGTCAAGAAGTTTAAAGATCTGCCTTAATTTTTATTTTAAGGTGAACAAACTTCTGATTTGATCTTATACATGGCAGGTAGCTTCCTACTCACTAGAAAAGTTTTACTTTTCACACAAATACTTCCACTTAATATGTTTATAAACATTAATTCATAAACGTACTCCATTCTGACCATTCTTCAATATTATAGTTTATTTTATCTTACTCTTAAGGTTGTGTGTGACTCATCCCACCATCTTGTTCTCTCTCATCTTTGATTAGACCCATAGAGGAAATACTGCCTGTACTCATCATTTTAAAGTTCAGCATTGAAAGACCAACAAAACAAAATTCAGTGATAATAGATATTTATGAAAATTTTAGTTGTGATATCAATTAAAAGAAGGTGAAATGCTAAAAAATGTTTTATTTACAATGTATGTGTTTAAAGCACAAGGCAGTTTCCCTTATTTGAAATTCAGAGCAATAGTCACTCTCTTCAGAGCTAAAAACCTACAAACCATTATTTAATTTAAATAACAAAACCTCATAGTCTTTGTTTAGTCAAAATAGAGAGAAAATACCGTTAGAAAATAATATGTAAATTACTTCTTTTTTTTTTTTTGCTTCCTACTCTTTTGCTCCTGAAGAATGACATTTATTAGACAATGCCTAAAATTATTAGTCAAATCCTATAAATAAAGTCACATGAATAAATCACTATGATATTTTAGATCTCCTTAACTTTGATTTCTACGGAAGACAATTATTGCTCTTTTTTTTTTAGATCATCACAACATCCATGAAAATATGTAATTTGCATTTTAAATCATTTTCATCCTGAAGAATGACAATGCTTTTTCATGATTTATAATTTTGTATAATAGAAACAACAGCTTCATCTATCTTAAAACCAAGTATATTTGAGTTACCATAAAAAGAATTTTATCAGTTAAATTATATAATAACTCATAAACACTAAAACAAAATATTATCAATTTTTCTAAAGAATTTTCACATATGTACCCATTGACCTGCATTTTCTTTACGTGAATATCAGTTTGGATGCAATAACAGAGTTGACAGGATTTTATTAAGCTAATGAAGATTTGTACATCTTTATTATGTTTGTACATATTTCACATATTCACTTTTGAGTTAGCCATGTCATTGTGAAAAGGTAAGGGGCAAGTTTACAATGACAATACTGACTGTACTTTCTATTTCTTCTTCAAAAATTGTGTGCATCAGAAGTCACCTAACAATAGGCTGGTCTATAATTACCACTGATGTCCTGGGCAGCCTGCCATTGTCACAGCATATTTTATAGACAATCATAAATAACACTCCCTGCAGCATATCAGAGACAATTATCCTGCACCATCAGCCTCATTGTTTTGATTTAGTGGAGTCTTGGAAGCAAAAGCAATGCTTACTTGTCACACCTAACTGCAGGACTCTAATATGTTAGGTATTTCTCTAAGGGTTCATTATGTTTGGCTTTGTTTCTATTATTGTAATGCTCGTTTTGTGTTTCAAAGGTGAACACATAAAGACATGAATTTTCTGTCTTTTCATGAATGAAACATACACAAGGAAGTTTGTGGAGTTTGCTGACTAGGGATTATAACCTGATTTTTTTTTTTCTTTTTTGGGGAGAAGAGTGGAGGATAGGAAGATGTGCACTTTTTATAAGCATGGTATCCATAATTTTGTATTTCTAAATGATTTTACATTTTAACTGCTGAGTCCTTCCCTAAAGTTTTATATGTATAGTTCTGTTTCCTAATCCTCTACTCATCATTTATATTTGTTCCACTCCTTCCCTTCAGTCCTTAATGTGCTGTATTCTTCAAGCAACTCAAATTTCTAATATTTGTACCTATTTATATTTGTCAAGTTCACTGAACAATTTGTTATGAAAAAAGAATAATAGATTATTTAAATATCAAATTAAAGAAATAGAATAAAGCTTCATATAGAATTTAAACATCTATTTTCTTGTTATATTACACTTTAACTATTTGCTTGAAGTTTCTAGACACAAACCACACCCTAACTGAACATACAGATCAGTTCACTATTTCTGAAATTATTAATATGTGTCTAAATTGTATAGGGAAAAAAAGCTTAATTTTTAGGAAAAATAAATTTTTCTAATTTATAATTAAACTTACTCCATTGTCCACATTTTAAAAATAATACAGTGTCATTATACAACTTCTTATGTAGCTCTTAAGATTATTATACAATTAAAGTTTAATATATCAAAATAGCAAGTAATTTGCATTTTATTTGAGTGTAATATTGTGTGAAAGTATCAGTATTCACCTATACTCCTAAAATAGTAAAATCTTACTATCTTTATAATCTTTACAACTAAAACAAAAGCTGTTGACTATTTTAGTGACCCTTTCTTTTCTAGTTTTCTTTCCCTATCTTCCTTTTTTCCTTCCTCCCTTTCTTCCTGATAGGAGCTTTTATCTGTAAGACATAAATAATAAAGAATGTGCCTGCAAATTCAAGAAAGAAAATCTCTCATCAATCTATATTGTACTCAGTTGAATGCACACTATGGGTTGAACCTCATAATGGGTGCAAATACATATCACACTCTGTACCCACAGAAAGCTTATGATCTATTAAGGATATGCTAATTTGCAAGTTTAATGAAAGATGATATGTTCAATGAGTCACAAAACGGAATAATGGAGGTTCAATGAGGAAAAGCTGTCTTCTGAAGAAGGAATCAGAATAGTTTCATAAATAAAGTTTTATTTGAGCTGCCTTAAATAACTGGCAATTTATCAAAGAATATAATATAGCTTTAGGTATAGAAGGAAACAACAGTGTTAGCCGGGCACAGTGGCTCATGACTATAATCTCAGCATTTTGGAGGCTGAGGAGGGTGGATCACAAGGTCAGAAGTTTGAGACCAGTCTGGCCAAAATAGTGAAACCCCATCTCTACTAAATTAGCTAATACAAAAATTAGCCAGGCATGTTAGCCGGTGCCTGTAGTCCCGGCTACTCAGGAGCACAAGGCAGGAGAATCTCTTGAACCTGGGAAATAAAAGAACAGTGTTCTTTTTGCACATAACACCACAAAGAAATATCTGAAAGTGTATAAATTATAGATAAAATGTCACCATGAGTACTAAATATGTATGGAAATAAATCTTATCAGGTTCATTTAATTTTTTTATGGTTTTATGGTTGTATATATGTCAAAATTTATTAAATTATACTTTAAAATATTTTTCATTAATATCAGTTGTACTTCTATAAATTTGTTTGTTTGTTTTAAATACAATATCTTTCCACTTTAACATTTAAAATATATAGCTTGGTTGTGAAAGTACCATATAAATGAAAATATATATATATACACATACATATAGATGTGCTTCAAGAGATCAAAGCTGCTAATAAATTTCATCAGTATAAGAACTTATATTATCCAGGAAAAATATGTATGACATTGGTAAAATTCTACCAATGTATATAAAAGTGTTAGCCTGTGATAATCTGGAAAGCAATATATGCCATGTAAAAAAAAAAAAGTAAAGGACATGTTTAAGATGCTAAAAGGAATGTACTCTACAATTTATTTCTTCAAAGAATTTCTCATGAAGTATAAGTGTAAATATTAAACAGTGATGTTTTGCTGTTAATTGATAATATTATAGTAATGCATTTTCTAACATATTTAGCATCAGGAAAATATAAAAGCTTTAATAATGAACAAAGTATTAACCTTTCTCAACACTGAAGCATATTTCTTAGCTGATATTAGAGTATATAGAAACTACTGATATAGTTTAATTTATGAGAAATGAAGCAATCAAGAGAAAAAGGATTTTTATAAGTGAAAAAAAATTATTTTCCATCCTCAGGTGCTATGCTTCACTTTACTCAACTGATCAATCAAATGTAACAATACAGTTTATTTTCACCTGTGTGCATTTAAATTTTTTCCTACTGTCTCTATTTTTGCGTATGTTGTGTACACTTCAAATAGCATAAGATTTTTCTGGAGATTTTACTTAACTTCCAGAATGATTATTATATTAATGACTCTCCTTACAAATGATTTCTATGTTATACATGTTGTGATTTTTCTGCAAACTAGAATTGAAGCTTTTATTTGTGGGATGAATGTAAAGAGTTTCAGGGCTCTACTGTATTGATGTTTTCCTTTTGGCAGTGATGTACTTGTGGCGGAAGTTAAAAGAAAATGATGGGAGAAACACTTATTCTGGCAAGTTGTAAATTGAGACAAATCTTCTCTCCATGACCTGGGTGTTTTTCTTATCTCACTAACTTCTATTCTGTGCCAGTCATTCCTCCTATCTCAGAGAAATTATTATTCCAAGTTTTCCTAAATTAACTTGTTTCTGCAGTTAGAAAAATTCCCTTGCCTTTAATTCTGTTATCTTATCAATCAGTTGTAAGGGGAAATGATTTTCAATTTTGGCAAATGATAATTAGCTAATAGTGTTACACCATTCTAAGCACCTTTTTATACATTAATTCTCACAAGTATCATATGTAGTAATTACTTTTGTTAACCCCATTTAAATGGTGAGAAAGTTGAGATATCTAGAGTACTGAAGTAAGATTCCTGTATTCATATAGCACATGAGGCAGAGCTGAGATTTAAAGTCTACTTTTAATTTGATCACTTACTATACTATCTTTTATTTAATCAGAAAATTGTAAATAAATGTTAGTCACCTCTTACATATGATGCAATGCTTTTAAATCAAGATTAATGTAATTATCAAAAATTTGAAAAATTGTCACAATGGGAATGAAATCAATTATTTTATTATGCTATAGCTTTGGTTTCAGGACATGTTTATGTTAATTACATAAATGTAAAAATTCTACAATAGAATTGTCCAAAACTCTGATGTACCTCTTTCACTTCTCTTTTTCTTTTTAATTTCAATAGGTTTTTGGATAACAAGTTCTTTAGTAGTAATTTCTGAGATTTTGGAGTACCCATCAAATGAGCAGTGTGCACTGTACCCAGTGTGTAGTCTTTTATCCCTCACTACACTCCCACCCTTTCCCCTGAGTCCCCAAAGCCCATTTTATTATTCTTATGCCTTTGCTTCATCATAGCTTAGCTCCCATTTATGAATAAAAACAAATAATGTTTGGTTTTCCACTCCTGAGTTACCTCACTTAGAATAAGGGCCTCCAATTCCATCCAAGTGCTATGAATGCCATTAATTCATTCCTTTTTATGATTGAATAGTAATCATATATATACAGGCAAAGATATTGCAGTCTATCAGTCAGGGTGGTGGGAAAAAATATAGAATGTTACAAACCTTCTTAGAAGGCCACAAGGTTTTGCAAAAGCCTCAGGAGACAATTATGGCTGAAGACAGCCTAATTCTCTTACCTTTAGCTAATAGCAAAGGGCAGATAACAAGGAAATGTAGAAGAGTTTATGTAAATAGCTTGTATACTAGGACCAACCTTTGATCATCCATGGGCAAAACTACTCTCTACTGGTGATGTCAACAATGTTAACTACCCACTAGTGGTATTTACTCAAGACTCTTTGTCATTAAATCTACTAAATAAATGTGGAGCCTCTCCAGCTGATTGTGGCAGCACAGTGGGATCAGCTCTTTGGTGGTGCCAAAGCACTGTTAGCCCCCTGGCCATGCTCTGTTGGGCAAAAACCTGTGTCAGGGTAATTTTTCAGCCATTGTTTGGCCAGAGTCTGCCTGTAAGACTCTACAGCTGTTACCCTGTGTAAGGAAGCTGCAACAGATTGCGAACCATGACAGAATCCTCAAAAATGAAGGTTAAGGGACTACACAGTCAATAAGTCAGTAAGTCAATAAGTCATTAGTCATTGGTCCCCACTCAGGATTTCCAAGTTTGAGGGAATTCTTCAGGCTAGGGTTTCATAATGGGACAACAGTTATCAGCACAACAGTAAAAGTATGTAAAAGTATTGAAACAGTTGCTTGTGGAGCATTGGTTCCACAGGCCCAATTAAGGGACCTAATGCAAATTTTGGTTTCCCAAAGCCCTTGGATCTCAGCAAAAGACAAGCCCGACATAGCGTCTGGGAATGGGTGGGGAGAACTCTTAAACAGCATCATGCACAAGGGCAACAGGTCCCAGTAACATCTTTAATATTATGGACCTTAGTTAGGGCTGCTCAGGCCCCTCTATACACAGAAGACCCTAAAAATGGAAGGGAAGAGGAACAATCACCTACTTTACTGCCTCTTCCTCCTCTCTTAGTCCAGCAATTACTGGGTAAAAATACCAAAGAGAAAATGGAGAGATTTTGCCTGTGCCCTCTCCTACAATAAATTAGAAAAAAGACAAGGGATATTACAGCTGTGCAACCCTGTCTTAGGCAAGCGGCATTAGATGAAAAATCAACAGGGCGATCAGGTGTATGCCTATAAAAAGATAAGAAAAAGCATTAGAGAAAATTAAGCTGCTTGCCCATTTACAAAAGGATTAATTGAGACTATGGCAGACAACACCTATATGAGCCCATGGGACTTGTCAGTGCTAACTAAAACAACTTTAGACTCCAGTCAATACCTCCTCTGGAGGGCAAAATTTGATAAATTATGTGAACAGCAAACTGTTTTCCAATTGGCCACTGTTATTTCTTCCCTACCCCTGATGTAGCTCTCTCAAAATCCTGTTTGGGTAGAACAGTAACTTTTAAAGGGAGAGAAATTACACTGAGCCCATGAATTAGTTGAGTGGAAATTAAAAGCTGGCCATATAGAATCATCAAACAGCCCTTGGAATTTACCGTTTTTTGTCATTCCCAAAAAAGTCTGACAAATGGAGACTTTTGCATGATTTATGGACTATAAATGTTAATTTACAACCTATGTGACTTCTTCAGCAGGGGCTCCTTTCCCCGCAGCAATTTCTCAAGATTGGTCTATAATCATTACTGACTTAAAAGACTGCTTTTATACTATTCCCATTGCAGAACAGGACAGAGAAAAATTTGTGTTTACAATACCAGCTACCAATAACAGAAGGCCAGCTTACCGATATTATTGGAAAGTGTTTCCTCAAGGAATGCCCAACAGTCCTACCATGTGTCAGTATCATGAAAATCAGGCTTTGCTCCAAAGTTGAAAAGAATTTCCTAATTGCAAAATCATTTATTTTATGGATGATATTTTACTGGCAGCCCTAACAGAGCCAGTACTTCTAAGATTATGTGCCTCATCCAAAGGAATACACAGTTAAGAAGTTTAATCATATCTCTCAAAAAAGTACAAATGTCCCCTCCTTGGAAATATTGTGAATACATATTAACTTCCCAATCAGTAAGAACTCAAAAGATTAAATTAAATACTAGAAACTTACATGCTCCAAATGATTATCAAATATTATTGGGGAATATTAACTGGCTTAACCCCACTTTGGGATTAACTATTGATAAGTTGCAAAACCTGTTTTCTCTCTTAAAAGGCAATGCTTTATTTTCATGTGATTTTTATATGTGTATTTTAGAAATACTGTCATTTTTTATTTACTGCATTTTCACTTAATTTTTATTCTCCAAGTAATAATATGTAATGATTGAAAAGAATTGTAGGGATTATCTAGAATGACTGACTATAATATTTACAATTCAACATACAGCATCTCCTATTAGTATCATAGGGTTTATCTTCATGAATAGCATCAGTGATGAGAAAATTGTCATAGCTAAGGACATTCTAGAATAGGGAAATCAAACTTGATCTTTCAGCTGGCCTCAGATACCTGACTGAGCGCATCTAAAATCGGTTCAATCAGTCCCTAATCAAGATAACTTCTCAGTCTACCTATATACCTCTTAGCTTGAGGATTCAGTATATTTTTGATGTCACTGAGACTTTCTAGTTTTTTGTTAAATAACATTGTGTAACAATAAAAAAATTAATACAAGTAGTTAAGAGTTTAATTGCCAAATATTTTTGCATGTGAGGTAGACTAAACTGTAATACCGAAACTAGATTGTGTACATATATATAAATTTTATGCTCAAATTATGGCTCTCATTATACAAAATTTAAAAAGCAACTAGGTAGAACTATTACTCAATCAGCTTGAATTTATGAGTGGGACACAGGTGACAGCTTTTTGTAGGAATTGTTTGAAATATTTCAAATTTTAATTTACTCAATAGATATTTATTGTGAATCAGTGGAGGGACAAAAAAGTCAACATATGTGTGTAAGCAAAACCATAGAAAATAGATTCCATCATTTCTTCATCAAAATAAGTTGTATTCTAATTTATTTTACATGGGCATAAATTTGAACACTTGTTAATAACTAGGAATATAATAATATTCAGACTCAAAGTTTTGTGTGCAGTTCCAGAATTTGCTATGTTAAAGTGTTCTCTGGGTTATTCTAAAATATTTACGTTTCACATGACACTTTGAGAACCGTTTATATAAAGAGTACAAATACACCTAAAACTTAAACAAAGACCTTAAAATCACTAATATTTAAGATATAAGAGAATCAGTCAAAATGAAACTGAACAGAGGCCTTAACACTATTATTCAAATGTTATCTTTCCTGGAAACAATGAAAAATTTTAACCATCAGTTCTCAAAGGCACTTTCCAGCTGTTTTATTCCTGTTTAGTTTTTAACCTCATTTGTCATAAACATCTGTCATTTTATAATAGCTATTTAATTGTAATAGCAATTAATAGTACTTTAGATATTTATCTTGAGTTCTCTCTCCTACTACTGAGCTCCGAGAAGGCTGGGATCTTACCTGCTCACTGCTTTAACCTCAGTGCCCTGAAAATAATCTGACACAAATTAGACTATTAATACTCTCAATATTTAGTTGTATAATACTAGATAGGAAAAAATAAAAACTTTTTTTTTGTCTAGAAGATCCCATAACTATTAGTAATTGTACCTAATTGTCATCAGAGCAAACTTCCATACATAAGGGATATTTCTCAAGCAGAGTTAAAGATTAAAATGCAGTAGGAAGGCTGGGTGCCATGGCTCACGCCTGTAATCCCAACACTTTGAGAGGCTGAGGCAGACGGATCACAAGGTCAGCATCACGAGGTCAGGAGTTGAGACCAGACTGGCCAGCATGGTGAAACCCCATCCGTACTAAAACTCCAAAAAATTAGCTGGGTGTGGTGGAGAGAATGTCAGTCCCAGCTATTTAGAGATTGAGGTGGAGAATTATTGAACCCAGCAGGTGGAGGTTTCAGTGAGCTGAGTTTATGCTACTGCACTCTAGCCTTGGTGGCAGAGTGAGACTCCCTCTCAAAAAAAATAAAACAAAATAAAATTAGTCAGATGTTGTTGCGGGCACATGTAGTCCCAGCTAATCACAAGAATGAGTCAGGAGAATCACTTGAACCCAGAAGCAGAGGTTGCAGTGAGCCAGAATTGTGCCACTGCACTTCAGCCTGGGTGACAGAACAAGACAATGTCAAAAAAAAAAAAAAAAGACAGTAAAAATAGTATGATTAGCAGTGCTTGTAACTCTAAACTCAAATGGCTTGCTGCTTGTTATATTTATATAACTAAACAGCAAATTAATGATTTTTTTGAAATATTTAGTCATTGTGGTAGGCTGAGTTCCAAAATGAACACCAGATTTTCATGCTCTAATCCCCGGAATCTGACTGTAATAAGATATCATGCTCATAACATTTCAAATGTTATAAAGTTAATAATAATTTGACTTTGATTTATGAAAAAGAGAGATTCTCCAGATGGGTGTAATCTAATTGCATGAGACCTTTAAGACAGAGAGTTTTTTCTCTTGCAGCAAAAGAGGAATCCAGAGAGAAGAGGTGGATGGAAAGATGTAAAAGGGTCACTGCTGTTCAGAAGATGTAAAAGGCAATGTGAGAAAATATGACTTTATGGGTCAGATGCTGTGAGAAATATCTGGCTCAATCTCTTTACATAACAAGGAGAAAGGGTAGATACATTTTTACTCACCTTGTTAATGGCAGCAAAGTCTTTTCAAAACTGTGAAGAAGAATAACTAATAATCCATAAATCCACAGAGCTGAGAAGTATTTAATGTTCAGTTGACAATATTCGGCCTTCTTTTTTTTTTGGTAGTGGAGACATTTACAAATTGTGGACAAACAGAAAATCTTGATGGAAAATTGAAAAGCAATATCAGAAAAGGTTTCTAATCATTCAGCAGGGCTGATAATGCAGAAAGTTAAGGGGACACAAATAAATAGCTTGCTGCATGGGATAAAGTGGAAAGAACATAAAAAGCAGACAACAATTACACTCAGTCTTGTGATACTTATTGCTTTGGGGCACATATGGTTTGTTTGTCCCCATCAAAATTTATGTTTAAACTGGATCACCAATGTGGTAGTGTTGAGAAGTGGGGCCCAGTGGGAGTTATTTGGGTCAAAGTGGCAGATCTGTCCTGAAGGACTTGGTGCTATTTACACAGTAATTAGTGAGTTTTTGATCTCAAAAAATTGGAGTAGTTTTGAAGGAGTGGAAATGGAATAGCTTTCTTGAGGATAGGTTGTTATAAAGCCAGAATGCCCCTTATTTTTTTCCTCTTTCCCTGTGTCCAGATCTCCTTTGACATTCTCCACCATGTTGTTAGGCAGCAGGAAAGTCGTCACCACAAGCTGGAGACATGTTCTTGAATTTCACAGTGTGTAGAACTATGAGTTAAAAATAGTTTTTTTTTCTTTATGTAAAAAAAAAAGTATTCTTTTATATTAATAGCAACACAAGACTAAGACACTTAAGAAATCTAGACTTGACAGGGAGGGCAACTGCTTCAAACACATTGTCAGCCTCCTCAGGACATATACACAATTTTGAAGCCACATAGGACACAGAATAACTGGATATTTGGAATGAAACCTGTAAAGATCAAATTAAATCCATTATAGTCTTTTGGAATAAAGGGTATTGATTTGAACAGCTTTCAGTCAAAGGCTTTGAAAGCCATACATTAGGGAAAAAATACAAACCAGAAGTAGACATCTTATAAAATTGCAACGAAGGCAGACATCTCAATTTCTGGTTGGACTTTGGTGATTAACTCCTCCTGTGTTTAACTTAATGAGGAAAAAAAAACCGTATATAATATCATTTAGAACCTTTACAGTTGTTTTATTACATACTGACTAGAATAAAATAAGAAAAAAATCTAAATCCAGGCTAGGAAGATAAAGAAATATAATTAATAATCAGGGAGGAAATCAGTATACATAGATGTAGCCTTATCAATGATCCATATTTTCAAAGTAACAATAACTTTAAAATAACTAATTAATATGTTGAAGAAAATAGTTGAAACATAAAAAAAGCTAGAGAAAAATGTCATAAAGTTTACCAAAGAATTAAAATATATATATAAAAAAAATTTGACATTTTAAACAGAAAATAAAATGTGATATATAAAATTATGAACAGTAGATAGGTTTAACAGCAGATGGACACATGCAAACACAGCGTTACTAAAAAGTAAGTCCATAAAAGTAATACATGAACAGAAGCACTGAAATGAGAAATAACGAAAAAAAAAATTCAAATGAGTAATGGCTATGAATGTATTTTAAATAACGATTCTCAGGTACAAGAAATTTATTTTTACCTTAAGTAATATATACAGAGCTTCCCTAGGCACATCATAGTAAAACTGCTGAAAGCAAAGAATTAAAAAAGAAAAAAGTGAATAGTAGAAATCAGCCAGAAAAAGAAAGATAGCCTCCCTTCAAAGAGAAACCATAAGAATGACAGGCATCTTTTCAACATTAATGGTGGAATTCAGAAGACAGTGGAATGACATCTTTGTATTCTCAAAGGAAAAGTACTACCAACCTAGAATTCTATAATAAGTGAGTATATCAATATCCTTAAAAAGAAAAGTGAAAAAAAAAATTTGCAGATAAAGTCTGAAGAAAATTGTCAAAAATAAGGTTGGGGTTATAAAAACATATAAATTAAACTGAATTCTTTAGGCAGAGAAAAACTGATCTAAAATGTGAAGACAGAAATACTGAATGAAATGAAAATACACCAACAAATGGAAAATAAATAAGAGTATATAAATAATTGTTTATTAACAAAATAGGTAGAAATGTCTTATAAAGTTTAAATTATATATAAAGCAGCATGACAAAAATAATGCAAAACAATATGGCTTTTAAACATTGTAAGATTCAGTTTTCCCAACACCATTTATTAAGTAGAGAATCCTTTCCCCATTGCTTGTTTTTGTCATGTTTGTCAAAGAACAGATGGTTGTAGATGTGTGGTGTTATCTCTGAGGCCTCTATTCTGTTCCATTGGTCTATATATCTGGTATCAGTACCATGCTGTTTTGGTTACTGTAGCCTTGTAGTATAGTTTGAAGTCAGGTAGCATAAAGCCTCCAGCTTTGTTCTTTTTGCTTAGGATTGACTTGACTACACATTTTAAAGTATATGAATTTTAAAGTATTTTTTCTAATTCTGTGAAGAAAGTCAATGGTAGCTTGATGGAGATAGCATTGAATCTATAAAATAATTTGGGCAATATGGTCATTTTCACAATATTGATTTTTTCTATCCATGAGCATGGAATGTTTTTCCATTTGTTTGTGTATTCTCTTATTTTCTTGAGCAGTGCTTTGTAGTTCTCCTTGAAGAGGTCCTTCACATTACTTGTAAGCTGTTTTCCTAGGTATTTGATTCTCTTTGCAACAATTGTGAATGGGAGTTCACTCATGATTTGGTCTCTGTCTGTTTTTGGTGTATAGGAATGCTTGTGATTTTTGCATATTGATTTTTGTATCCTGAGACTTTGCTGAAGTTGCTTATCAGCTTAAGGAAATTTGGGGGCAAGATGATGGGTGCAGCAAACCACCATGGCATGTGTATACATATATAACAAACCTGCATGCTCTGCACATGTATCCCAAATATTGAAGTATATATATATATATATATATATATATATATATATATATATATATAATATATATAGAGAGAATTATAAATATAGAATATATTTATAATTTATATATATATATATATATATATATATATATATATATATATATAAAGTAAGATTTTACAGGAAAAGAAGAATGATTTAACAAACTACAGTTAGATAAGTGCTTATAATGTAGTATCTATAAAAATAAATTAAAAATTAAAATAATGTACTAATCACAATTTAATCACATGAAAATGAAATAATAATAATAAAAAAAAACTTGTTAAACCAGAAAAATATCATGCCAAAAACATTTAAGATCTTAAAAAATTTAGAAAAGTCATGAAAAAAATTCTACAGAAATTCTTGACAGCCTATTCAGGCAGTATTTCTGTTATGGCATTAAGTATCAACTTGATTTTATTGAAGGATGCAAAGCATTGTTTCTGAGTGTATCTGGGTATTTCCGGGTATTGCCAGAAGAGATTAACATTTGAATCAGTGGACTGGGAGAGAAAGACCCATGCTCAGGACGACCCACCCACAATGTGAGTGGGCACCAACCAACTGGCTGCCAGAGCAGCTAGGAAAAGCAAGCAGAAGGTGGAAGGAGTTGACTTTCTGAGTCTTGTGGCATTCATCTTTCTCCCATGCTGGATGCTTCCTGCCCTCGAACATCACAGTCTCCAAGTTCTTCAGCTTTTGGACTCTTGGACTTATCCCAGTGGTTTGCCAGGGGCTCTCAGGCCTTTGGCCACAAACTAAAGGCTGTATTGTCGGCTTCACTACTTTTGAAGTTTTGGGACTCTGACTGGCTTCTTTGTTCACCTTATGATTGTGTGGGTCAATACTCCTTAATAAACTCCCCTTCATATATACATCTGTCCTATTAGTTCTGTCCCTTCAGGAAAGCCAGACTAGTACAATTTCCATATATGTAAGAAATCTTAAAAATTTGACAAAATTCTGTAAGAACAATGTGAATCTAGCAGTTATTCAGAATCAAAAGCAAATATACAAAAAAAAATTGTACTATGGCCCAAATATTTTTGTCCCCCTAAAATTCATATGTTGAAATTCTAACTAGGGCAATGCCTAGTAAAGCCAATGGAGTAGGAGAACACGCAAATCCTGTTGTGGGAGAGCTGCAGGCACAAGATTTTAACCCATTAGAGCTCTTGGGTAGACTTAGCCCAGCAAAGACATGGGAGTGGGACTGCCTGAAGTCTTGGATGTCCAACCCTTACCCAAGTGTGCCTCGAAGGTAAAATATGGAGTCAATAAAAAAATTTTTCTGGGGCTTTCAGATTTTATATGTTTTTTCCTGTTGAGTTTTAGACTTACTTGGGACCAGATAAATCTCTTTTCTTTTATAGTTCCTCTTTTTGGAAATGGAAGAATTATCTTATGCCTGTCCCACCATTATATTTTAAAAGTAGACAATTTGTTTGATTTCACAGCCTCACAATTAAAAAGAATTTACTTCAGGATGAATCATGTCATGGGTCTCACCTGTATTTTATTTAGATAAAACTTTAAACTTTGAACCTTTAAGTTGGTGCTAAAACAACTCAAAATTTGAGAATATTGTGATACAATATACATATTTTGTTTATGATGATGACATGAATTTTGGGGCCAGAGGAGAAATGCTAAGGTTTAAATTTGTTTTTTAAATAGTGTGTATCAGAAACGTAATCCCTTATTGAATACTATTGGGAGGTGAGGTCTAATGGAAGATGTTTAAGTCATGGATGCCCATCCTTATGAACAAATTAATGCAAATTAGAAAAGATCTTCACCCTATGAGTGAGTTTCATCTCTTGCTCTCTCTAGAGCTTCCTTGCCCTTCCATCTTCCCACATGAGATGATGTGGTACAAAGGCCCTTGCCAGATGTAGCCACTTCAATCTTGGTATTTCCTGTTCCTGAAACTGTAAGAAATAAATCTGTAAACTTGTTAAATACTAAATATTAGATATTCTGTTATTGCAACACAAAAAATGATTGCTATTACTATTGAATTTAAACAATTCAATATTTCTGTGACAAAAATGAACATGGACCATTCCTTTAATACATATTCAAAATTATCTGACATGTATGGAAAAGCTAAAATTTAAAACTTTTACATGATAACATGAAATAAAATAATTACAATAATTTGTAGAAAATTATCTGAGGACACAAAAATCACTAACCAAATATGAAAAAGCACAAAATTTAACTTCATCAAAATTAAATGTTTTTACTGTCAAAAGGTATCATTAGAAAGTAAAAAAAGATCATCTCAGACTTTGAGAAAATTATTGAATCCATTTCCAGATTTCCAGACAATGTATCAGGGTATCTAAAGTATTTTTAAAACAATATTTTAAATAAAAAGATAAACATAAATCTTCAGAAAGTGTCACCAAGAAGATGGGGAAGGAGATACCAGCATCATCTTCTTACAAAATAAAGTTATAAATAGCCATCTACAAATCAAAATAGCCACAGAAGAGCTCAAGGGCACAGTAAAGAATCAGTAGCAACACAGTAGAAAGAAAGAAAAAAGAAAATCTGAGCATATCCATACAGAAAATAATTCATGGTGAGATGGACACACCTGAGAGGTCCAAAGATGGCAAGAAACATAAGAGGAAACTGAAGGCCATCAGTATGAGCCATGCAGTGGGACCCTCCATAGTTTCCAGTGGCTGCTACACAGAGGAAACTGACATCTTTTGTCACAAAGCTATTTCTGCTGGGGAACCTCAAGAATGGAGATATGGCTACTCACGCACTACTCGCTCAACAAAAGTAGCTGCTATTGTGCTACTCTGAAACTGAAGCCATGACCTCTACAAACTGTACCCATTTCCTGACTCCCAAGCTGTGCCTGCTGCATGAAGCACATATTTCAGACTCCAACTCTGTGGCTACCCTGTAGCCACTCAACCCCCAGACACTAGGGCCACCACCATACTGGGGTAGTATATGCTCCAGAACCCACAGCTAATTTTTGTCCATGTATGCCTGTGTTAATACTAGTTTAGCTACCAATGAGGGTTAGCTTATGTCCCAGATTATAGAGGTGCTATATCTCTGTACATGCCTATGCTCTTGAACCTGGATCTCCAGCTACTTCACAAGCATCAACACCTTTTACCCAATTTCTAATGCAATAATGGGGGTGAATGCAACTGCTGTAGCATTTCCAAATGTGCCCAAACATCAAGGCTTAGCTTCATGATCACTGCCAGAGCACCACTCATTAGACATTGGTGCTTCCACTAGTATGAGTGAGCCTGAAAGCCATATCTAGTGCCAAGAGGGGTCCTCTTAGTCACAAGTTACCTTACAGAAAAAATAAAAATAAAAAGCTATCAGGAGGACCCATATAGCTTTTGCCACTGAAGAACTCAGTAGGCTTACCATCTGCTGTGGACACTCAAATGGTTGGCTGCTAAGGAATTTCACAATCTTTAGTAATTGAAGATTGACAGAGCTGCACAGAGACTACACTACCGTAACCTCACTGAAGCCAAAATTCCTGCACCTCACACAGCCATCACCTTACAATCTTCCGCAGAGAAAAATCTTTCCTTACCAAAACCAACCTGTACTGCTTAGAAAAATTAATCTCACTAAATGCACAGATATCAAAATAAGACAAGAAACATCAAAATAAATAAATAAATAAATAAACAAGTATCACCAGTGAAGGATACAATAATTCTCCAGTCACTGATTATAAAGAAATGGAGCTCTACAAACTGCCTGAAAAGGACTTAAAATAATTGTTTGAAGGAAGCTCAGTGAATTTTGGGGAACACAGATAAACAGTTACAATAAATCAGGTAAACAAGATATGAACAAAATAAAAAATTACAGAAATTGATATCATTAAAAATTTGGAAACTGCAGAATAGAATGAAGGAAATGAAAAATACAATAGAGCATAAATGACAGAATTGATCAAGCAGATAAAAGAATCTGTTACTCAAGGATAGGTTATTGAAAAAGGTAAAGTCTGATAAGAAAAAAAGAATAAAAAGGAATGAAGAATTCCTATAATTTGTAGAATATCATCAAGAGAGCTCACATTCAACTAATAGGACTTAGAAAGGAAAAGATATGAAAATGACACAAAAAAAATCTGAAAACTTGCAAAATTTGTGGAAAGATATAAATAAATATCCAGGTGCAGCAAGATAAAAGAGTTCTAATCAGGTTCAATCTATATAATACTATACTATGACATATTATAGTTAAGATTGAAAAAACGTTACAGAAAAAGAGAGGTTCCTGAAAGTTTCAAGATAAAATAAATATAGCACATACACAAAAATTCTAATAAGGTTATTACCAAGTTTTTCAGTAGAAATCTTAAATGCTAGGAGAAAATGGTATGATGCATTCAAAGTGCTGAAGGAATAAAAAACACTTCAAAACAAGCAGAATTTTCCAGGCAAAGATCTTCTTCAGAAATAAGGAGAGATAAGGACATTCCCAAACAATTATAAGGTAGGTACAAAAGTAACAGCAAACTGCAATTAACAAAATGGCAATAGTAACTCTTTATCAATCAGTCACTGCTTTGAATATAAATTTTTAAATTCTCTAACCAAGACATATAATTACCAAAGAGATTTTTTGAAAGACCCAACCATTTTCTACTTAAAAGGGACTCACATCACTTTTAAAGACACAGATAAATGAAGAATAAAGAAAAAAATGAAAAAAGAGAGATATTTCATTCATATGCAAAGCCAAAGAAAGCAAAGGTAGCCACACTTACACCAGATAAAATATTCAAAATTTTATAAAACAACTGTGTTTGCAAGCAAGCTTTTAAGACAGCAACTGTGTAAAGCAAGACAAATATGGCTATTGTATAATGATAAGGGAGTCAATTTATCAAGAGACTATAACAGTTGTAAATAAAAGTACCTATCATTGAAGTAAATAAATATATAAACAAATGTAAATATATTTAAACAAAAAAGATATAATGTCCTACAATAATAATATTGAATCTCATTATTCTACTTTCATCAATAGAAAGATCATCTAGGCAAAATATGAATAAGAAAATATTGAACTTGAACTATATTTTAGGTAAACTTGACCTAATAGACACATACAGAACATTTCATCTGATTAGTTTCTTCTCAAGTTCACATACAACATTTTTTCAGAATAATTCAATTGTTAGACAACAAAGTAAATTCTAACAAATTTAAGAATATTTAAAAGATATCAAATATATTTTCCAAACATAATTATATAAAACTAAAAATAAAAGATGGAATTTTATGAAATGTAATAAATATGTTGAATAATAAATTTGATACCTGATTTAAACAGAATAAAAGACAGAAACCATATAACCATCACAATACAGGCAGAAAAACTATACAAAAAAAATTACATCCTTTTATAATAAACCTTTTAACAATTTAGATATAGAAGAAATATAATTTAACACAATAAAGCCATATATGAATAGCCCAGCTATACATATATAAAGTTAAGATGATACTCGATGGTGAAAAGTTTAAGATCATATACAAGAAATGGATGCCCACTTTCACCATGTCTATTCAACATAGTACTGAAGGTCTAAGTCAGAGCAATTAGGCAAAGGAAAGAAAAATGTATCTAAATGGAAAAGAAAGTTGAATTTCATACATTTGCAATTCTTAAATTATTAATTATGTCTGTTTGACAGAGTCTTATAGAGAGAAATTCCTACAGACTCCATCAAAAACTTTTAGACCTAATAAATAAATTCAGTATAGTTGCAGAATACAAAACAAACACACAAAATCAGTAGCACTTTTATACACTAAAAACAAAGTCTCCAAAATAGAAATCAAGAAAAAAATCCCCGGAGATGTATTGTTCATATATATTTTTTAATTCTATTTACAATAGTTACAAAAACCATAAAATATTTAGAAATAAATTTAGTCAAGGAGGTGAAAGAACTGTAAAAACTATAAAACATAGATTAAAGAAATTGGAGAAAACATACATAAATGGAAATATATACTGTGTTATCAATAGGAATAGTTAGCATTTTACCCAAAAAGATCTCAAGTCAATAAAATTCCTGCCAGAATTACAGTAACATATTTTACAGAAATAGAAAAAAAAATCCTGTAATTAATATATAACCACAAAAGATGTTAAACAACCAAATAAATCTTTAACAAAAATAGCAAACCTAGAGTCATAACACTACCTGATTTCAAAATCTACTACAAAAATAAAATAATGTAAACAGTATGGTACTGGCACTGTGGCAGGAGCGGCCATAGGAAATGGATCTCTTGGACACTGAATACAGGAGGAAGGAGGGTTTATTCAGCCAGGAGCAAAGTGGCATAGTTGCCTAACAGTCAAGCTCCCCTAACAAAGGGAGGTTCCATCTTTATATAGGCTTATACTTTAGATGTTACTCGTGGAAGAATCTTAGGTTTATAGTTTAACATTTGAAAAGGGTCTCTGTTTACAGTCTCAGGAATTACATTTGAAAAGGATCTCAGTTTACAGTCTTAGGAATGAAAAGAGGAAGTTTACAGTCTTAGGAATCAAAAGGGGAAGTTGATCTGAGATGCCTGGGTCTCCTTCTTCACCCACCACCTTTGAGACCCTCACCACTTTATAATATTAGTGAGAGGTCTCACTTTCATTCTCACTTTCCAGATTTTCTGAAGAAATAGACTGATAATGTTTCATATAATACACTTGTGATATCATTTTTTTGCTAACTACAGTAGTGTTGAATCCCCTAATCATCTGAAGGAACAGGGGGAGTAGACAAGGGAGCAGTAAACAAACACCTATTATTATTATAACACTTATGATGAGGGTTTTTAATTCTCCCAAGGATGAGAACCAACCACTAAATAAGGGCTCAGGGTTAAATCCATGCCACACCTGTACAGGCACATGTGCCAGTTTGGTTGTGTCTCGCACAATATCTTCTGCTTGCCCCTGGTCATCTATGTGCAGACAGCAGTTGGTTAGATTGAATTTTCCACAGATTCACCCTTCGGCTGATAGCAAATAATCTAGGGCCAGTTGGTTCTGATAAATCCCATTTCTCATTTGAGTTTCATTTGGGCCAAGAGGGACAGAGCTTTGCCTGTTTCATTAGTGAGTATTTACAAAATAGCCTGCAACTAGATGATCTGGTTGAGCATGTAAATAGGGGTCTGGTATCCCCATGAGCCATCCTCAGCCCTTGTGGCCAGCCCATAGTACTCAACTGATTCTCTCCAGTGGCCACTCATCATCTGTCCAATCCCCTATTTTTAGGTCTCTCTTCTCCCTAGCAGAGTAGACTGGATACCCTAACAGCTCACCTGTCTTAACAGATAATAGGAGGAAAGAGGGCTTAATGATGTCTATGACACAGCCACCTGTCCATCTCATGGATTACACACCTTATATTGAGTACCATTATATAACCAGGTTCCCTTCTGTATCCCCATACATTTATAAGAACTGCAGGACAAAAGAATGGCAGTAACTTTTATGCCCTATCTGGTGTATATACTGAGGACATTCTTCAAAATTAGTTAATGTTCCTACTGTGCAAGTCTGAATATTAAGAAGAACAAGTCCCACGATGAATCTCCTCATGTTTTAGCCATGTGTGGACCAGCCAGCTTCCAGGATGTGGCTGGAGCAAGGCTTGTTGTCCTTTTAAAGGTGATTCTGCAGTCCTTGCCTTGGTCTAAATCTCAGCTGTTGCTGGTTTTTACATGGCTGTGGTGGATTCAGGCTGGGAGTTATTTACTTAGGTTGAAGTATCCTAAGCGATTCTCCTTAGTGCTGGTAACCAGCATCCTAACTCAATCTCTCCCCACTCCCGAGGAGTTCTTAGGAGTGCCCAGAGTAGGGAGAAAGCCTATAGTATAAGACTTCATAGGGGAATATCCTGTTTTCCTGAAGCGGGTGACTCTAATTTTGAATAACCCCAAGGGAAGTGCCTGCACCCACTCTCATCTTGTTTCCTGACACACTTTCCTTAAACTGTTTTTGATGGTCTGGTTCATTTTTTCCATTCTTTCCGAACTCTGAGGTCAGTAGGCAGTGTGCAGTTTCCAGGTGATACCCAAGGCCATTGCTGTTTTCCAAACTAAATCTGCCACAAATGCTGGTCTGTTGTCTGCTCCGATGCGCAGTGGCAGTCCAAACCTAGGGATAAGATCTCAACGCAGCACACAGGTTACTTCATAGGCTCTTTCAGTCCCATCCAGAGTATGTGCACACCAGGACCAACAAATACTTATGTCCCCCACACTTGGACATTTCAATAAAGTCTACCTGGAGATCTCCAAACAGAGCTGCTCCATAAGCTTGAATTCCAGGGGGAATAGTTGGACCCTGCCTCGCGTTGTGTTGCCGACACGTAACGCATCGCTGTGCCACAGTTTTGGTCAAGGCAGCTAAGTGTGAGATGTAAAAGTACCGGCCCGACATCTTTTCAAGTGACTCTTGACCTAAATGAGTGGTCTCATGTACGGCTTGTACAACGCTGCCCCCAGCAGCTGCGGTACTGCTATTCTTCCACATGGCAGTTGGATCCATCCTTCTTTAATCAGTTGCCCCATTCTGTCTGGCGAAAGTCTCTTTCCTCCTTAGAGTAAGTAGGTGTTAGATCAGGGATCTGGGGAATCAGCAGGGCTGTAACTGCTATTCAGTAGCGGGTAGATGCTGCCTTAAGAGCTGCTGAATCTGCCCGGGAACTTCCCAGTGGGCCATATCTCTGTGGCCCACTGATGTCCTCAGCAATGCATGAACACCACCCTCTGGGGCTTCCAGACTGCTTCTAGCAGCTGGAAAATTTCATGCTGATACTTTATTTCCTCTCCCCCTGAAGTTAACAGGCCTCTCTCTTTGTACAGTGCTCAATGTACTTGGAGAGTCTGGAAGGCATATCGAGAATCGGAGTAAATGTTTACAACCCTATCTTTACTTAGCTCTAGGCCTTGAGTTAAAGTGATGAGTTCAGCCTTCTGAGCTGAGGTGCCCTGAGGCAGGGATTTGTCCTCGATTACAGTATCCAGAGTTACCACGATGTAGCCTGCACATCTTTCCCCTCATGGATTGGCAAAGCTGCTCCCATTCACATACAACTCCCAGTCTACTACTGTCCATGGCTGATCCTGAAGATCAGGCCTGCTGGAATAGACTGTGTCCAGGACTTCAACACAGTTGTGTTCAACGGGACCCTCTGACATTGGGAGCAAAGTGGCGGGGTTTAAGGTGGTGGAGACTTAAATGGCGATGCAGGGATTTTCACATAGCAGGCCCTGGTATTTGGTCAGCCTAACATTTGACAACCAGTGGTGCCCTCTTGTATTCATTAGAGTCACTACTGCATGGGGTGCCTTGATATTTAGGTTCTGTCCCAGAGTTAGCTTATCTGCTTCTTGTGCTAACAGAGCAGTTGCTGCCAGGGCTCTTAAGCATGGGGGCCATCCCTTGGAAACTCCGTCCAGCTGCTTGGAGAGGTAAGCTACAGGCCTGGGCCAAGGTCCTCCTGTTTGGACTAGGACCCCAACTGCCCCTTTTTCTCCTTCTGCCACATATAATGTGAGGGGCTTTGTTAAATCAGGCAGCCCCAAAGCTGGAGCTGACATTAGTTTCATTTTCAGTTCCTGATAGGCCTGATGCTGCTGGGATCCACATTCAAAGGGCTCCTGGTCTCCCCACTTTACCACATCATAGAGGGGTTTGGCTAGTACTTCGAAGTTTGGAAATCCACAATTTACAAAACCCACTGCTCCCAGGAGCTCTCTCACCTGAACTTTAGTCTCAGGTTCTGTCACTTTGCATGCAGCTTGCTTCCTCTCTGTTTCTAGGCTGCATTCCCCCTTCCAGATGGTGAGCCTCAGATATTGCATTTGCTTTTTGGCAAATCTGGGCTTTCCTTTTAGACACTTTATACCCACAGTCCTCCAGGTGCCGAAGTAAGGCATTTGTTTGCACACCCGACTGCCGTGGGGTGTCCCAATAGAAGGCTATCAGTATACAGGGGCAGCATGCAAGCAAGAAGCTTCTAGGGGGCAGTCATGGGCTGATGCATCCCCAAGGATGATAGAGTTTTTGAGCCCATGGAAAGCTGGGTCCAGGTGTATTGAGTGGTTACACCTGCTTCTGGGTTTCTCCCATTGAAATACAAATAGTTTTTGACCCTCTGAGGCCAGTCCAATGCTAAGGAGGTATTCTTTAAGTCCAATTAAGTGAACCAACTGTCCTCTTCTGGCACTAATCCCAACTGTGTGTATGAGTTGGGTGCAAAGCCACGCAGGCCCTGCACAGGCCCAGGAGATAATATCAGTCTTCTGCTTCTGGCCAGGAAGTCTCCACCCTCCTTCCCAAGGGACAATGAGAGCCTGGATGACCCCTGCCTGAGGCATTTTTAGCTGCACGGAGTCTGCTTTGTTGAATGGGATCATGGTCCTTGATTTGGACAACAAGTTTTGCCAGAAAAGGGGGCAGGGGCAATCCATTAAGTACAAGAAAATCTCTCTTAAAACCTTAATAGCTCTAACAATATTGGTTCTGTTTTTTTCCATCAGGGTGTTACAGGGTTGTTGTCCAGACTGTGGGCTCTTTGGGGGCATATGAGTCTGGCCCCCTCTCTTTTAGTCCAGTGGCCCTTCCATTAAATTGAACACAGCCCCTTCACTTTTATCTGGGTCCTCCTGCTTAGGATCGTCCTGTTCTCCCATTAACTGTGGACAGTTTCTTTTTCTTCCAATGTCCTATTTCTCAACAAAATGCACACTGATTGTATTGCAGGCATGAGCTCGCAGACTGTGGGGCTTTCCAGGAACCCCCGCTTTTTCCATGCTTTTGTGGGTATTCCTCTCATAGCAGCAGCTATCAAGTCAGGCTTCCATTGAGCCTGACATTCCCTTTCCCTATGATTTTCCCTCTGGCTTACCCCCTCCTCTTGGTTTACAAACATCTGGTTAGCTACTTCCCATAACTGAAGTATTCATGCATGTAAATTCTGCATGTTTCTGCCACTGAATTTGCCTGGGCTTGGGAGTCCATGTTTCTTGGTGGTGAAGGTTATGGTGGTTTCTAGCAGTCTGTCCCTTCGTTACTAAAACAGTCGCTGCCTGCTCTCTTAGCCACTTTGTAGGCTTTAACACTAACTGCAAACATGAGTCTACGTATGAAAATTGATTAAGGTGTTCTAGTTCACTGTATATAACCTCATGCCTTACTTTGGAGACAAGGGACCTGTACAGAGTCCCCTCTGGGGGCCAACCTACCCTAAATGCTGGCCAGTCTTCCCTACATAAAACCCTTGATTTCTCTGGTGTCATAGTTACTTTATAATTTCCACTAAATCCCTTCTTGAAAAATTTCAGCATAGTTTCTAAAGGGGTGGGCTTGCTACGGGAGTGACCCATATTTACACTTCAAAGAAACAATTCCCACAGTTAGGAGAGTGTTAGTTCACTCACAGCAGTTCCCGTCCCACCTAGCAAGAGGCAGCATGGAGCACTCTCCAATTTACATTCACTTCAATCCATTTACAACACCCAGAGGCTTCTTCACTCAGCCTTATGTGGCTGTCTCTAATTCTTACAAATTGCTCGACGCATGAAGCCCTTCCTAATGGGCCTGATACCTTTTACAACTAATGACTCTGGCTGGACACATCTACACACAGAGACACACATCTGATTGCTCTCCTTCCAATTCAAAACCATAAGCAAAAGCTTCCAAGTTTACAGAGGTAGCTACCTTCAAAAGTGCCGATCTGGCACCCATGGGTGATCAGGCCATGCTGCCACCCAAAATAGGGTGGGCTACTTTCCTGGGTTCAATCTTTTCTTACAAATTGCTTGACACATGGGGCCCTTCCTAATGGGCCTGATACCTTTTATGACTGATGAGTCCGGCTGGACACATCTACACACAGAAACACATATCAGATTGCTCTACTTCCAATTCAAAACCATAAGCAAAAGCTTCCAAGGTTAGTTCCAGAGAGAGCTACCTTCAAAAGTGCTGATCTGGCACCTGTGGGTAATCAGGCCATGCTTCCACCCAAAATGGGGTGGGCTACTTTCCTGGGTTCAATCTTACCAAATTCAGTGGTCCGGACTTCCCCAAATAGTCGTTCCTCCTTGGTGTTCAGCCAGTGGGTGGATCCACACTGCAGGGCCTCCCTATTCCGCTCTGGTGAGGCTTTTCCACCAGGTAAATACCTGCCCAGGAGTGCTCTCCGGATGCATCACCCCAGTGAGCAGGAGTCCCCCTGCAGTGATGGTCCACAGGGCTAGGCAAACCACCTAAGAGACTTTTTCCCACTGTTTCCTCTCCGAGACTCACTTCCCGGCCAACACACCAAAATGTAGCAGAAGCGGCCATGGGAAATGGATCTCTCAGACACTGAATACAGGAGGAAGAAGGGGTTTATTTGGCCAGGAGCAAGGTGGCATAGTTGCCTAATAGCCAAGCTCCCCTAACAAAGAAAGTTTCCATCTTTATATAGGCTTATACTTTAGATGTTACACATGGAAGGATCTTAGGTTTATAGCCTAACATATGAAAAGGGTCTCAGTTTACAGTCTCAGGAATTACATATGAAAAGGGTTTTGGTTTACAGTCTTAGGAATTACATATGAAAAGGATCTCAGTTTACAGTCTTAGGAATGAAAAGGGGAAGTTGATCTGAGATGCCTGGGTCTCCCTCTTCAGCACAAATATAAACACATAGACCAATGAAACAAAATAGAGAGCCCAGAAATAATTCCCTGCATTTATACTCAATAGAATTTTGACAAAGATGTCAAGAACACACAATGGGCAAGCATAGTGTCTTCTCAATAAATCATGCTGGAAAAACTGCATATCCACGTGCAGAGGAATAAAATTAGAACCTAATCTCACATTATATAGACAAATCAACTAAAAATAAATTGAAGACTTAAATGTAAGACCTGAAACTGTAAAATTACTAGAAGAAAACATTGCAAAAACTCTTTTTATAGTTGGTATAGGCAAAAAAAATTTTTGATACCATTCCCAAATCACAGACTACAGAGGCAAAAATAGATAGATTACATCAAACTAAAACACTTCTGCACAGCCAAGTAAACAATCAACAGAATAAAGTAACAACTTATGGAATGAAAGAAAATATCTGCAAGCTATATATCTGTTAGGTAATTGTAATTCAAAATATACAAGCAACTCAACTTAATAGCAAGAAAACAAATAACTCAATTTAAAGTTATCAAAGGACACAAATACATGTTTTTTTTTTTTAATCAAAAAAATGCAGATGATCAACAGTTACATGTAGAAGCAGTTATTAACATTATGGAAATGTGTTTTAAAACCACAATGGAATAGCACCTTCTGCTTGTTACTTGGTTTTATAAAAATATATATATATTAACAAGTATTGGCAAGGATATGGTTATGACACTATTTTATACTATTGGTAGAGATATAACTTAATACAGACATTATGGAAAATAATGCAGAGCTTTCTCATAACATTAAAAATAGAACTACTATATGATCCTGCAATTTTACTACTAGATATGTATCCAAAGAAAGTTAATCAGTACCTCAAAGAGATCCACACTCTCATGTTCATTGCAGCATTATTCACAATAGCCAAGTTGTGGAATCAATTGAGGTGTCCATCAATAGATGAATTATGTGGCATATACACACTGATATGGTTGGACTCTGTACCCACACAAATCTCATCTTGAACTGTAGCTCTCACAATTTCCACCTGTCATGGGAGGAACCTAGTGGGAGGCAATTGTATCATGGGAGCAGATCTTTCCCATACTCTTTTCATGATAGTGAATAAGTCTCATGAGATCTGATGGTTTTATAAAGAGGAGCTCTCCTACACAAGTTATCTCTCTTTGCCTGCTGCCATGATTGTGAGGCCTCCCCAACCATGTGGAGCTGTTAGTCCATTAAACCTCTTTCCTTTATAAATTACCCTGCCTCGGGTGGTATGAATTTCCTAGCAATGTGAGAACAGATTAATATATACAAAACAAAATACTATTCATCCTTACAAAAGAAAATTCTGTCACTCATAACACATTTATATTGACAAGAAGTAGGGTGAACCTAGAAACCATCATATCAAGTGAATAAACCAGGCACAGAAGACAAATACCACATGATCTCACTTCTATGCAGAATCAAAGTATGTCACATCACAAAGGAAGAAAGTACAATAGTTATTACTAGAACTGGGTGGTGATTGGGAAAATGTTGGTCAAAAGAAACAAAATTTCAGTTAGGAGAAATAGGTTTAAGAAATCTATTTCTTAGCATCATAGTTAAGTTATGATACTAAGTTAAGTTTCTTAGCATCATAGACTATAGTTAATAATTTCTTATATACTTGAAATGTTGAGAGTAAATTTTAAGTGTTCTTACTACAAAATAAGTGATAAGAATGTAAGGGAAGTAAAGAAGTAACAGTAATGTGTTAATTAGCTTAATTTACGCATGGCACAATGGCTATATATAAATTTTTTTACTCATCAATTAAAACAAATAAATAAAAATTAATCAAGTTAAGCTATCCAAAAGTTGGGTAAAAAAACTTGAAGAAAAGCATTTTACTAAAGGAAATATATGCATCCCTAGTAAACACATAGAAAGATAGTCAGTATAACTAGTTATCAGCGAAACGCTAATGAAGATTACATTGAAAGGCTGCTTTCTCTGAGATGTTATTAAATTTAAATAAATAAAATTAATGATATCAGTTGTTGATGGAAACATGAGACAACCCCTTTAAATATTAAAAGTCTTTAGACTGTTGAGTTGATCAAATTGGGATAGGAAGGCATAGATATCACCGATGGGAAACATACAGTTCTACTCCAGGGTTAGCAACTGTCAGAAACACTGGCAGTGTGGGAGCTATTGCTCATAATTTTTGAGCAGTCAACTTTTCCCTGTTGCCATAGTCAACATAAACAAGAAGCCAGCCTTATAAAAAGAGCTGAAGTTGTAGATTCTGGAAAAAGCATATAAATAATATAGCTTGCCCTTAAGTTCTGAAAAAAAGTGAAAGGTAATGTTTCAAACAGAAGTATCCTACTATAGAATGCATAATTTTTATAGAGTAAGAAGTATTATTAATATGTAGCATGATAATAAAATATGTCTAGAAGGAATGGCTTACTTAGTTTCATGTTATAGAGTCCCAATGGTACGTGAAATGCAGTCTGCCCAAAAGTTACAATGTTCCAGATGCGACCTTCATGAACTTAATATTTTATACTTCTGAGAAATTGTCTTAAATTTTTAACTTCCCTACTTGTCAGTACCACCTGTCTGTACACTCTTAGCATCCAGAAGGTTCATTTCACTGGTCAGCTCAGGAAACTCAGTGTCTGATTCATTGAAAAAGATTTCTTTTCTCTTTTTCCTAGGAAAAAGTGGGAGCTATATCTAACTGTTTTTCTGGCAGCTTAGGAAAAGATAAACCAATTCTAATCCTGCACTGCGGAATCATGTTTGATTTAAATATGCAAAGAAAGATTTGAACAGATACTTCATAGAAAAGTTAAGAAAAATAAACATAAGACCTTGGGCACCAAGCCAAGGATACTTTAATGAATAGGACACCTCACACATTGAATGAAAATGGCAGCCCTGAAAAAGAATGCAAGATTTAAGTTACAATTTATGTGAGGCAGAAGCATAATCCTTGCACTACTAAGGCTAATTAGGATTTCACTATAATAAATGTTTTTTTCAGGTTGGGTCAAACAAATGGAATAATTGTATCTGGTGTCTTAGAATATTGTTATTGTTGAACTTGAAGTAATTGTATGTTTTAACCAATTCTTTGTTGTTGCTGAGCCAGATAGAAACCAATCCCCTTTCTCCTATCTGTGAGAATTAACAAAGCCCATATTTTTAAATATCTTAAATAACAATGTTCTTGCTATTTCTCTTTTCACAACTCATAAGGAGAACTGAAAAATACCACAGGAGGTGGGGTTGAGAGAACTTTATTTTTCCACTAGACAACTTTTTAAAAAATAAAATGTGAGTGTAAAATGAGCTCTAAATTGTTCACCTCTCAGAAATAATTTATATAATAATCTAAAGAAGTGATTACATAAATACTATGATATTACTGCATACGAGCTGTTTTATAAGATATTTATAATTTGCTCTTTAAGATGGAAAATGTATTTTTAATATATATTTCTTGTAATTACTAGAGAAGATTTAAGTCTCATTGATTTTAATAGTAAAGAAAATATTGATACTAAATACCATTAGTATCAACCACATCAATATACAAGGGAAGCAGATAAATTCAACTCTAGGATAGTACTGACTATCTAGGTTTCCTGAAGTTTAAGTTTGCAAGAAACTCTTTTTTTCTGTTCTTCTTAGGATTATGGAAACATTTAAAAGAAAGAATCATTAGTAGTACTGGAGAAATCATTCTTCATATTATCTAATTATTAATGTAATATTTGCTAGAAAGTGTAAATAAAGGGCTCAAATCTTAAGAAGCTGAACAACCTGCCCTGAAACGCTGGAGGAACCAAGAAAATTGTGAGAATTGTTCTGCATTGATATGAGATATGAGGCTGGAGGTTTTGTTCTGGGGCAAGAAGCAGGTTATGGAATGTGAGAGAGGAGAGGAGCTGGAATGTTCTTTACTTCCTCTTGACCATGCTCTGCAACAAAACGTTACATCCTGTGTTAGTAATGACTCTACTTTCCACTGTTGGTGTACTTAAGTGTAAAATTAAGGCTGTAGAAAAGCTCTGTGAAAGTGAAAAACTGAGAAAAAATCATGGGGCTAAGTAGATTAGGGCAATTTATTCTCCTCCATCTCTAAATTTTTATGGCCTGTAAATTATAATTTAAGGAGCATCTGCTCCTAAACTGTGTGTCCTTTAAGAACAGAGATCTGATCGGAGGAGTTATTTTGCAGTAATTGAAATGATAAACTGTTCTGATGCTAGTGAGTCTCCATTGGAAGGTTCGTGAATAGTTCTTGGACTCCTGAGTTTGTCTACCCAGAATGTAGTCTGCCCTACCTAATACCCACAGATTCCATCAGGATAATCGTTGCTTTCCATTAAAATACACATAAGGCTGCCTTGGGCAACACAGTAAAGTTTCTTAGAAGATCTAGTGTTGGATAGATGGGATATGTCAGTGGAACTTTTCTGACAATCATTCTCTAAGTCACTACTTACGCCTTTCTGACATTTCATGGAGGGTTACATATTCTCATCTTGCATTTCACCTTTGCTCCAATGCCCTTTTTTAATCTGAAAACAGTCGAAGGCTTGAGAATAAGAAACATAATTTTAATTTTGAACCTACCTAATACTGGTTCCTTTCAATTTGTTGACAATTTTACTTAAAAATTGAATAATTAAATTTTCAGTCTATTTCTTCTCTCTCATTTTATCATAGGTAGTGGATAAAAATCCAGGTGGTACATTAATGTTCTATTTTGAAACCTCTTTAAATAAATTACCCAGTTCTTAGTTACCTTTTTGGTTTTTTAATTTTTCAGGTTTACAAAGCTGACGTTTTAAGTCCTACCACTACATAATGAAAATCCCACTCCTTCCAGCTTCTCCCATGTTCCTCCTATTCCTGTAAGCCTCCGCTGACACTTTCCTCAACAACATCAGGCTATAAAAACTGACTCCTTGAAGCCCTTAGGCTTTGATCAACACTCTCTAAACATCCTTCAAGCTTCATCCAACCAGCTTCTTAGATCCATGAGTTTGTTATTTTTATCAAATTTAACTTTTGTTTTTTGTATCTGTAAATATCAAACCCTTTAACAGCTGAGAGACTCGCATAACTTGTTGGTCCACTTGGAGTTGTTCCACAGCTCACTGATGCTTTTATTTAAATTACTTTAAAATTCATGTTTATTATTTTAGATAACTTTTATTGGTGTGTCTTTAAATGCACTATTTTTTTTATTCTGCTGTATTTAATCTGCCATTAAACCAATCAAGTTCATGTTTCATGTTATATCATGTAGTTTTATGGTTTGATGTTCAAAAGTTTTATTTGAACCCTTTTTATATTTTTCTTTACTTAACATCTTCAACATTTTAGCTAACTTCTCACACATAGACAGTTAAAATATTTTAAGGTATTTGAGTACTAATTAAATTATCTGTGTTATTTCTCAGTTTCTACCAGTGGTTTTTATCCTCATTATGGCTTTTCATGCCTTTTTTGCACAGCCAGGAATTTTTTGTTGAATTTTATCTTGCTTAATGGTACATATTTTAAAGTCATATAAATATTATTGAACAATTGTTTCATATTGTTATAAATTTTGTTGGATGCAATTAACTTACATGGAAACAATTTAATCCTTTTGGGTTCTGATTTTTTTTTTTTTAATAGGTAGAACTTTTCACTACAGTTGTAAATCCTTTATGAGTCCTCTACTTATATCTACTCTTTGCCATGAATTATAAAGTTTTGCAGTCTGCCTGGTAGAATAAGCATCATTTCCAACCTTATATGAGTGCTGAGCTCTGTTCTCTCTAATCCTCTCACTTGGTTCCTCTGATGGACTGAGTAGTTTCCTCACACATATGCACAGATTGTTACTCAGCTGAATGCTTGAAGGGGATTCTCCACAGATATTAAAATTTTCTGTATGGTTCTCTTCACTGGTACTCTGTCTTGAAAATGATAGCTGCCTGGCTTTCTCCAGATGCTCAGCTCTATCTCTCCAACTGAAAAAGTTCACTGGGTTTTTTTCTGTGCCATTTCCTGGAAATTCCTTCTAAGCAGTGACCTGAGGCAAGAGTAGACATCATGTCATATTTCTCTTGTCTCTCAGGAGTGAGCGCCTTCACTGTCTAATGCTCGTTGTTGTGTAATATTGCTTTGTGTATTTCATTTACTTGTTATTGTTTTAGTGGTTGTTTCAGGAAACAGAGTAAATCTAGTTCCTTTTATTGTGTCTTGTTTGATAGCTGAAGGTCTGTTTTCTTTTTTAAATATAACCCTGAAAGGAAATGCAAACAACTTTTCTCAGACTTTCCATAAACCTTATTTATTCCACTAAATTCTCAATCTCTGTATTCACCACAAATTCTTGGATTTTTTTAATGGTCACTTTCAATACATTTTCACTTTCATAGCATTGATAGCCATCACTCTACTGAAATAATCATTTCCAAGTTCATTATAGAGTCTCATCATAGAGCCTAACTTTTATGAGTTTTTCTCTATAACTGAAACAATTAATCACTTTTAAAACAACAATATAATCATTTTAACTTCCCTACTTAAGACCATTCAATGTACCCCTTTACTTAAGGTAAATGCCCAAACCACTATGTCTGAGCTACACATCTCTAAATTGCATGGACATCACTCATGTGTTCACCATTTCTCACCACTGACCTTTCTTTTCAGTCTCTGTTCACTAAATTTAGTGATTTCTAAGACCATGCTTTGTCTTCCCTTCATTCCTGAGTACTTATATTTGATATGCTTCAAATACTCTTCACTGTCTCATCCTGTCATCCTGTTTGTTTGTTTAAGACAGAGTCTCACTCTGTAACCCAGGCTGGAGTGCGGTGGCACAGTCTTTGCTCCACAACCTCTATCACCTGGTTCAAGTGACTCTCCTACATCGGCATCCCAAGTATCTGGGATTATAGGTGTTCTCAGCCATGCCCAGCTAATTTTTGTATTTTTAGTAGATATGCGGTTTTACTGGCTTAGTCAGGCTGGTCTTGAACTCCTGAGCTCAAGTGATCTGCATGCCTTGGCCTCCCAAAGTGCTAGGATTACAGGTGTAAGCCACCACACCTGGTCTTCATCCTATTATCTTTTATCTTGCAAATATCATCTTTATGTAACAGTCATCTCTAGGCAATCCTCATTGATGTCCCCTAAACCAGTAAAATGCTTTTCCTATCTGTTCATGTAAAAATGTGGCTCCACATATAATAATAAATATAATTTGATTAATTGACTTTCTATTCTCTGCCTTTTTCCTTCAGGCAAGGTAGACTGTACTTATTTTCTATGCTGTTATAAATATAACTCATGGTACATTGCTGCTACATAGAAGTCCCTGAATTAATGTTTCTTAAAAAAAAAATTCTGTAACACCCAGTACATATCAAACATTGCTCAAAGCACTTATGTCACTGTCATGACTAGAATTCCTAAACTTATGAAATTTATATTCTAATGGGCTTTACAGGAAATGAATGATAAGCATAACAAATATTATTGTACTATGCAATAACCTGATAAATGCTACCACAGAAAGAAAAAAAACAATTAGAGCAGAAATATGTCAGGAGAGAACATAGGTGGCAGAGGGACAGACTTCATGTAGTCTTCCTTAAAGTGGTGAAAATTTCAGCACGTATTTGAAGGAAGTGTGGTATTGATCTATGTATATATGGGGGAAAGTGTTTCAAAAAGAAAATACAAGAATAAAACTAATGCTTAAGGTAAGAATATGCCTGATATGTTTGAGAAATAGTGAGGAGTTCCTAGTGGTTGAAGTAGAAGGAGCAAGAGAGAAAATCAGAAAAGTACCAGGGCACCTCATGTAAAGACCTCAACTTTCACTCTCAGGAAAACAGCAAAACATTGTGGAATAATCAGCTGATAAGGAACATAATTTTACTTATGGGTTAAAAAATTACTCTGACATTCATGATGAAAATAATTTCCATAAGTGCAAAAAGAAAATGCATGTTTCCATCTTTGAAGATGTGTTAGTTTTCTATTGCTGCTATAACAAATGAACACAAGCTTAGTAGGTTAAAACATCACAAATGTATTCGCGTATAGTTCAGGCTTCGTAACTTAAAAATACTTGTTACTAGGCTAAAATCAATGTGTTGCAAGGGCTGTAGACTTCCCAGAAGCTCTAGAAGAAAATTTGTGCAAAGCTTTTTCCAGAATCTATAAGACTCTTGGTATTTCTTGGCCTGTGGATCCCTTCAAAGCTATGGCATCACTCTGATTTCTGCATCCATCATACTATCTTCTTCCAAAGGAATAACCCAGTGCTAGTTAGATAACAATGAAGGGTGATTAGGTATATAATCTAATTACATGAAGTTCAAAATTGAAGAATTTACTACTAATAAAGGAGGAAATTTTAAAAGTAGATATTGGATTAAAGAAAGATGCCTACCACTTCTTCAGGTCTATTAAAATAAATGACATGGGAGAAAAAAATCACCAAGATTTTAGAGGGTTTCTGGAGACATACTTTCATTATGGGAGAGCAAGATAGAAAAGGCTTTTTATATTAGAACTAGAAGATTAGGACAAAGTTTAGAAAATAATTTAATGATGTCAAGCTGTGAATTTTGGAGGGCATAGAGAACAAGATTCAGGTTTGAGTGTGATGGGAGTACAATGGACAAGATTGACGGTGTACAATGCTTCACAGGGGTTGGATTAGAATCTGAGGTGAAAAAGTCTGGGATTTTGGGTCTCATATATTTGTAGTCAAAATTAGGAAAGAAGAGCATCATGGTATGAGTTCTTGTGGATCCACGGCAAATTTCAGTGATGAAACTCTTGGCATTGGAACTGATGATGACAGTAGTGTCAGGTTCAAGCCCCAGCTGAGGTCCCAGGGGAGTGGGTGGACAGGGGACAGGAAGCTGGAAGAACACTTGAGAGACAGCAGGTAGACGGGGCATGGCTTTATTCAGCAGCTCTCTCACACTGTCTGCCTTTGCCTTGGCTGCCTGATCTGGCTCTCTGGCTGCAGCCCCTCTTAGCAGCTGGCTCTGTGGCTCCTGCCACTTCCACACTTACAGCTGTACTCACTGGCACACTTGCTAGTTTCTGGCTTCCACTCACTGCCCCCAGTTCACCTGCAAGACACTGGCTTTCCCTACAGGTTCAGCAGCTTCACTCTCTTCCTCTGGGGGCATGCTTTATGTACCATGTCAGCAGGACAATGTATAGGCAATGCATAAAAAATGGCTCAGAGCTAAGTGTAAGATTACACAAACAGGTTATATAACAAGTGGAGTTGTGCACCTGTGCTCCAAACTCGCCGAATCATGCTGGCTCAATGTCTGCCTCAGCCTGTTCTTGACCAAAGCATATCTATTTTTCTTACAATCCACTGCCTTGGACCTCAGCTAGGGCTCAAGCCTGACATTTGGCAGAGTCAGCAAGATGAGGTGAGTGGGTCTTCAGCCCCTGAGGTTCCCAGGTCGGCTACGTGACCACAGCATGGGCTGTGGTACCCAGTTGCAGTGGCGCTTCTAGGATGGGCCCTGACAGAAATGTGGGAGGCAGTGAACAGGTCTCCCATCAATGTGGAGAAGGCACTGAAGCAGCTGGAAGCACACAGCACCCAGAAGGAATGCACCTTTGCCAGCAGCATTGGATGGGAATTTCTGACTGCACTACAGGAATTATATGCTCAGTCTCTGAAGGATGCTGCACAGGTTAAGGACCTCCACGCACAAGGTGTGCACCTGGGAGCCCAAATGCACAACTTGGAGAAAAACCTTGGGGTAAGGGACCTCCAGGTACAAACAGTGCACATAGAGGCCCAGACAAACAGCTTGCAACAGGAGTTGGAGATGTCTGTCAGTGGGACCTCGAGCTCATCCTCCTGGCTGGAAACTCCCATTCTGTTTGATGCCTAGGAGGAAGAGGTTTCTCCACTGCACTTCCCATGATCCCTCAGAAGATAGAACAGAAACAGCCTATGGGACCCCAGGAGTAGGCCAGGGACCCCCTACTGTGGTGGAACACACTTCTTATAGGGCTTACACTTCCACTGAGTTGCAGGAGTTAGGCAAGCAGTGCCTGCGTGTGCCCAGAATGAGAGAGTGAAGCTGCTATCTTGTAAGGGAGAGCTGTCTATCTTGCAGATGAACAGGGAGGGTAGCCAGGAACTAGCAAGTGCTGTAAGCTTGGGAGTAGCAGGAACTGTAGAGCCATCTGCGAAGAGGGGCTGCAGCCAGAGCAGGCAGCTGAGACAAAGGCGCACAGTGTGAGAGAGCTGCTGACATGTCTTTGCATGTCCCGTCTACCTGCTGTCTCTCAAGTGTTCTTCTACCTTCCTGACCCTGTCCACACACTTTCTTCAGACTTCAACTGGTGCTCGAACCTGACAATTTGGAAAGCTAAGAACACTGTATATGGTTACCTTTGACCCCACTCACACCTCCAGTCTTTAACACTCTTGATAAGGGAGTGATCAATTCTTGGATAATTGTTAAGAAAAACTCATATTTGAAGAAAACACTCCATACGATATTGCCAAAATAAAACTGAATATAATTTTTTATAGGGGAAGTTGGATGTTTTGGTAAGAAAAAAAGGCAGTGGTTTTTGGGCTGTTTGTTGAATTCTTATTACCTCCCACGTAATTTGAGAAAGGGTTTGTAGCAGTGTATCCTTGGAAACCTACATGAAAAGATATTTCAGCAATAGCAGCTGGCTTAACAAGCCACAGGGTTGTATAGATAATTCTTACAGAAAACAATAGTAGTTGATAGAGGTCAGCTCTGTTACTAAGCAGAACATTCTTCTTGATATCTAATCATGACCAACAATCTCTGCTTTTCTGATTAGTGATAACAAGTAGCAGTACATCCTGTGACACAACAGAAAATATAACTCTGGAAGAAGATGCCACATAGTGATGTCAAAAATACAATTTTTTTTTCTAACTGATGACTTGGAGGTGAGCTCTTCTGTCACCTTTTAAATAATTATTTAAAATATTACTAAAAATATGATCACTCTTTTTAATTTACCAACAAAAAGAATAAGTAGAATGAGACTATAGAAATAGAAATCACTGTGAAGGGGTCAGGCACGGTGGCTCAAGCCTGTAATCCCAGCACTTTGGGAGGCCAAGGAGGGTGAATCACGAGGTCAAGAGATTGAGACCATCCTGGTCAACATGGTGAAACCCCATCTCTACTAAAAATACAAAAAAATTAGCTGGGCATGGTGGCACGTGCTTGTAATTCCAGCTACTTGGGAGGCTGAGGCAGGAGAATTGCCTGAACCCAGGAGGCGGAGGTTGTGGTGAGCCGAGATCGCGCCATTGCACTCCAGTCTGGGTAAGAGCAAAACTCCATCTCAAAAAAAGAAAAAAAAAAAAAAGAAATCACTGTGAAGTCTCCATGGAAAGTGACAAAAGCTTAGCACAGTTGGATTGAATCACAAAAAAATCTAGAAACTATAGAAGTCAACTGAGATTAAATGAATGGCCCCAGGCAGTGTTAGTCAAGGAAACGACGGAAAAAGGATGTCTATATGTGAAACTGTCAGACTGAAAGCAAACAACATTATGATTGGTTTCCAATTTTTGTGTGAGTATAAACAAAATGCCAAAGTCAAAGCAACCAGCCAATTACAGAGTACATGGAGAACTTGAAAGTGAAACAATGTTGAAAAAGTATGTTCTAAAGAGACTCTTGAAAAGTTATCATTTACTAACATAAAAATATCTTCAGGACAAATATCAAAAGATGGGGTAGGTTTCATTAAAAAAAGAAAAAGCTTGAAAAATTGGGAAAAACTTTTTATCTATATTATTACCCCCTTTATTATTTGTAAGAATTTTTCAAGCCTGAAGCAGAATGGAGAATTTAAATATTAACGAGTAGAGCATTCACAAAAAAATATTCTGAAAATAGAAGAAACACCCCAAAACAAAGACACAGCAAGGACAACTGAAACTATATAATGCATTTTAAAATTAAGCTTTATGCTCCTTCCATTCAATATAATGATCCAGGTTATTACCTATAGGTAATATGGTGATACGATTTTTCAATCGAACTGTGACTTGTGACAAAAGGTAGATTTTTTTTACAACAACTGGGTGATGGCCAGCTTAGTGGCTGGACTGAGAAGAAGCTTCAAATCACTTTGTAAAGTCAAACATGGACCAAGAAAAGGTCATGGTCACTATTTAGTGGTATGCTGCCGGTCTATCTGCTACAGCTTTCTGAATGCCAGCAAAACACTTGCATCTGAGAAGTATGCTCAGCAGATTGATAAGATGCACCGAAAACTGCATCGACTCCAGTCAGCTTTGGTTGACAGAAAGGTCCTAAACCTTCTCCATGACAACGCCCAATCACACGTAGCACAACCAAGGCTTCAAAAGTTGAATGAATTGGGCTACAAAGTTTTGCCTAATCTGTCATATTCACCTGACCTCTCGCCAACTAACTACCACTTCTTCAAGCATCTTGACAACTTTTTGTCAAAAATGCTTCCACAACCAGAACACAGAAAATTCTTGTCAAGGATTCATCAAATCCCGAAGCATGGATTTTTATGCTACACGAATAAACAAACTTATTTCTCATTGGCAAAAATGTGTTGATTGTAATGGTTTCTATTTTGATTAATAAAGATGTGTTGGAGCCTAGTTATACTAATTTAAAATTCCCAATCCAAAACCACAGTTACTTTTGCACCACACTATATCCTGGGGTTTTCAGCAAGGTTAAGACCTTGAAGGGCAACTTCTTTCTGGGGAATACTGAAACAGAGCCCAGGCTGTTCTAGACACTTCTACCCTGTCTCAGGATATTGCATTCCTAGGTATTATTATTATTATTTAATCCCTCCCAACCCTTCCCTCCCTTCCCATCCCCCATTGTCTCTCCCCTACCCCCCAACTGCCCCCAGTGTGTAATGTTCCTCTCCCTGAGTCACATGCTCTCCTTGTTCAACACCCACCTATAAGTGAGAAGATACGGTGTTTGGCTTTCTGTTCTTGTGTCAGTTTGCTGAGAATGATGGTTTCCAGATTAATCCAAGTCCCTAGAATTCCTACGTATTCTTGAGAACTTCAAGTGAGAAAGAGGAGAGAACTGGGTTGGTCCAAGGCCACCCGGAGAACTGTCTTGCACATGTCTATTGAGAAATATTAAGTTTACCCTGCCCCCATGGCTCCTCTGTGAAGGATATCTTTTAGTTTGTAATTAGTGGAGGTGGGTAACAGCTGCCTACCTGGTATATTCTTGAGTTATGAGTAAATGTAAAGCACCTGTGTATTAATAAGAATCACCTGTCTAAGAGCAAGTAAATACATGGATGCTAATCTGCTCAGGGCCTTCAGCCTGGAATGCTGTCAGCATCTCAGCTCTTGGGCTGTTGGTCCCCCAGATAGATCCACTCTGTTGTTCTATCTAGGTGTCTGCTTCTCAATAACTTCAGTGCCACCTGGGTGGGGGTCTTCTAACCAAGCTGGTACTTGGTAAGTGGTGCCCAAATGTGGGGACTTGAACCCAGGGCAAAGGTTGCCTGAGCAATGGAGAAATAGGCTAAGTTGAAGGTATCCTGGGAATGTTTATAAAACATCCCCCAGGTTGGTGGAGCCTGGAAGGAGCCCAGGGGAGACTCCCAGGTGAGTTAGGGAGAACCCAGAAGTAGCCTGAGTGCTATTGAAAAACTCTCCAGGGTAAGTTGGTGAGCTCAGGAGGAACTTGGGGGGAGATTACCAGGTGAGTTAGGGAGAACCCAGAAGTAGACCCAGAACACTTGAAAAATCTCCCAGGTTAGCTGGGGGATCTCAGAATTAGCTGGAGAACATTTGAAAAAATCTCCCAGGATGGCAGCTGGGGGAGCTCAGCCCAGGGTCGAGCAAGCGAGAGGCTTGTTCTTGTTTGCTTCATCAACTTCTTAAAAGACGAAGAATTAAATCTGGCACTGACAGTTTAACACAGTTTTTTTTTTAATGTGACTGAGGAATTTTGTCCCTGGTTCCCTGAGCAGGGAGCATTGACCATGTGTTGCACTAACTGCGCGTACCAAGTTAGTGTTTCTTTTCTTTCCTTTAACAGGCAGGTTCGTGGGAAGAAAACACCAGACCGAGAACAATAATAAAGTGATAGAAAATTTTAATGAGAGAAGTAGGAGGATGGAAAGACGATATACACAGAAACCACTCTACCTCAGCACTGGCAAAATAGCAGCATGGGCGATTCGCAAGTCACATCTGGAAGTCGCTCTGATTCAATGTCTCTGTGTTCCTCTGCTCCTTTATTGTATCAGCTTACATAACTAATTTACGTACTCATCTTTGGGTCAGTCGGTAAACAGGGAAAATCTGTTTCATAAGTGCCCTGTCCTTGACCGTTTCTTGGGCACCGGGAGTTGGCCAGACTCCCAGCCTCCAAGATATCGTTCTGAAATGCCAAGAGCTCTTAGCTCCTCAGAACAGTTCATGGACAGTTCATGGGCTCACAGATCCTTCCCTGCCCACTTCCCTACCCTAAACACTCTTTACAAGCAAGTTTTTTACAAAACAGGACTTCTACATCATAATCTTACACCATGGAAGAATGGGGAAAAGTGGGAACTACTTTAAAGAAGGTACAAAAAGAAGGATTAAAGGATACCTCTATCTCAGTGTGGTCTCTTTGGGCTTTGGTGAGTTCTGCCCTGGAGCTACTTCAGACAGATGAAAATAAAAATGATTCAGGAGAGGATTCAGGAGAGGAGAAGGGAGTGTAATGAAGCATGTAAAGAAATTATAGAGCAAAAAGATGAAGAGTCAAATGAGGAAAAAGGTGTGCTCATCAGCCTCTGCCCCCTCAGTATCTTGTTGAGGGATGGCCAGATCCTAACATTTCTACCTCTGCTTCTGTTGGTGTTTGTATTCCTAGAGTTGTGACCAATTCCATCCAAGCCAGAATTCAGTAAGCAAGAAAGGAGGGAGATTTGGAGGCATGGCAGTTTCCAATTATTGTATAGCCTCAAGATCAGGAGGAGCAAGTACGAGCTGCTTTTGAACCCCTTCCCTTCAAATTGCTGAAGGAGTTTAAACAGGCCATCAGCCAGTATGGGCTTGAGTCTCCATTTGTGCTGGGATTATTGAAGAACGTGGCTACTTCTTACCAGCTCATTCCAGTAGCCTGGGATAAGTTAACCTGAACTTGTTTGTCATCGTCTCAGTTTTTGCAGTTGGATCAGTTAGTTGCTACAATTCTATTTGATGCTCAACATTTCCACATACTAAGATACTTAAATGCAGCAGGGCTGCAGAAAGGCTATGACTTAACTTGGAAAGAAGCTAAAAAGATTGTTCTGATTTCAGGAAATGGGTTGAAGGGCTGCCTCGGGCCTGATTTCAACCGATGTCTATCCAGTACAAGCTGTTCCCTTTTCCTTATACAATGCCTTTTCCCCACCCCAGCTGCGAGTGCAGCAGATTTGTGCAGCTCTCAAATGGTAAGCATTTTACTGGGAGAGCCACCACAAAATATATCTACAGGCGTTTGTGGCCCCTTAACACCCCCAGAATTGTGGGTTTACTCTAGGAATAGCTAGTCTTACTGCTCAAGGAGTTAGAATTCATACAGAAATTATTGATGTGGACTTTATAGGGGAAATTCAAATTGTAGTGTCTTCTGTTCCTTGAAATGCTGAGCCTGTGGAACACCAAGCACAGTTTTTCTGAGAAAATAGAAAAAAGTAAACTGTAGGGAGCCAGCCCTACCTCACCTGTGGGTACCCTGAGTTCAGTGGCAACAAAGGAGTGAGAAAAAGACAGATTAAGAGAAAGTGGGACCAGAGGGCCATCACTTTATTACTCTGGAGGAAACAGTGAAGGCCCAGAGCTGTGATCATCCACACTATTGACTGGAATCACTTGGATCTACAGGGTAGGGTGCAGTGATTGTGGAGTGAATCAGTGAGCTGGAACTGAATCAGTGAAGTGGAACTGGTGTATCATTCTAAGGACTGATAACAGCGGGGGTTTGGGAGTTTCACAGAACAAGAAAATGTGGTTATCTTTAGCTTATGTATGTACAGATGGAATGCAAAGCTTCCAAGGAGTCAAAGTCTGGCTACATCATAGTGCTACGAAGGGGTTTTACGCCCTTGAGCACAATGTTTATGGTAACAGAGTCGAGGTCACGCTGCGCCGGAACAGGATGCATAGAGAGGTCTTCCTCCTCAGAGGCCTCCTGCAGCCTTCTGCAGTTTCTTTGTATATCCAATTTATATAGGCACTCTGTAAGTCCTTTCTCCTTTGCTGTTTTTCCCAGCAGTAAACTAAAAGAAGAGGACTTGGAGGTACAAACAAACAAGACAGAACAACATATTGGGTAAATCAAATTATTGGTAAATGTCCTACATGTGATATTACATTTCAAGGAAAGAAATTTAGAGGTTTGGTAGATACTGGAGCAGATTGTTGCTATTATTTCTTCCCAACATTGACCACTTTCTTGGCCCATGGAAAATGCTCAGTTTAATGTGCTTTGAATAGGGCAGGCTTCTGAAGTTTATCAAAGTAGTCAAATTTTAATCTGCCAGGGACCTGAGGGACAGCTTGGAAGTATTCAGCTTAGTGTGATGCAAATCCCTGTTAACTTGTGGGGAAGAGATTTGTTACAGCAATCTGGAGGTCAGGTTTAATACCTGAACAATCATATAGCACCCCCCCCCCCCAGGCCACCAAATGATGCAGGATATGTGTTATGTGCCTGGAATGGAATTGGGAAAAGACAACATAATAATATGGGATAGAGGATTTGTTCATGTTTCTTCAGACCCAAATCAACTGGGGTGGGTACCATCCAGAAATTTAAAGCTGTACTCTAAGCCAGATACCAAAAAAAAAGAGACTTGCAGTGGACCGCCCTGTCACAGAAATACCAAGACTAACATCGAGGGGGAGTACTGTTCCCACAAGGGGACCATGCCAAATATTACTGCAGACTTGGGGTCAAATTAAAGAAGGTTTCACAAACAGCAGAGGAAAACCTGAAGAAGGCAGGGCAGCCTGTTATGGTGATCATGATGACAGTTATCACGATTAAAGTGAGTATTTCTGGAGTTGGGATAGAAGTAAAAGAAAATTTCATACATTGGGCATATATTCCTTCCTTCCTTTAATGACCTCTGGCCTTAGTATTTTCTGTAATAATTCAGGAAATAAGTAACAATGTTTTGGCCATCAAAACCTAAATGCAGATAAAATAACAAATGGTCCCCAAAGTCAAAAACATTACTCTGGAGAGATCGTGTTGTGACAGAGGGTGAGATGCTGTCCTATGGAATGTCTATTGATTATTGGTTTCCTGAGGGGATACTTAGCATTGATTGCACTGGTCAGTCCTCTTGTAGTAACATGGAATTCAGATAGAAGACAAAAGAACTACAATTGTTCAGGATTTATACATACTGAGATCAACAACTCCATTGTCTGGAGAGATGGAGGACTAGTAGGACAGGACCAAAAATAGTATGGCCATTGATAAGAGCTGAATAAAAAGAACTTTGAAAAATATCTATGACCCTAAAACCAATAAAATTCTGGGAAGGAAAACATAATAGAGAATCAGGCCCTAATTCTTATTAAGTTTATAATAAAATCTCTTTAGATTCAGAGCTGTGTTAAAGCCCTCCTATCTTGTGGGTGAAAGAGTTATAGATTTGTAACTCTAGAAAGTATAATAAAACTGAACAGAATCGGAAGAGAATAAACCAGCACCTGGAGAGGCCTTTAGACAGCAAGTAAGGAGGAGGGACCCTGAGGGCCCTTGACACCCCTTTTCAGCAGGAAGCAGTTACAGAAGAATGACCTCTACCCTATTTCCTATAAGATTTCTGGGTTCCAACTCCTTAAGGAAGAAATGTAAGAGTAGGCAATTAGTCAGGTTCCAAGGTGCTTGAGGAAGCTGCTGATGGATTGGTGGCCCTAAAATTTAGATGAAAACACTTGGGAGACTCTATGATTGCTATTGTGATTGTGTTTCTCTTTGTGTAGGCTGCAAGTACAGATCCAGAGGACTCCAAGAAATGGTTCACCAAGACAAACCTAGCTTTGTTGAAACAAAGAAGAGGGAAGATGTTGAGAAACATTAAGTTTACCCTGCCCCCATGGCTCTTCTGTGGAGGATACCTTTTAGTTTGTAATTAGTGGTAGGTGGGTAACAGCTGCCTACTTGGTAAATTCTTGAGTTATAAGTAAATGTAGAGCACCTGTGTATTAATGAGAATCACCTATCTAAGGGCAAGTAAATAGGTGAATGAGAATCTGCTCAGGGCCTTCAGTCTGGAATGCTGTCAGCCTCTCAGCTCTCAGGCTGTTGGTACCCTGGATAGATCCACTCTGTTCTATCTAGGTGTCTGCCTCTCAATATCTTCAGCACCACCTGGGCGGGGGTCTCCCGACTGAGCTGGTTTCTCAGTACAAGTCCACACAAAACTGTACATAGCAGCATTATTTAGTACATACATTAAATCTCTGTCCATTGTATGCAGTTGAGTGAGATAAAAAACACACAAATCCAGAGACCTTGATGTGAGAATATGAGGCAATCTTTACATCATTACTCAAAAATAACCACTTAGGGGTTTTCTTTCTGTTACCATAATTTTAGTTTCTCTTTGTTTCACAGGAGACATTTCCCCAAATAAGCACAAAAAGATCTCAACCGAAATTAGATCTTTGTCTGCTAGTTGTCTGGTTGGTTTCCTTTTGTCACTTAATCACCAGGCAATTAAGAGAAAATAACGTACTGGCAGATATAGTTGACCCTGATTATTATGAAGAGGTAGAGTTGCTGCTACTTGATGGGACAAGTAAGGTGATTCCCATGTCCACTCTTTCAACCTCCTCTGACATATTTCTCTATATGATCATCTCTTGGGGATTGGTCCTATGGAGGATTATTTCCAGGAGAACTAGATTTAAGAAATTAATGTTAAAATCTAAATATAGTTTCTTCTGTCTAATCACACTATTATAACTCTTCCAGATCCATGACAATATAATGTTTTACCTTCAGTCTTATTTTTAACTTTTAAATGCATCGTGAATATTGTTTTGTTTTATAATCACTTGCACACCTATTTGCCACTTTGTTTGCTCATTATCATTATTGCATTCCTCATCTTTCATGTAGAATAAATATTTTTCTCCTTGAAACACATCTTCATTCAGAACTCACACAATATATTTTCAAATATTATTTACTCCCCATTTGATATCTCTGATTCTTCCTATTTGTCTTCTTGTTGTGAAACCTTCAGACTACATATTGAACCTTCTCATGGAATCCTCCATCTCTTCTAAGCTCTTGTTCACATTTTTTATCTCTTTACCATTATATGCTATACCTAGATAATTTATTGAAACATAATTTATAGTTTCATGCTTTCTTTCTGTTATTGCTGTTAATTATAGTGTACATCAGGAAAAGTTTTTAGAAAGATACAAAGTGTACAGCTCTATGAATTATTACAGAGTAAAAAGATGCAACTAAAATGTAGGTTTAAAAATATATAACTTCACCGTTACACAGAAGTCACTGCCCTACCCTTATCCATATATCTTGCCTGCTTCTTCTCTGACTTTAATTATAATACTGAGTTCTTGCACCGTAAAATGATAGACAGTTATAAAATTTGTTAAAAAATCAAATTTTAAAAAAGTGTCAGATTTTATTATTGAAAATTATAAAATTTATCCACATTTTAGTTTGTATATGTGCTTTACTATTTTGTTGCCATGTAGTATTTCCTTTTATGAGTAAACTATCGATTTTACTGTTGAAATTTGTTTTTAGGTTTTCTGAATAATGTTGCAATAAACATTGTTATACTAATCCTTTGGTGCACATGGAGATACTTTGGGGTCAGAAATGTAGGATTGAAACTGCTGAGGTTGGTAGTAACAACTTTCTGAAGTCACTGTTCAATTTTCTAACAGTTCCTGTAGAAGTTCTTTGTTTTTATGTACTTGAGAATACTTGTCTGACCAATCAGTCTTCTCGGTATTTTTCTTTAACCTCACATTTGTGTCTCATGAGTTTTAATTTACATTCCTTTGATTATAACACTAAAGCCCATTTTATGAATCTGTTAATCATGTGGATATCCTCTTTGGCAAGAGGCATTTTTAGTTCATTTGCCAATAGTTTTGTTGAATGTGTGTACATTTTTTAGTATTTTTATTGAAGTTTACTGTCATTTATACATGTTGCACATATCCTTTTTTACTCTCACTCTTATTGATTCCATTTCAGAAGCATAAGTCCTTAATTTTACTTTTAGGGACCTTATTGGTTTTCTATTTAATGTTTATATCTACAGCCAATCTGGAATATTTACAAACATGGGTATGCAATTTACGTTTAATCATTTTTGAAAGAGATCATCTTTTTTCACTGATTTTAGTGACATCTTTCCCTTAGTTCAAGTAATTAAATATGTGTGGGTGTCTTTTTTAAATATTCTCCTTCATTTACTATACTTTCTATCCTTAGCTCAGTATTATATTATCTAAATACTATATATTTATAGTCTTCATATCTTATAAAGTAATTTCAACTTAACTTTTCAAAAGTGTTAGGGCTATCATTGGATTTTTGCATTTCTTTGTAAATTTTAGAATCAGCTTGTTAATTTACCTGTTGTCGGTTTTCTTTTGGTTTCACTGAATCAATTAATTTGGAGAATAACATAACACTTTAAATATTGAGTTTTTAAATCTAAGTGTATGGTATAACTTTCCATTGATATTTCTTCTCCCAAAAAATAATAGTGTTTTTCATATAGTAATATTATGTATTTTTATAATATTTATTCCTATGTAATGATTTTAATATTCTAGAGGATATGTACATAGTTCAATTTCTAAAATGGTTGCTACTTTAGTTTGGTTTAAACACATGCACACACACACACACACACACACACACACACACACACACACACACACACATATAATTTCCTGGAATTTTATTTTTCCAAAATTATTTGATGGTGTTTTGTTTCCTTTTAAAAAATTGCTTTTTCATTTTCTTGTGTCTGATAATATCAAGATCTAAATTTGTTTCTTGAAATATCTATTGTTCTACTGATTGTCATAAATGGTGCATTATTTACATGTGAAATTTTTCATTTTGGATTGTTAGCTTATTTTTAACGTACTTATTAACTGGCAGACTTCAAAGTCTAGGTTGAACTTGAGTTTTCCCAGAAAGTGTTTGCTTTTGCTTCATATGAAACATCTTGGAGCACTAAAATTATTTTAAGACAAATTTTGCAGCTTGTCGTTTCTGGAGCATTCAGTCAATTACACAATAGCTTTGTTAACTTTCTAACATGATAACCAGCTTTATATTTTTCTTAAGTTTTTAATAACATACAATTCATTAAAATGTTCATAAATCTATACCTTGTCTGCATTCATCTTTTTTGATTTTTTTCCCATTAATTAGATTGAACTAGATCAAAGATAGTTAATTGACATGGGCAGTCTCTATAACTGAACATGCAGATAATGAGTACATACGTTTTAAGTTCTAGATGATGATATACTAACATAAGAGATTATATTATTTATCATTATAATATATTTTTCTAATATGATATAATTATATAAGTGCTTTCCCATATGTTAATTTGTTCACTGTATTTCCTCTTTGATGAATTATGTATTTCTTTTGACATTACATCTATTGTGCCTTTTTTTAATGCTTTGAATTCTGGGATATATGTACAGAATGTACAGGTTTGTTACATAGGTATACACGTGCCATGGTAGTTTGCTGCATCCATCATCTACATTAGGTATTTCTCCTAATGCTATACCTCCCCTAACCCCCCACCCCGCTGTTATTCCTCCCCTACCACCCCACCCCTTGACAGGCCCTGCTGTGTGATGTTCCCCTCCCTGTGTCCATTTGTTCTTATTGTTCAACACCCACTTAGGAGAACATGCAGTGTTTGGTTTTCTGTTCTTGTGTCAGTTTGCTGAGAATCATGGTTTCCAGTTTCATCCATGTCTCTCTAAAGGACATGAACTCATCCTTTGTGTACCTTTAAAAAGTAGCATTTTCTGCACATTGTTTTTAGCAATAAATGCCCAGGTTGCACTATAATGATATGCTTTCCCTTGAAAAGCTGAAACCAATTTTCATTTACAATTATTTTCTCATCTTCTAGTACTTCATTTCATTATTAATCACTAAAGCACTACATGTTAAGCTTCAACAATTTAACAACAACATGTATTTTACTTTTAAAACTTGTGACTATTTTTAAGGACATTTTAAAGATAAAAAGATGTTTCCGTTTGCATCAACAAATAAAAACTGATCTTCTAAGTCCAAAAAAATAAAAACTTCATGAATTTTAACTCTACCACTTACAATCTGCTTAGATTATAAATTGCTCTATCTTTAACTTTCAAGTTTAAAAAAAAATGATAGATGATATTGTGTTTCTTCATTTATTCAGCAAATACTTATTATGTATAGGCATTAACTAAACATACAAATAGCTTATTATAAAATTTATGTTTTAGCAGTACTAGAGAGATAATGACAGGTTAATATGTAATATATCACATAATAGTAGTGTTAAAAAGAAAACTAATGCAAAAAAGAAGATATGGAAAGTAATGGAAGTTACCATTTTGATAGGAATGCCAGAGAAAACTTTTCGGGGGGTTGATGCTTGAGCAGATCACTAAACCAAATGGGCAGTGATACCAAACAGGTATCATAAGATTTTTCTAGTGGAAGAAATAGGAAAACAGCAAGTATAAATTCCCTTATGTGGAAATGTGGTTATTGTGTTTGAGAGAATGCAAGTAAACTAGCATGCCTGAAGTCAACAAGGAAGGAATGGTAAGAGCTGCAGAATGGCAGCCGCAAGTTTAAGGAGAGCTAACAGATAGATTTAAAGCAGTCCTCTTGAACATTTCAAAAAGAAAAATTACAAATACAGATTACATAAAGTGAATATTTTGTTAGAAATAAAAATATAAAATTTAAAAGTTTAGGATAACATAAATATTCTTCTATATGTTATAAATAAAATAAAAATAGTCTTGTGCTCTGTGGCATCTTTAAGATATTTTGCGATTTTCCATCTAGGTTGTAGTTCCATCAAATGTACTATATTTTTTGTTGGAAATAAAAATCAAGAATATATTCAAACTTTGGTTTTGTAAAAACGTTATTGATATCCAAGTTTGACTATTTTTATTAAAAATTAATCTGCTTAAACATACCTATTTGTTTCATTATATGTTTGTTTTGGTTCTCTGTAAATATAACTGCAATAACATAAAAAAGACTTTATGGTGGTGCGTGCCTGTAATCCCAGCTACTGAGGAGGCTGAGGCAGGACAATTGCCTGAACCCAGGAGGCAGAGGTTGCAATAAACCAAGATCGCATCATTGCACTCCAGCCTGGGTAGCAAGAGAAAAATTCCATCTTAAAAAAAAAAAAAAAAAAAAAAAAAAAAGACTTTATAAAATCATTGCTTATAAGAGGTCATGACAAAAGAATTACAGTTCTTAATGAATTCACAGAATGAAATTGCTAATGATCTTCATCCATACTCTGTTGCTCAATCTAGTGATATTTTTGTATTAATTTTTTCTTCTTATAATTTTTAAGTTTGTGTGTGTCTTAATTGCTATTTTTTGCCAACCATTTTATTAACTATAATTTATGAGCTATTGGGATGCTTTTACTTGTATGATCTTGACCCACGAGAGATTTTAGTTGCCTTATAATATTAAAAAAGAGACTTGTGTTATTTTGTTAATTCTGGGGATTTTTGTTTATGCTTTTAGCTTGTACTTAGATAACTCCTTTCTATTATATTCACATTTTGGTAAAAAATATAATTGTGAAACATATAAAAATTAATATTAAACATAACCATGATTCTTTAAAATTTCTACCACTCTTTATTGAACTATGTAACCAATTGTTTTTTATATAATGTACCCTGATCTATTGGTAAGTATTGAAATTTTACTACTGACAATGTTTTATAGACAATTTCACAACATCTGCATTAGTTTAGTATGCCATACCATTGGAACTACAGGATTATGTCAAGAGAATTGGTGAGTCAGATATGCTAATATTCAGGTCTGTAGTAGGGGATCTGTGAATGAGACTTCATATGCAGTCACCTTATTATTTGAAGTGTTGTACACGACTTGTGCCCCATGAACAAAGTATATTTTTTGAAAATTCACTAGAAAAGCCCCACATAGCTTTGAAGCCCATATAATTATAAATATTGCATTATCCAGTATATTTTGATGGATGAGACTTTCATTTTTCTAGGTGTTGATAGAATGAAATCTCCCATGAATCATTTTATACATACAATATAATGATTTGAAAAATTTTCATAGCTGGTCTCCAGCTTCATACATTAAACCTTTTGCTTCTTTTCTACCCTTCCTATATCTTAATTGTCAGGAACCTGAAGACTTGTTTCTATTACATGGAATCTGATGTTGCAACCTTGGGTCATGGTGCCAGGTGAGTCAATTTGGTGAGCAGCAGAATGTTATTCTCCTGCATGATATTTCCTTTGGGGATGACGGGTAACAACTTCAGCATGCATGGTGGTATTTTTGCACACAAAATTTAAAAAAAAATTGGTTGCTTCCTTTAATTGATTCCAAAAAATACCCATGAGCCTTCCCAAAGCATCATAAACCAAAAATGCTTGGAGGGAAAGAGAAAAATTAATGCTAATGAAATGTTTGCAGAAATTTATAGTAAGTGTTCAATACACTCAATACATAGGTATAGGTATATGTATGTGTGCATACACACACACAACTATGAACACATGCATAGATATATAGGTAATATAAGTTTTAAAGTGTCTTTCATTGTTATCTGTTTCTATTTGCCCCTGTCCTTTCTCTCTCTCTCTTGCTCTTGCTCTCTCTCTGTCTCTCTTTCTCCTTTCCTCTCTCCTTTCCATTCTCTTTCTCCACATACACACATTCATGTATGTACATATATGCTATGGTTTGAATGTCTTGTCCCAACATTTAAATGTAGAAATGCTAATCCCTAAGGTAATGCTATTAGGAGGTGGGGGCTTTGCTTTTTTTTGGAGACAGAGTCTTGCTCTGTCTCCCAGGCTGGAGTGCCGTGGTGCCATTTCGGCTCAGTGAAACCTCTGCTTTCTGGGTTCAAGAGATTCTCCTGGCTTAGTCTCATGTGTATCTAGGATTACAGATGCATACCATCATGCCCTGCTAATTTTTATATTCTCAGTAGAGATGGGATTTCACCATATTGGTCAGGCTGGTCTTGAACTCATGACGTCATAATATGCCCACCTTGGCTTTGAGGAGGTGATTAAGTCATGAGGATAGAACGCTTATTAATGGGATTAGTGCCCTTGAAAAAAAGTGTCTGATTTTTCCAGGTGAGAAGAGAGCTAGAAGGAGACGTCTATGAGGAACAGTCTCACCAGACACTATTACCTTGGTTCAGGATTTTCTAGTCCCCAGATGTGAGAATTAAATTTCTGTTGCTTATAAGTTACCCAGTCCATGACAATTTATGTAGTAGTCCAAATAAACTAATAAATATACAATCTGTAATATGTATGTATGTGTATGTATACACATGTATATATGTTTCTGTGTATGTATATGTACAACATACACATGTATATATGTGTGTATGTATATGCACAAAATACACATGTATACATGTGTGTATATGCACACACACACTTTATAAGATGTGTTTTAAAGTATCTTTATTTCTCATGAAATGCTATATATTTATCCCAATCATACTTTCATTACTCAATGCATTTTTAAAATACTACTTTAGAATGCTCTTAGAAAGGTTTAATATATAAACCTGTACATTTATTTATTTGTTCACTGCCTTGGCAAATATTCTTGAAATAATAATACCAGGTAATTTTCTTAGTGTTCATTGTAGTGTTGAACCGGCTAATTTCATTCGTTCACGAAACTAGCATTCTGGTGCGAGACTAAAATAGAAAAATAATTTTAGTTAAAATACATGAAAATTGTTATGTAAATATTATAGTAAGGTATATTTAAATATATACATTTGAATGAAAACTCTTACAAAAAAAGTATTGTGGCTGTGGGACATTTCTCTAATATAGCTGAATTAAATGAAATGTAAAAATTCTTTATACTCACTGGACTTTCTCTTTAATATAGGAAACTTGCTCATCATTGCCCTCTTACCATGCTGCAGCTTAACTTCCATATTTTCTTTTTCTATGAACTTACATTTCTGATTTGTAACAGTACTGTCCTAGAATTGAGAACATGCTCAAAGAAGGAAGAAGGACTTGAGAAAAGCCACACCACAGAACAAAGAATCTTCAGACTGACTGACGTGAGCAAAATTGATGATATACATGTAACTTGCTTAGTGCCACAGGTGTAAATTGATGTAAGTCTAATTCTGCCCGTAATGATGTAAGTCTAACTGATGTAAATTGATGTAAGTCTAATTCTGCCAGTAATGATGTAAGTCTAATTATGCCCGTATTATATGTAATCACGTTTTGTGGTTTTCCACATTTAAATTTTGGAAAAACTGAAGTTTTAATATTCTTAGATGAAATATTAAACTATATATCAAAGTCAAAATGATATTCTGTTTTATGTCGTGCTGCATGGGAGGGAACCGAGTACTATTTATAATCTGTGTAGATCTCTTATCATAATGTTTCTGTACAATTTGTAAATTAAAATTTCCACATATATTGAGTTTGGATAGAATTTTTAAATTAAAATCTCAAACTGAAAAATAAAATATCAAAAAGATCTATAGAACCTACTAGAAATATAGTCCACAAAAGAAAAACAAATGTTTAAAGCAAGTAAAGCTTAATTTTGAATTACTGCTAGAAATATAGTCTACAAAAAACACATGTTTAAAGCAATTAAAGATTAATTTTGAATTGAAGAAAGCCAGTTATTATATAAATGACCATTTTTTCAATATTTTCATTGTATTAGTACCATGTTATAATGTCAAATATGTTATTTCAGAGGAAACCCAAGCCTAGAAATAGGTGTTAAGAGTGAAAAGTTTGAGTTTTAAAATATGTTTGGGGAAGATGACATGCTTCAAGCTCACATAAGTGGAGACCATATAAATACAGAATGATTAGTCAAAGGAGGTCAAGAAACTTGGCCTATTACCTCAAGTAGAAAGATTGTTACAGCCAAGCCTCTGATTAAAGAGAAGTGCCACATTAGATATTAAAGCTTCAAACTTAACCCTATTATAAGTCTAAAGAAAAAGAAAGTCATGATCTATAAAATGAGGGAATCCCCAATAAAATAACAGAGTAGTGATATTCTTGGAGCTGAGACTGAATTAATGTGGTGATTTAAAAACAACTGTGTGTTGGAAACTTAATTTCCAGTGCAATAGTGTTGGGAGGTGGGGCCTTTTGACAGGTAAACAGGTCATGAGTTCCCTGCCATCATAAATAAATTAATGCTGCTGTAAAAAGGGGAGTGGATTATTTGTGTCTTTTGCTCTTTGGCCATGTGAGGACACAAGTTTTGTCCCCACTTGCCCTTCCACCATTTAGAGATAATACAGCAAGAAGGCTTTCACAGGAGACCGAGTGCGGGTGCCTTATACTTGGAGTTTCCACATTCCAAAACCGAAAAATAACCTCTGTTCTTTATAAATTATTCAGTCTCGGGTAGTTTAGTAAAACCGCACGACGTAAACTAAGACACACAGATAAAACAATAGTTGGATTTTGTGTTTCTCTTTTACCTCCTTAATTAAATTAATAATCTTATAAATTACTTTTCTGCAATTCAGAGATTTCATCTTGATTTGGATCTATTGCTGGTGAGCTGGTGTGACCTTGTGGGGTGTTCAAAATCCTTTTGTCATATTATCAGAGTTGTTTCTCTATGTCTTCATTTTGTTGTTGTTTTTTGGGGGGATTTGTTTGTTTTCACTTGGGTAGACTATTTCAGAGGGAAGATCTAAGACTCAAGAGCTGCTGTTCAAATTCTTTTGTGCCGTGGGGTGCTCTTTGGATGTAGTGTTCTCCCCCTTCTCCTCGGGATTGGGCTTCCTGAGAGCTGAACTGCAGTCATTGTTTTTGCTCTTGAGGGTCTAGCCACCCAGCAGAGCTACCAGGCTACGTGCTGGTACTGGGGAGTATCCGCAGAGAGCCCTGTGATGAGATCTATCTTCAGATCTTTTAGACATGGCTACCAGCATTTGCTCTGGCAGGGGTAGCAGGGGGACAAAGTAGACTCTGAGGATCTTTGATCTTATTTTCGTTTAGTGTGCTGGTTTTGTGTTTGCTGTCCTCCAGCTGGCAGTTGGCATTTTCAAGAGTACATCAGCTGTGGTTTTAAAGAAAGAATGCAAATTTGCCCTAGGGTTGCCTGGTTAAGCATTCAGGTTTCTCAGGTGGAGGTCAGGGCCATATAACTCCCAAGAGATTATGTCCTTTGTCTTTGGCAACCAGGGCAGATAGAGAAAGACCACTTGGTGGGGGCAGGGTTTGGCAGTCTGCGCTCAGATTCTTTTGGGGCAGGGTTTACTGCTGTTGCTGTGGGGAATGTGTGATTTAATTGCAACATTTAAGTAATTAAAATTAAATAAAATTTAACAATGTAGTTCCTAGGTTGCACTAGCCCAATGTCAATGTCAAGTATGTACTAGCCATATGAAAACAGTTGCTACTTTGTTGGACAGGATAGACATACAGAGGATTTCTGTCTTCACAGAAGATGTTTATGGATACCATGGAGGTTTAAAATGAATGCTGAGTTCATTCATATTACAATGCAATATAGCATGTGAAAAAGTAATGCCTTATTGACTATAATGCGTGCTTAATAAAATATAATCAATTCTGATTTTGGCCAAGATTGATGAAATCTAATGCAGTCTATATGTCTCAGTGATTAATACTAAAATGCCTGTATGACTCAGTGGTTAATAGTATGTCATGTTCCTTTTTTTCCTGGAAATTTTTTAAATTTCCTGTCTACATTTTCTGATATTGAAACTGCCGTTGCAAAACTGTAATTGAGGCAGTAAAAGAGATCTGACTTTGCTTCTAGCCTCCAAGCTGTCCTTGTTCATTCCTGGGTGTAGGCTGAACTAACCTCTGGCAGGAACTTCCTAGTTTAAAACAAGAATGATGACAGCCCTTTCACAAGGCAAATTCCCTTCTTGCCTGGGACTAAACTGCCTTTATAGGACCAACGAAATAGCCACAAGATTAGAAATTATTGTTTGGAGTCATGCAGCTGGAGGCTACAAAATTCTGACCCTCCCTCAACTGCTCCTAAGATCAATGCTTGAGAAATTTTGCAGACCCCATACTTGATATATCAGCTGGCACCACCCAAATTGATAAACTGGCTCATTGTATCATGTGGCCTCCACCCAGGAACTGAATCAGCACAAGAAGACAGCTGAAATTCCCTATGATTTCATCTCTGACCCAACCAATCAGCACTCTCAGCTCACTGACTTTCCCCCACCCACCAAATTGTCCTTAAAAGCTCTGACACCTGAAAGGTCAGGGGATACTGATTTGAGTAATAATAAAACTCCCATCTCCCAAACTGTCAGTTCTGTGTGAATTACTCTTTCTTTATTTCAATTCCTCTGTCTTAATCAATTGGCTCTGTCTACACAGTGGCAAGGTGAATCCATTGGGTGGTTACAATATTAATGTAGATATATTGGCTTTTCATTGTATAGTATTTAGATTATGTATTTTTTTAAACCACATGTTTAGTTAATTGATTTTTATGTTTAGGCTATTTATATTTAGTGTAATTTAAGGTTATTATATTTTGATTTTCTGTTTTCAGTTTCGCTACTTCTACTTTGTTTCCTTCCTTTAGATTATTTGAATAAGTTTATTATATTTTAATTTATCTGCTTTCTTTTTTTTTTTTTTGCTATATTTCTATTATGATTTTTAGTATTCTAGGAATTATAATATACATGTATAACATTTTGTAGTTTATTTAGGTAAGTTTTTATCACTAAATAAAATGCAGTAATCTCTCAGATAATTCCTTAAACCTCACTTCTTTGTATTACAGTTATGTGTAATACAAACTCCCTGACTAAGCTATGTTAGTTATCTTCCAGTGGCTGTAAATACTTTAAAGAATGTAGGCAGAGGCCAGGCGCGGTGGCTCAAGCCTGTAATCCCAGCACTTTGGGAGGCCGAGGCGGGTGGATCACGAGGTCAAGAGATCGAGACCATCCTGGTCAACATGGTGAAACCCCGTCTCTACTAAAAATAAAAAATTAGCTGGGCATGGTGGCTTGTGCCTGTAATCCCAGCTACTCAGGAGGCTGAGGCAGGAGAATTGCCTGAACCCAGGAGGCGGAGGTTGCGGTGAGCCGAGATCGCACCATTGCACTCCAGTCTGGGTAACAAGAGCGAAACTCCGTCTCAAAAAAAAAAAAAAAAGAATGTAGGCAGAAACACATATTATATATACCCAGTTATTTCTGTTGCTCTTCCTTTATTTCTAAAATTCTCAGTTTCTCTTTAACATATTTTCCTTTGCCCTAATGACATTCTTTTAGTTTTTCTTTTAGAATAAATCTGTTAGTTTGTCTTCATTTTATAGTATCTTTGTTTCATTTTCATTTCTGAAAAAATATTTTTGTTGAATATTTAATAATGGGTTGACATTTTTTCCCACATTTTAAAATGTTTCTTTTACATTTATTTTTTGTGGGTAAAAAATGTGTAATCATTGAAATAGTTTCACACAGAGAAACACACACACATTGAATCTTTCACTTTCAAATGTGCTACTTAGGCATTGTTATGGAACTTGAGCAGTGATGTGCTTTAGTTTAGTTCTATTAACCTTTGCTTTACTTCTACTGTGGTGCAGCTTCAGGGTATGACAGATATGGGTGTGTCTGTTTATGCATAGACTGTGCCATGTTGAAAATTCCCAGTCATGTAGAATTTAAGGACAGTGCTTGAGACCAACGTCTAAAATAATACTTTTTTTTTTTTTTTTTTTAGCCAAAATATTGTAAAATTTGGCCATTGTGAAGCCGGAAAAAAAATGAGAGAATTCCTAAGATGAATGAGCTAAAGAAAAGGTCTGTTAGAGAAATAAATTTCATAGCTAAATCTTTTCAGAAAGAAAATACCAGGCCAAGATGTTTTATCTGGGTAATTCCAACAAACATGTATAAAAGAAATAATTTAATTATTCATAATCCTTTTTTTGGAAAAGGATTACTTTCCAACAAATTTCATGAGGTCAGCATTACTCTAACACCCAAACCAAAGACATTACAAAGAAACAAATCTACAAACTATTACATCTTTTGATACCAAACAAAAACATTCTCAATGAAGCAAAATATTGTTTATCCAGGAATAAAGCTACAGAACACTATCTTTTATATTACCAGAAATAAAATTGTCAATTTTTCTGAAAATCAGATTCAACAGTATACAAAAAGGATAATATATTCTGGTCTTGGAGACTGGAGAGGTTAATCCTGGAATGCAAGTCCAGTTCAACATTTGGAAATAACAATACTCAGTTGCCCTGTTAACTTATTAAGCAGAAAATATCACATGATTATATGAGTAGATGTAGAAAAAGCATGTGACAAAATTTAACACTAATTCATAGTTAAAAATTAGTAAATAGTAATAAGAGAAATTTTTCATAATGTTACAACATCTTAAAAAATACCCTACAACTAACCTTTTCCTTAATAATGCAATGCTGAGTGAATTCTCATTAATATTGTGGACAAGGCAAGTGTTACTACTGTCACCGTAACTGCCCATCAGGTTCTCCCTATTCGATGAACAAACAAAATTAATTTTGAAATTATGGCATTCCAGTAAAGAAATAATTTAATGAGAGGCTGGATAAGCCGCACAGGAGACAGAGTTACTCTAATCAATCTTTCATAATGCTCTGGGATTAGGGGTTTTTCAAAGATAGTTTGATGGGCAGGGGGCTAGGATATGGGGAGAGCTGACTGAGTTGGAGATGAAATCATAGAAACTGAAGCTACCTCCTTGCACCTAGTCTCTTCTGGGTGGGGCTACAAGAGCAGCTGGCAGGTTCAAGTGAAGCCATCAGTCATGAGACATGGAAAAATCCTGAGAAGATATATCAAATGGCCAATATTAGGTTCTACAATAATGATGTTATCTGCAAGAGGAATTGGGAAAGTTGCATATCTCTTTATCTCTGGAATTATGGCAGGCAATAGTATATGTCTATAACTTAGCAGAATTCAGGCACCTCTATCCTCCCAGCCAGATAGCCTCATATAAGCTTCACAAAGACAGTTGAGTTTTGGGGAAGGGTTATTATTATTTAAACTATAAAGTAAAGGTTTCCAAAGTAAGCTAGCCATAAGCCCAGAAATAAAGACAGGTTGAACACTAAACACTAGAAGGATATTGGCCAGATCAGATCTCCTGCACTGCAATAATTTTCTCACTATTATAATTTTTGCAAAGGTGGTTTTATCACCACTCCTTTTCAACATTGTAGTGGAAATTTTAATAGAGCAAGAAAGCAAGACAAACAAAGAATTACCAATGGAAAAGAAGAAATGAAACTATCTCTTTACACAGATAACATTTTCTAATGAAGAACCCAAGGGATTTTAAAGTTACATTTCTCATTGAACTGTTATTCAAATGAATAGAAAATTCATATACCCAGACCCACAGAGAACTACATGCAAATAATTATAGCAGATCTATTCATAATCATTAAAAACTGGAAACAATTCAAATGTTGCACAGGTAAAGAACAGGTAAACTGCGGCTCATCTACACAATAGAATCTGCTCAGCTGTAAATATGAACTATCAATGTACCCAACAAAGTAGATAATTGTCAAACACAACACATTAAGTAAAGGCACAGAAAGTGTGATTTATTTACATGACTTTCTGGAAGCCTCAACAATAATAGGGACTTAAAGGAGATCTGGAGTTAAGGGTAGAATAAGAGTTTGATGAACAAGTGAAAGTATCCAATGTACACCAAGAAGAGTGACATTTGCTATATGCAAAGTATAAATTCATAAAGCAAAGCAGTAAAAGTATTTCATAATTTAACCAGAATTTTTTTTTTTTTTTTTTTTTTTTTGCCAGAGTAAAAGGGAGAAGGAACCAACAGAAGTGGCTCAATGGCAACACAGGTTTATTGGGAGAAACACCTGTGGTGGGCAAGGGTGGGGAACCAACTAGCGCCGGAACCCCCTTTTCCTCTTACAGGCCTGGACCAGAGAGGTCTGAGATTGCTGTGAAAATGTGGTGGGGGCCATGTGTTCAGCCGCTGATAAGGAAGGAATTTCCTGCCATTAGGGTTAGGCCTGGGACTTGTCCAAGATATGTTTCTCATGGCACAAACCCTGGTGGAATTTTCCACTCTGACCAGAGTTTATAGGTGGGGGGTCTGAAAAATGGCATGGCTTGAGATAATATTTATGCCTTCTTTTTTCTTGTAGATTCCAAAGACAAAGATTAACTAAATGAATCTTTAATATCTATTGCAAGTGAACGTAGTGCATATTATTTAAAATTGTCTAAACCGTTGTAATTATCAAGTCAAAATTTAAATCAAGAACACATAATAATAAAATAGTTTATATTTCTATTTTTTGTATTGTGAGTCTTGTATTCTTTATAATGATATCATTAAAGCTATTCTAAAATAGATGGGATCAAGGCTTTGAGGTCCATTTATTTCGATGCTAAAAAGCTTAAGAATGTAATTGAAAAGTTAGAAAATTAAATCACAGTTGAATTAAAATAATTTCTCTTAGCAACTGAAACAAACCTGAAGATACAGAAAATTTATGTATGTAATTCAAGTAACTGAACCATAACTCTGACAATAATACATTTATAATGAAAATTAAAACCCAAGAGTAGCAGTTCCTTCTGCTTCTACTGCTCAGATATTATCTTCTCAGCCTTTCTCCTGATTTATATAAGCCAGATGTCAATGATGGTTAAACACAATGGCTTTAAAAAAGTTTAAATAACTTTTGCAAAATTTTTTGTATGTAGTAAGCCAAAGGAAAACAGAGATCCAATTATTTTTGTTGAGAAAATAACAAATAATATGAACAGTTGCTTCATACACAAAAAGAATGTTTTCAAAGTATCTTAGTGAATATTATTAACCAAAGTCCACTGTAAGATTTACTGTGCCCACCAGAGATGACAAGGCAGTTTACATTTGCTATTGTTACTGTGAAAGGAAAGTAAAAATGTAGGAGTCCAAATCACTCTCCCAAAAGAAAAAAAAAGTTAAGATGAAAGCTGAGTCATGCAAAAAAACCATCTTTTCTTTTATTCCTAAGCAGATAGCTCTAGACAAGGTTAAATATCTCCAAAGATAGCTACTCTACTCTGTGTTCACCTTATCTTATAGTGATCAGGAGACAAATACATAATTACTTCCCTACCTGTTTCTTTTGTCTTTCAACGTGTAGATTCAGCTTCCGCTTTAAGTATTAAAGCCCTCAAAATCACTTTAGAGAAAGACACAGACCATTCCCCAAGGCATGCACACTTAGCCTTGGCGAAATAAACTTGTAAACTGATTGAGATCTATCTCAGATATTTTTTGGTTTATGTTATAAAATATATTCAAAGATTATGAACAAAATAAAATTTCTAAACACAAATGAAGAATCTCTAGGATAGCTACTTTAAGTCACAAGAGAAATAGCTTTGAACCTTATTTAAAAATGTCAGAGATTGTATATTTTACTTCATTATTAATTCATTAGTTAACACAACAACTGACCATTTTCACATTATAGATCAATTATGATTTTATAAAATTTAGAAAATCCAAAATCTGATATCTTTTAAAAATGGTTTATCTTATAAACAATAAACATTTTATTTTAGAATCCTGATTTGTATTATTTTAGTTCATGTTACTAAAAAAAGATCAGATAAAATCATTTTCATGTATCCTGAAATGAAAAACCATGTATACAGATATTTTTTTCTGTATACTTATCTTTCATGTAATTTAAATGTATAAATTTAATATTAAGGATCAAATAATCTCAATCTATTGATCAAAACTATACACAAATACACCTGCTCATTTAAACACATGTAGGTGTGAATTTATTAAAAGTAGATATAATTACAATATTAATTACTCCTAAAACCAGAAAAATTCAATTCCGCATCCTTGAAAGACCAAGAATAATAAATGCAAATTTCTAAAGGCCAGTATACTGATGGAATGTGAGTATGTGCCAAGACATTTAACCATTATCATTAAAATAGTCATTACAACATAAAAAAGTACTATTTTAGAAACAAATAGAATGCCAGCAGATGATGTATTTACAAACTGCTTCTGTTGTATTTAGGTAGATTCTGACAACCATTATTTGGCTGATTGAAAGATGTATATTTTACTAATTTGAGTCAATGTCATATACAAAGAGCTTTGATTGTTCTAACCTTGTATTCCTTGTTGGCCCATATCTGATATCACACACTTAAAATAATTCTCAGACCATCTGGCTACTGACAGAACAGGGTGGAGGTCAAGGACTGTTTGTGCAGAGGATAGTATGCCAGCTGCCTTCTCACAATACCCTTCATTGTATTTTTCATCTTTGCTCAAAAGATCTGTTCTTTGTACCATTAAGATGTCATTTTCTGTTGCCTAGAAACATTTGAACTACATCCAGTCTTTGTTTTATAATGTTAATTCAGGATGTTTGACCTTTTCAATTGTATGAGTGCAAAATAGCCCATTTAAAAAATGGATATGTACAAAGAATGATATATATTAATATTTCGTAGGTTAACTATTGTAATTCTTACAGATAGCAGAGATACTGGGAATCAAAAAGGGAGTCATTTTCCCAGCTCCTTGGTTTCTTTCTCTCCTTCCTTCCTTCCTTCCCCCTTGTCTGTCTCCCTCCCTCCCTCTCTCCCTACCTTCCTTCCTTTTTTATTTTTCACCCTCGTTTCCATTTGGAGGGGAGGAGGAGGTAGAGGCTGGGAAACAGGGGTGGCAGGGAGGGTCTCCCCTCTCACTATTATAAGATTACTGTTTATCCAGCAGAATATTAACATAAATTATAAGTAATCAATTAAGGGCTAGGTCTTTTTCAGATATATGTATGGCTACGAATGGCAGAAAAGGAAAAAAAGAAATGTGAAGTCAGTGACTTAGTACATGGGAAGATATTAAACTCTGAAGAAACATTAAGATTAAATTAAACTTTGTTTTTTTTGCAGTTTACCCATGAAACTGCAAACCCGACAAAGGGCTGATATCTAGAATTTACGAAGAACTCAAACGGATTTACTAGAAAAAAACAAGCCCATTCAAAAATGGGCAAAGGATATGAGCAGACACTTTACAAAAGAAGACGTACATGAGGCCAACAAACATGAAAAAATGCTCATCATCACTGGTCATTAGAGAGATGCAAATCAAAACCACATTGAGATACCATCTCATGCCAGTTAGAATGGCGATCATTAAAAAATCTGGAGGCAACAGATGCTGGAGAGGATGTGGAGAAATAGGAACACTCTTACACTGTTGGTGGGAGTGTAAATTAGTTCAACCATTGTGGAAGACAGTGTGGCGATTCCTCAAGGACCTAGAAATAGAAATTCCATTTGACCCAGCAATCCCATTACTGGGTATATATCCAAAGGACTATAAATCGTTCTACTATAAGGACACATGCACACGAATGTTCATTGCAGCACTGTTTACAATAGCAAAGAACTGGAACCAACCCAAATGCCCATTGAAGATAGACTGAACTGGGAAAATGTGGCACATATATACCATGGAATATTATGCAGCAATCAAAAATGATGAGTTCATATCCTTTGTAGGGACATGGATGAATCTGGGGAACATTCTCAGCAAACTGACACAAGAACAGAAAATGGAATACCACATATTCTCACTCATAGGCGGGTGATGAACAATGAGAACACATGGACACAAGGAAGGGAGCACTACACACTGGGATCTATTGGGGCAATAGGGGAGGGACAGAGGGGCAGGGTAAGCTGGGGAGGGATAGCATGGGGAGAAATGCCAAATGTGGGTGAAGGGGAGGAAGGCAGCAAAGCACACTGCCACGTGTGTACCTATGCAAATATCTTGCATGTTCTGCACATGTACCCCAAAACCTAAAATGTAATAATAAAAAAAAAAATTAAACTTTAGTCAGTAATTATGTAACCAGATCAGCTGCAACCAGATTTTCAGGTTCTTGGCCTCCCTAAGCCTGAAGAATGGGGAAGGGGAGTCTTGATGTGAGTGTTACAGCTCAGATAAACTGATGGATCCAAACAGTGTGGCATAGTGCAGTTTCTTGGGTAGAGTGAAAGGGCAGCTTGCACACCATGGAAGGGGACCCAGAGGGAGTGCCACTGCTGGCTCAGGCAGACAGAGCTTTTACCCCTGAGTTATGCTCTCCCTATTATTGTTCTCATCCAATGAGAGGTTTTTTTTTTTTTTTCAACCTTTTCTGCATTAATCTTTGAATCCTTTACTGGATTGGCTACTGCTTTCAAGCCCTGAGTCATGGAGCCTCTGCCTCCAGCGGCCAGAAGCTGGAAAAGTCCCTGCCCTTAAACAAAGCCCCTGAGAGCCAGAGGCAGGAAAACTGGAGACAAAGCCCTTAGTAGGCCAGAGCGGTAAAAGTCCTGCTCTGGAAACAAAGCCCCTAGCAAACCCGGAAAGTCCTCTAACACAGTCCCTCAGTTATTGTTATTCATGTCTAAAAATTACAAATTTTATTCTGATTGCAACACAAATGGAATTACATATTATTATAATGTAAGCATTATTACTACAGTACAAAATTAGATTTATTAAATTTTAGTGATGCCACATGAATGAAAAAGAAGTCTTTATTTTTTTGCGATGAAGTCTCACTCCATCACCTAGGTAGAGTGCAGTGGTGCAGTGGTACAGTCATGGCCAAACTGCATTCTGGACCTCCCAGGCTCAAGGGATCATCTGACCTGATAGCTGGGACAATAGGCATGTGCCGCTCTGCCCGACTAGTTTCTGTTTGTTTGTTTGTTTCTTAGAGATATGGTCTTGTTCTATTGTTAAGGCCGGTCTCAAACGCCTGGCATCAAGCAATACTCCCACCTCAGTATCTTAAAGTGCTGGGATTCTAGGTATGCGCCACTGTGCCCAGCTGAAATCAATTTATAATCAAAGTTAATCAAACACATTTTGAAGGAATTTAATAGCTTATTTAGAACTAGTCTTTAATGCCACCTTTATTGAGGTGTGCTATTGAATTAAATGTGTGATGTCATATATCTAGCCACATTCTAAAATGTCATATTAATGCTAATAAAATAATAGTCATGAATAAGAAATTTGATACTTAGTGTTCAAACTTTGCATGAAACACTGCATTATAATGTAATGTAATATATTTATTTTTTGTAGAGTATAAAACAAAATGGTAGGTCCTAAAGTCATTCTGCCTCCATTATTTAAAAAATTTATTTATATTTAATATATTTTGACTATTTTTTCAGTATTATTCTACATCCTTTGGATTCATGAGTCAATAAAACTCACAAAAAATTAATGAATAGCAAAATTATTTTGATATAAGAAATTTATCATTCATAATAGTTCATTTCAGTGGAAAGTAGAAAATTGGTATAGAACAACAGCAGGAAGAAACAATTCATCATTCTATTATAAAAATTACTTAAGAGTTGAATACAGTTGAATTTGGAAGAAGTAATTTAAAAGAATGGCATATTTACTAAAACACATAGCTGAAGAAAATAAAAACTATGCAAACTAGATAAGACATACATAATTAAATGTGCAAAATCTAAATATTCTTATAGAGAATCTATATATCAAATATATACATGTACATCAATTTTAGATATTGTCTATACTTGTGAAGCCTTGCATTCAAATAATATTTTTATACATTTAATCACATAAAATGTTTGACAAAGCTCATTCTTCTGGGTAGAGTTGTGCAAATTCTCTCTCCTCTCTTTCTTTCTTTCTAGAATTTATGATACTATTTCTGTGTATCCTGATTTGTCAGAGAAATCTTTCTCTGTATGTTTAATTCCTGTAATAAAACATATATAGTGCTACAGTAATAAAACATATATAGTGTTTCACACTGGTACATCATACTTTTACAAAGTCATTTTAGATAGACTTTCCTCGTTTCTATAACTTCAGCTCAGAGGAACATGGTATGTCTTGTGATAGCGTGTCCTGTGATACTGATTCCCAGGCAGATACTTCAGGTATCTGAGCTTCACAGCTAATATGGTCAGCACTATTATTATTCTACCATGCTCTGAAGATTAATTTTATGTGTCAACTTGGCTAGTTTATGGTAGTCAGTTATTTAGTCAAACACTAGTCTAAATATTGCTGTGGAAGTATTTTTTAGATGAGATTAATATTTATGACCACTTGATTTTAAGCAAAGCAGATTCCTTTCCATAATGTGAATTGGCCTTATCCAATCAGCTGAAGGACTTAAGAGCAAATACTGAGGTTTTATGATGAGGAACTATTCTGTCTCACGACTGAGACATGTAAATTTTGCCTTAATTTCCAGGCTGCTGTCCTGTAGAATTCAGACTTAAGATTGCAACATCAACTACCTCAATTTCTCATTTGCTAGACTGGCCTGTGCCACTTCTATGATTGCATGAGCCAGTTTTTAAAAATCTTTTCCCCCCCTCTCTCTCTGGAGGCTGAGGTGGGATGGTTACTTGAGCCAGGGAGGTCAAAGCTGTAGTCAGCATGGCCATACCAATGCACTGCAGCCTGAGTGACAGAACAAGACCTCATGAAAAAAAAAAAAAAAAAAAAAGTTATATATCCTAAATATAAATTGCGAATATATATGTATACATATTTACGCTATTTTCTGTGTTCTTGGACAACCTAACTAATACAGATGCCAAAGCAGAATAAAAAAGTGAATTCTGGCCCTACTTATTAGTGTGTGACTTTGACATGTATTCAATAAATTTTTGATGCCTCATTTTCAAAAAATTTAAGAAGACATTTTTACCATTGGGATAATCAAGTCGCATCCTTAGTGTCTCCTATTCCTAAAAAATTGTCCAATATAATTTTTCTTTTTATTTTGGTGCTACTAGATGAAACAACAAAAGCATGCAAACTTAGTGAATATCTTTTATTTCTATTTCTTGCAAGCTCTTCGCTGAAGTGCAAAGAGAATGTGCACATCAACTAACATTTATATTCATGTTTTCCACTAACGAGTTATCAAAATTAATTGCCTATTAACACTTGATTCTAGATTTTAAAACTATTTTACTAACCAGATTTTTTAAACCATGAATTTTTAAGAGGTTTTAATGGGTGGATAAAGGAGGAAAAATCTCTGTTTCTGGACAACTATTTTCCAGCAAATATATAATTATTTTTAATAGGTCCCATAAAGTTACTTAATATATCTTATTTGACCTGGAGTCACCTCCCATCTTTGTTGCTATATCAAGGCATTTCACTCTTTTCTAAACTTTGGTTTTGGTGAAAGGCCAAATTGCCTTTAAATTATTTCTGTTTACCAAGCAAAAGTATATTTATTTATTCGTTAGTAAGATTTAAGTGGTAATAAGGTCAGGTTGGTTATAATTCTTACTTATAAAATGAGTCTGAATATGATGATTTAGTGTAATAAAAAGTTTGTAAGAGGACAGACATTTCCGAGGAAGCCTTGTTCTAAATTAGTTCTGTATCTACTGTAGCAGATGGGCGATATTCTTGTCTATTTCAGAGACATAAATCTCTTCATGCTCTTCTGTTAACATTAAGGCAAGGCTTATTTAGCAGATAATATGGTTTGGTCAAATGATATGAATAAAATACTTTTGCTTGTTTGATCACTAATCAGTATAAATTAAAATAATATGTGCCATAGCTTCGCATAAGAAAAGTATAATGTGATAGTTTACCAAATAAACTGCCTACTTTAGTTTTATTTTTTCAAGGCCAGATTGAGATTATTATGATGGTATAAATAAGCACCAGAAAGCTGTATTGTAATTTTTAAATGTTTTCATGTTACCTATAATTTTACAAAATATAATTAACATTATAAGATAAAAATGGAAACAGAATATGCCAGCAATATATGTAACTAATTAATTTTAAATTATTAATGTAATTATTTTAAAATGTTTATAATATTTTGGACAATGCAGTGAAAAAGACATGCAATTTTACCTCTGCCCCTCACTGTGACATCTTGGGCAGACTATTCATCTGGCCTTCATGTTCATCTGTAAAATGAGGCATTATTATAAATAATCAAGATATAGTCTCCATTTTTTAAAAAACTATTCACTATTCTCAAAATATGTAAAATAATATAAACCAGTAACAACAGCAACATCTGTCTTACTGATCAGCTACCCATTATCAATTACTTCACCTGGAGCTACTTATATATTATCCTCATTTTATTACCAACTATCTCCCTGATAAATTCACATGATAGTGCTCATTTGATGAATTAGGATTGTTTATCATTTTTCTATACACTTGTGGATTTCTAGTATTGAAGACATATTGCATGTCTTACAAATGTTTATGACATAGGTAAGTAAACTGTTTCAAAGACTAATTTGTGCCCCATGAAAGGTAAAACATTGTTATTTTGTCATCTTGTGTTCTAAGGACCCTTGGTTTTATCAGGGAAAGAACAGATTTGCCCTGTTTTTAATGACTATAACAGCTTTGGAAAGTAAAGTATGATACTTTGTAGGGCAATACTTAAGTCGTATATATATAAGTATTTGTTTTCTCATCATTACACAGGAGTGTGTGTTTTTGAGGAAAAGACAAGAAAAGTTGTGTCATTCTCATCACATCATATCAAGTATGCATGCTGCAAAAATATGTACAGGATCTAATTATAGCAAACTTTTATAGTAAACTAAAATTCTGATAAAATGAATCACAGAAGAGCTAAATAAGTAAAGAAATATTCAACATTTTCTTGGTTTGCCTGGATAGAGATGTTTCAATTTTCTCACTTTTTCCAAAGAACTTGCTTTTAATTTTTAATTTTTATTTTATTTTTTATTTTATTTTAAGTTCTGGGGTGCATGTGCAGGATGTGCAGGTTTGTTACATAGGAAGATGTGTGCCATGGTGGTTTGCTGCATCTATCAATCCATCACTTAAATATTAAGCCCAGAATACATTAGCTACTTTTCCTGATGCTGTTCCTCCCCCGACACTCCTGGCAGTCCCCAGTGTGTGTTGTTCCCCTCCCTGTGTCCATGTGTTCTCATTGTCCAGTTCCACTTTTAATTGAGAACATGCAGTGTTTGATTTTCTGTTCCTGCATTAGTTTGCTGAGGATAGTCTTCCAGCACTATCCATGTTCCTGCAAAGAACATGGTCTCATTCTTTTGAGACCAACATATAACATGGCTGCATAGTATATGTACTAGATATAGGATTATGTCATTTACAAAGACAATTGGACTTTCTCTCTTCCCATTTGAATACCTTTATTTCTTTCTTTTGCTTGATTTTCCTGGCCAGAACTGCCAATACTATATTGAATAAGAGTGATGAGAAAAGGCATCTTTGTTTTGTGCCGGTATTCAAGGGAAATACTTCCAGGTTTTGCCCATTCAGTATGATGTTGGTTGAGGGTTTGTCATAAACCGTTTGTTATTATTTTTAGGTATGTTCCTTCCATACTTAGTTTGCTGAGAAATTTTAACAAGAAGAGATGTTAAATTTATCGAAAGCCTTTTCTACATCTATTGAAATAATCGCGGTTGTCAAATTGCTACTCTGTGTTCAACTTATTATTTGCTTTAATTGTTCTTATAGCCTTTCTGTGTTAGATTTAGGGATTGTTCTTTTTTTATTAACCCTTAAGACAGAACCTTATATTGATGAATTCACCTCTTTCACATTTTCTAATATATGTATTCAGTGCTTTAAATTTCCCTTTAATAACTGTTTTTAATTCGTGTCATAAATTTTAACAAGTTGTATTTTCATTTTATTTTAATTCATAGTATTTGTATTACTTAGAATGTATTTTTTAATTTAAAATATTTGGTAAGTAACCACCTATCTTTAAATTATTGATATTTAATTTAATTCCAGATTGACTTCTTTTTTTTTGGTATAGATGAATATATGTTTTATGGTATAGAATATGGTTGATCTTGGTGAATGTTCTATGTGGTAATGAGAAAATGTATTTTCTGCTGTTGAATGGAGTAGTCTATAATTGTCAAATAGATCAAGTTGGCTGAATGTTGTTTAGGTCAACTACATCTTTATTGGTTTTCTACCTGCTTGATCTGTCAATTTCTGAGAGAAAAGTGTTGAAGTCTCTATATAATAATAGAGAATTTGTCTATTTCTTTTTCAGTAGTAATTTGAAATTCTGTTAGGTGCATAAATTTAGGATTACTATGACTTCATGAATAATTGGCCCATTACTCCTGATAATTGATTAATGTTAGCATGATATATTTCTCTTCATCTATTCACCTTTAAACTGTTTATATTTAAAAGTTTTTTTTTCTTTTTTTTTTGTAGGATGCATATATTTAGAACTTTTAAAAAGTACTCTCTGACAATCTCTGTACTTCCTTTTTTTTTTTTTTTTCAGATAGTCTTGCTCTGTTATCCAGGATAAAGAGCACAGTGGTATGATCATGGCTCACTGGAGCCGCAAAGTCCTGGGCTAAAAGCAATCCTCTCATCTCAGACTACCAAGTAGCTGGGAGTATAGATATGTGCCACCACACCCAGCTAGGCTTTTATTTTTTGTAGAGATGGGGTCTTGCTATGTTGTCCAGGCTGGTCTTGAACTTCTGGCCTCAAGCAATCTTCCTATTTTCATCTCTCAAAACAGTGAGATTATAGGTGCACCTAGCCATTCTCCCTATTTTAATTGTTGCATTTAGATGATTCACATTTAAGTGATTTTTGATATATTTTATTACTATCTTTCATCTTTATAACTATTAACTTTGTATTTGTTCTTTGATTGTTTTCCTCCTTTTTCTGCTTTATTTGGTTCTATTGAACATTTGTGGGATTGTATTTTGTCTTCTTCCTACTATATTAGTTATACTTCTTTTGAAATATTTTATTGGTTGTTGAAGAGTTTAGAAAATACTCTTAAATAATCTAAACTCATTTTCAAATAATTTTTACCACTTCATTTGTAGTAAAAATATAGATTAACCCCAGTTTCTCTTCCCATCTCTTGTGACATTACATCATTCCTTTTACTTATCCATATGCTATAATCACCCAATATACTCTTGCTATTACTTCTTAACACAACTAATTATCATTCAGATCAATACAGAAAAAGAAAAAAAATGATCATATTGCCTTTCTCCAATTGTCTACTGTTCCTTATACAGACCTTTTTTTTTTCTATATTATTTTCCCTCTTTCCCTGAGATTTCTGTTAACATTTCTTGCAGGGAAATTCTTTTGGGGATGAATTCTCTCTGTTTTCTTTAAGAATTTTTTTTAAGTTCACTTTTAAAAGATTATTTTAATAAATAGAGAATTGTGGGCTGATAATTTTTTTCTTTTAACATATTAAATATGTCACTCTATCTTTTTCTGCTTTTATTGTTTCTAAGGAAAAGTATACTATAATTCTCTAGGTAGAGTGACTTTCTTCCTCTTTGGTTTTAAGACATTTTTCTTTTTCTTTGCCTTTGCATTTGACTATAATATGTTAGTGTTGTTTGCTTATTTGTTTACTTGCTTTTTTTCCCTGCATTTATTGATAATGGTGCTCACTGAAATTTCTAAATCTGTAGTTTGTTGTCAGTCATTAATTTGGTCATTATTACTACTTTTTTTTCTAATACATTTTCTTTTTTTTCTTTCTGATATACTAAATGTTTGTGCATAAGTAATTGCAGTCTTGGACAGTAAATTTTAAATCATCACAAGGCTCAAACATATCTTTATTAATCAAAATAGGAACTATTACAATCAACAGATTTTTGCCAGTGAGAAATACGTTTGTTTATTCCTGTAATGTAAAAATCTGTGCTTCAGGATTCAACAAACTTGGAAAGGATTTTTTTCATTCTGCTGCTTGTAGAAGCGTTTTTTCTGCAAAAAGTTGTCAAGATGCTTGAATAAGTGGTAGTTAGTTGGCAAGAGTTAAGGTGAATATGGCAGATAAGGCCAAACTTTGTAGCCCAATTCTTTCAATGTTTGAAGCATTGGTTGTGCCATGTGTGGCTGGAGAAGAAATGTCATGGAGGGCATTTCTGCTGATCAATGCCAGCTGCTAGCATTGCAAATTTCAGGGCATCTCATTGATTTGCTAAGCATGCTTCTCAGATGTAATGGTTTCACTGGGATTCAGAAACCTGTAGTGGCTCAGACTGACAGCCGACCATCAGTGACCATGATATTTTCTTGGCGCAAGTTTGGCTTTGGGGAGTGCTTTGGAGCTTCTCTGTCCAGCCATTGAGCTGGTCATCACTGATTGTATGAAATCTACATTTTGTCTCATATCACAATCTGATAAAGAAATGGTTTGTTGGCTGGGCTCGGTGGCTCAAGCCTGTAATCCCAGCACTCTGGGAGGCCGAGGCGGGTGGATCATGAGGTCAAGAGATCGAGACCATGCTGGTCAACATGGTGAAACCCCGTCTCTACTAAAAATACAAAAATTAGCTGGGCATGGTGGCGCGTGCCTGTAATCCCAGCTACTCGGGAGGCTGAGGCAGGAGAATTGCCTGAACCCAGGAGGCGGAGGTTGCGGTAAGCTGAGATCGCACCATTGCTCTCCAGCCTGGGTAACAAGAGCGAAACTCCATCTCAAAAAAAAAAAAAAAAAAAAAAAAAGAAAGAAAGAAAGAAAAGAAATGGTTTGTTGTTGTTGCATAGAATAAGAGAAGACAACACTTCAAAATGATGATTTTTTGTTCATGCAGGTCATGAGGAACCCACTTATGAAGCTTTTTAACTTTTCCAATTTGCTTCAAATGCCAACAACTGTAAAATGGTTGATGTTGAGTTTTTGGCAACTTCTTGTATAGTTGTCAAAGGATCAGCTTCAACAATTGCTCTCAACTGGTCATTGTCAACTTTTGATGGGTGGCCACTATACTCCGCATCTTCAAGGCTGTGATCAGCTTTGCAAAATGTCTTGACCTACCAATACACCGTACATTCATTGGCAGCTCCTGAACCAAATGCATTGTTGATGTTGCAACTTGTCTCCACTGCTTTATGACCCGTTTTGAACTCAAATAAGAAAATGACTGAAATTTGCTTTTTGTCTAACATCATTTTTGTGGTCTAAAATAAACATAAAACAAGCAGCAAATATGCTCATTAACATGATGCATAACATAACCACATTTATTTAAGAATGTATGCCAGTATTAAAGGTCAAATTTCAAAAATACAAAAATTCCAATTACATGTGCACCAACCTCATGCATAGTGCACATGCGTTATGACTTTTCAAATGTCACATAATTTTTGGATGTTTTTCTTTTTTCTTTTTTATACATTCTCTTTATTTCTTTATTACATTTCAGTATGAGAAGTTTCTGTTGACGCATTTTCTAGGTCATTGATTCAGGTCTATAATTTTTTAAATCAGAAATAAAACAATGATGGTGTATGAACCAGTCAGTTTCTTTGTCTAATATCATCATGTCATTCTGACATCTGGAGCCTTGAAGACTAGGAAAGAATTGCCCATCCCAAAGTTAGAAGATTCCTACATGTAACAAAGGACTCTCCCTAGAGTGTGTCTTTTATATGAAAATGACAATATAAAAAGCCCAACACCCCACCACCAACTCCTGTTTTATTTATTCTTAACACTTTTGAGGCATTATTCATCTGCCCTAATGACTATGGCAGCAGGCCTCAGACAGCTAGAGGATGCCCTTACAGCCTGGAACCCATTATAGATTCAAACTAGCCAATCATAAAACCTGTTTAACTGGTTAGCCTGTCTCACTCATTCCTTCCTGCAAAAAACACAGTAAAAGTTTTCCCACCAAGTCTTCTTACTGTCCATCTATCACCAACCTTCATGTGGTCCTGAATGCTGTGCTATGACCCCCCTACCTTTTTTGTAAGTACTTTGGGTAATAAGCTGTCTTCTTAATGGCAATCATCTCCTCATCTCTTGGCCTTGCCATACCTGAACCCAAACAAAATCCAAGCATATGTTAAAAACAGAAGCCTGCTATTATTATTTTTATTCACTATTTTACTGAAGTTTCTCTCCTGAGTCTCTAAACCATTTCTAATATTGGTTCACGTTGCAGTTTAAAAAGCCAGCTTATTTCACTTCTGGTTAAAATTCATTTTAAATGTAATTTTGTAGTCCATAAGATGCCCTATAATTCCTGAACTCACATTGTACTGACTGCCTTCCAGTCATATAGAGAGAATATATGACTATTCACAATTATAAAATGAGGAAGAATCCAGCTGGATGCAAATTTATAATTTTTTACATCTATAACCTATAATTTCATACTAAATTTTAACAACTCTCTTATAAATTAGATTTAGGTATGATGTTGCAAAACAGCTACATCACTGTTTCTCAGATTTAAAATTTTGTTTCTATTTTGACATTTTGAACATTCTGCTGTCAATCTTCATACAGCTTGTGTTTTGGCATCATTTCCAAATTTCATAAACTTCACATGGAATATCTGATCTCCCAATCTGATACTCTACAACATGCTACCAAACTAGTTATTATCATTTAAGCCCAACACATTGTTTAATTTTTAAATGCTTTTCTCAGGCCCTGTAATAGATAAAATATTAACATGTTGTTGATTTTTTGTTTGTTTATGTCTTTGTAACCCAGAAGGTAAACCTCAAGACTGAAAGAAGTAAGTATGTATTATTTAGTTTTGTATTCACACCACATTGCATGTGTACTAAATATACATTGGTGGAATTAATCTATTCTATGAACTAATTAGGTTATTATAATGATAAAAACTAATGTTTGCATCTACTGTTAATCAGATAGTTTGCTAAACACTTAATATCTATTACCTTATCTAACCCTTAGATTTCTAATTCAGTTTTTATATAGAGAGAATATATGACTACTCACAATTATAAAATTAGGAAGAATCCAGGTGGATGCAAATCTATAATTTTTTACATCTATAACCTATAATCTCATACTGAATTTTAACAACTCTCTTAGAAATTAGATTTAGGTTATGATTCAGCATAGAAAAGTCACTGTGAGCCAACTATTACACAACAAATTTTCTACTTTCATACAGATAGCAATTTCTTTTGGAAGACAATTAAGCCAAATGATATAATTTTGTAAAAGCATTTGTCAAAAAGAATATTTCTGGATTCAGAACATGAAAAATTCTCACTAAAATATTTAAATTAAATTGGACAAGTTGCTTAATTTGTTTAATAAATAATTTCAATTTTTTCTCAGTTTTTTTTGTATACAATAGAATTGCTTCTGTTTGTATTCTTTAGTCTATTAAATCAAATGAAAATTATTGTAAAATATATTAAAGTTATTATTTTAGCAACAATTGATTGTAATTACTAACACTTACCTAATGTATTTATTTCTGTAAATAGAGGGTTACCATATACTTCATAAAAGTATTAAAATTACTATTTTGCTTTTGCCACGAGAAACCAGATTATACTTTTTTGAAGAATTATACTTTAAAATTTTTAATAAAACCACAAGAAACTAAGTAATATTCAATGCAATTTTCTCATAGATTATTAATAATGAAGACAAAAAGTCTTATAAAATATTTATCTAAAATATTTAAAAACTCATATGTATAATTTATGAATAGTAAATAGGGCAAAGACAGTATTGATTATCTTTTTTAAAATTGTACTTTAGGTTCTGGGGTACATGTGCAGATCATGCAGGATTGTTGCATAGGTACATACATGGCAAGGTGGTTTGCTGCCTCCCTCCCCCATCACCTATATCTGGTATTTCTCCCCATGTTATCCCTCCCCACCCTCCCTACCCTTTGCTGTCCCTCCCCTAGCACCCCACAACTGACCAAAGTGTGTGATGCTCCCCTCCCTCTGTGCATGTGTTCTAATTGTTCAACACCTGCCTGTGAGTGATACCATGTGGTGTTTGATTTTCCGTTCTTGTGTCAGTTTGCTGAGAATAATGGTTTCCAGATTCATCCATGTCCCTATGAAAGACATGAACTCATCGTTTTTTATGGCTGCATTGTATTCCATGGTGTATATGCACCACATTTTCTTTATCCAGTTTATTGTTGATGGACATTTGGGTTGGTTCCAGGTCTTTGCTATTGTAAACAGTGCCACAATGAACATACATGTGCATGGCATGTGTGTTTATAATACAACAATGTATAATTCTTTGGGTATATACCCAGTAATGGGATTGCTGGGTCAGATGGTATTTCTATTTCTAGGTCCCTGAGGATTCGCCACACTGACAGTATTGATTATGTTATTTGCCAATGCCTAAACTTGCAATATGCCTAATTTTGTAATTTTATGAAATATAATATAATCTTTGACACATGGCAAAAATAAAATTTACAAATTATAAATAAAATATTTTATTTACTTTTCACACACATTGTGGAAGTTGCAATAAAATTTTTCAAAAAAGGAAGTTTAAAAATCTAGTATCTGAAAAACTATTCATACATGATTTCATATAAACAGTTTTTATAGTAATGAAATACATTGTTTTATAATAATCATGCCTTACTCTACTTTAGAAAAGACCACAAAATTCTTTCCAATGTTCAGTTTCATATTATGCTCTTTCAGGAATGTGTAAATGCTATTTACACTGAGCAGAAAATATAAAAAAAATAAATTGAGAGTTACTAAATGTCTAAATATTTCTAAGTAGATGACACCAGTGTAATGTTTTCTCACACTGGCTTTCCATATATGCCTGTTTCAGCTATTCTTTTAATCCATTAATCACACTACTCTTGCTAATATTTTCTTTTCATCCATTATTAAGGCAGTTGTAATTTGCTTGATCTATATTTTGACTCTGACAAAGAAGCTCTCCTTTGCTTATGAAATTTAGCTCTCAGCTTGGCAACCATTAGTCTTATTTAGATTTTATTTGAAAGAATAAATTAGAAAATGCCACCCATACACAAAAAGGAATCTAACATAGTTCTATGAGGAACATGTTATGTTTATAAGATAGTGGTATAAATCAATAATACAAAAATTTTGAACAAGTTAATTAGAATAAACATATATATAGTATCTCTAATGTTTTCCTAAAGCAACAGTATACGTATGTATATATACTGTTTCCGTCATGTTTTCCTAAAGCAAAGGCAGGCTTGTAATGAAATGCATTATATAAAATATGCTATTTTTCTCCTATATATGCTTGGAATTTGTGTTTGATATATATTATTTATTTTCCTGGATATATGTAAATGTATATATACACACAGACATATATATATATATATACATATATATATGCATTTATATGTTTATACATACACATATAATTATTTAAAAAACAAACTTGCTAGTATGTCATTCTCCAAAAGTTTTTATTTTCCCTCATAAAGAATAATGCCACTTGAGGTTCAACCTACTTTATTAATAATTTTATTTAAAGGGAAATGGGAAGCATTCACTTTCAAGTGAAAATATAACAAAACACTAATTATTTTAATTCCCTTAATATTTTCTAAGGCTTAAATGGAAGAAAACTTTTGGTTTATTGTTTTGTTTGTGCAAAATTAAAAATAAAATATGACTGACATTTTAGAGCAAACTGGATAGGTCTCTGTTAATGTCTAAACATTTTTTTTGTTTAAACACAACTGACAGACTTATAATCTGAAAGTTTATGAAAACATGGCTGTGGCATATAATTTTACTACAAAAATTAATTATTCATTAGGTTTAAATTTGAATATTAATGATCTAAATAAATTGACAATAAGAAATGAAAGTTTGACTGGTCTCACACACCTAGGTAGTTACTGCAATTATTATCTATTACTGGGTACCAATATTAACACAAAACCAGGAACTAAAAATAGCACGTTTAGTAACTCACAGTTTTGTGGATCAGAAATATGACTAGTTTAGGTTTCTCACAAGGGTATAAATCAAGGTGTCAAAAATGGCTGTGTCATCTGAGACTCTTAGAGGAAAGGATCTGCTTCTAAGTTCATGAAGATGTTGGCAGGAATCTGTTCCTGTTGAACTGAAGCCCCCTGGGATGAACAGAGGCATTCTTCACCTTCTTGAAACAAGGGTTTCAGTGTGTGGCAGCTTACTTTTTGAAAACCAGCAAAGAAGGGCATGAACAGAATTGGCTAGCAAGAAGTTACAATCTTACCTAATGAATTCTCAAAATAAATATTCCATCACCTTTTTGCATTGTTTGGTAAGAAGCAAATCACAAGGATTGCCCACTATCCAAGAGAAGCAGATTACATAAAGCCATGAATATCAGAAGATGAAAATAACTGAGGGCAAACTTAGAGTCTTTCTATCACAGTAACCCAGCTAATTCAGTAAAATTGTTGCAAGAACAGAAAAGCCTTAGATGAAATCAAAGCAGAGAATTGATTACAGACAATAATCAGGAGACAGGAGAAAAAATAGTACTAAGTTTTCTCCCTAACTTTTCACTTGCATGAATATTTTTTCCTGCTGATGCCTTAATATCTTTTAATGGAAAGTAATTTTTTCATTTCAAATTAATTTCATAAATTAAATAAAACTGTTACAAATTAACAATTCTTTCTTTAAGCTAATATTATATGCTATGTGCTATTCTAATTGCTGATATACCATAGTTAATGTAACAGAAATAAAAAGTAAAAGTTAAAATATCCAAGACATTTGAATTAAAAGGATATTAATTATTTTGCTTAAGATCTTTTATGTTAAAAGTAACTAAGAGCTACTCATTTTATATAAAAATACTTTTTGGACTATCTAAGATAAAGAAATCGTCAGTAATAAAAAAAATAAGAAAATAGCCATTCTTTCATTCTCATACAGTAATTCTATTTTTCTCTCTAAATTATTAATTCATAGAATTTTGTCTCCTGTAGTATGATCATCAGGGCCTGATTTTTCCCCACAGATACATACGTATAAATATATTTAATTAATAAGTAACAGTATTAGAGGTCCCTTTGAATTATCAATGTTTCAAATTATTTTGTATTATGAATTGACCATATTCTATTTTCCTTTACATGAATATCTGGTTAATTTACTTTGTCAAATTTCTTCTTGCCTTTTACCCATATCCACATCAATTAATTTTTAAATGCACACAAATAGTTGAATTTCTAAAATTGTTGGAAATGGTTCTATTAATACATTTGCTGTCATGTTCACCAAAGATGTCATTAATATACCTTATAGAAAGTAAGAGAGGATTTACAGAAACATTCATTTTCAATAATTTCATTTAATAATTTATATTCATTTCTTTATGATATAAATAATATAAAAACATATATATATATAAATTTATGCTTAGTTTTTATAGAAGAAATATGATGCGAGTTTTTTTTTGTGTTTGGGGGGTATCAGTACTTGAAGGATTCTATTACTTCAAATTAACATGGTAATTTTATTTATTCATAAAAACTCCAGTTATGCATTCTTAAATAAAGATAAAAATTAAAGGATTTTTCATAATATTTCTGCTTTATTTTATTTGACCAGATGAAATTATCTGAATAAATGTGTGCCTATGTTGTGAGCTTTCTTATTTCCTTCAAGTTTTAAGCTTTTTATTTCCTGCAGATTAACAGTTTTTTAAATTGATTTTTATGTTGAATAAAATATATTCTAGTAAATATATTATACATCCATTTAGTTGTATAATAAATATTTACTTTAAAAACTACACAATTATTGCTGACTTGAAAAGCATTAAATTTTAACATTGCATAAATCAAGATAAAATAATCTATTGCTAAAGGTATATTCATTGTTTTGTTAACATAATTTTTAGTAAACTTTACATTTAGATATAAAAATCTGTGTATTAACACCTTACTCATGATATATCCAAGAACATTACTAAACTCTCTTGCAAATTAGTAATTGTTTGTTGAAATTTTTCATGGTGAAGAGCTACACTTATATAAAGCTAGGCTATTTGAATGAATAAACCCTGTGCAAACATGTGCTTCTGCAGTCGACTTGTCATGAAGGAAAGCCAGCAAGATCTTTTGCAGATGATATTTTAATTTATTTTCTAATCAAAAATATCTGTGAGCCATATGTAGAAGAATAAAGCTGGACCCCTACCATTCACCGTTTACAAAAATTATCTTCAAAATATATTAAAGATTTAAATGTTAGACATCAAACTATGAAAATCATGGAAGAAAACCTAGGAAACACCATTCTAGACATTGGCCTTGGGAAAGAATTTATGACTAAGTCCTCAAAAGCAACTTCAACAAAAACAAAAATTGACAAATGGAACTCAAACTGAAGAGCTTCTGCACAGCAAAGGAAACAGTTCACAAAGCATGCATCTGACAAAGGTCAAATATCCAGAATCTACAGAGAACTTAAACAATTGAATAAGTGAAAAAAACAAATAAACTCATTAAAAATGGACAAAAGTGAGAAACAGACATTTCTCAAAAGAAGACATTTCCAACAAGCATACGAAAAAATGCTCAGCATCTCTAGTTATCAGAGAAATGCAAATCACAAGCTACAATGATACAGGATCTCACACCAGTGAGAATGCCTATCGCTAAAAAGTAAAAAACAAAACAAAACAACAAACAAACAAAAAAACAGATTCTAGTGAGACTGTGGAGAAAAGGTAACCCTTATACACTGACACTGGGAGTGTAAACTACTTCAGCCACTGTGGAATACAGTTTAGAGATTTTTCAGAGAACTTAATACAGAACTACAATTTGACCCAGGTGTCCCATTACTGGGTATATACCCAAAAGAAAACAATCATTCTACCAGAAAGAAAGACGCACTCCCATGCTCATCATAGCACTATTCACAGTAGCAAAAGACATGGAATGAACCTAAGTGCCCATAAAGAGTGGATTGGATAAAGAAAAGGTGGTACATATGCACCATGGAATACTATGCATCCACGAAGAATGAAATCAGGTCCTTCGCGGAAACATGGATGCATCTGGATGCCATTATCGTAAGTGCATTAATACAGGAACAGAAAACCAAATATTTCATGTCCTCACTTATATATGAGAGCCAAATATTGGGTGCTCATATACATAAAGATGGCAACAATATATACTGGTGACTGCTAGAGAGAGGAGGAAGGATTAGAGGCAACTGTTGAAAAATGACCTATTGGGTACTATGCTCAGTAGTTGGGTAATGAGATCGTTCATACCTCAAACCTCAACATCACACAGTATACCAAACTGAACGTGTACCCTCCAAATCTAAAACAAAAGTAAAAAATAAAATAATAAAATGTGAATATTGGTTTCATATAGTTGGCTTAGCATGTTTATGCTATTCTTTAGGTGTTGAACATAGAATATGTTTGGGTAATGACACAGCAAGTAACATTATGCAAATGTGGATAATGTCTTGAGGTAGTTAGAGCTGAATGTAGCTCTCAAGATATCCTTTCCACTGCCTCATAACAATGTACAGATAGAAGCATTTCTTGATCAAGCCGCAAAAGCAAATGTTAAAGAACAGTGAACTTCCCAGGTTTCATAAGTTGAAGCCATCGTGCAGCAAGTGAAATCTATAGAAACAGATGATTAGGAACATTTGAACACAGTGTACATTACCTTGAAATTCTTTATTAAATAAAGTGGACATTTTCTAGTAGTTTAGTGAAGGTGTATTTCAGTAGAAAATTGAGTAACAGACAGGGTAACATGAAAAAAAGGATTCTTAAAGGAGCAGAAATAAAGCAATCTTAGTTTTAAGTAGCATCTCTCAGTTCCATTTGAAATTCATCTTTAAAATTTTCTGTCAAAAAATACTTTTTTTTTCTGCTAATACATGCTATATTTACAAGTGGTTTTTCACTCTGTTGTTTAGTATTTATCCTTAGAAGAAACACAAGCTAGCCTAACACAAGAAAAAGAATTTTCACACTCATAAATGTATATTTTTCTAAAATGTTATGAGTAACCATGTAATGTTGAAGCAATTTTTAAAACACTTGCTAAGTAAGGATATGTTATTTTACTAATAGTGAAATAGGAAACTGATTATACTATAAGTATAAAAAACAAAGACTTGGCTGGTTATGCTGCAATACACTTTGTATTTCTAATTGTTATAAATCCAAGTGTTTTAAATTGTTTATTATTTTGAATTTTCAAAGTAGAAGGTTGAAAATTCTTGGCAACTAAGTATGCACACTATCTTAGTTTGGTATAATTATAGGACAAATACATGTAGTGTTGTGGAATAGTGCCATTTGAATTTTAAATAAACATCTCCAAAATTAATTAGAATGAGATTTAAAATGAAAACATTATAGTAATTTCCAACTTGCCAAGAAGGAGTCAAATTACAAAACACTTCACTTTCTCTCTCCCTTAGATTTAGATAGAATTAAACCACTGATTTCTTTTATTATTACTACATGCATGAATTTCCAATGCATAATTCAGGTTGCATCTAATTTTTAGAGCTTCCTATTGGATATGGCTTGAGTATTACCACACCTTAGATATAAATAAAGAAATTAATAAAGACTAAGCTATCTGTGTTCTATCAACTTTGGGGGGATTTATCTTCCTTTTAGTGTATGCCTTTTTCTCCCCTTTTGTCTCTTTTTTCTTCTTTATTCTTCATACTGAATTATTGAATATAGTTCAACTTTATTTTATAAATAAACTATGTAGAAAGAGTTGCAATATGCCATCTTCTACAGTATAAATTAATTGATAGCAGGATAATGTAATTGTCTTGGCTGTATTCTCAATGCATAAAATAGTGCCTGGCACATAGTAGGCATTCAAGGATTCTTTATTGAATTAATATAATAAATATTTAACAAGGCACCTAACATATAATCCTGCCATTTCTTTCATAGACATGTCACAAAATTATTTAGGCTAGGTAGTTACCTAGGAGTAATAAAAACATAAAGCCAGGCATCGTGAGTGGCTCACCACTGTAATCCCAGAACTTTTGGAAAGCTAATGCACAAGGATCTCTTTAAGGTCAGGAGTTTGAGACCAGCCAGGGCAACATAGCGAGACCCACTCTCTACAAATTATCTATCTATTTATCTATCTATCTATCTCTGCAAATATATATATATATATATATATATATATATATATATATATATATGTATTTGTGTATCGCTCTGTGTGTGTATGTGTGTGTGTGTGTGTGTGTGTGTGTGTATTAACTGGGCACGGTGGCATCCCCACTGTGGTCTCAATTACCCAGGAGGCTAAAGCAAGCAGATTTCTTGAGCCCAGGAGGTTGAGGATGCAGAAAGACCCGATTGTTCCACTGCATTCCAACCTGGGCAAAAGTGGAACCCTGTCTAATAATAATAATATATATATATATATAAATGTGTGTGTGTATATATATATATATATATATATATATATATATATATATAGAGAGAGAGAGAGAGAGAGAGAGAGAGAGAGAGAATGAGACACACTCTTTTTTTAATTGCATTTTAGGTTTTGGGGTACATGTGAAGAACATGCAAGATAGTTGCATAGGTACACACGTGGCAGTGTGATTTGCTGCCTTCCTCCCCTTCACCTATATCTGGCATTTCTCACCATGCTATCTCTCCCCAACTCCCCACCCCCCTCTGTCCCTCCCCTATTCCCCCCAACAGACCCCAGTGTGTAATGCTCCCCTCCCTGTGTCCCTGTGTTCTCATTGTTCAACACCCGCCTATGAGTGAGAACATGCGGTATTTCATTTTCTGTTCTTGTGTCAGTTTGCTGAGAATGATGTTCTCCAGGTTCATCCATGTTCTTACAAAGGACATGCACTCATCGTTTTTGATTGCTGCATAATATTCCATTGTGTATATGTGCCACATTTTCCCTGTCCAGTCTATCATCGATGGGCATTTGGGTTGATTCCAGGTCTTTGCTATTGTTAACAGTGTTGCAATGAACATTTGTGTGCATGGAGACACACTCCTAAGTCAAGGCTGAGTGCAATGGTGTGATTCATCTCACTGCAACCTCCACCTCCCTGGTTCAGGTGATTTTCCTACCTCAGCTTCCTGAGAACCTGAGATTACAGGCACCCCCCATCATGCCAGGCTAATTTTTGTATTTTTGTAGAGATGAGGTTTCAACATGTTGGCCATGCTGATCTCGAACTACTGATCTCAGGTTATCTGCCTGCCTTTGCCTCCCAAAGTGCTGGGATTACAGGCATGAGCCTCCATGCCCTGCCATAATATATTTCTTAAGTAATGTTGTTCTTTTCATCACATCAGACAGTTTTGTTTAAGAGAATTAAAATAAATAAGCATTTTATGAGATAATTTTTATTGGCATTTATATATATGCAACCCATTAAGTAGAAGTCTTCTGGTCAAACCAAGAGAGGGATACTAGGCATCAACTCTGTGTCTCCATTTCAGACAGTGAACAGAACTTGAGTTATTAAATAGAATGCAATGGCTTTTTGGGATATGGACTGCTATTACAAATGTACTTAATTTCATAGATCATTTCGGCTTATTATTTTTGGTTTTGTACCTCACTGTATTAGAAAGAATTCTAAGGTGCAATCTGCACATTCAGAGAGTTTCATGATCAGTTATTGAAGTCTACTTTAGCCACCCATGGCATGCAATCTATGTTTGTGTCACTGAGCTCTAAGTTGGTGGATTTTAATTTTCCAAAAGTTCTATACATTTAATGAAACATTTAATAAACACTTCTATGGCTACTACTCCACAGAATAACTACATATCAGGACTAAAACTTAATTTAACCCTAATTCAAATCCAAGTGTAAGAGAATTACGTGCATTTGTATTTTTCTACATTGTCTGTCACTAATTTAATTGAGCATACTTAGTTATTGGTGAAGATTCCCTTCTTGTAAGTATTCACACAAATATATGATGATTTACTCTCTGCCCCCATTTTCTGTTTTTGGTTGTATTGGCAGAAGGAAACAGGCTTTTCTGGGTAATTCCCCTTGCACACATTATGAGTTCTAAAATGTGAACCTACTTATTCTTACTCTTCTGACTTGGCTGTTGTGATGTTAAGGAGTAGAGCCAAGGTACCTATGAGGTATTCCCTCTCTTCAGAGGGATTGAACTAATGGCAGAAATAAAATAGTCTACATATCCATACAAAGTGTAAAATCGTCCATCTACTCTTTTAACTACTTACCATTAAACAATACAAAATATGAAAAATAGAAAGAAACTATCCTAGAAATTAAAGGGAAAGAAGAGAAAACAGGGGCATAGACTTGTAATTTGGGACACTCAGTATATTGAATACTTTAAATATATTTAACCACAGTGCTATAATCCAGTTCACTTAAAATAATTTGGTTTCATGTAAAGCTTTTCTGAGATGCAACTAGCATTTCAAAAATGACATATGGACCTGGTACCTTGTACCATGGCACTTCACTTTCTGAACAATAAAAGAGAAACTTAATGCATCATTGGTGTGGTCCTCCTTTATGGCACACTTTCTGTCTCCAAACATACACAAGATTCTCAAGACCCTAGTCATAATGATCTAGGTTAATAGAACTAGTTGGCATAAAAATGGTAGTGATTGTTACCATGAAAAAGCCAGACTTATCTGGAGGGTAGAGCAAATGGAGGAATCCCTTTAGCATTCATTTTTCCTGCGGGAACACCACACTTCAACAACTATCTGCATACAGAAAAGCACCGTACAAAAATAAAAAATCAGGTGAGTAATTATTGGATTAAACTTTATGTTACTGAAAGAGACATGAGGAGGGCAAGAGTGACAGTCTTGAATCACAGATGCTACCCCTGCTCCATGTCTAGGAATTTTGCGGGGGAAGAGAGCAGTGACTGAGGGACTTTACATTGAATTTAGTGATGTCTGTAACATTGGAGAATAAAGCTGTGATGGGCTCAGCCACTGCCCATGTGTGCAGGGAGCATTTGGATCAGCCGTAGCCAGAGGGGAATTACCAACCCCAGCAGTCAGATACTGAGCTTCATGGCAAGCCTTCTCACCACAGGCTGAAGTGCTCTGGAATCCCAGGTAACCTTCAAAGGAAGTGTAAGTCACAATAGAAGTTGCAGTTTCTAGGCAACTCCTAATGCTAGACTGGGCCTACAGCCAATAAAGTAAGGTGCCACGTGATCTAGGAAGACACCAGGTGGCATGAATAAGGAAGTGCTTGTGCTCCAGGCAGTGAAGCTTACATCAGCAAAAGTGAGTTCTGCCTTCTGCTTAAGAAGAGGAGAGCAAAAAGTAAAGACTCCGTCTGACAGTTTGGATACCAGTTCAGCCACAGTAAAACAGGCCATTGAGCAGAGTCCCGAGGTCTTCATTCCAGGTCCTACCTCACAAACAACATTTCTAGACATATCCGGGGGCAAAAAGGAACCTGCTGCCTTCAAGGAAAGGACCCAGTCTTGGCAAGATTCATCACCTCCTGACTAATGAGCCTTTGGGCTCTTTAAACAGCAACAATATGCAGGCAGTACATCATGGGCCTGGGGCTCTGAGGCATACTAACTTCAGGGGTAACCCAGCACATTCTCAACCATAAAGGAGTCTCTTTGAGAAAAGTAGAGGGAAAACAAAAGAGGACTAATGTACCAGCTTGGCCACAGTTGGGTAGAGCCACAGTAGGCTCTTAGAATCCCCCAACAAGCAGGTTCTTAGGGTCTTAGGATCTGGGAATCCTAAGTCTAGGCCTTAAATTGAGGATACTAAGAGTCTGCTTGTTGCTCTGGATCTGTTCTGGGGCCAGAGGGGAGCCCACTGCCCTGAAGAGTGAAAACCAAACCTGGCAGCATTGGCCACAAGCTGATGGAACAGCCCTTGTGCTTTAGGTGAACATTGACAGTGGCCTGGGAGAACCCCTGTAAACCAGTGGGAATCATGGACGTAGGGAGAGATTCCACTGCCTGTGGAAAGGGAAGAAAAGAGCAGAAAGGACTTGAGACCCCAGCAAACGAACTAAATAAGGCACCAGGGAACAATCCTGGAGAAACAGAGATAAACTACTTTTAGACGGAAAATTCAAAATAACTGTTCTGAAAACACACAAATATATTCAAGAAAATACAGAGATTAAATTCAGAGTTCTATCAGATGATTTAATGAAGAGATTAAAATAATTAAGGGAATCAAGCAGAAATTCTAGAGTTGTTAAATGCGATTGAAACACTGAAGAATACATCAATCTCTTAACAGAACTGGACTGACAGGAGAAGAAAGAATTAGTGAGCTTTAAGATAGGCTATTTGAACATAAATAGTCAAAGAAGACAAAAGAAAATAAATTAAAAGCAATAATGCATGGCTACTAAATCTAGAAAATTGTTTTATGTATGTATGTATGTATTTATTATTATGATTTTGAGACAGAGTCTTGCTCTGTCACCCAGGCTGGAGTGCAGTGGTGTGATCCTAGCTTGCTGTTACCTCTGCCTCCTGGGTTCAACAATTATCCTGCCTCAGCCTCCCAAGTAGCTGGGACTACAGGCATATAACACCATGCCTGGTTAATGTTTCTGGATTTTTAGTAGACACAGGTATTTACCATATTGGCCAGGCTGGTCTAAAGCCCCAACCTGATGTGATCTGCCCACCTTGGCATCCCAAAGTCCTGGATTAGAGGTTTGAGTCACTGAGCCTGGCCAAAATCTGGAAAATAGTTTTAAAAGAGCAAATTTAAGAGTTACTGGCCTTAAAAGGAGGTAGAGAAGGACATATTGGGAGAAAGTATATTCAAAGGGATAACAGCAGAGAAGTTCCCAAACCTAGAAAAAGAGATCCACGTTAAAGTAAAAGAAGATTATAAGATACCAACCAGATTTAATCCAAGTAAGACTACCTTGAGGCATTTAATAATCAAACTTCCAAACGTCAGGAGTAAAGAAAGGATCCTAAAAGCAGCAAGAGAGAAGCAACAAATAACATAAAATGGAATTCCAGTACCTCTGGCAGCAGCCTTTTCAGTGGAAATGTTACAAGCCGGGAGAGGAGCATGATATATTGAAAGTCCTGAAGGGAAAAAGTCTTTTACATTGGAATAGTATATCTGGGGAAAATATTCTTCAAGCATGAAGGAGAAATAAAGACCTTCCCAGACAAACAAAATAACTAGTTATTAGATGCAATCATACTCAATATAATTAGAATTTTACTGTCTCTCAACAAATATTATTGGTGCTATGTGCAGTAAAGAACATATACTACCAAATATAATTACTTGTATTTAATACAAAACGGTGTAAAATATAACTCCTAATGACTGTCTGCATTGATAACTTGTTTCCATAATGCAAATATTTATTTCTTAGACTTTCCTCTGTTTTCCCGTATGGATTCTCAAAATGTTCTTCCCTCCAAGTAATTAATTTGTATAAAGACTGCATTTATGAATAGTGATGATGGCTTACTTATTTCATGTTAGAATATCAGTATTAAAATGAGAACTAATTTGAGAGTAGAAAATTCCAAAACTTTAAAAATTTTCTCATCTGAGTATTTCCCCCAATTTTTTAATTATTAGTAATATCACATAATTATAGTGCTTTGTAGATTTGAAAGCATTTTCACAAACACATTTCTTAATATTATGTTCATGCTTTATGATATAGAGTCTGATACTCCATTCTCACACTGCTATAAAGAAATACCTAAGACTAGGTTATGTATTTTTTTAAAGTTTAATTAGCTCATGATTCTGTAGACTATACAGACAGTATGGCAGCATCTCCTTCTGCGTTGGACTCAGGGACCTTTTACTCATGATATAAGGCAAAGAGAGAGCAGGCCCCTTACACGGTAGGAGCAAAAGCAAGAGGGGGAAAAAAGGTCCTAAATACTTTTAAACAACCAGGTCTCATTACAACTCTATTACTATACAGTATGAAGGGGGAGATGGTATAAATTATTCATAAGACCTCCTTCTCCATGATCTAATCACCTCCCACCCTGCCCACGCTCTAAAACTGGAGATTACACTTTGACATGAGATTTGATGGGGACACACATGCAAACCACATCATTTTGCTCCTAGTCCCTCCAAAGCTCATGTCCTTCTCACATTTCAAAATATAAACATGCCTTCCCAACAGTTCTTCAAAGTTCTTAACTTATTCCAGCATTAACGCAGAAGTCCACAATCCAAAGAGTCATCTAAGACAAGGCAAGTCCCTTCTACATATGAGCCTAAAAAGATTGAAAACAAGTTAGTTACTCCAAGATACAATGAAGGTATAGGCATTGGGTAAATATGCCTATTGCAAAAATGATAAATTGGCCAAAAGAAGAGACTGAAGGCCCCACAAATGTCTAAAAGCCAGCAGGGCAGTCATTAAATTTTAAAGCTCAATAATAATTTCCTTTTACTCTGTGTCTCACATCCAGAAAACACTGATTTGAGGGGTGGGCTCCCAAAGCCTTGGGAAGTTCTGCCCCTGCTTTTCAGGTTTCAGACCCTGCAGCTGCTTTCACAAGCTGGTATTGAGTGCTTGTGGCTTTTCCAAGTTCAGGGTGCAAGCTGCCAACTGTCACTCTGGGTTCTGAAGGACATGGCCCTATTCTCGAAGCTCCATAAGGCAGTAACCCCAGCATGGACTCAGTGTGGGAGCTCCAACCTCACATTTTCCTTCTGCACTCCTCTACTACAGATTCTTCATGAAAGCTTTGTCTCTGTGGCAGACTTCTGCCTGAACAACCAGGCATTTCCATAAATCTTCTGAAATTTAGTCAGAGAGTCCCAGGCCTCACTCTTGCACTCTGTGACATGTAGGCACAACACCACGTGGAAGTTTCCCAGGCTTACAACTAACATTCTCTGAAGCAGCACCTGAACTGTGTACCTGGGGTTCTTTGAGCCAAAGCTGGAGCTGGAGGGGCTGAGATGCAAGAAGCCATGTCCTGAGGCTGTGCAGGGTGGCAGGGCCCTAGTTCTGGCCCATCAAATCCTCAGTTCTCCTAGGCCTCCATGCCTGAAATAGGAGGGGCTACCAGGAGGATCTCTAAAATGCCTTTGAGGCCTTTCCTTCACTCTCTTGACTATCAGCGTTTTGCTTCTTTTTACTTATGCACATTACTCCAGACTGCTTTAATTCCTACATTAAAAATAGGCTTTCCTTTCTTATCACATAGATGGGCTCCAAATTTTTCAAGCTTTTATGCTCTACTTCCATTTTAAATATGTTTCAGGTTAGGAGCAATGGTTCATGCCTGTAATCCCAGCACTTTGGGAGGCCGAGGCTGGTGGATCACTTGAGATCAGGAGTTTGAGATCAGCCTGGCCAACACGCTGAAACCCCATCTCTACTAAAATACACAAATTAGCTGGGTGTGGTGTGACATGCCTGTAATCCCAGCAACTCAGGACGCTGAGGCAGGAGAATTGCTTAGCCTGGGAGGTGGAAATTGCAGTGAGGTAAGATCACACCACTGTACTCTGGCCTGGGAGACAAAGTGGGACTCTGTCTCCAAAAAGCTGAATACATAAAAATATAAGTTCCAGTCAAGTCATTTATTTGCTTACATATAGGGGCATATTTGTTAGAAGCAACCAGGACACATCTTGAACATTTGGCTGCTTAGAAATTTCTTCTGCCAGATAACCTAAATAATCACACTCAAGTTTAAAATTCCACCGTTTTATAGAGCAAGGCACAATACAGCTAGTTTCTTTGCTAAAGCCTAGCAACAGTGATCTTTACTCCAGCCTCCAATAAGTTCCTCACTTTCACCTTAAATCTCCTCAGCCTGGACTTTATTGTCTATATCACTATCAGCATTTTTGTCACAACTATTTAAAAAGTCTGTAGGAAGTTCCAAACTTTCTATCATCTTTCTATCTTTTTTTGATCCCTCCACATTCTTCCACCCTCAGCAGAGTTCCATCCCAGTTTCAAAGTTGCTTCTGCATTTTCAGGTATCTTGATAGCACTGCCCCACGCCTCAATACCAATTTTCTCTATTAGCCCCTTCTTAAACTGCTATAAATAAATACCTGAGACTGGGTAATTGACAAAGAAAGGAGGTTTAATTGGCTTACAGCTCTGCAGGCTGTATAGGAGTCATGATGGCCTACGCTTCTGTGGGGCCTCAAAGAGCTTTTACCTATGGCAGCAGGCAAAGCAAGAGAAGGCATCTCACATGGAGGGAGCAGGACCAAGTGGGGGTTGTAAACAACCAGATCTTGTGAGAACTCTGTCACTGTACAGTATCAGTGGGGTGATAACACTAAATTATTCATGAGAACTCTGCCCCCATGATTCAGTTACCTCCCACCAGACGCCAACACAGAAGATTAAAATTTGACATGAAACTTGGTGGTGACAGAGATTCAAAACGTATTACAGAGCAAATATGGTTATACATGTATTAGAGATTAGAGCACTAGCTCACAGAAAACTGGATTGAAGAGCAAGTCTCCTCCAATGGGAAGGTTTTCTGGTTTTGGCTGACCCCAACTCTAAGAGGAAACCATGAAACACTGCAGGAGAAAAGGGACTCCTAGGACCTATCCACATTACACAAACCAACCCTGGAAATAAAAGGGGTGACATATATCAATGAAAACCATTTTGCAAACACAGATAAAATATAAAAAGTAATGCAATGAGTAAAATATCCAAGTCAAAACCAAAATCCAGATTTCTACCTCTATTGTCCTAGTTATTTTTAGCATTTCGTTAAAATGTATATTAATGAATTGAATATGTATTTTCAATTTAAAAATAAATAGTTTTAGACATCTATTTATGTGCTAAATCTATGCTAAAATTGATGTCTCATGGCCTAAAACATTTAAGGCCTTCAGTAACAGCTTCATTGTACTACAATAACATACATAAAATGTTCTTGCTTTTTAGGAAAAAGGTTGAGAAAAAAAAATTATAAGTTTGATTTGATCTATTTTTTGATGGTACACAGCAGCAGAGTGCTATATTCCTTCTGTATTTTTCACAGTAATATTATTGTGTGCCTGTGATATTCTGATGATTAGTTTTATTTAACTTTTATTTTATTTATTTTTCATTTTTAATTTTTTTTAATTATACTTTAATTTCTGGGTTACATGGGCTGATCTTGCAGGATTGTTACAAAGATACACACTTGCCATGGTGGATTGCTACCTCCATCCTCCCATCACCTACATTAGGTATTTCTCCCAATGTTATTCCTCCTCAATCTCACCACCCCCTGCAATCCCTTCCCTAGCCCTCATCCGCAGCAGACCCCATTGTGTGATGTTCCCCTCCCTGTGTCCATGTGTTCTCATTGTTCAACACCTGCCAATGAGTAAGAACCTGTGGTGTTTGGTTTTCTGTTCTTGTGTCAGTTTGCTGAGGTTAGTGGTTTCCATATTCATCCATGTTCCTGCAAAGGACATGAACTCATTCTTTTTTATGGATACATAATAGTCCATGGTATATATGTGCCACATTTTCTTTTTCCAGTCTATTATTGATGGGCATTTGGGTTGGTTCTAGGTCTTTGCTATTGTAAACAGTGCCACAGTAAACATACATATGCATGTGTCTTTATAATAGAACAATTTATAATCCTTTGGGTATATACCCAGTAATGAGATTGCTGGGTCAAATGGTATTTCTATTTCTAGGTCCTTGAGGAATTGCCACAATGTCTTCCACAATGGTTGAACTAATTTACACTCCCACCAACAGTGTAAAAGTGTTCCTATTTCTCCACATCCTCTCCAGCATCTGTTGTCTCCTGATTTTTTAATGATCACCATTCTAACTGGCATGAGATGGTATTTCAATGTAGTTTTGATTTGTATTTCTCTAATAACCAGTGATGATGAACATTTTTTTATATGTTTGTTGGATGCATACATGTCTTATTTTGAAAAGTGGTGTGTTCATATTCTTTGCCCATTTTTTGGTGGTGTTGTTTGTTTTTTTCTTGTAAATTTGTTTAAGTTCTCTGTGGATTCTAGATATTAGCCCTTTGTCAGATGGGTAGATTGCAAAATTTGTTTTCATTGTTTTGGTTGCTGGTTCACTCTAATGGTTGTTTCTTTTGCTGTGCAGAAGCTCTTTAGTTAGGTCCCATTTGTCTATCTTGGCTTTTGTTGCCATTGCTGTTGGTGTTTTAGTCATGAAGTTCTTGCCTATGGCTATGTCCTGAACCATATTGCCTAGGTTTTTCTCTAGGTTTCTTATGGTGGTACATCTTCTGTTTAAATTAATCCTTCTGGAGGTAATTTCTGTGTAAGGTGTAAGGAAGGTGTCCAGTTTTATCTTTCTGCACATGGCTAGCCAATTTTCCCAACACCATTTATTAAACAGGGAATCATTTCCCCATTGCTTGTTTTTGTCAGGTTTGTCAAAGATCAGATGGTTGTAGTTGTGTGGTATTCATTCTGAGGCCTCTGTTCTGTTCCATTGGTCTGTATCTCTGTTTTGCTACCAGTATCATGCTGTTTTGATTACTGTAGCCTTATAGTATAGTTTGAAGTCAGGTAGCGTGATGCTTCCAGCTTTGTTCTTTTTGCTTAGGATTGTCTTAGATATGCGGGCTCTTTTTTTGGTTCCCTGTGATATTTAAGGTGTTTTTTTCCAGTTCTGTGAAGAAGATCAATGGTAGCTTGATGGGAATAGCATTGAATCTATAAATTACTTTGGGCAGTGTGGCTATTTTCACAATATTGATTCTTCCTAACTATAAGCATGAAATGTTTTTCCATCTGTTTATGTCTTCTCTTATTTCCTTGAGCAGGAGTTTTGTAGTTCTCCTTGAAGAGGTCCTTCACATCCTTTGTTAGTTGTATTCCCGGGTATTTTATTCTTTTAGTAGCCATCGTGAATGGGAGTTTGCTCATAAGTTGGCACTCTGTTTATCTACTATTGGTGTATAGGAATGCTTGTGATTTTTACACATTGATTTTGTATCCTGAGACCTTGCTGAAGTTACTTACCATCTTAAGGAGATTTTGGGCTGAGACGACGGGGTCTTCTAAATATACAATCATGTCATCTGCAAATAGAGACAATTTAACTTCCTCTTTTTCTAATTGAATACCCTTTATTTCTCTTTCTAGCCTGATTGCTCGGGCTAGAACTTCCAATACTATGTTGAATAGAAATGGTGAAAGAAGACACCCTTTTCTAGTGCCAGTTTTCAAAGGGAATGATTCCAGTTTTTGCCCATTCAGTATGATCTTGGCTGTGGCCTTTATTATTTTGTGATATGTTCCCTTGATACCTAGTTTACTGAGAGTTTTTAGCATAAAGGGATGTTGAATTTTGTTGAAGGCCTTCTCTGCATCTATTGAAATGATCATGTGTTTTTTTTGTCTTTGGTTCTATTTATGTGATGGATTATGTTTATTGATTTGGGTATGTTGAATCAGCCTTGCATCCCTGGGATGAAGCCTACTTGATTGTGATGGATAAAATTTTTGACGTGCTATTGCATTTGGTTTGCCAGTATTTTATTGAAGATTTTTGCACCAATTTTCATCATGGCTATTGGCCTGTAATTTTCTTTTTTAGTTGTGTCTCTGCCTTGTTTTGGTATCAGGATGATGTTGGTCTCATAAGATGAGTTAGGAAGGGTTCCCTCTTTTTGTATTGCTTGGAATAGTTTCAGAAGGAAAATTCCACATCTGTGACTTTCTGTTTTTAAAAAATATTTTATGGATCAGGGAGTGCAACTTTTGCGAGCAATAATTTCTCAGAGATTAGGCTTTCTGGATCTCAGCCATGTATAAATGTATTCCTCCGAGATATTCAGAGTTGGAAAGATCTCAGAAGAACTTTTCATCCCGACATGGAAGCAGGAGGCTGCACTAAAACTATTCATTTTATATCTCTCTCATCTTATACCTTATTTTGAAAGTGATCCCTATCTTCATCACTTATCAAGTCTATAGATATTTCTTGTTAAAACTTCTGCCTGAAATAATGTATAAACTATCTTAGAAAAAACTAAAAAGAACTTCTGATGTAGTTTCAAAGAGAGGTTGGAAATATATTTACCACTTTTATTACACTAATCTTTGATGCCTTTAAGGCCAGTACAACTCCTCAGAAATACTACATTTTCATGTTTTAAGCTAACATGTTGTTAGCATCATTTTATCCAAAACTGTCCTAATCTCTCTTAAGCCTAATAGAAGATATGCAAGTTAGAACCAAAAAGTCATCTGAAGGATAAAAGGGAGACATGTGCAAAAATTATTCACCTGAGCTGGTTTTGCTGTTTAAACAGAGTGAAAGTAAATATGAGATATTAAGTCAAATTTCTATAATCATGACATACCTCTAATGGGCATATTAGGTGAACAGTTTGTAGGGCAACAAAGCAGTAGTAGTCAATGGAAATATAAAACTAAAGTGCTAGTTAGCAGTATAACTAAGACTAAAAGTTAACTGGCTAAAATCAATAAAACAAAATGTATTTTATTATTAATTCAATGGGAACAATTTTGAAATGCAAGTTTGAGCTTTGAGAATTGGTATTTTATTGTCCTTTTGAGAGAAAAACTTTGAGTCCTCCTTGGTCACTATTTTAGAAAGCCAGAGGATATTGAAGCCTCCTTCACAATAGTCCTTAAGGCATTTTTTGGATGATAATCAATTTTCATATTTGTTTGTCCATTTATAAACGAACTTAGAAAAGCACAATATTGAGTTTTGGGGGGCATATCAAGGTACCTGGAATAGACTGATTAAATATATGTGTGTGTATATATATATATATATACTGTCTACTTCAACAGATAAATTTACTAGCAAGCTGAATAAATTAAGGGAAAAATAAACTATTTAGAAATTGTTACTTTTTAAAATTAAGCATTAATAACCTTAAAAATATCATACTCCTAGTCTAATATTTTACATCAAATAATTACCCCAAAATAATTATAAACAGCTTCTTCAGAAGAATTGTTCAACACATGTTTATGTGTAGATAAAAATGCCAGCCACTGTTCTCTCACTGAGGATACAGAAATAAATAAGGTTTTCGTAATTCCTGACTTGTCAGGGCTTGAAGTCCAGCAAACAAAAGAGACACTTCAGCATATTATTATCCTCATGATATAACAAAATGAATTATAATAAAATATAAAAATGTCTTTTATAGATGAAGAAAGCTTGATATAGATCATGGAAAAAGTAAAATCAGGGAAGACTACAAGAGTCATTAAATCTGAGACCTAAAAATATCTCAGGAAGAGTGAAAATAAAACTATTGTTTGTTTTATTTAATTGTTTGATTTGTATTCTCAGAACTTATGGTTGAGTCATGGTATTAAAGTTTAAATCAACAGTCTTTGGAATTCTGACCTAGTAAGATACAAACCTTTCCAGGCTTAAAAGGTAGGTCAATGCTGATACCCGCTGTAGGACAGCATCTTTAGATTACCATCCATGTTGAGCGGGCTTCTCACAGTTCTGGTCATATGACATCTCAGTAAGTTTTTATTTTCTAATAAACATAAGCATTCTAGTTATCCTACTAGGAATAAAAGCCAATAGCATTATTTGTGATAGAAGAACATGGAACTGCTGAGCAATTTTTCTACAGCTACCATAAAGAATGTTATTTTCCAGAATTCTTTGATAGCTCTTTAAACAGGTATTTTGTGATAGCACTAAGCCAGATGTCTAGTATGTTCTTAATCTCCATGGTAAGTGGATATAGTTCATAAGTGATTACATAGGAAAAGACAATGCATTATTAAATTAGTTCAACAATGCTGAAATAAAGTAAAATGGTAATCTTAATGGTGGAGTGATAGTTATAGATAAATAGTTATTCAGTCAGAGGTAAATTCTTTTTTTGTATGGATGGTTGGTTGAAAACTCTTTTAGGTATTCCTATTTCAACAGCACCCGAATTGAAGGCTAATTAATTAATGATTATAATAAACTAAAAAAAAAAATCTGCCCTACATAAGTTGTAGGCTGCTTTATCAGAAAAGATATAAGTAGATATAATGATATCTACTTATCAACTTCTATATAGTACGTAATGGGTGTGCTCTCATTTAACTGTTAATATTTTTTAATTTGGGTTGTTCAAATATTCTAGTCACTGTTTATAAAGTATCATTTTGGCTTTGAAAATAGACAAACTATATCTTGGAGTCAAAGGTGATCACATTCTTGTCTTTTTTTAATATTAATATGGCTTGGATCTGTGTCCCTACCTAAATCTTACAATCATACTGTAATCCCCAATGTTGAAAATAGGGCATTGTGGGAAGTGACTGGAACATGGGAACACGGAGTTCTCATGAATGCTTAGCACCATTCTTCCTTGGCATTATATAGTGAGTGAGTTCCCACAACATCTAGTTTTTAAAAATGTATGGCAGCTTCCCGCTTTCTCTTTCTCCTCTTCCAGCCACGGTGCTGGTACCCCCTTCACTTTGCAACATAATTGTAAATTTTCTGAGGCCTCTCATGAAGCTGTACAGATACCAGCATTATATTTCCTGTACACAAAAGAGCCAATGAACCCACAGTCAATATTACACTAAATGGGCAAAAGCTGAAAGCATTCCATTTGAAAACAAGCATAAGACAAGTGTGCCTTCTGTCACCACTCCTATTCAACATAGTATTGGAATTTCTGGTCAAGGCAATGAGAAAAGAGAAAGAAATAAAGGATATTCAGATAGGAAAAGAGGAAGTCAAATTGTCTGTTTGCAGATGACAAGATTGTATATTTAGAAAACCCTATTGTCTCAGCCCAAATACTGTGTAAGCTGATAAGCAACTTCAGCAAAGTCTCAGGATACAAAATCAATGTGCAGAAATCACAAGCATTCCAAATACCAACAACAGACGAACAATCAAATCATGAGGGAACTCCCATTCAGAATTGCTACAAAGAGAATCAAATATCTAGGAATACAACTTCCAAGGGATGTGAAAGACCTCTTCAAAAAGAACTACAAACCACTGCTCAAGAAAATAAGAGAGGACATAAACAAATGCAAAAACATTCCATGATCGTGGATAGGAAAAATCAGTATCGTGAAAATGGCCATACTGCCCAAAGTAATTTATAGATTGAATGCTATCTTCATCAAGCTTCCATTTATTTTGTTCACAGAATTGGAAAAAAAAAAACTACTTTAAATTACGTATGGAACCAAAAAAGAGCCCATATTATTAAGGCAACCCTAAGCAAAAGACTTCAAATTATACTACAAGTCTGCAGTAACCAAAACAGCATGGTACTAGTTCCAAAACTGACATCTAGGCCAATGGAACAGAACAGAGGCCTCAGAAATAACACAACTCATCTACAACCATCTGGTATTTGACAAACTTGACAAAAACAAGCAATGGGAAAAGGATTCTCTATTTAATAAACAATACTGGGAAAACCGGCGAGCCATATGCAGAAAACTGAAACTGGATTCCTTCCTTACCCCTTATACAAAAATTAACTCAAGATGGATTAAAGACTTAAATGTAAGGCATAAAACCATAAAAACCTCAGAAGAAAACGTAGGCAATACCATTCATGACATAGAGGCATGGGCAAAGTCTTCATGACTACAACACCAAAAGCAATGGCAACAAATGCCAAATTGATAAATGGGATGTAATTAAACTAAAGAGATTCTGCAGAGCAAAATAACCTATCATCAGAGTGAACAGACAACCTACAGAATGGGAGAAAATTTTGCAATCTATCCATCTGACAAAGCTAATATTCAGAATCTACAAAGAACTTAAACAAATTTATGAGAAAAAAAACCCATCCAAAAGTGGGCAAAGGATATAAACAGACACTTCTCAAATGAAGCCATTTATGCAGCCAAAAAACACACACACAAAAGCTCAACATCACTGGTAATTAGAGAAATGCGAATCAAAACCACCATGAGATAACATCTCATGGCAGTCAGAATGGCGATCATTAAAAAGTCAGGAAGCAACAGATGCTGGAGTGGATGTGGACAAATAGGAATTCTTTTAAGCTGTTGATGTGAGTGTAAATTAATTCAATGTGTCAATTCCTCAAGAACCAGACATACCATTTGATCCAGCACCCCATTACTCGGTACCCAAAGGATTATAAATTAGTCTGCCTTAAAGATACATACACACTTGTGTTTATTGCAGCATTATTCACAATAGCAAAGACTTGGAACCAACCCAAATGTCCATTAAAGATAAACTGGATAAAGCAAATGTGGCACATATACACCATGGAATACTATGAAGTCATAAAACGGATGAGTTCACGTCCTTTGCAGGGACATGGATGAAGCTGGAAACCATCATTACCAGCAAACAAACACAGGAACAGAAAACCAAACACCACATGTTCTCACTCATAAGTGGGAGTTAAACAATGAGAACATATGGACACAGGGAAGGGAACATCACACACTGGGGCCTGTCAGGGCCGGGGGGTTAGAGTAGGGATAGCATTAGAAAAAATACCTAATGTAGATGACAGGTTGATGGGTGTAGCAAATCACCATGACACGTATATACCTATGTAACAAATCTGCTCATTCTGCACGTGTATCCCAGAACTTAAAGTATAATAATAGTAAATTAAAAGTCATCCTAAAAAAAAAAAAAAACTAAAAAAAGAAACTGCTTTCCTTTATAAATTATTCAGTCTTTGATTTTTTTTATAAGAATTTAAGAATAAACTAATGCAGAATGTTGGTAGCAATAATTGGTGAATTGCTATGAAGATACCTGAAAATGCAGAAGTAACTTAAGAATTGGGTAATTAGCAGAGTTTGGAAGAATATGGTGGGCTCAAAATCAAACAAGGAAGATGGAATATTTGGATCTTCCCAGAAACTTGTTAAATTGTTATGACCCAAATGCTGACAGTGATGTAAACAATAAAGTCCAGGCTGATGAGGTCTGGATGGAGATGAGAAACCTATTGGTAATTAAAGGAGAGGTCAATTTTTAATGCTTTAGAAAACAATTTGGAGTCATTGAGCCGCTGCTTTAGGTTTCTTTGGAACTTGCAACTTGAGAGAGATAATTTAGGGTTTCTGACAGAAGAAATTTCTAGGCAGCAAAACATTCAAGAAGTGGTCTGACTGCTTCTACACACTTATATGCATGAACAAAGAAATGACCAGAAGCTGGAATTTATATTTAAAAGAAGAAGCAGAGCATAGACATTTAGAAAATTTGTAGCCTAGCCACATGGTAGCAAAGAAAAACCCATTTTCAGGGGAGAAATTCAAGCAGGCTGCAGAAATTTGCATAGCTAAGAAAAGGCCAAGTGCTGATAGCCAAGACAAAGGAGAAATGGACACCAGGACAATGAAAACAAGGCCTCCTAGGCATTTCAGAGACGTTTGCAGCAGCCTCCTCTCAACACAAGCTCAGAGACCTAGAAGGACTGAATGATTTCCTGGGCCAGGTCCAGGGCTCCCTGTCCTGCAAAACCTGGGGACACTGTTTCCTACATCCGAGCCATTCCAGTTCCAGTTGTGGCCCAAAGCAGCCAAAATAATCCTTGAGCCACTGCTTCAGAAGGTGCAAGCAATAATACTTGGCAGATTTTATTTGGTATTCAAGCCTATGGGTGCACAGAGAATGTAAGGATTGAGGCCTAGGAGCCTCCACTGAGATTGCGAGGATGTATGGGAAAGCTTGGATGTCCAGACAGATGCTTATTGCAGGGGCAGAGCCCTCACAGGGAATCTCTACTGGAAATGTAGATGTTTGAGTTCCTTCACAGAGATTCCACTGGGGTACTGCCTAGTGTAGTTATGAAAAGAGGGTCATTATTCTCCAGACCCCAAAATGGTAGGTACACCAGCAGCTCATACTTTGTGACTGGAAAAGCAACAGGCACTCCACACCAGCCATTAAAGCAGCTAGAGGGGCTCTGGTATTGGGAGCTCGCCCCTCACACCAATGTGCCCTGGATGTGAGACGTGGAGTTAAGGAAGATTATTTTGGAGCTTTAGCATTTAATGAATGCCTTTCTAGGTTTCAGACTTACATGGGGCCTTTAACCTCTTTCTTTTGGCCTATTTCTCCCTTTTGGAGTGTGCATATTTACCAAATGTCTATACCCCCACTATATCTTAGAAATAACTAATTTGCTTTTTTATTTTATAGGCTTATAGGCAGAAGGGTCTTACTTTGTCTCAGATGAGACTTGGAACTTTAAACTTTTGAGTTAATTTTCCATCACAGAACATGGTCACCACTGTCTTCTTCTACCTTGGATTAACTTCCTACAAAAATCTTGGAGTAGACATAGGATCTGGGGACATGATTGGTTACTGTACTTTTTTCTCTATCTGTCAATTTTTCTTTTCTTCTCAGTTTGTTGGCAGAGAATGATGACTTTTCCAGTATCAAAGGGAGTTGTCTGGAGCTGGGGAATAGAAGGAATCAGAAACTCAATAAATAAATAAATAAGCGTGAGGAAAGGTCTGACCAAGGCCTTATTTGACTGGTGAATTTGTTTTCTAAGATTGGGGCTTACTGGTTTTCATAACGTTCACAACTCTTGTGGTGTGTTTGTAATTTCAAGGTCCCCTGTGGTGACCTTGATACAGTAAAGTTCACCAACTCAGAGAATATATTCTCTTGTTCTTCTTTGGAGACATCACTGCTTATTCCCCTAAACAGTGTACGCCATAGCCTGATTGCTGGGTTTCCCTCACCCCAGAAAGTTGACCTGTTGATTTAGCCCTGGCTACGTTACTCAGCATCCACTTGGCCCTTGGAACACCATATTTATATAAGTAAGTGCTTTGCCCCTTAAAAATCTGGAAGCAGGGGGCCCAAAGTGGCTCTGGCCGGATGTCGTGGTGCTTGTGAAGGCGAGGCCAAGAGTTCAAGGCCAACCAACCTCAGCAACCTTACAAGCTCTCATTGATTGGCAAAAAAAAAAAAAAAAATCTGGAAGCAGACCATTCCCAGCACAGCTACCTTTCTTTGGTGCTCCTTAGCCAGCTAGCCAGCAATAGTTTCTTTCCTTTCAGCTTTCTGCCATATTGACCTGGCAACAGCCTAAGTGTGCTACTGACTCCAGGTGACACAATTAACTCTCTCTCTCTTGAAACTTCTTGTTTTTGGTTTGTGTTGAATCAGATTTTGTCACTGTATTACCAAGTTTTGTCAAAGCAGTCTAGCATTAAACTTTCAAAGAGAAAAAAATTTCCCATGGATGTTTTGTACTTAATAGCTCTTACAATATCACAAAATGACACATGAAAAGCCTCATTCTAATATCTTGTACCAGATGTTCTGATCCAAATGATTGTCTATTCTTTCTCTAACCAGTTGTGAACATTTACCACAGCTAGATTTATTACTACTTAGAGATGTTTAACAATGTTAGATTTGGAGGAAAATTTTAAATCATGTATAGATACAATAGTTTTTTTCTTTATACAGATTTACTTTAAAAATATGAGTTTACTAATCCAAAGAAGCATGTTGTCTCTAATAATCAACAATAATTAATTGTTCAAATATTAGGGTACATAGAAGCAATATTAATTACGAATTAATTAGTAAATGAAAGTTCTTTGTAAGGGAACCTGCTATTACTCATTTTGAATTTAAAAAGGAGGACTGAAGTCGCAACGATAAGTATTAAATTAACAGAATTTTTTTAATCAATAAAGTGTATTTGTTTTTATCTTGATTGGTCAGGAATGGACCAGTCAAATCAAAAACCTGTATAGTAAATAATTTTAAAGAATATCATTTATGATTAAAGAATGTTTAAAGAGATAAAATATAATAAATTACCATTAAAATAAATCTATATTAAATGCAACTTCATTTCTTTGTTGAATAAAAAAATGAGAATGTTGACATATAATTATTACTTTGAAAATAAAATATTATTGTCAGAAAATACCAAATTATCATTGATGAAGAACTGTTGACTAAATTACAAAATGCTGTCTTTAATAGAATTTAAACGTCAACAAAATAGCACATGCATTTGAGTTGAAATACTATACAGAATACTAAGTTAAGCACTTTAGTGTAAAAAAGTGTCAGTGAGAAGAATTTACCTAAAAGATAACGTGATGACAAAAACAACTTTTGAGGAAGTAAAATTCATATCATTGATTTCTAAGCTTCTCTTTGCCTTACCTTGAGAGGGTAGTTTGTAGGCTTACTTTAGTTTCTTTAAAAAGCAATCAACAAACCCAGCAGGAGAAAAGTGGGCTGTATACCAGTGAAGAAGGCAATTGGGTTATAAGTGCTATTTCTCCTTAAGAAGTGTTTCTTGAGTAATCGATCATGAAAGTGACCTTGCTTCTCAAAGCTGACTGCGTCCTTAATTGTCTTATTTCAGAAAGCAGATGAGTTAACCCAACCATGCTATCAATGTCATATGAATTCTCATGTTCATCACAGGTCAGTGATAAAACAATGTCAAGTTCTATCTTCCACTAGAAATCTCGGTGATCTTAAATGGCCTTTACTGAATTTCTGTAACTTTGAGGAAATTTTACCTGCACTGTTGAAAAGGTGTATACCTTATTCAATACTCATTTCTTGCCCAATTGTTCATTTCAATTTTAAAAAATTGAAATTAAATAAATACGTATGAAATATATTTATTGAGCTGCTGGTTGTTTGGCTATCAAGCTATCAGCTGGTAATGCTTTTTCAGAGATTAGTCTTCTTTTCTTTGTTAAGGAGAACCCAGTTGCAATGTTTTTAAAATGGTAGCAACTTTTTAAAGTAATCAATTTGTATAAATCCAAAATTACTTTCAAAAGTATGCATGCAGACAAGTTAGTAAGAAATCTTTAACTATTTTATTTAATTTACACATGTAAATTACCCTTCATACAGAAAGTTGTATGTGAAATTATAGAGCCTGCATTGAAATTCAGTCTGAAATGTCCAAACTATTAATCTACTCTCCTTAAAAACTTTATATTTTAATTAGAATGAGTACTTTAATTATTAGGAATGTTTTTATTTATTAAAATATAACAAATATATTAGAAGACATAATTACAAATGACAACTATAATTAGATTTCTTCATCATTACTACTTTTAGGAAATTATCTAAAATGAAGCCTGCTACAGAAGTAATCCCTTTATCAGTAAAACAAATAAACAGGAAAACAAAATAAACTTTTATGCCACTGTTATAAACAATACAATTAAGTTAATAAAAATGATGAGCAAAATGTTTTTTAAGTTTTTTTATTTACTCTATCAATTTTTTTAACTGAGTAACAAATGGTTATCATACTGTAATCTGGATATACAAAGAGAAATACAATTTGTTTTCTAACTCTGTGATTGACAATTTTTAAGATTGCAATCAACTAATTATAAGAAAATCTTATATTGACGTATACAATTATTAACAGAATTATGTAAAATGCCATGAATAACTTAGGTTAGTAGATAAATCTGGCAGAAGAACAAAACTTGAGCTAGTTCTTTAAAAAGAATTGAAGTTTAATGTAGATTGCTATAAGAGAGAAAAAACTAGATTAAAAGAATAGTATGAGCAAAAGAAGAGAGAGAAAAAAAAGCCCAATGCATTCAAGGAATTTGCATATTTCAGATTTGCTGCTATGTAGGATACATGAACGCACTTGACAGGAAAAGGAAGGATGATCTGATGAAGGACAAATTGTATAAGTCCATTTTTATCAAGATAAATGTTTTATACATTTTTCTTTGTGTACCTAGAAGACAAAAAAATTCAATCGACTCTGATGTTATCATCTGTTTTTCTATGCATGTGGCTGTATTGAAGGGGCGGTTGAGGAAAAGAAGTAAAAGCAATCATCTATCATTTTGGATGCCTTGAGAGTGCAGAGAAATATATACTGGGAGGGGAAAATGTAGAAAGAAATCTATTAGAGACATTTCCTTTAATAAAGTGTTCAAGTAGACATTTTTGTGATCGGTATGGATGAAGCTATAAAATGTGATGCAACATTCTACAGAGGTAAATGTCGAAGGTAAGTAGTCAATGTGCACGCAGCTGTGAAAGCACCTCTTCATTCCTCTGCTTCTTACCCTGCTTGCTCTTTGTTATCTAGATCCTTCAGTTTTGTTTTTCCTTGATTTATTTATCACGTTATTATTTTTTTTGATGGCTGACCCTGTCCAACTGTTGTAAATATTCAACTTGATGTTTTGTGAAAACTCTGTGAACTCTTCTAAATATTTTCTGACGTTGTGTCCTAATGTTTTCATTATTGATTAATGACACCAGAATGTTTTTCTTCTTGCCTGCCTATCATATCATACATGTTTCATATCAGTGGTGTGTAATTGTTTTACAGAATGCGTAACATACTTTAAATTAGAAAATAGAAATTACAAAGATTACTGAGTACTGTAATAAAAAAAAATCCCCAGATGTCATTCGTTGCCCACCACTGTTTTCATTCCCTTTTTATCTTTTCCTATCTTGGAGTTGCTGTTCTGGTTCATAGCTGCTTGATGACAGTATTTTTTCATGAACTTTTCTCAGATGTGGTACATGGTTGCTAATCTATCTGCTCTTGCCATATTTTGGCATCTTTCTTTTATCCTGACTAATAAGGCTTCATAGCCTGCAATCTTTTCTCTCAATATACTGTTAATATCACTGAAACTTCATGTTTTAAGCATTCCAGATGAGAGGTCAGATACCACTCTGTTTTATGTTGCTTTGTTCATAATTTCCACTTTCTGCTCAGAAGCTTGCAAATTATCTACTTATCACTAGCATTCAAAGATGTAACTTATGTTCGTTTGTTTTCATATCAACCCAGTGTTACAACAGAGTGAGTTTTTTCAACCCATCAATCCTGGGTTTTCTTTGGTTAAAATTTTCTGCTACTGTATAAGTGTATCCTATATCTGTTGATTTTTACCCTTCCCAGAAAATATCCTATTTCCATGCCATTTATCTAAGTTCTGCCACCCAAATATCTTACTTTTATCTTTTTATCTCCTTGCTTTTGCTTTACAGAAGTTCTTGCACTTGATACATTAACATATAAAGTATATTTAAAAATTCCAAAGAAGCAATCAAAATCAAAGACTTCAAAAGATGCAGAACAAAAGCCAATATTGCTTTAAAAAGCCAAGTTAAAATAATTTCATTACTGTATGAGAAAATATTCTTATCGATCAAAAAAGGAAAAATAGAGAAGGGTTTTCACATGTTAAGTTCAGTTAAGACAAACAGATTTTAGTAATTATTATAAATCATAATATTTATTGTTTTCAGGAATATAGGTTAATAATATAAATACAACGATTGAGGGTTCTTTAAATTTGCGCAAATTTTCAGAGGTATATTGAACAGTATATTTACAAAGTTTTTATATTGCATATATTTTAAACTCAGCAATTTTTTAAAATTTATATTTATGAGATAAAATGACAATATGCAAAACAACTAAAGGAGTTCTTATCACAGCATTCTTTGCATGGCGAAAAATGTAACATAATGTTCATCATGCTTTTGTAGTACGTATGACATGCATGTGGTTTTTTTTTTCTCTATTTGCTTTTTAAAATATCTCCCTATCACTATTTTTCAATATTGTGACTTTGATGTGACTTTACAAGATTTTCTTTGGGATAGGAGAGAAGATGGCTGATCGCTAACATCTCAGGATTGCAGCTCCCAGTAAAAGCGCAGAGAACGAGAGGACGCCACACTTTCAGACAAATTTTTGTCTCTCACGAACCAGAAGATTACCAGTGGAGGAGCCCTGTGGGTTGCCAGTGTGACTCTTGTGGCCAGCGCAGCAGTTTTGCTGGCACCTAGGTGCAGCAGCTCTTGGTGCAGAGTAAATGGGACTGGTTCCCCTTCTGACCGACGTTTGGAGCTCCTGGAAGGCAGAGTCGCCTGTTACGGACTCAAGAAGGAAGCCAGACCTGAGATTCCCGGGCAGAAAAGCACCATCAGTCTCAACGCCACTGTTTTGGCTGGCGCAGCAGGCTGCTCAGATTTCGGTCCTGGGAATTAACAACTTGAACATCCACTCAGAGACCTAATTTGAAAGTTGGTAATTACAAAGATGACAGGTGGATAAATTTACAATGATGGGAAGAAACCAGCGTAAAAAGGCTGAGAATACTCAAAATCAGAATGCCTCTCCCTCTAAAGAGGATCATAGTTCCTCATCAACAAGGGAACAAGGCTTGATAGAGAATGAGTGCATTCCATTAACAGAATCAGGCTTCAGAAGGTGGATAATAAGAAACTTCTGTGAGTTAAAAGAACATGTTGTAGCTCAATGTAAAGAAACTAAGAACTTTGAAAAAAGGTTTGATGAAATCCTAATGAGAATAGATAATTTAGAGAGGAATATAACTGAATTAATGGAACTGAAGAATACAATATGGGAACTCCAGGAAGTATGCACAGGTTTAAACACTCGAATTGATCAAGCAGAAGAAAGGATATCAGAGGTTGAAGACCAACTTAATGAAATAAAATGAGAAAACAAGAATAGAGAAAGAAGGATAAAAAGGAATGAGCAAAGTCTCCAAGAAATATGGGACTATGTGAAAAGACCTAATCTACGTTTGATAGCTGTACCTGAATGTGACAGAGAGAATGAATCCAAAATGGAAAAGACTCTTCAGGATATTATTCAGGAAAACTTTCCCAACCTAGCAAAGCATGACAATATTCAACCCCAGGTAATACAGAGAACACCGCAAAGATATTCCGCAAGAAGAGCAACCCCAAGGCACATAATCGTTAGATTCACCAGGGTCGAAACGAAGGAGAAAATACTAAGGGCAGCCAGAGAGAAAGGTCAGGTTACCCACAGAGGGAAGAGCTAATGACCCTAACACCCAGATACATAGGACCTATAAAGAGATTTAGACTCAATGAGACAGAAAATTAATAAGGATATCCAGGACTTGAACTCAGATCTGGACCAAGTAAACTTAATAAATATTTATAGAGCTCTCCACTTTAAATACACAAAATACACATTCTTGTCAATACCACATCACACCTACTCATAGGGTTAAATGAAATATTGATCGGCCGTTATTAATACCCATTTTTAGAAGAGAGCAACATTTCCATTCTCTCTCCCTCTTTTTCTTCCTTTTTCTTCCTCTCCTTCACTTCTTTTCTTTTCTTTCCTTCTCTCCTTAAAAAAAAGAAAGAAGAGAAAAAAAAGAAATTGCTACCTAAAGGGGCAACAAAACATTAAAATAGGGTCATGTCTCTGGTTATTCCTGAGATCCCAGAAGATGGTGTAATTGGCAAAGCAAGACTATTCATAGTTTTCTTTTTCCTTCCTTCCTTTCTTCCTTCCTTTCTTCCTTCCTTCCTTTCTCCTTCCTTCCTATATATAAAAAAAAGAACACATAGGAGCTTCATAGAAAAAAAAAAATTCTTTGCTTCTACTCTGCTTGAGGTTCAATGAACATGTTGTTTCCATAGTTTTTGCTTTTCATAACTTAAGAAAATTTGCAATCATAATTTCTTCAAATAATTTTATCTTTTCCTCTCTTATTCTGCTCATGCCAGGATGTCAACTATAGAAATGCTTGATATTGTCTAATTTGTCAGTAAACTCTATATATTTTTTCAGCCCTTTTTTCTCTTTATGTTAGAAAATTTCTATTGCTGTATCTTGAATTTCACATATTTTCTGTGTCCTATCTTATCCACCATTAACTCTTTTTCATAAATTTTATTATAGAGTATATTCATACATAAATATTTCATTTAAATATTTTTTGAATTTTAATTTACTCTTCCAGTTATGTTTCTGTTTTTCTTCATGTTTTTGACAATATATTTTTAGTAATTGTTTTTATTATTTTTGTCTGTAAATTGCATTGTCTGTCATTTCTTTGTTTTGATTTATCGAATTTGTTATTGTCTCATGGGTCACATATATTCATTTGTTTTTGCATATCTAGTATTGCTTGTTTAATTCTGGGCACTATACATTTTAAATTGTTGCTTGCAGAATTTTTTTTAATAAAATTGAATTTTGTTCTAGCATCCAGTTAAGTTACTTGCAGATCAATTTGATCATTTTAAGTGTGTTTATGTATGTTTTCATTTTTTTTAGGACATGAACAGAGCAAGTTTCATCTGGGGTTAATTTACCCCAGCAAAAAGGCATAGTCTTTCTGATAACTCTTTTCTTTACCCTACTAATGGCAATCCAAACTCTTCCCAGACTTGTGAAAGCTGTCTTTAAGTTCTCTCTTTTTTCAGTATGGTCTAGAAATTATCACTATTAATAAGCTGAATAAATTTTGCAATACTGCTTTATCAATTTAGTGTTGTATATAAAGGTATTGAATGCAGTATATTTGAATGTTATGATCATTAATAGGATACGGGTACATCAAGCTGACTTCATTTGTTAAAGTTCAAGGGTCATCAGTCCTGGATCACAGTCCTGTGGTGCCTATTGCTCTATACTGGAATACTAGTTACTGAATTGTTTATGGTGGTTACCTATTCCAAAAGTGTTCAATGAGCCAGTGATAGAGAAATCTATGTTGCCCACTTATCTGTGCGTATAGCCAAAGTGAAAGTTCGGTACTCACTGGACTTATGGTAGGAGTTATGGCATTATTTTCCTGGCTTTGGAGAAGTTCTGATGATTCTGTAACTCAATCAATATCATTTGAATTAAGATTTTTTTACTTAAATTAGCAAGAGTTGATTAATTTTACTTTCAACTAAGAATCTTAAAATATATAAAATGCAGTAATAACTTTGTTAAATTTAAGTTGCAGAAAAACCTGGTCCTCATGCCTATAGGATCAGAAAACACTTGCCCCAATTTCTGGCACATCAGTATTGAATTTTATATATAAAGGACATTTTAGTATTTTTCAATTTTCTAAGGCTACTATATAAAAATCATAATGCTAAATGATTAATTTCAATTAAATATATAACTCTAAGAATATGGAAAATAATTTGTTCTGCCTTACTGGTTGATTATTTGCCTTTAGGAAACTGTGAAATATTTCATCATAATCTGAAGAACCCATTGTCAGTATGTTCTATTAGAAAACCGTAACTATTTTATTCAAATACTGAACATTAACAGACTAAGTCAGCCTGAGGTAACCATATCCCATTAATGATTATAACATTCAAATATATTGTATTTGATATCTTTAAATACAATACTAAATTGAGGATTGCCTTGTGTGGGGAACTCTAATATCTAACCTATTGGTCAAAGCCTCTTCCTCCCTGGATAGTAGAGAATTCCCACGGCTGTTTTAGTTTAATTCTTTATTATTTATTTATTTATTTGCCCTTCTCTTGTTCTCTGATTGTGTAATTGATTAATTCACACTTGTTTTGATTATCTTTGTTTTTGGTGTGTTAACATGCTCTTAGGATACAACCAAGCCTTTCAGACTTGGGAGCTATTGCCCCTCCCCTTTGTGATTACTTTGCTTTTGATGTTTTAATGTCTTTTTTTTATTATTACTATTGGTCTTTTGTAACCAATGTTCTAGTCTGTAACCAACAGCAGTTGTCACTAAAGATGATGTAATTTATTTTTGTTGTGGTGGGGTTTTTTTGCCTAAAAGAAAAAAAAAAAAAAAAACAGTGAAATGAAGTTAGAGAGATTGATAGAGTCATTAATTTTCATGTTTGTAAAACATAGCCTCAATTGGTAAGCAGTCTGCATTTAAACAATTTTATTGGGAAAGAGAATTGAGGAATTTATTATTAATATTAATCTAATTTTTAGTGTCTCGTGGTGCTTGGGAAATTGACGTAAACGTGGTGTAGTCAGAAAAACTGAGTAAGCAAGTATGGAACACAGTAATACAATTAATAGCAGATAATCATAGCTGCAGGAAAATTGGAAATGGATGGTAAATATATGTATATTTATTGAGTATCAGAAATGTTTCAGATATGACCCTACATTTTTTACATGCAGATCACATTTAGATAGGGTTGTTATTATTTCTATTTTGCAAACAGGTGATGAGGAAGCTATGGAACTTACATAAAGTTATTTAGCTATAAGCTGTTCATGCAGTAACTAGAGTTAGGCAATTTTGCCACTATCCAACATCACCTTAGCATAAAATCCAGGGTTATTTGTTGGTCCTCCAATTTCTTTTTTTTTTCTTTTTTTTTTTTTTTTTGCCAATCATTGAGAGCTTGTAAGGTTGCTGAGGTTGGTTGGCCTTGAACTCTTGGCCTCGCCTTCGCAAGCGCCACGACATCCGGCCGGAGCCACTTTGGGCCCCGGTCCTCCAATTTCTTATTATCATCTAAGGACAGAATAAATAGGTCTTAATTACCAATTCAACATTTTTAATCATAAGACATTGAAAGAGTAAATGACCAATTCAACATTTTTAATCATAAGACACTGAAAGAGTAAAATAATGACTCTGGATATTATACTAAGGAAATATTGCATGGTAGCCTTTGTAGCAAGATTGGCTAAATTTAGAACCTGGGTGTGCAATGTAGAGCTGCACAACCTTTTGTAAGTTCCATAGCCTCCTCATTGTTCACATGTAAAATCGGGATAATAATCATATCTAAAATTATTTTTACATACAAAGACTGTAAGATAATATGCGACACATTTCTGGTATGCAATAACTGATATTATGTTCATTATTATCAGACTCGGGGTCACTTGAGAAAATGTTGGAATCATGGAAAAAAGTAGAAAACCACTTTTGTGGGGGAAATAAATTTATCCATGTAGAGTGGGTTTTAGTTGGTTGATAAAATTCTAAGAGAAAGTATAAGAAAAAAATGTGGAATTACGAGTCAATAATATAAAATATCAAGCTTAAATTTATTGCTTTCATTGTTGTCTCCACAGAGGTGACGGATAAAGCTTAAAGAAGAAGAAAGATCACTAACGGAACAAAAATAGAAAGAAGAGAAATAAAAAGAAGGATTTTTGGTACATCAGTCTTATTCTGGCTTAGTCATGATATTTATCATCTTGCTATTTATTACAGAGAGCATTGCTATCTTCAAATAGCACAAAACATTTTGAATTACAAAATAAATTATCAGTGCATGTATTTCTATGTTCTTAAACATAATTTTTTTAATGTTGCTTAAAATTGTACAAAATTCTAAGAAACCAAAGATATGGGAATATTTTTTGATATTTAGTGATAGTCATTAGCAAGTAAAAGCAATTGGTAAATTAATAAATAAAAGAACATAAAAATTTTTATATGCTGTAGAGATTGGATGTGAATATATATGCATATTTATTTGATATTTTTATATGTCTATCATCTATTTAATAAAGAGGAAAGAAAAATCAGCAATCTAATATGCCAGGCAGATGACAATTAGTATACTTAGCTGAGATTTTGAGATGATTTTGACTATGATTTCATATGCTCATATATATAAAATTATGCTAAAACTGGAAAATAGAGATATATTTGCTGAAGTTCACAAAAATCCTATGATTCTTTTCCTCAAGTTAAACAATACAAGGAATACATGAAATTTTAAGTAATAATATCAGATTATCAAACCCTGAATAAATGTTTCTCTGATATTGTACAAATAATAAATTCTGTAAGCCTCATGGTTTTGTTTTCGTTATTGCTTTATACAAAAGGGCATAAGAATATTAAATTCAGGTTTATTGTGAGAAAATAACATTAATAATAATTAACAATTATCCCTTATTATGTACAAGAAGCTTACAACTTTGAATAGATTTTTCTAACTATTTCTAAAAATTAGATTAGGCCGGGCGTGGTGGCTCAAGCCTGTAATCCCAGCACTTTGGGAGGCGGAGGAGGGTGGATCACGAGGTCAAGAGATCTAGACCATGCTGGTCAACATGGTGAAACCCCGTCTCTACTAAAAATACAAAAAATTAGCTGGGCATGGTGGCGCATGCCTGTAATCCCAGCTACTCAGGAGGCTGAGGCAGGAGAATTGCCTGAACCCAGGAGGCGGAGGTTGTGGTGAGCCAAGATCACGCCATTGCACTCCAGCCTGGGTAACAAGAGTGAAACTCCGACTCAAAATAAATAAATAAATAAATAAAAATAAAAATTAGATTAATAGATATTTACTATTTTTATTTTTATTGTGCAGACAGAGAAAACGAAGTACAAAGGAGTTAAGTAATTTTCTTTGACTAGTGTTAGTATTTAATATCTTTTATAATTATGTTACTTTTAATCTATTTGCAAATTTAAATTTATTTCTTACCAGAAAAGTAGAGATCTTCCTTTTTTATTTAGTGTGCTATCCACTACATTTATTTTAGTTATGACATCCTGTTTGTTCTGTGTTTTCATTGATTGTGTTTAGGTTTAAATCAATCATCTTATTATTTGTTTTCTACTTGCAACATTGTTGCCTTATTTAGATTATTTGAATATTTATTATTTGTATATGGCCACTATAACAAATAAATGCAAATAGTGGCTTAAAACAGAACAAATTGATTATATGACAGTTATGAAGGTTACTAGTTAAAATTGAGTAGCGGTGGGCTAAAATGAAAGTGCCACAATAGCTGTGTCCCTTTCTGGAAGCTCTTAGAAGCTGTATTCTTGACTTTTTTTTTAACTTCTAGTCTTCCCACAATTTTTGCCCCATGATCTCTTCCATTTTCAAAGCCACAAATAGTCAATTCTTTCTCACATCATATAACTCTGGCTGGCATTGACTTGCTGCTTCTCTCTTCCATATTTAAAGACCATAATAAGTACAGTGAGACACCTAGATATCCAGAATAATTGCCCTGTCTTAAGGTCAGGTGATTAGCAATCTTGATTCCACCTGCTACTTTAATGTTCCTCCATCATGTAATATAACACATTCACAAGTTCCCAAGTTTAGGACATAGACAGCTTAAAAAGGACATTACTTGGCCTACCACAGATTCCATTGTATCTTTTTTTTGGATTGTGATCTAAACCTATTTGTTTTGTTATAAAGTGGTAACCTTGGATTTATAGAGTATATATTTAAATTATAGTTCACCATCAAGTTATATTATATCACTACATACAGATAATAATAAACTTATAACAACAGAATTCAGTTTACCCCTTTGGGACCTTTGTATAATTCTTGATATCCATATGTTTACTAAGTAATTTTTATTTTTATAACAGCCCCCCACATTGTTATATTTAGCTTACATTTTCAATTTTTATAATATGTATTAGGCATATATATTTATAGGATACATAACATATTCTGATACAGGCATACAAATAATTATTAATTCCCATAATAAGTGAGAACATGTGCAGTTTGCCTTTCTGTGCCTGGCTTATTTTATTTCACATAATGTCCTCCAGTTCTATCCATGTTGTTGCAAATGGCAGGAGCTCATTCATTTTTATGGCTGAACAGTTCTCCATTTTGTATCATATCTTTTGATGGGAGAGTTTAGTTCATTAATATTAAATGTTACTACAGATAAGTAAAGACTTACTTCTGCTATTTGTTATTTGTTTTCTGTTTGTTTTGTGGTTTTTGCCTTTCTTTCCTTCTTGCTTTCCTTCTAGTGAAGATTATTTTCTCTGGTGGTATAATTTAATTTCTGGGTTTTTTAAAGAATTTTTTTTGTGTGTGTATCTGTTGTATGTGTTTTGGTTTTAGGTAACCATGAAGCTTGCAAATAATATAATTCATTATTTTAAACTGATGAAGACTTAACACTGATTGCTTAAACACACAAGCAAGCAAAGGGAAAACTAATAAAACTCTACACTTTAACTTCTTTCCCTTCATTTTTAAGCTTTTGTCATCACTCTTTGTATCTTATTGTATTGTCTATTTCTTAAAACGTGTTGAAGTTATGTTTTATTGGTTCATCTTGTCTTTCTACTAAAAATATGAGCAGTTTACAAAACACTATTCCAGTATTATAATATTCATTGAGTTTTTATCTTCAGATTACTTATTATTGTTCATTAATGTATTTTTCTTTAAGTTCGAAGAACTCTCTTTAGCATGTCTTTAGGGCAGGACTGCTGTTGATGAAATCTCTCAGCTTTTGTTTATGTGGAAAAGTGTCTATACCTTCTTTATGCTTGAAGTATATTTTCACCAGATATAATAATCTAGGGTAAAAGCATTTTTTTTTTTTTTTGCTTTAGCAGTTTAAATATGTCATGCCACTGTTTCCTTACCTATACAGTTTCCACTGAAAAATCTAGCGCCAAATGCATTGTAGCTCCTTTTTTTTTTTTTTTTCATTTTATGTTTCTGTTTGTAGAATTGTTTCCTTATTCTTGAAATGTAGGAGTTTGATTATTGAATGTCTTGAGACAGTCTTCTTTGGGCTAAATCTATTTGGTGTTCTATAACATTTTTGTATTTGTATGTTGGTATCTTTCTCTAGATTTGGGAAGTCTTTGTTATTATTCCCTTGGATAAACTTTCTATCTCATTTTCTACCTCTACTTTAAGGCCAATAATTTAGATTTGCTCTTTTGATGCTATTTTCTAGATCTAATAGGCATGATTTTTTTTTATATTTAATTTTTATTTATTTATTTGTTTATCTATCTATTTATTTTGGTCTCCACTTACTGTGTATTTTAAAATGGCCTATCTTTAATCTCACTAATTCTTTCTTCTGCCTAATCCATTCTGTTGTTAAGTAACTCATGTATTCTTCCCTGTGTCAACTGCATTTTTTTATCTCCAGAATTTCTGCTTGATTCTTTTTAATTATCTTATTCTCTTCGTTAAATTTATCTGATACTATTATGAATTCTGCCTCTGTGTTATTCTGAACTTCTTTGACCTCTTTAAGACAACTATATTGAATCCCTGTCTGAAAGGTCACATATCTCTACTTCTCTTCAATTGGTCCCTGATGACTTCGTGAGGTCATGTTTCCCTGGATAGTTGGGATTCACTTGGGGTGGGTGGCAAAATATTAGAGAATACTAAGGAAAGTTAGAAGATTGTAGTCTCAAATATTTTGGAATGCTGAAAGGTTTTAACAGAACAGCTGAAGGCAGCCAGTTCATTACATTAGAACTTTAAGTCATAGGGTCAGATTTAGATAATAAAGCTTCCCCAGTTAATTCTGTTTATCCCACATCCCTTTGTCTCTACCCTGTTTCCTCATGTAAACTTTGTGCTAGATGGTCCTCTCAGGAGGAGGTCAAAGGGCAATTATCCATAAATGGTGTTTACTCTGGGCCCCAGAAACAAGACCTTTTATCATTCATACAACCACTCTTTTGACCTCACTCAGTGTCCTCAGTGAGGACCACTCAGTGCACCTCCTCACATTTATTTAGTATAGATTTAATAACAGAGGTTCTAAATCAACATGCTTGTGGATAATTGCCCTCTGAGTGAGTGCATTTTATTCATTTGTCATTAACTCAGGGTCTGCAGGACAGACCTCCACAGGTGGCAATCAATATCTCAGGTAGTGACTTGATATGATCAAGGTGTCACATTATGTTTTTGGAGATTTGTCTGTGCTGGGGAATTGAAGAGTTATATATTTATTGTAGTCTGTGAAATCTGAGCCCACTTGTACTCAGCCTTCTTGTGAGGGCATTATAGGTTTTCAAAGGGACTTGGGTGTTGTGATCTAAGTGTTTGGTCATGCATATCTGCATAAGGGGGCACCCAAGCTCATTAATGTTGTTGCTCATAAGGGTACTGCCTTGGTGTTGGATAAGATTCAGAAGAACTCTCTGGATTACCAGACAGAGACTTTTGATCACTTCATCATATAGAGTGCTTCTCTGTGTGCTGAGCTCCCTGAAGTGGGGGAAGCAGTACCATAAACACCCCTGTAGCTGCCATCACTGGGACCGTACTGAGTCAAAGTTGAAGCCAGCTCAGCTCAGGGTCTTGCTTAAGGCCTGCAGTAGCCACTGCCTAGCTACTGCTTATGTTCCCTCAAGGCCCTAGGACTCTATAGTCAGCAGCCAATGAAGTCACCCCCACTTATGTTCTTCACTTCAGGGTAACATCTTCCCCTCAGTCTCAGGAAGGTCTAGAGTTGTCATACAAAAGCCAGATCCTGCAGTCAGAAATCTAAGGAATCTACCTAGTGCTAAATTCAACTGTAGCTGAGCTGGCACTCAACCACAATGCAAAGTTCTTCTCATTCTTCCCTCCCTTTTTTACAAGCAGAAGAGTCTCTTCTCAAGGCCACCACTGCCCCAGGCCTGTGGCAAGTAGTGCCACGCTAGCACTGGGGTTAACCCAAGGCCCAAGTACTCCTCTGTCAGCTTGTGGTTAATGCTACCAGGCGTGGGACTTTCCCTTCAGAGTAGTGGGCTCCCCTGCGGCCCAGTTCAGATACAGAAATGCCATCCAAGGACCAAGTCCTGGAATGCAAGATCCTAAGAGCCTGCTTGTTGCTCTACCCCAATGTGGCCACGCTGGTACCTAAGCTGCAAAATAAATTCCCTTTTCTGTTCCTTTTCTTTTTCTCAAAAAGGAGGAATCTCTCCCTGTAGCCACTGTATTTGGTAATGTGCTGAGTCACAGCTGAAGCCAGCACTTCCCTGAGTCTCATTCAAGTCTCATGGGAAGTACTGCCTAGTTACCACTACTGATTATTTGGGGCCCAAAAGCTCTTTAGGTAGCAGGTGATGAACCCTGCCAGAACTTAGCCCTTCTCTTCAAAGCAGTGGGTTCCCTTTTGTCCCAGTATGTGTATAGAAATGTTTTCCAGGAGATAATGTTGGTGGGTTTCGTGGTGCAGGGGAGCGCTCAGCTTGCTTGCCGGTGGGCTCTAAGCTCTTGGTCTCTCGCTCTCTCAAGAATGGGAGAGAGGACCATGGCAGATTTGCTTATAAAGTTAATACAGGACCCCAAAAAAGTTTTTTTCAGAAAAGTTATTTATTTAAGCAGAGAGAGAAAAAGGAGAAGGAGAGAGAAAAAAACAGCTCACTCTCACACTGAGAGAAAGAAAAGCTGCTCTCACACTGAGAAAGATTTCCAGAGGAGGAAAACCAGAGAAGGAAAGATCCTCTCACTGAGTGAGAGAATCCAGACAGAGGGAATCCAGGAGAGGAAAGCAGCTTCTATGCTGAGTGGAAGGGAATAGAGAGAGAGAGCTGGAGTTTAGGAGGGGAAACTTCCATGAAAGAGTGTGGAAGGGGACCCCAAAAGTGAAATCCATCCGGATGAAGGAGACAGGAACTTTTAACTTGGGAGGAACACCCACTTTCTCCAATTCCCCTGGCCAATGAAAAGTGTTTCCTTAAACTTCCACTGGAGTGATTGACTTTTGACCTTTTCCCATGCCCATGAACATTAAACAGAAACCATTAAACCTCCAGGATGGAAAGGCATGGGAGGGAGGCATGGCATGGGAAGTTCTTGCCCATAAACTATGCCCCTTGTGGACCTGAAAGAAAACATATTCCCTCAATAAGGCTTGTAATGGGGAACTCCAGTCTCTGGTGCCCTATCCCACTGTGGCTAAGTTAGTATCTAAATTGCCATACAATGTCTTCTTTAGTCTCCTTCACTTTTTCTCAAGTAGAAGGAAGGTCTCACCCAAAGCTGTGAGTTTGGGAAGGTCTCACCCAAAGCTGCCTGGGGTTGCAGAAGGGGTGACACAAGCACTCCTTTTCCTATCCCAGCTGGTGTCTCACTAAGTCACGTGCCCTCCAAGTCTACTGGCTGGCTGCAAACCTAGCCCAACACCAAGTCTTGCCCCAAATTGCAGTCTCTTTTATATTTATTTAGCACTCAAGAGCAATTTAGCCCTTGTGATGAGCCTTGCAAGAACCTGAGTGCAAGAACTCAGGTTCTGACCTCTGGAATGGGCAATTCCCCTCTGGCTAAGGTTGGTCTAAATGATCCGTCCGTAGGTGCCAGCTGAGTTCTGCCCAGTGTTGCTTTCCGCTGTGACAGGGCAGCACTGAGTTGCAATGCAAAGCTCCACAGACATTGGGCTCTCCTTTCAAGCAGATTATCTCTCTATGTGATGCAGCTCCTGCCAGAGAATGAAGGGTGGTGTCAGCAATTCAAAACTGTCTTTTTTACCTTCTTCAGTTCCTCCTTCAGTAATGTGAAGTTAAAACCAGGTACTGTGGTTGCTAGCTGATTTTTGGTTCTTATAAAAGTGCTTTTTTGGTGTAGATAGCTGTTCAATTCGATGTGCCTGTGGATAGGACAATTAGGGAAGGCTTCTATCCAGCCAGCTTGCTCCACCTCCTTCTTCTCTATATTTTTTAAAGCAATGTAAATAATGAGAAGAATTTGTCTGTGTAAATTTGTATATCCATCTGGTAAAATTTTATTATTGCCTGAAAAACATCCTTGAACATATCATGTAGTGTGGACCTACTGGTAAGTTATATAAGCTTTTGTCTGCATAGGAACCTTTCTTCTTTGCCTTCATTTTCAAAAGATATTTTACCAATTATGGAATTCCGGATGGAAAAATTTTTTGCATGCTTTTTTAGTTTGTTTTCTTTCTGTGCTTTGGAAATGTTGCTCAACTCTCTTCAGACTTGCATTGTTTAAGACAAAAAAAAAAATGTTGTCATCTTTATATTTGTTCCACTTCCATAACATGCATTTTTGTTTTGACTGATTTTAAGATTTTGTTTATATCATTGGTTTTTAATGATTTTATAATATTGTCCCTCGGTGTAGTTTGTTTATATTTCTTGTGCTCGGAGTATGTTGAGTTTTTTGGATTTTATGAATGACACTTTTACGTAAACATTTTGGCCCATGTTAGATATTTTTTTGTTTTTTGTTCTTCCTTCATCTCATCTTTCCTCTTCTATGGATTCTACTTGCATGTGTATTAGGCAGCTTAAATTTGTCTCACCATTCACTGGAGTTATGCATTTGTATTCTATCATTATATTTATTCTTTGTTTTTAGAAAGATAGAAAGATAGATTGATAGACAAATATATTTTTTCTATTTCTGTATCTTCACGTTTACTAATATTTTCTTCTGCAAAGTGTAATTTCCATTCTGTGGGTTTTTTTTCAGCATTGTATTTTATACTTCTATAACTGATTTTAAAAAGAAACCTTCCATATTTCCACCTAAATTTTGAATATGAAGAACATATTTATGAAGGGGAGGAAATCTGATAATTATATAGCTTTTTGCATATCACTGTATAGCAATTATCCATTTGTGTCACTTATAAGTGTCCTTTAACTTGTTTGTTCTCCTTATTAGTCATTTTTCTATTTTTTTGTATGCATAGAAATTTTTTTGCTTAGATACCAAGCATTGTTCAGTGCTGAATATTTTCATATTTCTGTGAATATTGTGGAAATGTGGCCTGCAATGTTAACTACTTAGAAAATGTCTAATGGGAAGGGGATTCCTAGTTATAAGAATTGTTTGATAGGAATAGAATAGTGTTTCATCCAAGATTAATTATACCCCACTACTAACTCAAGATCTTCTGAATACCCTACCCAATGCCTTATGAATTATGAAAAATTCACTCACTGTGGCTTCTGAGAATAGATACTATTTTTGGTCTTGTGTTGGTACCAGGTATTTTTACCTCTAATCAACTCAAGTGGTTGTTCTTCTGACCTAAGATGTTTTCCTCACAGGTATGGACTTATCTGTACTTAGCCAACTGTAGAACAGCCCTTCAGAGGTATTGAGAAATTTTTCCTTTTGTAGAATTTTTTTTCCTCAGTATTCTGTTCTGATATCTCTTGCTGTTTAAACTCTCTGGACTCTCAGATTCATCTCCAACCTGCAAGTCTTATTGAGACATTCTGAATTTGTTCCTCTATGTCCTGATGCAAGGAAACTCATACAAGGAAGTGAATTAAAACAAACCCAACACTCTCTCTATTTGTTCCCCAACTCTCAGGGACTGTGGTCTTCATTGTCTGATGTACATTGTCTTTAAATTGTTTCAGATGTTTTATTCATTATTATTATTACTATTATTATTTTTTAGAAAGAAAAGTACAACTTCTTAATTATGATTAGTCATTAATTAAATACTCAGTACTGAGCAATAATTTTACATTTTTAATACGTCTTAAGCTTTCCATTGAACTGTTTTTCATTTTCAGCCCATATGTGCCTTCTGGTCAAGCACTTAATTTCTTTTTCTAGCCTTGCTTTATTTATCAATATATGTTGATAATTTCCAACTTAGTGCTGTCAACTCTTCATTTTTTTCTAAAGATCATAAAACATATCTGTTTATTGGAAGTTTTAATCTGAAATTTTGATTACTCTTCTAAAACTCTAATTAAATATGGCTAAAATTAATCTAATTGTCTTTCATTCCCTTACCATAACTTTGTTTTCTTCCTCTTGTAATCTATTGCTTTCAGTGTATGAAATAAGTTGCTTCCTAGATGTTATTCAGAAATCATTCACTCTGGCCTCCCCTCTCTTTGACCACCTCCATATAATCAGTCATAGACAGTGTAATATTTCTTAGGAACAAACATGATCATGCCACACCTCTTCTCAAAACTTTGCTCATCTTTTTCTATGGCTTAAAGGCCAAATCAATCTATAGTGTTAGAAGCATCTAAAAGTCTCTTCCTGTCTATCTAGCTGCTTTTTTCTGCCATTGCCCTTTTATTCACAGACATACAGAATTACTCTCCAGATTATTGAAAAAAATGATTTTCTTCTCCTAAAACATTGACTATAATGTTTTTCGTGTCTGTGATGCTCAACTTGTATTCTCGATACTACCATTTGTCTTCTCCACTCAGTTCTTTATCATAGGATGCTAAGACTGTAGTTTGTATCAGTGAGCTCTCTTGCACTTTATATTGTTGGATTTGGTCAATGGGCAATACTTTTCAGGAGAATAGAGAAGTGGAGGAAAGAGAATTCAGGAAATTGTTTCTTCTGATTGTCTTTCCGACAGGTTAACTTCAGTTGTCTATGTCTTTCCCATGGCTCTCTGTGAGTTGGTTCTCTTCATACAGCTACTCTGGGTTTAGGTAACTGGTCCCTCCTCTTGCCCAGAGATACCCAATGGTACCTACCATGTAAACTCAGGAATGCTGTACTCTTCCTATTTTATTTCCTTTGGTAAATATTTCCTTTATAAACTTTCTGAAATTCACTTCTAGGACCTGACTAATCTCAGTACTAATATGCACATAATTGTTTAATAATTATTAGTAGAAGCAGCAACTTTAAAAATATGGTAAAACGTTTTGAATCTAAATAATCCTGAACTTACTGTAGGTCCTGGGAACCAAGTTTGGCTGTATAAATTTTTAAACTAATTTAGATATATATGATTACATGTGCTTATTTAAAAATTAGCCACCTACTTTATTAAAAGTTTATGTGTGAAGCTTCTTTTTTTACTAAGAATAAGGTAAATCTTTCCCTAATTTGGAATTAGATAATTTTAATGTCATTTTTATCTATACTATCATTAAATATAATGGGTTCTAACATTTTTCCTCAAATAATCAATATGTCAGGATGTCCAGCTCCCCTATTCTTTGTTTCCATTTTAAAGTTTAACTTCCTTATTCCATTCATCCCCTTGACCCTAGTTTCAATAAACAGCCTACCTGCCAGCTCTAATCAGTAGTTCACATCTGTTCCTCTGGTCATCTACTCCATTCTGAGTCACCCCTCGTCACCTGCTCTGACCTGAGCCACCCTTAGTTACCTGTTCTGTAACCATCTTTCCTGCTGAAACGGCTCACTTTGACACTCTGGTTTGTACCCCTGCTCTCTTTAAAATAGCCAATCAGAATTAGCCTACACTGTGTGGTTCAAACCAGCAAATAGGGGAATGACACAGCAGTAGTGGCTACCTGCATCAGGGATAAGAACCTGTTCATGTGTGCTCTCTGCTCCATCCACAAGATCCACCCTTCCATTGAAGTAAAAATTGTCTTGCTGAGAAAATTTATGTTTGAGTGATTTTTTTTTTTATGGCATAAAAGATATGCTTCTAACACTATTAAGCTACAGTACCCTAACTAAATATAGTATTAGATAACTGACAAAATAAATTATTGGAGAAAATAGAAACAAAGATACAAGGTAGAAATTACTCAACACTATTCAATTTCAAAATATATTGCAAAAACTTATGGCTTCATAAATATTTAGGAAAAATATAATAAGTATTTTAATAGAACTATTATATATCAAATTAAATTTTAAAGTAAAAGGCACTTTAGCCACAAATTGTTTAATTTAATGTAAAATATGGAAATTAATTTATTTGCAATTTAGAAATAATACTGGCATGATTATTATAGTTTCCATTAAACTAATTAAATTTATACTAAAATCCTTAAGATAAATTTAAAATGCAATGTATGATTACTATTATTATTCCCAATACACTATTAACACATTGCATTTTAAGTGAACATTTTGATTTAAAAATTACCAAAAAGAAATTTTAATAAAAAATGGTGACATCTCATAATAATATATACATTTTATCAAAATAAGCTATAACTAAATAATTTTTCTATAAATAACATGTATAAAAATAGTATTTAATATTTTTATAAATAATATTTATAGAAAAATATTTAATTTTCTATAAATCACATTTTGTTGTGTATTTATATGTATATGGGTACAAACATTACATCTGTGTACACAGTACTTGGCTTAAATAGTTCTAAGGATTTATTTCTTCATGCTTCAGATTTTCACCTGGGTTTAGTTTTCTTTTCTTTTTTTTTTTTTTTTTTACAGGGTAAGTTGTTTTGTTTTTTATTTTAACAGGATAAGCATGTAAAACACTTAGTAGAGTAACTGGCTAGTAGAAAGTTCTCAAAAAATGATGATTACTATTATTTTTATTGGTATTATCCAAAATCTGAAATGATCGTTCTTTATATTATGAAAATTATAACTAACCTATTTTATTGTTTACCAGTTTGCAAAAAAGGATCAATTTATTTACAATAAAGGCTATAGCATATTCTTGGTGTCTAGCTTTTCCTATATGTTTCCTACTGTTTCTATTCTATTTCTTTTTTTTTCTTTTTTTTTTTTTGTGTGTGTGTGCAATTGAAACAAAACGAAGTGCCAAGAAACTCCACCCCCAAAACCACCTTTCTTTTTTTTTTTTTTTTAAAGAAGGAGAGGAAAAGAGGAAGAAAAAGAGGGAGAGAGAACAGAAATATTGCTTTATTCTATGAATGGGTATTAATAATGGCTGATCAATATTTTGTGTATTTAAAGTGGAGAATGTATATTTTATGTATCTAAAGTGGAGAGCTCTATAAGTACTTATTAAGTTTACTTGTTCCAGTTCTGAGTTCAAATTCTGGATATCCTTATTAATTTTCTGTCTCGTTGAGTCTAAATCTCTTTATGGGTCTTATGTATCTGGGTGTTAGGATGCACTGATCCTTATACCACTCTGTCTTTGTTGCTTTGAAGTCTGTTTTATCAAATGCATGAATTGCAACTTCTTTTTGTTTATTTATTTATTTTTGCTCTCCATTTGGTTGGTAAATCTTTCTCCAACCCTTTGATTTTAGGCTTTGTGTATCTTTGGATATAAAATGGGTCTGGATGTAGTATACCATTAGGTTTTGGCTGTATCTTTTGATTGGGGGATTTAGTCGATTTAAATTTAGGATTACTGCCATTTGATGTTAACTGGCTATTTTATCCATTCGTTGATGTAAATTCTTCTTTATGTTGATGCTCTTTACTTTTTGGTATATTTTTAGAAAGGCTAATACTGGTTGTTCCTTTCTGTGTGTAATGCTTCTTTCAGAAGTTTTTGTAAAGCAGGCCTGGTGGTAATAAAATCTCTGAGTACTTGCTTGTTCATAAAAGATTTTATTTTTCCTTCAATTGCAAAGCTTACTTTGGCAGGATATGAAATTCTGGGCTGAAAGTTCTGTTCTTTAAGGATGTTAAATATCGACCCCCACTCTCTTCTGGCTTGTAGGGTTTCTGCTGAGAGATCTGCTGTAAGTCTAATAGGCTTCCCTTTGTGGGTAACCTGACCTTTCTCTCTGGCTGCCCTTAGTATTTTCTCCTTCGTTTCGACCCTGGTGAATCTGACGATTATGTGCCTTGGGGTTGCTCTTCTTAAGGAATATCTTTGTGGTGTTCTCTGTATTACCTCAGGTTGAATAGTGTCCTGCTTTGCTAGATTGGGAAAATACTCCTGGATAATATCCTGAAGAGTATTTTCCAGCTTGGATTCATTCTCTCCATCACATTCAGGTACAGCTATCAAACGTAGATTAGGTCTTTTCACATAGCCCCTTATTTCTTGGAGACCTTGCTCATTCCTTTTTATCCTTTTTTCTCTATTCTTGTCTTCTCATTTTATTTCATTAAGTTGGTCTTTGACCTCTGATATCCTTTCTTCTGCTTGATCAATTCGGCTATTCAAACTTGTGCATATTTCACTAAGGTCTCGTGTTGTATTTTTCAACTTCGTTAGTTCATTTATATTCCTCTCTATATTGTTCATTCTTTTTAACATTTAGTCAAACCTTTTTTCAAAGTTCTTAGTTTCTTTACATTGGGTTAGAACAAGTTCTTTCAACTCCCCAAAATTTTTTATCATCCACCTTTTGAAGCCTACTTCAGATAATGGAACACAGTCCTTTTCCATCAGGGCTTGTTCCGTTGCTGATGAGGAATTGCTATCCCCTGTAGAGGAAGAGGGGTTCTGATTTTTTGTATTCTCGGCCTTTTTTGGCTGTTTTTTTCCCTTTCTTGTGATTTTATCCATCTGTTGTCTTTACAATTAGTGCCTTTCTGATTAGGTTCTTGAGTGGATGTCCAATTTATTGATTCCCAGTGCTGGAATCCGAGCAACCCAGTGCGCCAGCCAAAACAGCAGCGATAAGACTGATGGTGCTCTTCTGCCTGGGAATCTCCGGTCTGGCTTCCTTCTTGAGTCCGCAGCAAGCAGCTCTGCCTTCTTCCTGGAGCTACAAACACCAGTCAGTAGGGGAACCAGTCCCGTTTACTGTGCACAAAAAGATGCCGCACCGAAGCAACAACAAAACCACTGCGCCGGCCACAAAAGTCGTTCTGGTGACCCGCGGGGCTCCTCCACTGGAAATCTTCTGGTCCGTGAGCGATGAAAATTCCTCTGAAAGTGTGACATCCTCACGTTTTCTGAGCTTTCACTGGGAGCTACAATCCCAAGCTGTTAGTGATCAGCCATCTTGGATCTCGTCTTAGTCTTTCTTGTATAATTTTATCATAGCTTTTATTCTATTTTCTCCCTTTGCAGTAACACATAAAATAAGGTCTGTTTCCACAAGGTTGTAAAGATGATTTTAAGTTTTTTCCTTTCAAATTGATTTTTACCTTAGCTGTTTTCCTTATTAAATAAGGTAATAAAATCATATTAATAATATATTTACCAAACTCAGACTTGCCTGTACACATTAATGTTGTTTCTAGCCAAAGTAGAGTAAATTTAGTCAATGTAGACTCAAATATAGTTAAGTAATTATCAGTGTATTGTATTGTGATATTTCTCTTGAGATGACATTTCTCCCTTTATAAGTGAGTAATGAAGGTATCCCTGTCTTTTTTGCTCCCTAGTTTCTTTGCAGTGACTAATTTTTCTTAGAGTATTTAGAAAAATTATCTTTCAGTAAAATTATCAAAGAAATTACACCATACTTTGTTTCACCTTATTTTAAACAGCACTTATGAGACATTATAACACAGCAATATCAAATAACAACATCCTACAGGTTCCTGTTATGCTTTTAGCACTGTGTCTTGATTTTCATTCTCTTTGCATCCTTTGAAAGGAAATAAATGCAAACTTTTTTTTAATTACCTGGAAGTGATATGAATATATTGTGTTAGATACTAATGAAGTTATGTACCAAGGAAAGGAGAGTGTGTTTTATAATATTGTTATATTTTAAAAAGTTTTTTCAGGATGTCTGAAAATGTGTATAAACCTGTAAAATTCAAGTCCAGTATAGTCTCTAATGTAGTCCAGTGTACTGTAGAGAATAGTAGTGTCAAAATGCAGTACAAATGTTAAGTCATATGAAAAGAATTAACCTATTTTGTAATAAGCTCTGTAATAAAATCCAGAATGAAGATAGAAACAGGTTGTAACTCCCTATCCCTGAAGATGCAAAATTAAGTTGAAAGATAATGTCATTTCCTTTGACCCAAATATATTCATCATTACTCTTATCTAAATTGTCTTCATTATAATTTTATGAGTAAAATACCTCAAGGTAAAGAACAGGTATTTTTGGTTCTTTGTTTTGTTCATGTTTTCCTTTATATAAATAATAATTTTCTAATCATGAGAATGAGATATAGGAGCATCATTTTAACTGCTATTTTTGTTAGATCTTTTTTTATTTAATTCTACAAAACTGAGAGGAGAGAATGTATCATTAGACTGAGTTGTATGAGCATATTTTTGACATTACAGCACTAAAATAACAAACAAATACCATGAAACAAATGAAGACAAGCAAGCAAATCCAATAAAATAGAAATGAAAGAAGACTGCAAAAGTCAATATAAACTTTGAAAATATAAATAGATAGACAAATAAAATAACATATCAACTTAAAATGTTTTAAAAATGAAAATTAACTGTTTTCACATTCTAAAAAGAAAACAATGCCCTGTTGAGATTCTTGACAGATAATTAAAGTTTGGGGTAATTTTAAATAATGATCTGAAAAAGAAGCAACTGCTCAAGTAGAAGGTTAATCTCCAGATCCACTCTTCTAAGCCTATTATCAGGTGACTGACCCTCACAAATGTAATTTGTTTATTTTCTGATATTAAAAGAAACAAGTGCTAGAATATAAATACTAAGACATAAGTGAGAATAAAAATGAGGTGCCACACTGAGAACAGATTGATTATAAGAAAATTGTCATGGTGAATTTCGACAACCTCACTTTGTTTCTTTGTTTCTTTTAGATTGCTCTCAGAATACTGGAATCTAAGTTTATAGTCCCCCAGAAAGGATACTGAAAATGTTTCAGAAAATAAACACGTGTGTGCATGTGTATATATATATATATATATATATATACACTAATATAATCTATATTACTATACATAGAATTACATAGTATAGTAAAATATATGTATTATATATTAGTAATATTTATGCAATTATATGCATTAGTAATATATGTTGCTTATACATTACTAATACATTAGTAATATATATGTATTATATTAGTAATATATATGTATATGTATTAGTAATTCTCCAGAAATAACCCAGTTTTCTGATTTATCAGTCTCTATGGTAAGAATCACCAATGTTCAGAGAGCTTCCAAATAATTTATTAGTACTTCACTCATAAATATTCACAATTGCCACAAAAAAAAAAGAATAAAATTTCTAGAATGAAACAAGAAAAGTGAGGGATCTCTACAAGAAAATCTACAAACCACTGCTCAAAGAAATTAGGGATGACACAAGCAAATAGAAAAATATTCCATGCTCATGGATAGGAAGAATCAGTACCATGAAAATGGCCGTACTAACCAAACAAATTTATAGATTCAATGCTATTTCCATTAAACTACCATTGGCAGTCTTGGCAAAACTAGAGGGGAAAAAAACCTATTTTAAAATTCATATGGAAGAAAAAGGACCTCATTAGCCAGGGAAATTCTAAGCAAAAAGAACAAAGCTGAAAGCATCATGCTACCCAATTTCAAATTATACTATAAGACTGTAATCAAAACAACATGATACTGGTACAAGAACAGACACACAGATGAATGAAGCAGAATAGAGAACCCAGGAATAAGACTGCACACTGACAATCATCTTATCTTTGACAAACCTGACCAGATCAAGCAATAGGGAAAGATCTCCTTATATAATAAATGATCCTGGGAAAATTGGCTAGCCATATGCTGAAAACTGAAATCGAACCCCTTCCTTATGTCATACAAAAATCAACTCAAGATGGGTTAAAGACTTAAATGTAAAACCTAAAACTATAAAATCCCTGGAAAAAATCCTAGGCGATACCATTCAGGATATAGGCATGGGTGAATATTTTACCATGAAGATCCCAAAAGCAATTGCAACAAAAGCAAAAATTGGCAAATTGAATCTAATTAACCAAAGAGCTTCTGCATAGCAAAATAAACTACCAACAGAGTAAACACACAACCTACAAAATGGGGGAATTTTTTTTTTTTTTTTTTTTTTTGAGATACAGTCTTGCTCTGTTGCCCAAGATAGAGTGGTGCGATCTCACCTCATTTCAACCTCCACCTCCTGGGTTCAAGTGATTCTTCTGCCTCAGCCTCCCAAAGTGCTGGGATTAGAGGCAGGAGCCACCAGACCCAGCCAATAGGGGAAAATTTTTGCAAACTATGCATTTGACATATCCAAGATTTATAAGGAACTAGAACAAATTTACAAGAATAAGGTAAACAACCCCACTAAAAAAGTGGAATAAGGACATGAGTAGACACTTCTCGAAAAAAAGACATATGCAAATATCAACATCACTAATGATTAGAAACATACAAGTCAAAACCACAATGAGATACCATCTCACACCAGTCAGAATGGCTATTATTAAAAAGTCAAAAGACGCTTTGTGTGCAGGCTCTGTGAGCCAGCTACAGCACGTCCATGGTCAATAGCCGTTTACCTAAAAGGAATGCTCTGTAAGCTGGCCGGATGTCATGTGGACCCCTGAAAAGAGAGGGAAGTCTGGTAGTGGTGCCATGAGGCTGGTGAAGTTGAAGTCACTTAGGAGTCTTCCACTCTTTTTTATCCATGACTGGATTCTGCTTAACTCCAGTGAAAAATATTTTGCTAATGGTTAGTGAGGAAGAGGGTATCCTGAGGTGTGACTGACCTCTTGTCTTGTCACGGATGGGAAACTTTTGAAAGTTATTCTGGGGTCTCCTTGGCCAACAGGAGTCTGTTCAGTCAGTCAGGGGGATTACAGTTTTGCTTTTACTTTACCAATCTAGGATACTTTTGGAGTCAGCCTATACCAGATATGTGATAAATGAAAATGTATGTAAGACTATGTACCAGATTCATTACTGAGATTCAGCAAAGGATAACATTCATTGATTAAATGAAGGCACCCCAGATAATGGGGATAATAACATTTCTGAGGGAGCTGAATGAATTGCAGTGACATCTAGTTATATGGATTGAGGGAGTCTGTGGCTATCTAGGTGTGAATGCTTAAATAGCCCTGAAACTGCCATTGCAAAATTATAATTGACACAGTGAAAGAGCTATGACCTAACCAACTCCATCTTCTTCTAAACTCCAAGCTGTCTTTTTCATTCCTGGGCATAACAAATTAACTTTGGGAGAAACTTAGTTTATAGTTTAAAACAAAGATGATAACAACTTTTTTCCAAGACAAACCTCCTTCTTGCCTGTTTTTTTTTTTTTTTAATTAATATGGAAGAAAAAGAACCTCAATAGCCATGGGAATAGCCAATGCCTTTGTAGGACTAACCAATTAGCCACAAGCACATATACACCATGGACTACTATGCAGCCATAAACAAGGTTGAGTTCATGCCCTTTGGCGGGACATCAATAAAACTAGAAACCATAATTCTCAGCAAACTGACACAGGAAGAGAAAAACAAACACAGCATATTCTCACTCATAAGTGGGTATTGAACAATAATACATACAGGTAGGGGCAATATCATACACTGGGGCCTGTCAGGGGGTGGGGGACAAGGGGAGGGATAGCAGTGTGTAGGGAGACAGGGGAGGAATAGCATTAGGAGAAATACCTAATGTAGATGATGTGGTGATGGGTGCAGCGAACCACCATGGCACGTGTATACCTATATAAAAAACCTGCACATTCTGCATATGTACCCCAGAACTTAAAGTATAATGATACAAAAGGAAATTAGCCACAAGATTAGAAATTATGTTTTAGGAATCATGCAGATCCAAAGGGAGGCTATAAGATTCTGAAGCTTCCCAAATTGCTTCTGGTGATAAAATCACTATTTTAAACCTAAGACCAATGCCTGACATATGTTTAGACCCTGCACTTGATGGATTAACTGGTACCACCTAGATCCATAAACTGGCTCATCTGATCTTGCAGGCTCCACCCAGAAACTGACTCAGCACAGGAAAACAGCTTCCACTCCCTGTGATTTCATCTCTGACCTGACCAATCCACACTCTTTGCTCGCTGACTTCCCTCCACCCACCAACGCGTCCTTAAAAACTCTGACTCCCAAATGCTCCGTGAGACTGATTTGAGTAAAAATAAAACTCTGGTCTCCCACACAGCCAGCTCTGCATGAATTATTCTTCTGTATTGCAATTCCCCTGTCTTGATAAATCGGCAGCTCTATTAGGCAGCAGGCAAGGTGAACCCATTGGACGGTTACAGCCACAATGTTAATTATTTCCCTGAATGAAAGTACCTATATGATGTCATTTGAATATTTGTCCCCTCCAAATCTCATGGGGAAGTATGATCCTCATTGTGTGAGGTTGGGCCTAGTGGGAGGTATTTGGATCATGGGGATGGATCCCTCGTAAATGTCTTAGCACCATTTCCTTGGTGATAAGTGAGTTCACAGGAGATTTGGTTGTTTAAAGTGTGTGCTGCCTCCTTTCTCTCTTGCTCCCACTCTCACTATGTGAGACACCTGCTTTCCTTTCACATTTTTCCATGACGGTAAGCTATCTGAGACCCTCACAAGAAGCAAATGCCAGCACTGTGCTTCTTGTACTGTCTCCAGAAATGTGAGCCAATTAAACCTCTTTTCTTTATAAATTACCCAGTTTTAGGTATTTCTTTGTAGCAACAAAGAAGGACATAATACACCATACACATTCACATCATTTTATGATCAAGGAAAATTGTACCTTGAAGTCATAACATATGAATTATATCATGAAAAACAAAGTGCATGCTTTGTTATTTCTTAACCTGCACACTTTTCATTAATTAATTTATATACATTTATATTTTTACTTTCTAAAAGTCAGGATCTTGCTATGGTGCTCAGGTTGGTCTTGAAATTTTGTGCTCAAATGAGTCACCTGCCTCAACCTCCCAAAGTGTTGAAATTTCAGTCATACACCATGCCTAGTTACTGAACACTTTTTTAAACCTAAATAAAATTGTGCTGGGTGAAGCTCATGAATTTGAAGTTTACTCAGTCCCCAGGAACTCTGCTGGTAGAGTGAACGCTTTAGAATAGAACATTAATCTCAATAAATAAGTAGCCGCCCTGACACACTTGGAAGTTGTCATCTTGTCCTTACAAAAATGACAAAGCTGAACAAACCCAAAGTAAATGACTTCTTGGACTCATCAGAGATAGGAGCTTGCAAAGCAAGCCACCACACCCAAACCTGAAGAGATAGCCAAAGATAAAACTAAAAACACAGCCAAGATCTGCTTACCTGGAAGCAGATCTGCTCCAGCCACTTCTGAGTTTTTGAGCTGCTGGAGCAATAAACTGGTAACACTTTAATAGTAATTTTGATGAATAGTTGGAGGCTTAGTGTGAAATAAAATAACTCAAGGGCGGGAGCTTCATTTATTTTTCCCACACCAAAATTAATACAGTGAATGAATGATATCTCTAGGAACATTACCAGATTCTCTTCATAAAAAACCAAGAAAGAGTCCTTGTTACCTCTGGCATTGGAAAGACAAAAATGGCCACTTTGAAATGCATCCAGAGAGTTATCCGTAAGAAAACAGAGGGAAATACTTTATCAGGAGAAGAAACATTACCAAAGTACAGATCCTCTTGCTCCCCTGTCTAACCTGAGAAATTTGTTGAATACAATGAGTTCTAAATTTCTCTTCAAAGAGTCACTGTATGTCAGTATGTTCAGTTCTTTGTCCTCCATTATAAAATTTAACTTCCTTGTAGTTTTATTAAACAACCTTCTACACCAGTTCTAATCAGTAGTTCACATCTTTTCCTCTGGTCTCCTGCTACGTCCTGACTCATGCCTGTCACCTGCTCCAGTCACCTGCTCTGGTCACATGCTTTGACCTAGGTCACCCCAGCTACCTGCTTTAACCTTCTTGTAACCATCCTTCCTGCCAAACTACCCACCTCGCCACTCGGGCTCGTACCACTGCTCTCTTTAAAATAGCCAATTGGAATTAGTCTACACAGTGCTGTCTAATCCTAGGAATGATACAGCAGTAGGGGCGATCTCCATCAGGAATAAGTACCCCTTCCCCTTCCTTGTCCAGGTGTGTGCTTGCCATTGTTCTGTCTGTGAGCTGCACACTTCTATAGAAGTAAATTGCCTTGCTGAGGAAATTTATATTCAAGTGCTATTTCTTTTGCAACATTGAAAATTTACATATAACAAATTGGAGCTAAGAAACACTTGTGAATGTCATGGCCTAGGGACACTTACCTACTAAAACACTGAGATAAACTTATAATTATCTATAATCATAAAATTATTGAATATTTCCCCTTTCCCACACTTTACCACCATACAAACAGAGTTCTGCTATGGTGGATTATAGTTTTAAAAGATTCAAGACAGCAAGAGCAACCCTTGACAGAAGTTCTTAGGAAAACCCACACACAAGAGAGACAAAAATACTAGACATTAGAATAATTTTAAGCATCTACAGCTACAGAAAATAAGAAATAGAATGCAAGTTCTAGCTATATTAGCATAAAATCACAGTAAAGATCTATTTTTCTCAGTTCTTATTACCCAATACATCATACTTGTCTTTAAACAAAAAAATGCTAAAGGCAAGAAAAAAAATATTGTCAAAATAGACAAAGCAAGAATTCCAACCAACTCAGACATGAAACAGAGTTTAGAGTTATCTCATGGCAATATAAAATAATTATGATTAACATGTTGAAGGTTTTAATGGAAAAAGTAGACAGCATGCAAGAATGGATAGACAATGTAAAGAGAGGGTTGGAAACGATAAGACAGAATCAAAAGGAAATACAAGAAATCAAAAACACTGCAATGGAAAATTATGCTTTTGATGGGCTCATCAGACCACAGAAAAATATCAGTAAGGCTCATATTGGTCAATAGAAACCTCTCAACCTGAAATGCACAGAGAAAAAGGAATGAAGAAAAGCTGAATGTGAGACAATTTCAAAGGAAACAACATATGAAAAAATAAATAAAAATAAAACAGAAGAGAGAAATGAACAGAAGAATAGTTTGAGATAATAGTGGTCAAAAAATTTGAAAACATCAATTACAGACAGAAAAATAAAACAGATTCAGAAAGCTCAGAGAACACAACATAGGATAAACACTCTAATATCTGTACCTAGGTATTGCATATGAAAACCATAAAAAATCAAAGACAGGAAGAAAAATCTCAAAAAAAATATACTAGATGGTACAGGGGCAAGGGAACACATCCCACATGTAGAGAAACAAGGATAAGAATCACACTGTACTTTTTTATTTTTAGAACCATACACACAAGAAGAGAATATAGTAAAATATTTGTGGAAAGAAGAAAAACTCTATGACCTTAGAATTCTATATATATTATCCTTATTTACAATGTAAATCTTATCCTTGTTTCTCTACATATATGTCCTCTGTCCCTGCACCATCTAGTTTTTTTTAAGATTTTTCTCCTTGTCTCTGATTTTCTACAATTTTCATATGTTATATCTAGGCATAAATGTTTGAAAATTTATCCTGCATGTGTTCTCTGAGTTTTCTAGTTAAATGCTGCACTTGTCCTTCCAGTTGCCCACTTGGTCTCTCCCAAGTGTCCTTTTCTTTCCTGTTCTAAAGTCCTTTGGAATAAACTCCCACTCCTGCTCTGAACCTTGCCTCAGCCTCTTTTTCTGCCTTAGGCCCCTTGCCTTCTTTCTTCTGAGGAGGCAAGAGTTGAGGTCACTGCAGACCTATATGGATTCACTGCCAGTAATTCAAATCACCAGTTATAAGAAGAGAAAAATAAAATTAAATAGATTAATAGTATTGGCACATATCCATATATAAGGCATCAAATGTAGCTCTATGTCTCATAGAATAAAATACAAATATCTATATATGATATAAATTTAAATGCAAAAGCAAAAAAAGAAAAAAACAAGAAACAGTAAAGACATTGTTTTTAGAAAAAGTATAATCTAGAGGGATCACAGAGCACAACCTTACCAGCATCAGTGGATATCTCATACATCACCAGTAGAGATGTAAGATAATACAGCCATTCTAGAAAAGGATTTGACAGTTTCTTTTTGTTTTGCTTCATTTGTTCCAGTCTTGGCCACTGGGAGCTCTTTTAGTAGGCACATATATTAGCTTGACATATCATTTTCTTTTTTCCTTTTTTTTTTTTTTTTTTTTTGGACAGAGTCTCATTCTTTCTGCTCAGGCTGAAGTGCAGTAGTGCAATCTCAGTTCACTGCAAACTCCACCTCCTGGGTTCATTCAATTCTCCTTTCTTAGCCTCCCAAAGTAGCTGGGACTACAGTCACCACTAGCACACCTGGCTATTTTTTGTATTTTTAGTAGATACAAGGTTTCACCATGTTGACCAGGCTGGTTTCAAATTTCTGACCTCAACTGATCCACTTGCCTCAGCCTCCCAAAGTGCTGAGATTATAGGCATAAGTCACCACACTTGGCCGATATATCATTTTCATTATATTTTTTTCATATGAGAAAATTTATAAGAAAGTGGTTTCTCAATAAGATCTAAATGGTAAATTGCTTAATAATTTTTCACTTCAAAATAATTAAATCTACTTTAAAATATTTGCCATATATATATATATATATACATATATATACTTTCACCAAATGTAAGACATACAGATGAAAACATAGATGGGCATGTGGATAGATTAGATAGATAGATATAGATAGATTAGATAGATAGAGATCTAGATATATAAAATACATAATAGTTGTGTGTGTGTGTATGTCTGTATGTATAAAGGATACTTCTCCAGTGGTAAATGATAGATGTATCATGTCAGTATTTGAAGAAGTACTCAAGGATGGTGTGGGAGTCAAGATAAAATAATGCTTGGTCAAAATTAGGAGAATTTTTGATGTGTGTGCAGAACAGTGAAAAACTGAAGTTTTTGGTTAAGGAGTAGAGCAATAGGTAAGAAGCTCACAAAGATAATGGGAGAATAGATGTCTTGCAAGAACTTTTGCTTCTACTTTAAGTGGGAAATATTTAAAGAGGTTGGAACAATAGTATGACATTATAAGACTTACATTTCTGAAAGATCTCGTTGTCTCACTTTGGATAGAATAAAGTAATATGATAAGGTCAAAAGGTAACCAATTATGGTATTGTAAAAATTCTGAGAAATTATGGTGGCTTGAGCAAAAGTAATGGAGACTTTGAGAAGTGATCAAATTCTACAAACGTATTTCAAGTAGAGTCCACAGAATATATGGAGAGATTGAACACATTCAAGTAGAGTCCACAAAATACACTGAGATATTGTTTAAAGTGGAAGGAATGGGTCAAAGATGGCATTTGGGTTCCCTTTGTGCAACCAAAATAATTAAATAACCATAACCACTTAGTAAAAATGAGGTAATCTGTGACAGGTTTTGGGGGAATATGCAGAGCATCTAAGTGGAGATCTACGTTCAGTCATTAGGTACACAGGTATGGTGTTTAGGAGAGGAGACTTGACTAAGGATGTACACCTGGGAGTTTTTATTGTGTAGCTGGCATTAAATCTGATGAGATCACCAGTCAGAGAGAGAGAGAGAGAGACACAGAAGAGAGGCCCATTTAGAGTTCAGAGTTAGAATCATTTGTAGGCACCATGAAAATAATAACAATGAGGGTTCATAATATCTTATTGAAAACCTTCCTTTTCTACTTTTTACAACTATTAAATGACTCTGCTTGACAGCTTGTTGTGTACTGTTTTAGAGTTAGAAAATAACATACTTAGCATGGAGAACTGCAAGCTTAAATATATAAATATAACACATCCTTTGGTTATCCCAAGACGTTATGGACCAATTCTTGCCAAAAATTATATTGCTTTTCAAAAGCTCTGTTTTATGCTTGAGAGTGCTGAAAATTAGTCTTTATGCTTTTATGTGCATGCCTGTTTAAAATAGCAATACTTTTAGGTTGTTTATAAGAATCAGGTAGCCCTTATAGAAAAGGTGTTGCTAGGGCAGAGGGAGGAGAATTAACACTATGTGTGGAAGAATGTTTTGGTAAAAGTAATTAATGTTTGGTATGTCTGTAATTATTTGTAGTTTTTTTTTTTTTTTTCCATTTTCCTTGGATACTCTCTGGCCTTTATAGGAAAGTTTGTTTTTACTTTTCTGAAGGAATTTTTTCAATATTAGTTCAGATGTTTAAAGAGATTTAGATTTGAGGAAATGGCCTTTTCCGTATGGCACATCTAGTTTGCATTTATATGAGCAGATCTGCAACTTTCAATCTGGTTAAACATAAAGTTCCTCTTGGAAAGAGCAAGATATTAGAACTTTCAAAATGTATTAGAAGAAAATGATTTTTATCCTATTCAGATTTTCTTATAAAAATATCAGTTTTATAAGTGAATTTCATTTATAATCCCCAACTTTTTGCCGTTATATAACTCAGTGATTAAGAAAGCTTTCAGAATTTCCTAAAAAAAAGAAATGTGGTTAAAAATATATTTTTGTATCATCAAGCATGAACAAAATTCACTGGAAAACAGTCATATTCATGGATTTGTTATGATGTGAATTAAAAGCTATATAACATATGTGATTATTGGTTAATTATTTTAGATCTCATGTATAAAGTCGAATTATGCATAGTTTTTGTTTTATGAGAATAATTCTAATATTTTTTAAAGCCTGGACATATTTGCTTATGCATGTATATAAAAACACTGTCAAACAAAAACAGAATGTATCCAAAAATATATTACATAGGTAATAGCAATGGAATCATCTTTTAATTAAATTGTGCTGGATCCCTGGTTATCTACTGAAAGAAAAATGTACTTAGAAATTTACCTCATGGCACACTCAGTCTACATAAATTTTAAATCTAAACGTGAAAACCAAATGATTAAGTGCTTTGAAAAAAACTGGAGATATTTTCATGACCTTGGAATTTAGACAAAGATGTCTTAAACAAGGCGTGAAGGATAAAAGTGATAAAACTTAAGAACCTCTATTTAACAATAAGTACCTTTAATGGATTGAAAAGCAAGGCAGAATGAGAAAATTGTAGAAGAAATATTATATCCATATTTCAAACATCAATTATAAAATTAACAGCCAACTAAATAAAAACTTTATATATATATATATACACACACACACACAAAAGACCCATTCAGACACTTTAAATAATTATTTAAAAGCCAGTGATTTTATGAGAATATGTTCAAATTCATTCGTTATCAAAAAATTGCCAACTAAAACCACAATAACTTATTCCTACATATTAATCAAAACATCGTTCTGTGTACCTTCTTAGGGATGGACTGCTTCTTTTGTCATTCTCTAGTACCTTTCCTTTTTCCTGTAATCCATGATTAACAGCAGAGTTAAGTCATATGCCAGTTTTCTAACCAAAACGATATTTTAAGCTTCTACGTAGCACCAAGCTGAGCATATATCAGACATTTTCTGATGAATTGCTTTGGAAATTTTCACGATTATGAATTAGGTTTGAATTTGTCTCCTAAAACTAAGAGTTCATGCCTGGGCTGCCAAAAGACAAAGTCTTCTCATTTCTGGTTATTTTTTTATGTATAATATAATAATGCCCTGCCCCACGTTCTTAAGTAAAGACGTGTAGGCCCCATGTTGATTTTTAGAGACTTGACCACTCTGCATTTATTGTATTATCATAGTCAAGAGGATTTTTGTTGTTATCTGTGTCATGACTATCTTCTCAAACTATTTTCAGATGATTTTACTGGAAATATTTTTTCAAAACTGGCAATAAATTTTGGTGTAACAATTTCAATCTTTTCTAACACTCATTCTGTTCTTTATTTAAATCAGAGATTTCAAATTATGATCTGACAAAGTAAACATAAAATTAAATGAATATTCTAGCATATTACTACTATTTTACAAAGTAGGATCAACAGTATATTGATATTAATGATTATTGATGTTTTGCAATATTTCTTGGATTTTATCTGAGAAACTCCTCCCTTCAGTAGGTGATATAAATAATTATGTATATTAATTATAGGAGCAAGGATATTAATCAATAAGTCAAAATCCTGTTAATTAATTAGTTGTAAACTAATCAGTTTAGAAATTAATTTATAGATAAATATTTTATTTAGGGAGCCGCAAGCCAAACACATTCTCTATTATTAGACAAATAATTTTCTTAAAAAAATTGAGAGAATGTGTGTGATAATAATTTAATATTATATAATCAAACATATAGTTAATAATCATGAGATTCTGTGATTATTTATGGCAAATTCACTCTGCTCTATACAAACACGCGATAATATTTTCCCATATCTATGGTGGACTATGTCTTGCTACAGCATATTACTTTTTTTATTCTTTTCTTTTAAAATGTGTTAGAATGATCATATTTTACAGTATCTTTTCTTACATTTTATATTATGGTATAATGCATTTTTAAAGCTCATATGTAGACTTTCTTCTTACTAAATTTTGGTCAAGGATGAAATCTTTGTCACATTGATGGCAAAGTTCTTTCAACCACACTAACTATCCATGATATACTTTTAACAACGAAGCTTAGAGTTATTCTCTTCAGTGCCAGGCCTAGAGATGTTCCATCAGAAATAGCATGATGCTGTTGAATACAAAATATAAAACTATAGTAAGATTAAGGTTTTCTGATCCAATAATTTGCCTTTTCTGACTGCATGTGTGAGACATGCTGCTTATAAAAAATATTCAGAATAAAAGCTAATGTCAGGTCTCCTTGGTTTAAAAATCTTTATTATTTCTTCAGTAAAGAAATGGAGTGTTTTCCTATGCATGTGTTAAAAATGATCACCTTGGTGTCCTTTTCCAGCATCCATAGTTTACATATTTTAGAAAATATTCTACTAAGTACATGACAGAATAATGAGTAGTCTTTTTTTCTCTTTTAAATTTCTGTAGTGTTTTAACTCAATGGGTTGCATCTTTCACAGTATTTTTTCCCCTCCCTGAAATCAGCGTTTATTTGGTCATGTACTTTAAGAGTGAAAAGAGGTATCTCAAATCACAAAGCTACAACTAGATCTGGAATTTTCTTGTGGAAATATAGGCTTCACATCCATTTCGTAATGAAGGATTTTGTACAAAGTTGTTAGTGGCTGCTGCTTGATTTCATTAAAACTTAACTTGATCTATTGCTTTTTTAGCCTGGAAAAAATATATATATACTTTCTGGAATATATAAGTCTTAAATTGGTATTTTATCAAGTAGATATAGAAAAACAAAAAGATGAAAATGGTTATTTTTAAAAACCAATAATCTGTTTTGATACATTGATTGAAGCACATTTCTGCGTAAGAGGCATGAAAAAAGGTGACAATACACTATCCTTGTTTTAATATGATAAAAAACTACAAAACATAGAGAGCAAACATATGTTAATATGATCAAGTTGATCACATAGTATAATGTTTCTTTATTCATATATTATTTAAATAAACAAAGGAAACATTTTAACGACAATATTTTAAGTTTACCTCTTAATCTTATTTTGCATTATGCAGTATTTTATAATTACTTTTATTTTGTAGTTTTGTTGCAATTTAATCAATTTGCCAAGAGATAAATAAAGATGTTTTGCAAATGACCTTGTCAAAATATTCAAGTATACCTAATTAGGGACTAACCAAATGAAACAGAGATTAGCAACCTTACCCAAATCACTATTTTTATTTAATTATAAGAAAATAATGTTTCTTAAAAAGGCAGTATTGAAGAAGACCTTGAATATAAATTACATAAAATACTATTACTTTGCTTTTATCCTTGATTATAAGTCTCTCTGAACTTTTTACAGCCGTTATTTTAAGAACTACTTAACATTAACTGATACATTCATTAATTTATTAAGCATATATTTATGCAGTATTTATCATGTACAAAACTCCTAATTCTGGGACATTCCCATAAAATGTTAAAATGTTTAGTAGGTCTGTATTTCACAACTGTATGAAAAATAATGTATTATTAAAGTCTCCAAAACATATTCCCTTTTCCAGCTCTGCCTCAGGATGTCTGCTGATACTTTATAATTTTTATAAATTGCTATGGTGGGCTGCATTATTATCCAAAACCCACATTTTCTCAATAAAGTAGTGATGACAGGAGTGGCCCATCAGGTGCAGCCGATGTGGAGACGCTGGCTGCAATGGGGGTGAGGTGTTACTCGAAGCCAATGGAACCAAGAAAAGTCAGGTGCGCTGCCCCCTACTGAGTTGGTGGAGCAGGAACCCCACACTCCTGGACTTAGCTACTGCTGCCCATCTGTGACTCTGGATCCAGGCATCACTGCTCTCTTAGAGGCCCAGGAAACCCCCTTGCCTGGCACACTCAGAAGTACCTTCTCCTGCTCCCTGGCTTCTCCCTACTCTCAGCACGTGCTCTGAAGGCACAGAGAAGTTTTGGCTCAGTGTGAGAGCTGTTGCAAACTGCCTGCATGTGTGCATGCTCAGGCTGGCACTGACACTTTAGGCCCCTGCCTCCTTGGCTCCCTCTGGACTTTAGGCACTGACCAGCATGGGAGGGAACCCAAGGTGGGGCTGAGGGTGGTTTTCCATGGGCCTTCAGGTGTTTCTTGGCACAAACAGGCTGGGCACCATAAATGGCATGTTTATGGTGGCAGGAAGCAGACAGGCTCCTGGGCTGAAAGGGGCAGTTCCTGCTGAAACTCCACCTTCAAACCAGGGACAGCCTGAAGCCCTGAGGCCAGTCTACCAGTTCCAGGTGGAGTCTGTGGCCCAGAATGAGAACTTAAGGTACTTTTTTCAGGCCCACCCATGACCACCCATGAATCAATCCACATGCCCTTCCTCCCTCTGAGCCCCCAAAAACCTCAGACTCAGCCAGATGAGGTCAGACTTCAGGATGCCCTGCCTGCAGAAAGGAGCTACCCAATGAGGGTCTCCTCCCTGCTGAGAGCTGGACAATCACTGGGACAACTTGCATATAGAGAGGAGCTACCCACTATGGGGATGCTCTCCACTGAAAGCTGGACACTTGCGGGCACAACCTGCCTATGGAAAGAGCTACCCATTGTGGGTCTCCTCTCTGCTGAGAGCTGGACACTTACTGGGATGACCCACCTGTGAAAAGGAGCTACGCACTACAGGTCTCCTGAAAGCTGTTTCATCACTTAATGATGTTCCTCTCCACTTTGCTCATTCTCCAGTTGTTTGCATACCTCAATCTTCCTGGATGCAGGACAAGAACTCAGGAACCACTGAATGACAGGACTGAAAGAGGTGTAACACAAACAGGGCTTGAACATGCTCTCCCCATCAACTTCTGCTCTCCATCTTGCCAGCGATAAGAAGGAGAGAAGACCTTTTGGAGAAACCAGACCTAGAGGATCCTCGAGCCAGGGCTGTGACATCCTCTTTAGGGCTCTCTGGTTCTGGTGTCTCCAAGCTTCTGGGAACTACCACATTCCTCTCATCCAGATGCAGGTGCAGACGCAGATGCCTGCACCCGAAGTCTCATGAAGTACATCTTGTCCAGTCACAACCTTGCACAGAGCTGGCACCTGTGCTGGCACCTGGAGCTTGCCTGCCCTGCTGCAGCAGTGGCATGCCTGGCTGTGTGCAGTGGCCAGACCCTGCACTTGCTTGGTCACACACCCCTTGCCACTCTGCACCTAGCTCCACCTTGGCAGGTGTGGAATCTGGAATCTGGGAGTGAAATACATTATTTTTCTTAGAGTAGTGCAAGCTGAGAGCAGCCTTCTTGGCTGTGTGGGAGGAACAAGCCCAGCAGGTTTGAGTAATATTCAGGCAGAAGGCACTGCTAGCCACTAAGGTTTCCAGCTGGTGAGGCTACACTCCAAGGATCCTCTGACACTAGTATACGTTGGTATCAGCAGTAGAGGTGCTACTTTTCAGTATCATGAGTATTTCTTTCTGATGGATTACATCTCTACATTTTTTAGGGATTACTATTTATGCAGAACACCTGGTGCATAATCTGCTCCCCCTTGACCCAACTTCATAATTTTCTGGTTTAGTCAGAAACCCTAATAAATAGCAAGAGATAGATATAATTTGCTTGCTTTTAGATCATGTGATGTTGCAAGACTATTTATTTTGGAAAATTTGACCCTATTACATTATACTAGATACTAAATATTTTATTAAATTACTATTTTAAGAGGTGCAAAGTTTTAATGGGTAGTTACTGTAAGTAATATTCTTTTTCATAAATTGATAATTTTAAAAATATTACTTTCTTCTCAGAATGACTGTTTGCTTCCTCATTTAACAGCTACAAGACACGTTTCCGTGCTCTCTCTTCTGTTTTCAAGACTATTTAGAGCATATAAAACTCTTATGGAAAAATATTTGTTAATTTCAGGGTACATTATGACTTACCTATTGGATAAAGCACAAAGTTGAGAATATTGTTTATGTATCTGCAAGTTTTTGTTTGTATGTGACCTATGTTAGAACTTAGTAGCTGCTTGGAATAAATTACAGAGAAATTATTAAATCTTCAATTTGATTTTTATATATGTACACAGAATTGCAGAACTGTGTCATACCAATGATTGTCTTACTCAATTTTTCAGATATATTTCCTTAAATAAAGAGAAAATTAAAATATGAAATTTAGACATAAGATTATTTAATTTATAGAAGTATTAAATTGGGGAGATATTTAAAATATGAACATTGCTGCCTTTTTCTAGAATCATATTGCACCAAGTGCTTTGATAAACAAGGTGTTGAAGATGTATTAACAATTGAAATATAACCCCCAAAAATACAGCCTCCAAAAAAACATACATATAAATACCTATACTTAGAAGCACTGAATAAACTATAGTTCACTTGCAGCCAAACTTGGGCACATTTATGCCTGTCTCTAAAGATGTCTAGAAGTCTTGTATTGGCTCTTAGCCAACAGAAGAATGAAATAGGATAATTTTATAGTCTTAGTCTTGACCCGGCACCAAGTTTAGAGAAAAGGCAGGGTTTTAGGTTTGAAAAAGGTTCAATACAGGAACAGCCCTCTTCCCTGGTCGTGTTTTCTGATAAGAAAACACTATTGCTGTCTTTCAGGATTGCTTGCTACACAAATGTTACTGGAGATAGCACTGGAATAAACACAGATACAAGACTAGCAAAAATAACGTGATGAAGTGTTTCCCAGTATATGTTTGCGCAGTGATCTTACTACTGAGATGTGACCCCAAATTTTAGGACTTTTCTCTCCTGACTGCAGCTAAGTTCATAAACATTACCTCATATATCATCCAAATTGAGTTGATAATGGCCCTCTGCCCAAATTTGCTCTATGCTTTGGTAAATGGGGAGAACTGTATGCTACAAAAACTAATGTGCATATTAGGAAGTTGCAAGTGTCATTTTTAAGTCAAATATCAAAGGTTAAGGTACAGTCATAAGAATGAAAGAGGCAGGCAGGGTAGAGAATAAATAAGAGATATTTATTTATTTATTTATTTATTCTCAGAACCTATTGGCCCAAAATAGGTTCTGAGTCCCAGCTGCTTGCTTGACTTTGAGTATAACCTCCTGATGAGGCTCCCTTTTTGCCTAAATTAACTCAAAAACATTCTTACTTACATACAGATATGAAAAAAAAGAGAAAACTAAGACAAATATAGTAATGACTTATAACACTATCATTTATACTTCAAGCATTTTTGAGCTCCTTATTGTGCTAGACATGAGGATAGGTGCTGAGATGGGAAGACTATTTCCTCTTTCAAGTGCCTCAAAGTCTAGATGTTAATTACAGGACAATATGGCTAGTTCTGTGAGAGAGATGTAGTCAGATTGTAAGTGGAACAAAGGACAGGGATAACTAACACAAACTGGAACTGGATATTGATTATTTCAACTCTCAGATTTAATATGTGAATTGAGAATTTGTGCATTGAGCCATTTCAGGCATGCTTGGCCTTCGGAGTAGTTTATAATTAATTATTTTATGATAATACTAGCTTAGTATCAGAAGAATTAAAAATTAATCTGAGATTAGAAAAAAGTTTAAATACTAAACTGAGAGTATATTATTCATTCTAACATAAGAAACTTTTATCATTTTACTAATTCTGTTTACACTTCCAAATTTGTTCAATCTTTATACACATTTACGGGTGAGTGTATTGAGTGATATTTACAATTTTCCACGTCAAGAGCTTTGTCCTTCATGGAGCCAATTACCAGACTCCTGAGCCATTAAAAAAAGAAAATTGCTTGTGGGTGTTAAACCAGGTGGTATTGTCCTTATCTAGAGGCAAACTTAGATACTATTAAGTGTGTATCCGTGAATAGACAAAGAGTTAATAGGATAGTTAGCAAGATGACAAGAGGAACAGGTAAATTAGACTTTTTGAAGCCATTAATGCAAATAGCAGTTGAATATCAAGTTGGAGGTGGCCGAGATCCCAAGAAACTCTTGGAAAACAGATGATGCTTGAACATTTTCTTGATTCTGCTACCTTCACATAAGTGACGTTTTCTTTTCTGAGAATTACTTGTTAAGACATTTTGCCTTTTTCCTATCACATTTCTTTATATTTTTGTATTGTTTTACAAAAGTCTTTCAATATACTTATCAATAACCCATTTACATTTATGTTTTACATGTATATTCTCATTGTAAATTTGTTATTTAAAAAAAATTATACTTAATATCTCTTGTACAGAATTTTGAAAATTGAATTTAATAAAACATATTAATATTTTCCTTTGTGGCTTCTGCTTTACATTTTTATGTACATATTATTCATAAAATATTTAATTTGAGGTCTTAAACTTATGCACTGATACTTATTTAAAACGTTTTAAAATTCTAAAATGCCAACTTTTATATAGAGGATTTCTGTAAATCTATGTCTCAGTTCTCTTTTTATTCTTTCCTTTTGGTCTATCTCACCAAACATGACCACCCTATTACAGTGCCATAATTTTAAAATGTAAATTAATATACGTGAGAGAAAATTTTTTCTACATTTTTATTCTACTTAAGTTTGATGAATTCTTCTTTTCTATTTATCTTCTCACATAATTTTTACATAATGCTTTAGATACAGCATAACAATTTATATAAAGAATTGGGATTTAAAAACCTGACATTGATTTAAATTCATATGTTAATTTGATAAACACTAATGTTTTTACATTATTGTATATTTTTGGCATAAACATGGATTATTTCTCCATTTATTAAAGATGTCTTTATTGTCTTTCAATAAAGTTTTGTCATGTTTTTCACAAAACCCTGCAAATCTTTAAATATATTTAGTGTTATATATCTTTTTCTAATTTTAATTTTAAATTGCATTCTTAAAATTCACTTATTTAACTCTTCTGTTCATTTCAACATTGAAAGGGACTATATGACTATTTCAAATCTGAACATACATTACTCTGATAAAACTGAAAATAATTTTAAAGGTTTAAACAAGTTATATCTTAATATCATCAAATTCTAAATGGTGATGAAATCCATGGGTATATGTGGTCTCACATAAAGTATGAATAAAAATTTCATAATTAAGCCCCTAATCCAGCCTGTGGTGTTTTTCTGTTTGTTGTTGTTATGGCTGTGGTTTGGTTTTTTTTCTTTCATTTTATTTGCCTGTATCTGTTTCACTTTTGATTTTATTTTCTGAACTGAGTTTATACTCAACTTTTTCTAACAGTACAATGAATAATTTGTGCAGTATGTGATAAATGTTTTAAATTATAACAGATATATGGTTTTAATCTAAATTATGACACTATTTTATTATTCTTTTTTAAGGTAAGGCTCCTCTACAAATCTAGTTGATCTGGTGAGTGACAGAAATTCAAAACTCAGGCTTCTAGAATTCTATAAGTATTCTCTTTCTGCCATTGGAAGTATGTTCTGCCATATTTTCATTAAAATGTTTGCTGCTTCAAGGGTGAGACACACCATTAGATTTAAAAAGAAATTAATTTTTCTTTATATTTTTAAATAATGTAAATTTTAAAAACAACAAAATTTGGAACTTGAGAGAGATTCTTTGAGAATTGCAGTATAGTTGAAGTTTTCTTCATTGGCAGTTAAGTGACAAAGTGGTAATTTACATGTCTTCAGTTTTTTTCTTTATCCTTTTTTAAATTTTTATTTTATTGCCATGTTTTTACTCTAAGAGAGCACAGGGGCAACATATGCTTGGCCTTAGGTGTTACTTTCCCTTGGGTGTTTTCTGTTAGATTGTGCATGGTGACATGGAGTTCAGGCAATAAATGACCATGGTCCTTGGAAATATGAGAAAGTGGTACAAGTACTTTGCAACTAATTAAAAAGCTGTAGTATTGACATCTGCTTAATATAGGTAGTAATTCCAGAAGTTGATAGCAGACCACCTCTAAGCAGCAAGGGTGCAGCCTCTTTAAATAATTATGATGGCATGGATACAAACTTGGAGATCATCCAAATAGAGTCATAAAATGTGCTAATTGATACTGAGGATTAGAATGCAGCAAAACCAAATTTACAACACTATTTTACATTGGAAGCAACTTTTCTACTCCAAATACTAAAAATGCCCCTCAGTATTAGCAGAAAAATGTTAGGAGATTTCAATTCTTCTTGCAACTTTAAAGTACGATAGGTTGAATTCAGATTTAGTAATGTTATATAAACAGCTTTTAATTCACATATTTAGTTAACAGCTAAAATGGAAGAATATCATTGTACAACCATTAATTATTTGAGAATTCTGTCTAAACAAATAATAAAACACTTGGAAAATACATTAAAACATTGTCATATAATCCAAAATACTGGCATCATAAACTATAACTTTTATGTGTACCTGCATACATTTTCATTTGTCCCCCATGAAAAAAAGACAAAAAGATTTCAATAGATCTATAATTAGTGAAGAATTTTCTGTGTATCTTTGAGAAGACTCTATATTCTGCTGTGTTTGCTGGAGTGTTCCATACACAGCTGTTAGATCTAGTTTGTTTAGGGTGTTGTTCGACTCTTCTTTTGTTTCTTGATTTTCTGCCCATTTGTTCCAAACTTTATGGACAGCGAGGTATTGAAGTCTGTATTGATTTAGAATTGTCTATTTTTTCTTCAGTTTGCTTTGTATGTCTTATAATGACTATAATATTTGTATGTAATATAATTATATTCATAATCAAAATTATATTTTTCTGATGGACTGATACTTTTATCATAGTGAAATTCCTTTTTGTCTGTCAATATTTTTTTGAAGTCTATTTTTCTGATATTAGTAAGGCCCTTCTAGTGCCCTGAAGATTGCTGCTTGTGTTATACCGGACCGAACATAGAAAGTCAACACCAAGACAAAAGTATGCCAAATTGCAGGGTTTATTGCCGGCGACCACGGAGGACTCACGTCTCTCCAACCTGTGGCAGAGAAAGAAGGGTGACAAGACCTTTTATACCCGTAAAAATCACCTTGGGGGTGAGGAGAAGGGATGAGGTGAGGGGCTTCAGACATTCCGAGGGCTTGTGGATTCAAATCACCTTCTGGGCGGACATGAGGGTGAGGGGGTTCCAGACATTCCAGTGGATTCCTGGGCAAAGATGAGGGTGAGGGGCTCCAGACACTCTGAGGGCCAGGGGACTATTTGACATTCTGATTGTCACTTAAGGGGTTCACAAAAGCCAAGATTAGCATTCATTTACACATTGTCTGGGTAGCGTGGCGATCACAGTCCTTAATGACTTATTCACATTTGTGTTATAGAGAGCAGTTTCAACAGAAAGCCGAGGTATGGTTGAGGTATGCAGTTTTATGGGCTTTTACCATGTCACATTCCCCCCTTGTTTTATTTACAGAAATTAAATCATTGATTCCTCTAACTGGTTAGTATTGTTTGTTTGTTCTAAGGACTCATATTGAGACCTTAATATTATTAATTTTATGGAGTCTAACCTAGATTTTATGAACTTGAGCAGTTGGTTTAGGAGGCAGGGGCCAAACATGAGCCCCAGTAAGAGTAGGGCCAAATGTCCCACCAGGCCGGTGAGGAGGGAAGTGAGCCAAGTGGACCAGGAAAACATTTTTGATGCTGGATGGTAAAGATGTTTCCTGTGTCCCACCCACTCATACATACTCTGAGACCCCAGGTTCGCCTGTTGTCCATCTACTATCTGGGGTAGTTACAGTTATTTTGAGTGGTTTACAAGACCCAGGGTAGCATGAGGATCAGGGAGAGTCTCGGTTAAAAGAGTTGAAGGAGTTTACGTTTTTGGTATATCCTGATATAGTGGAGATAGTTTCACAACTCCAGTGGGGGCAAAAAAATTTATTTAAGTCTCCACAATTCCACCTCTTTTGTGGGGTGGACCCTGGGCATAGATATGGCCCCATTGTCTGAAGCCATTTTTCAGCCTCTACATTCTCACACCCCATTTCCTTTGCTTTCACCGTATTTCCCCACCCCCATCTCTCTGTCGATATTTCTATATTTAAGCTTTTACTCAATAGAGTGCAGAGGTCTAGGGAGGTTATGGGCTCCTTGGGGATGTACTCTAGCGTTAAGTTGACAAGGGTGGTTCCAGTGCCAAGTACAGTACTAACAAATTGTACCATCAAGCCCTCCGTGATGACCCATTGATAATAAGTGGGCATTAAGGGGGGTCCTTTTCGGGGGGTGGTTACAGGAATCAAGGAGATTAGGATGATGACCACAAACAGCGTGAAAGTCTTAGCTTTAGGTGGTCTGCTGAAGCTGAGGTCACTCTCCATTGTGCGTCTGGGGGTCAGTCTTGACATGTGAGTGGTGAATCTAGGCAGTCAGTTCGTCCACCTTGATGGCCGTGGGGGTGACCAGGATCATGGTGTAGGGTCCTTTGCAGCAAGGAGTTAGGCCAGAGGTGGTGAATCTCTTTACCAGGACCTTGTCCCCTGGCTGGAAGGGGTGTACCGGCTGGTCAGTGAGGTCTACTGGAGTGGGTTGAGTTCCCCTGATGAGCAGGTACACCTGGGACTGAACAGACTGGAGTGCCTGTAAGGACTTAAGGAGTGTGTGGTTATGGACTTCAGCATGCACGGTATCCACGGGTCTGGGGAGTAAGGGAGGGGGCCTACCAAACATGATTTCAAAAGGGGAGAAACCTTTCTTATAGGGTGTGCATCAGACATGGAGGAGGACAAAAGGAAGCAGGTTGACCCAGTTTTCACCGGTTTCTATAATGAATTTTGTTAAAGTTTCCTTTATGGTCCGTTTTATCCTTTCAACCTTCCCTGAACTCTAGAGGTGATAGGCGCAATGTAGCTTCCAGGATATGCCCAGGGTCTTGGCCAGGCCCTGTGAAACCTGTGCCATAAAGGCAGGGCCATTATCTGATCCCAGTGTCAGGGGCAAGCCAAACCGAGGAACCAGGTCCAGTAACAATCTCTTTGTTACTACCAGTGCTGTTTCTGACCTAGAAGGAAAAGCCTCGACCCATCCAGAGAAAGTATCTACAAACACAAGGAGGTATTTATAGCCGCATGCTGGGGGCTTTATTTTAGTAAAATCTACCTCCCAGTGTTCCCCTGGGCTAGTGCCTCTAAGTCTTATTCCTGCCTGACTAGTCCTACTGCCTCCTGGATTTACTCTGGCACATACATCACATCAAGTAGAAGTTTCCCTAACAATCTCGTATAAATGTGGAACATAGTATCTGGCCTTCAATAGCTCAGTGAGTTTTGTTTGTCCTAAGTGAGTGGCCTGGTGTGTCCTTAACTAGAGTCCATCCCAAAGCCTCAGGGAGCACAATCCTTATGTCTGGTAGAATCTACCATCCTGTGGAATCTCGCCATCTCCCCTGTTCCTTAGCAAAGCTTTCTTTATCAGGTGAGTATGTAGGGGTAGGAGGCAGGTTTGGGGCCGGCAGAGTCACAAGAAGAGTCAGAGGTTTTACTGGCCCCAAGGCTGCCTGTCTGGCTTGCAGGTCAGCTGCCCTATTTCCCTTTGCCTCTGGTGAATTTCCCTTCTGGTGTCCTTTGCAGTGTATTAATGCCACTGCCTTGGGCTTCCATATAGCTTCTAGCAGGGCTAGGGTTTCCTCTTCATTTTTGATGATTCTTCCCTCCGAGGTAAGCAGCCCTCTTTCTTTATAAATGGCTCCATGTACATGGGCCATAGCAAAGGCACATCGACTATCCATGTAGATATTGACAGTTTTTCCCTCTGCCCAGTCCAAGGTCTTTGTCAGAGCTATTAGTTCTGCCTTCTGGGCTGAGGTCCTGTGTAGGAGAGCCTGGGCCCAGATAACCCGCTCTAGGGTGACCACAGCTGCCCCGGCATACCTGACTCCATTGGCCATGAAACTGCTGCCATCTGTATACAGTACCTCTTCCAGGTTCTGCAGGGGGATGTTGGTGAGGTCCGGTCGAGCAGCGTGGAAGACATCTATTGTCTGTTGGCAGTCATGAATGGGTTCCTCTGGCTTGCTATCAGGTAGCAATGTGGAGGGGTTTAAAACTGTGGCCTTTAAAAACTTTATGCAGGGCCAGTCCAAAAGTAAGGCCTGATATTGAACTATGCGGGCATTTGACATCCATTTTCCTGGCGCTCCACGGAGTAGTGACTCCACCGCATGGGGAGCTACTAAGTTTAACTCCTGCCCTAAAGTCAGCTTGTCTGCCTTTTTGACTAATAAGGCTGTGGCTGCCACCGCTCTTAGGCAAGCTGGCCATCCAGAGGCTACAGGGTCAAGTTTTTTTGAGAGGTAGGCAACTGGCCGGGACCAGGGTCCCAGAGTTTGGGTGAGCACCCACTTAGTGACTCCCTGTTTTTCATACACAAACAACTGGAAAGGTTTAGAGATGTCTGGCAAGACCAAGGCTTGGGCCACAGTCATGGCAGTCTTGAGCTTGCCAAAAGCCCGTTGCTTTACCTCTGTCCATGTTAAGGGCTGATTTCCTCCAGTGCAGGCATTTAGGGGCTTGGCTATCTCAGCAAATCCCAAAATCCATAGCCTGCAGTACCCTAGTGCCCCAAGGAATTCTCGAACTTGGCATTTCATGGTGGGGGTGGGTTTTTGCAGCACTGCTTGGATTCAACTGGGTGCCAGTGCCCGGTTGCCCTTCTCTATAATATAGTCCAGGTAAGTAACTTTTGGCTAGCAGAGTTGGGCCTTTTTAGCTGAGACCTGGTACTCCGAAGTCTGTAGGGTCCTTAGTAATGACTGGGTGGTCTCTTTACAGTCCTCCTGGGTTTTTGTGGCCAAGAGTAAGTCATCCACATATTGGAGCAGGGTACATTCTGGGAACTCAGTTCAGAAAGCAGCAGGGTCTTGGCTCAGCGTCTCATCAAACAAAGTGGGGGAATTTTTAAAACCCTGCGGCAACCTCTCTGCTGGATTTCTGGTCCCCATGCATTTACTCGGGTTTCCTGGAGAGCTGTTATCACTGCCTTAGTAACCCCTTATTTTGCTTGGCCTCTAATGTGTCCCTGTTGTTAAAAATTTTTGGACAATCGGCAAGATGGCGTCATAGCAGTGACTCAGGATTGCAGCTCTCAGTGAAGGCACAGAGGGTGAGTCCTAGCCGCATTCTCGGATGGACTTTTTGGCCCACAGAGCGTTGAAAGTCCCAGGTATGGGAGAGACACGGGACGCTAGTAAAGCCGGCTAAAGCAGCCAGCTCCCGCGGCCACTTCAGCCGGTGCCGCAGCGGGACCCGGCACGGAACTCACTGGTCTGGGTGCCCTGTTAAACCGGCAATCTGAGATTTGGAAGGGCAGATTGGCATGTCCATCTGATTGAACGGGACTTGGACAGTGAGCCAGACCAGGAGTTTCCTGGGAAGCATGATCTGAGCCGGTGCAGTGGGCAGCGGCACGGGAGATCGCACGGATCCCAGTGCCCTATCGGCAGGCTACTGGGGCGCCAGTGAGAGAGTCAACCTTTCAGCTTGTGGAGAGGGAGAGAGAGAGAGAGAGAGGATGGACTCTGAGGCAGGGAGCTGAGTGATCAGGCTTGGCGGGTCCCACCCTCATGGGGACAAGCAGGGCGGTGACTGGAGGTGCTTGGGGCTGAGAGTTTTGCTGCTAGCATCTAGGATGGTGCAACCCAGTGAGGGAGGGGTGTCCACCATCACTGACGCAATCCACCCCTACTGAAGTACCGCCCAGGGCTGACGCAGCCTGCCGTTGCCGAGGCAACCTGCCATAACAGAGAGACTCCACCAGGAGGGGGGAGTGCTCCACAGCAGAAGGGAGCCCAGCAGCAACAGGGCGGGCCCGTGCTAGCAGGTCAGAGCCCTGGCAGGCAAATAGTGACTAGACTGCCTCCTAGTGGGGCAGGACAGTGCAACAGATACTCATAAAGAAAACCCCAACTCCCTGAGACAGAGCATCTAAGGGGGGGAAAAAGGGGGTGGTGTTTTATGAGTTCTATTGCAGCAGACATAAACAACCTCCCAACAACCCTGAATGCACAATGGAGCTCACAGCTCAGCACTGGAGCTCCTATAAAGCACAGATCATCTCCTCAAACAGCTCCCTGACCCCTATATATCCAAAGAGTCACCCCAAAAAAGGACTAATCAGACTGACATTTGGCAGGCATCATTCTGGAACAAAGACAGCAGAAGAAGAAACTGGTATCATCCCTCACTGTTCCGCAGCTGCTACAGGTATACTCCAGACAAGCAGGGCCTGGAGTGGACCTCAGCACTCATACAGCAGAGGGGCTAGACCATTAGAAGGAAAACTAAGTAACAGAAATACTTCATCATCAACAATCTCAGCATCCACACAGAGACCCAATTGAAAAATCAGCAACTACTAAGACGACAGGTGGATAAATCCAAAAAGATGGGAAGAAACCAGCACATAAAGGAGGAAAACACCCGAAACCAAAACACCTCACCTCCTACAAAGGACCAAAACTCCTCACCAGCAAGGGAACAAAGCTGGACGGAGAATGAGTGTGACGAAATGATGGAATCAGACTTCAGAAAGTGGATAATGAGAAACTTCATTGAGCTAAAAGAACATGTTCTAAATCAGTGCAAGGAAACTAAGAACCTTGAAAAAAGATTTGAAAAAAGATTTGAGGAATTGATAACAAGAATGGACAACTTAGAGAGGAATATGAATGAATTGAAGGAGCTGAAAAACACAACACGAGAACTTCGTGAAGCATGCACAAGTTTCAACAGCCGAATTGACCAAGCAGAAGAAAGAATATCAGAAGTTGAAGATCAACTCAATGAAATAAAATATGAAACCAAGATTAAAGAAAAAAGCACAAAAAAAGAATGAACAAAATCTCCAAGAAATGTGGGACTATGTGAAGAGACCCAACCTACGTTTGATAGGTGTACCAGAATGTGATGAAGAGAATGAATCCAAGCTGGAAAACACTCTTCAGGATATTATCCAGGAAAATTTCCCCAACCTAGCAAGACAGGTCAATACTCAACTCCAGGAAATACAGAGAACACCACAAAGATACTCCACAAGAAGAGCAACCCCAAGGCACATAATCATCAGATTCACCAGGGTTGAAATGAAGGAGAAAATACTAAGGGCAGCCAGAGAGAAAGGTTGGGTCACCCACAAAGGGAAGCCCATCAGACTCACAGCAGATCTCTCGGCAGAGACTCTACAAGCTAGAAGAGAGTGGGGACCAATATTCAACATCCTTAAAGAAAAGAACTTTCAACCCAGAATATCATATCCAGCCAAACTGAGCTTCATAAGTGAAGGAAAAATAAAATCCTTCATGAACAAGCAAGTACTCAGAGATTTTGTCACCACTAGGCCTGCTTTACAAGAGCTCCTGAAAGAGGCACTACACATAGAAAGAAACAACCAGTACCAGCCATACTAAAAGCATGCCAAATGCTAAAGATCATCAACAAAATGAAGAATCTACATGAACCAACGGGCAAAACAGCCAGCTAGCATCAAAATGGCAGTATCAAATTCACACATAACAATATTAACCCTAAATGTAAATGGGCTAAATGCACCAATCAAAAGACACAGACTGGCAAATTGGATAAAAAACCAAAACCCACCGGTGTGCTGTATCCAGGAAACCCACCTCACATGCAAAGATACACAAAGGCTCAAAATAAAAGGATGGAGGAAGATTTACCAAGCAAATGGAGAGCAAAAAAAAAAGCAGGAGTTGCAATTCTCATCTCTGATAAAATAGACTTTAAAGCAACAAAGATCAAAAGGGACAAAGAAGGTCATTACATAATGGTAAAAGGATCGATACAACAAGAAGAGCTAACAATTCTAAATATATATGAACCCAATGTAGGAGCACCCAGATATATAAGGCAAGTTCTTAATGACTTACAAAGAGACTTAGACTCCCACACAATAATAGTGGGAGACTTTAACACTCCACTGTCAATAGCAGACACATCAACCAGACAGAAAATTAACAAGGATATCCAGGACTTGAACGCAGACCTGGAACAAGCAAACCTGATAGACATTTACAGAACCCTCCACCCCAAATCCACAGAATATACATTCTTCTCAGCACCACATCACACCTACTCCAAAATTGACCACATAATTGGAAGTAAAGCACTCCTCAGCAAATGCAAAACAACGGAAATCATAACAAACAGTCTCTCAGACCATAGTGCAATCAAGTTGGAACTCAGAATTCAGAAAATAACTCAGAACTGCACAGCTTCATGGAAACTGAACAACTGGCTCTTGAATGTTGATTGGATAAACAATGAAATGAAGGCAGAAATAAAGAAGTTCTTTGAAACCAATGAAAATGAAGACACAACGTACCAGAATCTCTGGGACACATTTAAAGCAGTCTGTAGAGGAAAATATATAGCAATAAGTGCCCACATGAGAAGAGTGGAGAGATCCAAAATTGACACCCTATTGTCAAAATTGAAAGAGCTAGAGGAGCAAGATCAAAAAAAGCTCAAAACCTAGCCAAAGACAAGAAATAACTAAGATCAGAGCAGACTTGAAGGAAATAGAGACAAGAAAAACCCTTCAAAAAATCAATAAATCTAAGAGCTGTTTTTTCGAGATCAACAAAATAGACAGACCACTAGCCAGACTGATAAAAAATAAAAGAGAGAACAATCAAATAGATGCAATAAAAAATGATAAAGGGGAAATCACCACAGATTCCACAGAAATTCAAACCATCATCAGAGAATACTACAAACAACTCTATGTACATAAACTAGTAAATCAGGAAGAAATGGATAAATTCCTGGATGCTTCTGTCCTCCCAAGCCTAAACCAGGAGGAAGCCGAAACTATGAATAGACCAATAACAAGGTCTGAAGTTGAGGCAGCAATTAAGAGCCTACCACACAAAAAAAGCCCAGGTCCAGATGGGTTCACAGCTGAATTCTACCAGACACACAAAGAGGATCTAGTACCATTCCTTCTGAAACTATTCCAAATAATCCAAAAAGAGGGAACCCTTCCCAAATCATTTTATGAGACCAACATCATCCTGATACCAAAACCTGGCAGAGACTCAACAAGAAAAGAAAACTTCAGGCCAATATCCATGATGAACATAGATGCAAAAATCTTCAATAAAATACTGGCAAATCAATTGCAACAGCACATTAAAAAACTTATCCATCATGATCAAGTAGGATTCATCCCGGGGATGCAAGGCTGGTTCAACATATGCAAGTCTATAAAGGTAATTCACCACATAAACAGAAGCAAAAACAAAAACCACATGATTATCTCAATTGACGCAGAGAAGGCATTTGACAAAATTCAACAGCCCCTTATGCTAAAAACCCTCAATAAACTTGGTATTGATGGAACATATCTCAAAGTAATAAAAGCTATTTATGACAAACCAACAGCCAATATCACACTGAATGGGCAAAAACTGGAAGCATTCCCTTTGAAATCCGGCACTAGACAAGGATGCCCTCTCTCACCACTCCTATTCAACATAGTACTGGAAGTTCCAGCCAGAGCAATCAGGCAAGAAAAAGAAATAAAGGGTATTCAAATAGGAAAGGAGGAAGCCAAATTGTCTCTATTAGCAGATGACATGATCGTATACCTAGAAGACCCCATCACCTCAGCCCAAAAGCTCCTGCAACTTCAGCAAAGTCTCAGGATATAAAATCAATGTTCAAAAATCACAAGCATTCCTATACACCAATAACAGACTTAAAGAGAACCAAATTAAGAACGAACTGCCATTCACAATCGCTACAAAGAAAATAAAATACCTAGGAATACAACTCACTAGGAATGTAAGGGACCTCTTTAAGGAAAACTACAAACACCTGCTCAACAAAATAAGAGAGGACACAAACAGATGGAGAAACATTCCATGTTCGTGGTTAGGAAGAATCAATATTGTGAAAATGGCTATACTGCCCAAAGTAATTTACACAATCAATGCTATCCCCATCAAACTACCATTGAATTTCTTCACAGAATTGGAAAAAACCACCATGAATTTCATATGGAACCAAAAAAGAGCCCGCATAGCCAAGTCAATTCTAAGCAAAAAGAACACAGCGGGAGGCATCACACTACCAGACTTCAAACTATACTACAAGCCTACAGTAATCAAAACAGCATGGTACTGGTACCAAAACAGAAATATAGACCAATGGAACAGAACAGAAGCATCGGAGGCAACACAACATATCTACAACCATATTATCTTTGATAAACCAGACACAAACAGGCAATGGGGAAAGGATTCCCTATTTAATAAATGGTGTTGGGAAAACTGGCTAGCCATGTGCAGAAAGCAGAAACTGGACCCTTTCCTGACACCTTACACTAAAATTAACTCCAGATGGATTAAAGACTTAAACGTAAGACCTGACACCATAAAAACCCTAGAAGAAAATCTAGGCAAAACCGTTCAGGACATAGGAATAGGCAAGGACTTCATGAATAAAACACCAAAAGCATTGGCAACAAAAGCCAAAATAGACAAATGGGACCTAATCAAACTCCACAGCTTCTGCACGGCAAAAGAAACAGTCACTAGAGTGAATCGGCAACTATCAAAATGGGAAAAAATCTTTGCAGTTTACCCATCTGACAAAGGGCTGATATCCAGAATTTACAAAGAACTCAAACAGATTTACAGGAAAAAAACAAACAAGCCCATTCAAAAATGGGCAAAGGATATGAATAGACACTTTACAAAAGAAGACATACATGAGGCCAACAAACATATGAAAAAATGCTCATCATCACTGGTCATTAGAGAGATGCACATCAAAACCACATTGAGATACCATCTCTCGCCAGTTAGAATGGCGATCATTAAAAAATCTGGAGACAGCAGGTGCTGGAGAGAATGTGGAGAAATAGGAACACTCTTACACTGTTGGTGGGAGTGTAAATTAGTTCAACCATTGTGGAAGACTGTGTGGCAATTTCTCAGGGACCTAGAAATAGAAGTTCCATTTGACCCAGCAATCCCATTACTGGGTATATATCCAAAGGACTATAAATCATTCTACTATAAGGACACATGCACACGAATGTTCATTGCAGCACTGTTTACAATAGCAAAGAACTGGAACCAACCCAAATGCCCAGCGATGATAGACTGGACTGGGAAAATGTGGCACATATACACCATGGAATATTATGCCGCAATCAAAAATGATGAGTTTGTGTCCTTTGTAAGGACATGGATGAATCTGGAGAACATCATTCTCAGCAAACTGACACAAGAACAGAAAAAGAAATACCGCATATACTCACTCATAGGTGGGTGAGAAAAATGAGAACACATGGACACAGAGAAGCGGTCTACTATACACTGGGGTCTATTGGGGGAATGGGGGAGGGATAGTGGGGGGGGGCTGGGGAGGGATAGCCTGGGGATGAATGCCAAGTGTGGGTGAAGGGGAGGAAGGCAGCAAAACACACTGCCATGTGTGTACCTATGCAACTATCTTGCACGTTCTGCACATGTACCCCCAAACCTAAAATGCAATAAAAATTAAAAAAAAAAAAAATTGGACAATCTCTAACAACTGAGCTAAATTTATTCCCTGGAACCCCTCTAATTTTTGCAATTTTCTTTTGATGTCTGGGGCAGACTGGGAAACAAAAGCCAGATTTATGGCCCACTGATTCTTACAGTCCCTACCATGGAGTGGTTAGTCGGCTTGCAGGCCGCTCCCCTAACCCCCTCTAACAAGTACCAGTGAAAAGTGTTCAGAGCCTGGTGACCCCTCAAGGTGTTGGGCCCCCATCTGGGGTCGGGTAGAGGAAAAAACCTTTTTTGATTTGATCCTGGCATCTTCTGATCCTCCCCCTGTCCTAGGTATTGCTTTATGGGCTTCTTGTCTAATTCTACTCCTCTCCTCTGTGGTGAACAAACTTAGTAATTGTTGGCAGTCATCTCAAGTGGGGCGATGAGTCTGCAGTACAGATTCTAAGAGACCTGTCAAAGCCTGGGGCTTCTCAGAGAATGGGAGATGTTGAGCTTTTTGACAGAACTTACTCTATTGTAAAACCCTGCCACTGCCTTAAGATCCCCAGCCTCCCAGCATGACCCCCTCCCGGGGAACTTTCCATCTCAGCAGGTTTCTAACCCTCCCCCTCTCACCATGTTAGCAGTTCCCCAGCCTTCCCAGGAACTATAAAACTCAGCAATTCTGCAGCCCCTCCCCTCCTACACAGCCCCTCACACTGGAGGCATTTGCCAGCTTGCAGGCCATAAAAATCCCCTTTGCCATGCCACAGGTCCTGCGTGCCAATTTTGGGTGCAGTCTGGCAGATTTTTCCTTGCTCTTAATAAAGCTTGTGCCAGCACTTGGTGTTTTTGGCCCTCTCCTTAATTTCGATCACCTTTCAGTTATATATGTCACTTGACAAGAAGTGAACAAAGAATGGGTGACCCCAATTGTCTTCTCCTGTTGGGGGCACCTCTTGGAGAGGAAGGACCGTCAGTGGGTGTGGGGCCTCACTGTGAGTGTGCACGGGGTCAAGGTTTAGTTACTAGTACTGCTGAGGGGGTGCTGAGGCCCTGGTTCAGAGGGCCTTGAGTAGGGTGGAGGTAATTCCTGATCTTCTGCTGAGGCAGGGAGAATGGCTGGCCCAGAGGGGCTTTCTTTGGGCCAGCTAACATGACCTGAAGTCTAGCCTGTTTTATGCAGCATTTCAGCCACGGCGGGATTGTTGGACTAAATCTAACCATCGGTTAATGTATAGAAACTGGTCAGGGTGTTTAGGAGTTTCTGCGACCATTTTCCATACAGCCTGGGTAATTTAATTTTCTTTTAGTCGTAGGTCCCAGTGTCAGGCCACATAATTCTAAAGGACAACTATTCTAGTTTAGACAAAACGCAGAGTTCTCCAGGTGTTAATTTTACGCCATATTGAACTGTAAACCTAACTTTGAAGTTGGCCGCCATGCATTGGAGAGGGGTACAAGGCTGGGAGCTAGATGACCGTATTTGATTTTTCTTTCAGTTTTTAAATTTTCCCCTGAGAGATTTTACTAATTTAAGACTAGCTTCACTGAGGATTTGAACTAACAAACTTGTAGCTTGGTGGGGGGGGGGCGGGGGGGCCTACATTTTAACTATTGTGCTAACAAGTAGCTTGCATTACAAAGAGTTAGAAAACTGTTCTTAAAACCAGTATTTTAGATGCAAATACTGCACCCTGAGGCAGTGTGGCCTGCCTGAAAGCCAGGTGGGGCTGGCGGCCATCAGAGAAAGGAAAAAAAAAAAACGCTTTTTGTGTCAGTTCAAAAACTGAGCTCTAAGCTGCTGGGCCAGCTGTGAGTCCCCCGCCCCTGCAGCTTGTGGTCACCTTGACACAGGGACCCTGAAAAGCATTAAATTCCTGTCTCCCTATCTCTCTCTCCTTGCTCTCTTTTCTTTGTCTCTGTCTCCTCTCTCCTCTTTCTTCTTTCCCTCTCTTACTTTCTTGTTCTCTCTCCTCTCTCCTGTCTCTTCTTCCCCTCTTCTCTCTTTCTTTCTGTTCTCCATCTCCTCTCTCTCTCTCTTTTTTTTTTTTTTTTTTTTTTTTTTTACTTTCTCTTTCTTTGGTATAGACAATTTTGAAAAGCCTCCAATTCAAATTTTGCCCTCTCTAAAGCAGGTTTTAGTAGGGCCTCTGCAGCCAGGTCCTGCAAGGACTAGACAACTGAATTGGTGGGTCTGTCTCTACTCCTATCCAAAGGAATGGGGGGTAAGGGCCAGGGTAAGTTGGCGGTCTCTCTCTTCTCAAACCACAACTGGCGAGCATAAGCTCTATGGAGGTTTAGTGCTGCTCAGGCATAATTTTCTCAACTATAGGCTCTCTTATCCAAAGCTTGTGTTAAAGTGGGGATGTGGCAAAATAAATGAACTAATAGATCAACTGGGTGTGTATTTTGCACCCATCACAATTTGTAGAGTGAGCAAAAGAGTTGCCAATCTGTCTTCAGTGGTTTATGGCACCCGAATTCCCAACAATTGGGATGATGCCAGTATGCCTCCCTGTGATACACCACCAGGCACTGCCCATAACAACATTGGACACTTTTCTGACAGAATAGGCAGTTACCACTTTTCCATCCCAGCCTGACAATCAGCACTTGTAGACCCTGATCTAGGAGTTTGTTTCCTACAACCCCAAAGAAACTACTTCTGAGGTGCCGAGGGCACAACTGCCTTCTCGACATGGACTCAGACCCAGCACGGGCAAAAATACTCTTTTCCTGGTGGAGGTGGCTGGGAGAATTTACAGGCCACAATAATCATAACAAGAAAGAAAATAAAGACAACGAAAGTTAAGACTATCTGCCACATGGCAGAAGAAGAAAGAGTGAGGCCTCAGTGATAGAAGAAGATGAGAAAGAAGGAGAAGAGAGTAATCTCTGCAGGGGTATAATCAATAAAAGTTCCCTGCATCCACTGGTTGGTCAACCACTGTAAAATATCCCCTACCTCAAGGGAAGATGGTCTGAACCAGTGAATGTCTGCTAGCAGGAGTCTAATAGAACTGACAAATTTACAGACGAGACAGGACTACATACAAGAGTGACAAACAAAGGGTGGGAGCCTCCCAAAAGGGGGGCCAATCAGTTGCCTTCCCGGCCACACCCCCGGAGGGGTCTTTCAGGCACATCTTGGCTAAGGTGTACCCTTATAACCCCCTGGTCACCTCAGGATAGAAGTCCGAGTAGGACAGCTCTGTAGTGAATCACCATTATGCCTTATGATGCCCCCGTGGAACCATGGGTGGAGGCCCACTCAAGCCCCGTAGCTTTCAGCCATGGGACTACATACATACACACACACTCTTTCACTCACACTGAGGTTACAGAAAACAATCAAATGCTGACACCTACTATGCCAGCTACCAGAAACTGATACTCACTATACCAGCTACCCGATGCTGATACCCACTATAACAGCTACCAGAGGGCTGCTACCCACTGCAACAGCCACCAGAAGGTTGCCACCCACAATGACAGCCACCAGAAGGCTGACACCCACTGTGCCAGCCACCAGAAGCCTCAAGTGATGTCTCAGTGAGGCTTGCCAGGTCAGAGTTACAATGACTCATCAGTCCCCTGACTCAGGCCCTTCCTTTGAACTAGTTCCCAGATTCCAAACCAAACTTACCTCCGGAGGCTTTTAGAACCCTGAAGAATTTTGGGGGAACGTCAGCCGGGTGGGTGCTCTCCTCCTCGGTGACTCTCTGGGGCCCTGGGGCAACTCAGGGGGCACCTCCCCTAGAGGCCCCCGAGGTGGGAGTGGCCACCCGGGCGAGATTCTGAGATGGCCTTTGTCTGGTGATGAAAAATAGAAAATCTCAGTGGGACCTCCAAATGTTATACCAGATGAGCATAGAAAGTCAACACCAAGAAAAAAGTATGCTAAATTGCAGGGTTTATTGCTGGTGACCACGGAGGACTCACGTCTCTCCAACCCGTGGCAGAGAAAGAAGGGTGACAAGACCTTTTATACCCGTAAAAATCACCTTGGGGTTGAGGGGAGGGGATGGGGTGAGGCGCTTCAGACATTCTGAGGGCTAGTGGATTCAAATCACCTTGTGGGCGGAGATGAGGGTGAGGGGCTCTGGACATTCGAGGGCCAGGGGACTATTTGACATCTGATTGTCACTTAAGGAGTTCACAAAAGCCAAGATTAGCATTCATTTACACATTGTCTGGGTAGGGTGGCGATCACAGTCCTTAATGACTTATTCACATTTGTGTTATGGAGAGCAGTTTCAACAGAAAGCCAAGGTATGGTTTGAGGTATGCAATTTTATGGGGCTTTTACCATGTCACATTTGCATGATATATCTTTTTAAAAAATATTTTTTTCTTTCCTTGATTCTAAATGGTATATCTTACCAAGAGTAGAGTTGGATCATGTTTTTTTATTTAACCTGCTCATCTGCCAATTTACAAGTTTTAATTTTCTATTCCAATTCAATGTTATGATTAATATTGGATTTACATATGCTATTTGGCATTTTTGCTTTTCATGTGTCTCATATTTTTTGTTCTGTTTTTCCTTATCTGCTTTATTTTGTATTAAGTAGACTATAATGGCATTTGTATTTTAATTATACATCTAAAAATTTTTACATCTCAATTTGTCAAAATACTTTTAAATTATGTTATTTATGGCCAAATATAAAAAACTGTATTACTTTAGAGCTTCATTCTGATTCCCCATCCCTTTTTGCACTATTACTATTAGAATTTTTTTTTTTTTTTCTGAGACGGAGTCTTGCTCTGTCACCCAGGCTGGAGCACAATGGCATAATCTTGGCTTACTGCAACCTCCTCCTCATGGGTTCAAGCAATTCTCTTGCCTCAGTCTCCCAAGTAGTTGGGATTACAGGTGTTTGCCACTATGTCCAGCTAATTTTTTTGTATTTTTAGCAGAGACAGGGTTTCACTGTGTTGACCAGGCTGGTCTCAAACTCCTGACCTCATGATCTGCCCACTTTAACCTCCCAAAGTGCTGGGATTACAGGTGTGAGCCACTGCGCCTGGTGTACTGTTAGAATTTACACCTGCTTATATTACAAACCCAACAATATATTGCTGTAACAGTTATTTTACATAATCATATATCCATTAAAAAGCTGAGAAAGAAAGAACGGTAGGTACATATTAAGTGAGTTTGTTATGTTAACTTCCTTATTTACTGGTCTTCATTTTCTCTTATACATTCAAGTTACCATTTAGTGTAATTTCCTTAATCCAAGAAGGCTTCGTTTCACCTGCTTCTTTTGTGTTGTTACTCTCATATATAGTTGAATCTTAAACAACACAGGGGTTGGGGTGCCAACTCTCCGTGCAGTCAACAATCTGTGTATAGGTTTTTTTCTTCCCAAAACCTTAACTATTAATGGCCTTTTGTTGACCAAATTCTTACCAATAACATAAACATTTGCTTAACACACATTTTGTATATTATTTTCTTACAATAAAGTTAAGCTGGAGAATATAAAATGTTATTAAGAAAATTATAAAGAAGAGAAAATTATTTACTATTCATTAAGTGAAAGTAGCTCATCATAAATGTCATCATCCTTGTCGTCATTAGAGGAGGAGGGATAGATTTTGCTGATTCAGGGCTGGCAGGGACTAAAGGGTGGAAAAGTTGGGAGAGGGCAAGCACATTGCTACCAATCCTTTCACTATTTTCTTTGGTTTCAGTTTTTGTATCACAGAAGTCTCATATTATAGAAAAAGTCAAAAACAGTCTACACTAATCCAAGGCCGTTTTTCAGACTGTTGAAGGTTAGATTGTTTTCTGCATGGTCTTCCTCACCACCTGGCACTGGTTAGAAAGCACTCATCTCCATTAAGTCATCTGCTGTTAATGTCTCTCATGTGGTGTCTGTTAACTCTTGAATGTCTCCAAGATTCATATCTCAAAATTATTCACTCCCAATTCTTGAAAACATATCCACAATCTCCTTTGTGGTTTTTGTTTGTTTGTCTTTTGTTTTTTGACAGTCTTGCTATCCCCAGGCTGGAGTGCGATGGCATGGTCTCGGCTCACTGCAACCTCCACTTTCCAGGTTCAAGTGATTCTCCTGCCTCAGTCTCCCGAGTAGTGGGGCTTAATACAAAAAATTAGCTTGCCACCACTCCCAGCTAATTGTTTTGTATTTTTAGTAGAGAGGAGTTTTTGCCATGTTGGCCAGGCTGGTCTCAAACTCCTAACCTCATAATCCTCCTACCTCAGTCTCCAAAGATGCTGTGATTACAGACATGAACAACCATGCCTGGCCTATTTTGTGATTTTGTGATTGACTGTGTCATATATCCTGGGAAGTCATGCAAAATATCTGGACGCAGTGTTCTCCAGCAGGAATTTGCTTTGGGATTGATAGCTTTTACTTTTCCTATAACAACAATTGAGGCATCTTCAATGACATATTTTTTTTTTTAGGTTTGCATGATGTTCTCTCTCTCTATTAAAATTCTGTTCCATAGCATAGACAATCCTTTTCATAGATTACTGTGTGTAATGAATGTTAAAAGTCACTATGACTCTGTAATCTATACTTCATTTTAGCCAAAAGGCTGAAAATTGATGACAACTGCATAATCTACAGATTGAATTAGAGACGTGTCGGGGGCAAGGAGCCCACTACAGCACCTTTGGTTTAAACTAACGGGGTTCTGGGTGTCCAGGGATGCTGTCCAATATAAAAAGAACTTTCTAAAGCAGTGCCTTACTGGCAAAGTACTTCCCTACATCAAGGGCAAAGCATCAATGGGACAAATCCAGAAAAGGGGTTTCTATGCAGGTCTTCTTGTACAACCAAAAGACTGGCATCTGGTGTGAATCTTTTCCCTTCAAGCCTCCAGGGTTAGCTTTTTATAGAGAAAGGCAATTGTAATCATAGACCTGACTGAATTTGCACAAAACCATAGAGCTAATCTATCTCTGCCTTCCTTAAATTGTAGTGCTCACTTTTCTTCCTTACTAATAAATGCATTTTGTGGCTTTTTTTTTTTTTTCCAGATTAGGGCACTTTTTTTTTGCTTTAAAAACTCATTCAGGCAAATATCCTATCTTATCTTCTCAATGACTTCCTTAATGACATCTGGAAACTCATCTGTTGCTCTTGGTCAGCAGAAACTGCTTCTCCTGTTATACTGACATTTTTTCACCCAAACTGCTTTCTAAAATTATCAAACCATCCTTCTCTGGCATTAAATTTTCCAGCTTTAGATTATTCATCTTCTTTGGCTTTAAGTTGTCAAAGAATGACTTTGCTTTTTCTGGAATTATACTAGAGTTTATAAACATACCTTTCTTATAATAATACGGCATCCACATTATAGCTGCGATTTTAATACAAGATAAAAAGGTATTTAGGAGAAAGTTTAAGGTTTCTGTGTCTGCTAGCATAGCTGCAATGACAGCTAGAAAAATTAAGTTTTCTTGTCTGTGTTTTTTTTGTTTTTACAGTTGTCCGTATGTTGAATTCATTTCTCTTGAAATGGTGGGCTACCATGTCTGTAGGCTTCAATCTACAGTACATATTAAGCAATTCAACCTTTACTTGTAATGTCATGACTTTTCTCTGCCTCTTGGAAGCACTTTCATCATCACTAGTAGTACTTTCTCTAGGTCTCATGGTGTTATTCAAGGTTTGCAGTACTGCATTAAACAGGATGAAAGATCTGTGACAGATCACTTTTTACCGTAATAAGTAATTTACTGGAGAGAGACTGATTGGGCAGAGATGATTAGTGTCAGATGGTGTTTAACGTGGATCTTCAAAACACTTGAGCTCACTGCAGTAGCAACAGGAGTGACTATAAAATCATTACAGTAGTACAGTATGTACTGCAGTTAATTTATGCAGTTATAATTAAATACTGCATCTTTATGTTTGTTTACATTTCTTCTCAACCGAGAATGGTACCATGCATGGTCTGTGTTTGTGTGTGTAATTTTCAATAAATTATAACTATAGATTTATCTATATTTTATTATATTACATAAGAAAATAGGCTAGTATTTACATATATTTTATGCATTCATGACATCTCTAACATTTTCTAATTTTTTGATATTTCTGTGATACATGGTCTTTCTCTAAAAATTTTTCAAATAGCTGCAAATCTTCCAAAATTTTCTATATGTTTTTTAAATCTGCATATAAGTAAACCTGAATATAATAAGTTCAAACCCCTACCTTTTTTTGTCATAGCCATAATTTCTTCCCTTATTTTTTTGATTGGCCTGTCATAAATCCTGCGAAGTCATGCACAACATCTGGACACAGTTTTCTTCAGCAGCAACTTAAAAATATTTCTGATAAATATTTTAATATTTTTATGGCAAATTTTCAAACTGATTTTCCCTTCATATATTCTTCCAATATGTAGTTTCAAGTTTTTCTAATTTCAGTAAAATTTTTCGATTGTTGCTTTTATGTTTGCTTATATCATATTGCTTTTGGTATTTTTTTTTTTTCCAGAGGTGTGTGGTCTTTTCTATGATTCCTACCTTCTAGTATTCATTGTCTTATATAAAACTATCTGCTTGAGTATGGGTGAGGTGTATGATGTGCTTCTAACAAATATATAACAAAAGTGATGGGATATCATTCTCATTATTATATTACTTATATTATTTCTGTTCTATTCTATTGCAATAAAGATGAGATGTTATTATGTTACATAAGAAACCTTCTTCCTAGTAGATTTACCTTGGAATCTGTGAATAAGCAAGTTTCTTTGAGTCCTACAGCCACATGGAAATAAATTCAACAAACTGTTTGTGTGAGCTTGGAAACAGGCCTTTTCCCAGCCAAGCCTTTAGTTGAGAAACTAGCTACATCTGATACCTTGATTGGATTCTTGCACAAGTCCTGATCTGGAAAAGCTAAGCAACGCCCAGACGTTTGACACAAAGAAACTATGAGGTAACAAGCATATGTTGTTTTAGTTCTCTAATTTGTTACACAAGATAGATTACTTTGGGTAGGTTTTATTAAACATATGCTGTGTTTTAGTTATGCCTGCCATCAGTAACTTTCTGTCTTTTCAAAAAATGTTTTGAATATCTAGAAAAATCTTATATATATTTTAAATCAATATTCATTGCTTCATTACTTGCTATTGCATTTTTTCTAATGTGGTGTTTATGAAATACATGTATTACTTTAGATATAAATATTTCTGTCTTCTAACAATTCTTTCAAAAATTTTTCATTTTTAAAATGACTTCATTAATGCTTTTGTTAAATTATGATTTATGCTGTTTTGATTTTTCATGGCTTCTATGAATTAGTTATTTTTATGAAATTATTTTTAACTTGCTTTAAAATTTCAAAACAAAGTTCTGTTCATAGGCCTCTTATTTGGCATGTATTTACAATCTGAATTGATGTTAATATGCACTTATTTCACTTTTACAAATAATGTTTATGGGCTTCATTTCAATCTATGTTGCTTAGGATGAACCAAGAAGTGTTTTCCAGAACTTTTAAAATATAAGTTAAGGCAGTTTTTCTAATTTCGAAAATCCAGAACTCTCCTATTGTTTTCTTGAGCTGTTGATGAATATATTGTTCTCTTCTCTGAATCCATTGACTAAATCTCTCGTAAACTTTCACCTGGACATTCTTTTTTTAATGCTTTTATTGTGCTGTCCTGCTTAATCTGTATACAATCTTTGGCAGTTTCTCCTCCATGTAGATCTTTGTCCTGGAAGGGAGATTTGGTTGGTTAGTTAGATTCTGTCCTCCTGTGGTCCTCTGCTCATTTGCACCTGTTCTCACTAAGTTTTGCTGCTATGTCCAATCGATCTGCCAAAATTGCCTATGGGTATATGTTGAAATATATGTCATTTTAGGACATTCAAGACTGTTGGACATTCCTTTGCCTTGCTTTATCTTTGACTTCTTCCTGCAGAGTTGCTGATCACACACAGTACCCCAAGCTGTCGGTTTGCCCACTGACTCTTGACTCTTATTTTTGGCTTTGTGGCCATTATGTTCCTGATAAATATTTTCTCTTTCTATGAAAGTTTGTGTCTGAGAGTGTTTCACTTTGCTCTCTTAGTTTCTCTGTCTGTTACACATTTGATCTAACAAATTACTTTAACCTTGGTGACTTAAAACAGGGAAATTTATTATCTCATATTTACGAAAGCCACAAGTCCAAACTCAATATGTCAGTAGGGCTGTGTTCCTTCCAGAGGCTCTACGGAAAATTCAATTGTTTGTCTTTTCCAACTTTTGGTCACTATCTGTATCTCTTGGCTTGTGACAGCTCACCAACATCATTTTACAGAATCTTCTGAATTATTAATTATTTGAGAATATAAATCATATGTTATGATTATTATACTTTGTCAGGTATAATACTTTCAACACATTCATCACTCAGGAGATATTGTTTAATAAATAATCATTATGCTGTATCAATATAATTGTCAATGAGTTCTTATAACATATTGAATACTAGAACCCATGGAGCTTTTGAATTAAGAAAGAATGCCTTATTTCTATATCGTACTTGTTTATTTTATTAACCTAATTTCCTAAGTTCCTTGGATATGAATATAAATCATTACCTTCCATATAGTCTCAAAAATGTGGGTAGTGGGAATTACGGTGCATGTCATTCATGAGTACAGGCTGATGGAAAAATCCTAAGAGCTTCCTTATTTACTCCTCTAGGAATATGGAGAAATATTAAATGAGACAAGAGACAGGTAGAGCTCACAGTCATTCATAAATTACCCTACTCTATCAAAGTGAATACTGATTCTCCTGTGTTTATATTTCAATCTGATCCCAAAGTTATCATGGCTGTTTGAAAACTTAAAATATTATACTGTTTTTGCTAGCGTAGCTTCAATACATTTGACATATTAGTCTGTGCTTTTCAGGGTATAGTAAATAGATACGTTGTAATTTATTTAACTTTCTCCCTTTTTACCCATCTACCTATAAAAAAGTGGGAAGAGAGAGTGCAAGAGTTTCTTCTTAAAGTGAATATGCTGCAAAGCTCACTTGGATTACAGGCTATGATTTTAAAATTAATATTGTATAAATACTTTATGTCATATATCTCTTTATATTAGATTTCCTGCCAAGATAGCTAGAAAAATATTCTATAAGAGAAGCACTATATGTTAAGTACCTAATGATTATGACAAACACAAACATGCATTGCTTATGCTCAGTTTTATTAATCTTTTTATTTTGTGTTTTATACATGAGCTAGATTATAGCTAAAGGCAATATTAACAATAAAAGCAATTAATTGAAGATATTATATTAAATACATATAATCTCTTTGTATAAGTAAATGTTTAAAATTAATCTTATCAAATTCAATTTAATTAATGTAATATTTATGTCCCTCCATTGTGCTATAAGTACCTACAAAACACTGGATAAGAACAAAGTAACAAATTTGGCATTTGTTCTCATGGAGTTTAAATTATTTAAGTATTTAAGGCAATTACCTCTATTGCTTGTACAATGTCTAATTTACTGAAGGAAAGAATTAAAATCAATAGGTAATATACCCAATTTTTAAGAAATATATTTGAGGAATAACAAACAAAAATCTGTAACAATTTATGTATGCCAGGACAAAACAAACTTAGAAGAAAGCAAGAAAGCAATCTTAGCTACAATAGTTACAGAAGTACAAAATACCTGCAAATACATTTAACCTAAGTAGTGAAAGATCTCTACAAGGGAAACTATAAAGCAATCATGAAAGAAATTAAAAAGAATGCAAAAAAAATGGAAAGATATACTCATGGAATTGAAAAATTAATTGTATTAAAATGTCAGTACTGGCTGGGCATGGTGGCTCATGCCTGTAATCCCAGCACTTTAGGAGGCTGAGGTGAGTAGATGACTCGAGGTCAGGAGTTTGAGACCAGCCTGGCTAACATGGCAAAACCCCATCTGTATTAAAAATACAAAAAAAAAATTTTTTTTTGTTCTATTGCTTTTGTTTTTTGTTTTTTTTTAAAAAGGAAAGAAGGAGAGGAAAAGAGAGGAAGAAAAAGAGGGAGAGAGAATATTGCTTTATTCTATGAATGGGAATTAATAATAGCCGATCAATATTTTGTGTGTTTAAAGTGGAGAATGTATATTTTGTGTATTTAAAGTGGAGAGCTCTATAAGTACTTATTAAGTTTACTTGTTCCGGATCTGAGTTCAAGTTCTGGATATCCTTATTAATTTTCTCTCTCATTGAGTCTAAATCTCTTTATGGGTCTTATGTATCTGGGTGTTAGGATGCACTGATCCTTATACCACTCTGTCTTTGTTGCTTTGAAATCTGTTTTATCAAATGCATAAATTGGAACTCCTGCTTTTTGTTTATTTATTTATTTTTGCTCTCCATTTGGTTAGTGAATCTTTCTCCAACCCTTTGTTTTGAGTCTTTGTGTATCTTTGGATATAAAATGGGTCTGGATGTAGTATACTGTTAGGTTTTGGCTGTATCTTTTGATTGGGGGATTTAGTCGATTTAAATTTAGGATTACTGCCATTTGATGTTAACTGGCTATTTTATCCATTCATTGATGTAAATTCTTCTTTATGTTGATGCTCTTTATTTTTTGGTATATTTTTAGAAAGGCTATTACTGGTTGTTCCCTTCTGTGTGTAATGCTTCTTTCAGAAGTTTTTGTAAAGCAGGCCTGGTGGTAATAAAATCTCTGAGTACTTGCTTGTTCATAAAAGATTTTATTTTTCATTCAATTGCAAAGCTTAGTTTGGCAGGATATGAAATTCTGGGCTGAAAGTTCTGTTCTTTAAGGATGTTAAATATCGGCCCCCACTCTCTTCTGGCTTGTAGGGTTTCAGCTGAGAGATCTGCTGTAAGTCTGATAGGCTTCCCTTTGTGGGTAACCTGACCTTTCTCTCTGGCTGCCCTTAGTATTTTCTCCTTTGTTTCAACCCTGGTGAATCTAACAATTATGTGTCTTGGGGTTGCTCTTCTTGAGGAATGTCTTTGTGGTGTTCTCTGTATTACCTGGGGTTGAATAGTGTCCTGCTTTGCTAGATTAGGAAAATTCTCCTGGATAATACAAAATTTAACCAGGCATGGTGGTGGGCTCCTGTAATCCCAGCTACTCGTTAGGTTGAGGCAGGAAAATTGCTTGAACCGTGGAGGTTGCAGTGAGCTGAGATCATAGATTGTACCATTGCACTCCAGCCTGTGTAACAAGAGAGGAACTCCCTCTCAAAAAAAAAGTCAATATTATACAAAATGACCTAGTATCAATGGAATCTTTACTATAATACCAATTATATTTTTAACATCATTCAATATTCTTCACAGAAATAAAAAAAAATCAAAATTCACATGAAACCGCAAAAGACTCCAATAGACATGGAAATTGTGAAAAAAAAAAAAAATCTAGAGGTATCACACTACCTGACTTCAAAATATACTACAAAGCTATTGTAACCAAAATAGCATGATATTGACATTAAAAGAGACACACAGACCAACATAACATAATAGAGAACCCAGAAATAATTCTACTTATTTAAAACCAGCTCGTTCTCAACAAAGACACCAAAAATATACATTGGCAAATGGAAAATATTTTCAATAAATGATGTTAAAAAAAAAAAAAAACTTGATAACAATATGCTAAAAAAAATGAAGCAAGACACCTATCTCTCATCATATACAAAAATTAACTTCAAGTGGATTAAATCCTTAAACGTAAGACCTAAAACTATGAAAATACTAGAAGACAACATTGGTAAAATATTTTAGGATATTGTAAGTAAAGAATTTGTGTAATACCTCAAAAGGACAGACCAAAAATAGACAAATAACATTACATTAAGCTAAATGCTCTGAACAGCAAAGTAAATAATCAATAATATGAAGAGGCAACATCACAGAATGGAAGAAAGTGTTTGCAAGCTACCCATCTGACAAGATGTTAGTAACTAGAGTATATAAGAATTCAACCAACTCAATAGCAAGTCATAATAATAATAATCCAATCTTAAAATAGATAAAGTGTATGAATAGATATTTCTTAAAAGAAAACATACAAATGGCCAGCAGGTATATGAAAAATGTTCAACATCACTCATCATCAGGAAAATGCAGGTCAAAAAATCACAATGAGATATTATTTTACTTCAGTTAAACTGGCTTTTATCAAAATGTTTGAGGTGATAGATATCTCAGTTAGCCTTATTTGGTAATTATGCATTGTACATATGTATCAAAATATCACAATTACCCCAAATTATGTACGATTATTATTTATCAATGAAAAGGTATATTCTGTTAACATTAGATGGTTAAATGCAGCAGGTGAGAAGCTATTTAAAAGTATATACAATTTTACTCATTCTCACTCTTTATGTATTTCTAACATTAATGGAGAATTAACAAAGGCAGATAATTGTTTGGCAATGTAAACTGTGTTACTTCAATGACATTTGTAAATGCATTAATTGTAGGTAAATTTATTAAAGGACATAATAATTACATTAGTCCGTTCTCACACTGCTGATAAGACATACCTGAGACAGGGTAATTTATAAAAGCATGAGATATTTAATGAGCTAACAGTTCCACATGGTTAGGGAGGTTTCACAATCATGGTGGAAGGCAAGGAAGAGCAAGTCATATCTTGCATGGATAAAAGCAGGCAAAGAGAGAGAGTTTGTCAGGGAAATTCCCCTTATTTAAAACCATCAGACCTTGTGAAACTTATTCACCATCATGAGAACAGCACAGGAAAGACCTGCCCCCATTATTCAATTATCCCCCACAGGATCCCTCCCATAACACATGGAAATTCAAGATGAGATTTGGGTGGGGACACAGCCAAACTGTACAAGTATTTAATGTCAGTTATCACTGCCCTATAAGCAAAATAGGAATATTTTTGGAACTTGATAGAGATATAGAATTTTAATTATTTACAACATAGCTTATTTCCTTGGTTCAAGGAACAAAACACATTTAATTTTTTAGCTGAAAGTTGACTAGTTAGAAATAATAATCACTAACACGAGAGTAATGGGAGTAACATAAGTCACTTGAAAAATAAAGAAGATTTGGAGAACTAAGTGATGACAAACTGTTATTAATTAATAGAGAAAATGATTTTAATATCCATGTAGTGAGCATGTGGTTAAATTATATTTTATGGCTTTGAATCATTCAGATGCTGATACTACAATCTCACAATAAATAATATATAGACGTATTTTATTTTATATTTATTTAGGTTTTATGTAAAATATAAATGTAGAAAATCAAGTTTTGAAAAAAAATTCCCAAATGTGTCTCAGTATAATAAATTTATTCCAATTTTAGAAAATATAAATTATTATTCAATATTATGACAGACACAAATGATATTTAGTTCCTGTTAAAGTATTCTCTCTATAAGAACTAAAATCATCTAAAGCTAAATTTCCCATAGGGTTTCCTTGAAAGAACATTTGTACAAGATATATGTAGTCAAAAAATATTACTAGTTGAACATTTAAAGCAATGACTTATTTGCTGAGAAAAATCATTAGTTTTTATCACTACTTAAAGAGTTATCATTGTTTTATAACATTTAAATGATGAAATAAGATTGAGAAGCCCTTTACATTTCCATTAGATTGATATGTAGTTGATTATGAAGTAACTTATTCATATTTTTATCTCATTTGCATATATTTAATTTAACCTTAAAGTTACAATCTAATACTATTGATAAATCCGGCAATTTAGTCAATTGTGGAGAGTACTATTTTTAATCATCTAAATAAAAACCGAGATTTTGGAGTTAGACCAATTCTAGAACCTATTCCATTACTTTAGAAGATATCTATGTTGTCATTCTTGGAATTTCTCCATACATTTTACAAAACCGTCTTTGAGGGAATTGCTTTTATCCAATTTAAGCTACCGGACTCCAGTGGGGACTTCAAATTGGTTCACATTAGACCTCTAGACACATGAATAGCCATATGATTTGATTGGGGCCACCCAGAATTCTTACCTAGTACCTTTAAATTCTTATCCAGTACTAAACTAAAGAAAAAGAATTCATCCACTTGTTAGTAAAGCTGGAAAAATCTATGTCTAGCAGCCATCAGTGCCCATGATTCAGGCTTAGTTTAAAAAGTCAGCACAATAAAAAACAAACCAGTGGAAAACAGAAAAGAAATGAAAATAAGAGAATTATGTTTTAATTCCACTGAGGAAAGGAATCTATGCCCCTACCCTTTCTCACACTGATCATACAAGTTAACCATTGTTTCCAAATTTGTTTTATTTTGTTTTTGCTCTATTGGTTAAAGATTATTTTCTTTCTCTTTACATGTGACTTCCGACAAAAAACTTAATGTCTCATCCCTTCACTTATAAAATTATTTTAGTATTTGAATCAGGAAACTTGTTTTCCTTTTTTTTTTTTTTTTTCATCTGTTTGGGCTCTCAGAAAACTTGATTCTTTGAAGTAGCATACAATTTGGCTTGAGCCTAAATAATTTGGCATATCATTCAATCACTGCAAATTCCGGAGGAGGGCTGCTTCAAAGTGATAATCCAGCAGCTAAGTAACATGACCTAGTTTCCATTTTCCTCTTTTTTCTACTCCAATCTTCGGAGGGGCAGTTTCATTAAAAACAAAAACAAAAAACCTCATTGTTACTGATTGTAGCATTCTTTTTTTCATGTGCAATAGAGAAAACAAAATGTATCATCATTTGTGAATTTTCTTCATGAAGGTCTGAAAGTACTATCTCTACGTTTGTAATCCATTTTTCTGATATTAGGTTATAAAATCACATGAATTTAAAAAACCATTAACAAATTAGTTTTCCACCATAGATTATTTCCTTAGGACACAAACTAAATTTAGAAAACCAAGCTTTGTGGTAGAGTGGGTGGGATGTGCTGCTGTTTTGTGCTTCATCATCTGCCTCATTTATGTGCTTTCATAATTTTTTGAAGGGGATTTGGAATACTACAATAATAAAAATTATTTAGCCTTTAAAACATGTAACTTTTTATTAGTTACATCAATTGCTGCAGCATTCAACAATATGTGCGATAAATTGCCAAATCATCTGGTCAACGAAATAAGATTGCCAGTTGACTTTTTCCTCGTTTCCAAAGTGTTAGTATGCTTTTTTTTTCCAATTGCTTAAGTTACCTCAATATTTTGATATGATACTTAAATATGGTGAGAAAGATGCATCATTCAAATATCACTTGAAGGGAAACTTCCTGTTCCAGCTATCAACAGCCTGCTCTCAGATTTCAGCTCATCAGGGCTTGTCTCAGGTACAGAAAATTATCTTCCAGAAGTGTGCACCCTGATTCAGTGACCAATTAAGGTGGATATATAAAAGCTTAATAATTTTAGTGAAACATGAGACATCTATGATGGCCACAAAATTATGTTGGCTGAATCTGCATTGAACCTGTACTGATTAAGGGAACCAGAACAAAAGTTTGGATAGAAAAATACTTACTGATATGTGAGCTTTCTCCCAAAATACATGATTTAAATAGCTGGTAAGGACTGAAAAAGCTGAAAGACCACGTAGTGGTCAATTTCACAATTTCTAAATATATAATTGGGATTGGCATACTTAGTATTTGCCATAACACCCACACTGATGACTTGATCTGTGGGGCAACATCTCTTACAGTACAGAAAGTAAAGAGAAGGCACAGAAACTGCCACTTTGCCAATATAGTAAACAATAATGCATCCTGGGACATACAACATAAATTAATATGGATGTGAAAGATTTAGAGATGATAGTTTCCATTATGTCTCCATTTGATTCACAGGTCTGGCGCCTCCAGAAACCAGATGGATCCTGGAGTCTACCACCAACTCAGACAGGCAGCAGCACTCACAGCTGGGCTAGCTGGGTATTCTTTGCTAGGACTAATTGTTACGGCCTTGGGTGTGGGAATGCAGTGTTGATTTGGTGAACGCATTTGTTTGTGTTATTATCAGAAAGAAGAATAATTAGAAACAACTTTATTTACAAGAAATGTATAATAACGCAGATGCACGATTTTGTACCAGGGTTATATTACCTCTTTGATCTCTATCATTTTAGAGTACCAAGAAATCTGGATAATATGGTTATTCCTCAGAGTGTCAGATTGAATGACCACATTATATTAGTAAAGCTGAGTAATCAAGAAATACCCAGCACAGTAGAGGCCCCAGTAAGGCAAATTCACTTCACAGAGTGTGAGATAAACTATATGTGTCCTGACACATCACATTTATTGGAAGTGAACAGTATTTCTTTTTCAAATTCCATAATCACATAGATGATAAACAGACACTCTTAAATTTGAATGTAATACACACATATTTGAAAAATTAAGTTTCAAGAGAGAATGTTTTGTAAAGGAGAAATAATTTGAAATAACAATATTTGCATAATTTGCCATTGTTATGAACAGAACATTAAGATCTGATCTCTTTGGTTTTTAAATGAGTCTCTATTGAATGACACATTTTAATGACTCAGAGACATAGACTCTTTCAGCAGTTGAATTTGATTGCTTGTGGTATTAATCAATGTATAAAATCAACTTTAAATTTTATATAATTATAATTGCTTGAAGGAGTAACAATGTTAGTATTAAAGATTTTCCCAAAAGAAAATAATTAAACTGTTAAAATCTTTGGGAAAAGAAATTAGCAGAGTGAATTATTCTAACTTTGCTGGTATTATGTGATTTGATGGCAGCTTTTGTGCATGACAGAAATAATAGACTAATATATGTAGAATATATACTTTAAAAAACCTAATTATTGTCAGTTTAATTAGCTAGGCTAATCTCAGAAAACAATAAGGTTGACAATTTAAATGAAAACAATTCCCAAATAATTAATATTTTGCTTTCCAAAGTAGCTTTTCCCTGCAGATTTAACATTCCAATTATTCTTTCTGCCCTTAAGGTAAAATTAAAACTAATTTATAATTGAGTTCAGATGACTTCACCATCTAACCCATTTTTAACTTCTTTATTTGAAAATATTTTTTTTCTGTTTATTTCATTGTTATCTATCTTTAATCATGGAGCATATTCCACTTTTTGCCATATTTATTAACACAAACAAGTATTTTTATCTTACTGTTAAAAAATACTCTTATGATATTAATATTCTTTCATTATTCTTTTGGTGGGCAAAACCATGTAAGTAAAAAGAAAGCAAGAGGATATCAAGAATATTGTTTTTTCAACTACATGAAAATATTCACATTTAAGTAATTCCTCTAGAAAGAGAATGCTACTGGGATTCTTTTTTTTTTTTTTTTTTTTTTTTTCAAGACAGAGTCTTCCTCTATCACCCAGACTGGAATGCAATACTCTGATCTCAGTTCACAGCAACCTCTGCCTCCTAGGTTCAAGCAATTCTCCTGCCTCAGCCTCCTGGGTGGCTGGGATTACAGGAACATGCCACCAAGCCTGGCTAATTTTTGTATTTTTAGCAGAGGTGGGGTTTCACCATATTGACCAGGCTGGTCTAGAACTCATGACATTGTGATCTGCTGCCTTGGCTTCCCACAATTCTGGGATTACATTTGTGAGCTAACACGTCTGGCCACAACCGGCTACACAATACCACTAACAGTTTCAATTATAACTCTAGGAGTTTCTAGGAAACCTTAAAGGAAATATGATCTTAACTCTGTATTTGTAGGGGTTTTTTTGTTTGTTTGTTTGCTTATGCTGTTTCCCTTTCTTCACATTCTAATAGAATGCCTTCCATTATAACAAAAGCACCCTTTGAGCAATCATTCTCTTACAATTTGGACCAGTATGACTCATAAAGATGCTATTAGTTGACCTACAAATTAAGCAAAATAAAATAATTTTAAATAACAATATGCAAATAGTTTAAAATCATATTTTATATTTATTTTCTTTAAAATGAGTAAACTGAAGGTTGGCTTCCTATAATAAAATAATTTAGAAAGAAAAATATGAGGTCTCTTTGATATAATAATCATCCTTTTGTTTTATTGCAATTGAATAAGTCAGAATTATTTAAATACTTTAATTCAACTATATGCCTAAAATACTTTTGGTCAAATTAAGTACACAGATTATCAGGTATATGTTGCTAAAAATAGTAGTTTTAAAAATAACAATGTACAGACTTTGTGGGAAAGAAAGAAATTTGTTTTTCAAAGGTATTCATGTTTATCATAAATATTCTGCCAGTTTGAGAAAAATAGAACTCTATTCAGAAAACCGAGGTACGTATTTTAGAAACTGAATAATTAAAGATGACTGCAACAATGAGCTAGCCTTTATTCCTGTAGAACAAATTAAATGAAAGGAGAGTACACAGCTTCTTGCATTTTGGTGCTACATTACATTTCTCCTTATACTCTTTGAGAGCAGCCTGAAGTCAGATAAATAGGTCACTTGCTGTGTTGCTGAGCTTCTGGTCCTCAGCCACTAGCTTTTCTGACAACATCATCCTGTCAAATGTTGCCTTTTTATTGGCAAGTATATTGATTTCCTGATTAATGTACAACTCCTTCATTGACATTTGCTACAGGAGACATAATTTTAATGTTTGTATGATCAATAGCTCCATCAACACTAAGAACTCCTACTGTTAGTCTGAATGGCTTTAACTGTAAGGAATTGTATGTTTCTTGATAAATACACGAAAGACATTGTAAATATTATCAAAGCAAAGAAAATGGATGTTCTATATAGTGTTCTATTATATCTTACTCCCAAAGTAAAGGAAAAATATCAAAAACAAAACAAAACAATTTTTAAAGTAATTCTCTATAGAGAAAGCAACCTAGCAGATGCTATTTGTTTGGGGTTTAACAGAATATATGAACAGAAAATATTTAGATAATCTTCTTCTAGTCCTTTAAATGTAGAATGTGTAAATACATGTTACAAAAAAAAAAAAATCTAAGTGTGTAAATGATTGTAATCAGTTTCATTCCAGTAATGTAACTCAATGATGGTAATAGCATTTTTAGATGTATGACATCTATATATTAAATGAGGTACATCAGAGTGATTATCTAAAACATAATAAAGTTTTACTTAAAAATTGTAATAGATTATACAATTTACATTAATTTTACTGAATATGTATTTTTGTTTATCATGTTTGAGACTAAATGAGTCATGAAAGCAAATGGGAATTTATTTCAGATATGCAAGATTAGTAAATCAGTATAATTGATATTATCAGCAGGTTAAAGGGTAAAATATTCTATGATCCTATCAATTGACGCTGAAAAAGTATTTGAGAAAATTCAATTATCTCTTTATGTAAACAATATGGAAGGAAAACTATGTCTTTAATTTTCAATATTTCAAGAAGACCTCTGATACTGTTACTTATTAGTTAAATATATTCATTTGTATATACATATTGGGGTAAAATCAGGGCCAAGGTAGTCATGATAATGATACTATAGGAGACAAAAATATATGAGTAATAAGAACTTAGAAGCAAAATCACAATTTAGAGAGAAAAAAAGAATTACTGTAGAATGAGAGACTGTTTTCTTATTCCTTTCATTACTGCCAATTAACTTATCTGGGCGAGTCCAAAAAGTGTTTTTTATATAAAATGAGTAGCTCTTAGTTACTTTTAACATAAAAGGTCTTAAGCAAGATAATGAATATGCTTTTAATCCAAATTTCTTGAATATCTTAACTTTTATGTTTTCTTCCTGTTTTATTAACTGTTGTGTATCCAGCAGTTAGAACAGCACATAGTATATAATATTAGCTTAAAGAGATAATTGTCAATCTAGAACAAATTTGTTCAATTAATGGAATTGATTTATAATAAAATTTTTTTCCCATTCAAAGATACTAGACATCAGCAGGAAAAGTTATTCATGCAAGTGAAAAGCTGGGGAGAAAAATGGCTACTCTTTTTTCCTCATTTTCTGAAGCACTGTCTGTAAGCAATTCTCTACTTAGATTTCATCTAAAGCTTTTCTGTTCTGGCAATGACTTAACTGAATTAGCTGGGTTACTGTGGGAGAACAACTCTAAATTTGCCTTTAGTTATTTTTGTATTCTGATATGCATGGATTTATCTCCTTCTTTTGGATAGTGGGTGATGCTTGTGATTTGTTTCTTACCAAAAATAAAAATAAAAAATAGAAACCACAAAGGTGATGGAATGTCCCTTTTGAAAATAAATTATGTAAGATTGTAACTTCTTGCTAGCCAATTATGTTGATGCTCTTCCTTGCTGGTTGTCAAAATACAAGCTGCCACATACAGAAATCCTAGTTTCAGTGAGGTGAAGGAGGCTTCTTTTCGCCCCAGTGGACTTCAGTTCAACAGGAACAGATTCCTGCCAACTTCTTCATGAGCTTAGAAGCAGATCCTTTCCTGCATGAGTCTCAGATGACATAGCCCTTTTTAACACCTTGATTTGTACCCTTCTGAGAAATCTAAAGTAGTCACATTTCTGATCCACAGAACTGAGAGTTACTAAATGCGTGCTGTTTTTAGTTGCTACTTTTGTGTTAATACTGGTACACAGAAATAGATAATTAACACAATAACTACTTAGGTGTGTGAGATGAGTCAAATTTTCATTTCTTATTGCCAATTTATTTTACAATTAGATCATTAATAAAGATCTAAATTTTATGAGGGAATAATTAATTTACTTATTTAAATCACATGCCACAGACATGTTTTCATACTTTTTAAAGTTTCAGATTACAAGTCTCTCAATTGTGTTTAAAAAAAAAAAAAAAGAATGTTTAAGCAATAGAAGAGGCCTATCCAGTTTGGTCTAAAAATCAATCATATTTTATTTTTTACATTGTAGAAACAATGAATCAACAGTTTTCTTCTATTTAAGTCTTTGAAAATATCAAGAGAAAGAAAATAATTAGTATTCTGTTATATTTACACTTCAAAGTGAATGTTTTTCATTTCCCTTCAAAGAAAATTGTTAATAAAGCAATCTGAACCTCAAATGGCATTATTTATTATGAAGGAGAAATCAGTGTTTTAGAAGGATAACATCCTGCCAGTTTTTTTTTTTTAAAAAGTATGTGTATATGTACAAAAATAAATGTACACATATGTATATATATTTATATATTTTCAGGAAAATCAATAATTTATATCAAACGCAAATCCCAAGCATATATAGGACAAAAACACTATAGTTTGTTTTATGCTTTTCGTTACAAGCCTGCTTTAAAAAAATATTAGGAATACATATAAATAGAAAAAAAAAAAGTTTATTCTAATTAACTTGTTTGAATTTCCTGTATTATTAATTGATGCCTCTATCTTATAAATTTAACGTGTTCCTCATAGAAAAATGTTAGATTCTTTCTAGTGTGGGTAACATTTTCTCATTTATTCTGTCAAATCAAATCTAAATTACACTAATGGCAGCAATGTGAGAAGTAAATTTTGTCAGCAAAAATGAATTTTATCAGAGTCAAAATATTGAATAAGAAAACTACAACTGCTTAAATAATGTATGAATGAAAAATGTTAACAAGAGTGTGGATGATGGATTAAAAGAATAGCTGCAATAGGCACACATGGAAAACAAGTGTGAGAAAATATTACATTGGTGTCATCTGCTTAGAAATATTCAGATATTGAACAATTCTCATCCTAATTTTTCTATATTTTCTCCTCAATGTAAATAGCATTTACCAGTTCCTGAAAGAGCATAATCTGATACTAAACACTAAATAGAAATTTGTGGTTTTTTTTCTAAAGTAAATTTTGTAATAATCATTATAAAAATTATGCATTTCATTGCTATAAATACTGTTTACCTGGAATCAAGTACCAATAGTTCCTCATGAGACACTAGATTTTCAAACTTTCTTTTCAAAAAAATTTATGCAACATACAAGTGTGACAAAAGTAAATAAATATTGTATTTAAGATTTTTTAATTATATTTTTACTATTTATCATAGTTGTCATACTATATGTCCTAAAAATTGCAAAAATAGGCATATTGTAAATTTAAGTGTTAACGAAGAAGATAATCAATAGTGTCTTTGTCCTATTTATTATTGATAAATCATACATGTAAGTTTTTAAAATATTTTAGATTAACATTTTATAAAATTTTGTGTTTTTATTAAGATTATTAAGATATGAGAAAAATACACTGCATATTACTTAGTTACTTGTGGTTTGGAGGGGCTGAGTTAGAGGAACTTCCTGGGTCAGCTGGGGATTTGTTTCAAGTGCACCAATTTTCCTGCCACTGGCCAGCTAGGAGCTTTGTTTTCAGTTTTCCAGCCTATGGCTCCTAGGGCTTTCTTCAAGGAAGGGACTTTACCTGCCTTTGGTCCCTGAAGGTGGTAGCTCAGTGATTCAGAGTTTTAAAACAGTAACCAATCCGGTAAAGGATTGAAAGATCAACTGATTCAGAGAAAGTTTGAGAAAAACTCTCTCATTGGAGGAGAACAAGGATGGGGAGGGAATAACTCAGGAGTAAAAGCTCCAGTGCATAAACCTACAGTGGCACCCCCTCCAGGTCACCTTGCACGGCATGAAAGCTGTCCTTTTGCTCTGCCTAATAAACTTCACTACCGTACTCTCTTTGGGTCCACAAGTTCTATTTGAGCTTTAACACTCAGTTGAACATAGAGGCCCCCTTTCCCATTCATTAGGTGGGAGAGGCCAAGAACCTGAGTTCCAGAAAATTCGGCAGCATGTAATTGGGTTATAGTTTCATTAAAAATTTCAAAGTAGAACTTTTCTAAAGAATCTAATCTGGTTTCAAGTGGTATAACCAAAATAATACTTTCAGTACTTTTTAAGTATATTATAACCCTATATACACAGAAACAAATATATTAGATAGGAATTAAGTTATAATAATTACAGTCAATTGTTACTAAAATAGTAACTAATATATTTTACAATAATTTTTAATAGATTTACTAGGTAAGGTAAGAATACAAACAGAAACAATCCAATTTTGTATGACAAAACTGGAATACAAATAAAATTATTTAATAGATAAATTAAGTAACTTGTATAACAATATAAAAATATTAGTGAGAAATTTCTATGTTCCCAATAAGGAAATATTGTTTTTGACAAGTGTTTTTACAAAGTTATATAATTTGGCTTAATTATTCCATGATAAAATACATTGTTTTCTGTATAAAAGTAGAAAATTTGTTCTTTAAAGGTTGGACCACAGTGACTTTTCTGTGCTGAATATTTTCTAAGAGAGTGAAAATATGGTAGGAAATTATAGATTATGGACATAAAAATTATGGATTTGCATCCAGCTAGATTTATCTTCAGTTTTTGATTATAAATAGACACATATTTTCTCTAAATAGAAGTTGAATTAGAAATCTAAGAGTTAGATTAGATAATAAATATTGTGTGTAGCAAAATAATTGATTAATAGTAGACATAAATGTTAGCTATTATAAGTATAATGAGCTGATTAGTTCATTAGATAAATAAATTCTACTAATGTATATTGAGAACATGTGCAATATGGTGTGAATACAGAACTAAATAATATATATTGACTTCTTTCTGTCTTGAGGTTTACCTTCTGGGATACAAGGACATAAGTGAATAAAAAAATCAACATATTTATATTTCAGACATTACAGGGGCTGTGAAAAACATTTAAAATGTGTTGGGAAATGATAATGACCAGTTTGGTAGCATATTTTAGAGAATCAGATTGGGAGATCAGAGATTCCATATGAAGTTTATGAAATTTGGAAATAACAATACCAAAATACCAGTTATATAAAGATTGGAAGCAGAATGTTCAAAATGTTAAAAAGAAAATTTTAAATCTGAGAAAAAGTGATGTAGTTGTTTTGCACTGGAAGGCATTAGTACAATGTGATTTCAGAAATCAGAATATAGGGCATCTTATGGACTACAAAATTACATTAAAAAAGAATTTTATCAAGAATAGAAATACCTTTTTTTTTTTTTTCATTGCAACATGAACCAAGATTAGAAAAAGATTTGATAGTCAATAGAGGAATTTCAGTAAAATAGTAAATAAAAATAACAACAGTGGAGATCTCTTTTTAAAATACACTTGGATTTTGTTTTTGTTCAGGTATGATGAGACCAACTGATGAGGAGACGATTGTCATTAAAAAGATTGTTTATTACTCAAAGTTCCAAAAAAGAGGTAGGCACACCCCACCACTCAGTGTCACACAGAGAACATTAAGGTTGGTCATAGGCAGAGAGTGAGAGGAACAGTGGGAAAAGTTTTATTGTGATGTGTGAAGGAAAGAATGGGTGAGACAGGATAAACAGCTAAATACGTTGTAGGATTGGCTAGTTTGAATAATTACAGTGGCTTCCAGAGTGTAAGGGCATCCTCTAGTTGTCTGAGGCCTGGTGCCAGTGTGATGAGGGCAGATGAATAATGTCTCAAAAGTGTATGAGCCCATGAAACAGGGGCTTGTGGTGGAGGATTGACCTTTGAAATTGGGTAATTTTCATACAAAAGACACACTCTATAAAGAGTCCTTTGTTTTCTGAAGGAATCTTCTACCCTTGGGATGGGCAGTCCTTTTCTAGTCTTCAAAGCTCCAGATGTCAATATATTATACACAGAAACTGAACGCCTGGATTGTACAGCAACCTTGTTTTCTCCCTAACTTAAAAAGTAATAGACCTGAGTCAATGACCTAGAAAATGACTCAATAGAAATGTCCCATACAGAAATGCAATAAATTAACAAAGAGAATGTAAAAAAAGAAAAATGCAAAACATCCAAAAATTATGTGACATTTGAAAACTTGTAACATATATGTGTACTAGGTATATCAGAGAGAAAAGAAAAAGAAAATGTATCAGAAAAAAAAATAGTAGTAATAATTGTGAAAAAACACACACTTACCTGTCCAAACCCAAAGAATGGACTCAGAGACACAAAGAACAACAGAAGCAGGACTTTTGATGGTGGTCTTAGCAGATTTGGTGTTGGGTAGGCAGGCACACCTAGGGTAGTCACAGCTGGCAGTTTTTCCCTTGCCACACAAGTCCTTCCTCCTGTTTTTCATTGGTTGAATATTATGGGATTACAATCCTCCCAGACATTACCTAAGTTTCATTATTCTCCTTATAATGTCATACCCTGATCACCTTCTCTGGTTAAGTTTCAATTTCCCAACAACAAAACTTGCTTCCCTTTTATGGGCTGACCTCTCCTCTACATTCTGTTTGTTTATCATAACCTTCTAGGGCTATGAGCCTTGTGGTTTGTTACATCTGCAGTCTAGCTGCAGTACTTAGGTTTGTCATGCCTTGAAAATGGACAATTTAAAATGTTTTTTCACAATAATGAAGAAAATCTTTCAAAATTAATGCCTGATGACCTCAAACTACAGATTCAGAAAATTCAGTGAGCATCAAAATCAACTAATGCACAACTGAAGCATGCAAATAAGCAAACAACACTAACATATCATCTTAAAATGGAAAGGCAGGGCCGGGCACGGTGGCTCAAGCCTGTAATCCCAGCACTTTGGGAGGCCGAGGTGGGTGAATCATGAAGCCAAGCAATCGAGACCATCCTGCTCAACATGGTGAAACCCCGTCTCTACTAAAAATACAAAAAATTAGCTGGGCATGGTGGTGCGTGCCTGTAATCCCAGCTACTCAGGAGGCTGAGGCAGGAGAATTGCCTGAACCCAGGAGGCGGAGGTTGCGGTGAGCCAAGATCCCGCCATTGCACTCCAGCCTGGGTAACAAGAGCGAAACTCCGTCTCAAAAAAAAAAAAAAAAAAAAACGGGAAAGGCAAAGAAAAAGAAAACAAGAATCTTAAAACCAAAGGGGAAAGGCAATCACTTTACCTGTAGATTTAAAGTATACATTTTCTCAGAAACCATACAAGCAGGGAAACGATAGAGTGATATATTTAATATGTTAAAGGCAAAAAAAAAAAGTAGCAAGCTACCATTCTCTACTTATTAAAATTGTCTTTTAAAAGTGAATTAAAAAGCAAAAATTCTCAAAGAAAACAGAGGGAATGTATCCCCAACAGAGTTGCCCGGCAAGAAATGTTAAAAAAAAAAAAAAAAAAAAGTCTCAGGACATTTTTTCACTTATAAGTAGGAGCCAAACAATGAGAACACATGAACATAGGGAGGGAAGAAACACACAATGGAGCCTGTTGGAGGGGTTGGGGAGGGAGAGCATCAGGATAAACAACTAACACATTCGCGGCTTAATACATAGGTGATGCGTTGATAGGTACAGCAAACCACTATGGCACAGATTTACCTATGTAACAAACCTGCACATCCTACACTTGTATCACAGAACTTAATAAAATAAAATAATGTTTTAAAAATGTCTTGGGGGAAGAGGGCAAATGATAGAGATAAAAATATTTACCTGCTTGAAGAAAGCTAGACAACTGGAGAAAGATAACATGATGACCTTTTTTCTTCTTCTGCATGATTTAAATAATAACTAACTCTGTGTTAAGAAATAATAGCAAGAGTATATTGAGTGACTGTAGCATATGGACAGGTGAAAGGAACGGTGCACTTTCAGAAGGGATGAAAAGAGAAACCCAGGTGGTCTTGTATTCACACTACAAATAAAGTTGTGTGGAGTTATTGGAAGGTGAGTTTAGATTACTTAAGAGTATGTTGGAAACTCTTCAACAACCACTAATATTTCTTAAAAGAAGTATAAGTAGCACAGTAGGGAGAAGATAAAATCAAATCCCGTAAAATGTTCAATTGAAACCAAAGAAGGCAAGAAAAGAGGAGGAAAGTAAGCAAATCACAAATGTAACAGACAGTTAATAGTTATAAAAATAAAAGATTGTAATAAAAATGTTTCAATAATCACTTTAAAAATGAATCATCTAGGTATAAAATTAAAATAGATTGGCTAGGTGTGGTGACTCATACCTGTAATCTCAGTACTTTGAGAGGCTGAGGCAGAAAGATTGCTTGAGGCCAGGAGTTGAAGACCAGTCTAGACAACATAGCAAGACCTCATCTTTACAAAAATAAAACATTTGCTGAGTGTGTTGGCACACATCTGTACTCTCTGCTTCTTGAGAGGCTGAGACAGGACAATGCTTGAGCCCAGGAGGTTGGGGCTACATTGCGCCATGATGGTGCCACTGTACTCTCTATCCTGGTGACAGAGAAAGACTCTGAAAAAAGAAACATACAGAGATTGTCAAGGAGGATTTCCTTTTTTTTGTTTGTTTCTCCCTTTTTTTTTTTTTCTTCTTTTTGTTTTTTTGAGACAATTTTACTCTTGTTGCCCAGCTGTAGTGCAATGGAATGCTCTGCAACTTCTGCCTCCTGGGTTCAAATCAATCTCTTGCTTCAGCCTCCTGAGTAGCTGGGATTACAGGTACCCACACCATGTCCAGTTAATTTTTGTATTTTTAGTAAAGACAGGGCCAGGCTGATCTCAAACTGCTGACCTCAGGTGATCCACCAGCCTCGGCCTCCCAAAGTGCTGGGATTACAGGCTTGAGCCACTGTGCCTGGCCTCAGAATGGACTTCTTAAAAATTCTAAACATATACCACCTACAAAAAAAACAAACAAAAACCTCCCACAACTTTAAATATAAAGACTCTAACAGTTTAAAGGTAAACATAAGACGACAGATATATCATGCTAACATTAACCACATTAATCAAAAGGAAACTGACGCAACTAGGTAAATTATCAGGAATAATGGGCCATTTTTTTAAAAAAGACATAATAGTCCTAAATGTATGCACCTCACAGAATATCAAAATACTACTGAAAGGAGAAATAGACAAATTCACTATTATGATTTGAAGACTTCAACACTACTCACTTAGTAATTGATAGATCAAGCAAATATTCATCAAAGATGTAGTTGACCTAAGCAATACTCAATCAACTTGATCTAATTGGCAATTATAGACCATTCCATTCAATATCAGAAAAAAACACTCTTCTCATGACCACATAGAACATTCAACAAGATCAACCATATTCTGTACCATAAAACGCACTGTAACAAGTTAGAAAAAGAGAAATCCTTGTGAATTAAATTAAAAATCAGTAATTTAAAGATTGATGGTAAACTGCCAATCATTTGAAATGAAACAACACAATAATACAAATAATACAAATATCGTCAAGTAATTTAAATTAAATACAGAATTTTATTTTAAAAATAAACTTAAAATTGTGAAAACTTATTAAATGCATTGAAAACAGTTACTAGAGGGAAGTTTATAGCACTGAATGTATATATTAGAATATGTGGAAGAGCTTAATTCATCAACTTAAGGTTCTATCTTAAGAATTAATGAAAGTGTAATAACCTACCCTGGGCTAGCATAACTGACTCCATCTTAGCTGTAAACTCCAACCTGGCTTCCCCATCCTTACCACAGCCCCTGTGGGTGCATAACTCGGTCATGCTGCACTTAGAGGCATTGAAGCTACTGCTCTTAACACTTGTAACCATTGTAACCGCATCCTGCTTGGCATAACTCCCGCTGCTATTGTAAGAAAAAAGTTTCCCTTTGATCATTGTGTAGGAGCCTGATCGCCCCCTTTTTGGTAATTGTATGGAAACCACCTGTGCCCAAAGCCCCTTCCTCTAACCTGCTTTTCTGCTTCTGTAAAATTCTGCTTCAGCTAGATACTACCCTCCCCTACCTAAATCAAAGTATAGAAGATAATCAGGCCCCTTCCTCAGAGCCAAGAGAATTTTGAGCTTTAGCCGTCTCTCGGTCGCTGGCTTATTAATAAAGGACTCTCAATTTATAAAGGACTCTTAATTTGGAATTCAGTTCATTCCTTCTGACTCACTCCTTTACAACAAAAGAAGAACAATTTAAATCTAAATCAAGCACAGAAAAGCTGTAGTAACAATTAGAGCCAATAATCAAATTAAAAACAGAAAAGCAATTTAAAAACCACATGAGTACCTGGATAGACTCAGAAAAGGCCTTTGATAAAATTCAATGTCTTCTCATGTTAAAAATTCTCAACAAACTAGGTGCTGAAGGAACATACCTCAAAATAATAAGAGACGTTTGTGACAAACCCACAGCCAATACCATACGGAATGGGCAAAAGCTGAAAGCATTCTTCTTGAAAAGCAATACAAGACAAGGATGCCCTCTGTCACCACAACTATTCAACATAGTATTAAGAAGTTCTGGCCAGGACAATCAGATAAAAGAAGGAAACCAATGGCAGTCAAATAGATAGAAAGCCAAATTGTTGTTGTTTGCTGATGGCATAATCCTATATCTAGGGAATGTCATCATCTCAGCCCAAAAGCTTCCTAAGCTGATTATCAATTTCAGTATAATCTTAGGACGCAAATCAATGTTCAAAAATCACAAGCATTTCTATACACCAACAACAGACAAGCAGAGAGCCAAATCATGAATGAACTCCCATTCACAATTTACAAAGACAATAAAATACCTAGGAATACAGCTGACAAGGGAAGGGAAGGAACTCTTCAAGGAGAACTACAAATCACTGCTCAAGGAAATCAGAGAGGACACAAACATATTGAAAAACTATCCCATGCTCATGGATAGGAAGAATCAGTATTGTGAAAATGGTTATGCTGCCCAAAGTAATTTATAGATTTATTGCTATTCCCATTAAACTATCATTGACATTCTTCACAGAACCAGAAAAACGATCTTAAAATTCATATGGAAGCAAAAAAAGAGCTCATGTGGTGAAGACAAAGCTGGAGGCATCACACTATCAACTTCAAATTATACTACAAGTCTGCAGTAAACAAAATAATGTGGTACTGGTACCACAACAGACAGGCCAATGAAACGTATTAGTGAACTCAGGAATAAGACTAGACATCTACAACCATTTGATCTTTGACAAACCTGACAAAAACAAGTGATGGGGAAAAGATTCCCTATTTAATAAACGGTTCTGGGTGAACTGGCTAATCATATGTAGAAAGTTGAAACTGGACCCCTTCCTTACACCTTATACAAAAATTAACACAAACTGAATTAAACACTTAAATGGAAAACCCAAAACTATTTTTAAAAACCCAAAAGAATATGTAGGCAGTACCATTCAGGCCATAGGCATGGGCAACAATTTCAGTAAGTATCAAAAGCATTTGCAACAAAAGCCAAAATTGACAAATGGGATCTAATTAAACTAAAGAGGTTCTACACAGCAAAATAAATTATCATCAGAGTGACTTGAAAAACTACAGAATGGGGAAAAAATTTTACAGGCTGTCCCTCTGACAAAGGTCTAATATCCAGAGTCTACAACAAACTTAAATAAATTTACAAGAAAAAAAAAACAATGCCAGTAAAAAGTGGGCAAAGGATGTAATTGGACACTTCTTTAAGGAACACAATTATGTAGCCAAAAACATATTAAAAAATCTTAGCATCACTGATAATTAGAGAAATGAAAATCAAAACTGCAATGAGATACCATGTCATGCTAATCAGAATGGCAATTATTAAAAAGTGAGGAAACAACAGATGCTGGTGATGCTGTGGAGAGATAGGAAGGCTTTTACAGTGTTGGTAGAAATGTAAATTAGTTCAATGACAGTGAAAGACAGTGTGGCAATTCCTCAAAGACCTAGAACCGGAAATATCATCTGACCCAGCAATCCTATTACTGGGTGTATACCCAAAGGAATATAAATCATTTTATTATAAAGATACATTCATGCCTATGTTAATTATAGCACTATTCATAATAGCAAATACATTGAATCAACCCAAACGCCCATCCTGGGTTCAAGCAATTCTCCTGCCTCAACCTCCCATGTAGCTGGGACCACAGGCACACACTATCACTCCAGGCTAATTTTTGTATTTTTAGTAGAGACAGAGTTTCATCATGTTGGCCAGGCTGGTCTCAATCTTGTGACCTCTGATGATCTGCCTGCCTCAGCCTCCCTCAGTGATAGGATTACAGGCATGAACCACCACTGTCTGCTGTTTTTATTATTTAAAAATTGTAATATGACATTACCATTATCAGATTTACTTTGCTAAGTTATTTTAATATAAGTAGTGCCTTATGAATCACTTATAAGATACAAAACAATAAGTCAATAGACAAAATGTTGTTAAGCTATCTTATCTGTCAGAGATATATTATTAACTATGTTTCAATGTGATTATAGTAGATATAATGTTAAGGGTAACTGAGCTATGAGGGGTTTATGTTTCTTCAGAAAATAACAGGCAAGCCGAAGCACATCAATCTTAGTATCATTAAATAAGTCTTCACTAAGGGGAATCGTGATGAAGCGACAGAGAAGAAAAAAGTTGTTGCAAATTCAAATATTAGCCTCTATATATTAAAAAAGAAGAAGAAAGGCAAAGAAAATGCAAACCTGAAAAATGTCAGAAGTGTTTTTAACCTGGAGTTTAAATTCAACCTAAAAAATCCAATATAGTATAACCTATGGAAGAGTTGGGAGACAGAGAAAGTGAGAGTGGTTCAAGTCTGGGCAGGTGGCGTGGGGTTGCTACAGGCAAGGAATATTATTTCAGCCTTAGGCATTCTGAACTCACAGCTGGGTAAGAAGAGAAAATCTAAGGTCATTTTGGTATCTTATTAAAGTTATGAGAATCAGCCAGGAAAGTTTCTGTTGACTTAGATGTCAAGAAACTCTGATTGGCTAATACTTTTATAAAAAGTTCATTGGTATTGTAAAATCCAGGTTGTATCTCAATATATAATCACATGCAAAGTTGGAGTCATGAGAGTAAACAGTAAGTATATTAATACTTTTTAACCAGATAAACAAATCAAGTAACTCTAGGTCTAGCAGGGAAATTTCATAAAATGCCATTGTTATATACAGTGTCAAGATTACCTGATAACTATCTTTAAAGGGAATTGTGGACAAACAGATGATTATGTGATAATTTCTTTAGCACATTTATTTAAATGCTTGATGTACCTATCAACACTCTCTTCCAACCTTCTGTAAAAATTTCACAACAATTTCTACACAGACAACACTATAAAAGCAATTTATAACAAAAATATTTAAATATTAATAAATGAAATTTAAAGCTAAATTGTTTTGTGAAATAGTCTTTTTTCTAAAACAAATGGTAGTTTGTAAAACGCTGACTCTTATAATGATAACTTAAACCAAAGAAGCTAAACTACAATTCTACTGGATTTTAGAATAGATCAAAGATGTAATAGAAGATACAGTTATAAAGGCTGAACTGAAACTATCTCATATATTATTAAAACATTTCCAAACTTCTACTTGGAAAACAATCTCTAAATTTAAACAAGTTTTTAGACAAAATGACGAGTTTACATGTGGAAATCTAACTCTGTGCCAGAGTGGTGACAGAATACAGGTACACACGCACGCACACATGCATGCACACACAGAAATGTATTGTTTTACGTTACATTTGTAATGTAAATGTAATAAATTTGTACATGTAATAAGTTATGTAACAAATGATTTTTTTTATCTTCCTTAGATGAAGAGCACACCAAATAGCACAGAGGTATAGCATAGTGAAATTACACACCAAGATAAAGAGAAAAATCTTAAAGCAAAGAGAAAAAATATTTTACAGCAACAACATTAGAATAATTGAAGACTATTAATTAGCAAAAATAAGATTCAGCTAACAAAATGTAACTAAATATAGATATTTAAGAAAATTTAAAATGTGGAGTATTGTCAACCATACAGAAAGTCATAGATTGCTCTGAGGTGGGAAGAAAATTGGACCTCACAAAAGTGAAAGCAGGACACATCAACTTTATCTGTAGTGCTTTTTGTTTGTTTATTGTAGTAAGAAAATTTAAAATCACCCTCTTAAATTTTTACTTCTACACTATACTTTTGTGTGCACTATGGGTACAATACTGTACGGAAAATCTCTAGAAATTATTCCTCTTGCACAGCTAAAACTTTATTGCTATTGGATAGCAAACCCTCCATTTCCAACTCTTCCATCCTTTTCAACCACTACTTTACCATTTCTTCCTATGATTTAGACTATTTTAATGACCTCATATAAGTGAAATTATGTAGTATTCGTCTTTCTGTAAATGGCTGTTTTTCAGTTAGCATAGTGTGAACAAGATGCATCCCTATGGCTGTATATAACAAAATTTCCTTCATTTTGTTGTTTTTTTATATATATATAGAGAGAGCAATTTTAGGATCATAGTAAATTTCAGTGGAAAGCACAGAGATTTTCCATATGTTCCTTGTTCCCACACATGGGTAGCCTTCCCCATTATCAACATCCCCACCAGAGTGGTACAATTGTTACAGTTGATGAGCCTACACAGACACATCATAATCAACCAGAGTTGATAGTTTACATTAGGGTTTACTCTTGATATTACACATTCTATGTGTTTGGAAAAATGTATAATGACATTTTCCATCATTATAGTATCATACAGAATAGTGTCACTGCCCTAAATACACTCGGTACTATACCTTTTCATTCGTCTCAACTTCCTAACCATTATCAACCATGGATCTTTTCATTGTCTCCAATTTTGCCTTTTTCAGAATTCATGCAGTTGGAATCATAGCATATGCAGCCTTGTCAGATTGGCTTGTGTCACTTGAGAGTGCACATTTAAGGTTCTTCCATGACTTTTCATGGCTTGCTAACCCATTTCTTTTTACTGAATAATAATATTTGTTTGTTTGTACTACAGTTTATCCACTCACCTACTAAATAACAGCTCTGTTGCTTTCAAACTTTGGCAATTACAAAGAAAGCTGATCTAAACATTTGTGTGCAGGTTTTGTGTGTACATAAGTTCTCAGTTCCTTTGATTAAACACCAAGGAGCTTAACTGCTACACTGTATATATGGTAACAGTATGCTTAGTTTAAGAAACTGCCAAATTGTTTTGGAAAGTGGTTGTATTATTTTTCATTCCCATCAGCAATAAATAAGTTTATATTAATCTACATTGCATTATTTGGTGTTGTCAGTGTTCTGGATTTTGGTTAGCCTAATAGGTATGTAGTGGTTCTTCATTTTTAAGGCTAAATAATATTTATGTGTACATGTATGCTACATTTTATTTATATTTTTGAGGGAAAGTGTTCTCTTTCCAGAGTCCACAAGGGGGAGTAGTGTTAAGCACAATAATTTCCCAGCGCCACGCCCCCCTCTTTCTCTCTCAGTCCTGGAGATTTAACGGTCAATGTTTGAATTTCGTGGGCGCAGAAAGAAACTAAGAGTCAATCACTCCAGCGGAAGTTATAAGAAACTCCTTTTATTGGCCTGGGGTCTTAGAGAAGGTGGGGGTTTCTCCCAGATTAAAAGTCCCCTTCTTCCACACCCCTTCAGACTCCACGTTTGGGTCCCCTTCCACAAATACTCCCTTCATTGAAGCCATCTTTCTCTCTCCTGGATTCTCCATCTGGAGTCCCTTCCACACTCTCTCATGGAAGCCTGTCTTCTCCTAAACTCCATCTCTCTCTCTAGTCCCTAACACTCTCGTGGAAGCTGCTTTCCTCTCCTGGATTCTTTCTTTCTGGATTCTCTCAGTGTGAGAGTCAGCTGTTTCTTTCTCTCCCCTCCTATTTCTCTCTCTCTTTAAATAAATCACTTTCTACATACACCTTTGAGTCTGGCATTTACTGCATACTGTGCCATGGTCTCCTCTCTCATTCTTGAGAGGGCAGGAGACCAAGAACCTGGAGAAACATCCTCTCAGGGGAGCTGAATCCCTGAACCCCAATATTACGTTTTCATCCAATGATGTACATTTTGTCTGGTCCCATATCTTTACTACTGCAAATAATGTTGCAGTGACTATGAGAATGCAGATATCTCTGAGATCCTAATTTCAACATTTCTGAATAAAATATCCAAAAGTGGGATTGCTGGATCACATGATAGGTCTATTTTTAAACTTTTGAGAAATCACCATACCTTTTCCATAACAGCTGCACTATTTTACATTCCCATCAACAGTGTAAAATGATACCTTATTTTTCACATGCTTACTAATGCCGGTTATTTTTTAATGCCCAGTCTAACAGGTGGGAGGTGATATTGTGGTTTTCATTTGCATTTCTCTGCTGATTAATGATGTTAAGCATCTTTTTTATATACCTGTTAGCTATTTGTATGTCTTTGGAAAAATGTCTGTTGAATCCCTTGCATCCCTCCCACCACACTTTTTTTGCTATTGAGTTGTAGAAATGTCTTCTTATGCATCATGGATATTAACTTTTAATCAGATATATGGCTTCTAAGTATTTTTCTTTCTAATTCTGTAGGTTGTCTTATTACTCTGCTGATTCTTGCCTTTGCTATGAAAAAGACTTTTAGTTTGATGTAGTCCACTACTTTTGCTATTGTTGCCTATGTTTTTGGTATTATATCTAAGACATCACTGCAAAGAGCAACATCCTAAAAATTTTTCTCTTCTTTTCTTCTGGAAATTTAATAGTTTCAGGTCTTATGTTTAAGCATTTAATCTATTTTGGGGTTATTTTAGTGTACTATGTGAGATAAGAATTCACTTTTATTTATTTACACATTGATATTCAGTTTACCCAACACCATTTGTTGAGGAGACTATCTTTTCTTATATGTTCTTGTCATACTGACTGTATATGCAAGAGTTTATTTCTCAGCTCTATATTCTGTTTCATTGGTTAGTATGTCTGCTTTCATGCTAGTGTCATATTGTTTTAATTACTGTAGCTTTGTAATATAATTTGAAATGAAAAAGTGGTATGCCTCCAGCTTTGTTCTCTCTCAAAGCCAGTTTGGATATTTGTGGTCTTTTGTATTTTCATATGAATTTCAAAATTATTCTTTCTAATTCTGTAAAAAATGTCACTAAATTTTTCATAGGAATTTCACTGAATCTGTAGATTAAAGTAGTATAAATATTTTAACAATATTAAATTTTCTAGTTTATGATCATAAGATATATTTCCATGTATCTTTGCCTTTTTTAATATCTTCCATTAAAATGTTGTAATTTTCAGTATACAAAAGAAGGGTAGAGTTTCCAGAATATATAGGCAGAAATAGCTAAAGTTAGAGAAAAGGGCCTCTAGAAAGGAGCTGATGCCTTAGAACAGATCCACTAACAATCTGTATAATTGTAGGGAAGGATGTGTGGAAGTAGGTGCCCTGGTCATATCCTTTCTTCCATATCATAAGGATACCTGCTATTGGCTGAATCAAATAAGATGATGGAGGACAAGAGGCTTGGTTTGTTGGAGACCATAAGACAGACTTCTAGCTCAGATAACAGAGAAACATGAGCTGTGAATAAATCTATGGTGGCTAACTGAGAATATCCAGTACACTACAGTTAGGCAGTGGAGAGTGAGAATAGTGAACATAGAAATGCTTAGTACAACAGTAAAAGTTTATGGGTGAGAGGTCCCTGATTAATGTATTCAGAGTCTTCAATGTGCTAAACACAGGTAAAATAATCAATATTTGTAAAAACATAATTGAAGAAAATACTAAAATTAAACATTTCCATGGGACCCTAAAGTATCATGTGCTATAGGCACTGTGACAATTGTGTGTGAAGAATAAGTTAACATTAGTAGGAAGACTGAATTTCCCATGTAGTACAAAACCCTGAGTTTTCTAATATAATGCCAGTTTAGTTTTATGCAACATAGTTGCCTCAAAAAAAACCAAACAATAAACTGCACAACAAAATGGAATTCAGAGAGAAACAAAATTGTATATAATAGAAGCTCTCAAACAGAAATTAGAGCACTTATCACTTACAAAACAAAAATCGCTTTTTTCAACAGAAAATGTGAATTAAATTAAGGAGAATACTTACTAACACATAGAAATGTAGTGAGAAATTTCAACAGGACCATGAAAATAGTAGTTATGAGTGTCTAAAAAGGGAATAGCAACCCTGCCATGAATAAAGGAATTCATTAAGTAACGTGGTAAACACATATAGATGATCCCCAGTGAATCACACTTTTGTGTACCTCCTTGCTTTTGAGTACAGGTGGAATTTGTGACTTGCTTCTAATCAATGCAATATGGAAAAACTGTGAGATTTTTCACTATTATACATGTTTGTTATATAAGACTTTTTTTCTTATGTAAGTTTTATTAAAGAATAAGTCATAAGATTCTTCTGCTGGCACTGAATACATAATTTACATGTTGTTAAAGGGTCTGTGGAAAGATCACATGGCAGGGAAATGTGGGCAGCTTCGAAAACCTGGGGGCAGCCTCAAGCTAATCATCAGTAAAAATCAGAGGACCTCAGTTATGCAGTCACAGGAGATGAATTTTGACAACCAACTAAATTAACTTAGAAGCGTATTCTTCCCCAGTCAATTCATCAGATTAAAATGCAGCCTGGTAATTATGCTTCTACTCTCAATTATTATGCATTCATTGAATACTTATATCAAGGTTTCTATGTACCCTATAAATATATACACCTACTATGTACCCCTCCAAAATTAGAAATTAAAATAGTGATAATGAAACAAAATATATTTTTTTAAAATGCATCCTGACCCACACTTTGACTATAGTGTTATAAGAGGTCAAGCAGAGTCTGAGTAGGCCATGCCAGGACTCCAGGTACAAAGAAACTGTGAGAAAATAAATATGTATTGTTTTAAGCCAGTCAGCTCTGACAATTCATTACACAGCAGTAGAAAATTAATACAAATAACAAATAAAAGGTATGAAATAAAACAGACTTGGGAAATAAAATTATTCAAATATTTAAATGAAATTTCACTCACACACTGTTGTACATAGATTAAATATTAGACACAATTCAGCTGAAAATAGAATTAATAAATTGGGCAATAGCTATAAATTAATGCCTCTGAATAAAGTATGTAGCAATGTAAATTAAAAACATTTTTTTTAAAGTTCAGAAAGAGCCGGGCGCAGTGACGCATGCCTGTAGTCCTAACTACTGGGGAGGCTGAGGTGGGAGGATCGCTTGAGCCCAGGAGTTCTGGGCTGCAGCGTGCCATGCTAATCGGGTGTCCGCAGTAAGTGAGGCATCAGTACGCTGACCTCCCGGGATCGGGGTACCACCAGGTTGCCTAAGGAGGGGTGAACCGGCCCAGGTCGAAAAGGGAGCAGGTTAAAGTTCAGAAATAGTGTAACTAGAATGAGTAGCTTCACCCTGTATTTAAGATTAATTTTTTTAGGAAGTGAATAAAATTTAAAAAGAAGATAAGTAACATTTGCAGACTATTTGGGGATGAAGGAATACTGGGGCTGAATACCTTCTTGTACCAATTAATATTTTGAGTTTTCAGGCCTGAAGTATTATCAAGTTAAGAGCAGAGCTAAGAAATTTTAGAAAATAATCATGATTTTACAATTACACATTGAACTTGCAGAACATCAGATATAAGACAAAATCGGAGAATCAAAGAGAAATAACATATCTTTTAAATGTACAGGAGTCAAATTAACAGAGATGTCTTATGAACAGAAATGAATATGTAAACATTGAAATAATTGCTCTAAAGTGAAGTAGAAAACAGCAATGAATTGGAATTAAGTTATTCTCTACTATCATCAAGAGATACAGTAGTCCCCCAGTATTCAGTTTCAGTTACCCACAATAAACTGCGACTTAAAATAGTAAATGGAAAATTCCAGATATCTACAGTTCTGTAAGTTGCCTGCCATTATGAGTAGCATAATGAAATCTTTTGCTGTCTACTTTGTCTTGCCAGGAATGTGAATTATCCCCTTGTCAAGCGTAACCACGCTGGCCTCCCCATTAGTCACGGAGTTGCTGTCTCAGATCAACTGTCATGGTATTGCAATACCTATGTTCAGGTAGCCCTTATTTTATTTAATAATGGCCCCGAAGTACAGTAGTAGTGATACTGGCATATTGTTATACTTACTCCATTTTATTATAAGTCATTGTTAATTTCTTCTGTGCCTAAATTGATAAACTAAATTTTACCATGGGTATTTATGTATGTATAGATGTATGTAAAAGAAAAATTATAGGAAATACAGAGTTTGGCACTATATGCAGTTTCGAGCATCCACTGAGTTCTTGGAATGTACATCCAAGCTGCTTTTAAAGGCAAAGATAGTAGTGTTTGAGTCTGCTATACTCCTACTAGTGATTGAACTCAACTTTTCAATGACGATTTTGAATTTTAACAAAATGCCAATTTGTGAATAAAGCCCATGTGATAGATTTTGAGGTACAAATCTAATTTTCTAGTGGGACCACAAAAATACTAACATCTTTATGTCCCATTTGAATAGTCAACACTAGAGATACAAGAGCTCTTTGGGGGTGGTATAAACCTCACTTACCAACTGCTTATATCTATTTTCTGGCAATGTCGATTAAAAAAAGTAACTGAATAGGGCTTTCATTACACATAGTGAAATTTATAGATATGCTCCAAAGGAGCAACACTTGAATTCCTACTACTTGATTGATACAGAAAGCATCTATTTTGAAGCAAACATCCCAGTACCTAAGAAATAGGTGACATCACATAAAATCATTTATTAACATATTTCCAATAAACTAGTCACACAATATAGATAGTTATTTCAAGCGAAATAGGTATATTCATTTTAATGTGGGGGAGGTAATGAAATTTTCATGTTATATGGATGCCATGCTATAAAGAGATTTGGAAATTATCCATGGTAAGGAGGGAGGCTTCTTAATTAAATATTTGACTAAAGCCAAAAAATGACCTATTATTCACTGAAGTAAAAAGATTGTTGAAATGAAAGTAATAAAAAGAAATATAGCCACAATATTATTTATTATTTTTGAATGTTAACTTCTGTTGAGTGATTAACTTATTTTATTATTAGTAATTATTACTTGAAGCACGTTATTCTTTACTTCAAATCTGATTGAAGAAATTCAAGCTCACACACTATTGCCAGTGATTATACAGATAGAAATTTAGGAAACAGATCCTAACCCAGTAAGACTTGAATTCAAAGCCTGAATTTTTTTCAAGGATACTTGCCACCTCCCTGAAGAAAGAGATATGGAATATAACATAACATACAATCTATATCTGTTTTTATATTTGAAAATAAACTAAGAATAAATTATTTTCGGGTCTTACGAACTGTGTTAGCTTGATAAGAAATTGCTGTTATTTTTTTCAAATTCTTCTTGGAAATGAATGTTTTCTAACTGAAGGAATAAGATAAGAGATAATTAATATTAAATTTTTTCTAAAATTAATTAAAAATCTTTATTTTTATTTTGGAATTTGTTATTAATTTACTAAGTATTCTATTTTAAAGGAGAAGAAAAAAATATGCAGGAGACACTACCTTACAGAAACTATTAAGTAGAGCTAAGTGATTAATAGATTAGTTGAGTACATTGATAACGGTTAATTCAAGTTTCTAGAGTTACCAGTGAGGGCTAGACTGATCCTTCATGAGACTCCTAATTTCTGAATGTTCAGTTATTCATAATTGTAGTATAATGAATATTTTATAGGTAGAGAATATTTGTTAGAGTGTGATGAGTATAGCAGTATGTGTATGTGTTTCTATATATACAGTTCTTAACATTTAAACAGAAACCGTATAATGCAACTACTCAGCAACAATAATTCACACGTGGAATATATATCTATTTTTTGTGTGTGTTTGTCCAACAATTCAGTTCATTTTGGTGACACTAATAAGTTAATATGGAAAGGCCTCAGTTGCTCCTTTGAGGAAGGAGACCCTTCTAACTTTAAAGGACAATGCATTCATCTAGAATTCTTCTTATTAATTATTTAAATGCTCCATGGAACAATTTATATATCTGTTTGTTTGATAAAATATCAGGTTAAAAATAACTAGGGAGTGATTTTTTACTTCAGCTTGAATAATTGTGGAAAGACAGTGTGGCAGTAGAAGTTTAAATGATTCATCTAAATTACTATCCTTTAGAGAACTGCAGCAAGGAATTTAAATTACAAAACAGCTAACAATCTAAATATTGTCAGCTAAGCAGAAGCCTCATTCCACTCAGTTGATCACCTACTGAGAGTTGTCTTGTTTGTTATGTGTCTCTTGCTAGATTTTTGTAATGACAAACTTTAGATTTTAAGCTATATTATTCATTTTTTAATATAATTGCATTATTCTATAGGACTTTTAGAATAATTGAAAGGACAAATGAAGTATGCCCTGTGAAGCAAAAAGAAGGTAGTTGTGTTTGTAAAATGAAAATCATGAGAATGTAGAAATTAGATATGTATGCAGTCAGAAAAAATATAGTATTGCATATGGTAAATACTGCAAATTTTAAAAAATTAAAGCAATTGATTTATGTATATGGTGCATTCTTAGTGCAGTAATGTAGCCTGTTAAGAAAAGAAAGTAAACCATTGCAACTTCCTCTGGTTCCACATCCTATCATTATCTTTATTACTCCCTAACGTTTTTTTTCAGTTTCATCCATTCAGATTTACTGAGATTACTTGCAATCTTGGCTCAGGCTCATGGCCTACTTGATTAGAAAAATATTATCAAACTGCTGGAAAACCATAGAGTTCCCAAATAACAAATCAAATGTCTTTATCTTGTACCATGTAATTTAATTTACTTTAATGCCTTTTAATGTCTTCATTTTGTACCATGTAACTTAATTTACTTTAATGCCTTTTCTCCACTTATACTCTACCTCCTTATTTTCCTCCTCCTCCTCTTTCTCCTCCCTCTTTTTCTTTTTGATTTGTTTGTGTATGATGTAATAGAATTAATCAACATCGAATAGAACGGAATACAAATGTGAAGTGGAGGCTGCTTCAACAGACTGATAGAAAATAGGCATTGGTAAACAAACATACGGTGCCTACTTTTCTTGGACATAGTCTATAATTTACATACAAGCAGCTGCTGAACACGCATAGCACCAAACATAGTCATTATCAGAAGTGCCTAATTACCTACACTTTTAAGTTTTATGATATTTGTAGTGTGAGCTTAAACACCTATCCTGGCCAAGGACTACTATTTTTGTCTCAGACTTGTCTACTTTTCTCAGGTAGTTTTTCTCTTGATTCATGGCAATAAACACATACCTACATATTCTGTCACCAGGCCATAGAGTAAATGTAGTTCCTAGGAGAGGAAGACAGGAACTACATGTTCCTCGACAGAGGGCAAGCGTTGGAATCAACAGAAGTCAGTTGCTGGATACTAAAGGAAGGAAAATGGTGGTATGCAGATTCCCCTTATTTTGGTGGGGGAGAAAACATCTTAAACATAAAAACCCAGTAATTATCAAGGCAAAAAGAGTATACAATTGCTATTAACAGTATCAAGAATTTTCCTTTTTATAAGGCTTAATCTGTGTAGTGGTCAATAGCAAAAGCATTCAGCTGATTTACCTTTCTACTTGAAGCAATCATGCTTATTCAGTTGTTAATCAAATTTTACATCATCCTAGCTGTATGTTTTTTTACTTTTTTAAGGTTATATTTTATGGAAAAAAAAAATTTCCACACTTTGTCTTCATAATCTAGTTCCCTTGCATTCATCCTTAAAGCTAACCACATTTATGAATTTGAATTTACATGGCCCTTTAAAGTAGTTTAATACTTATATGTCTATAAATTATACAATGTATTAATTATTTAGTTAAATTTCAAAAATAATATGTAAACTTGTTTGTTATAAAATACTATTCATTTGAAAACTATCCAGAAAAAAATTTAGATTCAGTTCTTATATTTTAAACACTAAACAAGTCTTCTAAATGAATATATAAGATGTATTTAACTATTACCGTAATAATGGATACTTAAATTATAATCAAATTTATATAATTCCACAAAAAGCTATTCTTATAAATTTGTTTAATTTAACCCACAATGGGTCTAACATGTATTTAAAATTAGAATTAATGTGTATGGGTTTTCACAGTGTAAAACAGCACTCCAATGTGAGCTCACTATGTAACCAGATTAGCTGCAACCGGATTCTCTGGAACTTAGGTTCTTGGCCTCTCAGAACCCCAACGAATGGGGAAGAGAGCCTTGGTGTCAACGGTGAATGTTACAGCTCGAATAGGACTCATGGACCCAAACAGTGTGCAGTAGTGTAGTTTATTAGGCAGAGTGAAAGACCAGCCTACACGCTGTGGAAGGGACTTGGAGGGGGTACCGCTGCAGGCTTGAACAGCTGCAGATTTTACCCCGAGTTACTCCTTCCCCATTCTTGTTTTCATCCAATGAGAGGGTTTTTTGTTTGTTTGTTTGTTTTTTCATACTTTCTCTGGATTAATTGATCTTTGAATTTTTACCGGATTGGTTACTTTTTTAAAACCCTAAGTCACTGAACCTCCGCTTCCAGGAGCCAGAGGTGGGAAAAGTCCCTGCCCTTGAACAAAGTCCCTAAGAGGCAGGGGCGGGAAAACTGGAAACAAAGCCCCTAGTTGGCCGGAACAGGGAAAGGTCCTGTGCTTGAAACAGGGCCCCTTAGCTGACCCAGGAAGTTCCTTTAACACAGTCTCTGATCACCAACTACTTACTCTCTCAAGCAGATTTCAAAGTTCTTATTGTTGGAAGGTTTTCAAAAAATAACCATAGATTTTCAACATTTTCCTTTGCCTGTTTTTTTTTTTGTTGTTGTTGTTGTTGTTTGTTTGTTTGTTTGTTTGTTTGTTTTTTAATTGTGCTATTGATTTTTACTTAAATATTTAATAGACTATTTTTGTAATTGTGGCTGTTTATCCTTTGGCTACTATGTGAAAATATTACTTAAAATATTAAATATTTTTTACTATACTCATTTTTTCATCAGTGTTATTGTGTTTTTACATTGTTGTATCCTAAAATAATTTTTGACATTTTAATCTTTATATTATTCCATTTTAATCGTTATTACTTTATTAGATTAATACTGCTATTATATTATAGCTTTTGATTTAAACACAGTTTACATATTATTGGTTATTTCTATAAGCGGATTTAAAATTATAATTTAAAATTTCATTTAAGTTTAACTTATATTGTAATACACGTTTATATGTAGTGCTTCCTTTGTCAATCATTGCTAAGTACTTCAAACAATTCAGTATAATTTTCTATTAATCCATGTTATTTAAGCTTTGTTTAATAGTCACTTTTCAATTATATTGCAGTTTTAGTCAGACTTGTATATCTTACATATAGTGTATCTTATTTTATGGCCTAGTTCATGGCTTGATTTTGCTGATGTTCAATTTGTAGTATGTTGCAGGTAAAAGGTTCTAAAATATATTTTAGATAAATTTTATTCATTGAATTGTTTAAGTCCTATGAATCCTTAAAAATGCTTTGTCAGTTTTATCTATCAGTTTCTGATTGAGAACTTTAAAAATCTGTCACCACTATTTGTAGTTCTTTTAGTTTGCAGGATGTGGCTTATATATTACAAATCTTTGTTTAAGTGAATAGAGGCTTGTAACAACTATACGATTTTCGAATTGGCTGTCTTATTTTGGAGTACTCCTATGCAGCCTTATTAATGATTTTCCACTGAAGTGTTAAAAGTTTATGTTTATGGGACTATAGGAAAAGTTTCATTGATTCAAGTTTATTCTTGCCAGTTAGTTCAGTAAATGGTCAATTTGCACTGATTTGCTGAATGGTCCAATAGGTGAATGACCATTTCTCTGAACTTTATTTCATCTAACAATTTGGTTGTAGTGGTTAGCTTTTATTTTTGCTTTGTAAGATAAAATATAAAGGAATTTTTGAGTTATCTATCCCAGATTTCTGTTGCCACAGCTAAAGATGCAGAGAGGAGACAATAGCAAGTTATATAACAAATTTAGGCATACAAACGACACCAATCAAAATTACCTTTTGATTATCTGGACATGATTTTTAAATATATACTTTTTATAAGTGAAGCATTGTCATAAGATTTTTCATGTTACCTTTCAGAAGATTTTCATGTTATCTTTCAGAAGATTTTTATTTAAAGATGTACTTATAAAATTATGTCTTTATGAGAACAATATATTGTTACCCTCAATTCCACCTCTCTCCTTTAGTCTTATTTACATGCAATACTAGAAGTTTTGTTTTTAGTTATTAATATAGACAAATAACTTTCAATCATAATACTGTTTATGAAGGTAAAAGGAGCACCCACAGCCTTGGGAAACTGCCCTTGTGGCTTTGCCAGGTGCTGCCCCCTTCTGGCTGCTTTCATGGGCGAGTGATGAGTGTCTGCGGCTTTTCCACGCACACAGTGCAAGCTGTTGGCAGATAATACCTCCCGATTGGGAGGACAATGGCCCTCTTCTCATTAGTCAATGCCTTAGTGTAGACTCTGTGTGGGGGCTCCAACCCCACATTTCCCTTTCACACTGTCATGGCAGAAGTTGTTCACAAGGACTCCACCCCTGCTTCAAACTTCCTGGACATCCAGGTATTACCATAAATCCTCTAAAATCTAGGCGGAAGTTTCCAAACCTTAATTCTTGACTTCTATACACCCATAGGCTCAACAGCACATCATGAAAGCCACCAACACTTGGGGTTTGCATCTTCTGAAGCAATGGCTTGAGCTACACCTTGGCCCTAAAAGCTATACCTTTTAGTCACAGGTGGAGCTGAGGCAGCTGGGACACAGAAAATTATGTCCCTAGGCTGAAAAGAACACGGAGGCTTTGGGCCAGGCCCACAAAACCGTAATTCCTTTGTAGGCCTTTGGGAGTGTGATGGGAAGAGCTGTTGTGAAGGTCTCTGACACGCCCAGGAGACATTTTTCCCATTGTCTTATGCAAATTTCTGCCTGAGGTCTCCATAATTTCTGATGAGAATTTGGCTCTTGTTAAGGAGCTTTTGTGCATGGTGAGTCACTACTTTCTCATTGCTCTGAAGATGTCTCTCTTTGTCTTTGTCTTCCAATGTTGTGAATACAGTATATCTTGAGATGGATATTTGAGTTTATTCTTCCTGTAGTTTATTGAGCTTACTAGGTATGTAGATACATGTTCTTAAAATAGAAAGATTTTGGGCCGGGTGCGGTGGCTCAAGCCTGTAATCCCAGCACTTTGGGAGGCCGAGGCGGGTGGATCACGAGGTCAAGAGATCGAGACCATCCTGGTCAACATGGTGAAACCCCGTTTCTACTAAAAATACAAAAATGAGCTGGGCATGGTGGCACGTGCCTGTAATCCCGGCTACTCGGGAGGCTGAGGCAGGAGAATTGCCTGAACACAGGAGGCTGAGGTTGCGGTGAGCTGAGATCGCGCCATTGCACTCCAGCCTGGGTAACAGCAGTGAAACTCCGTCTCAAAAAAAAAAAAAAGAAAAGAAAAGAAAAGAAAGAAAGGTTTTAGTTACTTTCTGCTTGTCTTTCTTCTATTTGTGACTTTTGTTGTTGTTGTTGGGGGGGATTCCCATACTGCATGTGTTGGTATGCTTAATGTGTCTCGTAGTTTTCTTAGGCTCTGTTCATTTTTCTTTATTCTTTATCCTTTCTGCTCCTCATACTGGGTAATTTTAATTATGCTGTCTTCAAGTCCACTGATTCTATTTTCTTCCTGTTCAATCCTGCTGTTAAATTCATTTGATTTTTTTTTTCTTTAGATATTATGGTTTTTAGCATAAAAAATTATATTTAGATATATTTTCTAATTTGTCTCTCTTTGTTGATGTTCTCTACTTGTTCATACATCATTCTCCTGATTTTCTTTAGTTCTTTATCTACAGTTGTTTTTTAGTTTTGTGAGCATTTTAAAGACAGTTGAAATCTTTGTCGATAAAGACCCATGTCTAGGCTGTCTCGTGGTATTTGTAAATTCCTTTTTTCTCCCTATGATAGGCTTTACTTTTTTGTTTCTTTGTATGCTTTGTAATTGTTTTGTTTATTACATGACCTTCTAAATATGGTAATGTGATAATTCTGAAAATAATTACTATTGTTATTTGTTGAAGGCTTCAGTGTTCCATTAATTTACAGACTTCTCTAAACTACTTTATTTCAAAAACTACATTCCTTGGCTCTGAGTAACTGTGCCTTTTTCTCTATGGTCAGCCAGTGATCTGACAGAGATTTTACTTTAATACCTACATCCATTAATAAAAAGAAAAAAGATTTCTCTGTGTCTTTAAATTCCTCAGACTGATGCCTTCAAAGAAGCTAATTCAGTTCATGGAGGTATAAACAATGGTTCTGGGTTCTCAGTGATCAAAAGTAGAGAATAAAATAAGCAACCCTTATTTTTGGAGGGCAAAATGCCTGTTGTCCACCCTGGCATCAAGCAGCCTTGTGATGAACAGGGGCCACCATCTTCATGGCTGACTGCCCCATGGGGATGGCAGCAACTACACAAAAAGCCAAAATTCCCTCAAATTTACCAGCCTCTTTGTTCATCAGGTAGACCCCTAAATGTTACAATGTTTGCCTAGGCTCAAGAATTCTCAAATAGTTGCTCAGACAGTTCTTGCCAGCTCAATTGTTGTTTTGTGGAGGGACTTATTTCTGGAGATTTCCAGTTCTATTATCTTCCTTTTTCCTTTGATAATGAAAAACTTATTTTAAATGTTCAATATTATTCTCATTTACCTAATTGTTTTATTGCCTATCTTTAATAGTATGAAGTTTGAAAGAACAAAAAAAGACATTTTGCTATTTGTTCAGTATTCAATTATTTTATAAGAAGCATTTGCTATCTTAATTACAAAATGCTCTATTTTACGTTTATTTACCACTGTTTTGATTGCCTCTCAAAGACCTATGGGAAAAAAGTAATTATACATTATCACGGGCAGAAAAACTTCTAGGTCTTAGTTGTTAAAAAAAAAAATGAAGAAAAAGAACATGTTTTATTTTTAAAACTACTCCTGGTCAGAGGTCTTAGATAGATTACGCTTTTTGAAGTTCAAACAAGCTCTCTAGCTATTCCTGCATTTCTCTTGCCAATTTCAAAACCTTCTCCTAAACAATATGGAGAGATTTACATATCTAAAATTTCTACTGATGCCCATTGGCCTATGTTTTGTTTTTCAAATCTTTTCCTTTCAAACATTGGTTTACATAAATATTATGAATGTCTACATCTATGCTCTTCATATCATGTAAAGTTGAAAACAGAAGACATTTTAGATCTTACAAGGTTCATTGGTTTTTACACTATTTTAAAGCAGTGAAAACTTTTTTATTCCATAAAATTTATCTATCTATTCATATTTGAGATGTGTGTGCGTATGTATATGTGTGTGTAAATGCAAGGATATCTGCTTGCAAAAGAGCCTCACCAATTTACTCTCTCTTACCCCATTTAGCCTCTTCAGGCAATATTTAAGACACCACAGCTGGGTGCAGTGGCTCATACCTGTTATTCCAGCACTTTGGGAGGCCGAGGCAGTGGATCACCTGAGGTCAGGAGTTCAAGACCAGCCTGGCCAACATGGTGAAACCCCGTATCCACTAAAATTACAAAAATTACCAGGGCATGGTGGCGAGTGCCTGTAATCCCAGCTACTCAGGAGTCCGAGACAGCAGAATTGCTTGAATCTGGGAGATGGAGGTTGTAGTGAGCCGAGATCTTACCACTGCACTCCAGCAACAGAGCAAGACTCTTGTCTCAAGAAAAAAAAAAAGAAAAAGAAAGAGACCACGATGTGACTTTCTGACAAGGGTAAACAAAATTCACATAACTTATATGGTTTAATATCTACATAAACAAGTTTAGAAAACTAACACACAAAAAGTAGTAAGGGACTTATTCACTGTCTCAAATGCATTAGCAAATGAATGATGAATATATTCTCTGCATGTTGACCATTCTGGTTTTGTTGGCTGTTGTCTTTATCATAGTTCTACTTTGGACTGATTAGCTAAAATCTACTTAGGGGCACAATGCTAAGTTAGCTGAAATGATAGGAGCAATATATACACATACAGAGTCATGTGCTAAATAATGACGCTTTGTGCAATTACAGACTGTATAAACCATAGTGGACCCCTATAATTAAGATATCATACTTTATTGTACATTTTAATGGTTAGATAGACAAATACCATTGCATGACAATTGCCTATAGTATTCAGTACAGTAACATGCTGTACAGATTTGTAGCCTAAGGGGAACAGTCCATACCACATAGGCTAGGTGTGTAGTAGGCTATACCATCTAGGTTTGCGGAAGTGCACTCTAGGATGTTCATATACTGACAAAATTTTGTAAAGTTACATTTTGCAGAATGTATTATCTTCCATAAGTGATGCATGACTGTGTGTATGTGTATGTGTATGTGCGTGTATGTACAGCTAATCAAAATGTTAGTTAGCTTCAGTGAAAGTTTTGTAAAATAAAAATAAGAGAATCAAAGCTAATGTAAGGGAGGAAAACCTATGCTTGAATATCTCATCAAATTGAAATATAACAGAGTTTCATAAATGACAGAAACTAGAAAATCATCAGAAACCCAGAACCCAGACTGTTTTTTTCTTATACATTTTATTTTTCCCCTCGGCTTCATTTCTCCCATTATCCATAACTCTGTTTTTTTTGTTTTTCTTGCACAAAGAAAAAACATAAATGAGCCAGCTGTAGTGTCTGGTAACTATCCCACTAGGTTTTATCCTCTGCGCCCAATCCAATTCCAGATCCCCTCCCCACCCTGCAAAAGAAAACTCTGATTGAATTTGTTCAGATGATGTAATTTCCCCAACCCAAACAAGTATAATTAGGGAATTTGCCAAATAAGACAGTTGATTGAAAATTCCTAGTTCAAGATGTATTGAAAAATAATCCATCTTTGTTATTATCTTGATTGCCACCATAATGTGCACATTTATGTTGAAGGACAACCACTCTAACTCTAACTTATAAGTTTATTCTAAGGTATACATACAATCTCAGTATTCTGAAGGAAAATACAATAAATATTACCCCAATACAATACTCCAAAAACTGAACATGAAAATATGTTCAGAGGAAAAAAACTCCATGATGATAAAATATAGAATATTTCAATTTATCAAATGTGTGTCAATTAGAGCTAGGATAATATGTAATCAATAACATCCGTACTCCCTGTGAAATTACAGATAAGAGTTCAGTATTACCATTTTTTTTTTTTCATTTTCTTATTTCTTGAATTTTGGATTCTGGCTCACTGCAATCTTTGGAAAAGCCTCAGCACAAGTGTTTTTATATAACCCAATATAAGATCTGTATGCATTATGCGTCATAGGCAACATACTATTTAGAAGTTTAGAAATTGCTAATTATTGGAGATGCTCAAGTGATTGAGCCTGAAAGGCAGAGTCAAGTGCTGCTGCTTGACAAAGCACAGAGGCAGTCTGAACAATTATGAAGGATAAAATTGAAGGACTAAGAGTATTCAGAGCCTAAGGCTATGACGGAGCAGCCACAATATTACCTTGCCTAGAAACCACAAAACAGTTTAATGTATCATTGTGGGAATAGAAAAAAAAGTGCTTAGAAGTGTTTGACTTTTAGTATTTCTGAATACACAAAAGATAAAAAGTATTGAAATGCAGCATTACCATATCTGAACCAATTTAATGTCTGTATTGCAAAATCTCTTTGGGTTTTTATGAGAAAAACAGTAGTGGAAACATCAAGGGAAAATAGTACCACTTTTCCACATTAGAATATTCTGAGACTTTACAACTGAATATGTTTTTTTGTTTTCATTTAGAGACATATAGATATAGGGACAAAGACTAGCTAATGGCTTGCTTTCAAATTTAATGACATAGTTAATAGACTCACACATAGTAAAACAAGCTATGAAGTTTTGTTCTTCTGAAATGCATTTGTGTATCTCATTAATCCATAGGGTTCAGCTGCACTTTCTTTGTATCTGTGGCTTTAGTTTTTTAAATCAGTTGCTGGCACCACAGGGTCTGTCACCCAGAAAGCTTTCTTAGAATGACTGTTGCTTAATAATCATCATATTGAAGTTGTTTACTGCCAATGGTTGAAATTAACTGTAGTGCCTTTTTGCCCAAGAGTAACAAAAATTTGAAATGAGAGCCTCAGCACTTTTGATTTCTCTCGGAGTCCTTACATCAAACATACTCACAAACAGCTGGTAGAAGGCATTGAACAATTCAAATAACAGTCAAGTTTTCATAGGATACATTGCTGTATCCTTTCTGTAAGTCTAACTTAAATAATAACAGCCACAACAACATCAAAGCCCAACCCTCCTTGTGTTAATATTCAATCTGATAGGCCATCTTGAGCCTCACAAGGCAGAATAACTATATTTATTTTTTGACTAAGAAAACAATGCTGGCATTTTTTTAGCATACAGTGAGAAAATTATTATAAAAGATGGGAGAAGGGGATTAGATCTATCTCCACATTTATTAGAGGGAAAAGATAAAACAAACCGACGTGGCTCCAAAAAGCCAATTTTATTTTCCTAGCTGTCAAAATGTTTCAGACAGACCTTATACTGTTTGTTGAATCCTTACTATTTCCAAGAAAAGATGTGATGTGTTTGGGGCTATCTTGTCTCATTTGGGCTTATTTCAACATTGTGAGATGGGCATATTATTTTTATTTTATAGATCAAGAAACTAGAATGTAGAGAATTTAAATAAATTGTTCAAGTTTATACAGCCAATAGATAGTGAAGCAGTGTTTTGAGCCTAAAACACAAACCAAGTATTCCCTTTTTATATTACATTATTTTACATCAAATTGAATTTCTCTAGCAAAATAATCATACTTAGAAAATGTAAAAACTATGATTAGAATTATTATTTTATAGAATTATTTCAAATTATGTATCTCTCAGAAATGAACACATTAAAGTTTATCATATTATCATATTTTAATTTTTATTACTTTAGAGTTTGCAATGTCTTGTTTTTAATTTTTGTATCTTAGACTCACTAGCCTGATATCTTCAATCTACTATCAAAGATTTATAACTAAACTTCCCTAATCATTTTTGGTAACTTTACTGAAATATACTTTATATCTCACACCTTTTATTTATCCATTTTAAATGTACAACTCAATAAATTTAGTATATTCATAGAATTCTATAACACATCATCACATACTACCTGAATCTAATTTTAGAACATTCCAATCACCCTTAAAACGAAATCTTGTGCTCACTTACCGTCACTCTATATTCTCATCCCTCTTCCTGGGTAATCACTAATCTACTTTCTGCCTCTTCAGATTTGCTTTTTCTTGTCACTTCATACAAGTGAAATTAAGTATGTATTATTTTGTATCTGGCTTCTTTTAATGAGCATAGTGATCTAAGAATATTTGCAGGTTAATTTATTATTAATACTGTTACTCAAATATCTCAAGCAGCAATACTCACTATTGAGTTCAAAGAACATTAGAGCCACAGTCCTTTACATGCATACATACACACACACACACACACACACACACACACACACACACACACACATATATGTACCTATATATACATATGTGTATATATATGTATATATAGTTTAGTCTATATGGGAATATAAAATAATGTGTAGCATTATAATTTATAGATAGAGTTTACTTACTAGAAAATGTGGCTGGACAGTAATGTGAGTTATAATCTATTTGTGGCTAAGAAGAATTTTGTCTCTTTGAACTGCCTTTAGGGTGGTTCTGGATCTTATGCGGACTGCTTTGCACATCTTTAGAGATGACTAGTTTGCCATAACCTTAGTTGAGGCTTATCAATTTTCGTGAATCACTTGAAAATATATTTTTGGTTTAAAAGGAAGAAAAGCCAAAATTGTGTTTATAAAAGTTAGGACCTCAGGTAAAGTAGCTTTGCTTCTTTTTTAGAGCTAATCATGCTAAGTTGAGGCATGGCATAAAAAATGCCTTTTCTGCAATCAAGTAAAACCAGTGAACCGGTCCCTGTTCTCCATGCTGAGATAGACGGTAGCTGGAAATTTTTCAAATGAGCACCAACAGATGACCTGAGGTCAGTCAATAAAAGGAGACTTCTGCTAGGCTTGGTGGCTCATATCTATAATCCCAGCACTTTGGGAGGTTGAGGCAGGCAGATCAGGAGGACAGAAGATAGAGACCATCCTGGCTTACATGGTGAAACCCTGCCTCTATTAAAAATACAAAAAATTAGCCTGATGTGGTGACATGCAACTGTAGTCCCAGCTTCTTGGGAGGCTGAGGCAGGAGAATTTCTTGAACCCAGGAGGTTAAATTTGCAGTGAGTTGAGATCACCCCACTGCACTCCAGTCTGGGCAACAGAGTGAGAGTCCATCAAAAAAAAAAAAAAAAAAAGGAGAGAGAGAGACTTTTGGTGTCAAAAAAACCATCCAATCAAGTTTCAGTACCTGATTCCCTCCCCCAACACACATCTATCCATCCTGCCATTTTGCCTTTATAATAATCTACTTTCCAACCTCTCCTCAGAGCACACTTTTCACCAAAGGCTATGACTTATTCTCAATCTGTAGATTGCTTTTGAAAGTGAAATTTTCCTTTTGTCTCCACATGTGTTTTCTTAACACCTTTATGATCAAAACAATAAGAAATTCTTAACATGTTATAGAGGCGCATTGCAAGAAATTGTAACAGGACTTCTCACCCATGAAATGAGGCTGAACAAAGCTGTGGCCATTGCCCATGGATTATGGGTTATATAATACTATCGTTAGGGAGAGTGAAATAAAGCAGATTCAGTGTCAAAAGCAGGACCTCAAATATTCCTAATATTTTTCAGGTTTTAGGGATCTCGTTGCAAGACATTGCAAGTGTTGTGATAATAGTAGATCCAACTGTTGAACAACTTGATAGGTTAGAAATGCCTTGCTTATTCTGTAGCAGTGTGCGAATGTAAAATAAGATAAAATAGTTTTGGACTTAACACAAAGAAGGTACTCAATATATGTGTGATTGGTATCAGGAGCTCGTCTGAGCTGGGAGAGAGCAGCCAAGTATTAGAATAGCAAATTAAAGCACAAGCCAATTAATGACATATTACAATGTCATAGGCAAGAATTTAAAACTGAAAAAATGCCAACTCCCCTGTCCCGTCTCCTTCAGGGAATGCGAGGCTGGTCCAGGGTCAAGTGGGTCAGCGCAGACATGGAGGTTGCCTCACCTTTGAGGAAGTATGAACAAAAGACTCCAGCAATTTTATGGAATCTGAGTTGAGAGTAGGGAAAGAGTAGATATAGGAGTAGATCAGTAGTAAATACTGGGGAAAAGTGTTCTCAAGTTTTCCTCCCTCCTCTCCTATTAGTAGACTTTGGGAGATAGCTGAAAATAATTTTGTGCAAAGCCTCAGAGAAATGTCATGTGAAAGAGCATGACCTACCAGGGGGTCCAATACACTGGATGTTTATATCTGGTGAAGGAGGGCAGGGTTTCCTGAGGAGAGGCCCTGCAGTAAAGTCTTCATCATTGCCTAAAATCAGGCCTGAAAAATTACACCTAGGTTTTTGTTGTTGTTTTCTCTAAGTTTTACTTTAGGTTCAGAGGTACATGTGCAGGTTTGTTATATAAATAAACTCACAATGAGATACTGTCTCATACCAGTCAGAATGACTATTATTAAAAAGTAAAAAAAAAATAACAGATGCTGGCGATGTGGAAAAAAGGGACACTTACACATTGTTGTTGGAAATGTAAATGAGTTCAACCTTTGTGGAGAGCAATGTGGTGATCTCTTAAAAACCTTTAAACAGAATTACCATTCAACCAGATAATCTCATTACTGAGAATATACCAAAAGGAATATAAATTGTTCTATCTTAAAGACAAATGCACATGTGTGTTCATTGCAGCACTATTCACAATAGCAAAGACATGGAATCAACCTAAATGCCCATCACTGGTTTACTGGATATAGAAAACATGGCACATGTATACACATCCAGGTTTTAAACCAGGAGCCAGACTGCTCAATTATGTAAGGAAGATGTGAAAATCAAAATAATGCTGGATCTTATCTTTACCTGTAGAGTATAATAGTTACTCTTGTAGGTAATAGGAGCCCTCAAGGTGTGTTCTTGAAAGGCAGGATAATAAAATAATCCATAGGATTAAGTTTTTAAGTGATTCATAATGCTGTCTCATTATATATAAATTATGTACTTATGTAATAAAAAGGGAACATCAAAATGTGGAGGCAGGACATGTATTTCAAATCTCAGAATCAAGAAGACTACTAATATATAAGTAAAAAACTGAAATGGTGGCAGGAATAATAGGAAAAAATGAAGTAAGTTATTTGTTATTACAATGTTACTAATATGCTGTAGGTTTGTGGAGGAGATAAATATGAGGAAAAAGTCACACACACAGAATATAGTAGATGGAATGAATTTGCAGAGAAAGTAAATAAAATAGAACAAGCTCAGTAGAGAAAAAGTGAGGGTAAAAAAAAGAGAAATGATAGTTTTTTTTCTATCTGAGATAAAAAAGATGAAATAAGAGGGAGAAAGAGGAAATTGAGTGAAAGATGCATCCAGTGGCCTCATATTTTTGAAATGATAAATGCTGTTTGTAAAAATAAAGAAAGCAAGTGGAGATGTAAGACTAAGGAGATTTGAAAAAAAAAAGTTGAGATCATTACTTCAGGAAATGGGATTGACAATCAATTATAGACAAATAGAATTATTGATCATCAACTGAAAAAAATTGAGACTCACACTGTTAATGCATTGTATATGGAAATTATAAAAGTGGAATTTTTACTAAAAGCTGGGGCGGAGAGTAGGATTAGTTTTGAGAATTTCAAAAATGGCTTGAAATGAACAATTTATTATTTTTGTTATACAAGTGAGAAAGAATGCATATTTGAAAGAAAATAATAAAGTCAAAGAATTTTTTATTTATTTTGCATACAAGGCAATTTTTCTTTAAGTTTAGGGATTCTTCAGAAAAGTTGTATTTTCTTTGTACAGAAATGTGCTATCATACTGAATTGGCAAAAACTGAAAGCATTCCCTTTGAAATCTGGCACTAGACAAGGATGCCCTCTCTCACCACTCCTATTCAATATAGTACTGGAAGTTCTAGCCAGAGCAATCAGGCAAGAAAAATAAATAAAGGGTATTCAAATAGGAAAGGAGGAAGTCAAATTGTCTCTATTTGCAGAAGACATGATTGTGTATCTAGAAGACCCCATCGTCTCAGCCCAAAATCTCCTGAAACTGATAAGCAACTTCAGCAAAGCCTCAGGATACAAAATCAATGTGCAAAAATCACAAGCATTCCTATACACCAATAACAGACTGAAAGAGAGCCAAATCAAGAATGAACTGCCATTCACAATTGCTACAAAGAGAATAAAATACCTAGGAATACAACTAACAAGGAATGTAAAGGACCTCTTCAAGGAGAACTACAAATTACTGCTCAACAAAATAAGAGAGGATACAAACAGATGGAGAAACATTCCATGTTCATGGTTAGGAAGAATCAATACCATGAAAATGGCCATACTGCCCAAAGTAATTTACAGATTCAACACTATCCCCATCAAGCTACCAATGACCTTCTTCACAGAACTGGAAAAAAACACCTTAAACTTCATATGGAACCAAAAGAGAGCCCGCATAGCCAAGTCAATTCTAAGTAAAAAGAACACAGCAGGAGGCATCACACTACCGAACTTCAAACTATACTACAAGGCTACAGTAATTACAACAGCATGGTACTGGTACCAAAACAGAGATATAGACCAATGGAACAGAACAGAGACCTCGGAGGCAACACAACATATGTACAACCATCTGATCTTTGACAAACCTGATAAAAACAAGCAATGGGGAAAGGATTCCCTGTTTAATAAATGGTGTTGGGAAAACTGGCTAACTATGTGCAGAAAGCAGAAACTGGACCCTTTCCTGACACCTTACACTAAAATTAACTCCAGATGGATTAAAGACTTAAACATAAGTCCTAACACCATAAAAATCCTAGAAGAAGATCTAGGCAAAACCATTCAGGACATAGGAGTAGGCAAGGACTTCATGACCAAAACACCAAAAGCATTGGCAACAAAAGCCAAAATAGACTAATGGGACCTAATCAAACTTTACAGCTTCTGCACGGCAAAAGAAACAGTCATTAGAGTGAATTGGCAACCAACAGAATAGGAAGAAATTTTTGCAGTTTACCCATCTGACAAAGGGCTGATATCCAGAGTTTACAAAGAACTAAAACAGATTTACAAGAACAAAACAAGCAAGCCCATTCAAAAGTGGGCAAAGGAAAAGAACAGACACTTTACAAAAGAAGACATACATGAGGCCAACAAACATATGAAAAATTGCTCATCATCACTGGTCATTAGAGAAATGCAAATCAAAACTACCTTGAGATACCATCTCACACCAGTTAGAATGGCGATCATTAAAAAATCTGAAGACAACAGATGCTGGAGAGGATGTGGTGAAATGGGAACACTTTTATACTGCTGGTGGGAGTGTAAATTAGTTCAACCATTGTGGAAGACAGTGTGGGGATTCCTCAAGGACCAGAAATAGAAATTCCATTTGACCCAGCAATCCCACTACCGGGCATATATCCAAAGGACTATAAATCGGTCTACTATAAGAACACATGCACACGAATGTTCATTGCTGCACTGTTTACAGTAGCAAAGACTTGGAACCAACCCAAATGCTCATCAATGATAGACTGGACAGGGAAAATGTGGCACATATACACCATGGAATATTATGCAGCAATCAAAAACAATGAGTTCGTGTCCTTTGTAGGGACATGGATGAACCTGGAGACCATTATTCTCAGCAAACTGACACAAAAACAGAAAATGAAACACCACATGTTCTCACTCATAGGCAGGTGTTGAACAATGAGAACACATGGACACAGGGAGGGGAGCACTACACACTGGGGTCTGTTCTGGGGAATAGGGGAGGGACAGTGGGGGGCGGGGAGTTGGGGAGAGATAGCATGGGGAGAAATGCCAGATATAGATGAAGGGGAGGCAGCAAATCACACTGCCACGTGTGTACTTATGTGACTATCTTGCATGTTCTTCACATTTACCCCAAAACCTAAAATGCAATAAAAAATATAGCTAAAAAAAAAGAATTCATTAAAAAAAAAGAAATGTGCAATTGCATAGAAGATAAACCTATTTTTATCTTATGTAGATTCAGACATCTATTGAATATTTGTGTGTTTGTGTATTTTATCCACTTCAAACATTTATTTCTCTGAGGATGTTACAAGGAAGGTTTGTTAGAAATGTGAATTTTTGAATGCTAATAATAATAGCCAATATATATTGTTCTTACAATGTGCCTTATGATGTAGTTAATATTTTTATTCCCATCATAAATCTGAAGAAACTGAGGTTTAGAGTGTGTATACGCTAGTAATTATAATTCTGATAATTATAATTATCAGAATTTTTGTTTTGTTTTTTAAATGTTCCTGCTACAAAAAAAAAAAAAGTTGGCCAGGTTATAGATATGTTACTAGATTGATTTAATCCTTCTACAGCATATGCATATATCAAAACATCACATTGTACCTCATAAATATATACAATTATTATTTGTCAATAAAAATAAACCCTAAAAATAATTATTTAGGAGTTGAAGACTTCATCAGTTTTGTTTTCATTATTTTATTTAGCCATCTCACAGGCATTTGAGAAAAATAATTATGTAGTTTACTTTTTAATTTTTTAATTTTATTTTCCAGTGTAGCAAAACTGAAATGGTACACATGAGACTCAAACTAAGAGCCATCTTTCTCTCTCTGTATTTTTAACAAATATAATAGTTTTCCTCCGATGTGGCAATAGTCTATGTACTACATCGCAGCTTTTTGTATAATTGCTGATTCTCTTTTTCTTTTTCACAGGATATTTCACCCACAACTATAAACTGGGCAGAGAATGGGAGAAGAACATGAGGAATTCCATAACAGCAATGGATGCCAGAGCAATGTAATCCTCTGGAGAGATTCATGGTGGGCACCAAACCCAGCAAAATGTGGGAACTTATGTATTTATTTATTCTTTCTTGACTACTCCTTAGCTATATATTGAGCATTGACTTGAAGGTCAGAAAAGTGTAAAAAAGTTCAGTGACTAAGCCTGAACTTACTCAAGATGCTTCTCAAAATATTTAAAGCAGTGCATGTCTATCCAATTGTTTTCTTCTAACGTTGAGGGATGCAGTATTATCGTTCTGTATAAAGAACCGTTAAAGAAAAAAAAAATATATATATATATATATATATATTTTTAATTGAAGAGAAGGGAATGTTTTAAGAGCTTTTATGTCTAGATAAATAGCCTACTTGTTTTTCGGTAAAAGTAAATACTATTAAAAGAGAAAATGATTTGCTGCAGAACATTGAATGTTGCAATTCTATTAAACAAGATTTTCCCTGTTTCCTCAAAGCATCTTAAAATTATCTGGATGTTTACAATCTTAAAAGATTTGTATGCTATCTCATAAGGGAGAATTACATACATTGTTTCTTTAAAAGATATATGTTATATCTTCATCCTATATTTGTAGAGAAAAATGTTCATAGTTAACAGAGTGTTTTATAATTTTCTCTATGTAGTGGAGAGGATAAAGTCCAGTGATACCGAAATTAACAAGTGCAAAACAAAGAAAATCTTCAACTCCTAAATAATTATTTTTAGGGTTTATTTTTATTGACAAATAATAATTGTATATATTTATGATGTACAATGTGATGTTTTGATATATGCGTATGCTGTAGAAGGATTAAATCAATCTAGTAACATATCTATAACCTGGCCAACTTTTTTTTTTGTAGCAGGAACATTTAAAATTCATTATTTTAGAAATTTTGAATTATGATCTCACTTGTCTCTGAGATCTAGAAAGGTCAATTTCATAGAAACAGAGAGTAGAATAATGGTTACCAGAGGCTGAAGGGTGAGTGTAGAATTGAGAGAAGGGGAGATGTCAATCAAAATGGTGCAGACTTGAGTGAGATGACAGGAATCCCTTTTTTCATTTGGTTTTGTTTTGTGAGGGGAATAGGGTCTTGCTGTCTTGCTCTGGCACCCAGGTTGGAGTGCACTGGCACAATCATAGCTCACTGCAGCCTCAAACTCCTGGGTTCAAGTGCTCCTCCCACCTCACCCTTCCTGGTAGCTGGGGCTACAGGTGTGCACCACCACCACACCTGCTATTTTTTATTTTTTGCAGTTCAGTTTTGCCACAGTGCCCCGGTTGGTCTCAAACTTCTGGGCTCAAGAGATCCACCCATCTCCCTCTTTCAAAGTGCTGGGATTATAGGTGTGAGACACATTGCCCGACCAATTTTAATGATTTATTGCACTATATGGAGATCACAATTAATATCTGCAGACTTCACATGATTTAGTTTAAGTTTGAGAACTATGGCTCCTGGTTAAAAAATCTGTAGGTGATGTTTCAGGTTTGGTCATAGACAATTACAAGGGCTTTATTTAACTGACAGACCTGATCGGGAAATCCTGCATTCCTCATCCCCATGCCAGACATGGTGCACAGACCATGCCTTACAGTCTGTAAGGGGAGTTGCAGTCAAACACTCAAGTCCCTGTGGGTCTGCCTATACACATATTTGCACTTTCAGCCCAGACACCTCCAGACCTAGGTCTCTTTATTTGGGGTCTCCAAAGACTTCTTTACAAAATGGGAGTAAGGAAGGGGAAATGTTGAAGACACTTTTCCTCAGTCTAACTCAGTACTTTTCCACTCATTGCCCATCACGTCTCTCTGTCCTTATCCCAAGGTCCATAAAACTGCAGTCTTTTCTTGGGACCTCCCTGGGCACTGAGATGACCCCCTTGTCTGTGATGATCCCCCTGACCTTCCACTGGTGCATGGGTCCATGGAGACAAAATGGAACAGGAGTGGGGCTGGAGGGGGAGTCAGCACAGTCTCTGGTACTAGTCTCTTGCTTATAATATCTCAATCAGAAATTAAAGGTTTGATCGTTACTTTTATTTTGGGCTTGTTGCTTTGATTGGCTACTTGAACATCAGATTTCAGCTCTCCCCAGCTCAGCTGAGCTTCTGACACAGTTATATATAAGTATTTCTTCAAAGTTTTCAAAAAATAATTCTTAGTATGTTAGTCACTCACGTAGATTCTGTCTCTTCACTTAGCAGATATTTAAGGAGCAAGCCCACTGCCTGTACTATGCTAAGGTGCTAAGTGGTGTGCTACAGAACAGTAGAAACCAACATTCCTACCCTTGAGGGGAGTGTAGAAAGTGGAAAAAAGACTTCACAAAGGAACAGATGCTTACTAACCCCATAGAATTTTACAAGAAATTACAATGGAGAAGTAAAGTCAGAAATATAGTGAAGGGGAAGGCAGTGTTCTTCCATAATCAGAATCAGGTCAGTTAGCCCAGAGAATGTGTTACTTGTACACAAACTGGGTGATGGGTTACCAGGCTAAAAAAGTCACATCACACTATCTTCATGTTATGATGTGGAGAGAAGGATATCTGGGAAAAATGTGAACTGCTTGTAGAAGGCTTGCTTGGATAGAGCAGTCTTGGATAAAATGGGTGAGGGAGCTGGCACTAGACCATCAGCATTTTCAGAACAGTCAGGATGTAACAGCAAAAAAAAATGGGAGGGAGGCATCCATGGGGAAGAGATAGAAACCAAAGGAAATTCAATGCCTTACCATTTTAGTAGGTCTTGCATTGTTTGAAGCAAATAAAATGCATGAACAATGTCAGCTATTACAGAGCTGAAATCTGAAAAGCTGCACTATGCTCATAGGAGTTCAATATTCAGTGTGAAGTTTGCTTACATGCTACACACAAAGGTGTATTATATATTGATCTATATGGGTGTATACATATACATAAATATTTAATATGTGTATATACATATTTATATATGTGCATTTACGTATGTATATGCATACACATAAATATTTAATTATGAATAGCCATCAGCTTACAATGAGATCCACTCAAAATAGCAATACCATACTGGTGCCTTGTTTTCCTATAAAGCAAAATCTCTAATTGATGAGTCATAACTGCCTGAAATTCTCAGACTATTGTGATCCAAGGAAGTTTTCTAGAGTTATGTGTTTAGGGGCTTATGCTGCCAATATTTATAACTCTTGTAACATCTGGTGTATTTCAGCTCAACCAGACGTGCTATCAAAATAATGAGATGGTGAAATGTGAAGTATACATCTCAATATTCAAGACCCAAATCTGGCACTTCAGCTTTGCAAGTGTCACAGGGAAGATATGTCCATAGGATGATTTTGATTTGACAAAAATCTCCTACCTGCATATCTATCACAATTTTAAAAATATGAGTCTACTCTAAGATATTTAAAACTTCTAGGTCATTGTGTTCCAGTGCAGACTCTAAATAAACTTATACAATTTTATTTAATTGCCAATGCACTTTAAAAATTTTATTTATGTGTTGACTTATTTTTATTATACATTAAGTTTTGTGATACATGTGCAGAATGTGCAGGTTTGTTACATAGCTATACACATGCCATGGTGGTTTGCTGCACCCATCAACCCATCATCTACATTAGGTATTTCTCCTAATGCTATCCCTCCCCTAGCCCCGAAACCCCTGACAGGTCCCAGTGTGTGATGTTCCCCTCCCTATGCCCATGTGTTCTCATTGTTCAACTCCCACTTATGAGTGAAAACATGTAGTGTTTTGTTTTCTGTTGTTCTGTCACTTTGTTGAGAATGATGGTTTCCACATTGATCCATGTTCCTGCAAAGGACATGAACTCATGCATTTTTATGATTGCATAGTATTCCATGGTGTATATGTGCTACATATTCCTTATCCAGTCATCACTGATGGGTATTTGGGTGGGTTCCAAGTCTTTGCTATTGTAAACAGTGCTGCAATAAATATACCTGTGCATGTATCTTTATAGCAAAATGATAATCCTTTGGGTACATAGACAGTAATGAGATTGCTGGGTTAAATAGTATTTTTGGTTCTACATCCTTGAGGAATCGCCACACTGTCTTCCACAATAATTGAACTAATTTACACTTCCACCAACAGTGTAAAAGCATTGCTAATTTCTCCAGCATTTGTTGTTTCCTGACTTTTTAATGAGAGCCATTGTAACTGGCATGATATGGTATCTCATTGTGGTTTTGATTTGCACTTCTCTAATGACCAGTGATCATGAACCTTTTTTTTCATATATTTCTTGGCAACATAAATATCTTCTTTTGAGAAGTGTCTGTTTATATCCTTTGCCCATTTTCTGATTGGGCTGTTTGTTTTTTCCTTGTAAATTTGTTTAAGCACTTTGTAGATTCTGGATATTAGCCTTTTGTTAGATGGATAGAATGCAATTTTTTTCCCCATCCTGTTGCTTGCCTGTTTAATGATAGTTTTTGCTATGCACTTTTAATTTAATTAGATTCCATTTGTCAATTTAGGCTTTTGTTGCCATTGCTTTTGGCATTTTAGTCATGAAGTCTTTACCCATACCTATGTCCTGAATGATATTGACTAGGTTTTCTTCTAGGGTTTTTGTGGTATTATGTCTTACATTTAATTCTTTAACCCATTTAACTTTTGTATAAGGTGTAAGGAAGGGGTCCAGGTTCTGTTTTCTGCATATGGCTAGAGAGTTTTCCCAACATCATTTATTAAACAGGGAATCCTTTCCTCATTGCTTGTTATTGTCAGGTTGGTCAAAGATCAGATGGTTGTAGATGTGTGGCGTTATTTCTGAGGCCTCTATTCTGGTCATTGGTTGGTTTCTGTTACTGTAGTCTTGCATAGTTTGAAGTCAGGTAGCATGATGCCTCCTGGTTTGTTCTTTTTGCTTAGGATTGTCTTGGCTATATGGGCTTTTTTTTTTTTTTTTTGTTACATACGAAATTTAAAGCAGCTTTTTCTAATTTTGTGAGGAAAGTCAGTGGTAGCTTGATGGAGATAGCATTGAATCTATAAATTACTTTGGGCAGTATGGCCATTTTCACAAAATTGATTTTTTTTATCCCTGAGCATGGAATATTTTCCATTTGTTAGTGTTCTCTTTTATGTCCTTGAGCAGTGATTTATAGTTCTCCTTGAAGAGATCCTTTACAACCATTGTAAGTTGTATTCTTAGGTATTTTATTCTCTTGGTAGTAATTGTGAATGGGAGTTCACTCATTATTTGACTCCTTATTATTGGTGTATAGGAATGCTTGTGATTTTTGCACATTGATTTTGTATCCTGAAACTTTACTGAAGTTGCTTATCAGTTTAAGGAGATTTGGGGCTGAAATGATAGGGTCTTCTAAATATACAATCATGTCATCTGCAAATAGAGACAATTTGACTTCCTTATTTCCTAATTAATACCCTTTATTTCTTTTTTTTGCCTGATTGCTCTGGCCAGAACTTCCAATACTATTTGTATATGAGTGGTGAGAGAGGGCATCATTGTCTTGTGGCAGTTTTCAAAGGGAATGCTCCCAGTCTTTGCCCATTAAGTATAATATTTGCTGTAGGTTTCTCATAAATAGTTCTTTTTATTATTTTGAGATATATTCAATCAACATGCAGTTTATTGAGAGATTTTAGTCTGAAAGCCTGTTAAAGTTTATCAAAGGACTTTTCTTCATCTATTGAGATAATCATGTGTTGTTTTTTTTTTTTTGTCATTGGTTCTGTTTATTTGATGGATTTATTTATTGATTTGCACATGTTGAACCCACCTTGCATCCCAGGAATAAAGCCAACTTGATCATGGTGGATAAGCTTTTTGATGTGCTGCTGGATTCAGTTTTCCAGTATTCTGTTGAGAATTTTTGCATCAATGCTTATCAGGGAGATTGGCCTGACATATTCTTTTTATGTTGTGTGTCTGCCAGGTTTTGGTATCAGGATGATACTGGACTCATAAAATAAGTCAGGAATTAGTCTCTCTTTTTTATTGCTTGGAATAGTTTCAGAAGAAATGGTACCAGCTCCTCTTTGTATCTCTGGTAGAATTTGGCAGTTGATCCATCTGGTCCTGGGCTTTTTTTGGATGGTAGGCTATTAATTACTGATTCAATTTCAGAACTTGTTATTTGTCTATTCAGGGATTCCAAATTTTCCTGGTTTAGTCTTCAAAGAGTGTAGGTGTCTAGAAATTTATTCATTTATTCTAGATTTTCTAGTTTATTTACATTAAGGTGTTTTTAATAATCTCTGATGGTAGTTTGTATTTCTATGAGATCAGCGGTGATATCCCCTGTATCATTTTTTATTGTGTCACTTGATTCTTCTCTTTTTTCTTCTTTATCATTCTAGCTAGCAGTCTATCTATTTTGTTAATCTTTTTAAAAAACAAGCTCCTGGAGTCATTCATTTTCTGAAGGGTTTTTTGTGCCCCTGCCTTCTTCAGTTCTGCTCTGATCTTAGTTATTTCTTGTCTTCTGCTAGCTTTTGAATTTGTTTGCTTTTGCTTCTCTAATTATTTTCATTGTGATGTTAGGGTGTTGAGTTTAAATATTTTCTGCTCTCTCCTCTGTGCATTTAGTGCTATAAATTTCCCTCTAAACACTGCTTTAGCTGTGCCCCAGAGATTCTGGTACCTTGTCTCTTTGTTCTCATTGGCTTCAGATAACTTCTTCTGAAACCCAGGAGAGATTTTATTTTTCCTTCACTTATGAAGCTTAGTTTGGCTAGGTATGAGATTTTGCGTTGAATATTGTTTTCTTTAAGAATGTTGAATATTGGCCTCCACTCTCTTCTGACTTGTAGGGTTTCTGCAGATACATCTGCTGTTAGTCTGATGGGCTTCCCTTTGTGGGTAACTCAACCTTTCTCTCCGGCTTCCTTTAACATTTTTTCCTTCATTTCAACCCTAGTGAATCTGACAATTTAGTGTCTTGGGATTGCTCTTCTTGAAGAGCATCTTTGTGGTGTTCTCTGTATTTCCTGAATTTGAATGTTAGCCTATCTTTCTAGGTTGGGAAAGTTCTCCCGGATAATATCTTGAAGTGTGTTTTCCAGCTTGGTTGCATTCTCCCAGTCACTTCCAGTTACATCAATCAAGTGTAGGTTTGGTCTTATCACATAGTCCCATATTTCTTGGACTATGTGATAAGACCAAGCCTACACTTGATTGGTATACCTGAAAGAAACAGTCAGCAGTCTTTGCTGTTCTACCACCTCCACTGGTGATAGCCAGGCAAACAGGGTCCAGAGTAGACCTCCAGCAAACTGTAGGAGACCTGCAATAGAGGGACCTAATTGTTAAAAGGAAAAGTAACAAACAGAGAGTAAATGGCATCAACATTAACAAAGAGGACATCCACACAAAAACCTCATCCAAAGGTCACCAACATCAAAGACCAAAGGTAGACAAATCCACGAAGATGAGGAAAAACTAGCACAAAAAGGCTAGAAATTCTGAAAACCAGAATGCTGCTTTTCTTCCAAAGGATCATCACTCCTCACCAGCAAGAAAACAAAACTGGAAAGAGAATGAGTTGGACAAATTGACAGAAGTAGGCTTCAGTAGGTATATAATAACAAACTCTTCCGAGCTAAAGGAGCATGTTTTAACCCAATGCAAGGAAGCTAAGAACCTTGAAAAAAGGTTAGCGGAATTGCTAACTAGAACAACCAGTTTAGAGAAGAACATAAATAACCTGATGGAGCTGAAAAATACAGCATGAAAACTTTATGAAGCATACACAAGTATCAATAGCCGAATCGATCAAGTGCAGGAAAGGATGCCACCACACCTTTAAATAACAGTAACACATAGAAGAAAATTTTCAGTAACACATAGAAAATTTTCATTTTGGAAAGTATTACAAATCATAATACTGCAGGTCAAATTATTTTTAATGCCTCAGATTCTTACTTTCAAGAAATAAATTTTTGTATACATTAAAATATTTTGTTAATACAGAGTTTGTCATTTTTATATTAAAGGTCAGTGCATGACATTTCTTTTAATAATCATTCAAAAATTGTCCTTACTTCTTAATTCCTTTTCCAAACAATTTTAACAAAGCACAGTAGTTGCACTGCTTTTCCTTTATTTTCTTTTATAAAAAGTAAAAATGTCCCTCATCTTGGCCTTAGTTATTTCTACACCTGTGTTCTTATTTTAAACATGCACATTTTTCATTATTTTCTTTCATATTTCACACTCACATCTTTATAACTTACAGTAATATTTACATAGAAACACAAAACCTTCTTTAGTAGGTTTTTTTCAAAATTGGCTTAAGTCTTCCCATATTCCTTGAGACAGGAATCTATTTACTCTTGGTCTACATTTAATCTTGGACTCTTTCTAGATTTTTCTTTTAAAATTTGAAGTTTATTCATACCACTTTGACTGCTTACTTGATATGTACCCTATCATATCTACTTAAAGACAAATTTCTCACACTTTTTAGCCTTTCTATGATATAACGTTGTGGTAGATACAAGTCTTTTGAAAATAATTCTTATTTTTTACTTTCTCCTCTTTATTACCTTATGCTGCTTCTCTTGTCTTTTAGTAAGTTGTCCCTTATTTCTAACTAGTGCAGTGTCAGCTCATTGTTACCACCCTAACTCTGATTGTTAAAATGAATCAGTTTTTGTATACATCGTACTTTAGTAAAACACACTCTGTGGCCCTTCAGAGGTTGGAGCATGTGAGGAGGGAGAAGATCAGGAAAAATGACTAATGGCTACGAGGCTTAATACCTGGGCAATGAAATAATCTGCACAACAAACCCCCATGGCAAGTTTACCTATGTTACGAACCTAGATTTGTACCCCTGAACTTGAAAGTTAAAAAACAGAAAAATGAATATATATATATGTATATATATATATATATATATATACACATTTATATATATATATGTATGTGTATATATATATATATATACATTTATATATATATATATGTATGTATATATACACACATACATACACACTCTTAAAGTTAAAAGTACCATAATGAAAATAAAAATAATTCACTCTAGTGGCTAAATAGCAAACTTAAGCTAGCAGAAGAAAAAATATCAGCAAATTTAAAGACACATCAAAAGAGATTTTCAATCTGAAGAACAGGAAAAATAAAAGAAAATAAACAGTGTCTCAGACACCTGTTGGACACTATTAAGCAAGGCAGCATAATGAATATATCAGAAGGAGAAAAGACAAAGAGAGGAGCAAAAGAATATTTGAGAACATAATTACTGAAACAAAATGTAAGGGAAACAATAATTCACGTATCTAATAAGGCCAAGAAACACCACAGAGAATAAACATGAGATTTACAATTAGACATCACAGCTAAACAAATGAAAGCCAGAAATAAGGAGAAAAGAATCATATTGTCGTTCTTATAGATTTATATTCAGAATTTTCCTTTGGATCTTTTAAATGTAACGTTTACATTTTATTGATATTCTCTATTTTCAAGAATTCTGTCATCAAAATAACTTTTAAATTTTAAATGTGGTTTTCTTAGTACTTTGAACTTTTAAAACAATAGCTACTTGAATCTTTTTGTTTGTTCATTTGTTTGTTTATTTGTTTTTGAAACAGGGTCTGACTTTGTTGCCAGGTTGCTGTGGAAATCTTGGCTCACTGCAACCTCCACCTCCCAGGTTCAAGTGATTCCCCTACCTCAGTCTCCCAAGTAGCTAGGATTACAGGCATGCACCAGCTCACCTGGTTAATTTTTGCATTTTTAGTAGATACGCGGTTTTGCCATACTGTCCAAACTGGTTTCAAAGTCCTGTCCTCAAGTTATCTGCCCACCTAGGACTCCCAAAGTACTGGGATTACAGGCATGAGCCACTCTGCCCAACCACTGCTTTGTATCTTTCTCTGCTAAGTTAAGCATCTGGACTCACTCTGGGCAGTTTCTCAAGTACAAAAAAGCTATCTCAAAAAGTCCTTTAGAGATAACTAAATGAACATTAAGTCATCTATGTTAACGTTAGAGATAATAGGAGTAGTATATTTGTGGGACAATATTTTAAATACAATTTTAGGGATTCTTTCTCAGCATATATTATGTATTGAGTCTCTCTTTTCTCCTACCTATAAAAGAAAAGAAATAGAAAATATCTTCTGTAGTCTTCAATCTCCTTCTCAGAACTTTTCTCAGTGACTCCCTCTACTCTTTTCCAATATTATTTTGCAAATGATTCTATGATTAAATATTACACTGGTTTGTATATGTCAAGAGTTTCTAGACATTTTACTTTGGATCAACAAATATACAATTGAAAATAAGAAACAATTTTTCAAGTGCAAGATGTGGAATGTCTAAAGATAGGAATGCTTTGTGTATTTTAGATAATTAAGTATAAGCCATACAGCACTCTCAACTGCAGTTCAGGGAACCAACAATATTCAATTGTGCTTCATTATATACTACTGGGTAGCACTACATTCCATCCTCTACTCCTAGACAAACCTTTAAGTATAAAAGTTACAGAGTCTATTTTCAGAATATTTTCTTTCCCTAGTAGGGCCAAAGTTTCTGTTTGTGCCCTAGTTCATCTATGATAAGTTCATTATTATAAGTACTCTCCTATGGATTTTTATCATAAATTCATTTCTGACAAGTAAGCCCTACAGCTGCTTTTTCTAAAGCACTGTATCCAAGCAGTGGAACTATCTTCAAATTGCAATTTTGCACCATGTAAGTCTTATTACCACCTTATCCTGTTTGACGTCTTTCCCTCACTCTCGAGGTGGATAGTATGACTTTACACTACTTAAATGTAATACTGTGAATATTTTTGATGCATTCTTTATTTTGCCATCCTTTAGATATTTGCAATATCTAAAGAATATAAGAGTACTTAATTAAACTACAGGAATATAAGGAGTGGGTGAATTTTTGAACATTGTAGACATATTCACTAGCTAAATTGTATATATTTGTATTTTAAAATAATAACATATTTGTATTTTAAAAATTAATTTAAAAAATGACCTTGACACTATAATGAACATTGATATACATCTTGGCATGTCTCTTCTTCATACATACATGCATACACATATGTATATATGTTTATACTTATATACAACTATAGCTTTACATTTATAGAATTGAAAGTAAACTGACATACACAGTTTTATTTCTCTGCATTTCATATGATTTATACTTTCTATAATCTGCTGATCATAAATTATTATCCATAACTTGATTTCTACTTAATATAATACATATATAATCATTCAAATATATGTATTTTTGTCAAACATTTCCTTAGTGTTCACTATTAGTTTCTTTCCTCCAGAATTTTCATTCACAAATTACACTCTGATAAACAGCTGTGAACACAAACCTTACCTTGTTATCTCTGATTATTTCTAGCAGTAATTCTAAGAAAAAATAAATTGATTGGTTGGTAAGTAAATTGTTTGCAGGTCAAATAAAAACTTCTAATATATAATTCAAATTTTCATCAGGTAATATTTTGTACTCCTAGTGAAAGATTATGTGAGAACTCTTTTCCTCTACTGTTTTTCCAACATGTTTGGGTTTTACATAATACAAAAATAAAACAGTAGAACAGATCTACTTATTAATACTTAACAATACAACTAACTCTGCTGTCTCAAAAGAACTCTGTATTCTCAAAAAATGCATAATTCCAAGAGGTGAAAAGAAAGAAATTAAAGATCAAATTACCGATATTCCTTTTTGAAAGGCATTTGAAACTCTCTGCTATTTGTGTTTAGATTATAAAACATCTGTCTTAAATGTCAGTAAGCCTATCAATTGCATTTACTTAAGCATTCTTATTATAATTTCTAGTCTTAGTTTAATAAAACATACTAATCAATATATTTTATATTTAATATAAATATTCTAGACAAATCAGATTATACTGTCATGTACATATTTTCAGAACATTAGAAATGGTAGAGCTACATAACTATTGATTTATTGAGAGATGTCAGCCACCCAAATAAGCAAGTAATGAGATCAGCTAAAATAATTTATGTTAGTAAATTTTAATTATACTTTAAAAATTATTTTGTAGAAAAGTAAACATACACAGCTATGATGAACTAATCTCTTCAACTAGAGCAGTCTCAGATGTGTTTAAAATATTTACATTTTATTTAAAATATGTTTATACCTCTTCACAAAAAAGCAAATTTTAAAACACATTTGGTTCCATTGTCAAAGATAAATAACCATCAAGTGAGATTATTTATCATGTTTCTGTTAAAATGACAAGATACATATTGAAACTAACAAATACAGTTCATCTGTTTTTAGTAAATAAAGGTATTTTTTTAGTTCTGTTTTTTTCCTTTGTGATGTCATTTTGGGGAGCAATTTATAACTACATAGAAATATTTATGATTTAATAATTATTAATTTACATTATATTAATTATTAATATAGTATATATTAATATAATTGTTTATATATTGATATATTATTTATATGTTAATATATTATTACTATATAATAAATATCTATATTACCAAACACTTGTATATAATTATATATTTTTTATTTGCATAGAATTGTTTTAACCTCATTGAAATATAAGTCCCTCTGCCATTTATTAAACTGAAGAAATTAGTTGAAATATTGAAAATATTGACTGAATGCAAATTATCTTGCATTTTATAGCAGAATCTAATTTAACACCCCTACTTTATGATCTCAATTAATATTTTAAGTTTTAATTAAATTGATACTAAATGTGTTCTTTACCATATTGAGCTGAACATATTCAAACTTAATATAATGCCTCGAAAACAAACATTATTCACTCTTGTGAATCTGATTGTGGAAAATGAGAAAATAGATGTGATTATTTAAATATAAAACCAAATAAATATGACTCATATTCATTTGTTGGTTGTAAATTTACTATGTGAGATGATTAAGGCTAGAATTGTAAAAGACATATATTCCATAGTTTCTTTTGCAAAATATTATCTAATCTAAAAGATGGGGTAAAGAGCATACGAACATTTGGAGAAAGATTATAAAATGATTTCAACTAATATTATTTTATATACATGTATTGAAAGGGAATGTATATAAGCAATGTAGCTATAGTATATGTGTTTCCAAAATCATTCTGTAAAGGGTGAATATGAAATAAGTAAGAGAAAGAATGATTTTGGAAATGTACATTAAGAATTATAAATTGCAGCCGGGCACGGTGGCTCATGCCTGTAATCCCAGCACTTTGGGAGGCCGAGGTGGGCAGATCACGAGGTCAAGAGATCGAGACCATCCTGGCCAACATGGTGAAACCCTGCCTCTACTAAAAATACAAAAAATTTAGCTGGTTGTGGTGGCACCTGCCTGTAGTCCCAGCTACTTGGGAGGCTAAGGTAGGAGAATTGCTTGAACCTGGGAGGCAGGGATTGCAGCGAGCCGAGGTCATGCCACTGCACTCCAGCCTGGCGCCTGGTGATGGAGTGAGACTCTGTCTCAAAAAAATTTTTTTTTTTTTAATAAAAAAAAAACCATTATAAATTGCTCATTCATAAAATTCTCATTTTTGCCTCTTCTCAATTCCATCTATTCCCACAATTAATATTAATTGTGCAGAAACACACTAGATTGACAAGAAATTAGCTCCTTTCTTAGGTTTGTCAGTTACACGAACAAGAAATCAGACATTGCTTAAACAACAACCCAACAGTGCACCAAGCCAAACAATAAAACAAAAGTATATATTGACCCATTTGACACCAAGTTGACCAAGTAAAACTGTTAATTAGTTCAGTTTTTCACTTATTTGTTAATTGGTTTTTTCTTTGCATATTTATTATAAATAATTTTACAATATAGTTTCATAATCAAATAACACGAATCTTTTGAGTATTCAAATGATAACTAAATAAATCCTAAGATCATGTTAAATGTGCATACGAATTTTGAGTTTTAAACATTTACATGCATTTTATACATTTCACAGTTCCTCAAAACCTTGCTAAATTAGCTTAAAATTAATTTTCAAAAATGTGAGGCACAACAATGTTTATTTTATTACATACAGTCATACTAATATACATTATGATGAACCGAGAAAATCTCTATGACACTGGACAATGCCTTTCATAATTGTACAGATCATTTGGAAGACACCTCTTTCTGAAATATATTGTTTTCTTGCCAGGTGCTAGGCACTCTGATATACACTTTGTATAATATACATGGGAGAAAAAAACTATGAAATATTTGAAGCTTTTTGAAATTATGTGTTAAACTGAGAGATAAAAATCACAAACAATGTTTTGAAGAAGTGGATAATTTGGGTTGGAGTCAGTGGTGAAGTCTTGGTGGAAGGGGGAGGCACCCAATTTTAGAAGAATGCCTGGTGATGCACAAAAGTAAAGATCAGTGAAGATATCAAACCTCTGTACATATAAATGCAAAAACTATCATTGAGCACATGAGGAAGTCAGAAGAAGAAACTAGACTAGAGTATACTGGCTATGGAGGAGTAAGAGAAAACATAAGCTAATAAACACACAACTAGGTTGAAATGTACTCATAACACAAGTAAAACGTACCTGCTAATAAAAGGTATTATTTTAGGCCGGGCGTAGTGGCTCACACCTGTAATCCCAGCACTTTGGTAGGCCGAGGCGGGTGGATCATGAGATCAAGAGATCGAGACCATCCTGGTCAACATGGTGAAACCCCGTCTCTACTAAAAATACAAGAAAATTAGCTGGGCATGGTGGTGCGTGCCTGTAATCCCAGCTACTCAGGAGGTGGAGGCAGGAGAATTGCCTGAACCCAGGAGGTGGATGTTGTGGTGAGCCGAGATCCTGCCATTGCACTCCAGCCTGGGTAACAAGAGCAAAACTCTGTCTCAGAAAAAAAAAAAGGTTGATCTAAGCAATGTTTATTCTCTCAGAATCATGACAGTGGTGTCTTCGTGTATGGAATGTTGACTTTTATGTCCTGTTGGTAGCAGTGGAAAAAAAGAGAATCTCAAACCAACACACAGTCCTCATGTTGCCTGTTCTTTGCTATAGAGTCACTGATCTAATATGGTCTGTAAACAGGTAACCCCTGAAATAAAAATAGTCTTGACTACAAGTCTTTTGCACTGGTTTTGCTATTGAATGGTACATATGGTAAAATCTGTTCTTGTACATTTATTCAGGACTAATGTAATCCCTAGCTGATTTGGCCTCACCTTAGCTGTCACTGGTGCTCTTGGAGTTGACCATCTTTAACTGATGTTTTAGGCAATGACTTCTGTCTTCTGGCAAAGGCAGTCTGATTTAATCCTCATCTTAGCTGGCCTCGTGTACTTCTGGTGGTTTGCATTTTTGCTAATTTTTGTGCGGTCAAGTAAAAATATTTGGAAAAATCTTTGGTCTAATTCATGCCACAAGATAATTTGAGGGTAACTTCAGAAAATTATTTAAATGGTTGCCTTCATTTCACACAATTAAGCTATGCTGCCAAATTTACATTGAGGTAACTATGAAGAAAATTATCCTTGGTTCCTATTAAGACTGCAATGATGTTTCTTCTCAAACCCAAATTATGGAGTGGTGCAAACATTCTCTGTTCTACACGTTCCCTGAAATTCAATTGAAAGTTTATCAGGAGAGAGAAGATGGCGCTGTAGGACCAACTCAGGATTGCAGCTCCCAGTGAATCTGCAAATGGTGAGTGGACACTGCATTTCCAGACGGATCTTTATTATACACAGACCAGGAGATTCCCAGGTGTAGGAGCTGCACGGGCCGCCAGCGCGGCTTTTTGGGCTGGGGCCGCAGCTCAGCGGCACTTCGTAAAAAATGCACTGGTTTGGTTGCCCTGTTAAACCGGCAATTGGAGATTTTGGAAGGCAGATTAGCACATTCATCTGATTAAATGGGACTTAAACAGAAAGCCAAGCCAGGAGATTCCTGGGCAGCAACGTGATTCCAGCCAGCACAGTGGGTCGCTGCATGGAAAATCACACAGATCCCAGTGCCCTTTCAGCAGGCGACTGGAACACCTGGGAGAGAGTCAACTGTTCAACTGAAAAAAAAAAGGGGGAGGGCTCTGAGTCAGGGAGCCAGGTGATCAGGCTTGGCGGGTCCCACCACCACAAAAACAAACAAAATAGCAGTTGGAAACACTCAGGGTTGAGAGTTTCGTGGCAAGCACAGCGGAACCCAGAACAGTGCAGCTTGGAGGGGGAGGGGCGTCCACCATTACCGAGGCACTCGACCCCTACGGAGCTACACTGCCATTGCTGATGCAGCCTGCCATTGCCGAGATAATCTGCCATAACAGAAAGAGTCTGCCACTACAGAGGCAGGCCATCATCACCACGCAGCTCTAACCACACCCATATAAACAGGACTACAGGGAATTACACACGGCAGCAGGGTGGAGCCTACAGCAACAGGGCAGAACCCACGACAGCAAGGTGGAGCCCATGACAGCAGGGCGGAGCCCATGGCAACAGGGTGGAGTCCACAGCAGCTCAGCATAGCCACTGCAGGCAAGCAGTGATTAGGCTACCTCCTTGCTGGGCAGGACAGTGCAATGGATACTCATAAATGGAGCCCTAACTCCCTGGGACAGAGCACCTGAGGAAAAAAAAAATGGGCTTTATGCGTTTTGCTGCAGCAGATTTAAACGTACCTGCCTAGCAGCCCTGAATGAACAATGAAGCTCACAGCTCAGCACTTAAGCTCCTATAAAGTACAGACTGTCTCCTCAAGTATAAAGTACAGACAGTCTTCTCAAGCAGCTCCCTGAGCCCTGTATATCCAAAGAGTCACCTCACAAAGGACTGATCAGACTGACATTTGGCGGGCATCATTCAGGGACAAAGATAGCAGAAGAAGAATCTGGTAGCAACCCTCACAGTTCTGCAGCTGCTACAGGAGTTCCACAGGCAAGCGGGGCCTGGAGTGGACCTCAGCAGTTCTACAGCAGTGGGGCCAGACTGTTAGAAGGAAAACTAAGAAACAGAAATACCTCATCATCAACAATGTGGACGTCCACTCAGAGAGCCAATCGGCAAATCAGCAACCACTCAGACAACAAGTGGATAAATCCACAAAGATGGGAAGAAACCAGCGCAAAAAGGAGGAAAACACCCGAAACCAGAACACCTCACCTCCTACAAACAACCAAAACTCCCCGCCAGCAAGGGAACAAAGCTGGATGGAGAATGAGTGTGGTGAAATGACGGAATCAGACTTCAGAAGCTGAGTAATGAGAAACTTCCATGAGCTAAAAGAACATGTGCTAAATCAATGTAAAGAAACTAAGAACCTTGAAAAAAGATTTGAAAAAAAGATTTGAGGAAATAATAACAAGAATGGACAACTTAGAGAGGAATATGAGTGAATTGAAGGAGCTGAAAAACACAACACGAGAACTTTGCGAAGCATGCACAAGTTTCAACAGCCGAATTGACCAAGCAGAAGAAAGGATATCAGAAGTCGAAGATCAACTCAATGAAATAAAATGAGAAACCAAGATTAGAGAAAAAATCACAAAAAGGAATGAAGAAAATCTCCAAGAAATGTGGTACTATGTGAAGAGACCTAATCTACATTTGATAGGTGTACCTGAATGTGACGAAGAGAATGAATCCAAGTTGGAAAATACTCCTCAGGATACTATTCAGGAAAATTTCCCCAACCTAGCAAGGCAGGCCAATATTCAAGTCCAGAAATACAGAGAACACCACAAAGATATTCTGCAAGAAGAGCAACCCCAAGGCACATAATCATCAGATTCACCAGGGTTGAAATGAAGGAAGAAATGCTAAGGGCAGGCAGAGAAAAAGGTTGAGTCACCCACAAAGGGAAGCCCATCAGACTCACAGCAGATCTCTCAGCAGAAACTACAAGCAGAAGAGAGTGGGGGGCAATCTTCAACATCCTTAAAGAAAAGAACTTTCAACCCAGAATTTCATATCCAGCCCAACTGAGGTTCATACGTGAAGAAAAAATAAAATCCTTTGTGAACAAGTAAGTACTCAGAGATTTTGTCACCACCAGGCCAGCTTTACAAGAACTCCTGAAAGAGGCACTACATATAGAAAGAAACAACCAGTACCAGCTATTCCAAAAACATACCAAAAACGAAAGAGCATCAACAAAATGAAGAATCTGCGTCAACTAATAGGCAAAACCGTCAGCTAGCATCAAAATGGCAGTATCAAATTCACACATAACAATATTAACCCTAAATGTAAATGGGCTAAATGCACCAATCAAAAGATACAGACTGGCAAATTGGATAAAAAGCCAAAACCCATTGGTGCGCTGTATCCAGGAAACCCATCTCACATGCAAAGATATACAAAGGCTCAAAATAAAAGGATGGAGAAAGATTTACCAAGCAAATGGAGAGCAAAAAAAAGCAGGAGTTGCAATTCTTGTCTCTGATAAAATAGACTTTAAAGCAACAATGATCAAAAGAGACAAAAAGGACATTACATAATGGTAAAAGGATCAATACAACAAGAAGAGCTAACAATCCTAAATATATATGGACCCAATATAGAAGAACTCAGATATATAAGGCAAGTTCTTAACGACTTAAAGAGACTTAGACTCCCACACAATAATAGTAGGAGACTTTAACACTCCACTGTCAATATTAGACAGATCAACCAGACAGAAAATTAACAAGGACATCCAGGACTTGAACTCAGACCTGGAACAAGCAAACCTGATAGACATTTACAGAACTCTCCACCACAAATCCACAGAATATACATTCTTCTCAGCACCACATCAAACCTACTCTAAAATTGACCACAGAATTGGAAGTAAATCACTCCTCAGCAAATGCAAAACAACTGAAATAACAGTCTCTCAGACCATAGTGCAATCAAGTTAGAACTCAGAATTCAGAAACTAACTTAGAACCTCATAGCTTCATGGAAACTGAGCAACTGGCTCTTGAATGTTGACTGGATAAATAATGAAATGAAGGCAGAAATAAAGATGTTCTTTGAAACCAATGAGAATGAAGACAACATACCAGAATCTCTGGGACACATTTAAAGCAGTCTCTAGAGGAAAATATATAGCTATAAATGCCCACATGAGAAGAGTGGAGAGATCCAAAATTGACACCCTATCGTCAACGTTGAAAGAGCTGGAGGAACAAGATAAAAAAAACTCAAAACCTAGCAGAAGACAAGAAATAACTAAGATCAGAACAGAAGTGAAGGAGATAGAGACACGAAAAACCCTTCAAAAAATCAATAAATCCAAGAGCTGTTTTTTTGAAAAGATCAACAAGATAGACCACTAGCCAAACTGATAAAAAAAGAAAAGAGAGAATAACCAAATAGATACAATAAAAAACAATAAAGGGGAAATCACCACAGATTCCACAGAAATTCAAACCATCATCAGAGAATACTACAAACAACTCTATGCACATAAACTAGTAAACCTGGAAGAAATGGATAAATTCCTGGACACTTGTGTCCTCCCAAGCCTAAACCAGGAGGAAGCTGAAACTATGAAAAGACCAATAATAAGGTCTGAAGTTGAGGCAGCAATTAAGAGCCTACCACACAAAAAAAGCCCAGTTCCAGATGGGTTCACAGCCGAATTCTACCAGACACACAAAGAGGAGCTGGTACCATTCCTTCTGAAACTATTCCAAATAATCCAAAAAGAGGGAATCCTTCCCAAATTATTTTGTGAGACCAACATCATCCTGATACCAAAACCTGGCAGAGATACAACAAAAAAAAGAAAATTTCAGGCCAATATCCATGATGAACACAGAAGCAAAAATCTTCAATAAAATACTGGTGAGCTGATTGCGACAGCACATCAAGAAGCTTATCCACCACGATCAAGTAGAATTCATCCTGGGGATGCAAGGCTGGTTCAACATACGCAAGTCTATAAACGTAATTCACCACATAAACAGAACCAAAAACAAAATCCATATCATTATCTCAATTGATGCAGAGAAGGCCTTTGACAAAATTCAACAGCTAAAAACCCTTAATAAACTCGGTATTGATGGAATGTATCTCAAAATAATAAAAGCTATATGACAAACCAACAGCCAATTTCATACTGAATGGGCAAAAACTGGAAGCATTACCTTTGAAATCTGGCAGTAGACAAGGATGCCCTCTCTCACCACTTCTATTCAATATAGTACTGGAAGTTCTAGCCAGAGCAATCAGGCAAGAAAAAGAAATAAAGGGTATTCAAATAGAAAAGGAGGAAGCCAAATTGTCTCTATTTGCAGATGACATGATAGTATACCTAGAAGACCCCATCACCTCAACCCAAAATCTCCTGAAACTGATAAGCAACTTCAGCAAAGTCTCAGGATATAAAATCAATGTGCAAAAATCACAAGCATTACTATACACCAATAACAGACTTAAAGAGAGCCAAATCAAGAATAAACTGCCATTCACAATTGCTACAAAGAGAATAAAATACCTAGGAATACAACTAACAAGGAATGTAAGGGACCTCTTCAAGGAGAACTACAAAGCACTGCTCAACAAAATAAGAGAGGACACAAACAGATGGAGAAACATTCCATGTTCATGGTTAAGAAGAATCAATATCATGAAAATGGCCATACTGCCCAAAGTAATTTACAGACTCAATGCTATCCCCATCAAGCTACCATTGACTTTCTTCATAGAACTGGAAAAAAAACACCTTGAACTTCATATGGAACCAAAAGAGAGCCCGCATAGCCAAGTCAATTCTAAGCAAAAAGAACACAGCAGGAGGCATCACACTACCGGACTTCAAACTATATTACAAGGCTACAGTAATCAAAACAGCATGGTACCAAAACAGAGATATAGACCAATGGAACAGAACAGAGGCATTGGAGGCAACACAACATATCTACAACCATACAATCTTGGATAAACATGACAAAAACAAGCAATGGAAAAAGGATTCCCTGTTTAATAAATGGTGTTGGGAAAACTGGCTAACTATGTGCAGAAAGCAGAAACTGGACCCCTTCCTAACACCTTACACTTAAATTAACTCCAGATGGATTAAAGACTTAAACATAAGACCTGACACCATAAAAACCCTAGAAGAAAATCTAGGCAAAACCATTCAGGACATAGGAGTAGTCAAGGACTTCATGAACAAAACACCAAAAGCATTGGCAACAAAAGCCAAAATAGACAAATGGGACCTAATCAAACTTTACAGCTTCTGCATGGCAAAAGAAGCAGTCACTAGATTGAATCGGCAACCAACAGAATGGGAAGAAATTTTTGCAGTTTACCCATCTGACAAAGGGCTGATATACAGAATTTACAAAGAACACAAACAGATTTACAAGAACAAAACAAGCAAGTCCATTCAAAAGCGGGCAAAGGAAATGAACAGACACTTTACAAAAGAAGACATACGTGAGGCCAACAAACATATGAAAAAATGCTCATCGTCACTGGTCATTAGAGAAATGCAAATCAAAACCACATTGAGATACCATCTCACGCCAGTTAGAGTGACGATCATTAAAAAATCTGGAGACAACAGATGCTGGAGAAGATGTGGAGAAATAGGAACACTTTTACACTGCTGGTGGGAGTGTGAATTAGTTCAACAGTTGTAGAAGACAGTGTGGCGATTCCTCAAGGACCAGAAATAGAAATTCCATTTGACCCAGCAATCCCATTACTGGGTATATATCCAAAAGAATATAAATTGTTCTACTATAAGGACACATGCACACAAATGTTCATTGCAGCACTGTTTACAATAGCAAAGACCTGGAACCAACCCAAATGCCCATCGATGATAGACTGGACTGAAAAAAATGTGGCACATATACACCATGGAATATTATGCAGCCATTAAAAACGATGAGTTCGTGTCCTTTGTAGGGACATGGATGAATCTGGAGAACATCATTCTCAGCAATCTGACACAAGAATAGAAAATGAAATACCACATATTCTCACTCATATGTGGGTGATGAACAATGAGAACACATGGACACAGGGAGGGGAGCACTATACACTGGGGTCTATTGGGGGGAATAGGGGAGGGACAGTGGGGCGGGGTAGCTGGGGAGGGATGGCATGGGGAGAAATGCCAGATGTGGGTGAGGGGGATGAAGACAGCAAATCACACGGCCACATGTGTACCTATGCAACTATCTTGCGTGTTCTGCACATGTACCCCAAAACCTAAAATTCAATTAAAAAAAACAAAAACAAATAAAAAAGAACCAGTGTAAGAGTGTTCGCAAAAATTGTAACCTATGAATGCCGATAAATATATTAAATGAATTCCACGAACCAGAAAAAAAAAAAAAGGTAGTTTATCAATTCAATTAAAAAGACAGTTTATCCATCTGTCTTCCCTATATCTGTCTGCATTTTATTTCATGGTTTAATAAAAGAAAATATCCTCCTTCCACTTCCTGCATTTGAGAAACTTTCCTATATAAATCTTAAAATTAGGTCTTTAGAATTTGTCTTTATATATTAATAATACTTAGTAAATGGTGTAAATCTATTTCTTAGGTAAAAATCTTTGATTATATTTTGTTTCAAAGTTATAATTTTTTTGTTGTTTTTTCTTATTTTGAGACAGGGTCCCACTTTGTCACCCAGGCTGGAATGCAGTAGTACATTCACAGCTCATTGCAGCCTAAATCCTTCTTGGCTCAAGTCATCCTCCCACCTCTGTCTTCTTCGTAGCTGAACAAAGTTCTGTTTGTAATATTAATATCAAATTAATAATTATTTCTTTTCATTTGTTCTCTTATATAAGAATTGTAGTGGCTCCGATACCTCTCTTCATTATTTTTCTTGATTCAAAAGCACATAAATAAATGCACAGCAAAAATGTGTACAAAAAATGTAAAGATGAAATACATAATATTATATTTTAAAATGTTATTCAAAATGCAGTGTGTTATTACTGGGGTAAACTGGGTAAATGGTAAACCGGATATCTCTGTATTATTTCTTACAACTCTATGTAAATTTACGATGATCCCAATATAGGAAGTTGAAAAAATTAAAAAAACAAAGAGACTAAACCAAAAATACAGGGCAATGAGAGAAGTTTTATATCTGTATATTGTAAAATAAATAGTGATTTGAGATACATGGAAATAGAATATCTGATCCAACTTTTAACTACTAAGTTTACAATTAAAAATTTTCCTCGCAAGCAAACTGTATGCTACAATGAATTTAACAGTAAATACAACTACCAAACTATTAAGGAAAAAATAACACTATCTCAGAAAAAATTACTTCTAAAACAAGAAGTGAATAAATACTTCTAAACTTGTTTTATGACATTAGTGTCATCTGGATAAAAACAATCCAGAAATAAACATTGTAAGAAAAGAAAATTGTAAGCTAGTTTTAAATGTAAAAATTCATTCAAAATCTCACAATTGCAATTCTTGAAATGTATGAAAAGCATAATAGACCAAAGCCAAATTATATATATTTTAGAAATGAAAAGTAATTTTACTATAGGGTAAGGTAGAAACACACGCATAATAGGTAAGTGCTATAGTCTGAGTATTTAAGTCCCCCTCACTTATTCCAAAGGTTATGGTGTCAGTAAATAGACCCTTTGGGGAGGTGATAAGGTCAAGAGGACAGAGCCTTCATGAAGGTGGTTAGTGCTTATAGAATAGGCCCATAGGAATACCTTCTCTCTTTCTGTCATTTGAGGACACAGCTAGAAGGTGCATCTATGAGACAGAAAACAGGCCCTCACTCAACACCAAATTGGCTGGTACAGCCATTTGAACTTTTCAGCCTTCAGAACTGTGAGAAATAAATTCTGTTGTTTACAATCCACTCAGTTTATGGTAGTTTGTATAGTAGACTGAATGGACTAAAACAATAAAGTATTTTACAAAATGTAACATCTTGTATGCTTAAAGCTCACTAAAAAAAATCAAAATATAATTAGACTTATTTTATATGACTACTATTACTCATCAAAACCTCACAACAAGCATCACATGTTATGGTGAGTTGCAAGTTTTACTGGTGATGTGAACAATCATACAAGGAGGTTTATTATCATTATTCCTCTTCAAAACTTTAAAAGACATTCTATTCAATATAGTTGAAGAAAAAGATAGCCTGGACAATATAGTGAGATCACATATCTACATAAAGTGAACAAAATCTAAAAAATTAGCCTGACCTGTTGGTGTAGCCATAGTCTCTGGTGCTTGGAGGTTAAGGAAAGAGGATTGCTTAAGCCCAGGAATTTGAGGTCGCAGTGAGTTATAATCACATGACTGCATTCCAGCCTCAATAAGCAAGACCTTTCCTCAAACAGAAAAAGAAAAAAAAATCTATTCCTTACAGATGTCATGATTCTGTAATAAGAAATAGCTACTCAAAAACCTGTAAATTATTATAAGTAATAATTAAGTATAGCAATATTATAAGGCACATTTTTTTAAAATTTTTATTTATTTATTTATTTTTAATTTTTATTGCATTATAGGTTTTGGGGTACATGTGCAGAACATGCAAGATAGTTGCATAGGTACACACATGGCAGTGTGTTTTGCTGCCTTCCTCCCCTTCACCCACACTTGGCATTTCTCCCCAGGCTATCCCTCCCTACCCACCCCCGCTGTCCCTCTCCCATTCCTCCCAATAGACCCCAGTGTGTAGTAGACCCCCTCCCTGTGTCCATGTGTTCTCATTTTTCTCACCTGCCTATGAGTGAGAATATGCGGTATTTCCTTTTCTGTTCTTGTGTCAGTTTGCTGAGAATGATGTTCTCCAGATTCATCCATGTCCTTACAAAGGACACAAACTCATCATTTTTGATTGCTGCATAATATTCCATGGTGTATATGTGCCACATTTTCCCAGTCCAGTCTATCATCGATGGGCATTTGGGTTGGTTCCAGTTCTTTGCTATTGTAAATAGTGCTGCAATGAACATTCGTATGCATGTGTCCTTATAGTAGAATGATTTATAATCCTTTGGATATATACCCAGTAATGGGATTGCTGGGTCAAATGGAATTTCTATTTCTAGGTCCTTGAGGAATCACCACACTGTCTTCCACAATGGTTGAACTAATTTACATAAACAGAAGCAAAAACAAAAACCACATCATTATCTCAATTGACGCAGAGAAGGCATTTGACAATTTCAACAGCCCTTTATGCTAAAAACCCTCAATAAACTTGGTATTGATGGAACATATCTCAAAGTAGTAAAAGCTATTTATGACAAACCGACAGCCAATATCATACTTAATGGGCAAAAACTGGAAGCATTCCCTTTGATATCCGGCACTAGACAAGGATGCCCTCTCTCACCACTCCTATTCAACATAGTACTGGAAGTTCTAGCCAGAGCAATCAGGCAAGAAAAAGAAATAAAGGGTATAAGGCACATTTTAAAGAAAACCTTTTCATTTATACATGATAGCAACAGAGTAAAAGAATTTTTTTACTCTGTGGTGAAAAGTCTCACTCTATTGCTCAGGCTGGAGTGTAGTGGTGCAATCTCCGCTCACTGTGATGTCCACCTCCTGGGTCCAAGCGATTCTCCTACCTCAGCCTCCTGAGTAGCTGGGACCATAGGCGCATGCCACCACACCCAGCTAATTTTTTGTATTTTTAGTAGAGGCGGGGTTTCACAGTGTTAGGCAGGATGGTCTCGATCTCCTGACCTCATAATCCGCCCGCCTCTGACCTCCCAAATTGCTGGGATTACAGGCGTGAGCTGCCATGTCCAGCCCCAATAATTTTTAAAGACATTATTTACATCAGTATCTAAAAAAAAGTAAAAATATATAAAAAAACATATTTTAAATGTACTTAAGCAAAAAAGAAGAAAATACAGATACTGATGTAAGCAAGAGGGTGAACTTGAAAGCTCCAGACCCTTTTTTACCTAATGGAAACCTCTTGTCCCTTTTTCTTTTTTTATCCTTCTGAAATTTTCATAATACATACAGTGGTCCATTTGTTGATGCCCGTAAGTTCTTTAGCCTCTGTTTACCTTTAGCCTCTGTTTACCATTTTTTTGATTCTTTGACTCAATAATGTAAAATGATCTCTCTTCAACTTTGCGGAGTTTTCCTTCTGCTTGATCAAGTCTGCTATTGAACCGCTCTAGAAAAGTTTTCAATTTGGTACTAGGGTGGTGCAAACATAATTTCAGTTTTTGCTATTGAAAGTAATGACAAAAACTGTAATTACTTTTGCATCAAGCTAATACACTTTTCAGCTTCACAATTTCTTTTTGGTTCTTTTTTATATTTTACATCTCTTTATCGATATTCTCATTTTGTTCATATATCATTTTCCTAGTTTTCTTCAGTGTTTTGTTTATGTTTACTTTTACCCATTAAGCGAATTTAAGTTGTTTGAAAGATTTTGTGAAGGTAATCAGAGGCTGCCTTTCTTTGGTAATGATTTCTACAGATCAGGTTTGTTCATTTAAGTAGGCTATGTCTTTTATGTTTCTTTACATATCATGTTATCTTTTGTAGAGATTTAGAAATTTGAAAAAAAACTCTACTTCTCCCAGTCTACAGGCTGGCCTTGTGTAAAAGAATATCTTCATTATTCAGCTTGAATTAAAGGCTAAGCATTCACTTAAGTATTTTCTGAAGATGAAGATTTTTCCTGGGTCTATGCATGTATTTTTACTCCGGTTTTCTATATATACAACTAGTTTTAAATGTCTTTATTTTTCTTATTCTCACTCCCATTTCTTCTCAGCAGTTCTGTATTTCCACCATAATCTCTTGCCCCCAAGTGCCTTTGTGGCTGTACACTCCTTTCAGTTCTAACATGCCACAGCATCTACCTCTCCTGTCACTGGTTTCCAACTTGGTGTCAGAACCAGCTTGAAACTGTATCAATGTTCCCACAAGTTTTAGAGGCCGAGAAAGGTGAATCACCTGAGGTTTGGAGTTTGAGACCAACCTGACTCTACTAAAAATACAAAAATTAGCTAGGTATCTTGGTAGGTGCCTTTAAGCCCAGCTACTTGGGAGGCTGAGGAAGAGAGAATTATTTGAACTTGGAAGGCAGAGGTCAAAGTGAGCTGAGATCATGCCACTGCACTCCAGCCTGGGGGACAGAGTGAGACTCTGTCTCAAAAACAAAAACGAAAAATTCTTTTATGTGATTTAAAACACAAAGTATAAAAATATCTATAATCTATGTTAATGAGTACATGTTATATAAAGATGTAATTTATGGCATAAATAATATTAAGGGTAGAAAAATCTGTAAAGAAATAGAATTCTTGTTTGCAAATATCAGTTTAAAGTAGACTGTTAAAATTTAATATATTTTATGCAATCCCCACTGAAAGGAAATGTACAGAGAATCAAACATGTCGCTATAAAAAACAAAGCACCAAAAAAGAATCTAAAGGAGGAAAGGAGGGACAAAAATGTTATAACATCCAGAAAGCAAAGAAGCAAATTGACAGTAGTAAATCATTTCCTATCTCTAACTACTTTAAATATAAATGGAATAAACTCCCTGCTATGTTCTAAATGTTTGTATTTCCCCAATATTTATATATTAAAACTAAATAATCATCGGGATTGTATTTGGAGTCAGGGCCTTTGAGAGGTCATTAAGTAATTAGGGCAGAGCTCTCTGGTATATAATTAATGCCCTTACAAAATAGACTTGAGGGAGCTTCCTTGACTTTCCATCATGTGGGGAGGACACAGTGTGGTTTCTTAGTCCATTTTGTGTTGTTATAATGAAATAACTGAGACTGAATACTTCATCTTAAAAAGAGGTTTAGTTAGCTCATTATTCTGGAGACTGGGAAGTTTAATAGCATGGCAGTGGCATTTGCTCAGCTTTCGGTTACATCATATCTTGGCAGGAAAATGGAAGGAGAACCAGGTGCATGAAAAAGAGACCAGACACATGGAGGAACATCACTTTATAAAAATGGGCTCTCACAATAACTATTCCAGTCCCTTGAAAGTAATAACTAACTCCCATAAGATGTCATTAGTCTATGATGATCTGCCTCCATGACCCAGACACTTCCCACTAGGCCTCACCTCCCAACACCATTACATTGGCAATTAAATTTCAAGACAAATTTTGTTGGGACAAACCACATCTAAATCATAGCATATTGCCTCTGCTTCATGAAACATATGTTCTTCTTACATATTGAATACAACTATTTCTTCCTCACAGTCCCAAAAGTCTTAACCTAATCCAGCATCAAGTCAGTAATCCAAAGTTAAAAGTGTCATCCGAGATTCGAGGCAAAACTCCTTCTAGCACTAAATGTGTGAAATCAAAAAACAACTTATCTACCTCTAAAATATGATGGTTAAACAGGGATCAGATAGAAATTTCTATTCCAAAAAGGAGAAATAGGCCAAAATAAGAAAATAATTTGCCCAAAACAAGTTGGAAACCCGGTAGGGCAGACATTAAATTCTAAGGTTGAAGAATAATTGTTTACTTTATGTGCTGACTCCTGGACACACTACAGCAGAAGGAGGAACTCCAAGGCCTCTGAATTCATCATCCTTTGGCTTAACCTAGAGGGAGGGGCTCAGCTCACATGGCTTCTCTCACAGGTTCAAGTCAGGTGCTTGCAGCTTTCCCAGGCAGGCACTGCATGTTGCTGATGGCTCTGCAGTTCTGGAATTTGGAGGGAAGTGGCCTGCTTTCATGGCTCCACTAGGCATTCCAATATAAATTCTTTGTGGCGGTCCTGTTCCTGCAGGACGTTTCTATCTGGGCCCAGAGCTGTTTAATACATCCTTTGAAACCTAAGTGGAAGTCACCATGATCCCACAGCCTGCACACTGTGTAAGTCTCCTACCTGTGTTAGCACTAGGTAGAAGTTGCCAAGACTTACCACTATTATGCTTCAGAGCAATGGCATGAGCCATATCTGGGATCTTTTAAGCCATGGTTAGAGAAATCAGAGAAGCTGGGGTGTGCGGAGCAGTGTCCTGAGGTGACCCCAGGCAGAAAGTCTATGGAGACAACCTAGACCTGTCCTGCTATACAATTCTGGCATCCTAGACCTGAGTCTTTTTCCATTGTCCTGATGCACAGCACCTGGCTCTCTTTTAATCTACCTAGTTGCTTCAGCAAAGCAGTTATAACGTTTTACACTCTCTCCTAAATCTTTTGTTTTTTTTTTTTAACTTGATCAGACTATGAATTTTTCAAATTATTCACTCTGTCTCTCTTCTAATTGTAAAAAAAAAAAGTCTTTAAATTATTCCTGTGCTTCCAAATCTCAGCATAAGTAGCCAAAAATAACTGTGGTGTACCTTCTATATTTTTATTAGAAACTTATTCTGCAAGAAATTCTAGCTCATCACTTTAAGTTTTGCCTTCCATAAAGTCATAGCACAAAAACACAATGCAGCCAAAGTCTTTCCAACTGTATGACAAAAATGGCCTTTACTCTAGTCCCCAGTAAGTTTCTTATTTTCGTCTGAGACCTTGTCAGAATGCCCTGTACTGTGAATATTTCTATCAGCATTCTGATCATAATCACTTAATGTATCTGTAACAAATTCCAGATCATCCTGAGAGCCCCACTAGAATTGCCCCTAATTCTTCATTTGCTGTGATACAGGAGTGTTTAGCCTGTTCTTCCAAATGTTTTCAACCTCTGCCAATTACTTGTCTCCAAAGCTCCTTTACATTTTTAGGTATTATTAAAGCAACAATCCCACTTCTCAGTACCAATTTTCTCTCTTTGTTTTGCATTGTTATATCAGAATACCTGAGGCAGGGTAATGTACTAAAGAAATAGGTTTATTTCAGTCATGATTCTGTAGTCTGGATTTTAAAAGAATGGCACTGGTATCTGCTAAGCTTCTGGTGAAGGCTTCATGCTGTTATAACATGGCAGAGCAATGAAGGAAGAACCAGGTACATGGGAAGCAGACCAAACACAATAAGAAATATCACTTGATAGCAACCTCCCAGCATCTAATTCAGTCACACGTGAGGAAAAATTTATTTCTGCCAGAGGGCATTAATCTTTTTATTAGAGGTCTGCCTTCATGAACCAAACACCTCCCAGTTGGCCCCATTTTCACACACTGTTACATTGGCAAATAAATTTCAAGGTGAGTTTCAGTGAGGACAAGCCACGTCCAAATCACAGCAGGAGGCTCTATCTATAAGAAAGACAGCAGACCCTCATTTTATGCTGTGTCTTATAATACCTTAATTTTGGACTTCAATATCTACCAAACTGTAAGAAATAAATTTCTGTTGTTACAATTCACTCAGTCTATATTAAATAGACTTTTCTGAACACTATGGAATAAAACTACTAATAGAAGAATAAAATAGAAAATACCAGAAGAAAAACTAGATAATTTACAAATATGTGGAAATTGAACAACAGATCCTTAAATTATTACTGAGTCATAGAGTAAATCATAATGGAAACAAGAAAATAGCTCAATATATATGAAAATAAACACACAACATATCAAACCTTATGGAACAGCAAAGACAGCACTAAGAATAAAGTACATAGTGATAAATGCTGCATTAACAAAAAGAAATCTGAAAAAAACCCACCTAATTTTATATGTGAAAGAACTAGAAAAATAAGAAAAACTAAGTCCAAAGTTATGAGAAGAAAGAAAAATCTAAAATAGCAAACAATAGAAAAGAAAACAATGAAACCGAAAGTTAATTTTTTAAGACAAAAAACTTGATAATCCCTTATCAAGACAAAAAAGAGAAAAGACTCAAATGGATAAAATCTAAAATAAAAGACATTACAACTCATGTACTAGAAACAAGAGAGACCTCATGAAACCACTACGCAGAGATAGATTTAATGACATAAGGCAAAATACACTTTAATTCAAAACTCTTGCAACAGAAAAAATGACATTATATTATGATGAATGGGTCAGTTCAAGAAGAACATATAACAATTATAAATATGCATGCACCAAACATTAAAGCTCACAAATATACAAACACTGGGATAATGAAGAGAACAATAGATAGCTTCAAATAAACAGTAGGAGGCTTGATAATTCACACTCAATAACAAATAAAAAATAGATCAAGAAGGAAAGAGAGAACTTAAGTAACACTATAGGCAAATTGTATGTAATAGACATATACAGAATATTTTACCCCAAAAAAGCAAAATACACATTTTTCTCCAGTGCATATGCAACATTCTCCAAAACAGTCTATATGTTAGGCTATAAATCAAACCATAAAAAATTAAATACTACAAAGTATCTTTCAAATCACAATGAAATGAAAGAATAAACCACTGGTAGAAGAAAAACTAGAAAACACACAAATATGTGAAAATTAAACAACAGACTCTTAACCAATGGACCAAAGAATAAATCCCACCCAAAACTGGAAAATATCTGAAACAAGTAGTCAAGCACAGTATACTAACACATATGTGATACAGTGAAGTCAGTGCTAACCAAGAAATTTTCAGCTATAAATGCTGATATGAAAAAGATGAAAAGGTTAAATCAATAGCACAACTTTATACTTTAATGAACTAGAAAAACAAGAACAAACAATCCAAATATGTCAGAAGGAATAAATAATAATGAACTTTTCAGAGGCAAACAAAATGAAGAATAGGTAAACCACAGAAAAACAACAACAACAAAATCAATAGTTGGTTCTTTGAAAAGTTTAACAAAACTGATAAATCTTTAGGTAGATTAAGAAGAAAGGATAGATGTCTACACTTTAATTAAGGAAAGATTTGAACGGATTTGAGAAAAAATAAAGTGTAACATCTACTATGAACGATTGTATGCCAACAAATTGTATAACCTACATAAAATAAATAAATTCCTAAAAACACAAACCTATCAGGCCTGAATCATGAGGAAGTAGAAAATTTCAACAGAACTATTACTAGTATGAATATTGAATCAGCAATCACAAATGTTTCAACAAGGAAAATCTCAGGACATGATGGTTTTCTTAGTGAATTATACAAAACATTTAGAATCCAACAATATATTACACAGATTATGAACAAAAATCAAGCACAAATTATTATTGGAATATAAAAATAATTCAACATATGGAAATCAATCAATATAGTACTCCACATTAACAGATTGAAATAAAAAACTTATAATCTCAACTGATTTAAAAAAATGAATTTGACAAAATACAACATCATTTTATGATAAAACTACTAAACAAACTAGGACTAGAAATAAACTACTGAATATAATAAAGGCCATATGTGAAAAGCCCACACCCAATATCATAGTCACTAAAAAAAACTGAAAGTTTATTTTTCTAAGACACAAGACTTAGAAAAGTCCTCTTTGGCTAATTCTATTCAACATAGTACTGATAGTTTTAGCCAGAGAAATCAGGCAAGGACAAGAAATAAAAGTTATCTTAAATGGAAAAGCAGAAGTAAGATTATGTTTGTAGATAAAAATTATCTTATGTGTAGAAAATCCTAAATATATGTGCATGCACATGCATGCACGCACACACACACACACACACACACAAAGTAGAGCTAATAAATGAACTTAGCAGTGTGAGAGGAAAAAAGTCAGTTGTGTTTCTATACACTAAAAATGAACAATTAAAAATAAAATTAAGAAACTAATCTTATCTACAACAGCATCAGATAGAATAAAATAGGATAAAACCTAGCCTAAAAGGTGAAAATCTTGTTCATTGAAAACTACAATGTTGCTGAAAAAAATTTTAAAATATACAAATAAATAGTAAAAGATCCCACGTTCATGGATTAGAAATACAACATTGTTAATATGTCAATACCACCCAAAGCCATTTATAGCTCTAATGCAATCCTTATCAAAAATCCCAAAAGTATTTTTGCAGAAACAGAAAAATTTATAATAAAATTAATATGAACTTTCAAGTGACCCTGAATAACCAAAACACTCTTGATAAAAAAGAACAAAGAACATGCATCCTGATTTCAAAACTTATTATAAGCTATATAATTCAGAACAAGATGTTAATATAATACAGTCATAAAGACCAAAGGAATGCAATAGAGAACTCAGAAATAATCTCTTGCAAAACTGTTGAAATAATTTTTGACCAGGATGCCAAGATCATTCAATGAGGGGAAGAACAGTTTCCTCAACAAATGGTTTTAGAAAAACTGAACATACAAATTCAAAAGAGTTACTTAAGACCTTTACCTTACACCATCTGCAAAAAATTAAATTAGGTTAAAGCCTGAAACATAAAGCCTGAAAGTATAAAACTCTTAGAAGAAAAACTGTAGAAAACCTCCATGATACTGGCTTTGGCAATACTTTTTTGGAAATGACACTGAAAACAGACAACAAAAGTAAAAATGGATAAATTAAACTCCATGTTAAAATTTACAACTTCTATGTGTGCATTCAACTTGCACAGTTAAACTGATGTGTGGGTGAAAAAAAATTTACAACTTCTGTACATTACAGAACACTATCAACAGGATGACAAGGCAACATGTGGAATGTAAGAAAATGTTTATAAATCATATATCAAGAATATATAAAGAACTCTTATAACCTAACAACAACAAATAACCAAATAGAGTGATTGAAAAATAGGCAAAATATTTGAATAGTTATTATTTCAAAGATTATATACAAATTGTCAAGTATTGGTGAGGTGCAGTGGCTCATGCTTCTAATCCTAGCAATTTGGGAGGCTGAGGTGGGTGGATCACTTGAGATCGGGAGTTTGAGACCATCTTGCCAAAAATGGTGAAACTCTGTGTCTGCTAAAAATATAAGAATTAGCTGGATGTGGTGGCATATGACTGTAATCCCAGCTACTTGAGAGGCTAAGGTGGAAGAATCACTTGAACCTGGGAGGCAGAGGTTGCAGTGAGCTGAGACCAAGTTACTACACTCCAGCCAGGGTGACTCCAATTAAAAAAAAAAAAGAATATGAATTGTCAAGAATAATAAAAAATGCTCAACATCATTAGATATTAGTGGAACCACAATCATTAAAAAATAAATAAAATTATTAAAAGATTAATTAATAAAAAATAATCATTGATTACTATTAATCAAAATAATGAAACATCACCTGACATTAGAATAGCTGCTATTTATAAATTCCTGGAAATAATAAGTATCAGTGAGTATGTGGAGACATTGGAAGCTTGTTAACTATTAGTGGGAATGTTAAATGCTGCAGTAACTAGAAAAAACAATACTATTGTTTCTCAAAAGATTAAAACTAGAATTACCATGTAATATGGTAACTCCATTTTTGGATATATAGCCAACATAGTTGAAAGCCCAGTCCCAAAATGATATTTGTATATTCATGTTTATATAAGCATTATCCAGAATGCCAAGAGGTAGAAGCAGCTCAATTGTTCATGGATCAATTAATAGATAAAGAAAATATAACATATAAGTACAATAGAATATTACTCAGCCTTAAAAAGAAAGGAAATTCTGACAACATGCATGAGCCTTGAGGACATTATTCTAAGTAAAATAAGCAGTCATAAAAATATAAATACTATATTATTTCACTTATATGAGGTATCTAGAGAAGTTAAATTGATAGACACAAAAAGTTTAATTGTGGTTGTCAGATGCTGAGGGGAGCAAGAATGGAGAATTCTTTTATTACTATAGAGTTTCAGATTTGCAACATAAGAAAGTTCTGCAGTGGCTATACGATCACGTGACAATTCTTAACAATTACTGAACTATATGCTTACAAATTGTTAAAATAATAAATTGTATATTCTATTTATTTTACCACTAATTATTTAAAGTACAAAATATTTTTGAAATAAATTTAAAAAGCTGGACATAAATGGAGGAAAATATCATGTTTATGGATTTGGAAGCCCCTATCCTGTAATCATGTCAATTAACTTTTTGAAGCATACACAAGTTTCAATAGCCAAATCGATCAAGCAGAAGAAAGGATATCAGAGATTGAAGATAAACTCAATGAAATAAAACAAGAAGGCAAGATTAGAGAAAAAAGAGTAAAAAGAAATGAACAAAGCCTCCAAGAAATATGGGATTATGTGAAAAGACCAAATCTACGTTTGACCAGTGTACCTGAATGTGATGGGTAGAATGAAACCAAATTAGAAAACACTCCTCAAGATATCACCAGGAGAACTTTCCCAACCTAGCAAGGCAGGCCAACATTCGGATTCAGGAAAAACAGAGAACACCACAAATATATTCCTCATGAAGATCAACGCCAAGGCACATAATCATCAGATTCACAAAGGTTGAAATGAAGGAAAAAATGCTAAGGGCAGCCAGAGAGAAAGGTCAGGTTACCCACAATGGGAAGCCCACCAGACTCACAGTGGATCTCTCAGCAGAAACACCAAGTAAGTCAGAAGAGAGTGAGGGCCAATATTCAACAACCTTAAAGAAAAGAACTTTTGACCTAGAATTTCATATCCAGCCAAACTAAGCCTTATAAGTGAAGGAGAAATAAAATCATTTATGAAAAACCAATTGCTGAGAGATTTCATCACCACCAGGCTTGCTGTACAAGAGCTCCTGAAAGAAGCACTAAACATAGAAAGGAACAACCAGTACCAGCCATTCCAAAAATGTACCAAATGGTAAAGACTATTGACACAATGAAGAAACTGTGTCAACTAATGGGCAAAACAACCAGCTAGCATCAAAGTGGCAGGATCAAATTCACACATAACAATATTAACCTTAAATGTAAATGGCCTAAATGCCACAGTCAAAAGACAGAATGGCAAATTGAATAGAGTCAAGATCCATTGGTGTGCTGTATTCAGGAAACCCATCTCATGTGCAAAGACACACATAGGCTCAAACTAAAGGGTTGGAGGAAGATTTACCAAGCAAATGGAGAGCAAAAATAAAAGAAGTTGCAATTCTAGTTTCTGATAAAACGTATTTTGAACCAACAAAGATCAAAAGAGACAAAGAAGGGCATTACATAATGGAAAAAGGATTAATGCAACAAGAAGAGCTAACTGTCCTAAATATATATGCACCCAATACAAGAGCACCCAGATACATAAAGAAAGTTCTTTAACGACCTACAAAGAGACATAGACTCCCACACAATAATAGTGGGAGACATAAATACATTTTTTAAAAAGGCAATCTCAATCTTAATCTCATTAATGCCCTTGTGGGTGCATAACAGACTTTCTAAAATTTGTACAAATCATAAGCAGCTATTAAAAGCCAATATATACATTAGAAAATGAACAAAAAGATAATGATTGATGATACTTTACTATTGCCACAGCATAAGTAAGTGGTACAGTGGAATAGAGAGATTAAAAAGAGAGCTACATGTGTATGAGCTACAAATAAGGTAATACATTAGTTTGGTAAAAAGTAACTGAGGGATCGAGACCATCCTGGTCAACATGGTGAAACTCCGTCTCTACTAAAAATACAAAAAAATTAGCTGGGCATGGTGGTGCGTGCCTGTAATCCCAGCTACTCAGGAGGCTGAGGCAGGAGAATTGCCTGAACCCAGGAGGCAGAGGTTGCGGTGAGCTGATATTGCACCATTGCACTCCAGCCTGGGTAACAAGAGTGAAACTCTGTCTCAAAAAAATAAAAAATATAAAAAGTAACTGAGTTTGGCTTTTATAGCAAAAACCACAGTTATTGTGCATCAACCTAATAGATTAGTGAGAAACAGTTATTTAAGCACTTTTGTTGAAACAAAAAATAACAATTCACAACTTATAGAAACATGTATACAAAGTGAACCATACAGATTCAGTCAGCTCCTCGTTGATTCATTAAGAAATTGCTTCTTGGTTTTCAACCTAATAGTAAAGGAAAATTTGAAAAACAGAATTTAAAAAGCACTAAGCATAAGAAAAAATGAGTAAGGTAGAGAACACTAAAATCAAGTTCCTCTTCATAAGAGAAAGAAAAAGAAAACCACCATTGAGAAAAAAACTCTAAGTCAAATCTTCCAGAGAAGATTTGTATAACAGAAATAATCACAAAAGCTTTTATCTGTAATGATTATAGTAAAAATATAGGTCAAGAAGAAAAAATAGAGTCTGAAAAAGAAGAATGAGACACTTGAAAATGTACTACATTAAAGACAATATTCTTGTAGGTAAAAAAACATATGAAAATGTGGTAACACCCTCATCCAGCAGAAAGGCTAAAATTAAAACAGTGAAAATAGAAATTGCTGAGAAAGTTGTTGTCATAGTCCATTTGGGCTGCTATACAGAATACTACATGTGGGTAATTTATAATAAACAGAAATTTATTGGGTGACAGCTCTGGAGGCTGGGAAATCCAATATCAAGGTGCTTGCATCTGTTTATGGCCTTCTTGCTTCACCCTGTGGGAGAATGACAAGAAGTAAAAGGAGGCTGAACTTGTTCTTTTATAATGGCATGAATATTACCAAGTAGGGCAGAACCCTTGGTTTAATCACCTTTCACAGGTCCCAGCTCTTCATACTGTAAAAATGGCAATAAGTGTTTAATATGAGTTGGAAGGAACAAACATTCCAACTATAGCAAGTGTTGAGCTACCAAACCCTGAATCATGGCTGGTGGTCATGTACATCAGTATTGCAATTTTGAAAAAACGTTTTGCCATTAACTATCATAGTTGAACCAAACCGTAAAGTCGATGTCATAGAGCAGGGGTTAGCAATCTATGACCCACCACCTTTTTTTGAAAACAAATGTTTTTTTTTTGGCACCAACTTGACTCATTTGTTTATGTATATTGCCTATGGCTACTCTTAACACTACAACAGGAAGTTTGTGTAGTTGCTACAGAGGTCATGTGTCATATAAAGCTTAAGGCACTTAGTGTCTTATATTTTATAGAATGTCTATCATACATAAAAAATCAGAAAATGAAATATTGGGTAAACATCAAAACAATTATGAACACTAATCCTAGCAGTATTGCTTACAATAATAAAATAATAAACTGAAGAGGATCAAAAGATCATTCATAATTATCAAAATCTCAAAATATGTATAATAGTGGTATGTTTACATAATAGAATGTTGTTGAGTAATGAAAAATGAACAACTATCTGTTCCACAATGATATGCTTTTCTCCTGTTAATTTGCCTTATGTCAATTAAATTCTCAGGCTTAGCTGGGAAACTTAAGAGGATAAAGGTAAAGTGTTCTTTTCCTACATTGTCAATGTTTCATCATTATATATATATATTTTTAATTACCTGAGCGATGCTTACATTTGTGATTCATTTATGATTTAGTGCTCAGCCAAATGAACATTTCATTTTGCATTATTTTCTGTATGTCTGTTAATCTTGAATGGTCTGTTGGCAATTCACCATCACTTTGGTCCTTTCTAAATTTTGTCAGTGAGTAGTTACAAAATTTGGAAAATGGAAGAGGAAAAAAAAAACTGCCTATTGAGGCAATAACAGATGTAAAACTCATAGTTGGCTACCAAAACAATAGCGCACTTTTGTGGTCCAAACTAGAAAACTGGTGAACACAGGTCAGAGATTCTTGTAAACTGCAGCAACTTCCTAGAGAATTATTGACAACCATTTGTCATCATACTGCAGGGTGAAATTTTTGTTGTTGTCTCCTCTGACCTTTATTCCTGCAGTCATTCAATTGATTACACAAATTTCTGTTAAAACATTTATACTAGGAACATACGGAGTGGCTATAATATTCTTGAAGAAATCTAGACTGATTATATCTATACTTATGTATATCAGATATTGATTTGATTTTGCTGTGTCCCCACCCAAATCTCATCTTGAATTGTAGCTCCCATAATCCCCAACTGATGTGGAAAGGACGCAGTTGGAGGTAATTCAATCATGGTGCTGGGCTTTTCCCATGCTATTCTGGGGATACTGACTGTGTCTGAAATAATCTGATGGCTTTATAAAGGGAAGTTCTCCTCACACACTCTCTTGCCTACTACCATGTGTGATGGAGCTGTGCTCCTCCTTCTAGGCTTATGAGACCCCCTAGCCATGTGGAACTGTGAATCCATTAAATATCTTTTTCTTTATAAAGTACCTAGTCTCAGGTGTTTTTTTTTTGTTTTTTGTTTTTTGTTTTTTTTTTTGGTGGCTTTTTTTTTAATTGCATTTTAGGTTTTGGGGTACATGTGCAGAACGTGCAAGATAGTTGCATAGGTACACACATGGCAGTGTGTTTTGCTGCCTTCCTCTCCTTCACTCACATTTGGCATTTCTGCCCAGGCTATCCCTCCCCAGCTCCCCACCCCGCTGTCCCTCCCCTATTCCACCCAATAGACCCCAGTGTGTAGTACCCCCCTCCCTGTGTCCATGTGTTCTCATTTTTCCTCACCTGCCTATGAGTGAGAATATGTGGTATTTCGTTTTCTGTTCTTGTGTCAGTTTGCTGAGAATAATGTTCTCCAGATTCATCCATGTCCTTACAAAGGACACAAACTCATCATTTTTGATTGCTGCATAATATTCCATGGTGTATATGTGCCATATTTTCCCAGTCCAGTCTATCATCGATGGGCATTTGAGTTGGTTCCAGGTCTTTGCTATTGTAAACAGTGCTGCAATGAACATTCGTGTGCATGTGTCCTTACAGTAGAACGATTTATGGTCCTTTGGATATATACCCAGTAATGGGATTGCTGGGTCAAATGGAATTTATATTTCTAGGTCCTTGAGGAATCGCCACACTGTCTTCCACAATGGTTGAACTAATTTACACTCCCACCAACAGTGTAAGAGTGTTCCTATTTCTCCGCATCCTCTCCAGCATCTGTTGTCTCCAGATTTTTTAATGATCGCCATTCTAACTGGCATGAGATGGTATCTCAATGTGGTTTTGATTTGCATCTCTCTAATGACCAGTGATGATGAGCATTTTTTCATGTGTTTGTTGGCCTCATGTATGTCTTCTTTTGTAAAGTGTCTCAGTTGTGTGTTTATTAGCAGTGTGAGAACAGACTAATATAGTAAATTGGTAGTGGTAGAGTAAGCTACTGCTATTAAGATACCCCCAAATTTGGAAGAAACTTTAGAACTAGGTAGCAGGGAGAGATTGGGATAGTTCAAAGGGCTCAAAAGAAGACAGGAAGATGTGGGAAAATTTGGACCTTTGTAGAGGCTTATTGAATGGTTTTTGCTAAAATGCTAATAGTGGTATGGACAATGAAGTCCAGGCTGAAGTGGTTTCAGATGGAGTTGAGGAACTTAAAGGGAACTGAAGCAAAGGTGATTATTGCTATGCTTTAGCAAAGAGACTGGATGTTTTTGCCCCTCTCCTAGAAATCCATGGAACTTGGAGCTTGAGGGAGATGATTTAGGGTATCTGGTGGAAGAAATTTCTAAGCAACAAAACATTCAAGAAGTGACTTGGATGATCTTTTTCTTCTTTTGGTTCTTCATTTCAAAATTTAATTACATACATCTAATCATAACAGAATAAGAAATGCAGTCATCTAGAGGTCAAAACATTTAATAAATGTTTATATATATATATATATATATATATATATATAAACACACACATATATATACACACATATATACACACACACATATACACACACACACACACATATATATATATACACATATATACACACACACATATACACACACACACACACACACATATATATATATATATATATATATATAATAGATATGGAGCTTAACATTCTCTAGTTTTGATGACACAACAGTAAAGAGATCAGTTTTTAATGCAACACTATATGTTTCTTTCTGATTATCAGGCAGACAGATTAACAAAGAGACATAACAATGACATCATATTTTGAGTGCTTCCCAGGTACAATTAGAATTTGGGGCCCTATTATATACATTGTTCTACTTGATGGATACAAGCTGATTTTAGAGATAATAAACAAAATTGGAAAAGCTAATTTGCCCACCTCATGAAGCTCTTATGTACTAAGGCTGAGATTTACCCCCAGACCCAACCTCTTCAGGAGATAATATACTGTTGTGAGCAAAGAATGGAGTTAGTAAGTAGGAACTGCAGGATAACTGACATAACTGAAGGTACATGTTCCAAATATTTTTCCCTTATTTTAAAAACTTGAAATAAATTTTAGTGACCATGAACATTATCAAAGTGATATACCAAATGTTTCATATTTCTCATTTTCACTTGTTTGCGCTAAAATATCTGTATATATTACACATAATTGTTTGTAATTTTTTCTACGTGCTCTATCCTAATGTTAACCCCTCTCTGAATATTGTGTTGGAGAAGGTAGTGAGATTTTAAAATAATAATAAATGGAGATAAATAACTAAAACATTGTCTCTATTATAGAATAAAATAAAGATTATCAATAAAGTCTACTAATATTTATTTGATAATGAAGTTTAGTATCTGTGAATGTAAAACCATCTTATAATACACTATGATTTAAATTTTCAACTTGGGGTCATATTGTTTCTGATATGTCGTTTTTTACTGTAGTGAGTAAATTATTATAATTATGTTTTTGGTCAAGTTTTACAGTAAATATTGAATGTATAAATCATTTAACATAGAAACAAAAAAAATACAATACCTGAAAATAAAAATGAATTAAATAGAACATATTAGAAGTGAACTTTGCAGATATTTATTCTAACCATTTCATTTTACAAAGGAAGATTCTGAGACATTGAGTGGCTTTTCTACAATGTCACTGATAGGATGAAATCAACCACAAAACCTAGCTTCTTTGTTCCCATGAGAAGCCTTCTCTCTCTAATTTGTTGTTTGTGGATCTGTGTGGTTACTGCACCCTTAAAATAATTTAGTTTTATTAATTCACAAATATATGATTTTGAATAGGAAATTATGTTTAAAAGAAAAGCCTAACAAAAAGAATTTGGAAAATTTACAGCCTGATGATATGACAGAAAAGAAAAACCTATTTTCTGAGGAGAAATTCAAGCCAGCTAAGAGATTTGCATAAGTTAACAGAAGGCAAATGTTAATCACCACAACAATGAGGTAAATGCCTCCAGGGCATGTCAAAGGTCTTCACAGCAGACCCTCCCATCACAGGCCTAGTAGTCAAGAAGGGAAGATATAGTTTCATAGGCCAGGCCCAGGGCTCTGCTGCTTTGTGCAGTCTTGGTACATGGTGCCATGTACTCCAGCCAGGGCTAAAAGGAGCCAACATATAGCTCAGGCCATTGCTTCAGAGGGTGCAAGCCTTAACCTGGCGGCTTACACGTGGTGTCAGGCCTGCAGATGCAAAACGGTCAAGAATTGAGGTTTGGGAACCTCCACTTAGATTTCAGAGGATGTTTGGAAATGCCTGGATGTCCAGGCAGAGGTGTGCTGCATGGGCAGAGCCCTCATGGATTGCCTCTAATAGGACAGTATAAAAGGGAAATGTAGGTTTGGAGCCCTCACTCAGAGTCTCCACTGGGCCACCGCCTAGTGGAGTTGTGAGAAGATGGCTATCATCCTCTAGACCCCAGAATGGAAGATCCACTGTGCACCTAGAAAAGCCATAGATAATGCTAGCCCATGAAAGCAGCCAATAGGGGGGGCTGTACCCTATAAAGCCACAGGAGTGGAGCTGCCCAAGTCCATGGGAGGCCACCTCTTGCATCAGCATGACCTGGATATGAGATATGGAGTCAATGGAGATCATTTTGGAGCTTTAAGATTTGAGTGCCATGCTAGATTTTTGACTTGGATGGGGCCTGTAGCCCCTCTGATTTGGCCAATTTTTCCCAGTTGGAATTGGTGTATTTACCCAATGCCTGTATACCCATTGTAACTAGGAAGTAACTAAATTGCTTTTGGTTTTACAGGCTATAGGCAGAAGGGACTTGCCTTGTCTCAGATGAGACTTTGGACTGTGAACTTTTCAGTTAATTCTAAAATGTGTTAAGACTTTGGGTGACTGAGGGGAAGGCATGATTGAATTTGAAATGTGAGGACATGAGATTTGTGAGGGAGTGGGGTAGAATAATATGGTTTGGCTGTGTCCCCACCCAAATCTCATTTTGAATTGAAGCTCTCCTAATCCCCATATGTCATGGGAGGGACTCAGTGGGAGGTAATTGAATCACGGGGGTGTCTTTTTCCCATGTTATTCTCATAATAGTGAATAAGTCTCATAATATCTGAGGGTTTTATAAAGGGCAGTTCCCCTGCACATGCTCTTGCCTGCTTCCATGTAAAATGTGTCTTTGTTTCTCCTTTGCTTTCCACCATGATTGTGAGGCCTCCCCAGCCATGTGGAACTGTGAGTCCATTAAGCTACTTTTTCTTTATAAATTACCCAATTTTAGGTATTTTTTCATAAAGGTATGAAAATGCACTAATAGAAATATATACCTATTTCTTTACATATGTAATATACGGTCTATTTTGTCCCTCTAAATTCATGTTTAAATCTAATCTTCATTGTGGTGGTAATAAGAGTTGGGAGACTTAAAAAATTGGTTAAATCATGAGAGTGCTGCATTTACAAATGGGATTAATGCCCTTGTAAAATAGGTTAAAGAAACCTATCTTGCCCCTTCCATTATGTGGGGACACAGAATTCACCATTCTGCTATGTGAGAAAACCGGGAGCTCCTGCCAGACATTGAATCTACTAGCACCTTCTATTAGTCAAAGTTACCTAAAGGGATGGAATTAATAGGATAGATATACATACAAAGGTGAGTTTTTAAGGAGTATTAACTCATGTGATCACAAGGTGGGCTCCCACAATAGTCCATCTGCAAGCTGAGGAGCAAGGAAGCCAGTCTAAGTCCCAAAGCTGAAGAACTTGAAGTCTAATGTTAAAGGCCAGGAAGCATCCAGCATGGAAGAAAGATACAGGTTTGGAGGCTAAGGCAGTCTAATCCTTTCAGTTCTTCTGCTTGCTTTTATTCTGGCAGCTGATTAGATGGTACCTACCCAGATTGAGGGTGGGTCTGTCTTTCCCGGGCCACGGATTCAAATGTTATTCTCCTTTGGAAACCTCAAAGACACACCAAGAACTTTGCATCCTTTAATTCAATCAATTGGCATTCATTATTTAGCATCACACACCTTGATCTTGGACTTCTCTTCCTCCAGGCCTGTGAGATATCAATTTATGTTGTTTACATATTACCCAGTCTAAGCTGTTTTGTCACAGCAGCAGGAATGGACTAAGACAATCAGGATTATATATGAGTTATATATCAGTATAAAATGTGAAAATATTTGTAGCAGGTTGTCTCTTTGGAAATCATAGAAATTACTGAGAAAGTGAAAAAGGAAAAGTAATTCACAGAAACATGGTTCTCTCTACATGTTTTCCTGTTATATTTTACTTATTTTCTTATGTGGTAAGAAAAGATATGTGTATATAGTCAGTACAATCTATTTGCTTATTTTTTAAAATAATAAATACACATCTAAAATATATGTGCATTTTAAAACAACTTTAGGTTCACAGAAAAAATTGGGTGGGATATACATGAAGTTCCCATATTTACCCTACCCGCATATAATTATAGCTTCCTCCATTAACATCTTTCACCAGAGCGGCCCATTTGCTGCAACTGATAAACCTGCATTGACACATCATTATCATTTAAAGTTCATGTTTTACATTAGGGTTCACTTTTGGTGTTTTATATTCTTTTTTTTTTTTTTTTTTTATCACTGTGTTCTGTATTCCAATTATACCATCTTTGCTAGTGGTTTCAAACACTGGTGAAAAAATGGCTTTCTCTTTCTGAATTGTCTACATCAGAGAATATAAATTGGTAATCTATGATATTTACTTAGCTGTCACATTGTTCTGCATGTCTTAAATACCATTAAACAATTGTTACAAAGTGAGCTCTTGTATGAGAATTTAAGAATTTATTGACTATACATGCTAATCCAGAGACTGTTCCTCTGAGGGATAAAAAGCAATAAAGAAGAAAAGTCTGTAAGCATTGTACCCACATTGATATAGGCTAATAATAGATTGGAGCTGAGTGTTTACAGATTAAATGGCACCTGTATTCTCTAATTCACTGTGGTATGCACCATTTGCTGTTGTCTCTCTGTTATTTTCTCTATTAATATTTATTTGAACCCATTTCTAGTAAAAGACAAAAATTAAACTTTATCATGATTTTTGTAGTACCCAAACATCTTAAGTCACTTTGATCACCTTCCTGTACATGGTGGGTACCTGTTATATAATGCCACTTCTAGAAATAAAATCGTTTGAAACTTGCTAATTTAAACAGAAAATGTATGTAGTCTTGTTCTATGAAAAGAGGCCATGAAATAGAGCACATACTGTACTTTTTAAAAAGTTATTTCTGTTTTGAGAATATGCAGCTTAAAGAGAGTGACTTTGGAAGACTTTTTTATATATATATACATTAATAGTGACAAGGACTCTTATTATAGCACAACTGAATTGAAACCACAGAAATAAAATCTTTTACTCAGTATTTGGTATACAAGCCAAGTACATAGTGCAAGGTTATGTGGGTGTCCTTACTGACTTCTGAGGACTGTTTCAAAGGCTGATCTTTGTTTCTGGTATGTTAAAACTGAGACTCTGTGTTCTAGTGCTTTTGACCCTGAACTAAACCAATATTACAAGAATTGAACACATCTTTGATCAAAGTTAGCATTAGTTTAAATAAAAATTCACTAGCTTTTGCTATAAATATATGAAAGGTCACAGTTAAAAATATGATAATTATTTTCTTTTTTACTCACTTGAGACTCCCATGCTATAATTAATTAATAAAGATCATTGTAATGTTCTATTACAGTGATTAGAAAACCAAAAATTCCAGGAAGCTAAGGGAACTATGTTATGTACTAAATGAAAATCTACAATGGGAATTGTCATAAAACTGTAATTCAGAAAAGATACTGTTGAGTTAATGTTTTCAGTTTTATAAAATGAATTAATCAAGTTGATGCCCATTTTAATGTAGTAGAACTAATATTTCTGTTTATTACAATCCTGGGAATACATTAATTTCTAAAATAAAATTTAATTAACTGAAGTGTGTGTTTCCAGGTGATATATATGGTGACATTTCATAAAAATAATATGATATAAACAAAAGTGTGTAAGATACATATTTTTTATTTTATAGTTTCTCCGTATATATACATATCAAAGTAGTTTATTTATTCTAGATTAGGAAGATTGATAAATGGGGAAAAGTGTTTAAATTTTGAATGTAAAAAATATTTTCTAGGAATTACTTTTTATTTCTATTTAAATATGGCAGACTTTTGCTACAGAGCCTTACAGGTTATATTTAAACATTCTAATCTTATTTACTTTGGTTATAGAGCCCTTTAAATTACAGTCAAAACTATTACTCCATTTCAATGCGGGCCCTCTTCTGGACTTTCTCACTTGGGGAACCAACAAAAACAATAACAGAAATAACTGCTATATACTTGTGGGACAACCTGAGTTTTTCTTTCTTTTGAATTTTTTTTAAGACTTTTACAAAATCTTGTGAAGTAGCTTTCATATGAACAATTTTTTTTAATCCTTTGGTATTGGTGCCTGAAGAAAAGCTTCAAAACATCATAAAAAATAAAAGATTCTTCCAAAGATTTGATATTTTAAAATATTTCCAGTTCTCTTAAGGCTACAAATCTAGTTTAAAGATACAGCCATTGCCTTGTAGTCTCATAATTATTCTCAAGTATTGAGATATTGAATGAAAATAGGAAGTTTCCAGTTGTGTCTTAATTATTTTCTGAATTATTTTATATAAACTATGGCTTAGTTGTTTGTATATATATAGTAGCTACCTACATCTTAGAGTTTTTAAATTAAATGTTGAAATTATATTTATTTATTTATTTAGTGAAAGAGATGTGTTTGATAGTTCGATGTTGCTTATAAACAACTTGCTATGTTAAAGTGAGCAAATAATGATCAATTTATTGTGATGCTTTACTATGTCTTCATCCTCAAACTGATAAATTTAAATTTAGGCAATTGATAACTTGCAAAATAACAATCTTAAGCATATACAAATAATCACTTAAAGTAAGTTTAATCTAGCCAGAGCGATTAGACAAGAAAGAAATAAATGACATCCAAATTGGAAAGGAAGATGTCAAGTTGTCCTTGTTTGCAGACATAATCGTACATATAGAACAAATCTAAAGACTCTACCAAAACAAATTTAGTAACCTTGCAGAATACAAAATCACATGCAAAAATTCTAGCATTTCTATACAAGATCAACAAACTAGCTAAAAAAAGAAATCAAGAAAGCAATCCCATTTTTAATATCTGCATAAAACAAATCACCAAATGACAAATTTAACCAAGGGGATGAAAGATTTCTACAAGCAAAGTTACAATATGCTAATGCTTATGAAAGAAATTCAAAAGGATGCAAACAAATGGAATGAATCCAACACTCATGGATCAGAAGAGGTAATATTTTTAAAATTCAATATTACAAAAAGCAATATACAGATTCAATGCAATCCCTATCAAAATATTAGTGACATTATTCGCAGAAATAGAAAAAAAAACTTAAAAGTTTTATAGAACCATGAGAGACTCTGAAAAGACAAATAAATCCTCACCAAAAAGAGTAAAGCTGGAGACATAACACCCTCAGACTTCAAAATATACTACCAAGCCATGCTAACCAATACAGCATGGTACTCACATAGAAATAGACAGATCAACCAAAGGAAAAGGATTGAAATCCCAGAAATTAATCTATATATCTATAGCTAACTAATTTCTGACAAAGTCACCAAGAACATCCACTGGGGAAAGGATAGTCTCTCCAATAAACGGTGTTGGGAAAACTAGATATCTATGCAGAAGAATGAAACTAGAACTGCATCTTTCATCTTATACAAAAATCAACTTAAAATGGATCAAAGTCCTAAACATAAGACTTAAAAGAATGTAACTCTTATAAGAAAACACAAGGAAAACATTTCAACACATCGGTCTGGGCAAATATTTTTGGGGTAACACCTCAAAATTATAGGCAATAAAAGCAAAAACAAACAAATGTGATTATATCAAACTAAAAAGCTCTTCACAGCAAATGAAACAATCAATGGAGTCAAAAGAAAACCTATAGAATAAGAGAAAATATTTGCAAACTATTCATTTGGCAGGGGATTTATGTCCAGAATATATAAGGGACCAAAACATTGCAATAGCCAAAAAAGTAACAATCTGATTAAAAAAATAGCAAATACTCTGAACATTTATCAAAAGAGATACAAATGATCAACAAATATATGAAAAAATGTTCAATATCATTAATCATCAGGGAAATGCAAATCAAAACAACGAGACATCATTTGACCCCAGTTGGAATGGCTACGATCAAAGAACCAAAAGTAATCACTGATGAGCCTGGGGTGAAAAGTAAATTTTTACACATTGTTGGTGGTAAGCAAACCAGTATAGCTACTATGGAGTACAATATGGAAGTTCTTCAGAAAACTACAAATTGAACTACCATATGATCCAGCAATCCCACTACTGAACATTTATCCACAGGAAAAGCAATCAGTATATCAAAGAGACATCTGCCTTCACCCCCATGTTTGTTGCAGCACTATTCATAATGGCCAAGATATGGAATCAAAGCAGCTGTCCAATGACAAATTAATGAATAAATAAAATATGGTGTATAGGCAAAATGAAATATTCTTCAGTCATTAAAAAGTGAAATCCTGTCATTTGCAGCAATGTGGATGGAACTAGAGGACATTACTTGAATTGAAGTAAGAAAGGAACAGAAAGTTAAGCACTGCACGTTCTCACATATGTGGAAGTTAAAAAATGTTGATCTCATAGAAGTAAAAAGAATGGAAGATACTACAGGCTGGGAATGGTGGTTAAAGGAAAGAATAATGAGATATTTGTTAGGGGATATAAAATTAGAGAGGAGGAATAAAGTTTAGTTTCCTATACCACTGTAGGTATAGACCTATGACTACAGTTTACAATAATAGATAGTTTCAAATAGCTATAAATAGAATATTGAATGTTTCCAGCATAAGGAAACAGTAAATGTTTACATTGACCTTATCACTATGCCTTATATGTATAAAAACATCACTATGTACCCCATAAATATGTACAATTATTATGTCAATCTAAAAAAATAAAAATACGTTAAATAGTTTTAATTAACTCAAATACTTTCAGGATTCTGACAGGTTAAGAACTAGGTACAGGAATTATTACAAAAGCAGTGGTATTTAATGGTGTCACTGTTATTGAGGGTGTCACATTAGCAGTGAGTTCAGTGACTTAAGGGAGTCCAAGGTCTCAGATGAGCAACAGCAGTGGTGCTGTCTAAACTGGTTTGTGGTATACTGTTTCTTTGTTTTCGACAACTTGAATTTTCTTGTTTCCCTTTATTCTCTGAGCTTCTCTAACTTTTCACTCATTCTGAGAATTATCTCTGAAATATGATCCTTGTATTCCAAATTATTAATTTTCTTATTGACTGCCAAAGATGATGCCAACAGGAAGCATTCTGTCAGATAATCAAACCTTTATATTCTTCCACTTACAATTTTATTATGTTAAAAATACATATCAGTATAAAGATTATAAAGAATATAAAAATAATTCCTTAAGGTGGTAAATGAGAGTCAAAGAAAAATACTGATAAGTCTGCATGGATATTTCAAGTCACATTATTATTATTATTATTATTTTATTTTTTATTTTTTTATTTTTTTTGAGAATGAGTTTTGCTCTGTCACCAGGCTGGAGTGCTGTGGTGAAATCTCAGCTTACTGCAACCTCTGTCTCCTGGGTTCAAGTGATTCTCCTGCCTCAGCCTCCTGAGTAGCTGGGAATACAGGTGCCTGCCATAGTACCCAGCTATTTTTGTATTTTTAGTAGAGATGGGGTTTCACCATGTTAGCCAGGCTCTCCATATTTCCCTTATTTTATTTTCTGAGCTGAGATGGCTGGATCACTTGAGGTCCAGTGTTTGGGACCAGCCTGGCCAACATGGTGAAACCTGTCACTACTAAAAAATACAAAAATTTGTCTGGCGTGGTGCCACAAGGCTGTAATCCCAGCTACTGAGGAGTCTGAGGCAGGAGAATAGCTTGAACCCAAGAGGCAGAGGTTGCAGTGAGCCAGGATTGCACCACCGTACTCTAGCTTGGGCAACAGAGTAAGACTCTGTCTCTAGAAAACAAACAAGCAACTAATCGTATCTTTTTATTTTGATCCCAAACTTCATGTCTCCTAATGTAATTTTAATATTATGAACTGGATTAAATTTCACAATGTTCAATCCCTTAGTAAATTGATAGCACTACAATGTTACCACAAATAAGCCCTTTATGTATAATCTTAAGCAAATTTGTGAATTGCCAACTTTTAAAAAACGCACTCATGATTTGATATACATTATGAAGGCTATATAAAATGAAAACACATGCATTATTTAATTACCATTTTCATGTGACTATGTTTTACAAATATAAACTTTGTTCTCAAATTATTTTCTCAAAAATATTTAATTTCACTGACAGTATTTTGTAAATATAGCCTATTCTTCAGCTAGGTAACAAGTCACCCATAGGTTAACTACCTGTCATGTTTCACTTTCAAATCAGATTAGTGCATACACACTATTTTCACAAGCATAATTCCTTAGAAAGGAAGGTTCAGAAAAAGTACAAAGAGACATGGAATTGTAATTTTCACTATATTCATCTGCATTAATTGTAGTTCACAGGTACATAACATGTTTATTTTGTCTTGTTCTGGTAGATTTAGATCCCAAGGGATTGATTTCTGAAAAAGTTCGGGCTTGTTTAGTGAACACATTTCTCTCAGGGACTCTTTGTGCTTAGTTAAGTACAGAATGATGAGGCCAAGAACACTCTGTCTTTTGTTTATATGTTTGTTTGTGGAATCTTATGGTTGACTGTTATTCTGCTACAGCCCCATTTTTATTTAGGACTGAAATTTTCATAGTCCTTTGAGTTTTAGCCAGTTGTCTTTGGCAACTCAATGCACATCTCTAGTCATTCTCTTTGACATCAACTTAAGATGTCCTAATACTCTCTTCCCTAACGAATCAACTTTCATAGCTTTAGGTAATTAGTTTACCACTAACTTGAAGCTATATTTATGAAATATTTTTGAAGTGTCTTAAATTCACCTTTTTGTCATTACTAGGACTATTTGCTTTTAAAGTTCACTATTAGTCAATTACGTTACACTCATCATTATTTAATTATTATTTCATGTAGTACTTTATTGCTTAGCTTGTTTATACAATTCTTCTTTATGATAGTTACTGTTATAGAGTAACACATAGTACCTCACATAATGAAACCACTTTCAAAGCACTTTAAAAACAACATTACTACTATTAATAGAAATTTATTTGAAGAAATATTATTATTGCCTCTTTAAGATGAGAAAACTGAGAATTATAGTTTGTAGTAGAATGTTTTTCATTTACTGGATGGGACATGAATGAAAGAAGTTAAGTGTTAGTCTGTGGTTTAAAAGTTCCTATAGATCATTGATACATTTTTTCCTAAGTAAAATAGAGAATATCCAGTCAGTTTCAGTATAAAATGCTACAGCAGTTGACATACTACTCTGCTGATCAGTGAGATCTTTTCTTAAGAAATGTATTATTCCTTATCCAGTCTATCATTGACGGGCATTGAGCAGGGATTGATGCAGCAAACCAACATTGCATGTGTACACTTATCTAACAATCCTTCATGATCTGCACACGTATCCCAGAACTTAAAGTATAATAAAAAATATGTACATATATGATTCCACTAAAGGACATAATTAAATTGTTTTCTAACTTTAAAGTAAGCTGTCATGTCTTCTGTAACAGTTATACTGAAGATGCATCAATCAGAAGCATTCTAATTCTAAAGCAAGAAGGACACACATATACATCCATACGCATGCTTACACACACACACACATACTCACAGATCTAAGACCTTTTCTGGGGTGGAATAGCAGCAGACATTTTGTTTGTTTAGATAATGCTTTTAGATAACAAACAGTACCTCAAGGTCTTTCCTAGAAATTATATATAAAAAAACTAAAAAGAGATAGAGCCATGCCATGGTCCATGACAGGAAATGCATACTGAGCAAGAACATCTGAATCATGACTACTTCCTGCCGGGGGACAGGGGTGGGAAGAGAGGCAAATTAGAAATTTATATCACATTTCTTTATTTTTGCCACAAGACTCAATGAATAAATCAATCATCTTCTTACTCTTTAATTTTTCTTCAATCATATTTCAGTCAGGGTTTTCCAGAGAAACAAAGCCAATAGGAGAGAGCCTGTATGTATTTAAAACAATTTCCTTACATATCCATATGCAAAGAAAATGATGAGAGAAGGAATACAACATATGAATTGGCTTATGTATTGGTAGAGATTGGCAAGTCTGAAACCTATAGAACTGGACATTGGTTTGGAAACCCCTGGCCCAGAGATACATTGCCATCTTGAGGCACAATTTCTTATTCCTCATAGAAATCTCAGTTTTACAGTCAAGGGTTTTCAACTGATTGGATGAAGCTAGAATCACAGAAGACGTTTTATTTTAAATCAATTCATTGTAAGTCCATACCTAAAAAGTACATTTACAGCAGCACCTAGATTAGTATTTAATTGACAAACTGGGTACACTACTGCCAAGATGACACATAAAACCAACATTATATGTCACTCCTTGTCAAATTTACACTTATACATACGTCCTTAAAACATATTGGATCTCCAAATAAACTCAATAAAAATGTCACACTTGTAGCTAACGTACTATACTGAAAACTTGCTAACCTTTTCCCCGAAGAGGAGGTAAAATCCATGGACCAGGTTTATTATTCTCCTTAATAATTGTGTAACTTAAATCATTTGATACAAATATTATTAACATTTCTTATTTAAGATAACAGAATAAGACACCAGGCGCGGTGGCTCAAGCCTGTAATCCCAGCACTTTGGGAGGCTGAGGCAGGTGGATCACGAGGTCAAGAGATCGAGACCATGCTGGTCAAAATGGTGAAACCCCGTCTCTACTAAAAATACAAAAAATTAGCTGGGCATGGTGGTGCGTGCCTGTAATCCCAGCTACTCAGGAGGCTGAGGCAGGAGAATTGCCTGAACCCAGGAGGCAGAGGTTGCGGTGAGCCGAGATCACGCCATTGCACTGCAGCCTGGGTAACAAGAGTGAAACTCCGTCTCAAAAAAAAAAAAAAAAAGAAAAAAAGAAAAAAAAAAGAATAGAATAAGACAAGGAATATAATAAAAAATGGATAAATATACATAATACATACAAACACATATTCATAACAAAATAAGAAGAACTACTAATTACAATTGAAGAATTATAGTTCTCATTTTTCAACTGGCCATCTGGTCGTAGCTGATATTTATAACTACCTGATTCCACTACAATTCCATATTAACTTTGACCTCACCAAGCACCTTAGGTGGTCATTGCTTCTTTACTTCTTGTAGTGATATTTATTAATGAAGGATCAGGGCTATTAGTAGGCCTCTGTGACCTACATTGTCATGGTTTTCCATTACTTTTAATTATAAAACATGATAAACTTAGAGGTACCCTAAGAGATCTCCTGTATTCCAGACTTACTCTTACTTACCTTTGTTGTGTAGTAGCCGTCCAATTTTCTTCTGGTCATCAGTAACAATCACCCATGATGGTACAGTGACTCCCTTCTTCACCAGATTCAGAGGTACAAGGGGTTCAAAGTGGCCAATAATTTAACTAAGTCAATCAATAAAATCAATTAATTAATAAAATTAGTTAACAATTAATAAGAAGAAGTTAATTTTTATTTCAATAGAACAATTATCGTGTCTCCTGCAGAAACATTCTTCCCTTTGGAGCTAAGATCACTGGAGCAGTAAAGTATAAAGTTGGAGGCAAAGAGACAGAAAACAAAAAGTTTGCTAATGGATCACTAGGAGAAATAGTAAGTGATGCTTCTCTCATTTCTCCTGGTTGATTACTAAACAACCAAATCTTGGCTATGGCAAAAAGCATACCATATATAGGATACACATTTAGAACATATGAATCTAGATGTAATTGCCTTAGCTCTTTAATTACCACCTGGCTGATACATGTACCAATATTTATTTCTTAGTTTTGATAAATCTTCCATGCCAATGTAAAATATTAACAATAAAGGAAACATTGGGGGACAATCTATACTATCTTTGCAACTTTACATGTCCAAGTTCACACATGACACTAATGATGAAGTGTAAATTCTCTCTTGGCAGTCTGAGAGTTGAATAAGTGTATCTTACATCCTCATATTAGTCTAGAAAGCATTCTGAGGTAGAATTGTGATATCATCTAGACTTATCTCCAAATGTAGGATGCCTAGGTAAAATAACCTTCCTACAAGTTAGGTGTTGTGAGAACTTCAACAAATTACTAAGCTTAGTCTCCTCCAGACATAAGTTTTCTTATTTCTGAAATGGAAGTATTCATAGCCTCTACATTTTAGGGTTGTTACTAAACTTATGCTAGTTAAATACATGGGATATAACTTAGAAGAGTGTCTGACACATAATAAATGCTCAATTAACACAAATCATTACTAATATTATATCATGACATAAACTCTTTTAAGTCCACAGATAAAAAAACATGGAAAAGTACATAACATAGAAGAACTAATATGCTCTCAAGAGTGAAGTATACCTTCCTTTTTTGCTTCTGTATCAACACTACTTTTGTGACCTTGCACAAGTACTTAACCTTTGTAAAACTTAGCTTCACTATCAGAAAAATAATATTAATACTTTTCTTTATGGATGGTTATTAAAAAATGCAAACATATTTATAGCGATATCATGTATAACGTTACAAAAATATGCAGGCATAATGGCATAATATTATAACATATTATATTAGACAAATTACACAAATTTCATTTGGTTCAATTACTGCAGGCAGATTTTACAGCCTGTTTTATCCTTCTTTGGAAATCTTTATCTTAAATATGTAGTTGAACCATAAACACTATAATTTTATTGTTAGATGTTTGTATTATTTCAGAATTTAGTTTATTCGTAAATAAAATATTTTAAGAAAAAAATCCACATGCATATATGTATAAATGTAGCAATATGCATTTTAGAACTGCAGTCACGTTTTAATATCTCAACCCTGTTAACAGGATACACCACTTCTCATGAATAAGAACTAGACAATTTTACTTAGGCTCAAGGGACTATATTTAACTGGACAAATTACTTTGAGAATATTTCTACACAATCCATATAATTTAAAGAGATTCTTGTAGAAGAAAATAGATTAATATGGTATAAATGGGTTTATTCTCAAATGTATATTCTGATACAGTACCAATTTACATTGAATTTAAAAGCTAGATAAAACATGTATGTTCTATTTTCTATATACTTCATTATATAGAAATGGCAATATTAATTTAAAATAGTAATAGTTTTTTAATACTGTCAATATACCCAAAATACCAATGGGATTTTTTTTGACCTTTTAAGATTCTAATTGTCTAAGGCATATTGTTAACAAATATTCAGCAGTAACATCAAAGTACACATATATATTAATCTCAAACACTTAGTGAATATTTAAAGTTGTATCATTTGTTTTATTAAAGATGGTAAATTTAGACAATAATACTTTGGCTATTAGTTAGCCTTTTTATTTTTATTCATGTTTTAGGGACCTGGAAAGTCATAAATAATGATCTAGGGAGATAAATTACTTTTTACCTCCTCACCCCACATTTTAATTTTTTAATATGGGGAAATAGAACTATTTTAATCTCATCATTAAATAATTGTCAAATGAGTTATTTCTTCTACATTACTCCAATAACAAAGGAATCAAAGGAATTGCTCTTTTTTTCTTCTCATGGTGAGACATCAATAAAATTTTAAACTAGTAGTTTTTACTGCTTTGTTTTTTTCCTCTTAGATCCTTGCTCATATATTTGCCAATTTGATTGCAGAAGAAGTTACTCTGTACGTTTGCTTCAATCTTTTAAAATTTTTATAATAGCGAATCATGAAATAGTATAATTTTTTTTCTCTCTCTCCATATGTGAATATACTATATATATTGTATTAGTTTGTTTTCACACTGCTGATAAAGACGTACCCGAGACTAGGTAATTTACAAAAATAAATAAATAAATAAATAAAAAGTAAAAAGTTTATTGGACTTACAGTTCCTTGTGGCTGAAGAGGCATCACAATCACGGTGGAAGATGAAAGGTATGTCTCCCATGGTGGCAGCAAGAGAGAGAATGAGAGCCAAGCTTGTATCTGTTGCAATGATAGAAACAAATAATTGAAACAATGTGAATGTTTCTGAGATGTGACATTGATTTCCACATAACCTTAAGTAAGACATCCATCCATCTCTGCTGGGTTTTATGAATATTTTAGGATGATTTCTCTGTCTTCACAGACTAAAAATTCATGTAAAAGTGGGACCTGTAAGCATTGTACAGTCTCCTGTATTTGAATATACTTTTCTCTTTATGTCTAGAAAAGATTGGATTCAGATTAATATATTGTAAGAGTAAAATGTTAGTCACATGATAAAAAGGTAAGAAATGTAGGGAGTCTTCTCAGTGGAAAAGCATGATAATGGTAGAGTTACTATTGTTGGGATAAGTAGATGGAGCATTTAAGCATGCTGAAGTTAACTGAAGATCAAATAACCTTAGAATTGTCTTTCTCTTTTTTATTAGAGACACTTAGGGTATTTATGCTTTTATTTTGCTTCATTTTTGTTTTTTTCATCTAAGAAATTAAGTAGGGATTCCTTCTCTCTAACCTCTAGAAAATTCAGATATTATAAAAATATTCCTAAATTTCGTGATTTCTTATCAATCTTGAAACAGGCTTTATTCACATCATTGGCTTGGTCTGGTTTCTCATAAAAATTTGTACAATTTGCTTGACTTTCTGTTTTCCTGTATATTCTTACATAAAGGTTACACTTCATTGAGTAAACAATCTCGTTTTTGTCCTCAGATTATAATGCTATAGAATGCAATCTCCTTTAACATTATTTGACCACCAAATATAAACTGATTTGAAGTATAATGGTAGCAGCCTATGATCCCTCAGTCATAGGGGAGTTCTGTTCTCAGTAATTGCATCTCATGTAAAGATTCTACTGTAATTCAGGAGCACTCTATTATCACTAAGGATGAAGTAGTTGTTAGGAAGTTATCCTGTTTCATGTCTTGAAAATGGTAAGTTTACAACTGTCAATATAAGAAATGCATCATGCTTGGATGATTACCTAGGTGATGGCTTGATAGGTGGAGCAAACCACTTTGGCACATGTTTACCTTTGTAACAAATCTGCACATCCTGCACATATATTTGGAACTTAAAAAGTAGAGCATCAACAAAAATAATGGAAAAGGTTACCTTCTTTTTTTATTTCTTTGAGACAGAGTTTCGCTGTTACCCAGACTGGAGTGCAATGGCGCGATCTCGGCTCACCGCAACCTCCGCCTCCTGGGTTCAAGCAATTCTCCTGCCTCAGCCTCCCAAGTAGCTGGGATTACAGACACTCACCACCATGCCCAGCTAATTTTTGTATTTTTAGTAGAGACAGGGTTTCATCTTGTTGACCAGGATAGTCTCGATCTCTTGACCTCGTGATCCACCCGCCTTGGCCTCCCAAAGTGCTGGGATTATAGACGTGAGCCGCCACGCCCGGCCACCTTTTAAGGCAAATTATTAAAATTTTTGAATGTTGATTTAACATTTAATAAAATTTAGATGGCTGAATTTATCTATTGAAGCTCTATGCCCAGCCATCATAAATAAAGCAATATTAGATTGTCTAGAATCAGTAAATTTAGTATTCCTTTTTGAAATATTTGTAGTCTCAAAATTACTCACCCCCAAACCACTATTTGTTTAAATTTAAATGAAATTTTTAAAAAGCATGGAAGAATATATTAAATGTTGAGTATTTTTTCACCAAAATAAATTAACATTTGTGAAGATTTAAATGTTTTTAAATTTTTAAAAATTATTTATTTATTATTTTAATTTTATTTTTCCAGAATAGTTGCAAAGATAGTACAAAGATTTTTTTACAAACCCCATACTGGTTTCCCCTATTTAACATATTACATTAATATTGTAATTTGTTACAATTAATTAATAATCATATACTATTATTAGTTAACTTCGTACTGCATTCAGATTTCCTTAGTTTCCACTTAATATCTGTTTTCTATTCCAGGATTCCATCCAAGTTACCAAATTGTATTTAATTGTCATATTTTCTTAGGCTCTTCTTGGCTGTGACATAAACTTTCTCAGGCTTTTTTTCCTTTCCTTTCTTTTTTCCTCTTTCCTCTTTCTTTCCTCTTTCTTTCCTCTTTCCTCTTTCCTCTTTCGCCTTGCCTTGCCTTGCCTTGCCTTGCCTTGCCTTGCCTTGCCTTGCCTTGCCTTTTGCCTTGCCTTGCCTTTTGCCTTGCCTTGCCTTTTGCCTTGCCTTGCCTTTTGCCTTGCCTTGCCTTTTGCCTTGCCTTGCCTTTTGCCTTGCCTTGCCTTTTGCCTTGCCTTGCCTTTTGCCTTGCCTTGCCTTTTGCCTTGCCTTGCCTTTTGCCTTGCCTTGCCTTTTGCCTTGCCTTGCCTTTTGCCTTGCCTTGCCTTTTGCCTTGCCTTGCCTTTTGCCTTGCCTTGCCTTTTGCCTTGCCTTGCCTTTTGCCTTGCCTTGCCTTTTGCCTTGCCTTGCCTTTTGCCTTGCCTTGCCTTTTGCCTTGCCTTGCCTTTTGCCTTGCCTTGCCTTTTGCCTTGCCTTGCCTTTTGCCTTGCCTTGCCTTTTGCCTTGCCTTGCCTTTTGCCTTGCCTTGCCTTTTGCCTTGCCTTGCCTTTTGCCTTGCCTTGCCTTTTGCCTTGCCTTGCCTTTTGCCTTGCCTTGCCTTTTGCCTTGCCTTGCCTTTTGCCTTGCCTTGCCTTTTGCCTTGCCTTGCCTTTTGCCTTGCCTTGCCTTTTGCCTTGCCTTGCCTTTTGCCTTGCCTTGCCTTTTGCCTTGCCTTGCCTTTTGCCTTGCCTTGCCTTTTGCCTTGCCTTGCCTTTTGCCTTGCCTTGCCTTTTGCCTTGCCTTGCCTTTTGCCTTGCCTTGCCTTTTGCCTTGCCTTGCCTTTTGCCTTGCCTTGCCTTTTGCCTTGCCTTGCCTTTTGCCTTGCCTTGCCTTTTGCCTTGCCTTGCCTTTTGCCTTGCCTTGCCTTTTGCCTTGCCTTGCCTTTTGCCTTGCCTTGCCTTTTGCCTTGCCTTGCCTTTTGCCTTGCCTTGCCTTTTGCCTTGCCTTGCCTTTTGCCTTGCCTTGCCTTTTGCCTTGCCTTGCCTTTTGCCTTGCCTTGCCTTTTGCCTTGCCTTGCCTTTTGCCTTGCCTTGCCTTTTGCCTTGCCTTGCCTTTTGCCTTGCCTTGCCTTTTGCCTTGCCTTGCCTTTTGCCTTGCCTTGCCTTTTGCCTTGCCTTGCCTTTTGCCTTGCCTTGCCTTTTGCCTTGCCTTGCCTTTTGCCTTGCCTTGCCTTTTGCCTTGCCTTGCCTTTTGCCTTGCCTTGCCTTTTGCCTTGCCTTGCCTTTTGCCTTGCCTTGCCTTTTGCCTTGCCTTGCCTTTTGCCTTGCCTTGCCTTTTGCCTTGCCTTGCCTTTTGCCTTGCCTTGCCTTTTGCCTTGCCTTGCCTTTTGCCTTGCCTTGCCTTTTGCCTTGCCTTGCCTTTTGCCTTGCCTTGCCTTTTGCCTTGCCTTGCCTTTTGCCTTGCCTTGCCTTTTGCCTTGCCTTGCCTTTTGCCTTGCCTTGCCTTTTGCCTTGCCTTGCCTTTTGCCTTGCCTTGCCTTTTGCCTTGCCTTGCCTTTTGCCTTGCCTTGCCTTTTGCCTTGCCTTGCCTTTTGCCTTGCCTTGCCTTTTGCCTTGCCTTGCCTTTTGCCTTGCCTTGCCTTTTGCCTTGCCTTGCCTTTTGCCTTGCCTTGCCTTTTGCCTTGCCTTGCCTTTTGCCTTGCCTTGCCTTTTGCCTTGCCTTGCCTTTTGCCTTGCCTTGCCTTTTGCCTTGCCTTGCCTTTTGCCTTGCCTTGCCTTTTGCCTTGCCTTGCCTTTTGCCTTGCCTTGCCTTTTGCCTTGCCTTGCCTTTTGCCTTGCCTTGCCTTTTGCCTTGCCTTGCCTTTTGCCTTGCCTTGCCTTTTGCCTTGCCTTGCCTTTTGCCTTGCCTTGCCTTTTGCCTTGCCTTGCCTTTTGCCTTGCCTTGCCTTTTGCCTTGCCTTGCCTTTTGCCTTGCCTTGCCTTTTGCCTTGCCTTGCCTTTTGCCTTGCCTTGCCTTTTGCCTTGCCTTGCCTTTTGCCTTGCCTTGCCTTTTGCCTTGCCTTGCCTTTTGCCTTGCCTTGCCTTTTGCCTTGCCTTGCCTTTTGCCTTGCCTTGCCTTTTGCCTTGCCTTGCCTTTTGCCTTGCCTTGCCTTTTGCCTTGCCTTGCCTTTTGCCTTGCCTTGCCTTTTGCCTTGCCTTGCCTTTTGCCTTGCCTTGCCTTTTGCCTTGCCTTGCCTTTTGCCTTGCCTTGCCTTTTGCCTTGCCTTGCCTTTTGCCTTGCCTTGCCTTTTGCCTTGCCTTGCCTTTTGCCTTGCCTTGCCTTTTGCCTTGCCTTGCCTTTTGCCTTGCCTTGCCTTGCCTTGCCTTGCCTTGCCTTGCCTTGCCTTGCCTTGCCTTGCCTTGCCTTGCCTTGCCTTGCCTTGCCTTGCCTTTTGCCTTGCCTTTTGCCTTGCCTTTTGCCTTGCCTTTTGCCTTGCCTTTTGCCTTGCCTTTTGCCTTGCCTTTTGCCTTGCCTTTTGCCTTGCCTTTTGCCTTGCCTTTTGCCTTGCCTTTTGCCTTGCCTTTTGCCTTGCCTTTTGCCTTGCCTTTTGCCTTGCCTTTTGCCTTGCCTTTTGCCTTGCCTTTTGCCTTGCCTTTTGCCTTGCCTTTTGCCTTGCCTTTTGCCTTGCCTTTTGCCTTGCCTTTTGCCTTGCCTTTTGCCTTGCCTTTTGCCTTGCCTTTTGCCTTGCCTTTTGCCTTGCCTTTTGCCTTGCCTTTTGCCTTGCCTTTTGCCTTGCCTTTTGCCTTGCCTTTTGCCTTGCCTTTTGCCTTGCCTTTTGCCTTGCCTTTTGCCTTGCCTTTTGCCTTGCCTTTTGCCTTGCCTTTTGCCTTGCCTTTTGCCTTGCCTTTTGCCTTGCCTTTTGCCTTGCCTTTTGCCTTGCCTTTTGCCTTGCCTTTTGCCTTGCCTTTTGCCTTGCCTTTTGCCTTGCCTTTTGCCTTGCCTTTTGCCTTGCCTTTTGCCTTGCCTTTTGCCTTGCCTTTTGCCTTGCCTTTTGCCTTGCCTTTTGCCTTGCCTTTTGCCTTGCCTTTTGCCTTGCCTTTTGCCTTGCCTTTTGCCTTGCCTTTTGCCTTGCCTTTTGCCTTGCCTTTTGCCTTGCCTTTTGCCTTGCCTTTTGCCTTGCCTTTTGCCTTGCCTTTTGCCTTGCTTGCCTTGCCTTTTGCCTTGCCTTTTGCCTTGCCTTTTGCCTTGCCTTTTGCCTTGCCTTTTGCCTTGCCTTTTGCCTTGCCTTTTGCCTTGCCTTTTGCCTTGCCTTTTGCCTTGCCTTTTGCCTTGCCTTTTGCCTTGCCTTTTGCCTTGCCTTTTGCCTTGCCTTTTGCCTTGCCTTTTGCCTTGCCTTTTGCCTTGCCTTTTGCCTTGCCTTTTGCCTTGCCTTTTGCCTTGCCTTTTGCCTTGCCTTTTGCCTTGCCTTTTGCCTTGCCTTTTGCCTTGCCTTTTGCCTTGCCTTTTGCCTTGCCTTTTGCCTTGCCTTTTGCCTTGCCTTTTGCCTTGCCTTTTGCCTTGCCTTTTGCCTTGCCTTTTGCCTTGCCTTTTGCCTTGCCTTTTGCCTTGCCTTTTGCCTTGCCTTTTGCCTTGCCTTTTGCCTTGCCTTTTGCCTTGCCTTTTGCCTTGCCTTTTGCCTTGCCTTTTGCCTTGCCTTTTGCCTTGCCTTTTGCCTTGCCTTTTGCCTTGCCTTTTGCCTTGCCTTTTGCCTTGCCTTTTGCCTTGCCTTTTGCCTTGCCTTTTGCCTTGCCTTTTGCCTTGCCTTTTGCCTTGCCTTTTGCCTTGCCTTTTGCCTTGCCTTTTGCCTTGCCTTGCCTTGCCTTGCCTTGCCTTTTTCCTTGCCTTGTCTTTTTCCTTTCCTTTCCTTTTCCTTCTGATGACCTTGACAATTTTGAGAGTACTGGTCAGGTATTTTGTAGAATATTTCTCACTTGGAAATTTTTTAATGTTCTCCTCAAGATTTGACTGAGGTTATATGTTTTGGGGAGGAAGACAACAGAGGTCAAGTGACAGTCTTATTACATCATATTAAGAATACAAACGACATGATTTATCACAGTTAGTGTTATATTTGGGTGAAGTAGTGTTTGTCAGGGTTCTCCTCTGTAAACTTATTCCTTCAGCCTTTTTGTATTGTATTGTTGGATATGAAGCAGCCAGACCCACTTACACACTGGGAAGTTATTCTCCATTTCCTTGAGGGTAGAGTATCTACATAAATGATTTAGAATTCTCCTGCACGATATTTGTGATTCTCCTCTATTTATTCAATCATGGACTCATTGATATTGATTATATACATTGGATCATAATTCAGCACGACTTTATTTATTTTGTGCTCAAATTTTTCTATGTTGGCTATTTGAAGCTCTTTCCGTTGTCTCCTTTGTCCTTTTGACATCCACATTATCATGCGTTTTACGTGGTTTATTTATTTAGGTGTGCTAGTTGCTACTGTGTTGTCTTTTAATCATTCTCAGATTAAAGAGAAAAACAATAGTAGCCAGTATATAAAACATGTCTATAAGTGTGTCTAATGCATCCATCTCTGGCAGCATTAAGCTAAGCATGAGTTCATATTACTCACAACTCTAAACACATGGACATTCAAACTTTCTCACCGTGCTTGACTAAAACTTTCCACCCAGAGTGAGAAAACTTCCCTCATTATCTGCCATCTATTCATTTCATTGTTTAATTGCAATACATATACATATTGGCTTCAGAATTTGTTCACCCATACCCCTGCAGGAATTAACTTCAAAAAATATAATATAGTCCGTCTGTACTATTATGTTCATCATTTGTCTTATAATTTTTCCTCATTTCCAAGGTTACTTAAGTCGGCACCTTTTCCACTACTCCATTTTGTTTGCTTACTTTACATACTCAGATTATTTTTATCTAAAGATATTATAATCTGCATTTTATCCTGAGAATCTCTGATCTCCTAAAAACTTTCTTAAAATTTTCATACATTAAGGTTTACTTTCCATATTGTAAAACGCTATGGGTTTGGCATTCATAATATTATCAATCTACCATTCCAATGTCATATAGAATAGTTTCACTGCCCTATAAGTCTCCTGTATTGCACCTTTTCAAACCCCCATGTGCACCCTAAGTCCCAGGGAATCACTGACATATTTACTGTCTCCATTGTTTTACCATAGAAATTAAATCATATAGCATGCAAAGTTTTTAATACTGGCTTCCTTCACATAGCAATATTCATTCAAGATTTACCCATGCATATCTTTTTGTATCTTGAAAATTCATTTCTTAAATTGTTGAATAATATTCCATTGTATGGGTATACACAATTTCCAATTTGCTTACCCATTAATTTTTGAGAAATATCTTCATTGCTTCTAGTTTCTGTTAATAATGAATAAAGCTTCTATAGACATTCACATGAACATTTTTTGTGGACATGTTTTCAAATAAGTTTGGTCAGTACCAAGGAACATGGTTTTTGAGTGGTGTAATAAGAATACCTTTAAATACTGCAAGAAAGTGTCAAATTGTCTTCCAAAGCAGCTGTGTAATTTTTCATTCCAACCGTGAAGAAATAAGAATTCCTGTTGCTTTCTATTCTCACTAGAAGTTGGTATTGTCATTTTTTTTTAAGAAAAAATGACTTCTGGCATTCTTTTAGGTGTGTAGGTTTATGTCTTTGTTGTTTTATTTTGCATTTCCCTAATATCAAACATTTTGAGTACTTTTCATTATTTTTTATTAGTATACATTATGTTCATTGGCAAAACGGTCCATTATTTAATTTGAAGTTTTGCTTTATTGTTGAGTTGTAAACATTTTAAAATATATTTTGGATAGAAATACGTATTGCATATGTGTTTTGCAAATATTTTCTTCCTGTCTGTGGCTTGCCTTTTCATTCTCTTAACAGTGTCTTTTTTTAATAGAGAATTTTTAATTTAGATTATTAATATTAAAAAAAAATTTAAATTCTATGCTATCCAGTTTTTTATCTGTTATATGTTATTTTTGACCAATTATAAAGCATGCAATGAAAGGAACATTTTAAAATACTTTACTAAATTAGTACTAAATATAGTACTAAATTATCTTTGTAAAAATTTTTGTGTATATTTCCCATTATATATTTTTAATGTCACAGAGGTACATAATGCAAGCTGTGACGTTTTCGTTCATGGTAAGAAACATAAGAGAATTTATCAAATAGCATCTAAGCAACTTTAGTGATTGTATGAAATATAAATATGGAGTTTGCATTCAAATTTTTAAATTTCTAGCAAACGTATCATGAAAAACACATTCTATGATTATTAATAACTAAGAAGTTTTTTAGGTATTTATTTTTCTCTTTGGTTTCAAAGTATTTCTAAGCAGCATCTTTTGCATTGAGAGTTCACAAATTTCACTCTGATGTACTTAAAATTTTCTATTATTAACCTCACTATAAAAATTCTGAAAGGTGCAGTTACAGAAAATACATAAAATTTTAAATTGATTAAGTTTTGAGCACTCAACTAGAATATGCTTAACTAACTAGAACTTTCAATTTTTTTTTGAGTTTAGCATTCTATGTAGAAAACCTCATTTTAAGTGTTTATGCTAACTTAAAAAACAAACAACATAAAAACATCTGTTAGCATTACCCTAGTTTCAAAATTTCAGACATTTTTGTTTCTCAAGGCAATATTCAAACATACTATTTTCATTCTGGGACCGTACACTTTATAGATGTCTTCTGTGTATATGATTAATGTGCATGAGTATCAAAGGTGAGAGACTTCTAGTAAATATAATTACTGTGCTTCACAAAGCTTGAATAGCTCCAAAATGTCACAGTGCTATAACCTCAGGTGGTCATTCTGACATCACAAATGTTTCCTATGAGAGAGTGAGTGAAGGAAATTATAAGCAATTGAAGGTTGACTGAAATCTCCACTGAAGTAATAAAAAGCCGTTACCAGTGATGTTTGTTATGCTTCAATTACTTACATTTCAATTACACTTTCTCTCTCTTACTAGCTCTCCTCTTCCTCCTGTTAAACACACATTTCCATAGCAGTCCTTTTCTTACTAACCATGTACTTGAAATAGCGAACTATTTTCTCAAAGGCCTTTATAGTTAAGAGGGAGGATGGTAAACTTAAGTGATGCTCATGTTAGTAGAGGATTTGAAGTCAATCACCAACCCGTACAGATACTGAATAGCTATCATTGTTTATGGGAAACTTACTTTGGAAGATTTTTCAAGTAAATCTAGTTGTATCAGTTTCAGAGAAGCAAGGATTTGTACAAAGCTTATTGCCCCACAAAGCAAATCAAGATAAAGATACAGATCACAATTATGATCTGAAAACGTTAAAAAACCAAGCTCAAAATTTCCATTACCATTTATGCTGTCATTTGGTATATATCTTTTATTATTTGTATTTTAAAAACTTTAAGTTAATACCTAATTTTCATGTATATGAGATGTGATCACTCATATAAAAATCTTTAGAAAAATACTTTCCAACCATTATTTCTCAAGAATAATTCTAGAACAACTTGAATCAGTATTACCTTAGAGAATTCTAACAAAAATATCTGTGGCTCATTCCCACAGAATCAATCTTTCTCCTAAACAACTCTGCATTGCGAGTCCATAGCTTTTAAACCTAAGTTCTGTAATGCAATGTTACTTCACTTGTTAATTCATTTCATTATATATTAAAGGTAACTAATATTACCTACCACAGTAATAATTCCTAATTTAAAAAGGAAAAAGAATGTTTCAATTTCTTTTCTCATTGTGGAATGTCCTGGGTCTGTTGAATATGAAAAATTGATTTTTTTGATAGCTTTCCCATATTATCTTTAATTCATAGTCATTTTCAAGAAGGAAACAACAAAGCATTTTATACGCAGCTGTAAGTATATGCTAAGCTCAATATAATTTTCTTTTGATTTTAATGTTAAAGAACTGTGCTACCTACTTTCTTGATAAAACCTAGGTTACCCCAAAATTACACTCACATGTGTATGCTTTTAATACAAATATTCACACAACATACTTATGTATGTGCAATTTGTGACATATAAATCATGCATACATAAAATTAACTAAATGAGCTCTGAATATTTTGTGAACTTGAAGAATATTTCTAGTATTTTTCTGTCATTTTACAGGCTACGCAATTTGTATACATTAAATATTAATTTAATGCTTATTGACAGTCTGATAAAATATAATTCACCAAAACGTATTTGGATTTTGTTAAATGGAAGTAATGCATGTGTGCATAATCTGTAAAACAAGAAATTTTCTCCTTTAAAAAAAGCTGGAAAGTTTGTGGTTAACGCTTTTACTTATATTTTACTTGTGATTAATATTTATCTCTTTTGAACATTTTGGAAAAATTAAAAAATTTTTACAAAGAATATTTCCAGCCACACAATATAATTTAGTAATACTTACACAAGTATTAGCACCAGTGATGCCTGCTACTCTACCAACAGCTTTTTAATTTTATAGTATCACACATTAAACTTTTGGTTTCAAATGAATACAATTTCTGTAGCTAGCATAATTAGTCACTTAAACTTACACTAATTATGATGTCCAGGATTCAAGAAGTTGCAGCAGAAAACTAAACAGGGCAAAAATTCTGTCTGGGGATTTGCCTGAAAAAGAAGGCCTATGCAGAATAAACACGAAATAGTGCAAAGAAATTGAGTTGATCCTAGGACCTAATTAGATCATGGTAAGAAATCTAGAAAATGTCAGTCCAGAATCTTTAAACAAAATGTCTTAAAATTGACTAAGTTAAAACCCAAAAGATCAGTTAACAGAGGCTAGGGAAGAAGAAGTTATTGATAAAGCAAGTATTCAAAATCTAAGTCTTTATTATAATTGTGCCTAAAATTGAAAACAATTAGATTGAAATAAGGTATTTGAATTAATCAATTGCTTAGTGTTTCGATGCTTTGCATTATTTTTATTCCATCTTGAAAGATGAGTATTTTATATTGAGTTTAGAATCACTTATCAACCTTTTCTTTACAAAAACCTTAACAAGTCTACTCTTCCTTTAACAAAAATGGCCTGAGTTCTTATGAGTAGCTCAGCAATGTAATATATGCTGAGGAGATAAGGAGAGATACAATTTTATTATTTTCAGATTAATAACTTCAGATTAAAAGCATCACTGGGAATACAGTAGAAAATATTTGGGAAAACAGTTAAATTTCTGTCACCATTCTAAAAATTGCAAAGCATAGATGTCTGAAATAATATCAAAATAATTAAAAATACAAAACAGAACAGAAAATACTGAGTAATATTATGATATAAACTTTTAATATATTTTCTCAGATATTGATTGGTCAAACAGAAAATATAAAATGGCAAAATGAATGAACTTTGCTTAATGCATGCATATAGAAGTCTGCAAACATATATAAACAATAATTATGTGATTGAACATTAAGTAAATCTCAATTATTTTAGAGAATTGGTATCACATGTAATCTATTTTCTTATGCAACAAAAGGAACCCAAACGTTAATAAAAGGAGACTAGCTTGGAAAACAACTGGAGGCTGACATCACTTGGGGCAAATTGATCTCTTGCTGTGTCCACATATCCTGGCCTTCCTTACTGCAGTGTGGCTGAACCACAGGGGTAAGTAGTAGTCGTAGTGTGTGTGTGTGTGTGTGTGTGTGTGTGTGTGTGTGTGTGTGAGAGAGAGAGAGAGAGAGAGTGTGTGTGTGTGTGTGTGTGTGAGAGAGAGAGAGAGAGAGAGAGAGAAAGAGAGGGAGAGCGGGAGAGAGGAGAAAGAGAGAGAGTCAGGTGAAACCATATCATTTTTTATTATCTACACAGAGAAGTCACATAACATCACTTCTTACAGTCTTCACAGAAACATGAACAAAATGCCACCGAGTTCAAGGAGAGGTGAGATGAAATAAATCTATCTTTAGATAGCCCTGGTAACATTACAGAGGTATGAATGGAAGCAGAAATATTGCTGTTGAATTTTTTAGAAAATGCCACAGCTAACCTTCAACAACTAATCTCTTTTTAGGAATTGTTGTCAAGGAGAAAATATGAATGAGTTGGTAGGTGGAGAGCATATAGAATGACAACACAGTCTTCCTTATTAATTTGAGAAGCAATAGAGATTATTTCTATAGTAATTCTAATTATCTAGAAGAGTGAAAGAAACTGATGCTAACAAAGAAGAGAATGAATGTAAAAATGAAGCTTTTATACCCCAACCAGGATCTGATCCAAGGTCAAGAGCAGGAGTTGGCCTGTGAAAGGGCTACTTCTTTCATCTTCCATGGTAAAATAAAAAACAGAGAATGTTGTCGTAGTTACAAATAAACTTCTTTCATTAAATAGACACTAATATTTATTATATGCCAGGCCATGTTGTAAAGTGTTATATACATATTAACTTAATATTTGCTACCACTCTACAAAGTATGTATTATTTCTATTTCACAGACAAAAAGCTGAGACACAGAAAAAATAAATAAATTGCTGAAGATTACACAGCTCTGATGATTAGCAGAGCTGGGACTCAATTCCCAGGAGATAAGCTCTAGAAAACATGCTTTCAAGCATGAGACTAAACTGCCAATTGGCAGATTTTGTAGAAAAAGAGTATGTGAGTTTCCAAAGGATTGTTATTATTTCTTACTTTTATCAGTAGAAACGATGTTGTCATCCAAGGGCATTGTGAACATATGGCTGAATAGAGCAGATATAATGTATAATTTATTGAGGAAAATCTCATAAGCAGAAACATGTTAGAGTGCAGTAAGTCCCCATACCTCTCAATCTCCCATAGCACAGGCAGAGTAAAGTTCAATACATGGCATGGCAACCACGGTTCCAGAGAGAAGCCTGGGAGGGCAGCAAGTGGACCCATGACAGAGGGCGCTCCAAGATAGAGATTATGCCTGACCCTGAAACACAGAGGGCTACATTTTTAGAGCTGAAGCCTAAAGTGGACTACAGAACTTCTATCTTCTCCAAATAACAAGAAAGTTTTTAATGCAGCTTGAAGAATACTGGGAAGTACACAAACTGAGGTCTAACTCGTGTATACCAAGGGCTCTGAGTAAAGCCTGACTTGCCAGATATGCTGACATCAGAGCTTCCTATTGAATTGCCAAAAGAGGAAAAAATGAACTTCCAGATCATCTAAGTTTGTCAATAACCAGAAATGGTATTATTATCAGAAAACAAAAGTGAGGCTGCATTGAGAAGTGAAAAATGTGACAATAAATCTACTAATAAAATTTATTTATGTAATTTATTAGTGCTGAATGCCAATATGAGACTGATGGCCATGAGATTAAGAGGCTAATACTGTTTTAAGATGTTCTAATACCTACTTTCTTGAGAGCAGATTGTTGGGCGTAGCCTAATTTAAGGCTTTGTCAACTCAATATTATTAACTAGCAAGGGTAAAATGTATTATTAGTATTTATAAGAAAGTGTTACCTCATAGGATCTAATATGTGTGAGCACGGAAGAGGAAATGTGAAGGAAATGATGAATAACGAAAGAGAGAAGTAATTTAGTATTAGTTTAATGGTTTGCTGTGAATGTATTTTGGCACTATTTTCCCCTAAAACTTCAGAAAATATAATTTTAAATAATTACTCTAGATTATTTCCTGTGAACTCTTCTGAATTATAAAGACTTCCCTTTTTGGGAAGTTTTGACATCAAATTCTAGAGAGTTTGGTATAAAATTAGTACATTCACACATTGCTATTGGCCATAATGGTGATAAGTAGCAAGTTATCTTGAAATCTCACTCCCTGAAATTTGCTTATTCCAAAGCAATGATATATTTTAAGAAAAGTAGTATCACAAATGTAAAAGAGAAACATAAATATATCTAAATATTTGCTTAGAGCTCTCAGCTGTCTTTCTAATTTTTAGGCATATAATTAATCCTATTTCTAGTTTTATCACTAACCTCAAAGGGAGAGATCATAACACACATTGATGACATTTAGATTCTTAAACCAAGAAATCATTTATTGGAACAATGTGATCAGAATAATGGAAAAAAGAGATCTCTGTCTTTTACATATCCTCAATAATGTATGTTAGAAAAGGACATTGGTTAGAGATTGACTTTCTGTATCCCTTTGATGCAAGCAATGGATACAATGTAATTAGCACCTTAGGGATTGGTCCCAGGTTAACACTTTGGACAGCAGCAGGGAGAGCTCCCCAGTGATCTGGGCCAGGAAGACTTTTCTGCTCCTTCCCCAAAACCCCTTAACACTTTTGTTCTTTAGTGGAAGAGATACCCGGTAGGATAGTAGTATCCTCTTCTCATCCAGTCCTATATCTCCAAGCAAACAATTGACTTGTATCTTGTATTGCCCGGTCTTCTTAGAGAGAACTCTGAGTTCCATGAAGAAGGGCCTGTGAGTTTGTACAAACTCCCCTTACACCTAAATCACTTAGAGATAATATATTCTCATGCTATTCTCCCCTCAGCCTTTAGTAATTCATTTTTAAAATGCTGAATTCTTCTAATCTACTTTTAGGAAGACCTTGTCTTCCTCCTATTGCTACTGACTAGTTATTTAATCTCATATCCCATATCTCTTTTGATGCTTTTTTAAAATTCTTTATATAGTTGGTTGCATTGTGACTTCAGTTCTTAATGACTTTGTATATTATTTGGCTGTTGTTGCTAGAGTAGATGTGACGCTTTTTCCAACTTTTCCATACAGCATGGAGGCCAGAAGCCTTGTAACATTTAATGTTAATCCATTCGAATATAAAATTGGTGGTTATAGGGGAGCTTTAATTAACATTATAAAAATGTTAACTTGTCTTTGTTAAATAAAGATCCTTTTATTTGAAAAGAACTTCAAGATACACCGTTGGATAGCCTTTTGAGGAAGAGCTATTGCTGTTTGGTTACAATTTTTTTTTAAGTAACAGTTTAAGATATACAATTCCTCCTAACTAGGAGTGGTCAGAATATACGTAAATAAGAAGAGTCGGAACCTACTGAAAAAGGCTTATATTAAACTTTTGAACACTGAGCAATGTAATGATAATAACTTAACACTTCTACTTTATTTATTTCCAGGATATATTTCAACTTGTTTAATTTTTAAAAATTCATTTTTATTTTTTTAACACCACCCCATCTCTCAACTTGTTTAATTTTTTAAAATAATTTCTTGACATCAACCCTTTAAATATTCTCATGTTATATAAACAAAATTAAGGAAGGCGGAGCTGAGGTTACTATGCCAGCATTCAAACAAGGAAGTCTGAATCCAGAAGTAATGTTCTTAGTCTCCATGCCAACTGCCTCCTGAAAGAAATTGTTAGACAAAATAAACAAGGAATGTTCTTACAACTTGTTGCTTGTATCAATCAAGCCTGCAACAGGAGCTGAGAACACAACATTATCGCAATAAACCAATAAAGCCTTTTTAAAATATATATGAACTTAGGTTTCCTAGGTAAAATATAAATATATTGTGATTTTACACAAGCCTCTGGCAATAGAATGTTTTATAACATAAGGCAGAAGAAAAAACTAGATGAACAAGTAAATTTTGATGAACATTGTCTACCAAGACTAGAAATGTCAATCTATATACTACTGATAACAGAAGCTGATTATCTCTGCAATGATATAGAGATACAAAACCGATTTCCTAAAAAATAACACATGTTCATTAAACATGTATTATTAATATTTGTCAGGCAATACGATAAATTTCTAAAAACAGTTAAATACTCAGCTCTTTCCTGTAAGATCAGTATAATTTTCTATATCTTATTGATAAGAAAACTTAATTGAGGTTGATACAATTTAGTAAAGATTGTACAGAGATTATCCCACATTAATTTAAATTTAGTTGATTAACCCTTTAATAAAAAGCTTCCAAACTTGAGAAAATTAGATGTTAGCATGTGATAGCAAACATCTTAAATGTTAACAAGCATTGCTCAAAGGCTAAGAAAAATAATATGGTCTTAAAGGCCAACAGGTAATAGCTCTGACAAAACAATGTGTAAGCTCATTTTCACTTTATAAATGATGTATTCCTGTTGTTGAGGTCTGGACAGGAAATTCTGGAATTGCATTCTTTTATTTTAACGATAGATTGACTGCAAACAATAGGATTGTGGAAGAAATGTGGATATGGTAAAATGCTAAATTATTCAAAAATTATACTCAGACAATGTTCAGTAATAACTAGTTTGGTACTACTTACTGATAGAACAATAGACTGAAGAACTAAGACAACTACAAATGTTTCTCGTGTTCCTCCAGTCAACATTGAGAGATGTCAATTACAAGTCACAATCAACTGTGTAACCTCACTTCAGGGAAGCTTCTGCTATTACACAGTTTCTTTCAGATACTCAAATATCATTTAACACTACAGATACGTAGCGAGACAGACAAATAAATATAGGCATACATTTTTGAGACTCAAAATTCATATTACATTTATCATATCGACTCAGTCAAGGGTTATTTAAATTTTTTATTTTACTATGCAATTAATTAAAGAAATTAGAGTTTTAGCTATTTCCTGCTTGAACACATGAAATTTTATACCCCTCTAAATCACTTAAACAATATTATTTTAAAAAATGTTTTCCAAAGCTTACTATCTCATGGCCAGCTACTTGTGTGAGTCTAAATGCAATGAGAGGCTAAAATGCAAATATAAGTAGTAGGGTTTGGGGATTATCATTCATTGAGGAAGAAACAGAATAAGATTCTGTTTGTTAGAATATTATGTATCTGATAAGAGTTGCTTTACTATAAGCCTCAGTATGATAGTCTTTAAAAATTCAATCATTCAAGTCAGAATCAGATGGCAAAACAGTGCAATTACTTGCAATTATGAATTTAATATTACTGACGTTGGCAGGGGTCAGGAAGATTTGTTTACCTTGATGTGTCTGCTTTTATGTCCTCAAGCCATCTATTATCTACCTTGGGATAATGTTCTAAATCTTTCCACTTATAGTTCATCTTTTCTGATTAATTTTGTCTGCTATTTTTTTTCTCAGCATGCTCATATTTTTCAAAATCTTTTTTTTTTTTTGCTAAGGGGATACATCTCCTCCTTACCTAAGGTAGGTTATCGTTTAAGTATTATTAGTAGAAATATGTTTTAAAACTGGGAACTTAATGAAGCTTCTTCATACAGTGAGGATAAAGCATAAATACAGATGTAATCACTACAACTTCAGTGCAGCTGGACATAGCACATTTTGTTTGGAGCATAGGCACTAATTCTTTGCTTTTGCATCAGTAGTTGAAATACGTCTTTTCCATTTACTCTGTAAAGGAAGGAAGTGACTTTCTGAGGTAAGAGCATTCAACTTTTCTAATTAATTGCGAGGTTGAAAAGAGAACTCCGGTTTCTTGCTCAGTACTGTAAAATTAGTAGATTTCTTCTTCCATGCAGAGCTTGTTTATATCTAAACTTCCCCCTTTTGATGTTTGCAACAATATATGATTTAAAATAAAACAAGCAGGATGTTTGCCTGACAAAGAAACAAGACTAAGAATCAGATTCACCTATGGAAGCAACCTATTGAGGTGCTTACTCTGAGTTTTGAATGAAGCTGTGTGCCTCTGCTTCTAGTAACTCCTTGTAGAATGACCTTCATGCCAGAATTTCAGGGGTGTTGAGAGCATCAGTCTGGTACTATAATCATTAAATTCTTCCTCTGGAGTGCACTTTATATGAAGGATATTCAAGTGTAGGACAGATTTTCTGTTCCTAATGACTTTGAAGTTGCAGCTTTATATTTTCAGAGAAGATAAAATAGAGACAGGTAGAAGTAAACAACAGTTTACTATGCAGAAAGGGTCTAACTTTGCTAAAGGCTATTTTCTTCTGAAAGATTTTTACCAGAAGATAATAAATCTATAATATATAAAACAGTGATAGGACTAATTAATTATATGTTAAAGGGGTGCCTCCCCTGCAATTATTTGTGCTGAGAAGTTTCTAAAAAATTCCACCTCCTGTAAGCAGGATGAAGCAAAATGTAATTGGCCATTCACCATATTTCTCCACATGATAATATTACTTCAGAAGGCACACATGAGTCTCTGTTGCCCAGGTAATAAAGCACAGACTTCATGACCTCCATAAAATGCAATCAAACATTCTTTCAAGCTTTTTTTCTACCGCTACTTTCTTATACAGACCTTCTGTTCTAGGCCAGCTGATTAGAAACTACACATCTCATTGCCACACCTATCCCTTTTTTTCTTTGTCTTCTATTTTCCTTCTTTACCAAATATCTTCTTTCAATAATCCCACTCTACTACTTTTATCTCTAATTTTTTACATTTTAAAAATTTATCTCATGTAATAATACCAATAGCCAGCAATTGTACATAATAATTATTATTAGTGACTGTTTTATATACAGTTTTTAGTATGCAAAATAATCTTATATATTTGGTGTTATTATTTCCCTATGAGGTTATAAACTCCACAAAGGCACTGGAAGTACTGAATAAATATTGAAAGAAAATTGTCTATTTTACATATGAGAAAATATGTGATTAAAATATCAACTACTTTGGCAAAGACACACAAACGTGTGACAGAGTGGGATCTGTCTGACAATGGCAAGCAGGTTCTGATTCAGCAGGTTGCTGTAATAACCCTAAAAATGGGAGAACTTCCAAAATTGGGAGTTATTATTTTCATTTTACAGATCAAGATACCAAGATTTAAAAGGTTTCTGACTAGTGATAGAACCAAAAGTTGTATACAGAGAGATCTGATATCAAAATCTAAGTTACTTTGATGTTTTGCATCTCACAATGTAAAATAAATCGATAAAATATCATATAGAATTTGATGCACTCACTAAAAAGTTGCCATTCTTTATCTGGGTGTTAATTCTGCCTAAACATCTGGAACAGAAGTTGGGACATTATGTTTGATAGGTATACCTGAATGTGATGGAGAGAATGAATCCAAGCTGGAAAATACTCTTCAGGATATTATTCAGGTAAACTTTCCAACCTAGCAAAGCAGGACAATATTCAACCCCAGGTAATACAGAGAACACCACAAAGATATTCTTCAAGAAGAGCAACCCAAGGCACATAATCATTAGATTCACCAGGGTTGAAATGAAGGAGAAAATACTAAGGGCAGCCAGAGAGAAAGGTCAGGTTACCCACAAAGGGAAGCCCATCAGACTTACAGCAGATCTCTCAGCAGAAACCCTACAAGCCAGAAGAGGGTGGGGACCAACATTCAACATCCTTAAAGAACAGAACTTTCAGCCCAGAATTTCATATCCAGCCAAACTAAGCTTCATAAGTGAAGGAAAAATAAAATCATTTGTGAACAAGCAAGTACTCAGAGATTTTATTTTCACCAGGCCTGCTTTACAAGAGGTTCTGAAAGAAGCATTACACATAGAAAGGAACAACCAGTATTAGCCTTTCTAAAAATATACCAAAAAGTAAAGAGCATCAACATAAAGAAGAATTTACATCAACAAATGGATAAAATATCCAGTTATCATCAAATGGCAGTAATCCTAAATTTAAATTGACTAAATCCCCCAAACAAAAGATACAGCCAAAACCCAACAGAATGCTACATCCAGACCCATTTCACATGCAAAGATACACAAAGACTCAAAACAAAGGGATGGAGAAAGATTAACCAACTAAATGGAGAGCATAAATAAATAAAAAGCAGGAGTTGCAATTCTCGCATCTGATAAAATAGACTTTAAAGCAACAAAGATATAATGGTAAAAGGATCAATGCAACAATAAGAGCTAATGATCCTAACACCCAGATAGATAAGACCTATAAAGAGACTTAGACTCAATGAGACAGAAAATTAATAAGGATATCCAGGACTTGAACTCCAATTCGGAACAAGTAAACTTAATGAATATTTATAGAGCTCTCCACTTTAAATACACAAAACATACATTCTTGTCAATACCACATCACACCGACTCAGAGGTTTAAATGAAACATTGATCGGCCATTATTAATACTCATTTTTAGAATAAAGCAACATTCCCGTTCTCTCTCCCTCTTTTTCTTCCTCTTTCTTCCTCTCCTTTACTACTTTTTTTTTATCTTTCCTTCTCTCCTTTCAAAAAAAAAAAGAAAGAAAAAATTTGGACATTCAGAGCCATGTTGAAAGGTAGAATAAACTGGCTGCAAAATAAAACATTAATCTGTCCCTTTTCATGGCTTAGTGATTACATCAAATCAGCTTCAGGTTTGACCACACTGATAATGATAAAAGAGGTTATTATGACATAGAAATAGTATTAAATAGCAAAAAATAGATTTGGTAGCAACTCAGAGATATAATCTGGGTATTTTCTAATCATATTTTTTGCCTTGCCTCATGTATGTTTTCTGACAATTATCTTTTTTATTGTATCACTGAAATGAAGACATTTCTTTCTGTTGCCATGATGCAAATTTCCTTAGTGAGCAGTTGGATTGATTTGCTGGTTATATACCCTTTGCTAAGTGATGGAAAATGCTGAATTAGGCTCACTAAGAAAATATCCATAAAATTCATTGTGTCTTATCCTATAGCTAAAATAATCAAGCAGTATAGTATTGAGATAACAACTAAATTATAATGTCTGGAGAAGTATCTTTCAGCATCTTTATCATTGATGTTTTTATCAAGTCATTTTTCATTTGTGAAATTAAAGTCTCTAAATAATAACAGATGGTATGGGCACAATCTGTTCCATTATCAGTGATATGATTTCTGTAAACTGCCTATGTAAAAGCTCATAGACCTAAATAACTCTATTTTGTTGAAACTGCTGGCCTTGTATTATCAAATACATATTCAAGGAACTATATATCAACTGACATTATGTCAACTAAAAATCTCAGTTAATTGGCAATAATGTGATTATATGGCACAATATATTACTGCAATGCATCATAAAATAGTTTAAAATAAGGATTCAAAGCACTGGAAGAAGTTGACATGCATTCTTCAAAATTGAAATAAAAAATTGAATTTGTGTTTCTTTCCCTTATGCTCATATTCTCTGATAGTGGAATCTTATTTTTTTCCACAATAGAGTAATCCTTTCTCAAATACCATAGTCCATCACATAGTTAACGTTAATACCTGCTTGAATACCTGTCAACTGAAATCTTTACAGTGTATACACTGCAAATTCAGATATTCCCTGTATGTGGTCAAATAAATACATACCAGATATATAATGATAACCTTTTTTCTTTGCTTTGAAAATCTTTCATTGAGACATATCATTACCGTTGTAGGTAATGGCTCTTTTTCTAAAATGAAAACTACCTCCTATAAGCCTTTTAAATTGCTGTGAGACATAAGGAGCTGAAACTACAATGGTGACCCTTGGGTCCTAAAATGATCCTAAATTACAGCATTCTGATTATTCTAGGTTGCTCCAGATTCTTAGAATACTTGTGTAGTACAGCTCAGGATGTTTATCTTTCCAACCAAGATTTTTAAGGACACTAATTATAGCTATACTAAACTACTGTCCTTCCTAAATATAACATCTTCAAATATGTACTGCTGTTATCTCCACCCAAATTATCCTATTTCTGTATATAGATTACTAATTTTTAATAAAACATTTTAGTGTTTTTCCTCAATTCGGTCATTCCTCAATTAAATTCTTGGTCTCAGCATTAATCAGTCCTGTGACTTTTAGCAATCACTTAATATTTCTGAACAATTTTCCTTACTTTGATAGTAATTATAATGTTACTTCATAAAGCTTAAATGAGATACTATGTTAAACCAAAGAGCTTGTTTGCCATACAGTAAGCATCATATATATATATATATGTTTTTTATTTTTAGAACAGGCAAAGTTTTCGTAGTTATACATCATGACAGAGTAGAATACAACTTTCTCTACACTTCCAAAGCACTTTGTACAATCCTCTGGAATAATCCTTCTCATACTAATCTCGATGTAGGATGATATTAGAACTGTTATATTATCTTTATGTCTATCTCCAGCCATAGCATGACAAGTCAGATAATTAATAGTCCATAATCATTTATTAAATTTGCATATGAGGGTTAAGGGAAAACTAGATACATATAAAACTCCTAGGATTTTTACTCGAGCAACTAAATAAACCACTGTGCAGTTTAATGAGTTGAAAAAATTAAGAAATTGACAGATTTGCATTGAGAGGACCTGGAATTCTGCTATATTCATGCTATGTGTGAGTTGGCTATTAACGTATAAGTGGAGATGGAGGTTGAGGGCAATCGAGGTTGGATTATTGTTAGGAAGAATTCTTCTACTTACGAACCCATTTGTTAACTGTGGGCAAACAAAAAATCAAAAACTGCTTTCTTTTTGTCTTCAGACAGGAAAACTTCTTCAGTTGCATGTGTAAATACAAGTCAATCTGTTCCATAAAATGTGCTTATAACATGTTATGTTACAATCAGCATTATCCGCTGAGAGTTTATATTTTGTATTCCTTTACAGGTCTGTCTGACATTTTGACTTTTACTGCATTGTATTTTGATAAATACATTCATTATTTATTCTATTCATTCAACAATACATGTAAGTATGAATATGATATGGCTCTGTGTATTCAAAGATCTCACAGATTAATCCTGGAAAGCAATGACTGCAATGTAGAGGGACAAGAGTAAAAATAAATTACAGAAGCCTTTTGGAAACATGTAGGTAGCATGTCTAATCAAAAATATGTTAGGGGAGAAAAGGCAGTAGAAAGAATCAGCAGTTCCTTTACAAAAAAGATGACACCTGATCTGATCCCTAAAAACATATTCAAGGTTGAGAAAAATAATCAAGGTAAAGGCTATTTTATTTAGAATAAATTCATGTACAAGGATCTAGAATATTAAAATAATTGTAGGCACTGGAAGTATTTATGTGGCTAGAACACAACAATACTACAAAGACGAAAACTTTAAAGTCATGAAGTTTCTTTATATTGTGCTGTTTTATTAATATTTTGTCTTTAAGGCAATGGAGAATCATAAAGGAGTTAATCAGGAGAGATATATGATCAGGTGTAAAGCTGATAAAGATTAGTCTGTTTGCAAAATTTGGAGAGTATAACAGGAGAAATGTTAGATACCAGGAAATTAAGAGAGAGACTATTGTAATAATTAGCACAAATTGACTTAAGGAAAAAGCAGTGATGATGGAAATGTGAGAAGTATTGGAAAGGGATGAATCAAGGAAGATTATCTGGCTCAAGTAAATGAATAGATAATGGAATCATTAGTAGCAGCAGAGATTGCAAATGCAGGATTAGATTTTGGGAGATGGTACAGATCCAGTTGGAGGAGGGAATTGTCAAAAGTGTTTGAACCAGAGCAGCTCCATCTTGAATAGGAGCTGGGTAAAATAAGGATGAGACCTACAGGCCTGCATTTCTAGAGTTATGCATTCTTAGTCACAGGATGAGAAAGGAGGTCGGCGCAAGATACAGGTCACAAAGACCCTACTGATAAAACAGGATCTGGTCAAGAATCCAGCCAAAACCTACCAAAAGTAAGATGGCAATGAAAGTGATCTCTGGTCATCATCACTGCTCAATATACTCTAATTGTAATACAGTAGTATGCTAAAGGTACTCCCATTGGCACTATGACAGTTTATAAACGTAATGGAAATGTTAGGAAATTACCCTATATTGTCTAAAAAGGAGAAAAACCCTCAGTCCTGGGAACTGCTCACACCTTTCCTGGAAAACTTACCATTGGGAGAAGGTCTAGACATGTGTGTAATGGAGTATATGTTGTTTGCTGAGAGGTGATGGCAAGGAACATGGAACCATCCCAGGCAGAAAACTGCTAGACTAGTAAGCAATATGGACCAGTCATGCACTAGTTAAACCAGTTCCCAAAACAGAGGATATATTACCTTGTCCCCATTGCTGACTTGCAAAGAGTGCTTTCTAGTTTATTTCTATTTTATTAGTGAGCAGGCACTATCAGCCTGTTTAATCTATCTTTATCCTATGAAGAAACACTGAGCACCTGCTTATTAAAAATAATCGCTTGTTCACAAAGAATAAATACATGGGTCAGAGTCTGCTCTGGGCTTTCAATGGGAAATGCTGTCAATGCCCTGATGGCCCCACTCTGTTTCCCACCTTTGCACTCTATGTTTGTGTCTGTTTCTTAATTCCTTCAGTGCCGCCTGGGTTGCGGTCTCTACAACCAAGCCGTTCTTGTATGAATGATCCACCTCTTGTTGTATAATCAATAAATAATTGTAAGTATATTCAGTTGAGTAGCCCATGCCACTGCTCTGCCCATGGAGTAGCCATTCTTTAATTCCTTTACTTTTTAAATAAACTTGATTTCACTTACCCCTATGGATTCACCTCAAATTCTTGCATGAGGTCCAGAAATTCTCTCTTGAGGTCTGGATCAGAAATGCTTCTCCATATCAAGACTATAAGGTGAATTCAGTTCAGATGTATTGAGGTTTGAAGTGCCTGAGGAATGCATATGGTTTGTACCTATGTCCTCACCTAAATCTCATGTTGAAATTTAATCCCCATTCCTAGAGATGGGGCCTGGTAGGAGGTGATTGGATCATGGGAGTGGTTTTTAAATGTTTAGCACCGTACTCCTAGTGCTGATCTCCTGATAGAGTTTCCACGAATTCTGGTTATTTAAAAATGTGTAGCAATTCCCATCTCTCTTCCTTCTGCTCCAGCCATGTAAGACATCCCAGCTTCTCCTTTGCCTTCTGCCATGATTGTAGGTGTCCTGAAACCACCTGAGAAGCCTGATGGATGCCAAAATTAGGCTTCCTACAGAATATTGAGCCAGTTAAACCTCTTTTTTAAAAAAAATAAATTATCCAATCTCAGGTATTGCTTTACCTGAGATTTACTGAACAACAGTGTATAAGCACTGCCTTTTCTCTACATCTTCTCAAATATATGTTGATTTTAATACTAGCCATTCTGACAGATGTGAGGTGCTTATCTCACTGTGGTTTTAGTTTGCTTTTCTTTGATGATTAATGATGGTGAGAATATTTTTTTTATTTTATTTTTTGGTTGTGTGTATGTCTTCTTTTGAGAAATGTCTATTCATGCTCTCTGCCCAATTTTTAATGTGGTTATATGATTTTTATCTTGTTGATTAGAGTTTCTTGTACATATTGGATATTGGTCCTTTCTTGGATGCATAGTTTGAAAACATTTTCTCTAATTTTGCAGGTTTTTTACTCTGTTGATTATTTCTATTGCTGTTCAAGAGCTTTTTAGTTTTATATGTCCAATTTTTCTATTTTTGATTTTGTCACATTTGTTTTTGAGGTCTTAATAAAAAATTCTTTGCCTAGGCCAATGTCTAGAAAAATTTTCCTGGATTTTCTTCTACAATTTTTATATTTTCAGGACTTATATTCAAGTCTTTAATTAATCTTAACTTTTGTATATAGTGAGATCTAGAGATTCAGTTTCATTCTTCTACGTGTGGCTAGACAGTTTTCCCAGCACCATTTATTGAATAGGATGTCTTTTTCCCCATTGTATATTTTGGTCAGTTTTTTTCAAGATTATATCATTGTAGATATCTGGCTTTATTTCTGGGTTCTCTATTATGTTCCATTGGTCCATGTTTTTATTTTGTACCTGTACCCCATGCTGTTTTGGTTACTATAGCCTTGTAGCATAGTTTGAAGTCAGGTGATGTGCCTCTGGCTTTGTTCTTTTTGCTTAGGAATGCTTTGATTATTTTTATTCTATATGAATTTTTAAATTTTTTTTCTAATTGTGTGAAAAATGTCATTGGTAATTTGATAGAAATTGCATTGAATCTGTAAATTGCTTTGGGCAGTATGGTAATTTTAATGGTATTAATTCTTAAAATCCAAGAGCATGGGATGTTTTGCCATTTGTTTTTGTCATCTATGGTTTCTTCTATCAGTGTTTTGTAATTCTCCTTGCAGATCTATTTCATCTCTTTGGTTAGGTATATTTCTGGTATTTTATTTCATTTCATTTTTTGTGTGGCTATTGCAAATAGGCTTATTCATTTCATTCTTATCTTGAATATTAGTGTTATATAAAAATGCTACTGATTTTTGTACATTGGTTTTTTTTGTCCCAAAACTTTACTGAAATCATTTATCAAGTCTATAGGTCATTTGGAGGAGTTCTTAGGGTTTTCTAGGCTTAAGATCATATCATCAGTGAACAGAGATAATTAGAATTCCTCTTTTCCAATTTGAATGCCTTTTAATGCTTTCTTTTACCTTATTTCTGTGGCTAGGACTTCCAGTACTATGGTGAACAGAAGTGGTGAAAGTAGACATCTTTGTCTTGTTCCAGCTCTTAAGGAGAATGGTTTCAACTTTTCCATGTTCAAAATGATGTTGTCTATGGGTTTATTGTATATGACTTTTATTATTTTTGAGATATGTTCCTTCCAGTCCTAGTTTGTTGAGGGTTTTTGTCATGAAAAGGTGTTAAATTTTTACCAAATGCATTTTCTGCATTTATTGACATGATAATCAGATTCTAAACTATCTGCTAAATTGAGGTCACAGAAACATCTAAAGAAACATCCAATTGTCTGCAATAGATTCAACATAGGGTATTGTGCTTGGCAACTTGATAAAAAAATCATACATTATGTAACTATTCCACAAACATTATAACTTCTCAATAAGCTATTTAAGGAATAAAATACCTGAAAATTTTATAATTCCTGCTAACACCGCTTCTGAAATAGTACTTCCTTGACACATTCTGGGTCTGCTTACTGTTTTTGGGAGAGTAAATGTGGAAAAAAAAATGACCCCATTTGTTTAAAATTATCAATTATAAACAAGGAAGAAAGTAGAAATTATTTATACCCATGAAAATTAGTAATCTTGATGAAAGCCAATCAATGGGGGCTAGTAATAAATTCATTAATTTATATATTTTGTTTTTATTCTGTAATGCAATTTGATAGGCATCGGGTGTTACAATGTTTACAAAGAAATTTTCTCTGAAAGATTAATTGCAGAGGTGAAAAAGAGAACATGGGACAAAAGGGACAAAAATTGTATGTCAATATTAGAAAGATAATTAGGGTAATTAGTGGAAGTTCTGTGAAATCATCATTAACAAGTCTGTATTACAGACAATCTTTAGATATAGAAGGTCTAATAAGAATATTATGATAGCTGAATAAATCAGGTAAGCCATAAGTTAAAATATCTAATGGATGGACACTGAAATGTAAAATTAATGAAATTCAGAGCCACATGTTTACAATATATTCCAATTTAGTCATGAATGCCTTTCTGTGGTTGCTTTTTTGTCCAGGCTTAAAGAGAGTTAATAGCATGCTGTACTTTATGTGCTAAGCTTCTATCCTTTTTACCTTGTGACTAAAACTAATGTTAGCTTAAGTGAATCCATGTTACCTAATGGCAGACATATATTCACTTTGTAGTACAGAATTGATACATTACCATCTCTGAGCCTTACTTTTACTTTTTATTTTTTTAGTATAACTACTTCCATAATAACAAACACTTAAAAATCCATAATGCATTTTTTAATATGTAGGTATACAATAGAGTTGCAGTTATATCCCTAAGGCTGTGTTGAAAAGAACTAGCATTAGCATGCATGATAATTACACTTTCAACTTTTTGAATGAATAGACTGTCTTTCATTGTAATGTATCAAAATAAAGAAGCAAATTAGTTGCAAGTTTTGAGAACTTTACTGTTTTATTCGTACTCTTCACCTTGTAATATTAAATTACTCAAAATAATGTTCCTAATGATTAATTAAAATTAACAAGTTTTATTCCGAGAAGACCTCTGATTTTAGAATAACATGGTAAGTACCTGGATTATAACTATTAAGTAATTATCTTTGTTACTTTGACAATATAGAAAGCAATTTCACTTATTTATTGGAATAATGCATTTCAATAGGAATATTTTATGGGAATAATACTTCGTCAGAATTTTAAAGATTTGAGAAAATAGGAATGCTGAATTAGGTAACTAAAGTAAATATTCTAAATATTAAAGTACATTTATATATCTAAGATTGATACTTTCTTACATGAGTAACATATCTTTTTTCACGTTTTAGTTGGACAAGCAAACCCTTTCAAATTTGTACATTTTATAAAACAAGCATCTTGAAATTTAATGTAACTCAGCCTGAATGTGATGTCTGAGTCCCAATATAGATTTTAATTCCATATTAGCTTTACACTTTAATTTTTTTCTTTCAAAATTAGCAGCTATAAACAAAACTTTCTACTGCACTTACAATAAACAGTCTCTATGTTAAAAATCAGCATAGAGAACAAGAATACTGGGAGAAGTATAGAATTTGCGATTCAGATTTGATGATATGATCATTGAAACCATGACAGTAAATTAGTTATTTTAGGTAGAAACTATGGAGTATGTAAAGAAGAGAGAGCAGCGGGGAAAGGGAAACCAAAAGGCAAATGAGAAAGAAGGGAAGAAGGAGGGAGGCAAAGGAATCAATGTACAGTGAAATTTTCTGTTTTCTGCCTTTCACCACTTTTAACAGAAATGAAAATGACCAAGATTCTCTTGCCTCCCTTGGAAATACCCACTCACTTTCTGGATTGATTCCCTTTGCTCTCATTGTTAGGATATGAGTGATAGTGTATTGGTTATCTATTGCTGCATAACAATAATGCAAACTTAGCATTTTAAAACAACACGTATTTATTATGGCACAGTTTCTGTACATTACTATAGGCATAGTTTAGTGTGGGCCTTTATAAAGCTAAAGTCAAGGCTGCAGGTTGTTCTGTGAACTTGGAAGGAGGTATTTCAATCATGCAAGGTGTTTGACAGTATTACCTTCTGAACTGTCAGACTGAGGGGCTATTGTTTTTGTTTTTGTTTTTTGTTTGTTTTGTTTTGGGCTGTATGATCATGTCTTTTCTACATTGTCTTTCCTAAAATTCCTGCTGATAGATAATATAGATTTTGAGATATACGAATATGAAGGATTTATACAAATATATGTAAATATATAATTATTTTTTATTTGTAAACTGTTCACATGCTGATTTTTAAATAAGAATGTCAACATAAGCAAAGGCAGTTAGACGTACAATTATTCTGTTCTATATTACTTGCTTATATTCCTTTAATTTTAAAATGTTTAACTTTTGTGGATACATAGTAGGTGTGTATATTTATGGAGCACATGAGATGTTTTGATACAAGCATGCCATGCATAATAATCACATCATTGAAAATGAGGTTTCGTCCCTTCAGGTATTTATTTATCCTTTTGTTACAGTAAAAAAGAAAAAGTAAAATGTTGCTAGACCTGTTTCCAAAATCATTCTACTAATTTGTTTCATTGACCCCAAATGATGTATACTAAAGTTGTTTTACACATTGTTGAAAAGCATGAAAGGAACATAAACTCTAAGATAATATAAACTTTGCTTATGTTATTAGGCAGTCCTTCTGAGGAAGTCTGTCTGTATTCTTTGAAAAGCATGAAAGAAACATAAACTCTAAGCTATATCCACTGTCTAGGATGGTTATTTTTGAGGTCTATTAACTGAGTGCTCAATTCTAAGTAAATTCATTTTTGCATAGACAATTTGAAAATAAATAATTCATTAAAATGTAACCTAATTAAACTGTTATAGCCAAACTAAATTCCAATTTGTCATTTAAAATATCATTATCTTATTATTAAATGATTTTAAATAATACAGAAATTTCATTTAATAATTAAAAACATGTTTTATTTGTGATGTGATAAGCTGAATGACAAAAACAAAAAGAAAAAGAACCTCAACTTCACAACTAAATATTTATTCACTTAAAATTGAAGCTTTAATTTTCAGTTTACATGATTTATACTTGTTGAGAGCATAAAAAACATTAATGCCAAGTATGATGGGTGTACTTTTCCCTTTAGCTTGATGACATGATTTGTTTGCTCTCACTATGGTGAAAAGAGTGGTTACTTGCACTATTTCTGTTATGAACTGAGTTAGCTTCTTGACCCTTTCTAACTAATAATTTGCCTTTTTGCCTCTAAAGTGTGTTTTTTCTCTGTATAAAGCATTTATGATTTATTACAGTGCTTTTCTTTGTTTGTAAAATGTAAAATACAGCATGAGGATACCACCAACTTGTTTAAGAAAATGTATTAAACATTTTTTCTGTAACTATTAAACAGTAGTACGAAACACCATGTAGCATTATTATGTGAATTGGAGTAAATAGCATATTAAATAACCACAATATAGAATCAAGAATTTTATGAGCCAGAGAATGTTACAAATTTATCTATATATAGAAAAACCTTTTCTTGTATTTTTCTTTTATCAGATTTAGCCTACGTATTACCACATATTGGGCTCAAATTTATGTGAGCTGAACTTCTGTTTTTTTATTATTTTATGGTCTTTAACTCGTTAATAGCCTATGAAACACTTTTTGTAAGGTTCCTATGTTTTTATAGTGCTTAATGACTATTACTATAAACAGAAGGAACTCTAAATTCCTACAAAGAGTTCAGACATTTCCCATCAGTGCATTTCTACTCTTCCCTTCTGATTTTAATGTTCCTTTAAAAATAAGTTAATTAATGACTTATGCAGGAAACAGAAGATTTTGAACAGGTTGTAATTCCCTGTGATAGTATTTTAAATAATATGGAGCATCTTGCACATGTTATACCTCTATCAGGCTTGTAATTCTATAGAGGAAAAAATATGGACAGCATTCCCCAGAAGGACTGCCTAATGGAATAGAGGATCTCTTTATGAAACATGCATAGCTGAGCAATTTAGTAGAACTTAATATAGTATAAACATTTTAAATAATATATCCATATGTATTTAAGGTATATATAGGTATATATATATATATATATATATATATATATATATATATATATACACATATATTATGTGTATGTGCTATTGTAAAAACTCAAAATAATGAATTAGTGAACTAACACTGATTGCACTGATAGGGAATTTTATATTATTTTGTCATTGATGTGAGGCTGAGGGCAAAGAATAATTAGGTTGGCATGGTATTTCCTCCTGATTCAGGATTTGTAGGGTCCTTAGAGAACAGTGGTAATAACCTTTCAGAAGTACTGATTACAAAGAGAGATGATCTGCATATTAAGTACAGATTTTTACCCAAGAGGATCCAGAAAAAAACTAACAATGTTAAAGAAACAAAGTGGAGGGAAGCCAAGAATGCTCTGAGGGTGGGGGAGTCAAGCAATTGTCTTTGAATATAATGATTAAGATGCACTTAGGTTGAAGCAAGTTAAGTTGCTGACATTACAAGACAAAAACAATGTTAAAATCAATTATATAACCTCCCACTTAACAATTTGGTAGTTCTCTAAGTGGAAACATGGGTTGTTAAAGGTGCGATTTTTATCAGTGTACACTGTCATTGTACGTTATTTATTATACATTTATGAGGACTAAGAGCTTATTTATGTTAAAATACAAGGACAGTTTTAAGAATAAAGAATATTTAAAAAAGGAATATTTACTATATTTATGATTTATGAGATAGGTACTTAATTTTTGAAACTTATGAAACCATGGAATGTAAAAATATCAATATGAGAATGTCAGATTAGAAAATGTTAGACATATGTGAAAGATGATACATATATACACTTTAAGTGATTGCATGTCACTTACATTTGTAAAACCAAATGAATATGAGAAAAAATATTCTTGTTATTATTTAATTTGATAATTATTTTACATCGAATTAATTACATACTTACATACCCAGAGTTTTAACATGGTATCTAAGAACTAAGTTTTTTAAATGTAGGATTAAATTATTAAAATCAGGTTTGTTTGTTTATTTTGAGACAGAATCTTGCTCTGTCACCCAGGCTGAAGTGCAATGGCATGATCTCAGCTCACTGCCAGGTTCAAGCAATTCTTCTGCCTCAACCACCCATGTAGCTGCGATACAACCACCTGCCACAACACCTGGCTAATTTTTGTATTTTTAGTAGAGATGGGGTTTCACCATATTGGCCAGGTTGGTCTGGAACTCCTAACCTCGTGATCTACCTGCTTCGGCCTCCCAAAGTGCTGGGAATACAGGCATGAGCCACCGCATCAGCCAAGATCAGGTTTTATTCATAAACTTGCCATATCCTAACTACCTAGATTAAATTTAACAAAACATATTTTCAATACATTTTGAAGGTTTTTTAATACACCAATAAATATATTTGCACTTTATAATGTAGAATAAACACAATAAAGAGATAATTTATATTAAATGAACAGTTTTTTCCTTTATTAAATATAATTTATTCAACAAATATTTACATCACTAAGTGCTTTGACCAAAAAATTATACATCAAAAAAAGTAAGATTTAAATGACTCATTCTTGTTCTCCAGACTTGATTTCCAGTGGGAGATGGAAAATATTTGCAAACTATGTATATAACAGGACAATTTTCAGAATTTATAGGGAACATAAACAATTCAACAACAACCACAAAAACAAAAAAATAAAAAATAACCCCATTAAATAGTGAGCATATGACATAAATAGAGATTTTTCAAAAGAAGATATGCAAATAGCCAACAGGTATACGAAAAATGCTCAACATCACTAATCATAAAAGAAATACAAATGGAAACAACAGTAAAATATCAATAGCACCAGTCAGAATAGTCATTATTGAAATGTTAACAAACAAGCAAACAAAAACAAAAAGATAATATTCAGGATTCAGAAAAGTGGGAACTCTTAAACATTCACTGTTGGTGGGAATGTAAATTAGTACAATCTCTATGGAAAATAGCATGAAGATTTCTCAAAGATCTAAAAATAGAACCATCACTTGATCCAGCAATACCACTACTGGATATTTACCCAAAGAAAGATAAATCACTATATAAAAACATTCCTGTATTCATATGTTTATTGTAGTACTATTCACAATAGTAAAGATAGAATCAACCTATGTGTTTATAGATGGATAATTACATAAAAGAATGTGGTGTATATATGCAATGAGATACTATTCAGTCATAGGAAAAAATTAAATTATGTCTTTTGCAGCAACGTAGATGAAACCTGAGGCCATTACTGTAAGTGAAACAACTCTGATTCAGAGAGTAAAATACTGCATGTTCTCAGTTATTGTTGGGAATTAATGTAAAGTGAGAACTATGGACATAGAATGTAGAGTAATAAATATTGGAAACTCATTGTGGGAGAGTGAGAGGGAGTGGTACAATGTACATTATTTGGGTGATAATTACACTAAAAGTCTAGACTTCACCAACATCCAATATATTAATGTAAAAATACTGCACTTGCACCCCTTAAATTTATGTACTTTTTAAAAAACAAGTTTAGGCAATTATGGCTAAAGTTGCTATGAATATCTTCATGCAAGTTTTTGTGTAGACATAAGTTTAACTCCTTTGAGTAAATACCAAAAAGCAGGTTTGCTGAATGATAGGATAAGATTATGTTTCGTTTTGTAAGGAAGCATCAAACTGTCTTCCAACATGACTGTACCATTTTGCATTCCCTTCAGCAATGAATAAGAAAGTTTCTACTGCTGCAAATCCTCACCACCATTTGGTGTTTTCAGTGTTCTGGATTTTTGGCCATTCTAACTTATATGTGGTGGTATCTCATTGTTCTAATTTCCATTTTCCTGATGACCTATGTTTGTATGATTATTTATTATCTGTATATTTTCTATGCTGAGCTGTCTCTTAAGGACCTTGGTCCATTTTCAAAATTTTTTTTCCAAGATGGTGGATTACAGGCATTGCTGGCATACCTCTCCAACTTGGAAGAACAAAATAGTGTGTAGAGATTAACATTGTGAACTCTTTTTCCAAGAAGCTATGCAGGAACTGAACAGGAAAACTGAAAGAATATAGAGACACTTTGAAGGAAGCAGGAATCTGCAAGCTATATCATGGGCCAGTCTGACAGTCCTCAGAATGTGAGGAGGGGAAAGACTGCCACCAGCATATGCATGCCCAGTGGGAACCCTGAAAGTTCAGGCCACAGGGAAAGGCTTCAGTTGCTTTGGCTCATTGCTTTTTGGCTCATTGCTTTGGCTGATTGCTCGTAGCCAAAGCAATGAATAGAGGAACTGACTTGGGGAGTTTCATGGAATATGAAAGTTGGAGCAATAGCAAGAAGACCCTTGCATGCAATCCTAGATCCCAGGACAGACTGAGGTCAGCCATTCCTTACTGTTCCTCACAGGGGACATTTTGAAAGACAGCAAGTAAGCTTATGCAGTGGTCACAAGTTTAAAGAAGTCCCCAACTGAGTCTCACATTATAACCACAAGTGGGGCAAACTCTCTTGGCCTGTGCTGGTGTAGAGGAAAGTGAACCATAGGTTACAGCTCTGACTGCAGGAGCTACCAGGGCAGGAAAATTAACTCTGGTAATATGACAAAATAGAGTTCTAAAACATCTCCAAAAGATCACACTGTCTCTCCAGCAAGTGAATCTAAATGATGATAAAATGTTTGAAATACCAGATAAGGAATTCAGAGGTTGATTACAGAGCTAGTCAAGCAGACACCAGAGAAAAGTGAAAACCATTATATATTAAAAGATCTGTTCAGAATATGAATGACAAAATTTCCAGAGTGATAGATATCATCAGGAAAAAACAATCAGAATGTCTAGAAATCAAACACAGAGGGAATTACAAAATACAATGGAAAGTTTTAATAATAGGCTGGAGCAATAAAAGAATTTCAGAGCTTGAAGACAAGGTTGTTTTGAATTAACCCAATCACACAAAAATAAAGAAAAATGAATCAAAAGAGATAAGCAAAGTCTTAAAGAAATGTGGGATTATGTAAAATGATTAAACCTAAGAATAATTGATGTTCCTGAGCAAGAAGAACATATGTAATGTATATATGTTCCAGAATATAATAAGTCTGGAAAACTTGTTTGAGAGATGGCTGAGGAAATCATTCTAAGAACAGTAAGACAAAGGCATCAGGTAACCTAAAAAGGAAAACTTATCAGACTAACAGGAGACTTCTCATCAGAAACTTCACAAGACAAGAACTACAAAATTGAGAGAGAGAAAAAAAGTCACTTTTCAGACAAACAAATGCTGAGGGGACTTGTCACTACCAAACCAGCACTACAAGAAATGCTAAAAGGAATTCTAATTGAATTGAAACGTAAGCTTAATATGCACCAAAGTATAACCTTTGGAAGCTTACAAGGCACAAGGCCTATAAAACAATAACACAATAACAAATGACCTAGGCAACAATGAACATGATGAAGAGAATCGTACCTCACATCACAATATTAACACTGAAATTAAATGGCCTAGAAACTAGAGGCACTTCAACCAACACCACAGAAATATAAACATTATCTGAGACTGCTATAACACTTTTACGTGCACAAACTAGAAAACCTAGAGGAAATATATAAATTCTTGGAAACATAACCTCCTAGATTAAATCAGAAAAAAAAAAATAGAAATCTTGAACAGACCAATAACAAGAAGTGAAATTTAATCAGTAATTAAAAAATATCCATTAAAAGAGCACAGGGTCATATGGATTCAGAGCTGCATTCTATGAGACATTCAAAGAATTGGTACCAATCCTACTGAAACTATGCCAAAAGACTGAGAGAGGGAGTCCTCTCTAAATCATTCTGTGAAACCAAAATCACCCTGATACCAAAACCAGGAAAGGACACAAAAATGAAAAAAGATAAATGTAAACCAATCGATGCAAAACTTCTCAACGACATACTAGCTAACCAAATCCAACAGCACATTAAAAATTTAATTTGTCATGATTAAATGGGTTTTATTCCAGGGATGAAGGGATGGTTTAATTCATGCAAGTCAATAAATGTGATACATCACATAAATAGAACTAAAAACAAAAACGATATGATCATCTCAAGAATTGCAAAAAGAAGTGTTCAATAAAATCAAGCATCCGTTTAGGATAACAATTCTCAACAAACTAGGTATAGAAGGATTCTACCTCAAAATAATAAAAGCTATATATGATCAACCCACAGCCAACATCATACTAAGTGGGAAAAAGTTGAAAGTATTCTATCACATAACAGGAACAAAACAAAGATGCCCATTTTCACCACTTCTATTCAACATAGTTCTAGAAGTCCTAGTCAGAACAATTAGGCATATGAAAAAAATAAAGGCATCCAATTTGGAAAACAAGAAGTCAAACTATTGCTGTTTGCAGTTGATGTCATCGTATACCAAGAAAATCCTAAGGGTTCCTCCAAAAAAAACTCCTAGACATGATAAATGAAGCCATAAATAACAATGAGTTCGTGTTCTTTGTAGGTACATGAATGAATCTGGAAACCGTCATTCTCATAAAACTGACACAAGAACAGAAAATCAAATACTGCATGTTCTTACTCATAGGCAGGTGTTAATGAGAACACATGGACACAGGGAAGGGAGCATCACACACTGGGGTCTGTTGTGGGGGGCTAAGGAGGGACAGTGGAGGGTGGGGAGGTTGGGAGGGCTAACATGGGGAGAAATGCCAGATATAAGTGATGGGGGGATGGAGGCAGCAAACCACATTGCCGTGTATGTACCTATCCAAGAATGCTGCATGATCTACACATGTACCCCAGAACCTAAGGTACAATTAAAAAAAAAAAGTAAATCAATGTATACACATCAGTACTTCTATTCCCCAACAACGACCAAGTTGAGAATCAAATCAATAACTCATTCTCATTCACAATAGCCAAAAAAAAGTCTAAAATACGTAGGAATAGACTTTACCGAGGAGGTGAAGTTCTCTAGAGGGAGAACTACAAAGCACTGCTGAAATAAATCATAGATGACACGAACAAAAGCTCATGGATGAGTGGAATCAATGTGGTGTAAATAACCATGCAACCCCCAATAATCTACAGATTCAAGGCAGTTCCCATCAAATAACATCATTTTTTACAAAATTAGAAAAAACAGTTCTAAAATTTATCTGGAACCAAAAAGGAGCTTGCATAGTCAAAGCGGTTCTGAGCAAAAAGAACAAATCTGGAGGCATCACATTACTGGACTTCAAATGATATTATAAGGTTATAGTTACCAAAACAGCAATGTACTGGAACAAAAGTATGTATATACACAAGTGAAACAGAATAAAAACCCAGAAATAAAGCCATACTTATAAAGCCAACTGATCTTTCAAAAAGCATACAAAAACATAAATTGGGGAATGGACACCCTATTTAACAAATGGTTCTGGGAAAACTGGCAAACCACAGGTAGAAGAGTGAAACTGGGTCCTTATCTCTCATGTTATACAAAGTCAACTCAAGATGGATAAAGACTTAGGTTTAAATCCCAAACCTTTAAAAATTCTGGAAGATAATGTTGGAAAACCTCTTCTAGATGTTGGCTTAGGCAACGAATTTATGACTAAGACCCCAAAAGCAAATGCAATAAAAAGAAAAATAAATAGATGAGACCTAATTAAATGTAAAAGCTTCTGCACAGCAAAATAAATAATCAGCAGAGTAAACAGACAATTCACAGAATGGGAGAAAGTATTTGCCAACTACACATCTGACAATGGACTAGTATCAAGAATCTACCAGGAACTCAAACAAATCAGCAAGAAAAAGCCCAAATAGTCCCATTAAAAAGTGAGCATAGGACACGAATAGACATTTCTTAAGAGGGGATATACAAATGGGCAACAAATGTAGGAAAATAATGTTCAACATCATTAATCATCGGGGAAATGCTAATTAAAACCACAATGAAACAGTATCATACTCCTGCAAGAATGACCATTATTAACAAGTCAAGAAACAATAGATTTTGGTGAGGGTGTGGGGAAAAGAGAATGCTTATACACTGCTGAGGGAGAATGTAAATTAGTATAACTTCTGTAGAAAACAGTACGAAGATTCCTTAAAGGGCTAAAAGTAGATTACCATTCAATCCAACAATACTACTCCTGGGTATCTAAGCAAAAGAAAGAAAAGTCATTATGAAAAAAATACTTGCACACATATTTTTATAGCAGCACAATTTACAATTGCAAAGATGTGGAACCAAGGTTAGCACCCACTGACTAATGAGAGGATACAGAAAATGTGGTATATATAAACACCATGGAATACTATTCAGCCATTAAAAAGGATGAAATGATGTCTTTTGCAGCAACTTGGATAAAACTGGAGGCCATTGTTCTAAGTGAAATAACATAGGAGTGGAAAATCAAAAACCTTATCTTCTCACTTATAACTGGGAGCTAAACTGTGAGTACATAAAGGTATGCAGAGTGGTATAATAAGCTTTCCAGACTCCTAAGGGGAAGGCTGAGAGAGGAGTCAGGGACAAGAAACTACACATTAGGCACAGTGAACATTACTTGAGTGATGGGTGCACAAAAATCTCAGAATTTGCCCCTATACAATTCATCCATGTTACAAAAACTACTTGTATCCCAAAAGCTATTGAAGTAAATTTTTTTAAAAAATAAAAACGTATCAGTAAATTGAATTTTTATTTCTTACTGTTGAATTTTAAGGGTTCTGTGTATATTTTGAATGAAAATCTTTTATCAGCTATGTATTTTGCAAATATTATCACTGTATGTTTCTTGATTTTAAAAAATTCTTTTGGTAGTGTCTTTTATAGGAAAGAAAATTTTAATTTTAGTAAAGTCCAGTTTGTGAATTGTTTCTTTCATGGATTATACCTTTGCCGTATCTTAAAAAGCCATTGCCAAGCACATGGCCATCTATAACTTCTGTTCTTTTCTAGGAATTTTATACATATACACTTAGTTTTAAACCTTTTTTAAATTATTTGTTTTTATTTACTAAGTCTGTCTTTCTAGCTACCATCCCTAGGTCAGGATAGCTTAGTCATCAGCCAGGATTGCCCAGAAGTTGTGATTACCTTGAACCAGGAAGAGTTCTACACTTTATTAATTAATATACTTTTTGAATGACAGGGATGTATTCACAATTCCAGTAACTTAAAATTCTCTCTTGTCTTTCACTGTCTCTGTGTAAAAGTTTTCATGTTCAGCCAGAAACTATAGACAGAGACCGTTTTCTTTGTGAATCATGAACTTACATGTGTCCTTCTACATTTTCAGTTTCCCAGACTAACAGAGATACATGGAAGTTTGTTAAGGTCCACTATTATTTTCAAATTTCTTAGATTTTCCTCTGAAATTTTTGGCCAGCATCTTGAAATATTGAAAATTAAATGAATTGCAATGTTGGCTCTTCCCCGATTGTTTAATATCACATATGTAATACCCAGATAGGAGAGACATGACCAGCTGGGGGGCTGGAATAGCTGTGTATTCTTTGGCATCTTTCATTTCCTTTTTATTGTCTTTCCACCTAGTCTTTCCTGGTGGGAGTATTCAGGATAACAGGACTTCTCAGATGTTGGCTTTGAGCTTTCAAGGCATGAGGTAGATTAAGAGAAGCCAGGCAGAATCTATTTGTTTTCACTATAATCTATCCTCAAATATTATGAAGTGTCACATCAACCACATTCTATTTATTAAGAAAGTCACCCTGGGTGAGTGGCTCATGCCTCTAACCTTAGCACTTTTAGAGGCTGAGGTGGTTGGATCGCTTGAGCCTAGAGCTTGAGACCAGCCTGGACAGCATAGTGAAACATAGTCTTTACAAATAATACAAAGGCTGGGCGCGGTGGCTCATGCCTGTAATCCCAGCAGTTGGGGAGGCCCAGGCAGGCGGATCACGAGGTCAAGAAATCTAGACTAGCCTGGCCAACATGGTGAAACCCTCTCTCTACTAAAAAATGCAAAAATTAGCTGGGCATTGTGGCACACCCCTGTAATCCCAGCTACTCGGGAGGCTGAGGCAGGAGAATTGCTTAAATCCAGGAGGTGAGACTGCAGTGAGCCGAAATTGCGCCACTGCACTCCAGCCTGTCACTTAGCGACAGAGTGAGATTCTGTCTCAAAATAAATAAATAAGTAAAAATTATAATAATAGTACAAAATTTAGCCACATGTGGTTGCATCCCCCAGCAGTTTCAGGTACTTGGGAAGCTGAGGTCTAAGAACCGCTTGACCCTGGGGAGATAGAGACTGCAGTGAGCCATGTTTATGCCGCTGTACTCCAGCCTGAGTTACAGAGTGAGTCCCTGTCTGAAAAATGAGAAAAGTCACAAAACTCCACCCAGATTAAAGAAAAGGAGACATTTTAATGAGGGAGCAGCAAGAATTTATAAGGGCATGTAGGAACATAAGTATTGCTTTGGGGAAAAATAGCACTGAAATGTCAATAACAGTGACCCTAACTTTATATAAATATTGCTGCTCCAAGTTCTACAACTTTCTTGGTTCTGGGATCCTGAAGCAAGCAATTAAATTAAAAATTTGTACAAGGATGATTATATTTATTGTTATGGACTTTTATAAGTTCCTTTCACTAAATGGATTTTAAAGAGTGTCCAAAAATATGAACAGATCTAAATAGAACTTTTACTAAACACTATATAAGTGGAAACAACACACCATCACAGAATGATAAATACACAAAAATTAAACACCTATGAAATGACAATATGAAAGGAAAAGCATAACAAAAATTTAAAAGTGATTTAAATTATGCAGCAAAAACAGAACAAAATAGTAAACATGAAAATCAAAGATATTTAAGTAAGATTAAAATAGAATCCTAATAATAAAAACAAATATTTATTGAAATTGAAAGTACTTATCAAATTAAGATGTTGATAATAGAAGAAACTGTGGGTCAGGGAAAGTATTTAAGGGACTCTCAATACTTTCTGACTAATTTTTATGTAAATCTAAAAATCATACCTATCATAAATGAGTAATATTAATAAAATTTCAAAGGAAATTAGTTTAAAAATGAATTTAACTAAAATGTATCTCATTGACCTGCATTAATGAGATAAAAATATAATTGATGGAAAACATGAAGGTGATGTTAAGAGAAAACTCAGAACATAATGAAAACATTAAGCATGTATGTGAAAGACTTCCAGAAAGATATAATAGGTTAAAATGTAGAGAGCTAAAAATTAAAGGTTAAATGATGATAATTTTTTATTTAAACAGCCTAAATTTAAAATGACCAGTGAATCTCCAAGGGATGAGTAAAACTAAATAAAAACCTAGATATATTGTGTTGAAACTGCAGAATAATATAAAAGAGAAAAAGAGACTAATTAAAAAGCAGCACATAGAAAAGTGAAATACTGGGCCCAAAGTGGCTCCGGCCGGATGTCGTGGCGCTTGGGAAGGCGAGGCCAAGAGTTCAAGGCCAACCAACCTCAGCAACCTTACAAGCTCTCATTGATTGAAAAAAAAAAAAAAAGAAAAGTGAAATACTACTTAGATAATACATAGAAAATGAAAATATTACTTTCAGAACATACAAGGACAAAAACTTCTCAAAAACAGTAAATGTAACAGGCTTGCCTTGATTTATAAAACATGAAAAACAATGCAAAACAAAACAGGCAAGCAATGCCATATGGACATATGCATTATTTTAAAATATAAATTACAAAATAAAGAAATAAACCATAAATATTGAATGAGAAACTAAGCTGCTAAAGAACAAACTGGGGCTTTCCTCATAATTCAACTCTACAGTATTAACTACGTTTAAAAAGAACATTAGTAATTCTGGTTCTACCTTTGTTTTTGTTTTGTTTAAGTTTCTAGAATTTTATTTCCCATATCTGATGAAAAATAGAGTTGAAATAAATATATGTTTTGGAAACATTATTTCTATTATCACTTGTAATTGGGGCTATTCTTTTTACCGAACTCATTGACCCATTATGGTTGTATTTTTTTCTGCTGCTATGTATAGAAGTTGAGGATACCTCATTAGAATGATGTTACTCATTTTTCTATGGTATGATGACTATTAAGATTTGTTATATTTTTGCTAGACTCACTTGGTAATGATTATGTAGGGTAAAAGATGTGTTAAAAAGAAGATAAAACATGAAAGATACTTAAATTATTTTAAGTAATTAATACTATTAATACTAATAAAATATATTTAGTTATTAAATAACCCTTCAAAAATAATATAACAGGTAATTATATAGTCAACACTCAAATTGAACAGATATTAAAATATTGCCATATTTGTTTTTAAAAAATAAAATGTTGAAGTTAGAGCTAAGGCCACCTTATTTCTCCTGTTTGTATGGACAGCTGTTACATTATTTCCTAAAAGGTGAAAGCATGTAGTTATTAACAATTCTATTTCTTTTAAGAAAATATCTTCACTAGACCAGTTTTAAACATGTGAATATTATATAATGACAGAAAGATACCTGATGGAGTGTCTGTATAAAAATATGTTTTAAGAGAACATATTTAATTGATTTTGGTTATTTATTGTAAATAAACCGGGAATGTGGATTCTTGTGATGCAGTTGTTTGGAAATTCAGTGAGTCAACTAATAAGCCCCAATGTTAATATGTGCTCTAATCTATCTTACATCACACAGAATATGCCACTTATACTGTTATAGAGAACAGCTTTGACAAATTAAATGCAACAGGGTTTATTTGAACAAAGAATGATTTATGAAACAGGCAGCACTCAGAACCAGAAGTAGTTGAGAGGGCTCTACCCAGCCATGTGAGCGTGGAGCTTTAATAGGCCTAATATGGAAACAAATAGAGGTATCATTTAACTGGCTACAGATAGACATTTGCCTTGTTCAAGCAGGACGTGATGAGGCATTTGCCTTCTTTGGGTATGGTCTGATCCGTTGGCTGCTTGTGACTGGTTGATGCTCAACTGTTTTCAATTGGCTGACAGTTAGCTGTTTGTTACAAAAATATACTCCTGTATTAGGTTTTAGTTTATGTATTAGGTTTCAGTTTGATACAAGGAACTTAAACTACTGACACAGCTTCAGGCTCATGGCCTCCTGCTTATTTAATTTAGGAACACCAAAATCAACATGTGTACCAATTCAGAGAAAGTATTTTGGAAGCTATATCTGACAATTCAGTCTTCCAGAAACAGATTCTAATATATCTTTGCTTTCTTTTTGCTGGCATTCTTCATTATTCATTAGTAAAGTTTGTTTTGGGTAAGATCTATGATTCATGTTGAGCCTGCTCTGATAATTCAGCCTTTTGTGACACTGCAATATATAAGCAGCAGCCATGAGCAAGTGGATTTTGATGAAACAGATCCTATCCATGCAAACGACAATAAAAACCATAAATATTTGGAAAAGATTGTAATGTAAAATATATGATACTCAAATAATCAACCTACAAATGTTCCCTGACAAATATAAGTCTTGAATAAAAAGTGAGATAAAGAGATTTTTAGAATGAGAAGATTGAATATTATAAAGATGTCATCACATAGGTAAATTATTTAGAGATTAATGCAGTTCCAATAAAACTCCATGCTGGATATTAATTTCAACTTGAAACAACTATCAGTGATGCAAATAGAAAACACAACAAGGAAAGATAGCAAAGACATCTTTGAAAAATAATTTTTACCATTTCCTACAAAACTGTCAAAACCTGGCAGGACATTAGCCAGTCTAGCTGTATCTAGCCTACATTTTTAAGACAATGTCCAAAAAAAGATGCAGTCTAAGGAGTTATTAAGGAAACACACTGTCAGTAGCCAAAGTATGAGTGTGAAGTAAAGTTTAAAAAGCACAAAAAAATCAGGATGTTTGTAAAAATAATCTCAACTTTTTTTCACACTACTTTACCTAGAATTTACTATCAGAGTATTGATAGTGTACCTTAGAACCAGGCCCCCTAAAATAGCAGTGTAATCTAGTTAGAATGTGCATGTCTTAATTCAAGCCTCAGCTGTTTTAGAACACACTCTTAGAGACCCACAAATTATATTATTTGTACACCTTTTCTTCACCTTAACAAATGCATATATGATTATCTTAGCAGTTATCAAGCAGTATTATGTCTTTTTGCTCTTCCTGCAAAGACATTATGACATCTTAGAAAGAAGGGCAATTTCTTTAAAAAATGCTTTTGCTGACATATTCTCAGTGCCTAGCAGAGTATCTGAAACTGAGCAGACACTAAACAAATTTATATTCTATTAAGCAGATTCATGAATGGATGAATGGTAAGATTTTACCATTTTTTGATTCTGGTAGTGAACATAATATAGAAGTACAGTTCATTCTCACAGTAAGATTTAAACATAACTATTATATTTTACAAAAGAGAAAATGTAGTTATATTAACTAGCTATTCAAGGTTACTCAAGTGTCAGCCCCATGATGATTTGAGTTTCAAATGAATGATTTTATTGAAACCCTTGGTAATATAGACAAAACAGAGGTGTTGAACAGATAAACTCACTAAAACATATTTTATTATTTAATTTAGTTTTTAATTGACATACAATAAGTACATATTCATGGGGTACTTATTGTGGTGTCTTCATATATATTTTGTATAGTCTTCAGATCAGGGCAAAATAGATTTAGATAATATAAAAACATGACAAAGGAGAAATCAAAAAATAATAGGAATGAAAGGTAATGTTTGTTAAATAATATCAGAAATATTGGCTTGAAATTTGAGTAAAAAACTAACAAAAATTAATTTCAATTTAATTAAAGATTACATTTTAAAACACATAAGCAAATATAATTAAATTAAATGCTATGGCTTCCAAATGTTTGGATGAGAAGATATTGAAAACTAGAAGTGAACAAAATTATAAAGGAAAATATTAAGAATTTATATAATGCTTTTCAATATCTCCCTATTTTTTTTTGTATTTTAAAAAAACAAAATACCAAAGAGAGTGAAAATGTATAATGGTAAACATGTTGTCACAAAGCACCTGAGAAGATGATTTATTTTATATGTTTTAAAGTAACAAGGTATGTAAGTGAGAAAGTAAGATACATAAGTTAGGTCCTGGAGAGAAGTTGTACCTAAAAAGAAGTTATGAATTTAGAATTTAGGCCAGTGAAGAAAAATCTCAAGGGAATGCTCTGAGTGGGCAAAATCCTAGACCCTTATTGCTGTATAGATGTGTGAAATTATCAAGAAAATGTTCAGAACACCAATTTGTAAGTGTTAAATAAAATGCTAGGGCTCAATTATAAATTTTCTTTTTTGTTTTTACATAATTCTAAGAGGTTTAGATTGATTCTGTGAACTAGACCACAAAAAGAAGATTGTTAATTTTATAATTACAAACAATAAAATATATGTGTGAAGTAATCAAAATGAAGATAAATAAAAATGAAAAATCAGTAATCACATAAGGAAAATGTATATGAATGTATGAAGAATGAAGGATAAACTAATGTCTATAATAAAACACTAAAAATAAAGCTACAATAATTTTTATTATTTCATTTAATTTTGAAATCTGAGTAAGATGGAGAAAACATTGTATTATTATAAGTAGATTCTTAAATGCTTTTCAAATATTTTCAATATTTTGATAAACAGAAAAATAAGACATAGAGATATTTTCCCTGAAAGTAACAGATTCTGTTGTCATAGCTCATTTATCATCTCAAGTTCTCTATAAGCAGTCAAAGCAGAAAATCTGTTTCTCTCTTGTGTAAACCACATTCCATCTACCTCTGTCTTCTTTTTGTCTGAAGCCTCTGAAAATTCATTTGAAAAGTTGGTTTGTCAGTTTTACACTTCCGTGGGCTGCTGTTATAAAAGGATAGGCAATTTGCTCAGAGAAGCAGTGAATTCTGTGTCAGTATTTGTCATACTAGTGGCTAATTCAGAAAACTTTAAGTGCTTCAAAACTGAAGTCTGTGATACAGGTCATCATTAGTAGTAAGTGAAATAGAGAACATACATCAGAGTTTGTTAATAAACACTGTTTATTATTCTGATCAGATATCCCACAGCTTTCACATGCTTCAATTACCTATCTTAGGTCAAGTTCTCAGAGAACTTCCCGAGACTAAGCTTTACAAACACTATCCTTAACAACATTGGAGAAACCAAACAGAATTAAGCAGAAAAGGAAGTGAAACTGTGAAGTCGTGCAACAAAGAACTCAGCTAATAACATATGGAGTTCTATATCTGGTATGGTCTTTCATAGTCATCTTCCCTGAAGAAACAATTCTTCCAAGCCTTCATGTTCTATATGCTCTAGGCTTTAGATGGAAGCAGACTTTGAAATAGCAGTGTGATTTTGAGTAAAGTTTTTACATCTCCTGAAGGAAATATCTTGACAGGGACTCCTGAGTGGTCTAAATTCCTTGTCTCTGGGTCCTTTTTGGTCCATAGCTGAGACACTTTTTCATTTATCAAAAAAATAAGGGAACGGAATTATGAGAGAAATACAAGGGCATCACTTATATGTCAAATCTTTCCCTATTGTAAAATAACAGCATACCTGCTGGAATGTTGTGATGGTTAACTTCATGTGTTAATCTGATTTGGTTAAGGGATATCCAGATAGCTGGTAAAACACAATTTCTGCCTGTATCTGTGAGGGTGTTTCTGGAAGAGATTAGCATTTGAATCAGTAGACTGTGTAAGAAGATGTACCCTCACCAATGTGTGCAGACATCATCTGACCAGTCAAAGGCTCAAAAAGAACAAAAAGGCAGAGAAGCACAAATTTCTTCTCTCTTCTGGAGCTAGGGCATTCATCTTCTCCTTTATTTAGACAACAGAGCTTCAGGTTCTCAGGACTTCAGATTCTGGGATTATATTAGCATCCTGCTTCCAATCCCTTTCTCAGGCATTCAGCCTCCGACTGAGAGTTACACCATTTATCTTCTGATTCTCAAGCCCTTTGACTGAGACTGAATTATACCACTGGCTTTCCTAGGTCTCAGCTTTCCATACAGCATATTTTGGGACTTCTTGAATGAGCCAATTTCCAATTCCCTCTTTTTTATCTGTCTATCTATCTATCTATCATCTATCTATCTATCTATCTATCTATCTATCTATCTATCTATCTCTTTCTATCTATCATCTATCTATCATCTTCTAAGCTATATCTATGATCTATTATCTATTTATCATCTATCTATCTCTGTCTCCATCTATCTGTTTATCTATCTATCTATCTATCTATCTATCTATCTATCTATCTATCTATCCTATTGGTTTTGTTTCTCTGGAGAACCCTAATACAGGTGATAACATTTTTTCCTTACTTGAAGTGACCAAGTGGCAGCTTAAAGTTTAATGGGATACTTGATTTGCTTGATGGAAGTATTCCTTATCTGGGACTGGAATATCTAAATCTGCAGAGGTCAGTGTTTTAGTGTCATAAAGTACACATTTTCTGAAATGGATCACTGATAATAACAGACACCCTTACTCCATCCCTTGGTTCTTGTTTCCTAGAGTAACAACATCATATCATGATCATTAATTAAAGGCATAGTCTGTTTCCTGGAGGATAGCATTCTATACTTGCATAAAAAAGAAGGCAATTCAGTGGCGCCTTCAAAACATCATTTTATGATGCTGATATTTTGAATGGTGCTGAATGTGCTTGAACATATATATAAAATTATGCATTGATTGCTGCACATTCTTGACCATAAAATAGACCATTTGGTCTTTTATATTTTGAGGGATTTTGTGTATTGGAGAACGTCTATGTCACTGAATCAAATTCTTTATAAGCTTCTGGTTGAAAGTGCTGGCTAAGGTCTTGTGGGCAGGAAAGGATGTGTTATTGGAATATATGTAAGTTCTAGTCAAGATGAATCCTTGTGCTGTTAAGGGTGGAAGAGATGTAATGTAATATGCATATGGCCAACCAGATAATGGATCTGTCTAGAGAATATATTAAATTAGGGGCAGTAGTAGTGAAATTAACCTTGGTGGATGGGAGCTGATGTAAACCCTCTGTGTTAGTTTGCTAGGGCTGCCACAATAAATTATCATCAGACTGGTTGACTTAAACAATAGAAATTTATTTTCCCACAATTCTAGAGGCTAGAAGTCCAAGGTTAATGTGTCTGCAGGTTTATTTTCTTCTGAATCTTCTCTCCTTGACCTGCAGATGGATGCCATCCTGCTACCTCTTCACATGGTTGACCTTCTGTGCACATGTTCCTGTGGTGTCTCCCTGTGTCTCTTAATTTCCTTTTTTGACAAGAACACCAGTCAGACTGAATTAGGGCTGACAGTAATGGCTTCATTCTAGTTCCATCATCTCTTTAAAATCTGTTTCCAGGCTGAGCGCGGTGGCTCACACCTGTAATTCCAGCACTTTGGGAGGCTGAGGCAGGCAGATCATGGGGTCAGGAGTTCAAGACCAGCCTGACCAACATGGTGAAACCCTGTCTCTGCTAAAAGTACAAAAATTATCCGGGTGTGGTGGCACGTGCCTATAATCCCAGCTACTCAGGAGGCTGAGGCAGGAGAATCACTTGAATCTGGGAGGTGGAGGTAGCAGTGAGCTGAGATGGTGCCATTTTACTCCAGAGTAGGAGACAAAGCAAGACTCTGTCTCAAAAAAAAAAAAAAAGAAAGAAAGAAAAAAAAGAAACTCTGTCTCCAAATACAGTCACACTCTGAGATACTAGATATTAAGACTTCAAAATTTATATCCTCATTTGCAGAGGGAGATATTATCTATACTATCTAACAATGAAAGCACATCTTCTGTAGGAGAGGAGGGAGACATTTTCTATCTTTTACAATATAAATGAAACTGAACAAATGTGTGGCTAATGTATGGGCATAAAGAAAGAGAAGAAGTTCATGGAGAATTATTTTCTACAAGATTGAAGTTGGATTTGATGGTTAATTTTGGCTTGGGTTTCTGTGGGAAAATATTTTTCTTGGCAATCCCCCTATAATAACTATTTCCTCCCAGGGTAAAGAAACAATGTGGGGTTTAAAATAATTACCAATGTGTCCATTCTGTTATATATTTTGAGTTGGTGTGCCACATAAACTCACTGCGAGTTGTAACCGGGACAAGTCCTCATTATTTACCTGGTCCCCATGTTTTCTCATTTATAATATACAACAGGGGATCACTTTGAGTCTATGAGTATCAATGTTAAATTGGATCTTGTGTCTAACAATCCATGAAATATCTGGGTGTGCTCCACTCACAGGTGAATGGTTAACTAAACATAAGGCTGTAATTTTGAGGAAGTAATGAAGAAAACGCTACCATGCAAATTGTGGTGTTACAGGTTTCTTTTTCTTGCAGTGTCTACAGCAGTCAGAGATTCCCAACTCTTTAAATTTTTCAGCTTGAAACGAAACTTTTTTAGAGTGACTATACTCAGCCTCTTCATCATCAGTTTTTCATTTCTTTTGATTGATTACACTGAGCAATGTCGTTGTTGACTTCCCATCTTCCTTGACCATAGAGACATTCCGTTACCTTAACCATCTCCTTAGCTCTCTTTGATCATGTGCTTCTGAGCGCCACTTTGTTTTTTACCATTTGTTGTGATAATAATGTTCTTTTTGCTTCTGAAACTGAAGTACTCTCACCTAGATTCTATCACTTGGGATACCATATACTACTTTACCATTGGAGGACCCAGTTCTACAGCAGCACCTACCAGCATCAACTTTGGCTTGTAGATGATACCCAATATTAAGTTTCTCTGAGATGTAGGTGTCCCTTTCACCAGTGCATTCCTTACTGCTTTAGTAAATAGCTCCATGTCCTCACAGCTCTAATACAGAACACAAACTGCAGCTTAGTTTTCTGCCTTGATCTGGGATAGCAGTCATTCTAGCATGCCGATATCTTTGAAACATTTATTTCCTTTATCAGAATCTGACATGGAATTTATGACATTCATGCTTCACTGAAGAGTTCATTACTATCTCTAAACTTCCAATAACTAAGCTAACATTGTGTTAACACCATCTCTAAAGTTTTTTTCAGGTTAAATCCTATGCTGAGAAAGAATACTCACATATCCATAAATGCTTCCATATATCGTGTTTCTTCTTGATCCAGCAGTCTCAGAACCTAGTCACATACTACTTTCATTACTCCTGTACAGCTTGGTTAGATTTTGCAGCTCCATTGAACAATTGCTTATTCCCTCTTCTAATATACTCAGCAATTCTTATACCGCAATTTGTTTTTTCTACTTATTGGTCTATGGATGTAGATCTTGAAAAAAAGTAGGTTTGGCTTCCAAAACAGAGATCTTTTGTCATCTGCAACGAGGAGGCAGTGCTTGCCTCAAACAATAAACTACCTCTGCAAGGCCTAAACATTCGAAGTTATCTGGGGTTTTAAACTTTTGAGTCCATTGTCCCAGATTCTCAATCTCACTCGTCCCCAAATAGAGGCCTGATCTTTTCCTAGCATATGTGCAGGGGTTGATTAGCCAACACGCTTTAGATTCTTGCTATCTATAAGTGCACAAGAAACATTCTCCATGATTGATCACATTTTAGGCCATAAAAGAAGTGTTAACAATTTTTTAAAAACTGAAATTATGTCAAGTATCTGACCACAATTATATAAAACTAGAAATCTCTAATAGAAGGTAAATTGGAAATTCATAAACATCAAAACACATCCCCAAACAGACAGTGAGAAAAAAAATAAATCAAAAGGGAATTCAGAAAATATTTTGAGAAAAATAAAAATAAAAACACAATATACCAAAACTTATGGGAGGCAGCAAAAGCAGTACTAAGAAAAAGGTTTATAGTAATAGATACCTAAATTAAAAAAGAAAACTCCCAAACAACCTAACTTTAAGCCTCAAGGATCTAAAAAAATGTAGAAAATAAACAACATTAACATAAAGAAGGAAATAATAAAGATTAGAGTAGAAATAAATAAAATGGAGACTAACAAAATAATAGAAAATATCAACAAAAGCAAGAACTTTCTTTTAAGTTAAAACTGGTAAAACTTTATGTAGACAAAAGGAAAATAAGTGGGGGCAAAATTAAGAAAATCAGAAATGAGAAAAGAGACACATGATGCTGATGTCAGAGAAATATAAAAGATCATAAATGAACACTCTAAATAATTATACTACAACAAACTGGATAAACTAGAAGAAATGGATAATAAATTTCCAGATATTATATAACCTATCAAGACTGAATAATAAGACAGTAGAAAATCTGAAGGTGATTAACAAGAGACTGAATCAATAATCAAAAATTTTCTATGTCAGTCTGTTCCAGATGCTTTAAAAATGCCATAAACTGAGTGGCTTATACACAACAAAATTTATTTTTCACAGTTCTGGAGGCTGTGGAGTCTAAGTTCAAAGCATCACCAAATTACGTTTCTGGTGAGGTCCTACTTATGCTTCATAGATGATGCCTTCTTGCTGTGTCCTCACGTGGTATAAGATAGATGAGCTTCCTCGAGCCTGTTTGATAGGGATAATAATCCCATTCGTAAGGGCTTCTCCCTCGTGACCTGATCACCTCCCCCAAAACCCCACTTCCTAATACCATCATCTTAGAGTTTAGAATTTCAACATACAAATTTGGGGGCCCAAAAACATTCAAAATTTAGAACCTCTCAACAAAGAAAACCCTCGGGACAGATGACTTCAGTAGGGAATTCTATCAAATGGTTGAAGAATTAAACCAACCCAAATTCCCATCAACTATAGACTGGACAAGGAAAATGTGGCACATATACACCATGGAATACCATGAAGCCATAAAAAACAATGAGTTTGTGTCCTTCGTAGGGACATGGATGAATCTGGAAACCATCATTCTAAGCAAACTGACACAAGAACAGAAAGTCAAACATCACATGTTCTCACTCATAGGTGGGTGTTGAACAATGAGAACAAATGGACACAGGGAGGGGAACATCACACACTGGGGTCTGTTGTGGGGGGGCTGGGGGAGAGACAGAGGGGTGTGGGGAGGTTGGGGAGGGATAACATAGGGAGAAATGCCAGATATAGGTGACAGGGGGATGGAGGCAGCAAACCATATTGCTGTGTAAGTACCTATGCAACAATCCTGCATGATCTGCATGCGTACACAAGAACCTAAAGTACAATAAAAAAAAGAAAGTACTAAAAAAAAAGGATTAATGCTAATTCTTCTCAAACACTTGATTATAATTATAATTAAATCAGGGCCAAATACTCAGATTTTCTGGCCTCTTTCTAAGGAAATGATTTTCATCTGCTAAAAAGCCCCTTTGACTTTTATATTTTTTTCCAACTGATGATTAAGCACCTTGGTTCTCTCTCACTCTCTCTCTCTCCCTGTGTGTGTGTGTGTGTGTGTGTGTGTGTGTATGTGTGTGTGTATTTAATACACCAGTGAAACTCAGTAAAAGCCATCTAATTCCACTGGCCTCCTAAATAATACCAACTTACCTCCCTCGAATTTCACAATAAATAATTTTTTGATTACAGCAAATCTTTTTCAGTGTATTCTATTCAAGTTCAAGCCTGCCTAGCAAAATTTTTAACAATTGCACCATTACTTTATGTTAAGCTCTACCACTAGCGATGGAGTCTTCATTGTCAGCTGGCTGATGGATGATTTGGCTCCAAATCTCACATTAAATTTGATTTCCTCAGATTACTTTTAATATAGGTCAGATTTCCCAGGAAACTAATGTAGAGGAGGACATTTGAATCAGGAGCATAACTGGAACGCATTTAAGCATCAATAACTAGAAATTATAGTAAGTAATCACTAGCAGAATGAAGATATACTAGTTTTCTATTACTGTTGTAACAAATTATAACAAATTTGGAGGCCTAAAGCAGTGTGAATTTATTCTATTATATTTCTGCAGGTCAGAAGAGCCTTCTGTAGGTTCCAGCAGACAATCAGCTTTCTTGACTCTTGACTCGTTTAGCTCATAGAAGAAATTTGAATCCCTTGGTTCCTGTGCTCATTCTCCATCTTCAAAGTCAGAAGCATAGTATCCCCAAATATGTGTCCTGCTTCTGTTATCACAATGCCTTCTGTATCTATGACCATCCTGCCTACCTCTTATAAAGACTCATGATTAAATTGGGCTTACTACATAATCCAGAACAATGTCCCCATCTCAATAACCACAAAATTTCTTTTGTCATGCATGATAACACATTTACAGGATTTAGGGATTAGAATACAGACAGCTTTGATGGACCATTATTTTGATGGATACATTATTTTGCATCTGCCTTCAGTCTAAACATGTCTTTAATGTTTTTGCTAATTAATTAATCAAGGCTCATAATGATCTTATAATAATATAATAAATAATTAGTGTTCCTTCCTGTATTACCTCCATATCTTTTACCTGGATCAGTGTCTATGACATCTCTGTATTTTACAGTCAGTTGTATTCTATACATATTTTATGAACATGAAGTGATCACTTCCAACCTAGATATGTTTCAAGTTTATGAGAGAGAGTGTGTGCTTTGCCTCATGGAATTGAGACCAGAGGATTCAATAAAAAGCCATTGGAGATCAATACAACATAAATGACAATAAAATAATTAATATTTATTGAATAATATTTGAATTATTCACATATAAAATGCTTTATAGAGGCTTTATAATATGGTATTCAAAAATTATAATGGGCGTTTAAGTCAAATAGAACTCAGATCAACTCTCTGAGGCATACAGCCTAAGCTGTATTGCATTCGGCAGGTCAATTATTTTTTAATATATTGAAGAGGGTTGATATTGGTACCTATACCATAGATTATTTGTGAGGTTAAATTTGATGAAGCCCATAAAGCACTTTTGGTGTTGTACACTATTTAGTACTTAAACATGACTTAGTACATATCAAGCACTCCATATATGTCAGATCTTTTGTTACTACCATTGTCTCTTTTGGAATATCTTCGTTAGTGTTAGCATTTACATTAGCATTAGTTTGACTTGTGGTTTATCTGTTTAGGAGTTAAATGATTTGAAAGAGACAAATATCTGAGGGGCTTTCTTGGCAATGTATTTATAAAAGTGGTTATGTGATTCTTGTAGCACACATAAGATTAGAGTAAGGAGATGGGAGGTAAATATATGTTATTAATCAGAGAACACATGAACACAGGGAAAGGGTCTACTACACACTGGGGTCTATTGGGGGGACTGGGGGAGGGACAGCGGGGGGGCTGGAGAGGGATAGCGTGGGGATGAATGCCAAGTGTGGGTGAAGGGGAGGAAGGCAACAAAACACACTGATATGTGTGTACCTATGAAACTATCTTGCACGTTCTGCACATGTACCCCAGAACCTATAATGCAATAAAAATTTAAAATAATAATAATAATAATTTTTTAGCATGTACATGGCAAGAACTATTTCCTGAGAAAATCAAATCTATTCATGCATAATTTTGCTTTCAAGTAATTTATAATCTGTGGCTAGAAAAAAATAAGTAAGTCAAGGATTAATATGCCTAAGAGTATATTAAGAAGCACAGAAAAGAGAATTAAAATTCAGATGGCTGCTCAGAGAAGACTTCAAGAAGCAAAAGAAATAGATGGTGTTTAACTTAGGCAAGGAACACAAGCCAGGCATGTACAAATGAAGCTAAAAAGAATCCAGAATGATGGAATCAAGTCAGAAGATGTGTTTTACAAGGAATTTGGTTTGATAGATGAAGTGGAGACAGTTTGTGCACGAACTGGAGATTGTGGAGATGTGGCATTCTGTAGAATTTAACGTGTCACTGGAAAACTGGAGCACGAGACTAATAAGACTAACACAAACAAAAGTTATTTGGCAAGGTATATATGCATTAAATTACAAAAAATCTCTATTATTTTAAAAATGCAGATTAGATTGCCAAAGATAAAGGGAAGCCTATTTCATTGTTCTTTAATTTTGCAACTGCCTTCAAGAGAAGATGTCTGAAATCTAACCTAAAGAGTTGGGCTTTGTTATCAATATTGTTTATGTAAAAATGCCAATGAGTCTTTTCTTCCCTCAAATGACAGTTTTCTCCTGTTCATTGTCCTAACCTTGAATGCATTATTTGTGAATTAGTCACTTAGTTAATAATCATCTCTCTGAGGTGCAAAATAAAACATTCTTTTACTCAATATTTCAGAAAAAAAAGTGTCAGTTGTTTTGGTCTTGAATATCAATACAATTTGAATCTTTCAGCTTAGTGTCCCATGTGAAATATAATAATACATTTCCTCTTTCCTTTGCATTCTTATATATCAAAGAGACTTTTAAAAATAAATCTCTTATCACCATCATCAAACTTTTATGAACATTGACAAAAAAAATGAATGACAGTAGATACTATAATGATGAAGTAATTTAGGGTAACAATTGTCCTGAAAATCAAAGGCACACACACACATACACAGATACCAGCCAAAATCACACACTTTACAGCATCTGCACCAAAGGTAGAATTATATAACTTAAACAGAGTTTTGAAAGAATAGGAAGAGTTTACATTTCTCTTCAAACAGATAACATTTTATCCTGCTGTCTCAGTTCTTTGCCTTGTAGAAAATCAGGCTTTTTTTTTTTTTTTTAATACATAAAGGATTCTTCTCTTTACTGGCTACATTATGCATTATAGGCTCCACACTGAGATACTGAGCTTCTTACCTCATAAAGTGATTTATTTATGGAGCAATTGTAATCTGCTGATAGAAATTCCATTTTTAGTGGCTCATAGAAAAGCATGAGCTATTTTCTTGATGGGTAGGAACAGGTCTGGTGAGAACTATGACTATAAAATTATGGGGAATTTGGCAAAAATGACACTCAGATAAGTGGAGACATTATTTTATTAAAGTTTTAAATTAAAAACATTAAAAAAATCATCAAAAGCTTTATAAAAAGTTTTATTTTATAAAATTCAGTTGATGCTGCAAACTTTATTTTTATTGTAACATTGCAGCTTGCTTAATATTTTATAAGATCTTAGAGCAAAAAAATTATTTTAAGTAAACATCTATAATATATTTACTTTCTAAGATTACTACAATTAATTTATATTGTTTTATTTCAGCTTAAATCTTCATTAAATTCTTATTTAAATGCAAACATAGAAACATACATTATTTCATACAGAAAGTATTCCAGTTACCTAGCTACAATCTACAAAACTATAAGTAGCATTTTAAAATTTGAATTAAAGGATAATAGAAATAAGTACTTTTTTGTAGATATAACTATATTCTAAAATATGTAAATGGCTTAATGAATCTACAGTGTAATTTTTTTATGTTTCTACTTTGTTTGTGGTACTTGTGAATTGTATCTTCTAAATTTGTATTTCCTGTGGGCCTTATTTTATTTTATTTGAAACCTGAAAATACAGATTATTTCAGTTGAAAGTCATGTTGTTACTTTTAAATGATGAAGAATTAAAATATGAACTGGACTATCACCCTACCTATTAAAACATATTACATGATAAAACATTATTTTTGTTCCTTTAAATGTTGTTAAAAGGTTGACATGAAAAAGCAAGATGTTGATTGCTCAAGCAGTTTTTTTGGGAGACAGCAGAAGGGAAGTCATGGGCTCAAGTTTAATAGTTTACCTGGCAATAATCAGGTTTATCTGTAATCCAGAGGGTATTTGAGACTTTTAGGAATTTCTTTAGATACATTCCTTTCCACAGATTCAACATGGAGACATCTACTTTACTGCTGAGTGACTTTAGGAACAGGTTAGTAATTCAATGGATTCAGTGAGTATGAGATTAAAGGACCTTTCCACCTATGCTATTGTAGATCTTATTATATTATCTCTATTTTATGAGAAAATAAGTGAGCAGGCCACCTATATCACTGGTTGAGAATATTTATTTTCCTTGGAGAGGTTTGGGTGCTTGCTCATAAATTATTCTATTAAACTTTTACAATGTCTTTTATCTGTCAATAGAATCAAAAGTTTTTATTATTTGACACTTCTGAACTACCATTTCACAACTCACTGCATCATTTTTTACCTTTATAATATTTTAACTTAATAGCCCTCTCTCTAGGAAGACATAATAACCATTTTACCAAGTTTTAAGTAGTGTTGTCTACTCTTTTTGCAGAATCTGTGTTCCTCTATGTAATGGCAGCAGGAAACAGGCAGGTTTCTAGGTGGAAAGGGGCAGATCCTCAGTGAAACCTGACCTTCAAGACAGGGACAGCCTGATGCCTGAAATCTAGGCTTCCAGGTCAGGGTGTAACCATGACCCAAACTAATAACTTTCTTGATGTCTTTAGGCCAGTGGGATGGTGCTTTTTTCACACCCACCCATGAACCAATCAGCACACACTTTCTTCTGCTCATGGACCAATCAGCATGCAGTTTCTCCATTCTGAGGCCAGGAAAACTCCAGATTCAACTGGACTCAGACAGAGGTGGAGACTACCTACCTGAGGATGGGAGGTACCTACTTTGGATTTCCTCTCCACTGACAGCTGTTCTGCTGCTCAATAAAACTATTCTCTACCTTGCTCACCTTCCAGTTATCCATGTAATCTTATTTTTCCTGGATGTGAGACAAGAACTTGGAACACACCACACAGCAGGTGAGAAAGGGCTATAAGACTTTCCTGGCTAGCTTGCCAAGTTGGTGGCAGTGAAAGGGATGTAACATGTTCTTGGCTGTTGGCTGAGCTACAAGTGGCGACAGGCTCCTGTTTGTCAGACTGCGGGAACGACGAGTGGTGACCCTTGAGGCAGCTCACACCTTGGGATTCCCTGACCTAGAGCTGTAACACCTTAGCCTTCCTGCCCTCCACCAGCATCAGGCACCTGTCCCACACAATGGGAAGCGGTGGCAGGGTTGGCCCAGCCCAGGGGCCACGGTTGGAGCAGGGAGAGGTCTGAAAGGGTTGTTAACATGTCCCTGTCTGCAAACTGTAGGTGGCAGGAAGGAGAGATCTGTAGCATGTCTCCTTCAACCCCTTGGGTCTCTGGGGTTGCTAGCATCTCTGAGTTTTCAGGCTCCACTGCATTCCCCTCACCCAGATGCCAGTGTCTGCAGTGGAAAACACTTGTGGTACGGCTCCAGCTGCCAGCATCTGGAGCTGCCTGCCCCACCTCAGCAGCTGGTGCACCTGGCTATATGAAGTGGCCAGATACTGTGCTCATTCACTCACACACCCGTTGCTGCTTCACGCCTGGCTCACCTTGTAATGTGACCTGAGTGCAGTCTGCCAGACCAAATGGGTGGAACAAACCAAGTAGGCATGCGGAACACCCAAGCAGAGGCACTGACAGCCACAGAGGTTTCCAGATGGTGAAGCCACACCCAAAGGATACTGTGACATATGCATTAACCTGAATAGTAGTATGTTTTAAAAAATATATTGATAGTAAAGAGATTTATTTGCCATTCCTGAAATTACACCAGCATATGGATATTTATTTTGTTTACCCACTAATGCTTTGAGAATAGATAAATGATATTCATTTTTAGGATAAATTTTTAAAAATTCAAAATAAGAATGAAAGCTTGTTAAAGTTAGAGTAAAATCCAAATATTTTAATCCCAATTTTTAAAAGTTATTATTAGTTAGCATTTTACTTAAAACATAAAAGAGGCTTTATTTTTATTTGACATTCTTGATGCACTAGAGACTGATATATGACAGACATTAAAACCTCAGAATATAATATTGAAAAATATACAGTCCGGCCAGTAATCTTAAAAAGAGACACAGATTAAACAATAGGAAAATTACATTTAAGTTAAAATAGTGCATAACATTTTTTTAAAAAGAATCTAATAAAAATATAAAAGGATGGGAGATTTTATCTGAGTCTCAGAAATAAAGAGAAACTCTAAGAGAAATACAGCAAATATCCTAATGATAAGGGTGAATAGGAGTTAAGCAGGCATAGAAGTGGGAGAACTTCATATAGAGGGAATAACAGAGGCAAAGTCTCACAGAGGACACAGTTTATCATTCTCCAGAAACAGAAAGATCTGTATGATTAGAATGTGTACTATAAAGTGGGAGAGCTGAGAAATACAGTAGGAGAGGTAGAGAAGTATAGGATCACAATGAATATTTCAAATCATTCAAATGCCTGTCTTTATCTCTTAAGATTGCCAAAATCATTCCATCTAATTGTGTTAACTTTAGCACTTATGATTCAAGATATGTCAATGTACTGGAAAGAAAATTAGAAGGAAAAAAGACCACAATTGAACTAGTCATTAGTTTGGGGGTTATTTTTCTCAGTATCAAACAATCAGTCAAACAACATTTTTAAAAATATTTTTTGTGTATACTCACTATGTGATGTAAGGAAATACATATAAAGTGCATTTTTTAAAGAATAGATGGTATTTTTTTTTTGAGATGGAGTTTCGCTCTTGTTACCCAGGCTGGAGTGCAATGGTGCGATCTCGGCTCACCACAACCTCCGCCTCCTGGGATCAGGCAATTCTCCTGCCTCAGCCTCCTGAGTAGCTGGGATTACAGGCACGTGCCACCATGCCCAGCTAATTTTTTTGTATTTTTAGTAGAGACGGGGTTTCACCATGTTGACCAGCATGGTCTCAATCTCTTGACCTCGTGATCCACCCGCCTCGGCCTCCCAAAGTGCTGGGATAACAGGCTTGAGCATGGATGGTATTTTTATTTAAAATGTGGAGTTTGATATATCTTTAAAATATCTGAATGGGATTATTGAGTTCTCAGTTGTATGAGATGTATGTGTGGGTATGGGCTGGGCTGAAAAGGTCATTGTAAAAATTACTGGAGCTTTTAGCTGTTTAAATAATAAACGCTGTTTTTTTCTGCCTAAATTTGTAAATGATTAAAGTAAGCCAATTGGTAATCATAATGCCACCCTATTTATTGGTCAAAGATTCATGGAAGATGTGACATAATTGTATAGCTACAATGCTCTTCCAAATAATAAATTCAAAAATAAATAAACTCACATAGGCTCCATTCTTTGGCCATATTTAGAGTCCATAGGCTCCCAGAATAAGGGCCCGATCTGCTAAGCTTATCACATGGCTAACAGCATATGAGACTGTATTTCTTCTTTGAGTAAGCAGATCCTAAAAGAAGAAAATATGCAAATCTCATTGTTTTCCTCAAATCTTCAATCATATACATTACTGCTTTTCCTGTTTTGAACAACAAGAAGCCAAAAGATTGCTTTAATAAACATTTCTCTAAGTAGGGGGACATACAAGATGCACAGCATGTATTAAGCTCTTAATAGTAGAAATCAGCTTATAGATGATAATTTGAATTTTGGAGGTGCTCAACTGCAGAGAGAAAACCAGATGAGAACAGAAGATATGCTTAGCTTGCGGACATGTCATGCTGCAGAGTGGCAAGCACATTAGTTAATGGTAACTAATTAATATAGAGCAAAAAGAAGTGAGATGGCCTTGAATGTGTTATAGCCCCAGTGCTAAAGATAATACGTGACTATGTTTTAGCCCCTTAAAATGTTCTCAGTATAGTTAGCCAGCAGACAGGAAACTCAAATATTTTGTACAATTTTATTCCCTTTATTTACCAATTCAATTCAGTGAATATTTGTTTAGTGTCAACCATGCTGTAGACACAGAAATATGTTCTTAAAAATAATAGATGTATGAAACATACATTATCTCTCATGAAGATCAGTTTGACAGGGAATTCAAACAAAAAAATATATAATGCTATAAATACCATGATATGGATTTATAATGTGCTGTGTAACCACACATGGTAAAAACTATCTAATACTTGGGAGAGGATATGATGCCTAGAAAAAGGAATTTCTAAGGAAAAAGCATAAATTAGTTTGGTTGGGGGAAATTATAGAAAAAGGCAGAGTGGTGTGGATAAAAGTGTCCTAAACAAAAAGTACAAAGAATGAACGTTACTGGCATATAGCTTGTTTAAAAAAGAGAAATTAGTAACTAGAACTTTTGTTCAAAAGTTTTTTCTAATACTTTTAAATGAGAGCATGTTTAAGAAAAGCAGTGAAGGTAATATACAGTAAGTAACTGTATCAAGCAACAATCTTCTGCTTAAGACTAGAGAGAAAAAAGAGAAAAAAACCTTTTTGTGTCTTGAAGACAAAACTGTGTGGAGAAAACCTACAAACAGGAGAAATGTTTCTGCATACCTGGATAACACAGTCAATCCACTTCCACACCATGGGGATAGAACTGGGAACTTGATATCCTAGTCTCACTCTCGCTTAATCACCTGTCTCATTGGTCAAACTCTGCTAGATGCCATGGCTAGGAATCTGACTTCTGCAAGCCACAGAGACCAGTTTTCTGGAAGATAGAACCAGAAAGTGGTTAAAAAAAACAAAAAAGTACCTCTGGTATGGTAAAAGCATATGATCCAGATGAAAGTAACACATAATCAGTTGCTTACTTTGACTCTATTGCAGTACTATTTTGCCTCGGGAATTCAAGGGGAGGATATCCCTACACCTGACAAATATTCTGGCACTTACATCTGAAAAATATTAATGTTCAATATGACCCTCAATTTTCAGGGAAAGAAGAGTTGGTAAAATAGAATTAACTTACAGCTGATCTGTGATGGCTCTATGTTACTAGATAGCACAGAAATAATTGTGTGTTTTTGCATTGTTGGAATTTGCCATTTGCTATTGGGATACATTTTTGCATAAATGTGGTTCTGTCAATAAGTGGGTGTCTCATGAGCTGAGTGAAAATTAAAAAAATTGGCATTTTGAAGTATCATCTTCCCTTATTCTGTGCAACAACAATCAACTCTTTCTCAATCACATTTTGAAGTGTGATGAAAAGTGGATTTTATATGACAACCACCTATGACGAGCTCAGTTGCTGGACCGAGAAGCTTCAAAGCACTTCCCAAAGTGAAACTTGCACCCAAAAAAGCTCATGGTGACTGTTTGGTGGTCTGCTGCCAATCTGATTCTCTAGAGTTTTCTGAATCCTGATGAAACCATTACATCTGAGAAGTATGCTCAGCAAGTTGATGAGATGCAATGAATGTTGCAATGCCTGCAGCCAGCACTGGTCTTCAGAAAGGGCCCAATACTTTACGACAATGCCCAACCACACATCGCACAACCAATGCTTCAGCAGTTGAAGGAATTAAGCTACAAAGTTTTTCCTTATCTGTCATATTCACCTCACCTCTTGCAAACCTCCTACCACTTCTTCAAGCATCTCAATAACATTTTATAGGGAAAATGCTTTCATTACCAGCAGGATGCAGAAAATGCTTTCCAAGAGTTTGTCAAATCCTGAAGCACAAAATTTTATGCTATAGTAATAAACAAACTTATTTCTCATTGGCAAAAATGTGTTGATTGTAATGGTTTCCATTTTGATGAATAAACACGGTTTAATAAATTAAACCAGGTTTGTGTTTTAACCTGGTTATAATGATTTAAAATTCATAGTCTGAAAGTGCTATTACTTTTGCACCAACCTAACATAAGCTCCATCTAGCAACCTCTGGGCCCAGATAGGGATAAAATAATATATATTAATAATCTACTGTGTGCTATTTAAAGCCCTGAAACTCCCTGGAGGCATGGTACCATTGTTTATACAAAATGTGTAGATAAATGAGTTGCACTTGGTTTAACTGGGGTTACTCAGTGTGGATTTGGCTGTGTGACTAGTAAGACATTAAAAAGAAGCACTCTCAGTAAGCTTTGCCTCAGTTTCCCTGACTCCAAGGTATACCTTCAAGTTTGTGATCCTGAGATGTAACATTTTTCAAGAGACTGAGGGAAGATCTTGAAAATCTTTGCCTGAATGTCTGGGACCTCCATGATCTTTGTCTTTTCCTTCTCCTGTTCTATCATACACATTGTCCCTATTAACATTTCACTTGAGTATACTTTGTAGTCATTTGAGTCCTTTCAGTAATCTAAATCAAAATGCACATATAGTAATTGCTGCAGTGCTATAGAAGTAATCATTAAAATGTTGTTTTTATTTCATAAGTGAACCAACAAACTAATGAGTAAATAAAAGAATTGCCAATGTAAATAAAAGAAGTGCACAAATGAGCTTGATTCAGTGAGTTCATGGAAAAAATTATTATTAGCATTTGGGTGATTAAAATTCCTTCTGCTCATTTATTTATTTTAACAATCCTCATCTACATAAAAGATTCTGTACAGGTAGAGTATCCATTATGCAAAATTCTTAGGACCAGAAATGTTTCAGATTCCGGAATTTTTCAGATTTCGGAATATGCATTTACATAATGGGTATCTTGTGGATGAGACCCAAATCTAAACACAAAACTCATTTATGTTTCATCTACAACTTAAACACATAGCCTAACAATAATTTTATACAATGTTTTTCATAATTTTGTGTGTGGAACAAAGTTTTGACTGTGCTTTGACTGTGACCTGCCACATAAGGTCAGGTGTGAAATTTTCCACTGATGGTGTCATGTCAGTGCTCAACAACTGGAGCATTTAGGATTTTATATTTAATCTTACATGTTCAACCTGTAAAAATAATTTTATATTGATTTTTTAAGTTTTATTTATATGTTTAGGAAGATGCTACACTAATTTAAAAATATTTAGTACAAACTATGTAAAAACCTTTTAAGGCACATAAAAAAGTACTATGAGCCATCTGTCTTTGCTACTGTTTATGTAGGTTAGTACCAGATGAAACCAGAACACTGATTATTAAATGTTACATAACCTCATGCTCAAACTCTTTGCTGACCCAATTATCAGGCTAACATATATTCTGTCTAACACAGGTAGCTGTCCTTAATTGAGCTCATTAAATGACTTCCATTCTTCTCTACCATTCATTCTTAGTCTTTAACCTATCACATACCAATCCATAAATTATGTGCTGTTTTATGAAAATGAAAGGCATGATATATTTTAGAGTTAAAAATAAGGGACCATCAAATTCTGTTCTGAAGCCAAGTAACCCTGTTTCTACATTTCCCCAACACTGACGTCTCCTTGAAATTTTTAAATATCTCAGCCTGTTGACCTGCACAAGCTTACATAAGGGGCGCCTCTTGTGTTGAACATGATCTCTGATGTCTCTGACTTGCTCTACTTGGCTTTCCTGTATATGCACCCTGAATTCCTGGACTCTCACAGATTATGTGGTCTTTCTCCTTTTCGGAAAGATTCAAATCTCCTTTTTAAAGAAGAGGAAATTTAAAAATATCTTCTCAAACCCACATTACTGTCAGAATGAATGGATTCAATCAGCTCATACCATTAATGTAAATTTTTATTTTCAATATTATCTCTTACAATATGACTGTAGATACATTCCTAAATGATTGTATGAACAAAGTTTATTTATGTATTCACAGTTTAGCAAAGTGTGATCTGAGTGAGTTCTTCTTAGTTTCTGATTTGTAAGTAAAATAGCTCTTTCTAAATTGGATACAAAATGGTGTAAATAGAGAGGTTAAGGTGGGGAGTTGAATCAAAACAAGGAAGAAAGACCTGACAAGTATCCGCCAGAGAAATTCCAGTAATCAATCAATCAATCAATCAATCAATCAATAGCCAGACAGGATTCAGTAAACAGATGTGAAACTAAAAGCAAGATTTAAACAAAAGATTAAATATTATTGGTGAAATGACGTTTAGGTTTTCTTTTCCTGTTTTTGATGACTGTTGATGTACTTTGTCTGATACAGTCAGATACTTACTTGTCCATAAAAAGAAATAAAACTGTTGAAACTGTTTTACAGAGCAGCTTAAACCTGCTAGTAAATGAATTGCATAATATTAAAGCTTTAAGCTATAGAAAAATAATACAGACCCTTCCTTAATCAAAGCTTTGCCTCAAAATGTACATAATTAATGAGATCTGGCCTTAGCTTGGCTATTATCTAGTATAATGCTGCAACAAATTCAAGATAACAGGGTCCCCCTTATCTTTTCTCCAAATAAAGCTGGGGAAATCTGCCTGTGTGATTTTATCCTAGCATAAATATCTGAGTCATATGCCTGAGAGTTGAGTTTATTATTCTAAATATAGCTTGATATTTAAAATAGAACCAAGTGGAGAATAAAGCTAGGATTTACTTTATTTTAAAAACCCTTAGTGAAAATATGTAATCAGGACAACTATAGATCTACAAAACGGATTGATAACTTGATTCCAATAATATCTGATCACAGGATGCCAATAAATTTCTCAAAGATAATATACAGAGTGAGTGCAAATCTAATTTTATCATAATACCAAATATTGAATGTATCACTGCATTGCTAAAAGAGCCATAAAAATAATTAGGTCTCTAACTGACCAAATCTCAATTCTCTTTAATTATATAGACATTTGAGGTCTCAATTATATTTAGGGGTCCTTAAATTATCTACATGCATGTGTCAAATGTCAATGATATATTACCATGTGTTCAGTACCTTGATAGAATAAATTGGTAGATTGACTATTTAAACCTGGAGTTTCCTTCCATTTTGGAGTTATATGTAACCACTTCGTAAGTACATTTTAGTGGTTTTCAGATAGAAATATGCCACATACAAAGGGCATGTACAAAGGGCATGAGTACAAAGGGCATCAAACCTTTAGAGGGGAGTGTTGGCACCTGACTTAAAGGACAGGAGTTAGCAAATAAACAGTAGGCAAATGGATTTCAGAAATCACTAGTAACCTTCACAAAGACACAAGACCAGAGAAAAATCTAACAACTAAGGAAACTGCAATCTTTGGCACATAGTAAATACTTATTAAATATTGTCATTATTATTATTTTGTTTGAATTATTTTTGTTAATACAGCTGGAGAGAAGCATGTAAGAGTCAAGTGAGAGTTCTGAGAGGTTTTCTGAAGAGAGCAAATAATACAATTTAAGAATTTTATACGTTTGCATACGTTCTGTGGAATAACTAAAGAGAAATGTTTGGGTAATGAATTGATTAGATGCACATTGTGGATGAGTGCAGGGGAATAGATAAATATAGGATAAAACAGATTATTGAAGTTTCATTTTAGTAATCTAACAGAGATACTGTAAGTCTTAACAGCAATAGAGATGATGAAAGAAGAATATCATTATTTTTGGAGATAAATGAAGGGATGAGACTAACTTTTTTTGAGGAATGAAACAAGGAGAATAAAGCAAGGAATTTTTTTTTTTTTTTTTGAGACGGAGTTTCGCTCTTGTTACCCAGGCTGCAGTGCAATGGCGCGATCTCGGCTCACCGCAACCTCCGCCTCCTGGGTTCAGGCAATTCTCCTGCCTCAGCCTCCTGAGTAGCTGCGATTACAGGCACGCGCCACCATGCCCAGCTAATTTTTTTTTTTTTTTTTTTTTTACTAGAGAGAGGGTTTCACCATGTTGACCAGGATGATCTCGATCAGTAAATGGCTTCTATCATTCATGCTTGTAAAAGTAGGGAAATAATTGTGTAACAAGTTGTATCCAATTTGAGAAATATCATGGTTAGGGAATAAGATGCCACATTACATCTTGAGCATGTTTATTTTTAATGACTTTTTTTTTGTTTGAGACAGAATCTTGCTCTGTCACCCAGGCTGGAGTGCAGTGGTGTGATCTGGGCTCACTGCAATCACCCTCTCCTGGGTTCAAGTGATTCTCTGCCTCCGTCTCCTGAATAGCTGAGACTACAAGCACATGTCACCAAACCTGGCTAATTTTTTGTATTTTTAGTAGAGACAGGATTTCACCATGTTAGCCAGGATGGTCTCAATCTCCTGACCCCGTGATCTGCCTTTAATCTCCTAACCTCTTGATCCTCCTGCCTAGGCTTCCCAAAGAGCTGGAATTCCAGGCATGAGCCACCTGCCCTGCCAAGTACCTGATGACTTCTAAGTGAAGATATTCTTTAAATATATAAAGATAGATATAAATTTAGGGAATCTGCAGCTTGTACAGAGACGTTGAAATCACGATAATGATCCCAGCACCTAGAGAGAGGATGCAGAGAGAGAAGTAGGAAGATTAAGAACTGAACTCTCCTAAATACCATTATTTTGCTGTTTTAGTCAGAGGAAGCTGACACTATACACACACACACACACACACACAGAGAGAGAGAGAGAGAGAGAGGACATGAGAGAAAACAAACGAACAAATAGGACAGAGAACTCCTTTAAATGTTGTGGAAGAGAACATTCTGAGGAAGATGAGATATTTTCAAGTATTGTAAAAACAAAATATATTGGAAAGATTCACTGGAAATAATAAAGAAGGGCTACGTCATGGAGAATGTTAGTTACCTTGGAACGGTGGGCCTGAAAACCAGGTGCCAGTGACTTGAGGACTAAATCATGGGCAAGCAGATTGTGAGAAAAGTGTAACCTAGGCTATGAAAACATCAGCAAAACTTCTTGATTGTACCTATTTTTAATTACTCATGGTTACACTCTCCAAGGTTCATATAACTGAAGTATTGAGACATGAATGAAGCAATAAGGCTATCACATTTCCAGGTCGAGGGGTCATTCGTGAACTAAAATTAATGGGAATAGCGAATAAGAGCATATGATCTTGGCAGATGGTGTACCATGAATCACGATTAACCAAAAGAGCAAATACAGAAATCATACATTTTTTGGTGTAAGGTAATGAGTTGGATTTTGAAATGTCTGCCAAAAATTCTAGTGTAAATGACTGGTTGGAAGATAATTACAGAGTCTTAGTATTGGAAAACTGATTAGTGATGGATATTTGTGAATTTCTAACATAAAACAATGCTTGTTGTTTGTTTGTTTCAGTGGTTTGAAGTCTGTGTCTTTGCCTAGAGGAAAAGAAATGAGACTAAAAACAGTCATTGGTTTGCCCAAGAGGTTATTAAACCCTATTAGGGATTGGAGAAAGAGAAGTCCATTTAAGTAAAAACAGGGATAGTTAGTTGAAATCATGCAATGAATGGTAGCATGACTTTCTAACTGGCACCAAGGCTGTCTTATGTGCTAGCAGAGGCTCTCTTGGAATATTGATGGTAGGTATTACTGTGGAAGTGGATGAGAATATACACTAAAATTAAGAGATGGCAAGTGTGGAAAGCAAGAATAAAGAAGATGAAGGCCAGAATTCTGGAAAACAAATATATTATGGTTGCATACAGAAAAGAAAACAGGCAAGAAAACTAAGAAATGCCCAGAGAGATAGGAAGAAAACCAGGGCAAAGTAACATCGAGTAGGTCACAGGTAATCTGGGTCCATGACTCTGATGGGTGTGACACCCTTTTGGAAGAGCATTTTCTGTGTAATTTAAAACAAGGTAATCTTTGGCTACTTTTCAAATTGGATCCTCTCTGGCCCAGATAGCTCTTTGCTGCCCCCTCCTGATTTTTTGCTTGCTACAACGCCTGCAAATTATAATTAACTGAATTTAGGTCAACGTTAAAAATTCAAAGCCTGACAGCACATACCACTAGGGGCCTGATTTCTATGTTGGGTCCTTCTAAAATATGAAATTCAATTGATGCATCCCAGGCACCTATAGTTATGCTAAACCCATCTTATACTAGTTCTACCCATTTTAATTACTAGTGGTTATCCTCTACAAGGCTAACCTCAATGAAGTCTTGCATGACACATTTCCAGTGAAATTTGAAGTTAGTCTAATTCTATAGCTCTGTGCACTTGGAGAGAGCTCTGGATATCTGAGTGTCCATTTACCTGAATCTACTCTAAAATTAACTCCTCATTTTTATAAGAACAAGATTCTGCTTTGAGTTCCTATTCAGCCATTTAAAACCTGATGTTAGGCATCCTGTTGTGCACTTCCAAATGACTGGGCTAATTGAAACTGCATTGCAATTATGATCTCAATTCTAGCCATTCTTGTACATGGCTGTATTCCTGGTGCACTAAAAAAGTCTAGAAAATGCTACACTTTAATGGTATTTCTTAAGTGAATTAGTGGGTAAATAAATTTGGTTAAATATACACACTAAGTCCTAGACCCTATATCTGATGTGTTATCACTGTTGATATTAGATCTGTTCTGAAAGAACTAATTGTATACATTACGATGCTTCAAACAGTCTTCAAGTGTCATCCGATATCAGAATGTTCTCTGTCTAAACGGAAATCTAAGTTAAATATCTCAATTGTTTAATGCCCTTTTACACACAGAAATTTGGACTTAAGCATATATCCAAAGGGCCAGCACTCAGCTGGGTCAGTAGCTTCTCCATATATTCAGTCAATTTCCAAATCTTCTCCTTCTACCATTGATAACAGTGGCATGGTCCTGGCATTCCTTGCAGCTGAACGTATAAACATTTTTCTTATCAATCTTGCTCTCATAACAATGTAACTCTTCAAATTCATCAGGATGTGTATTTTTTAAAATCTATTTTTATCTCTTCCTATTGCTAACTTTGCTCTTTCTGGATCTTCTGTTATGCTCTTGGTAACTTAACTGACTAACCTGAGTTCTGTCCATGCCTATCTCCTAGTAAACACTAGGTGTCAAATGTCTGCATTCTCTGAATACTTACTTATTTTCTGTTTGTGTGTGTGTGTGTGTGTGTGTGTGTGTGTGTGTGTGCACATTCCTATTCTATTACAGGGAATCTTACTTAAGAATTGATAATCTTAATTCTTTTCTCAATTGTCTATAGATTGTTAAGAAACAAGGTGCTCTAAGGCTCAAGATTTTGTGAAGGCAGTGAAACTCTTGTAGATAATGTGGACCTCAGAAAAGAGAAGGGAAAAAATATGAGACTTGAAGCATTGAAACAATATATCAATATGTGGTTTTGAAATATTCCGGGGAAGGAAAATACATAACTAATTCTATTTTTCCTCTTTGTAGTGTAATTCTAATACCATTACTAATATTGCCACTATTACTAGCTAGCATGAGTGTGTAGCTTGTAGTATGTAATTGACTGTCTATATATAAACACAATTGTATATTATTTAATGTCTTTCTTATAAAAAATTCTTTTCTGGTATGAAATACAGAAAGAGCAAGAATCTTGCTGAAAATCAGTGACCAGGGAAGTTGTGAGCTGGGATTTTCATCCATAAGTGAATAATATTTAAAGTTACATAGAGCAGTTTTCTGAGGTTTGACGAGACAGATAAGGTCAGGCAAGGGGCATGCATGGGGCTTCAAGGATTATGTTTTACTTTATAGCATAGCTGGTGGGTAAGTGAGCCTTGTATTTTTAGTCTTCACATTCTAGGCATACACTACAAATAGCTTCTGTATTATCTGTACAACTGAATACTCTGTATTCAATTTGTAATAAGACTAGTTTAAAAAAGAAGAAAATCAGAACTTTTCTAAGCAACAAGATATGCTCTACTTGGCGGTTTTAATCGACATTATGTAAATTTGTAAACAAAGCATAAGTGTGCCCTTTTAATGATAGGTTTGCCAACCCCAAATTTTAGCTTACACCACAGGAAACATATTAAAATATGAGTTTAAGTGCATATTCACAGTCATGATAGCCTGAAATTCACTTTTGTAAAAGTGATATATTAAGCAAATGTCACACATACTTAGGTGAAATTTTTTAATCATGTGCTGGGGAAAATATCATTAAAATAATACAGATTACTTTATCAAGGTAATCATTCATGGTATAGAGGTCTTATACTAAATTACCCAATAAAAATATAAGAATTGCTAACTGTTAAATGAAGACAGAAATTTAGAAGTTATTTAGCTCAACAAAACTGCATAATCACAGCAAGTGCAGTAGTTAAAATTAGAGTTACATATGATTCAAACCATTTTTCTAGTAACAAGTGAACTTGAACATCATTTCATGTTAATTGAATAATTACTATTTCTTCATCTACAATGTGCCAGTTTATATGTTTTGCCAATTTTTTCTATTACATAGTTCTTAATTTAAAAAAATAGGTGTTTGATATGGTTTGGCTGTGTCCCCACCCAAATCTCATTTTGAATTGTAGCTACTACAATTCCCATGTGTTGTGGAAGGAACCTGGTGGGAGGTAGTTGAATCATGGGGGCAGATCTTTCCCATACTGTTCTTGTAGTAGTGAATAAGTCTACTAAAATATTTATGTGTATTTTCACTTAATTGTATAATTATAATTCATAATCATTTTTAAATGACAAATATTTTCTTGATCTATATGATACATTCAAAACCCTATATAAAAGGAACAAGTACTGCCAATCCTTTAAGCCTTTATTATTGTATAATGTAACCTGTACAATATAGTCACCATGTTCTACCTTTCCAAGTTGCAATTTGAGGGTTATTTCTCCTGTGTTCATTAATCGAAGTAGTAAAATTAATACTTTTAATACATGTGGAATCAGAATATGCCTTTGTTTCTCTTATCTTTTCAGGAGGTCTTCTGAATTTCTCACAGAGTAAATTAAATATCCTTTTCCACTGAAGGAATAGGTTTTTAAGAACAGATTTTTTAATATTCTTTTTTTTTTTCTTTTCTTTTTTTTAGAAGGAATCTTACTCTGTCACCAGGCTGGAGTGCAGTGGTGCAATCAGCTCACTGCAATCTCTGCCTTCTGGGTTCAAGCTAATTCTCCTGCCTCAGCCTCCTGAGTTGCTGGGGCTACAGGCACCCACTGCCACGCCTGGCTGATTTTCGTATTTTTAGTAGAGACAGGGTTTCACCATGTTGGCCAGGATCGTCTTGATTTCTTGACCTCGTGATCTGCCCACCTTGGCCTCCCAAAGTGCTGGGATAATGTTCTTTCTGACCTTTCTCAATTTATAATAGATTAATGCATGGTTCTATTTTTAATAACAATAACTGACATTTCTTAATGATACTAATCATTGACTTCTGCCAGCTATTCCTATTACTTGTTTTGCACAAAGTCTTTTATTTAATTTTCTGTGAATTATATACAGTCAATGCCCCAAATTTGGCAGAAAAAAAGCACGGTGCTTATCAAAGCTACTTCACTCGACATTGCAGAGCTAGTAGGTGAACAATCTGAATAATTTGCCTCTGGATCTTGTGTACTTTCTTGAGATCCAGAACAGTTTTAGGGGGCGTGGGAATGTATTTGGGCATAAAAAATAATGTTCTGATGCACCTATGTCTCCAGGTGCAAAAAGAAAAAAGAAAAAAAAAACCCAATTGGATGAGGAAGTTTAAAAAATGTATTTATACATGAGGGCAAACATACATTTAATTACTTGTTCAACACAATTCATTAATGCATTAATTCCCACAATTCACTGCAATAGAAGCTGGGTTCCATACAGAGATTAAAATAAAGGTGCCCGATGTTTGGGCTCATATGTAATGTAGACAATGTAAGGAATAGAAAATAACTTTAAGTTATTAAAATAACTTGCAAATTTCAAGTTCAACAGAAATCTATGTAATGACTATAGTTTTTGGTTTATAAAGATCATAAGAGTGTAGAAATAGCTGTTATTTATAAATCTTTACTTACATGCATCATTAACTGCCTATTTCACCAATAAACTTAAACTGGAAACACACAAGCATATCAATTGTATTCTATTTTAAGTGAAAATATTATTTGAGTCTTGTCCAAATCCCCAAAATATTTTGTCAGATTTTCTATTTCAGAAGACATTGAGTAAAGATGTTTTCAATTTTAATTCTGTTCTTGAAAGATTATTTATTATTATTATTTTAGTTCATAGCAAGATGTTTCTTAAGAAAGAACATGGCTGTGTTATCTAAATAGAAGGGAGCACGACCAAAGAGAAGAAGTCGCCAGTTGTGTGCCTTATTTTTCCCTCTCTGAGCTCTACACAGAAGTTTTTACCCTTGCTTCAAGTTATCAGAGCTAACAGAACAAATTTTTAAATAGTCTATCTCCAGCTGTCTCCTTGTTTGAGTCCCTGGATGATTTCTCTATGTGAAATTGTCTTTCATCTTTTTTTTCAGGTGAAAGGTTTACTTATACGTTTTCCACAAATGAAACCAACTAAAATCTCCTAAGCTCGGAAATGAAGCACAGAGTCTTTTTGAAGGAGGCTGGCTCATCAGAGCTGCTCAGCTGCAGAGCATACACTGAGGCTCTGCCACCCACCACTTGAACATGAGGCGGGTTCCAATTAAAAAGAAGCCAAGCAGGTAGGACGTACATAGGCAACGAGATACCTAATGCTTTTTCTTTGCCAAATAGACATGATCTGGCCAATGAAACATGTCAGATGGAACTATGAGACTTGTTTTCACAGGTTATCAGGGGATATTAGCCAGAACTAACACATGTGACCTATTTTGTCTTTGGTACTCTGGATTTTTCTTATTTCACTCCTATCTGAATTGTTATGGCCCTCTTTTCTCATAAGACTTCTTCCAGCTTACCAATGCACTTGCCATTTTTTTCCTTTCTTGTTATAACCCGTTATCAGTTTTTAAAAGTAACATATTTATTCATTTACTTTAGAATGAAAATTATAGATAAGGCTTTAATCTCTTTTATGACTTTGCCATTTTGTATGCTACAAAATCTAAGGCCAAAGTAAAGCATATTTAAGTGATAAACAATGAGGCAATAGCAACAAAGAGGAAAATAATATTTGGAAAGTTAGTGAATCCTGAATGTCTTCAATCTTTAAGAATTATTTATTTTTTCTATACATAAGTCATATACATACATATAAATAGTGCAAAGTAGGCGTGTGTGTTATGTATGTGTGTGTGGTAGTGATGGTAGTGGTGTTATCCAAGAAAAGCAGCATTTGTCAATGTGTTTCTATAAAAATAATCCTTATACTATGATAATACAAGTGGTGTCATGTAGTTACAGATTTTTTTCTGTCTCTTTACATTACTTTTCACTGACTTTCATCCCAGGCAGTATGACATATTACACATCACAAATGATCTACCCAATGAAAGCATCTAGAACTGCTCAATAAAATATTTAGAAAAAAAATTTTAGAAGAAAAGCTGATATGGCAAGAAAATAAGAATTTCTAAATGGTTAAAAACAAAGTAAGTAGGAAAACTTGGAAGGTGAACGTGAGGCAAGTATGTTTTGCAGGTGGCTTTTGCCCTGAGGGTATCTGCCAAATGCTTGTGCATTGCATCACTAGGTAGGGTCAGGTAATTGAAAGGGCTTGCTGTACTCCATAGGATATACTCACATAAGGCTTCATTAAACGTGAAATATATGATACAGCAGGGGGAAAAAAAAGCAAAGGCAAATATCACAGAGGTCCGTGACTTATAGACACAGATCCCAGGGTCTGTCCTTAGGTGCACAACTCACATACTTGGTCTTCAAATCATTTATCACCACAAAGTGGGAGGTACCTGTCTCAGGGGAAACTGAGTCTCATCAGAGGAATACCCAAATCAGTGTGCATTACTGTGCTCGATAGCAGACACCGGAAGAGCAAAACAGCAATCCGGTGCAAACCATCAGCCTGTTTATTTTTTATCAACAATGCTGATGAACTGGTACAAATTACCTCCTAGTCCATCACAAATCCTAGCACAGGACTGTACTAATCAATAGTTAGTATGATGTATCAGGCTTGGCTAAGTTTCCCAGAAAGCCCCAGGCACTCTAGAGGTAAACACAGGGTTGCAATATATTAGCTGAGATTAATCCTACACATACACAAATCACAATGCTTTGAGGGTCTTACGGAAATGAAGAGGTGGAAGGTAGTAAAATCTTGGGCTCTGCAAAGTTGGCAAGGAATCTCATGGGGAAAAAAATGTGTTTTTACATGGAATTCAAAATGCTATATTCTCATTTTAAAGATGAAATAGGAGGGGAACAGGACACACTGGGGCCTGTTGCTGAGTGGGAGAGTGAGGGGAGGGAGAGCAGGGCGTGGGGAGATTGAGGATGGATAATAGTAGAAGTACCCAATGTAGATGATGGGGGGATGGATGGAGCAAACCACCATGGCATGTGTATACCCACGTAAAAATCCTGCACGAAATTCACATGTACCCCAGAACTTAAAGTATAATTTAAAAAATATGCTTGATATACAAAAACACAGCAATAAGGAAAAAGTTTCTATCTTAACCTGGGTGTTTGGCAGAAAGGGACAGGTAGCTGCTGAGACTCCTGATTCTAGGACTGTTGTGTGAATGTGTGGTCTAAATTAGGTGAAGCAAATTAGATTAAATACAAGAGTCATTCTTTAATACAACAACCAAAATAGAAATTCTACAGTTTATGAGATCTAAAATTACAAAGCACATAAAGATACAAAGAACAACAAATATTTAGCCAGGAGAAAAGTAGCAGCAAACAGAAAAATACATCAGACACATATGCAGATGTGAAGTAAATATGTCTCCATCAAATTTTGTTTAAAGAAACAAAACATATCTACTATCTTAAAAATAAAAAAATAAAAAATAAAATGATATACAATATTGTGGATTAAAGAGAATAAAAGTGAATGTCTAAGAGATAAAAGGAGATAGAATAAAAAATAATCCAGGGACTTGGAAGAGTGAAAATACATCTTCATATGGGGAAGAAGATTTATTTAAAGAGAAAAATAATTTTCTCGTCCAGGATAAACAAAGAATTATCTCATATTTGGACATCTTAATGAATTCCGAACAGATTAAATAAAAGCAAATGTATACTATGGAAATGTAGGTGGCGAATAACAAGATATTTTCTAAAAAGAGAGAAAATGCTGATTTTCTATGTAGGGAAGAAAGGACGCTGACAGCTTAACTTTTTAGCGTGATAATGGAAGCCAAAATAAAATTATAAAAACGTACTTGACAGGCTGTGACAAAATGAATTCTGACCTAGAGTTGTGTGCCAGCAAAGCTGTCAGAAACAAAGTTAAATTTTTAACAGTTCAGATAAGCAGAACTGTAAAAAGATTGCTACCACTAGATATTCTATACAAAAACTTGTAAAGAATGAATTTTAGTGTCCCCAGGCACCCCCCTCCAAAGATCTGAATAGAATTGTTGAAATGAAAGAAATAAGTTAGTAGAAATATCAATAAATGTATTGGTCAATGAAAATATTGATTCATCAAATCTATCAAATTTGGAGTTAAGAAGATAAGACAACTAAAATACTCAATGTATTAAAACACATAGTATATTTAAGTTGGGGAAATGTGCAACTAGAGGGAGTTCAGAGATTTTCACAGATACATCATTGTTATATTGCCAAAGTCTACATGGTGAGTATTTAATGTTAGCTATGTTATCAAAACACTTCCTAATAAATATATAGGTCAGACATATGTTGAGGCTGTGCAGCTGAGTAACAAATTTAAAATAATGTATTTTGTCAGTCTTAGCTGATCCTTTCTCCTGCTTGTTATTCTTGGAATCTTTGCTTCTTATGTTGGTTCCTAACAACAATCAACTGTAAACAAAAGCCAGTATAGGGGAGTTTTCACAAGTAAAAATATTTCCACAGCTTTCTTACCAATATTTTATTTCTATGTTGTAGGGTCAAAGACTTTTATTCTCATAAATCTGCAAGGAGACTACATATATATATACACGTTTTAATTCACACGGAAGTGGAAATGACTTGTCATTTATTTTTTCCACAGAACAGTTTTGATTTAGAGAGGAAAAGCATGATTTTTCTAAATGTCTTAAAGGAAGTTCGAGTAGAGACCAAAGGAAGCTAAGTAGTGGGAGGTGGGTGGACTGGAAACGGAGGAAGGGATAGAAAAGGAAACAATTTTGCTCAGGAGGCAAACTCCTTTCAAACGCTGGCCTGGAGATTACTAGATCTGTAATCTTAAAAACCTGGTAGTCACTGAACCTCAAATCTGTGCACGCTAGGTTCTTAGGAATGAAGCTTGCTATAGTATCCTAATATAATCTTTGTGTTGGTCAAATAGCAGAGACAGCCTACCTTTAATGCCTTGACTCAAAGAGAAATAATCATTCCAGTAAGTGTTTTATTTTTCATAGCAGGTAATGTCATTGTATCACATAAGTACAAGGAGTGTCAGCGACTCACTTTGCATATTACAGACTGTTAGAGCAGTCTTATCTTGTCCGACCTAAACAGTGTTCCTAATACTGTCACCACGTACTATTCATTTACCTTTCAACAAGACAAAGGCACCATATTTACTAAACACAAAGCTAAACTCACAGTTTTTTTTTTTTTTGGTTTTTTAGTTTGTTGGCTTTTTTTCTGCAACCCAAATAAATGTATCACTGCCATTTAGTAATCCTCTGTGTTCAGTTGAACTTTTTCCAGCACTCCTAGAAGTTAAAGGAGGGTGAAAAAGAGAGACAGTTCATTGACTTCCCAAGCATATATCTATACCACTTTAATCTTGCACATAAAAGGTCAAGCATAAAATTATTTGCTTGGAGCAGCTGTCCTCAGAGATTTGAATTAACGTAGATGGAGAGTACCACAGGCAAAAAAAAAGTTAATTTTATCTTAATTGGATTAAGCCAGGTCCCATCCATACTGAGGGAATGAGGTTACAAAAGACTAGAAACTGCTAGGTTGACAGAAAGGGATTAATTCATGGGCTAGCGTCAGGATGTTGACTAATAACATATTGATCGTATCTATAAGATATGCAGAATGTCTGTCAGGAGCAGAGGCACTTTGGAATTGAAGATGGCTAGGATATCTGACATGATCGAAGTTAGATTAATAGTATTAAGGAGCCGCAAGTGAGCTGCCTATTACCTTAGCAACCACAGACATTTCCTACATGTGTTTGTGATTGACCATCATAAACAGTAGCAGTACTTGCTGGTTAGAGGGAAATGACTGATTTGTGTAGCTGCTTCTCCCTCTGCCCCTTCTTTCCTTTAATGTGTTCCAACAGTCATATTGAACGACCACAGTTTAATCCCACTGGAGCCTGCAGGTGGTATTGTCCTTGCATTGAGGAGTTATTAAATTCTTAAGGTCACCATAAAAAAGGTTCCATTAAATTGAGTTAATAAAAACATTGGGCAAAGATCTGCCAAGAGCACAAATGTCAAAGCTATGGGAATTGGAATCTCTCATATCAGACTAGAAGAATAATTTAAATCACACTATAACATAAAGAAGATAAAACTGCTTCATTCTTTAAAAAAATATGAAATGTTTCTGCCTAATACACATGTGTATATGTGAATACTTCTATAAAACATCCGTTTGTTTAGATTTTTTTTATTTCACCTTTTTTTTTAGTTGAGACTGTTTAAAAACTGACACAGTAAGAAAACAGTATGCTGACAGTGAATACCCAGTGAATTTTTTGGACAGTTTTTGTATACGTGAAAACTGATTTTTTTTTTTTTAAAGAAAATGTTTATAAAAGAAGGAAAACATGACACTTGATTTAGGATGACTTTTGTACTTGCCTGATTGGAGTGTGTGAATGTAGATTAGAAAATAGTGTTTGGTAGTTAGGTGGAAAGCTGCAGCTACTAAGATTCTTCATTTTACATCCTATGCACAAGCCAGCACTAATGGCATAAAGAGTATGGAAATCCAGTTATACCTCATGCACACCACTTGTCTGTGGATTTACAGCAGCCTGTTTCCTTTCCAGATCTCATCGAAGAGGAAGTAGGATACATTAGTTTGACAGTGTTGTGATAAACATTCTAGAAACTGCTTGTTACCTAATCTTTCCACGTTAAATTTTAATATTCTGATTTTTCAGAAAAAAATTAAAAAGGACTCTTAGGGAGATTCATAACTTGTAACTTCCGAGAATAAATTTACCAAACTCATTTTATGACCTGCTCAAGAAATAACCACTATTTCTTAACTAAAATCTCATGGACTGTTTTTTTCTGGAACACAAGCATGTCCAAATAGACTGTATTCCTAGAGTTCATTACATTCTCTAATAATGTGACTGTTTCCTTCTTTGGAGATAGCTATACATTTGTGAGGCTCCATGTAATATAAAATATGTAGAGGAGGGAATGAAGAAAAGGGTGTGTTGAAGAAGCAGGAAAAAATGAAACTCCATTAAAGGTACTGTTAATAATTTATAAGGCTTTTTGCTTTCTTTTTATCTATCTATTTCTCCCTCTCAACTTACTACATTATTTTGTATTTGCTAATTAGTTTTATTTTAAGTAAACCAAAAAACCCAAGATTATTATTATTTTTCTTGTGGCAGGGCCTCACTCTGTCACCAAAGCTGGAGTGCAGTGGCACAAACACAGCTTACTGCATCCTGGACATCCTACTCTCAAGCAGTTCTCCTGCCTCAACCTCCCAAATATCTAGGACCACAGGCACATGCCACCATGCCTGGCTATTATTTTTTAATTATTTTTTGTAGAAACAGGGTCTCACCTTATTGCCCAGGCTGGTCTCAAACATGTAGGCTAAAGCAATCCTCTCACCTTGGCCTCCCAAATTGCTGGGTTTACAGGCACGAACCACTACACTCAGCCATAACAATTTTAACTATTAATATTAATTTTTCTGTTTACATTCATTTTGTTCAACTCTAGCTTTCAATGTAAATATTAGGGCATTTAATGCTTATGAAAAATAACAGAAATTACATAGTTGACGTTTCATTGTCTGTATATGTATATGTTATTTCATTATCATCAGAACACGGGAAACACTTGACAAAATTAACTCAACTGCCTTTTTCTTTCACTTCTTGATAAGCATGCCTTCTCCCAGTGCTCTCTATTTTTGGCTTACTAATGAGCAAAAAAGGACTGAAAGGAAAAGAAACCTAGAGGTTGCTTTTTTCTTTTCCTTTCCTTGCATATCATCTTCAGTGTGAGTGAATACAAGGAAGTAAAATTGGTAAGAAAGCGTAAGATAGCCGGGAGTGGTGGCTCAAGCCTGTAATCCCAGCACTTTGGGAGGCCGAGGCGGGTGGATCATGAAGTCAAGAGATCGAGACCATCCTGGTCAACATGGTGAAAACCCGTCTCTACTAAAAATACAAAAAATTAGCTGGGCATGGTAGCGCGTGCCTGTAATCCCAGCTACTCAGGAGGCTGAGGCAGGAGAATTGCCTGAACCCAGGAGGCGGAGGTAGCGGTGAGCCGAGATCGCGCCATTGCATTCCAGCCTGGGTAACAAGGGCGAAACTCCGTCTAAAAAAAAAAAAAAAAAGAAGAAGAAGAAAGTGTAAGATAGAGTTGGTTGTTCCTGTTTCTCCAAACACCATTGCCTTCATTCTGCATATGAAGAAAGTCCTGGTTCGAAAGAAAAGTTTCTCAGGGCTTGGTGCTCCCACTCACTCAGTCTCAGAACTACATGTTAACCTTGCTGTTGCCCTGAGTCTTGCTGAACTCCCATCCACCCAGGGTGCGTTGTAATTGTGTGCTCATGGAAGGTTGCAAAACTTGTCTGTGAATGGTGCAGCAAAAAAAACAGTAGATAACACATATCGTGTTTATCTTCTCTGCTCACATGCGTGCTCTATTATCCCATGAGTATGCAAAAAGAGTCCAGGGAAAAAATTAGCTGGGCATGGTGGCGCGTGCCTGTAATCCCAGCTACTCAGGAGGCTGAGGCAGGAGAATTGCCTGAACCCAGGAGGCGGAGGTTGCGGTGAGCCGATATCGCGCCATTGCACTCCAGCCTGGGTAACAAGAGTGAAACTCCGTCTCAAAAAAAAAAAAAAAAAATTCCAAAAAAGTGACAGAAGAGCCTTAATTCCAGTGTGGGGTGCTTCTAAGTATAGGTTCTCGTGGCACTGCGTAGGTCACATGCCCATAAAGCTGCTCTTGTTTTCATTAAAGTAATGTGAGTGGAAAGGATATGTGTATTTTAACCTGAGTCTTAAGACATTAGGCAAGCTTCCATGAAATTTTGTTCCTTTCACGGTGGCAGGAAAGTAGACTAGACAGACATAGCATTATACATGCAGATGAAAATAAGTCTTAAGGAATAATGAACAGGAAACAAGAGTGTAAACCTAAGTACTTTGTCTGGGCACGGTGGCTCACATCTGTAATTCCAGTACTTTGGGAGGCCGAGACAGGTGGATCACTTGAGATCAGGTGCTCAAGACCAGCCCAGCCAACATGGTGAAACTCTGTCTCTACTAAAAAAAAAAAAACACAAAAATTAGCTGGGTGTGTTGGTGTGTGTGTGTGTCTGTAGTAGCTACTCTCAAGGCTGATGCAGGAGAAATGCTTGAACCCTGGAGGCAGAGGTTGCAGTTAGGTGAGATGGTGCCATTGCACTCCAGCCTTGATGACAGAGTGAGGCTCTGTAATAATATAATAATAATAATAATAATAATAATAATGACAATAAACATAAGTATTGAATAACCATAAAGAACAGAGCTGCCTGCCCTAAGAAAGAGTACATATTGCCATTTGCCATAAAATGAATGAAACTGGAGGACATTATGCTAATGGATAAGCCAGACGCAGAAAGAAAAATATTTCATGATCTCGCACTTATAACTGTAATCTGAAACATAAATATACAAAGATAGAGAACAAACCAGTGGATACGTGGGCAGGAGTGGGCAGGAGTAGGGTGGAAAAGGAGCAAACGGGAGATAATAGGTCAGAAGATACAAAGTAGCAGATATGTAGGATGAACAAGATTAGAGATCTAAGGTCCAATATGAGGAGTCCAGGTAATAAAATTTTAATGTATGAGATTCCTGCTGAATGAATAGATTTTATCTGTTGTTTCCACACACACACACAAAACAAAACATATAATGGGTAACTATTGAGTTGACGTATACATTAATTTGCTTTACTATAGTAATCCTTTTACTATCTGCATATATCTGTAAAATCATGTTGAACACCATAAATATGCACAATACAATTTATTTTAAAAAGGAAATGATGACAGTGACTTAGAAATGTTGAAAAAATAAAAATTAAAAAAAAAAAAAAAAAAAAAGATCTTTCCATTACATGGACTGTCCATTTTGGGAAATGTTTATGGAACAGACATAATGACTTACAAAAGGAACATCTTAGGAGGTAATGTAATACCCGAGGACAGTGGCTCCAGCAATTATGGCTCACAGCAGTCGGGACTACTGGCGCCTGGATTGTTAGTGCACCAGTTCTGAAGGCCCAGGAGAAGTAGGGCAGTGGATGGAGAAAATGGTTTTTTTTTTTTTTTTTTTTTTTTTTTTGAGACGGAGTTTCGCTCTTGTTACCCAGGCTGGAGTGCAATGGCGCGATCTCGGCTCACTGCAACCTCCAGCTCCTGAGTTCAGGCAATTCTCCTGCCTCAGCCTCCTGAGTAGCTGGGATTACAGGCACGCGCCACCATGCCCAGCTAATTTTTTTGTATTTTTAGTAGAGACCGGGTTTCACCATGTTGACCAAGATGGTCTCGATCTCTTGACCTCGTGATCCACCCGCCTTGGCCTCCCAAAGTGCTGGGATTACAGGCTTGAGCCACCGCTCCCGGTCTGGAGACAATGTTTAACGTGAATCTCTTATCTTTAGTGGAGGAAGGCAGCAAGCCTAAGGTGCCTCTGCTGAGAAGGAGTTGGGGAAAAGCCATTGGCCACGTTTTACTCCCTTCATACAATTTCCTACCATGATTCCAGATTGCTGAACTCCCCCACTGCCCCCTGCTTAGAAACCAGAAGCAGCAGAATCACAAGGAGCCATATTCATCAACCGTAATGAGTAGAGGAAAGGTGAATGGTGGAGTGTGGATATGCAGAGAAAAGAGTAAAGATATCCCACATGTTTTGTTCCTTTTGGTCCTGAGCACCTGTCTCTTCTATTATCTAATTGAAAATAATTTGCCCAAACAAGAAACCACATGTCCCAAAAACTATTTTACTATCATAAGATGTTGTCAGTGTGCCATCATTCTTCATGTGAACTTGAAATGTTAGCCATCACAACTGATTTTTCACTAGAGAATAAGTGTGTGTGTGTGGGGGGGGGGGGGAGAAAACAAGAAACACAAAACTATCACTGTTCCTGTGTCCACAGCAGTTTCTGTAGGCCAAGGAAAGTTATCATTGCTTAATAGTTTTACAAGTTTCCCTTTCTTTTGCCAGGCATTCAGCTGAACCTAATTTCAAACATGATGAGTGACCCAAAGATTCATTCATGTAGGAAATTAATAACGAGTACCATGGTGGAGTATTTATTGGGTCACTGCAGTTTTGCATTAACCAGGAAGGTTGAGCAAGTAAAAAAGAGCTTTGGTAAATCTCCTAATCGCCATCCTTTTCCCGACTTTGTTGTGGTGAGACACTTTCCTCGGGCAGTGGTGTCATAATCAGGAATTCAGCATTAGAATCAGCTGTGTGCAGACTGAGTCTTCAGCAGTGACAGAGGCTATAACAGCCTTGCAGAGGAAAAAGCTATACTAATGATTAAATAGATACCTTTTATCCTTGTGATCTTTAGTTTTTTGTGAACAAAACTGTTAATTACTGGGAAACTGTGGAGAAAGGCTGACTGTTAGCTACAAGTTGTATTCTCATCTAATATAGATATATTTAATTTTTACATTAATTATTAATTTATTTATTTATAAATAAAATAATCGCGCCATTGCACTCCAGCCAGGGTCTCTCTCTCTGTCGCCCAGACTGAAGTGCAGTGGCCCACCAATTATTATTTATTGCAGTCTAGACTGCCCAGACTTGATCAAGAAATATTCCTACTTTAGGCTTCTGAGTAGCACATATCACCGTGCCCAGCTAATTTTTTTTTTTTTTTTTTCGAGAGGGAATCTCACTCTGTCTCAGGCTGGAGTGCAGTGGTGTAATCTCTGCTCACTGCAACCTCCCCTCCCTGGTTCAAGCAATTCTCCTGCCTCAGCCTCCCAAGTAGCTGGGATTACAGGCACATGCCACCATAACTAGTTATTTTTTTAATTTTTAGTAGAGATGGAAGTTTCACCATGTTAGCCAGGATGGTCTAAATATCCTAAAGTTGTGATACACCCACCTCGGCTTCCCAAAGTGCTGGGATTACAGGGATTAGCCACCACACACAGACTCTTATCTAATTTTTGGTAGCTTGTTTTGCAATACAAATATTTTGGTAGTTTTTATATAGGACACAAATATATTTAACTCTGGGAACATTCAGAGGAGTCCATCTACATAAATCTCCCTTGTAGACAGAGTAACTAATTTTCTTATTTTATTTTATCCAAGTTCTGACCAGCTGGCCAACACATGAGAAAACTTCACAAGAATCAATGTAGAACCTTACTACAGACATCTCTTTTTGTATAACAAATGAACAGTCAGATATACCACCCAAAGTTCCAATCTGAAAACATAATCTATCTTTATTTTGCTTTCTGGGCCAAACTAACAACCACTCTGGCTAGGTCCAGCCATTAAGTAAACTTTGAACTATTTCTTCTTCCGTGAACTGATCATTGGGAAAGCTACATAAAGTCAGAGATGTGAGTTGAAAAAGAAATGGGAAAACAATGGAAGGGGTTTTCTTGAGAGTCTGAGTAACATGTCTGTGCAGTTTCTACAAGTGTTTCAATTCATTGATGATAGCTTCACGTATAATACTTCTATGTTTAAAAAATTCTATTCCTGAATAAACTAGATCAGAGAACAGACTGCTCATAACTGGCAATTCAACTTACTTTAACACTTACTATATTGTGACAGGCATAAAGTTTCAACTAAAAACCAATCACAAACCAGGATCTGCTTCTTAAATGGAGAACAGAAGATGCCATAACTTTTTGATTTTTCCCATTTGTGCTATTATTTTCTCATTGGGAATTTCCAGAACCCATATAGTCTTTCTGTCTACTAGAGAAGCTCACCATAGTATTCAGTATGCTTGAATTATGGAATACAAAGGTAACACAACATGAATTACAGCCAGAAACTAATGTAGAACTCTGTCATTCTTGAGGCTCTGTTAGAACATGGAAAATTTACTTCACATTGTCTCAATATTAGATAAGTTGGTTAATGAGAGACAATAAAATATGATATATATTGCCAGCAAGATATGAAGAAGCATATTAAGTATATGTCCCTTTTTTCATAGTTTGCTATTAAGCCTACCTTTGACTTCATGATTTGAATTATTTTTTAAAATTATAGAATTTCAGTTTATTTTTAAAGTTCTAGTTTTTGGCAGAAATTTTCATTTTACCATTTGTTATTTGAACTTATTACTCATACTTATTTTAAACTTTGTGTCTGATAATGCCAAAAATGTAATATCTGGAATTTCCTTGAGTGTACTTCTATTGTCATAGGTTGTGATGATGTTATATTTATCCTTAGAGAATTTATGCACTCTTTAATTCATTCATTTTGCTGACAGAAAGCTAGTTTTAGCAAATATATATATTTCGATCAGCAATTCATATTAATTAAAGTTGGGCTTCAGTCTTTGCTAGAGATAACCAAAATTATTTCTATGTATATTTTTACACATAGTGCTTAGCATTCAATGAAAAATGACATAGCACATAACAAAAAATACCTGACTGGACATCAAAAGAAAATATGTGGGTAAAAGTAAGTAAATGGTGACTATAGAAAACTACCATAGCAATGTTTTATGTGGCACACAACATAAATAGAATTAAACAACATAAAAACAGTAGGTCATAATGAGGGGAGCAATGTAAATGAAATTTCAAGTTTTCTAGTGCCCTTGCTTTATATGAAAAACAATAAAAGTATTTCTTTGTTTTAGATAGTAACATTTTAAAGTTGCATGTTATATTACATAGAATAAAACTATAGCATATTTGAAGAATATTTACTTTACAATATGACAGGGAGGATAATTCCATAAACAACTGTTTCAAAATAAAAGGGCGAGGGTGAAAGAGAGAAAAAAGTATATAGAATAGTTTGAAAAAATAAAAACAAATAGTAAGATAGTAGACTTATACCTAAATTGAGAAATAATTATATTAAGTAAAAAGTGGCTGAATGGTTCATAGTAAAATAGTAGATTCAAATTCAAATTGAGAAATAATTATATTAAATACAAAGTGACTTAATTAACTAATATTATTACTTCCTGGATAAGAAAATGAAACATGTAGCTAAGAAGTGACATCCTTCAAATGTCAAGCTGAAATTCTATGAATGGAAACAGAAGTATGTGGAAAAAAAAAATTAACCACAAAACGGTGGTGTAGCTATACTATTACTAAATAAAAAATAATTTAAAGAAAACAGCATTGGTAGAAATAAAATATAAATATTGTATTATAATGATAAATAGATGAATCTGCCCTACATATGTACCAGTTCTACTCCTGTCAGGGCAAAAAAATGATAGAAATAAGAAAGAAACAAATCAGTTATCACAGTGGGATATTTTAATTTACCTCTTACAGTAACTGGTATAACATACAAAAATAGATCAGCAAAGACAGAAGATTTAAATAATGGAATTACCTAACTTGACTAGACGGACACATTTATAACATTGCACTCAACACCTGGAGAACGTGTAGTTTTATTTCAATGCAATTAGAGCATTTTAAAAACGGTGCTATAAAAACAAAATGGATAGAAATCATTTTTTAAAGCCAATTTAGCAATCTCTATGCATGTAGCTAATAATAAAAATCTAAGTAACCTATAAGCCTTAAAAGTAATTATAAAAATTTTGAATATATTTTAAAATGAAATATATAATTAACATATAGTAAAACCTGTGAAATATATGTAAAAGTATTTGAGGACAATTTTCTTTTCTTTTTTTTTTCATTAAATGATCATATGAGAAAGGGAGACTGAAAAATTGATGATCAAATCATCTATTAAAGCAAAGTAATAACCAATTAAGCCCAACTTTGTTGAAGATGTGAAATAACAAAACTAAAAGCAGAAATTAGTGAAATAAAATCAAACAATTATAGAGAGGGCCATTAAAGGCAAAATAGTTGGTTCTTTGTAAAAACTAAGAAAAAAGTCAATCAGTTCTCAATAACCTAGATCAAGACACATGAGGGATGGTACAAATAATAATTATCGGTATTACACAAAGACTATCAATAAAGATCCTACTTTTTTTTTTTTTTTTTTGAGATGGAGTTTTGCTGTTGTTACTCAGACTGGAGTGCAATGGCACGATCTCGGCTCACCGCAACCTCCGCCTTCTGGGTTCAAGCAATTCTCCTGCCTCAGCCTCCCAAGTAGCTGGGACTACAGGCGCGCACCACCATGCCCAGCTAATTTTTGTATTTTTGGTAGAGAAGGGGTTTCTCCTTGTTGACCAGGAGCGTCTTGATCTCTTGACCTCGTGATCCACCCTCCTCGGCCTACCAAAGTGCTGGGATTATAGGCGTGAGCCACCGCGCCCGGCCATCCTACTTTAAAAAAACAGATTTGTCTGGGTGTAGTGACTCACACTTTGAAAGGCTGAGGTGGGTGGCTACTTGAGCCTATAAGTTGGAGACCAGCCTGGGCAACATGTTGAGACACTGTCTCTACTAAAAATAAGCCATTGTGGCATGTGCCTGTAGTCCCAGTGACTCAGAAATCTAGGGAGAGAATCACTTGAGCTTGGGAAGTCAAGGCTGCAGTGAGCCATGACTGTGTCACTGCACTCCAGCTTGGGTGATGAGAGTGAGACTCTGTCTCTAAATAAATATATAAATAAGTAATAACGTATACATATATAAAAAAGCTATGATGATACATTTGGAATGTGGGTAGAATGCACACACTCTTAAAACTTTGTCTACCATAACTAATATGTACACAAAATGTGAAGGCAACATAGTCCCATGTTTACCAAAAAGCAAATTTCTAACTAAAATCCTTACCACAAAGAAAATTCCAGAATCAGGTAGCTTTAACAGAAACACTGGAAGTTCAAATATCAAAATAAGACAAAACACCAATCCAACAAAAAAACCTCCCAGGGAGAAGAAATAAAGTGGGCAATACAATACTTATTTTATAAAAAAAGGATAACCTTGGCACCAAATCTTGCAGACATTTCACAAGAAGAAAAAAATAAGCTGGTTTCCTTCAAAAGCAGAATGAAATCCTAAACATAAAATCAGCAAATTAAATCTACCAATAGGTAAAATTTACTATACCATTTCAAGTTGGAACCATTCCAGAATTATCAGATTATTATAGTTTTCAAGTATCAATGAATGTATTTCATCACTTCAACAGAACAGAGTAGGGAAAATTATCCAATCATGGTAATAGATGCAAGACAAACAAAAATTAAATAAAATTTAACTTCTATTCCTTAAGAAATTTTAACAAACTGGAAAAAAAGGTAGTTTTTAACTCTCAATGAGACTATTTATTTGAAAAACTATAAGATTAATTATGCTTAATGATGAATCATTGAAAACTTTCCAAATGAAATTGAGAACTAAACTAGGATGCTGCAGTCAACATTTATTGACCTAAAAGTGACAATCCCAGATTCACCTACAGTTACTTCATGCAGCTCTGTGACTGAATGATAGGCATTCCAGTCCAGATATGGCTCCCAGAATGTGGTGAGTTACAAAGTAAGACATAAGTAACATCCCCACTTACCTATATTATCAATCTAAAATAAAAAATACTGAAATAGAAACAAAATTTCTATAATAAACATGTTCATACACAACAAAAAAGAAAATCACACGGGAGACATGGATCCGTAGCAGATCTGAAATCATCACAGACAAAGGTTTTAGACTCCATGTGATGTCTGATCCTGACCTTTGGCAGGAATTCATTTTTCTGTTTCTGATTAAAACCTGACCTCTGAGAGGAACTTCCTTTTCTTTTGTCTACATAGAGAGTGGACCTTGAAGTGTTTATTCTCTTTGTGGGCTGCATAGTTTTTCAGTTTCTTACCTGAGGATGGACTTTTGAGAATCCAGATTACTTTGATGGTTAAAAAATCACAAGTTTTTCAGAAAGTTTATATAATTTATTTCTCTAAAATTTCTCAAAAAACACAAGATTCTGTTCTCTTTGTTTGTAGTCTGTTCTGTGCATAAATTACTACAAGCAAAAATGTTGTCTAGATACAGCCCTTACTTTAGCAGAGGGATTTGGGGAAATAGGGTAGATAAAGTGAGTTTGTGACATTATTCTTTTGAAGTGGCTATAGAACATCCAAAGAAAAAGTCTAGATGTCCTTCACCTATGCAAATCTGGAGCTCAGGAGAAAGACTTGAGTTGGAGGGATAGATTTGTTAGTTCTCAGAGAAATCAAAGTCAATTTGCATTGTTTAATTTGAATAGGGCATTCAAGGAGACTGATAAAGATGAACACTAGAAAATACTTATCTAAGCTATAAAAACATTATCATATCAAAAATCAAGTATGACATTAACTTATAGCTATATATTTTTCAACAACTACTGCTTTTTCTTGTTACATTAAACTTTTGATTTTGACAGATGTTCTCCACGATTCAAAAACACTGAATTTTCTAATAGTTATGATTTTAGCTCTGGTATAGTAGTGTTCATTTTAGTGAGCAGCAAAAAGAGATGAAGTAAAGAATGCTGTTCGAGCCTGGTTATTAGCTTTTATACTAGAGTCAAGAGGAACTTATCTAGCTACTTATTCGCACAGGCTCACAAGGAAGGACAGAAATTTATGATTTAAAAAAATTATTGACAAATTCAGGTACATTGACTCAATACTCATCTCCATTTCATCTAATAAACAGTATAGACCATAATTTATCAGTCATAAAATTATTTAACAAATTATCTCCAAACTTTGCAACTTAATAAATATAGTCAGTTTTCACACTGAATGGCAATGCAGGGTTATAAAAATGACTATACAAACTGAAACCATGACACATAATCTTAAGAATCAACAGGGGAAGTTACAATTGTTCATTGATACTTAAAGGCTCTTATTTTGGCTACAAATGTAAAGCAAAATGAAAAAAAGGTAAACACAATGTTTATTTAAAATGCAGTGGTGCGATCTCAGTTCAGTGCAAACTCCGCCTCCTGGGCTCAAGTGATTCTCCTGCCTCAGCCTCCCGGGAAGCTGGGGTTACAGGCGCCTGCTGCCACACCCAGCTATTTCTTTATTTGCAGTAGAGATGGGGTTTCACCTTGTTGGCCAGGCTGGTTTCAAACTCCTGGCCTCAAGTGATCCACCCACCTCAGCCGCCCAAAATGCTGGGCTTACGCGCATGAGCCACTGTGTCTGCTTTCAGCAGCTCTTTTTTTTTTTTTTTTTTGCCAATCAATCAGAGCTTGTAAGGTTGCTGAGGTTGGTTGGCCTTGAACTCTTGGCCTCGCCTTCGCAAGCGCCACGACATCCGGCCGGAGCCACTTTGGGCCCCAGCAGCTCTTTTAAGTGAGAACTTCAGCTGAGCATTGGAAGAAGTTGAGTACAACCGTAGTTTGCTCCTGTGCTCAATTTTTCCTCTGGACGCTGACGATTTTAGGAGCTGCTTCATTCCAATTGCAATTTCATAAAACATTTCATAAAAAGTATTTTAAGGCAAAGAAAGACTGTCAATTCTCTCCCTCCTCCAAAACATGATTCTTAATATTCAAAACAATGTTTTTCAGAGTTCTCTTAATCTGAGATTTTTATGGTGTGACTACAGAATCAAAACACAAGGCACTTTGTATTATTTCACTTAAAATTTTGTATATTTCTGGTGTTTAAAATGTTTAAGATTGCTTCCCCACTCAAATACATAATATATTGAACTTAAAATGTGTTTATTAACCAATTCTCCATAAATAAATATGTATAGAAAATAATTCAGCCGTTGTATTTAGGGAACCATATTCACTGCATGCAAATTATTGTTAGTGTTCTTAACTCAAAGTAGGAGTGAACCGAAACGTGTGATTTTTCTTTCGAATTACTCATTTGTTTTTTCTTTATTAGTTGGTGGTGTGGGTTGGATCATACTTTTTTAAAAACTACTTACCTAGGTGTAATTGACATACAGAAAGCTGTACATACTTAATGTATCTTGAGTGTAATTAATTTTTATTTTTTTTTTGTGTGTACTTCCTAAATTTATAATCCTGTGAGTCACTTGTCCTTATTTAATGACAGTTTCCAACATTGTTTTGTTACTACAAGTAGGGATCTATTTTTTTTTTCCACCTTCAATGAAGATAATAAAAATAACACACTGGAAGGAGTGGCAGAGTTGGAAAATTTGTCACCATTATAATATAGATGTAATAGGTTGGGAAAGAATCCTCAAAAATGTTAAAACAAGGAAGGGAAGTTTATTGAGAAGCAAGATTTTCTTCTCTCCTGTCCCCTATTCGTCTCTAGTGGTCAGAGTTGTTCAGTACAATAAATAATAGACATTTTTTCTTAAAAAAAAAGTTAGCATAGAATTATTGAGAATGTTTTATTTATTTGCAAACAGAAAACTGTCAATAGTAGATTGAGTAGCATTTGCCTTTTTAACCTCTAATGTACTTCCTATACATTGGCAAATTGTTACATTCCTTTCTAAATATGGATACACTTGTATTTTATTCTTTGTTGTTTTAGCATTGTAAAATATCTCTGAGAGTTACCTTAATGTGAACTATTTTGCTCCCCTCACATCCTCTAGGGCATCTCCATTATTTTCATCAAAATAACTTTTTGAATTTAAGTTGAGAAATTCACCATAACTAAGTTTCCCTGACTGCATATATATTCTTATAAATGATATCAGTGTCAACATTTCCATGGTAAACTACTTTTACTATAAAGTATTACATTTTATTTTTAATCTGCAATTATTTGCACAGTGAAATAAAATATTCATTTTTTTCTTTGCTGCACTTTCTTCTTTGTTGGCCAATTACCTCCTAAGTTTATTCATTTTTGTAAATTGTCACGAGTTGATCACTAGGAGACAAAGAAGCAACAAAACTACATTCTTTTCTGTGTGTGAACGAATAACAGATGTGCACTGGCCAATCAGTGACAGACACAGAAAAAAGTGACAGGGTCAGTCACTGAACCTGATACAAACCTCTTAATTACACATAGATTTCTGAACTGAAGAGCTAGCAGCAAAGTATGGATTTTATGTAATAACTCAAAGCTAATATACTATGATAATTGAAACTTGAAGAGTGTTGTAAGACACATTATTTAACTAAATCACAGTTTCTAATATTTGTGCATATTGGAACCATGCAAAATGCAGGCTGACTATATTTATTTGTCTCACATGTTTTTATGGTGTCAAAAATCTGTAAATGACTTAGAATTCTGTTCCAGTGGTTCTTATGAGGTTGCAGTCAAGATGCTGGCTTGGGGTGTGAACAGATGAAGGTTTACATGAGCCTATATTATTTATAATATTGTTTGACTGCGCCCTCACCCAAATATCTTTAATTATAGTTCCCATAATCCCCAGATGTCCTGGGAGGGACCCTGTGGGAAGTAACTGAATCATGGAGGCAGTTACTCTCATGCTGCTAGTCTTGTGATAGTGAGTGAGTTGTCTTGAATTCTTTTGGTTTCATAAGGTGTTTCTGCCCTTTTACTTGGCACTTCTCCTTCCTGCCACTATGCGAAAAAGGATCTGTTTGCCTCCTCTTCTGCCATGATTGTAAGTTTCCTGAGGCCTACCCAGCCATGCTGAACTCTGAGTCAATTAAACCTCTCTCCTTTAAAAATTATCCAGTCTTGGGTATGTCTTTACCCAAGCAACATGTGAACAGACTAATGTAATTTATTTGCTTGCACTTCTGGAAATCTGGAGCTGGTTGGCAAGACTCAGTTCCTTCCATGGACCTTGAGGATATCCTCATGATATGTCAGCAGCCTACTACAAGAGTGAGAAATCCCAGAGAGAAGAGAGTATATGGTAGTAGTTACGTTGTCTTCTCTTCTGCTCTGAGAAGCCACACGCCATCATTTCCACGATATTCTACTGTTTACAAAGTTGACCCTACTCAATGAGAGAAGGAAGTCTAGTTCATTGTGAATCATCTTGGAGAATGAATCCTATACACAGCAACAAAGAATTTAGGAGATGGTTTTAAAAAATTAGAAAGGCCCAAAAATAAGCAATAACTGTATGATTCGAATGGGCTAGATAGAAGGTTGTTTTTTTTTAAAAAATAGTATTAATACTCTCTTAATGCTTTTAGGAGACAGAAACTCATCTTCATTTCAGACATTTAATAAACTTAATTGACTACAGTATTATTCACTCTTTTCCTCACATATATTAAATATTAAGGCTCCTTGAAACACAAACAAAGTATTACTTATCTTTGTATGTACAGAATTTAAAATAGGAACCAGCTTGTTAAACACTCCTAATAGATGCCTTTCAGTAAGCCTGACAATTGGGGAGAAAAACTTTTAAACTCTTCCAGTTGTTTGGATAATGCTGATTACTTCATACACTTTAATTATTTAATATTGTCTTAGCATATTTTCCTTCAAGAAAATTTTAGAAAGATTTTGAGAATATGAATATATTTTTTCTTTATAAAGATTATTTTCTACATAAGTGTACAAAGGTTTTCATTTCCATATACATTCACCAGCATTGGTCATTAGTATTGCTGTTTATTAGAAAATATTCCAAGTGAAAACCAATTTGCACTTGTTGTTTTGATTTTCAGTTGTTCTGTTACGATTTTCCTAATACACATTCCATGCTTTTTATTTTGTAACTTGTCCAAAAATATATTATGTTGAATCAATAAAGTTTTATAATAGCATTAGCATTATATATTAAAGGTACAAGATTTTGTCTCTAATACATGATGAATGTGTTTTATTTCATAGTTTGATTAACTTATGGTTCTTAGTATTGTAAAAGATGATTTTGGAATTGATTTTTTAAAATTTCTATGGAATAAAATGTATTGATCTGTTTAAGAATTTTATTTTCATATCATTCTTACAATGTTACTCTCTAATAGTATTTGATTTGTGTGAATATTAGCATCAAATTATTTTAGTGTTTATACTAAAACCTTTAATGGACATAGAATGGATATTGGTCTGTGAAATTCATCAGGCTTATACATGTACTTTTTGTCTAGAATGTCAGCCAATTTCTTCCGAATTAAACAATGCATCTTTAGAACTTCAAAAATAAGCATGATTTTTTAATCTGAATTGTATATTCTATGACAGTTTCAAACTTTTATAATAGTTTTTGGCTGTTTTTTTCTCTTTTTTTTTTAATCAGTAGTTTCCTAAATTAGTTTTATGTTTAATGCCTCTTATGGGTAAAATTGGCAACTGGGTTTTACCACTTTTGAAGAGTGATGAAAGTGAAAATCAATAATATTTTTTTCTTACAAATGTGTCACTGACCTTGAAATATTCACAGTTAAATTATTTAATCCAGGCTCATCTCTTCTTACAATAAACATTTTCAAATAAAATTTTATCATCTAGAAAGAATGTGCAGATTTGTTTTTTAATTATATTTAATTTTATAAAATTGTATTTCTAAAGATACATTCTGATGACTGTCAGTGCAGTTTTGAAAAACTTTTTTGGTAGTGGGTATAAAGACTAGTACTGTATATACAGCAGTTTTTTAGAGAAGTATATATAACATTTAATGAGAATACCTTACTAGTCATGTGAAGATGTAGTACTTGTATAAGAATGTGCATAGTAAAAAATTAGACAGTTTAACGTTATCAAAAAAAAAAGAAAAAGTATGCTGAAATTGAGAGAGATTTTTCCAGAAAATTATAATACTAATTGAAAATTTATAATGTATGGGGCGCTCTCTCTCTTAATCTCCCTCTCCTACTGGGAAATTACAAGGAGAATAAGAAATTAATGGAAACAGCTCTCCAGAATTTTGAAAATTAGGAAACAGACACATGGGTTTTGACCCTGCTTTCTCCCACCAGTTGAAAAAGTGACCTTATTAACTCTACATTATGTGCAAAAAACAGGAAAATCTTATATTTGTAAGCAATGCCTTTATCACATAATATATAAAGAAAAATAGAAATTGGTATATGTATTATATAATTCATTTCAGTCTTGTAGAAAGATAATGAAAACTTTAATTATAAAAGGGTAGTGGCATTTACAAATGGAACTTCAGAAACCCAAAAAGACACAACTTCATTTATACAGTATCACTGGCAAAGTAGAATTCCCTCCCAGATGAGCACGATGGCTCATGCCTATAATCCCAGCACTTTGGGAGGTTGAGACAGGCAGATCATGAGGTCAGGAGTTCAAGACCAGCCTGACCAACATGATGAAACCCCATCTCTACTAAAAATACAAAAATTAGCAGGTGTTGTGGTGTGTGCCTGTAATCCTAGCTACTCAGGAGGCTGAGACAGGAGAATTGCTTGCACCTGGGAGGTGGAAGTTGCAGTGAGCCAAGATCGTGCCGCTGCATTGCAGCTTGGGCAACAGAGTGAGACTCTGTCTCAAAAAAAAAAAAAAAAAATCCCCTTCTCTGCTATCCCCTCATTCTGCTATTATAAACCTTTGAAACCAAGATTAATACAAACAAGTTCTGTATTTTTTTCCTCCTGCTTTTTAGGTCTATATTATTTTCAACATGATTTTGTATTCTTTGCTAATTAGTTATTCCTACTCTAAATTTACAACTATGCCTATAGGTTTTCTTCTTATGTAAATATCTAAAGTACCAGAAATACCATACCTGGGCATCAGAAATGAGATGAGAAACACTACTGGTGTTATTAAAATTTAGCTTTATAGACTTATCAACATAATTAAATACTAAAAGTTCTGACACTAAAAAGAAGAACAGAACTAATTCCTTAGCAATTTAGAGTAGTTTCTGTAGGGGATTATGTGAGAAATTCATGTACATTCCTCTACTCATAAAGGAAGACTCAAGTTTAGAGGTGCCTAAGGCTCAATCCTTTGGTTTCTCAGATTTCCAAAGGCAGAAGAGAAGTTCAGAGGATTGCAGATGTTTAGGTGGCTTTGCTAGATGTTAGAAGCAATGCTCTGGCATGAACTAGTCAACAAGCAATATTTTAAATGTGGAAACAAACAAAATTAAGAAACAGTTTAATTCTTCATAATCTTATTTACTTGCTAGGCAGAAAATGAAAATATTCTAACATGTCATTATTTTTGTTTTTCAAATGCAGGAAAGTGTCATTTTATAAAATAAACATTTTTCCGTCACTCTCGTTTTCTTGATAAAACTATCCCCAAATAAGAACTATTCCAATTTAAAGATTTTAACTGTGAATATTTATCTTTTAACATACATGTCTTTACTGCTTTTCCCTTGCAAACATCTTTGGTCTTGAACTTTAGCAACTAGGGCAAAGATTGTGAACTAAGAGCAATAAAGTAAATGAAAAACGCTTACAAATATTACTTAAATGGAAACCTGGTAGTTTTGTTATTACAATCATCTTAGACCATTTGGGATGCTAATCAGTTATCTTAGACCAGGTAATTTATAAACAGGGGAAACCTATTGTTCACAGATCCGGAGGCTGAGGACCAGTGCCAGCAGATTCATGGTTTGGAAAGGGCACACTGTCTGCTTCAAAATGGTGACTTATTGCAGTACCCTACATGGCAGAAAGTGCAAACCAGCATCCTTCAAAACAGCATCCTTCAACCACTTTTATAAGGACACTAATCCCATTTATGTACCATCATGACTTAATCAGTTATCAATGACTTCACCACTTAGTAGCATCAGAATGAGGACTATGTCTAAAATATGCATTTTTGAGGGTCATATTCAGGTCATAGTAAGTGCCAACAGACTTCTTTATTAAGTTTCTGCTTGAAACAGCTAAATCATTGAGCTGAAAATAGGAGAAATTAGAGTGGGTTACATTTTATGATTGCCAGGGTAAGTCATAGTCCTCAAATATTTGATTTCTTAAAATAGTGTGCTTAACTAAAAAGTTAAGTAACTAATTCTGAGTTTCAAAAATGGTAATATTAGAAGAGGTAATGAACTTGAAACTGAACAAGAAGCTGGCCCCCTACTGGCCCTCTCAAAGTTTACAAGGCCTGACTCCTTTCTCCTTTCCTCCCATCAATTTTTAAGTAGCTTTAAAATCTCCTTGTGAGATTATGTGTTATATTACCACAAAGTTCTTGGATTCTTTCATCTTTAGTATAATCAGGTTGGGGGAGGAGAGAATTCTGTAGAGGATTTTTTTTTTTAATCCAGAATGAAGACAATGGAGAATCTAGAAATGGACAGAAAAATAATATAGAGTATTGTGAGAGAAAATATATCATTGTGAGTTCACAAAGAAAATGGCACCCAGCGGAACTAAAGGGGACTGCTGGGGAGAGTATGAATGAAGTAAAACGATAACCAGAAAAAGAAGAATTTGCCCTTTTCACCTTTCAGAGGAGTGAAAATCCACAGAATAGAGATGGAAACCTAGGCTTACATAAGGACTGGAAAGAACACCATGCCCCCAAATTATAAATCATTGATTACATCTTCATCTGATGGCTGAAGGTCAGGAATTGTACCCATTTCCTTGCCTCAGGAAAAATTATTGACATTTTCTTCTTTATCAGTGCTAGATCCTGGACATTTCAAGCTAACATCTGTTGAATAGCCAGGGCACAAGAAAGCAGGAATTTTTCTGTAAGGATCAGGTGGAGTCAATTCTTCTACCTTAATCGAGTTGTAATTTAGAAGTTTCTGTTTTGCTTTGTTTTGTTTTCATAAAGAACACTTAAAAATTAGCCCCCTAAGCAGATAATCTGAAGCAGTTGAATTACGAAACAAAGTGTGACTGGCTGTGGAGTCACAGGTAATTTTTGTCTGTCAATGAAGAATAAATTACTACCTGTGAACCCAAATATGTACAAGCAGGAAGTCAAACAACCACTAGGGTAGTTTAGATATTCCTGAAACCGTTTATCAAATGGGGGGGTCTTTTTCGAATCTTATAAACTAAGCTACCAAAACACAGGGTGATTCTGTAATTTCTTCTCTGAGATAAATACAGCTGCCATAGAAAGCAAAATTGGAAGGAGAGACAAGAAGCTTTTCATTCGTGGAAAATTTGGATTTTTGCAGTAAATTTGAAATGGCTACAAAGCCATATATCTGTTCTGTGTCTTTTCTGAAAAAGAAAAAAATATATATAAATGAAGGACAGAACTTTTAAAACAAACCACTGTGCATTGCATGAAGGTAAGGAGGGTGTAGGGAGTGTTACAGAATATGAGCATAAAATTTAACCTGCAATAGATCATTAACCAAATGTTGTGGTGTATTTTATCAGTTAAATTTGTGAACTCTACAAAAACAATATGAATTATTTTGACTTTGCCTTTAAACTTTAGGTAAGGATTAAAGAATATGATAAATCTTTGTATAAATGTCATGTATTTTCTGACATTCTTTATTGGCATTAAAAAGTTTGTGTGATCAATTACTGAGGTTATATCTGTATATTTATAACACTCTTTCACAATTCATGCTCTAAAACTGCCTATAATAATTTTAAATAATTAGTAGTATGAGAACATTTTAAGCCTAATTTAGATAAATGCTAAGCAAGCCCTAAAATGTCTATATTTCCTTTTTGACCATTGCTTGGATTTTCCTTTCTTGAGTGCTTTTGTGGATAAATCTTGGGCTTATTTTTTATTTTTGATAGACTCACTTTTAGAAGACTTTAGGAATTGTTAAAAATGGGTAAAAGGCTTCACATTTTAGGATAAACTGATTAGATGGCATTTGGAATCATAAAGCATACAGCATTATACAATTAGTTACAAACAAAAAACAAAGACAGATTCCCACTTGAGAAAGGCATAAAATGAGGTAATCTGAATTATTAAGATAAATTAATGCAAAATTAAACAGTGATCCCTTGTTTATATAAGTGTCTAGTAGCCTTATAGTCTGCTGCACTGCTGTTAGTACTCACATACACAAAGCATTCTTTTGATATCTGGATATTGGTTTATTCACTAAAAAGCATCAATTCTCTTTTGATAGTAACTGGTTCTAGATTTATGGTAGGTCTGGAGGACCTTATACAACCTGGTAGGTTCTAAGAACAATAAAAATTTTAGCTAGATTAGCTAGCTAGCTAGATACACATAAATGTTCACATATTCATACAATTATATGTCTAGTTACTCAAATCCAAATGCATATATATTTATAAAGGGCTCCACTAATCCACTTATGGTAGTTTGTTAATTATATAATCTAAGAAAACATGATTTTATACTATTAAAAAAAAACAAGTTGTTTTTGAAAGTGTAATTCTATGATGATTTTCAAAAAGCCCCAATACTGTAAAACTTACTAAAATTATTTATTCTAAGTAAAATGATTGATGCCTAGTTGTAAAATACTATTTAGCTAATATTGCTGAGATAAAAGACCACCCACTAAGGTTAGATATTGGATTCTAGGGAAATAATTTTGTGATTGTTATTGTCAAATCAAATGACATTTGAAATACCTAAATGAAAGGGTTTTGCCTCACAGACTGAAAAAAGAAACTTACTTATATATTAAAACAACTTCTTACAAACAGATTCTCCTCCCTCGCACCACCCCACATGAGAATTATAACCTTACTAATGTCAATCCCAATTCAGAACCTGAGACATTTTCTGGATGGTGCCATCCAGAAATGCATGTTGTAAACGTTAAGTAAAAGAAGAACAGTGGCATAGTTAGATAAGCATTTCTCATGTGTGCTGCACCCTTATCTCATGTGTATAATATCACTGATAGATGCATGACCCCCATAATAGAACATGGTGTATAAAAGTATCTAAAAGGGGTTCAGCATCTGCTTTTCTTGCAAATAAAATAAAATGAAATAATTGATTGACATAAAACTTGAATATGTAATTCAACTTTAGAGTATACGTGTTCACTTTCAGTTAATCTGTAATGCACCAGAAACATAAAAATTTAAACTAAGTAATCAAAATCTAACCTAAATAGTAGAGAGATTTTTTAATATATAAGAGATTTAAGGAAAAGAAAAAGGAAATATACCAAAAGGAATTTGTACTCAGAAGTTTCAAAACCAGAAAGATTCTACAAAGCTGCATAAAATTTTCAGGAAACAAAACTCTGGTTTACTCATGCTTATTAGTGATAGAATGGAGAAAGAGTTGGATAGAGGACAAGACTGAAATTATTTAAACGTGATCCCATATTATTGTGCTTTCTAAACTGTAGTCCCATTCAATATGGTACTAGAAGGGGGCTTCTGCTTCTACAGAATTCAGAGAATATTAGAAAATAGAATCTTCAGCAAGGTCAGTACACGTATACAATCATCACTGTTAAAGAAAATTAAATGTTACCCTTGGGCTCAGTTCTATCCAGGCTGGTACCAATGAAATTCAGCATCTATATTTTCCTATTGTCTGTTAGTTTGTAGGGCCTGTGATAAGTGAGGGAGCAAGAAGGAGAAAGAGATGTGGTCTGGGATCAGTGAGAGAGAAAGAAGAGAGGAGAGATATACTCGCTATATGTCCTTGGCAGAAGAATTTGAGGACAAAAAAATGTAATTTGTATTTTTTTTTCTCAAAAGCTTCTGGAACACTTCTTGAAAAAAAAGTTCATGGGATTTCTTCCGACCATCAGAGGCAATATGTAATGCCTCTTTGCTTTTAAAACTGTCTTGAAAGAAGAGCAACAAAATGCTTTAAACTGCATTTCAATTCATACTTTACAAGATATTTATATATATATAGTTCTATTTCATCTTTTTTACCACAATGTGTGCTTGGGATGTAAATAAGAGGAATTCATTTCTACTAATCTACTTGAACTAAAGGATGAAGCAGTATAAAACAGGTTAAATGCTATTTCCCAAATCACAAATCACATATGTAAAGCCTTCTTAACATCTAAGTTTTCAGATCCCTACTTCAGGACGGTCGTTTTTATTTGCTCACATTATTTCCTATGTGATTTTCTTTGACAACTCATTTGACCTTTTTTTTCATGTGTGTATGTGTGTGAGGGGGTGCATCTTCACATAAAATGAGAAAAAAAAACCCTGAGGCATTATTTTTCAAAAATATATTAGCTACAATTAAGTGTATTGTATAAGCCACTATTACTTAATAAGTACATACATTGCATAGAGAAGACAGCTGTAGCAATTACTAAAGACAACATATGGCAGGTGTCTTAAAGCTCTAGGGTGACAACAGAAACATATGACTTCAGCTAGTTATGAGTATTTTCTAAGATATTCTTAATTGCCATAGTAATTAAAATGTACCAATGTTTGTGAAAATGTCAACTAACTTGAATAAATAGAACGACTATGTTTCGCACTATTAAATTTACATGAAATACACATTTTAAGAAAATGTACTTTCACCCTATACATGTATGCATATACAATCGTATAAATAAATCTTAGCACTTGAATCTATCTCTTACAAAGCTGTCATATATCATTTCTATTTTCTGCACATAACATTGTCGCTGAACGTTTTCTGATTAGTAATATATACTGTGTGATGATTGCAATCTGCAGGAATAGAGTAATAATTAGCATAAAGAAAATGTATTATTTCAAATCAACATGAGAGTTTAGCTTTCTAGATCACATAGTTCTACTGGTAACACCACTGTGATTAAAAGAGATGCTTGCTGGATTAAAATACAAATGAAAAATAATAATATGTAATACCATTTTAATTCTGGGATCCCATATAACAGAGAAAAACACTTTCTAAGGGAAGTTGGATGTTTTTCTTTAAATCTTTCATGTTAGATATTAGAGTTTATTGAATACCTTTAGAAAAGTTATTTAAATATATATATAGATATAGATATAGATATATAATTTTAAATTCATGACAACATAACCACTTAAAATTGTCTTTCAAGTATGGATTTAGTTTTTATTTGTTTAATCAATCCAAGCTTTATCAAACTCTTGAAGGCATATAAATAGCTAGAAACTTTTAAGGAAAGAATATTAAATAGCCTAAGAAAATTATTTTTCATAAATTCTGTTAAATATAAACAATGGTTCTAAGTTACAGGTCAAATGGATCAGGTTAAAAGTGTAAAATGTGTTCAAATATAACATAAAATGAAAAATTTTAACCTAAGATTAATTTCTCTATTTTTAAACACTCAGATTTTATCAACCAGCATTCAGTTCAACTAGGGAAAAGGGTCTATCTATTTTAGGTGTTTTGTTCATTTCCTTTGTTTGTTTTTGTTTCCACAAAAAGAAAGTACAAAATCAGAGGTCTCCACTGGAAATACTAGGTTGTGAACATATTCCCTGAGATGCCATCTGTATATCTGAAAACTGGGGCCAAAAAGTTGCTGCCACATCTGTAGCTCAGCATCAACAAAATAATGACTGTACTCTGGAATTCTAAGCTTAGCTAGTTCAACTGATTCTTGATATAAATTAAGCTCTGGACGATAAAAGTTCAGTTGTAGCAACGTATGTCTACAATTCAAATACCTTGTTTGATAGCAGAAATGTTAAACAAATACCAAAAGGGTTTCAGTGTAACCAGGAATACAAAACTCAATCTAAATACCTAAAATAGTGGAAATTTAATTAAGGTGATTCAACTTTGTTAAGCTGAAGGTGAGCAGCAGCACCTACCCAATTCTCAAGGTTCTTAAGGGCAAGAAAAGAAAAAACAGCTCCTTCTATTAAGGAGAAACTAGATAAAGAGAAAATGATAATAGAATTTAGAGAACTCTGTTATCCAGTAGAAACAGACACCATGGCTGACATGCCAGATTGGAGTAGTAGCTATACAGAAATTGTATGAGGTGATAGAAATAGAGAGGGAGAAATACTACAGTTGTTCCTAACTTTCATAATTAAAGTATCCTGACTTTGTCTACTATTGACCCAAATAATTGGGAAACCAAGTGACATCTATCTTAGAAATGCCTGCAAATCTAATCAGCACAACACAGTTCTCATCATGACCAAAATGACAAAGAGTTGAGAAGTGTTTTCAGCTCTCCAGTGTGTTCTTTATAAGAAGGCTTATTAACCACTAGAAAGAGCAGGTATTAGAGGCTCAATGCCAGCTCATTATACCCAACATATTTCATCCGTTCAGCTCCTCGGTATCTATCAATTTTCAGACAACAGTGTCCTTCAACGAGCATGAGTAAACATAAGCAAATGTATTTCTTAAAAACAAAGTATTATCACCATCTTCTACAAAGGAAAGACCTATGAAGAAATCAACTAATCTTTTCATTTTTGGGTAAGATTCATTCCTCTTCCAGTTCAGTTACAATTCCACTTTGATAATCTTCAACTTCACTTTTAAATTATAAAGCTACCACCAACAACATTCCTATTTAAAATGATAGCTGAAAAAGAGAGGGGTAAAATGAAATTGTCATAAACACAGATTTATACACAAAAAGATAACTGTCACAGAATTACTGCTGATATTTACAATTTTCCCACTACCCTTACCCTTCTCTTATTCTCTTTTCCCCTAGCTGCTCATAAAATGTTAGCTGACATCTACATAATGGCCATCTTGCCTACCCAAATAATGAGAACACAATGTGCATTCTCTCTCTCTCTCTTTCTCTTTAGATTTAAGCACCTCATAATTAGGCTTTTTCTCTCTCTGTCTTTCTCTCTCTCTTTCTCTAGATTTTTAACACCTCACAATCAGACCTCATTTGGAATGGCTCATCCTTATAACCTGTTTGAAAAATCTACTCTTTACCACCACTTCGATATGATTATTTGGAAGTGCCTTGCCAGATGACCATAATAAACTGTTCAATCATCAGTCCCCTCAGGCCATATCTCTTTTCCATCAAATTGGGTGTCTAGTCATACCACGTGAAGATTTCACAAGTAGGAAGATTCACCTTCCTTTGAATAAAAATTTAATATATTCATGGTAGATGCAAATACAATGTGCATCCTAGGTTCAAATATTTCCTTCACTGGTCAACTAACATATGAGTCTCGAGATATGGTTGAGAGAAAGTTAGCAACACATCTGGAGCAGGTACACAAACATATCAATCTAGTCATACCAACTGCGCTCTCAGCAGCTGCTAATTCCCATCGAATACCCACTACTTCCACTTGATGTTGTATGTTGCCTACTCTTACATTGATGTCTTGGTTGGCCAGGTACCAATTAATACATTAGTGGAAGTTCATCATAGTGTGCCATATGCTCTGATACTCAATGTCTAGCAGTGTCCAGTAGCAAGTCAAGGCACAGATTTTAGAAACACAATAATTATTTAGTAAAAATATGTAACTTCTACAAAAATTATAAAATTTAAAACATTTTATGTGTATTAAATGTTCAAAATATGCTGGTCCCTCTTTTCTTAGATATGCTATTTAATGTGACATGGTTAAATTCACATAAGATAGCAGATACCATAGTTGCTAATAGTTGCCAGTGAACAGACCACATTCACTTCCCTTTGCTCTTACATATACAATATATGTTATCAAATATCTAAGCTTTAAATAACTGACGTTATTAATGCTATTATTACTATTTTTATTTATTATATCTGTTAAAGTGCCTATATAATTGCCATTTAATATACCTGTTATGTATTTACAGGTGCATATTTTTAAAGAAACAACTTCCATTTTATTGTTGTACAGTAAGATCATTCACAACGTAGAATTTGTTCGAGTGTTAACAGTGTATTGAAATATGAACACAAATAAGGGTGCCTACAAGGTTAAAAAGCCCAAAAACAGGTATGATGTTAAACCTAATGTGGGTGTGGATATTCATTCAAATTTGCCTGACTTCATAATTTTATGAACAAACAACACATTTACCTTAAATTCTGATAAAAATTTTGCATTAGTTTATTTTATATATTTATATTTTATTCTGCTTTTCTTTTCCTGGTAGTGTGGAGAATTCCATCAGCAATTAAAAGAGCAAGTTGTCACAGAAATAAGAATTGGGATATAGGGCAGGGGGGTTAGTAAAAAATACTTTATGGCTAAATATATTTATTTTTTTCTCTTTGAATTTCCATAGAATGCCTTACAATATTTTGGGAAAGAATTATATATGTGAGGATTTTAAACATTTGAACTATTTACATTTGAGACAGGATAATTGTTTATTTTGGGGGACTGTCCTAAGTATGACAGCCTGCATTACACCATCATTGATGTCTGCCCACTATATATCACTTCACTCCATTCTGAAGTGTAACAATCTCAAATATCTCCAGATATTGCCAAATGTCCCACAGGGGGAAAAATCACCCCTGTTTTACAATCACTGATCTCTGTCAATTATTTAAAAGAAGGATGTATTTAACACCTTCCTTTATTTATTTTTTACTAATATCAATGTCAATAATAGCTCCATGCCTGCTTTGTGATCTAGTAAATTATCTCTTCCAAATAGTTATTACATTCGATGTTGAGATAATAAACCTGAGTTTCAGCTTTTCAAAGTTATATTGAAAGAGTCAGTGTCAACATTAATTACTAAGTATGCCAACATTAAAATATCACTAGCACGCCACTTGTAGTAGATAATATTGTTTGTCCTTTATTCCTTCTTTTTTCCCCATATTGACTATGACTTCCCTGTGTGCAACTTATACCTCTTCGCACCTGTGTCTTTGGTCTTGGATCAGTGAATTTCTTTGTTTTCAGAAGAGTGCATGGCAAAATTTTGCAATATACCAGTTGTCATCTGAGGGCTTAAAATATATGGCAAATTTTCATCAGCATTCCGAGTTTCCAGCTTATGAAATGTTATGTGCATATTTCAAGAAGCCATTGCTATATTAGCCTTGGTTCTGTGGAACAGACAAGGACCCAACCAAAACTTGGAGTCTTGCCTCGCCCAGCCAAGGCTGGAGACATCTAAACAAGATTATCAAACTGCAGTCATGCGGACACATGAGTATAACATAAATTATTGTTGTAGTAAGGCATTGAGATTTTGTTATTTATTTTTATTTTTTTTTATTTTTTTTATTTTTTTTAAATTTATTTTTATTTATTTATTTTTTTTATTTTTTTAATTTTTATTGCATTATAGGTTTGGGGGTACATGTGCAGAACGTGCAAGATAGTTGCATAGGTACACACATGGCAGTGTGTTTTGCTGCCTTCCTCCCCTTCACCCACACTTGGCATTTATCCCCAGGCTATCCCTCCCCAGCCCCCCCCGCTGTCCCTCCCCAATTCCCCCCAATAGACCCCAGTGTATAGTAGACCGCCTCTCTGTGTCCATGTGTTCTCATTTTTCTCACCCACCTATGAGTGAGTATATGCGGTATTTCTTTTTCTGTTCTTGTGTCAGTTTGCTGAGAATGATGTTCTCCAGATTCATCCATGTCCTTACAAAGGACACAAACTCATCATTTTTGATTGCTGCATAATATTCCATGGTGTATATGTGCCACATTTTCCCAGTCCAGTCTATCATCGTTGGGCATTTGGGTTGGTTCCAGTCCTTTGCTATTGTAAACAGTGCTGCAATGAACATTCGTTTGTTATTGTTTTATACGGAACTTCATCACAAAGGAATGCTTTGATATACGATATAGTTACTATTAGCTCTCTAACTTAGGGGAAGACATTATTTTATGTGTTGCAAATAATTACAAAATAAGGGAATTTGAGATAAAAATTTAAATTTGTTTTCTAACATAAGTATTCTACTTTCTCTGATTTTATTGCATTTATAACCTTATAGATTTATATTCTCAAATCAAAAAAAGTGTGTGAACTGTGAGTTTAAAACATGCTCCATCTGTGTGAGTGAAAGTGATGCATTATTTGTGTTATTTTAAAAGAGTCTTTCTCAACAAACTGACACAAGAACAGAAAATCAAACACCATGTGTTCTCACTCATAGGCTGGTGTTGAACAATGAGAACACATACACTGGGGTCTGTTCAGAGGGACTAGCGGAGGGACAGCAGTGGGTAGGGAGGTTAGGAAGGTAATAACATAGGGAGAAATGCCAGATATAGGTGACGGGGGGAATGGAGGCAGCAAACTACATTGCCATGTGTATACCTATGCAACAATCCTGCATGATCTGCACATGTACCCCAGAACCTAAAATACAATTTTATATATATATATATATATATTATTTAAAAATTGACAAAAAGCTTAAGAATAATACAAAATAAATTAAAAAAAAAAACTCTGCAACTAATATTAATGAATAAAGGCATGGGTGGTTTACAGGGGTATCCACTGATATTTTAAGGTTAAGGTCTCAAAGAATTAGAAAAAAAATTAATTTAGGCAGTAGTATTTGTATTAGGAGCCACAGGAGGAGAAAAGAGAAAGAAGGCAAGGGGACCTATGCATCTCCATGAGAAAGAGGGAACAGTGGTGGAAGAACCATTATTAAAACTTTGTAGAACATAGATTATGAGAAAGACTATCTGAAATATCAAATAAAGCAACCCAAGAAATGCGATACTACCACATAAGCCCCTAGGAGAAAATAATTTTTAGTGTATTTTCTACAGGAAAAATATATATGTAAGATAAAATGGAAATAATATTAATAATGTATTTCAAGGATATATCCACTTTGCTATCTTTATAAAGAAAACAGTAGTTACAGAAGTTACATGATTTGTTTGAATAGTATTTTGAAGCCCACAGAAATGAAAATAAAGATTTCAATCTCATAATACATTGGATTGCCTTTATATGTTTGCTGTCCATTTATTTCTCAAATTCCTAGATGACTAAATCATACTTTCGCTTCTTTGTTCAAATGTCAAACACCTCCTATACCATCTTCACTCATAACTGAACGTATTGCTTCCAAGTTCACATAATGATTGAAGTGGTCATATTCAACTATGGCCAAATTTCTAGTTGCTGAGTAATCTTATTATAAAGTATTTTTAAATGATTTTGCTGTCTGTTGAGATAAACATGTAGTTTTTATCATGCATTTTACTTGATATGCTGTATTATGTTGTTGGCTTTTTGTATGTTAAATCAACCTTTCATTTTTGGAGTACATCCCACTTGATCATAGTGTATAATTCTTTTTGTATGTTGCTGGATTCAGTTTGCTAGTATTTCACTGAAGATATTTTACTCACAGTGCATCTCTCGGCAGAAATATGCCAGACGAGAGTGGGGCTGATATTCAACATCCTTAAAGAAAAGAAGTTTCAACCCAGAATTTCATATTCAGCCAAACTAAGCTTCATAAGTGTAGGAGAAATAAAATCCTTTATGGATATTTTGCACATATACTTATAAAGGCTATTGATCTATAGTTTTCTTTTCTTGTGGTGTCTTGCGGTATTAGCCTCACAGAATCAGTCGGAGAGTGTTTTCTGCTCTATTCTTTAGAAGAATTTGTGAAGGATACATATTAAATCATCTTTAAATGTTACTAAGAATTTATTACTAAAGTCATCTGGGCCTTGACTTTTCTCTGTCTCTCTCTTCTCTTTTAATTAGTAATTTAACCACTTTGCTGGTTGTAATCTATGCAGATTAGTTAGTTCTTTTTGATTCAGTTTTGGTAGTTTGTGTTTTTCTAGAAAATTGTCCATTTCACCTAAATTACCAAATTTGATTTCATTTTTCTATATTATTCCTTCTGTATTATTTTCATACTATCATTTTTGTTCTGTAAGGTTAGTAGTAATATCCTTGCTTTCATTCTTAATTTTTCTTATTTGTTTCCTGAGTGTACAGCACCCACCTCTACACTACCCCTTCTCTGGGCTGAGCTTACTCTTTGTCATTTCAAAGTCATAACCCTCTGAATATAAAGATTTCCCAGGAAGGAAGCTACAAATTGGACAAAATATTGACTTTGCTCTGGGGATGATGCTTTTAAAGGAGCTCTTTCAGCAGTTAGATATTTCCATTGACTACAGTGTCACTGGCTTTCTGTTACTCTAAAACTGAGCAGAGAATAGAGAAGGAATTAGAGTGGCCCTAAGTTAAAGGGTCATAGATGCTGTTGTTTTAATAAGGTGCAGTAGTTTCTCTGGGAGAGATTATTTTTATTTTGTTCTGCAGCTTTGGCTAATTGCTAGATTTTTGAAATAGTGTTTTTAGTTGATTTATCATATTTTTATTATTTTACAGGGAGTTTACTGACATTTTCACTCTGCTATTCTGTAAATATATCTGGGCCAGCAGATTTTGGTTCTGCTTTATGGCTGTTGTTAAGATGAAACTTTTGAGTCAGTAATAAGTTATTGAAATATTTTTGTAAAATAAGAGTATAAAAAATTTTAAATATCTAATAAAAATTTGGTCAATAATTATTAATGCAAATAGGAAATTATAACAGCTTCAATTTTATCACAATTTAGTTATTGCAAGAGAGGACAATTAAATAAATAATTGTGGCTAAAATAATAAAAACCTCTACTAAAAATAAGATGGTCACAAATTTTGGCTACCTCAATTATTCTATTAAATATCTAAACTTATGACTTTTTATAGGTAAACACAAACTTAACCTAAAGCCATCAGCATCAGCTTTCTCCTGCAGATGATTAATTAATGCAGCTTTGATTACAGGTTTAATAATTTATTTGCCTATTAAGGCCACCATAAAGTCCCAGAAGCTCTTTACAAAATTTGCAGTGAAATAAAGTTAGCAGGTGCTACTAACAGAATATGTAAGTTTGCTTTACAAAGTGCCAGAAGTTGATTGTTCACCAGCTTGGGAAGACCTTTGAGATCTTTCCAGTATACACAAAAGAAATGAATTTATAATTAAATTACAGTTAATCGCAGATGGTTATTTTATAGCAGGTGCTCAGCTTTGAAAGTGTAACTCTAGACTACTTTTGTTCCAACATGGTGCTTAATCCTTGTTAGCTATCTGGCAATATTTTATAGTTAAAAATGTTGATTTTTGTGGTTAAAATATTATTTCATAAATATAGTAAATATTATCAAATATACACTTTCTCATATATTTTGTGAGCATGTGCACATTTTTTGGTATTTAAAAATCTCACAGAAAAGACTCATCTTAAGTATTATTCATCATATTTGTAAACTGCCTTGATTTAGAAATAATTGCTTTTCAACGGTATTGATGGAATAACATGAAAAAGCAGCCAAATTTTAAGAATGCTAAATTGCAAAACTTAGACCAAAAAAATTACTCATATTAACAATGGCACATTTAGTGGAAAAATACAAGCTTATTCTGATCACATTTCACTTTCAAAAAAGCTAATTACAGAAGTAAAAGATTACATTTAAAAAGTATATTAGTCATCACAATGTCTGAAGGGAATGAATGGAATAGAGTAATAAACATTCTTTATTTTTACAGATTTATGGGATACATAGAAATTTTGTTACATATATATAGTGATTAAGTTAGGACTTTTAGAGTGTTCAGGACCCAAATACAATACATTTCTGCTACAGGTAGTCTCCCTAATCTGCTATCAAATATTGAATATATTCCTTCTATTTTACTGCCTGTTTATAACCTTTAAACCAATTATCTTCATCCTCCTCCCTGATCTTCACTCACGCATCCCAGTCTCTATTATCTTTCTTTCCACTTTCTACTTACATGTGACCAAATTGTTTAGTGCCCACATATGAGTAAGTACATGTGGTATCTTTCTATGCCTGGCTTATTTCACTTAACAGATTTCATTTCTGCAAGTGACAAAATTTCATTTCTTAATGGCTGAATAGTATTCCATTGTGTGTGTGTGTGTATCACATTTTTCTCATCTATTTGTGTGTTGATGAACACTTAGATTATATAGTTTTTACATCTTTAAAGTTAACACTCATCTTCTCACATTCTGTAAATAACTATTCAGCAATGCTATTCTCTCTTCAGAGTATCATAAATATAAAGCTCATATAAGGATTTATATTCCATTGTCTAACTATTAAACTCAGTGTCTTGCTTTAAATGCAAGATCCTGAGTAAATGGAAGTTACAGTTCGCTATTTTAGTTCTGGCATTTTATTGTGGATATATGACATTTCTACATTCTTACAGGTTACGACTAATAACTATAAATATGTGCCTCCATTAACTCAGTTTGTAGAGTGGAATAGAATACACCTGACCTAATGGCTTTGACATTGCTTTCTGGCAATACTGCTTTCAATCTGTTATTTTATGCAATGGTCCAAATAGGCATTTCTCCTGAGTAGGGGATGAAAATATGTGTGCACATGTATGCACACACACACACACACAAATATTGAGACACACACACAAAATAAATAAAATATGAAATGTCATCCCCAGTATCCCAAAGTAGGAGAAAGGTCTTCTTTAGATTTTTGAAAACAATTATAATACCTATTTATAGGCATGAAAATATAATAATAAAGGCAGTATTGTGTTTCAGATCTAAGAACATAATTGCCATATGTGAGAAAATGGTTAGAATTCAGTTGAATAAATGGAAACAATGAATCACATGTATAATCAAAATATATACTTCAGAAACTACAAAATAAAAGATTCATGGAGAGTGTTTTGTATCAAGGCTTTGGTAAAAATTTAAAAACAGTGGTTTGACCGCTGACTTCCTTTTCTACAAGGCACATGCTTGTACCAGTTAAACTGAACCATGAACATTTCCTTATATATGCAACTTTTTTCTCACTTTCTTTACCACTTTGAAATGACTTTTCTCCATCCTACAACTTGAATATCTCTCTGCTTTCCCCATTCCCAATTTAGCTTAATACTTCTGACACCTGTTATGTCAATTACACGTTATACCCAGCATTCCTCAAAAGCATTTTTCTTCAATATTTAATCATGTAACTATCCTGTGCTACTTGTAAAGTACTCAGTATTTATATCAAAATTACACTTTTGTTCCATCTCGAAAATTTCTTTTTATCTGATCAATGTGTGCTCCTAATGCATCCTGTGATTACATCAGACCCCATGGTGCCAGTCACATAGGCACTGAATAACTTTCTGATTTATTTTAATGAGTAAATGTGGTCTAAGAGACAACATTTTTGTGGCTTTAAAATTTTTACGTTAAGTATATCTCACTTGTTTTCTACCTTTAATGACAGAAAATAAATGCAAAGTAAGAATACTACATTATTAACTGTAAAATACCTGCCACTTGAAAACCTCAAGGTCATTAATCTATTTTTAGTATGCACTCATATATTTTCAAATTTGATCAAAATGTTGAAAAAAGAAAAGAATAGCTTATCTAACTCACACCTAATGGTTAGTTTATTGCCTATGCTATCTTAAAAGCTATGGAAAAGGGTTAACACCTTGATTAGAAATCTACTTGCTAGAATTATGTGTCATATCTACATTTTACAGCTTACATTTTAACAGTAAAAGACACTTATGGAACCTTTAATAGATTCAATGCACAAAGTAGTCACTATAACAAGGTAAATTCTATACGTCAAAAACATCTCATATAAAAGCAAGTGGATATGATGAGCTCTGACATCACCAATTTCCCATGACCTATATTTAAAGAGCACCCCAGTGAGTAACATGCTTTGAATGCAAATATTATATCTCAAAAAAACTACCATGGCAACTGATTTCCTATTAGTCAGAATGGATTTTGTATATTTGTAGAATGCGTTTTCTAAGAAGTATCCAAATTTTTTAAATTGCAAACCTATTAGTCATCATGGTGTCTGAGATGTAAGCAGATCTACCTATAAGTCTGGAATGAAAAAATTATTGAGGTGTAAATTAATAAAACACTTTGCCTATATTTCATCACATATGATGTAAATAGTCAACTTATATTTAAAATTTAGTCACTGAACTGGTGTGTGAGGTGACAGGCAAATTCTATGCTGATGCAACAGAAGCACAAACCATGGTTATATAGAACTCCTGTCCTCAGGAGTTTTCATGTGACTGGCAATCTAGCATTCTAGACTATGAATCAAGGATTGTGACTAAATTATATTCAAAAGGGTTATTTTTAAGGGAGCTTTAAAGCTAATATTTTGGACATAATTGATAACATATAGTTCTCAATCTGAGAAAGTTCAACTATACCTTGAACAATTAAAAAATAAAAAGGTGTGTATGTACTTTAAAAATATGCTCACTTTTCTATGTGAGAAAAATAAATATCTTGAGTTATAATCTTAAACACTCGATCCTCTTTTATAGAAACCCTTAAAGTTATGGAAATGTTTTTTATTTACTTCTTAAAGAAAAACTCACAAATTGATGGCACAATGGACAAATGTTAGCGTAATTATTTTTTCAAGAAATTAAGCAAAGATACAGATGATTAGAAAACTAACATAAACGTGAATTTATTTCTTCTCTTGAGAAGGAAGATTAGGCTTCTGTCCATTTTATTAAATATTCTATCTCTGGTTTATAAACTATTGCCAATCTGGCACAAAGAATAATTATCATTGCCCATTTACTACAGCTGTTTCCCTGTTATGCTTTTCAAATATCATAATATTTTTCTAACATTTCTCTAAGAGCGGGACAAAAAAACAAGATAGTCAAAGATAGTCATAGTTTTTTAAAGTAATTTGTATAAAATATATCTTTATGAAAGTGAACAATTCTATATGTTTTGGATAAAGTTGAGTGAATTACCTGGGATATAGTGAAGAGAGTGAAAAATGAAAATATCAGTAAATTTCTTGTATAGATCATTATAACATTAGATGAAAAATATTTTTTTAAAGCATAATAGAAATTGTATCATAAATTAAATTAAGAGAATCAATCCTGTCAAATATTAAATCAGTGTTGTAAAGTGTACTCTCAAGAAAATCTCAAAAGCTGTTGAAAAAAAATTTATATCCAAAAACTTAGAAATAAAGACAATCAAAAATAATAGTTATAGAATCCAGACAACAGAAATACTATATAGATAATATATCTAAAGATTAAAAATAAAGCAAACAATAAAACGAAACTTTTTAAATAATATTACAAAAATAACATTTCTGCATAGATATGTTTATGAAGACTGAGACGTATAAAAATTAAATAAAAGTGGAAGTTGCAAGCATACATGTATGTGTTATGGATAAGCATGAAAGTAGTTTTGATATAAATTTAAATCTAAGAAACTAGTTATGGCTGGTTATAAGGTTATATGTATATGTTAAACACTTGAAAGCATACACAAACATTACAGTATTGAAAATTACTAAAAATAACAAACTGCTGGCCCAAATTGGAAACTAGAAGTGTGAGAAGTGGAAAAAGGTAATAGGTGGAGACCTTTTTTATTAACAGAGCTGAGATGCGAGAGTCATTCTGACTAGAAAAGGTAAAAGATAATTTTTGAAAAAAATATCTAAGTATTCTTAGCATTTGACAAGAGTCACATATTTTTTATTTTTTAATCTAATCAACAAAAATAGTTTAAGCCCTTACTATGTGCCAGAAACTCCTCTAAGTTCTGGAGATACAACAATAAACAAAATGCATATATGTGTTTGTGTGTACATATATATACATATGTAACTTTTGGAGGCCAAAGTGGGTAAATCACCTGAGGTCAGGAGTTTGAGATCAGGTTGGCCAACATGGTGAAATCCCATCTCTAATAAAATTTTAAAAAGTTAGCCTGTCATGGCAGCACATGACTATAATCCCAGCTACTTGGGAGGCCGAGGCAGAAGAATCACTTGAACCCGGGAGGTGGAGGTTGCAGTGAGCTGAGATTGTGCCATTGCACTCCAGCCTGGGTAACACGTGAAATTCTGTCTCAAAACAAACAAACAAACAAACCCAGAAAACCCAGTGCATGGAGGAGATTCTAGTTATAAGATGTTTTCTTGCCTATGTTATTAATTTCTTGGCATGAGCAGCACTGAAGCATGCTTTTAGCTGATGAAGGTAAGCCAACCATATGTGTAAAAATCTTGATGTATGACAGAGCAGGGATTGAGCCAGTAATTCAATTATTCTGTGAATTCAAATTAATGGATCAAATGAACAATGGAGAAGAGGGACTAAAATAGGATTAGGAATAATGTATAATAACAACAAAAAAGGCAAAACATAACATACATACGGAAAGTCACAGATACCAACATGGATCATTATTACTGACATTTGAAATTTGTAAGAGAATCATGGCTCTTTCCAAGAGCCAACAGTAAAGGTCATGTAATTCTACCATGGCTTAGGTGAATTCTACCAAAATTTATATTATGGTAGTTCATAATGAGTGAAGATCTTCCATCAATCCCCAAATTATTTGTATACATAAAATGGATGTTTTAATTAATGTTCATGTATCTTTTATAAATGTTTGAAAGTAGTTTCTATTTCAGTTGAAATGATAACAGAATTTTTTTTAATTGTAACTCATGAAAGTAAAAGAAATAAAAGGTTAAAAATAAAATGTTATTAAACTATAAGTATAAATAAATAAATCAATTAAGAATGCAAATGAGACATCTGCCTATTTTTAAAATGGCATAATAGGTTAAAAGCCACAGTCAATATACTGAATGGGCAAAAACTGGAAGCATTCCCTTTGAAATCTGACAGTAGACAAGGATGCCCTCTTTCACCACTCCTATTCAATATAGTTTTGAAAGTTCTAGCCAGAGCAATCAGGCAAGAAAAAGAAATAAAGGGTATTCAATTGGGAAAAGAGGAAGTCAAAATGTGTCTATTTGCAGACAATATGATCGTATATTTAGAAGACCCCATTGTTGCAGCCCAAAATCTCCTTAAACTGATAAGCAAATTCGGCAAAGTCTCAGAATACAAAATCAATGTGCAGAAATCACAAGCATTCCTATACACCAATAACAGATTAACAGAGTGCCAAATCAAGAGGGAACTCCCATTCATAATTGCTACAAAGAGAATAAAATACCTAGGAATACAACTAACAAGGATGTAAAGGACCTCTTCAAGGAGAACTACAAACCACTGCTCAATGAAATAAGAGAGGACACAAACAGATGGAAAAACATTCCATACTCATGGTTAGGAAGAATCAATATTGTGAAAATGACCATACTGCCCAAAGTAATTTATAGATTCAACACTATCCCCATCAAGCTACCAATTACCCTCTCCACAGAACCGGAAAAAAACACATTAAACTTCATATGGAATCAAGAGAGCCTGCATAGCCAAGACAATCTTAAGCAAAAAGAATAAAGCTGAAGGCATCATGCTACCTGACTTCAAACTATACTACAAGGCTACAGTAATCAGAACAGAGATATAGACAAATGAAACAGAACAGAGGCCTCGGAGGAAACACCACACATCTACAACCATCTGGTCTTTGACAAAATTAATGAAAACAAGCAATGGTGAAAGGATTCCCCATTTAATAAATGGTGTTGGGAAAACTGGCTAGCCATGTGCAAAAAACAGAAACTGGACCGCTTCCTGCCACATAACACTAAAATTAACACCAGATGGAATAAAGACTTAAACATAAGACTTAACACCATAAAAACCCTAGAAGAAAACCTAGGCAAAACCATTCAGGACATAAGCATAGGCAAGGACTTCATGACTAAAACACCAAAAGCATTGGTGACAAAAGCCAAAACAGACAAATGGGATCTAATTAAACTCCAGAGCTTCTGTACAGCAAAAGAAACAATGATTAGAGTGAACCCACAACCAACAGAATAGGAAAAATTTTTTTTCATCTACTGATCTGGCAAAGGACTAATTTCCAGAATCTACAAAGAACTAAAACAGATTTACAAGAAAAAAACAAACAAACTCATTCTAAAGAAGACATATATGAGACTAACAAACATGAAAAAATGCTCATCATCACTGGTTATTAGAGAAATGCAAATCAAAACCACATTGACATACCATCTCATGCCAGTTAGAATGGCAATCATTTAAAAATCTGGAGACAACAGATGCTGGAGAGAATGTGGAGAAATAGGAACACTTTTACATTGTTGGTGGGAGTGTAAATTAGTTCACCCATTGTGGAAGACAGTGTGGGGATTCCTCAATGACCTAGAAATAGAAATTCCATTTGACCCAGCAATACCATTACTGGATATATAAATCGTTCTATTATAAAGACACATGTACACATATATTCATTGTGGCACTGTTTACAACAGCAAAGACCTGGAATTAATCCAAATGCCCAGTGATGATATACTGGACAAGGAAAATGTGACACACACACACCATGGAATACTATGCAGCCATAAAAATTGATGAGTTCGTGTCCTTTGTAGGGACATGGATGAATCTGGAAACCACCATTCTTAGCAAACTGCCACAAGAACAGAAAATCAAACAATACATGTTCTCGCTCATAGGTAGGTGTTGAACAATGAGAACACATGGACTCAGGGTGGGAAGCATCACATGCTGGGGTCTGTTGGGGGGGCTAGGGGAGGGACAACAGGGGTGGGGAGGTGGGAAGGGATAACATGGGGATAAATGCCAGATAAAGGTGATGGGGGAATGGAGGCAGCAAACTACATTGCCATGTATGTACCTATGCAACAATCCTGCATGATCTGTACAAGTACCCCAGAACCTAAAGTACAATAAAAATAAAAATAAAAATTTATATTTAAAAAAATTGAGTATTCTGCAATTGAAATATAATATGAAGTTCTCAAAAAATAAAATAACTAAATTTAAATGATGGCCAAATATATATGAAACAAATCATAAAAAAGAAAAATGTTTATCTTAGAAATAACATATACAAGCAACAGAAACCACTCAAATCAGCTATAAAAAGAGATGTGGAATAATGACACTAAGAAAGTGATGTTATTAATGTTTTTTAAAATATGTAGTATTTTTGAAAACTGATCTTTTGGGAAAAATAGAATTCTTAAAAGGTAATGAAGGAAAAGGGGTCATATTGCAATTTATTTGTGAAAAGTTTACATAACCACAGACGAAAAATGTTTAGAAGATTATTTTTATAAACGTACATGTGGTAACAAATTTGAAAATCAGTATAAACTTTTGAAGGGAAGCCAACATTGCAAGAAGTTGCAACAAGAAACCCAATTAAATAAATAATAATGTGAGAACATAAAATATTTCTAATTTAACCCCATTAAGCATAACCACATCATCATCTACACAAGTAAATTTATCTGACCTCTGAACTTTCAAAAATTACTGGATCTCTATTATTCTAATTGTTTCAATGCAAGGGAAGGGAGATAATTCTTTCAATTAATTTTGGAATGCTAATATAAATTTTACATCAAAACTCAGCTATGAGAACAATATTTAAAACTGCATACTAATATTACTGAAAAATATGCAAAAATTTAAAGTAGGAATTTAGCAAATTAAAACTTGAAGCATGTGATAAAAATAATATAGATAAATGTTATCAAGGTGGCAGAATAGAAAGCCCTAGAAGTTCCTTCTCATTAAGAACACACAGATTGAACAATAATACATGGACAAATTCCCATTTTAAGAATTTCAGATACTCGTTGAGAGATTTCTCCACTTTGGGTGAGTGTAAAATCATATTCATCAGATATGATAGAAAAACTTCAGAATCCCTTTAGCCATAATCCCTAACCCCATCACAATGTCATAAGATCAGAAGGAAAGCTTTCAGATTCTCGCTGGAGAAGAAGGACGTTTGACCACATGACCAATGCTCAGATCTTTCAAGGGTCTGTCCAGCGTATTGGTTTCTATCTCTGGTCTCAGAACACTAATGGATTCTGACATTTGGCTAATAAGAAGAAAGATGGTTGAAAGTAGGATGCAAGCAGTAGCCATAATCCCTGCCCCTCAGCTGAACATGGGATTCCATCTTTTCCCTGGAGAAGAAAGAGTTGGACTAAGAATCCAACACTCCAACTTTTCCAGGGACAACCCATGGAATTTGCTATTGTCTCACCTGTCTTGGAGCACTGACCAATCAATATCAACATGCTCTAGATAGATGCTTGAGAGTCCCTAAGAATAAAGAGTGGTTTAGAGTAACACAAAGGTTTGAAAGATCCCAAGAATCTCTGGCTAGGCTGATTGGTGAAGGTCCTATATGAGTGAAAACTGGGGGAAAAAAAGGCTGTTTTTTACCGGTGCAGATACCAACAGAAAAAAAATCAAAGAAAATAAAGAAACAGGAACTGACATCCTAAATAAAGTAACAAGATAAATCTCCAAAATCAGTCCTAATCAAACAAAGTTATGAACAAAGAATTTGAATAATACTCATAAAGATGCTCAACAAGGTCAGGAGAAGAATGCATAAGCAAAGTGAAACTTTCAACAAAGAGATTAAAAACCTACTAAAGAAAAATCTTGGAGGCAACCACTAATCCTGCCTTTTTATCTCTGAAGGTAGTCTTTTCATCTCTGAAGGTAGTCTTTTCATCCATATTTCTATAAATATAAACATACAAGACTAGATCCAAGATGGCTGATCGCTAACAGCTCAAGATTGTAGCTCCCAGTGAAGGCCCAGAAAATGAGAGGACGCCACACTTTCAGATGAATTTTCATCGCTCACGGACCAGAAGATTTCCAGTGGAGGAGCCCCACGGGTCACCAGCGTGACTCTTGTGGCCGGCGCAGTGGTTTTGCCATCACCTCGGCACGGCAGCTCTTCATGCAGAGTGAACGGGACTGGTTCCCCTACTGACTGGTGTTTGGAGCTCTGGGAAGGCAGAGCCGCTTGTTACGGACTCAAGAAGGAAGCCAGACTGGATTCCCGGGCAGAAGAGCACCATTGGTCTTATTGCTGCTGTTTTGGCTGGCGCAGTGGGTTGCTCGGATTCCAGCACTGGGAATCAATAAATTGGACATCCACTCAGAAACCTAATTAGAAAGGCATTAATTGTAAAGACAACAGATGGATTAATTCATAATAAAGGAAAAAAAAACAGCCTAAAAAGGCTAGGAATACCCAAAATCAGAACCCCTCTTGCTCTACAGGGGTTTGCAATTCCTCATCAGCGACAGAACAAGCTTTGATGGAAAAATGACTGTGTTCCATTATCTGAAGTAGGCTTCAGAAGGTGGATGATAAGAAACTTTTGGGAGTTAAAAGAACTTGTTCTAATCCAATGTAAAGAAACTAAGAACTTTGAAAAAAGATTTGATGAAATGCTAAAAAGAATGGACAATATAGAGAGGAATATAAATGAACTAACGGAGTTGAAAAATACAACATGAGAATGTAGTGAAATACTCACAAGTTTGAATAGCCAAACTGATCAAGCAGAAGAAAGGATATCAGAGGTCGAAGACCAACTTAATGAAATAAAACAAGAAGACAAGAATAGAGAAAAAAAGATAAAAAGGAATGAGCAAAGTCTCCAAGAAATATGGGACTATGTGAAAAGACCTAATCTTTGTTTGATAGGTGTACCTGAATGTGATGGAGAGAATGAATCCAAGCTGGAAAATACTCTTCAGAATATTATCCAGGAGAATTTTCCCAATCTAGCAAAGCAGGACACTATTCAACCCCAGATAATACAGAGAACACCACAGACATTCCTCAAGAAGAGCAACCCCAAGGCACATAATCATTAGATTCACCAGGGTTGAAACGAAGGAGAAAATACTAAGGGCAGCCAGAGAGAAAGGTCAGGTTACCCACAAAGGGCAGCCTATCAAACTTACAGCAGATCTCTCAGCAGAAACCCTACAAGCCAGAAGAGATTGGGGGCCGATATTTAACATCCTTAAAGAACAGAACTGTCAGCCCAGAATTTCATATCCTGCCAAACTAAGCTTCACAGTTGAAGAAAAAATAAAATCTTTTATGAACAAGCAAGTACTCAGAAATTTTATTACCACCAGGCCTGCTTTACAAAAACTTCTGAAAGAAGCGTTACACACAGAAAGGAACAACCAGTATTAGCCTTTCTAAAAATATACCAAAAAATAAAGAGCATCAACATAAAGAAGAATTTACATCAACGAATGGATAAAATAGCCAGTTAACATCAAATGGCAGTAACCCTAAATTTAAATCGACTAAATCCCCCAATCAAAAGATAAAGCCAAAACCTAACGGTATACTACATCCAGACCCATTTTATATCCAAAGATAGACAAAGACTCAAACAAAGGGTTGGAGAAAGATTTACCAACCAAATGGAGAGCAAAAATAAATGAATAAACAAAAAGCAGGAGTTGCAATTCTCGCATTTGATAAAATAGATTTCAAAGCAACAAAGATACAGTAGTAAAAGGATCAATGCAATAATAAGAGCTAAGGATCCTAACACCCAGATACACAAGACCCGTAAAGAGATTTAGACTCAACGAGACAGAAAATTAACAAGGATATCCAGAACTTGAACTCAGATCTGGAACAAGTAAACTTAGTAAGTATTTATAGAGCTCTCCACTTTAAATACACAAAATATACATTCTCCACTTTAAATACACAAAATATTGATCGGTCATTATTAATATCCATTTTTAGAATAAAGCAATATTCCTGTTCTCTCTCCCTTTTTTTTCTTCCTCTCCTTCTCTCCTTTTTTTTCTAAAAAAAAAAAAAGGAAAAAGCTGCCCAAGCTGAGGCATTTTGAGAGCATCCTAAAAATATAATAATAATAATAAAATAAAAAATTAATAAATATAAACATACAATATATGTTCAAGACTGCTTTCTTTCAGAGAGCATACTGTTTTTAGTATATTGTAACAAATAATACTGATATATTCTTCTTTATAGCTGATTAAAATTCCATTGAATATACCACATTTTTTTAATGTATTAAGAAACAATTCTGAAATTTGTAGGGAACCACAAAAGACTGAATAATCTAAATTACTTAGGAAAGGAAGAACAGGGCTTTTCGATTTCAAAACATATTACAAAACTACCAAATTTAAAAAGTAAGGTGCTGTCATAAAAATAGACATTTATAACAATGGAACAGAATACAGTCAAGAAGTAAACTCATACATATTCAGTCAATTTATCTTTTACATAGATGTCAAACATAGGCAATGGGAATAGAATATATCTTCAACAAATGGTATTTGGTAAACCAGGTATAACATACAAAGAATGAAATTGAACCTTTATCCTATACTATACAGAAAAATCAACTCAAAATAGACTACAAACTTAAACACAAAATCTGAAACTGTGAAACTCCTACAAGAAACATAAGAAAGAAGCTTCATGACATTGTTATTGGCAATCATATGTTGGATATACATCAAAAACACAAATAATAAAAACAAAAATAAAGTAAGGCTATATAAAATAAAAAGTTCTTCACAGAAAAGACAAAAAATCAACATGGTGAAAGGCAATCTAGGTAATGAGAGGGAATATCTGCCAACCACATATATATGATAAGAGGTTTAATTTTATAATGTTTCAATGTATTATTCAAATTCATAAGAAAAAAACTGTATAAACTAAAAGGAAAATAAACAATTATCATTTTGTTAAAAATGAAATATAAGCAACTGACAAGTAAAAGTGTTTTTCATCTTCATTATAGGTGAAATAAGAATGGGGTACAATATATTGTTAGAATAATATATTTCCAATCTATTCCTGAAAATTTACTATATTTTCTCCTTTGATTAGGTAAAGAAATCAAATAGCTGAATTGTCTGAGTCCTGTCACTCTCTTACATAAAATTGCTTTTCAGAGGGTTGTGTCCATACCTTTAGGTTTGTTGAGAAACACTGAAAGAAACAGCTTTATAAAATCCAGTATAGTATCTTATTATAAATTATGCAGAAAGCATTAACCTTTAAAAAAAAGGTTTATTTTTAATTTTAGGAGGATACATCAGACATGTATATATTTATAGGTTACATGAGATATTTTGATACAGGCATGCATGTGCGATAATCACATTAGGGTAAATAGCATACCTCTCATGAAACATTTATCCTTTGAGTTATGAACAATCCAAATACACTCCTTAAAGTATTTTAAAATGTACAATTAATTTTTTTACTATAGTCACCCTGTTGTGCTAGCAAATACAAAGTCTCATTCAATATTTCTATTTTTTTGTAGCCATTAACCATCTCCATTTCCCCAAACCCCACATCCACATTACCCATTCAACCTCTAGCAACCATCCTTCTCCTCTCTATGTTGATGAGTTTAATTGTTTAATTTTTAGCTCTAACTGATATGTGAGAACATGCAGTGTTTGTCTTTTTGTGTCTGGCTGCTTTTATTTAACAAAATGACCTACAATCTATCAGTTGTTGCAAATGACAGAATCTCATTTTTTTTTTTTATGACTGAATAATATTCAATTGAGTGTATGTAATACATTTTCTTTATTCATTCATCTACTTAGGTTGCTTCTATATCTTGGGTATTGTAAGTAGTACTGCAATAAACATGGGGGCACAGGTATCTCATTAGTATATTGATTTTCTTTTGGATGTATACATAGGAGTGGGATTGCTGGATCATACCATACCTCTCCATAGTGGTTGAACTAATTTAAATTCCCATCATTAGTGTATGAGTTATTTTCTTCCACATTCTTGCCAGTATTTTTTATTGCCTATCTTCTGGAAAAAGTCATGTAAACTGGGGTGAGATTATATCTCATTTTTAGTTTTGATTTGCATTTCTGTGATTATCAATGATTTGGTTGGGCTGAGTCCTCACCCAAATCTCACCTTGAATTCTAATAATCCCCACATGTAAAGGGCAGGGCCAAGTGGAGATATTTAAATCTTGTGGGTGGTCCCCTCCTACTGTTCTTGTGGTATGAATACGTCTCAGGACATCTGAGCATTTTATAAATGGGAGTTTCCCTTAAGAAAATGCCTTGCCTGCCAACATGTAAGATGTGACTTTGCTTCTCATTTGCCTTTTGTTATTATTGTGAGACCTCTCAGCCATGTGGAACTTTGAATCAATTAAACCTCTTTCCCTTATAAATTACCCAGTCTCAGTTATGTCTTTATTAGCAGTGTGAGAAGAAAATAAAACAATCAATGATGTTGAGCATCTTTTAATATATCTGTTTGCCATCTGTGTGAGAAATGTCTATTCAGATCTTTTGTTCATTTAAAAAAGTTGATTATTAGATATTTCCTATGGAGTTGTTTGAGCACATCTATTCTAATTATTAATCCATTGTCAGATAGGCAGTTTGTAAATATTTTTTTTTGCAATCTGTGGGTGGTCTCTTCACTTTGTTCATTGTTTCCTTTGCTTTGGAGAAAGTTTGAATGTGATGCATTCCCACTTGTTTGTTTTTACTTTGGTTGCCTGTGCCTGTGAAGTATTCCTCAAAAAGTCTTTGCCCACTCCAATATCCTGAAGAGTTTCTCCAATGATTTTTATTAGTAGTTTTATGGTTTGAAGTCTTATAACTTAAGTCTTTAATCCATTTTTATTTCGTTTTTGTATATGGTGAGAGATAAGGGTCTAGCTTTATTCTTTTGTGTATAAATATCCAGTTTTCCTAGCACCATTTGTTGAAGAGACTGTCATTTCCTTCAATGAGTGTTCTTAGAACCTCAAAAAAAAAAAAAAAAAAAAAAAAAAAAAACGAGTTTACTATAGATGTATGGATTTATATATGAGTTCTTTATTCAGTTCCACTGGCCTATGTGTCTGTTTTCATGCCAGCATTGTGTCTTTTTGGTTACGATAGCTCTGTAGTATAATTTAAGTCAAGTAATGTGATTCCTCCAGTTTTGTTTTATTTGCTTAGGATAGCTTTGGCTATTTTGGGTCTTTTGTGGCTCCATGTAAATTTTAGGCCTGTTTTTTACTATTTCTGTGAAAAATATAATTGGTATTTTGATAGTGAATGCATTAAATCTGCATTTAATGCATTAAATACAGATTTTATGTATTTAAAATAAAATGCATTTATTGCTTTGAGTTGTATGGACATTTTAACAATATTGATTTTTTCCAACTCATGAACATGGAATATCTTTCCCTTTTTTTCTAAGTTTGTCTTGCTAAAGGTTTGTGTCTAGCTAAAGGCTTTTGTGTCCTCTTCAATTTCTTGCATCAACCTTTTATAGTTTTCATTGTAGAAAGTTTTCACTACTCTGATTAAATTAATTCCTAGCTATTTTATTTGTAGTTATTGTAAATGTGATTACTTTCTTGATTTCTCTTCCAGGTTGTTTGCTGCTGAGGTATTCAACTTCCACTTATTTTTGTATGTTGAACTTTTTTTCTCAACCTTACTGAATTTGTTTACCAGTTCTAATAGGTTTTTTGGTAGAACATTCAGGTTTTTCTAAATATAAGAGCCTATTGTCTGCAAGCAAGAATAATTTGACTTCTTTCTTTCCAGTTTGAATACCCTTTATTTCTTTCTCTTGTGTGATTGCTCTAGCTAGGAATTCCAGCACTATGTTGAATAACAGTGGTGACAGTAGGTATCCTTGTCATGTTCCATATCTTAGAATAAAGGCTTCAATTTTTCCCTTTCAGTGTGACACTAGCTGCAAGTCTGTGGTATATGGCTCTTAATATGTTGGGAGATCTTTCTTCTATACTGTTTGTTGATGGATTTTATTATGAAGGTATGTTGAATTTTATCAAATCTTTTCTCAGCCCCAATTGAAACAATAATATGGCACTTGTTCTTCATTCTGTTGATGTGACATATCACATTGATGAATTTGTGTATGTTAAATCACCCTTGCATCACAGAGATAAATCCCACTTTGTCAGGATTAATGATTTTTTAAAAAATGTTGTTGAATATAGTTTGCTAGTATTTAGTTGAAGATTTTTGCATCAATATTTATCAGTTATATTGCCCTGTAATTTTCTTTTTGTTTTTGTTTTTGATTTGTCTTTGTCTGGTTTGGTATCAGGATAACACCAGTCTTGTAGAATGGCATCTCCTCCTCTATGTTATAGACTAGTTTGAGAAGGATTGCCATTGTTTTCTAAATGTTTGGTAGAATTCAGCAGTGATGCTGTTAGGTTCCAGGCTTTTGTTTTCTGGAAGCCGTTTGTTATTGTGTCTTCAATATTATTACCTGTTATTTGTCTATTTCAGGGGTTTTTTTTTTTAATTTCTTCATGGTTCAACCACAGTTAGTTCTATGTTTCTATGAACTTGTCAATTTATTCTATATTTTCCAAACTTACCACACCTCTGGGACCCTTTTCCCCATTCTTCAGGGTAAGAGAGGCCAAGAACCTTGGATTAGCTAGCCAGCCAGGAGAACATTGGACTTCAGAGTGGTGAGTGATATTGAACACATTTTTCTTGCCAATCTGTATATTTTCTTATTTTAAATTTGTTAAGGAGGTAAAGATCACATGCAGCCGCGGAGGCAAAGCTGGGTGGGCACCGCCTGCAGAAAGCACCAGGCAACTGAGCCTGTTTGGGGTCGCACACAGCCAGCAGCTGGACCTGGGCTGCTGAAGTAGCAGCTGCCTATGCAAGCCCTGCCCAGCCTTTCAAAAGTGCAGCCACCAGTCTAAAAACATGGTGTCAGGCTTTCTGGGAATGGACTCTCCAAACCCCGGCTCTTAGGAACTGGAAGCATGGTTCAGCCCCAAACCAGCTTCCTTTTCTTATTGTTCTTTCTTTCTCTGGGCCATGGAAGAAGGAAAGGCTTGGGTTAGCCGCCAGTGTGGCAGCTCATATTCCTTAGCTCCTATAACCCAAGGGTGGTCCCAAACTCCCAGTTTAGTACCATCCAGGTCAGGTTCCCACTTAAACCTCCTGAGAAAAAGCCACCTATGTGAACCACTCCCAGCCTTTCCGACCGCAAACTCCGGATTCAGATTTCTGTGAGGCAAACTTCTTCTTGTCTCTTTCCTCTAAGATATTTTCTACACATAAAGCTATTTCCCTTTTTGCTAGGACTTTGAGGCTCTTGGGATGGCAGTCCAGGGACCCTTGCCAGTGGTACCCTTAGGCTTATGCCTATGAGGACCTCCTACCATTCACGGGGCCAGTTCCCCTAGTCTGCAGTGCTAGGTTATGTCCTAACAGAGCCAGAGTCTATCAGTGGGTACAGGAGGCTATAAGACATTTTGTTTTTTGTTACCCACAATTTCCCAATCCAACTGAGTGATGCCAGAATCTGATAATGTACTTTTTGTCTTGCCTAGGAATGGCTCTGCATATAGCAGAACTTCTCCATCTAGGATACCATAGTCAGATCTGATCCAAGGCTCAAATAGTTAATTACAGGCCCCACAACCCTAGAGCATATTCTTATAATGGAAAGTGGGGTTGGGGGAAGGCCCTGTTCCTGAGGGCATAGTGCCAATCAGCCTCAGCCAAGTGGCCAGCCATTAACCTTCTTTAAGATTGTTGTGCTTAGAGGTCTCTCTCAAGGGGCTTATCCTCCTCGGGCAGTTTTATGGTCAGTCCTGTGTTAATGAAACTCTTGTTGCAGAATATTGGCACCCATCACCCAAGCCTCACTGGCCTAGTTCTTCAAGGATGTGTTGGTACAGGGCCACTAATTCTGGCAGTGTCCATGTCCTGAAGGTGGCTGTAAGGACATTAGACAGTGAGGGTATGCCCATGATGCCAATAAGCATGATTAAACCCAGCACATGTTGGGGCCCAGAAAATAATCATACATCTAGGGTATAAGGAAACTACCAGGTGCTATAATTGGAAGATGCCCCAGGGATAGGAGTTGAAAAGAATAACTGGGGATGCGGGCATCCCTGTGTTCGATCTCAGATGGGTGCTACTCTTCCCAAGGCAAAATCACCTTTAAAGTGTATTCTGGATAACTGGAACCAATTTGACCCATGATCTTTGAAGAAGAAGTGTCTCATGTTTCTCTGCCAAACAGCATGGCTGTGATACCCTCTGCCAAGTGGAGAAACCTGGCTTCTAAGGGAAGTATAATTCTACAATTATACTTCTACAATTAGACCTGTTCTGTAAGAGGGAAGGTAAATGGATTGAGGTCTTCTATGTGCAAGTTTTCTTTTCTCTGAGGGATAATCCTCAGCGATGTAAGGCTTGTAACCTACGCCCTACTGACCCCTCCTCAGGACCACCCCCATATTTGGGACTCCCTGTGGCTCCTCCCTCCACCGATAATGACCAGGTCTCCTCAGCTCCTATAACCCAAGAGGAGTCAGGGAAGGTCAAAGCGGCCAAGGCACCTCAGGCTACTAGTATGCCCCAACTCTGCCCCCTACAGGCAGTAGGAGGAGAATTTGGCCCAACCATAGTACATATCCACTTTTCACTTTCTGACTTAAAACAAATCAAGGCGGACTTAAGAAAATTTTCAGATGACCTGGACATAGATGTTCTTCAGGGCTTAAGTCAGTCCTTTGAATTAGATTGGAATGATATCATGTTATTGCTTAGTCAGATCCTAACCAGTAATGAGAGAGGTTGCTCTATCAGTGGCTCAAAAATTTGGGGATACCTGGTACCTTAGTCAAGTACATGACCAAATGACTCCAGAGGAGAAGGTTAGATTCCCTATAGGTAGACAAGCAGTCCCTAGCATGATGCCCTGAATGTCCTTAGCTTATGAGCTACATCGTGGACCTCTGGATCAATCTGCACACCTAGAAAACTCCTGTCTGGAGGAAACCTCAACTGTAGGGCCCCTTCTATGCCCCAATTCGTCAGGAAGTAGTTAAAGAGCAATTCACGCCGGTGTCCCAATAGTTGGACTTTCCTGTTCAGAGGGGGGACTGAGGGACTGTGTTAAAGAAAAATTTCTCTTCCTGAGTCCACAAGGGGTGTGGTTTTAAAGGCAGGAGTTTCCCAGCTCCACCCCTCTGTCTGGGAATGTAAAGTTCCCTATCTAAGTTTACTGCATGTGGGCTAGGTAGAGAAATCCAGGTGAGCTCCTTTGTCCAAAAAGCCTGCCAAAAGCTCTGGGAGGAGGGGGCTGTCTAACTCAGTTGTGAACCAAGTAGCCAATTTGGTATCAGAGTCAAAGATCAATCACTCCAGAGGAAGTCTTAAAGAACTCCTCTCATTGGATGAGAACATAAACAGGGCGGGATTAACTCAAGGGTCAAAGAAATCAAAAGCAGTCGTGAATAATCAGACTCAAGTGTTAAAATCCCACTGCTCCCTCCCTAGACGGATTCCTTCTCTGGATCCCCTCCCAGGGCAGTGTGGGAGCTGTCTCTTTCTCTCTCTCTCTCTCTCTCTCTCTCTCTCTCTCTCTCTCTCTCTCTCTCTCTCCCTCTCTCTCTCTCTCCCTGCCTAATAAATCGCTCTCTGCAAAACTCTTTGGGTCCACAATATTCATTCAAACGGCAAACTCACCAGCCTCTGGGGCCCCTGCTCTAACCCCAGGTTACAATACCAGACCTAAACTGATACAAAACAAAGAGGTGAAGGGTGATCATAATACTATATTATGTCCACAATTTGATTAGTCTTTTACTTTCTGTGATACACATTTCTCGTTACAAGTTCAAGAACTACTTTTTATAACGGCAAACTACCTAAATGTTAAATGTCAGAGAACTTCTGTATCTCTTAGAGGGTTAGGGAAAAGGGGAATAACACTGTTATTTTAAGCCACTGTATTGGAAAGTAGAATAAGAAAAATTTCAAAATCTTTTTAAACATTCCTTCATCCCAAATCCAACTAATTTTATCCATAATCCTTGAATTTTTTGCAAAGAAGTGGGAGGAAAATTGATTAAAACTTTTGCCAATTTGAGTTCTCTTAAAATCTGTAGAAAATTAATCTTCTCTGAGACTAATAATACTGTTCTGTAGTATATGGCCTAAGAGAATTTTCACATTAATAATTCTCAACAACATTTAACTAATGCCATACACACACATACACACACACCCACACACACACACACACACACACATTTATTAAATGAAATGCAATGTGTTGATTAAATCTTTTGAATTGCATGTATAGCTATAGAAAACCTTATTATTTGTATAAAATCCACTACAATGCTGTTATTTAAACAGGAATTAAAACAGCGTATGGCAAAGCAAATGAGTACGGAAGAAATATTAATTTATTAACTTGAACTGCCAACTTGTTTTGTAGCTTCTAATGTTGTTTTTGTTTTTCTCTAAAACAAAATAGTATTGTCAAGATTTAGGGTTATCTTTGAATGTACATTAAAATGAAATATTTGTAAGACAATAATTTGAAAACATAAGACCATGAGTAGAACACTTAGCATTATGACTAGTTTATGGAAAATATTTATTAAAAGTTCATCATGATTATTTTTATTTTAATTATTTACTGCTGCCTGAATTTAACAATAAAAAAGACAACTAACTCAGAGAAAATTCCTTATAAATTATTGTTTTTATTATAGAATGACTTAAATATAAGATACAAAAATAAGTTATTTAATGAATGTTATTAGCTATGTCTGACAGCATACATTTCTATGATGAAATTATTACTGGCTTCACTTGGTTTCAGCATCAGAAATTTTAATGTTAACCTGATTACCACTATATATATAATTTCTTAAATTTATTATCTTAAGTTTATTTGCTGCCCAGCAAAATACATGTGTGCCTATGAAATGAATGAAACATCAGGTGAGTGATACAAAGTTATTGTTCAGCACAAATATTAATAGCAGTATTTTTAAAACATTTTAGGAATTTGGATGCTGCTGCTTATCATAAAACGAAGCTTTATTCCTGGAATTGTTAGTGAAGCTAATTTAATTTTGAGTATAATAGTGAAGCTGATATACTTTACACCCACACACCCACACACACCGACACATGCACACACAGCATTGACCCTTGAACAATGCAGGTGTTATGAATGCCCACCCTCCATTCTGCTGAAAATCCTATAACCTTTGACTTCCCCCAACTTAACTATTAATAGCTTATTTTTGACTTGATAGCATTATCTGTGATATATGTTACATATAGTATATTGTATTCTTACAATGAAGAAAACTAGATAAAAGAAACTGTTATTAAGATAATCACAAGGAAGAAGAAATATATTTACTATTCATTAAGTGGATATAAACTGTCATAACGGTATTTACCTTCATGGTGTTCACAATGATGCCTTGCTGTCTCAGGGCTGGCAGAGGCTACCAAAAGGTGTAGGAGGAAGAAGGGGAGGCCAGAGAGTCAGGCACACTTGGTTTAACTGTATGGACGTACACTACAAATTCTATATGACTTTTTTGCTTTTTCTTTCTCTAAAAATGTTTCTAGATGATACCAATTTCCCTTCTACTGCTTGCTTTGGTTTCAGTGCCCATATCATATAAGGATCTAAGTCTTAAAAGAAATCAAAAGCAGTCTTGAATAATCAGACTCCTTCTGCCAGATTGTCTAAGGTCAATTTGTTTTCTGACACTACTTCTAAATTTTATTCCGCATCCTCTGTCACTGGCTCAGAAGCACTTATTTCCATGAAGCCATTTCTGTTACTTCCTCTGGTGTGGTGTCTATAAGCTCCTAAATTTCTTAAAGTTTCATATCTTGGAACATTTCATCCCTCACCTTTTTTGACATATCAACAATCTTTTCCATAGTTTCCTTGATTGGCTCTGTCATAAATCCTACAAAGTTATCAATGATATCTAGATACAGTTTTCCATGGTAGGTATTTATTGTTATGGGTTTGATGGCTTTCACAGCCTTTCTATAATAATGATAGCATTATTAATGGTGTAACCTCTCCAGACTTTCATAATATTCTCTATTGGAGTTTTCTTTCATAATATTTACAATCCTTCCCATAGAATACTGTGAATAATAAGTCTTAAACATTCTTATGTGCCCCTTATCTAAAGGCTGATTTTGAAACATTGTGTTTGGGTATAAGGAGATCATTTTGATGTTTTGTCATTAAAATCATGGGATACTGGGATACCAGAGGCATTGTCTAATACCAAAAGGACTTTAAAAGGCAATTCCTTACTGACAAGGTAATTTCTGACTTCAGAGACTAAGCATCAGTTGAAACAATCTAGAAAAACAGTTCTCATTGTTCAGGATTTCTTATAGTACAACCAAAAGACTGGTGGCTGGTGTTTTTCATTTTCCTTCAAGCTCTCGGGCTAACAACTTTATAGGTAAAGTCATCGCGATCATAAACCTGTTTGTATTTGCAAAAAACCGTAGAGTTAGCCTGTCGTTTTCTGCCTTACATTTTAGGGCTTGTTTTTCTTCCTTACTAGTAAGTGTCTTTGGTGGCATTATTTTCCAGAACAATGTACTTCTGTCTACATTAAAACTTATTCAGGCAGCAATTCTTTCTTCTTAATGCTGTTTTTTAATGGTACCTAGAAACTCTTCTGCTTCTTTTTTTTTTCACCAAAATTCCTATTCCTGTTATCTTGATATTTTTAGGTCAAACTTCTTTCTGAAGTTATGAAACTACTCTTTGCTGGCATTAAATTCACCAATCAAATCCTTCATTGTATTCTTACTTTAAATTGTCATGTACTAATTTTGCTATTTTTTTTGAGTCATATTATTCTCTGTAAGTATGCCTTTCTTATAGGAATCATGCACTCACATAAAGCTACTTGTTTAATACAAGTTAAAACGTTACTTAGCAAAAAGTGCAAGGTTTTTATAAATGCAGTTGTAGCTGCAGCAATGGTGTCACAAATTTTCTTTTTTTTTTTTTTTTTTACAATCATCCTTGTGCTGGATTTAGTTAACATGAAATATTGCCCAACTGCAGCTACAGATCTCAATCTACAGTACATATCAAGCAATTCAACTTTTATTGTGGTGTTGTGACTTTTCTTACTTCCTGGAAACACCTCTAGCATCACTAGTGATACTTCCTATGGGCCCCATGGTGTTATTCAAGACTCACAGTACTTGCATGAAACATGATGAAAACTACATGAGAATGGTGAAAAATCCTTTTTTACTGCAATATGTAATTTACTGGAGAGGAGAATTCATGTGGTAATAATTAGCGTGACTTGGCATTTTAAGTAGATATTTTCAACACTTGAGCTCATGCAATAGCAGTAGGAGGTGGCTATGAAGTTAATATTGTAATACAGTATGGATTACAATTAATTTTATGCTGTTATGATTTAATTTATTCTCAATAAATTTGTTTATAATTGTTTTGATTGTGAATGGGCCATGTAAGATCTGTAAATATTTGTGTGAATACATTTTAATAAATTTTAACTTTTTAAAAATAGGTTTGCATGCATTTTGAATAGTAAATAACATTGACTAGTGTCTACCTATATTAAAATATTTTATGCATACATGGCACACCTAACTTTTTAATAATTGTTTTCAATATTTATAGGCTACATGGTTTCTCTAAAAGTGCTTTTCAAATTATTCCAAAGCTTTGAAAAATATTCCAACTATTTATTAAAAAAAAATTTATGTATTAGTAGGCCCATGCAGTTCAAGGGCCAATTGTGTATACACACACACACACACACACACACACACACACACAACTTGTGTATATCTAATATCTAATACATAGATTTTTTTAAGTTCTGCCACTTTTGCCATAATTTAAGACATTTGAGAAAAAATATATATAAATTTATGTAATATAAATATATATACATATAAAATATATGTAATGTGTAAAAATATATATTTCCTCAAATATCTTAAGTAATGGCATAAGTGACAGAACTACCAAAGTGAAATTATATCCAGGCATTTTATCACTAACTATATCATCTAAAAGATTTATGAGACAATTTTACTCTCATATTTATTAATGAAGAAAAAGAAAATGAATCCCTCATGTATTTTAAACATGATTGACATTATTAATCAAAGTATAAGTTTCCTTCACAATTACTTTGGAATGTTCATGAAGCAAAGTAGTCATTTATTTGAAATATATAGATTCAGACACATTCAAACAATCTAAATTATGACTTATGAAACCTTCCTCTTTTTTTGGAGGAAATAAAATTCTTATTAGAATTTGACAGCCTATAAACTTCTGGTTGTTTTTTATTTATATCACCTTTTCTTGATCATTATATGGTATAAGAAAAAGTCTATATGTAGGTGTATATGGTTGTAAATTCAATATATTACGGTGCATTAAGATAAATAGTGAATAAAGTTAAAAATATGTGAATAAGTACGACACAGTAACTTTAAAAAGCTGAAGCTAGAGTTGTACACATGGCAATATAAATGGAAACTTCTGAATATTCAACAGACCCAAATGGTCACAATACAGGCAATCAAACATCTGCTAAATTGCGATTGCAAAGAATTTTGGGTATAGAATAATATTTAGTGTGGAATTCAGTGTATTTATTTGGTTGATTGAGGTTAATTAATTTTACTTTACCATAGACAATTATTTCCTGCCCTCCTCAACTGTGGACAAATATTTTCCAAGATTGAAAAAGATGAGGATGATATATAATAACAATTAAAATAGAGGTTAGCACAAAACTGTGGTTTAATCATTTTATTTTGTTCATTAAATAGTCACTGATAAATTATTCAGGAATTATCTTCAAAATGTTTTAAAATTACACTTTGATTAGCAATTTTAATAGAGTTAAGAATTTTGCTTTAATAGATCAAAATTCAAGGTCGAAAATTTATTGTAAAATACATTTATATTATGCCAGTATTAGGATTAAAAGTTTGAGATTATAGCCAAATCAAAGTTGAGTAAGAATAACTTAAGGCCAAACTTTTCTTTTTTTTTTTTTTTTTAATTTTTATTGCATTATAGGTTTTGGGGTACATGTGCAGAACATGCAAGATAGTTGCATAGGTACACACATGGCAGTGTGTTTTGCTGCCTTCCTCCCCTTCATCCACGCTTGACATTCATCCCCAGGCTATCCCTCCCCAGCACCCCCTGCTGTCCCTCCCCCATTCCCCCCAATAGACCCCAGTGTGTAGTAGACCCCCTCTCTGTGTCCATGTGTTCTCATTTTTCTCATCCACCTATGAGTGAGTATATGCGGTATTTGTTTTTCTGTTCTTGTGTCAGTTTGCTGAGAATGATGTTCTCCAGATTCATCCATGTCCTTACAAAGGACACAAACTCATCATTTTTGATTGCTGCATAATATTCCATGGTGTCTATGTGCCACATTTTCCCAGTCCAGTCTATCATCATTGGGCATTTGGGTTGGTTCCAGTTCTTTGCTATTGTAAACAGTGCTGCAATGAACATTCGTGTGCATATGTCCTTATAGTAGAACGATTTATGGTCCTTTGGATATATACCTAGTAATGGAATTGCTGGGTCAAATGGAATTTCTATCTCTAGGTCCTTGAGGAATCGCCACACTGTCTTCCACAATGGTTGAACTAATTTACACTCCCACCAACAGTGTAAGAGTGTTCCTATTTCTCCACATCCTCTCCAGCATCTGTTGTCTCCAGATTTTTTAATAATCGCCATTCTAACTGGCATGAGATGGTATCTCAATGTGGTTTTGATTTGCATCTCTCTAATGACCAGTGATGGTGAGCATTTTTTCATATGTTTATTGGCCTCATGTATGTTTTCTTTTGTAAAGTGTCTGTTCATATCCTTTGCCCATTTTTGAATGGGCTTGTTTGTTTTTTTGCTGTAAATCTGTTTGAGTTCTTTGTAAATTCTGGATATCAGCCCTTTGTCAGATGGGTAAACTGCAAAGATTTTTTCCCATTCTGATGGTTGCCGATTCACTCTAGTGACTGTTTCTTTTGCCGTGCAGAAGCTGTGGAGTTTGATTAGGTCCCATTTGTCTATTTTGGCTTTTGTTGCCAATGCTTTCGGTGTTTTGTTCATGAAGTCCTTGCCTACTCCTACATCCTGAATGGTTTTGCCTAGATTTTCTTCTAGGGTTTTTATGGTGTCAGGTCTTATGTTTAAGTCTTTAATCCATCTGGAGTTAATTTTAGTGTAAGGTGTCAGGAAGGGGTCCAGTTTCTGCTTTCTGCACATGGCTAGCCAGTTTTCCCAACACCATTTATTAAATAGGGAATCCTTTCCCCATTGCTTGTTTTTGTCTGGTTTATCAAAGATAATATGGTTGTAGATATGTTGTGTTGCCTCCGATGCTTCTGTTCTGTTCCATTGGTCTATATCTCTGTTTTGGTACCAGTACCATGCTGTTTTGATTACTGTAGCCTTGTAGTATAGTTTGAAGTCTGGTAGTGTGATGCCTCCCGCTGTGTTCTTTTTGCTTAGAATTGACTTGGCTATGCGGGCTCTTTTTTGGTTCCATATGAAATTCATGGTGGTTTTTTCCAGTTCTGTGAAGAAATTCAATGGTAGTTTGATGGGGATGGCATTGATTGTGTAAATTACTTTGGGCAGAATAGCCATTTTCACAATATTGATTCTTCCTAACCACAAACATGGAATGTTTCTCCATCTGTTTGTGTCCTCTCTCATTTCGTTGAGCAGTCGTTTGTAGTTTTCCTTAAAGAGGTCCCTTACGTTCCTTGTGAGTTGTATTCCTAGGTATTTTATTTTCTTTGTAGCAATTGTGAATGACAGTTCGTTCTTGATTTGGTTATCTTTAAGTCTGTTATTGGTGTATAGGAATGCTTGTGATTTTTGAACATTGATTTTATATCCTGAGACTTTGCTGAAGTTGCTTATCACTTTCAGGAGCTTTTGGGCTGAGGTGATGGGGTCTTCTAGGTATACTATCATGTCGTCTGCAAATAGAGACAATTTGGCTTCCACCTTTCCTATTTGAATATCCTTTATTTCTTTTTCTTGCCTGATTGCTCTGGCTAGAACTTCCAGTACTATGTTGAATAGGAGTGGTGAGAGAGGGCATCCTTGTCTAGTGCCTGATTTCAAAGGGAATGCTTCCAGAAGGCCAAACATTTTTTTCTAGTTGGTCAAATAAAGCAAGTAAGCTCTTAGATGCAGATAATTTAATTAGCATGTAATTTATTAACAGTTAATATACTTCATATAATAGTATTTTGATGTTGTGTGTATTAATCAGATCAAGCTGCCATACAAGACATCATAGAGTGGTTTAAATAACAGACATTTATTTTCTCAGAATTCTAGAGGCTGTTCAAGATCATGTTGTCAGCATGGTCAGGTTCAGGTGAGGGCTTGTAGATGTTATTTTCTTCTTGTGTGCTCATAAGGCAGAGAGAGGGCAGGAGCAACCTCTCTGGTGCCTCTTCTTATAAGGGCACTATCCCATCCTAAATGCCTCACCCTCATCTAAACCTACCAAAGACTTCCATGTCCAAATATTATTATATTGAAAGGGATTCAACATGTAAATTGGGGTCAGGGGAACAATTCAGCCTATAGCACTGTGTATACCGTTTATATGTAAGACTACACTAAAATATATCCTCCAAGTTAGAATGCTTTTTGAGCAAAAAAATGCATGCTATTAATAATCATAATAGAAAGAGTTGCAAACCTGAATATTTCCAGGCAAATAGTTGTGATTATTCTTTTATATGTTATTACACTGTAGTTAAGAACAGTTACATGGTTTGGCTGTGTTCTCACTCAAATCTTTTCTTGAATTGTAGTTCCCATAAGCCCCATGAGTCATGGGAGGGACGTGGTGGGAGGTAACTTAATCATGGGTGTAGTTTTTCCTCACAAGAGTTGATGGACTTATAAAAGGGCAGTTTCCCCGCACATGCTCTCTTGTCTGATGTCCTATAAGACCTGCCTTTGCTCCTTCTATGTCTTCCACCATGATTGTCAGGCCTCCCTGGCCATGTGGAACTGTGAGTCCATTAAACGTCTCTTTCTTTGTAAATTACCAGTCTTGGTTATTAGCAGTATAAGAACAGATTAATACAAACAAAGATCTTTTACAGTTTGATATTTCTACTAAGATTTCTGTTTGTCCAGAATACCTGGTGCTATATACTTGAGTCTCTCTGAACAGAAAGCAGATATATTTTTGCATACAGTAGGGCAAGATAAAGGTAAAGGGAAACTAGTTGAGTGTTTATGCCAGCTTTTGTGTTACTGTTTGTCTAAGCACTTTCTGTTTCTACTTAAGAGATAGTACAAACAAATATAACATGCTGTTTAAAAGTATGGATTATGGAAACAGACTGCTTGGTTTTAAGTCATACTTAAGTACTTCTACTACTACTTGTGATGTTACTGGGTTTATATCACAACTCTACTTCTATTACTGCCATGTGACATTGTTCAAAATACTATTACTTTGATAAAGTGTCTTAATTTTTCTTTACTTCAGTTTCATCATTTCTAACATATGAGTAGTAATGGCACCTACACCAGAAGTTTAAATCAATCAAGTGTGTTTGTGTGTGTGGCAGGTGTGCATTTAAAAGAGGGCCTGAAAAATGCAATAGATAAGTGTTTCCTATGAATATTACTTTTTTTTTCCTATTAATCTAAGCATAGCGGCCCATAGTTATTCTTGGTTTTATTTTCATTTCACCTCATAGTACCTCCAGACAGAGATGATTTTTGGGTCTTTATCCATTATGTGGTCTGGCTTGAAAACAAAAACTGGGTCAATTCATTTTACAGTAAGTTGATTAAGAAAACACCTAAGGATTACAGTAAAATAAAGGATACCTAACAGTATGTTTCTTATTATAGCATGTATAAACATCATTGTCATAAAATTATTTGACACAGAAATTAGAGACTCTGTGGAAATTATATATGAGAACCAATTAAAAATACATTAACTTTACGTAAAATTAAGTCTGTATTTAGATTCCCATATAGCTGATTTTTCCAATTTCACTACATATTAATATTGTGGTTAAAACTTTCACAGTGTAGAGAACTTATATATAGAAGACTTGCAGATGTAAATACATTGTTGAAAAATATAAATTGATTTATTGAATTTTATGACCTCTCCTTCATCAAATAAAAGAAGAGTAAGTAATCACATATTAGCTTTAGAATGTTGATGTTTCCAAAGCCTTGGACAGTGAAATATGTGCTGTTGTGTGATATTTTTATAATACAGTATAGAATCTGGGACAAAAATATTATATAGGAAAAAAGATAAATATATTTAAGTATAGCAAAAGGAGATTTAAAATAGTAAAAGAAAATGTATATGTATGATTAGGGAACAATTTTGTCTATCTATTAACCTATTTAAATTGTTTATTAAATGCATATTAGATGCCAGTTATTCACTGATTGTGTTTATTGAGAGCTTCTTCATATGTGCTATGAACGTATTCTTGGAAAGAAACTATGTTAGTAATACCCCTTGTAAACTGAGAGTAACTCAAAGACACTAGGTAATACAAATATGTTTTAAATCATGCATGATTTTAAAACAGTTCGGCCGGGCGCGGTGGCTCAAGCCTGTAATCCCAGCGGGTGGATCACGAGGTCAAGAGATCGAGACCATCCAGGTCAACATGGTGAAACCCCGTCTCTACTAAAGACACAAAAAATTAGCTGGGCATGGTGGTGCGTGCCTATAATCCCAGCTACTCAGGAGGCTGAGGCAGGAGAATTGCCTGAACCCAGGAGGCGGAGGTTGCGGTGAGCCGAGATCGCGCCATTGCACTCCAGCCTGGGTAACAAGAGCGAAACTCTTGTCTCAAAAAAAAAAAAAGTTCAAAAAATAATATATAAATATTAAAGATATTAATTTTTCTACCATAAAGACATACACCTGCATATGATCGTTGTGGCACTATGTTCATTGCGGCACTAATCACAATAGCAAAGACATGGAGTCAGCCTAGATACCCATTAACAATGTTCTGGATATAGAATACTGTGTACCCATACAAAAGAACAAAATCATGTCCGTTGCAGCAACATGGATGCAGCTGAAGACCATAAGCAAATAAATGCAGGAACAGAAAACTAAATACCTCATTTTCTCACTTATAAGTGGGAGCTAAATATTGAATACACATGAACACAAAAAAGAAAGCAATAGACACAAGGCCCCACTTGAGGACAGAGAATAGGAGGAGGGTGAGGATCAAAAAGTTACCTATCAGGTACTGTGCTTATTAATGGGGTGATAAGATAATATGTATACCAAATCCCTGTGACATGCAATTTACCCATGTAACACATGTACCCCCTGAACCTAAAAGTTGGAAAGAAAAATAAATACTTAAAATAAAAGATATATATTATTAAGATGTAGACTACCTGAAAATTGTACCTTCAGTAGAGTAATAAGAAAAAAAAATAAGTAAATTGCAATCAACTATCTTCCTTATCATGAAAACTCTTTGAGAAAAACAATATATATTAAATTCAGATAGTTGCAAGACTTATTAAAATGCATTCAAAATTAAACTAAGTAAGGACTCCCTCCAGAAGCAGAATAATAAAAAGTTAACTAGGAATTATTTTAATGAATAAATTGCATAATATAGCAAGTGTCAGGAAGGGCTTGTAAAAATGGCCATCCTCTATGAATTAATTTATAGACTTAATTCAATTAGGTAGAAAGTCAGTGGGATTTCTTATAAAAAGATAAAATAACCTTAAGGAATATCTGAAATAATGAAGATGTAAAACCACAGAAAAATATAATTTTAAAAAAGTTTTTGGGCCAGGCGCAGTGGCTCACGCCTGTAATCCCAGCACTTTGGGAGGCTGAGGCGGGTGGATCACGAGGTCAAGAAATCGAGACCATCCTGGTCAACATGATGAAACCCCGTCTCTACTAAAGATACAAAAAATTAGCTGGGCACGGTGGCGCGTGCCTGTAATACTCAGGAAGTCTGAGGCAAGAGAATTGCCTGAACCCAGGAGGCGGAGGTTGCGGCGAGCCGAGATCGCGCCATTGCACTCCAGCCTGGGTAACGAGCGAAACTCCGTCTCAAAATAATAATAATAATAATAATAATAAAGTTTGTATATAAATATGAATAGTGAAAAATACACATATTATATGTGGCCTGCATTTATCTCACACACATCTATTTTTAAAATTATTTTTTCTCTGTAGTTTCCACAGGATTTTTTTTAATCACTCTGTCTTTCATGTAACTAATCTTAGCTTCTTTGACCACTGTGCTGTGAAACAAATGCATTGGCTGCATAATTACAAATACAATGTTTATTTTTTAGTGTCTTCGATTTCTATCGTGATTATTGATTATTGCAATAGTGAACATTCTAATAGTTTTTCCGATTTTGTCACTTTTTAAGGTTTTCTGGAACATATGTGTCATAGTAATTTTAAAGTCTTTGCGTGGTAACTCCTTACAAGGTCTCTAAAATTACTGAAATTACTTATTTTGGGCTGGGCGTGGTGGCTCAAGCCTGTGATCCCAGCACTTTGTGATGCTGAAGCTGGCGGGTTACCTGAGGTTCCGGTGTTCCAGGTCAGTTTGACCAACATGAAGAAACCCTGTCTCTACTAAAAATACAAAATTAGCTAGGCGTGGTGATGCATGCCTGCAATCCCAGCTACTTGGGAGAATGAGACAAGAGAATCGCTTGAACGCAGGATGCAGAGGTTGCTCCATTGGACTCCAGCCTGGGCAGCAAGAGCAAACTCTGTCTCAAAAAAAAAAAAGGACACATGATTATTGGTCACATAGCATGTCCTCTTGTATGCACAATAATTGTTTCATTGTGTGCCAGCCCTAAAAAAAAATGTATGTTTTATTTTATACTAAGGTGGTATGGATGCAAAATTCTCAATCCTAAAAAGGACTGAGCTGCACCAGTGTTGAATTGAAGTTTCATTCTTTCTAATTTATTCCTTGTTTCTGGAGTTTGCGCTCTGAGCTTCTTGTTAGATTTTGGGAGATTTAATTCTAACCCTAACCCGTGGTCCTATGCAGCTTCAAATTTTGACAAATGTCTGAACAATGGAGAATGCAGTGGTTTTTGGGAAGGCCCCCACCTTGACAGATCTTCGTTTCAAATTGACACTAGGTTGTAAATGATTTTATTGTGTGTGGCTTTTCCAAGCTTTTGGCCTAGCTCCTCTGTCTTCCAAATAGGCCCTGTACTCAGTAAATGTTCTTTTGAAAGAACTGGCAAATATCCACTATGGAAACAAACAAGAAAAACAAACAGAAAACCAGCTACATGTTATGAACTTACATCAAAGCTGTTCTTCCCCCTGCAGAAGTTTTGATCATGTTTCCTATTTTTTACACAATGCTCCCTGATGCCTTCCACAATATATATTTTTTGTAACTAATTGGTCTTTCTTTTTTTCTAGTTGTGACATCAGAAGTTTCAGGCTGCCATAATATACTTTATTTTACCAAGAAAGTGTACTCATTCCCTTAATAAACAAATGCAGTAATAACTAACTGTACTAACTTATGATGAAAAGGTTTTATTCTATCACTACTGTTCCTGAGGTCTTTTTTTCCTATTACGAAATGATTACAAGTTTGAGAAGTTTATCTTATCTTGGTTTGTTTGTTATTTAGTTCCTTCCTAAACATTAAATGTTACTGCAGGATATTCCCCTGCCCTTCGGAAAAACCAATCCTTGTTGTTGTATTTCCATTAGACTCTAGGCTGATGCCACCCATTTCCATAGACTTTGTCGGATTTGACACATAGGCCTTTCTCAATCTTCCAAATATAATTACTCTAAAGTTTTAAGTGTTAAAAAATTTTAATGATGATTTAAGAGTTGAGTATAACAGAAAAACATGACAAAGTATAAATAAAATATAAACCACATCTAGATACAACTGTTTCCAAATTTCATACAATAATCTTTTACATGGTATTTCTCACCAAACATTATGGATATTTTTCTTGTCTCTGATATACATATATATGTGTGTGTGTACAATTCCCCTGCCTCAATCAATTACCCTGCCTCAGCCTCCCAAGTAGCTGGAATTACAGGTGTGTGCCACCAGGCCTGGCTAATTTTTGTATTTTTAGTAGATATGGGGTTTTACCATGTTGGCCAGGCTGGTCTCAAACTCCTTACCTCAGGTAATATGCCAGCCTTGGTTTCCCAAAGTGCTGGGATTACAGGTATGAACCACTGCTCCCGGGCTTGTCTCTCCTGTTTTTTGTTAGTTGTTTTGTTTTTAACATGTTCTTTTTGATTGTATCTAAACTTCCTAGAGCCCATTACCTACTCCAGTGTTTTAGGCTCAGTGAGAGGTGTTTTTTTGTTTTGTTTTGTTTTCCCTCTCCTCATTAAATACTCAAACCCATTTTTCCCAGTCAACATATTTTATTTAAGATGTTTCTTTAGCCACAATAATTTACATTATCAGGCATGAGAGATGTACCTTCCCTATCTTGAAACTCCCTATCCTAGAACCGTGTTTCGTTTTTACTATGGTGTAATCAAATTTCCAATAGAAACATTGTTGCACAAAATACATTGTTTATAATTAATCAAAATTTGTAAATTAGTTTTAGAAAGTGGAATACTGCTGCAGTTCCCCAAAATATTAAGGATTCAGTCACATATCATCAAATCTAGCCACTCCCTGTCTATAAATCTTAGTTGAATTATCCATTAGATTTTGTTTCTCAAGGTAGAATCTGAACTTAAACTTTTATTTTCAATAAAAATCAATATAATAAAATATTCTCCAAAATCTTTTGTTAAAATTTACATTTTCACAGAGGAATATGAGAATCCAACACAGAATGGCCAATGTTGAGTATAATAATACTTTTTAAATTAATTTGAAAATTATGCGTGCTATTTTTTATTATTTTATTTTATTTACAGTTGGATTAAATGTATTAATATATTTCTCAGTCACTTGCCATTTCTCAATGATTTTGTGTGCATTGCATTGCCCATTTTATTTTTATAATTTGGGGATATGTTGGTGAAATACTTAGATATAAAGATTCAAATTTCTTCTGTGACTTTTGAAATGCATATTTAACTGATTGTTTGTTGTGTTTGTATATGCATTTCAGTATTATAAAATAAAGTTTGTTGTGTTATTGTGTGTGCATGTATAAAATAAGAGGTCTATTATAGAAAATTTAAGTTTCCTTTAGAAATTGTCTGGAGGTAAAGTGAAAATCAAATTGCATATATATATATATACACACACACTATATATATATACACACACACATAAATATATACACATACATATATATGTACATATGTAAAGTATATGTAATCATATATACTTTATATTAAGCGTCTGTATATATAAATTATATATTATATATTGATTTAAAATATACATATATTTAAATATATATTACATATATACATATGTATATATGGAGACAAAATTATATATACACATTTACATATGTATATATGGACACAAGATAAAAAAATTCTATGTGTATATATATCTTAAATGTCCTATTTTGCTAGTCACTAGTGATTATTATACCACCTTTTTTCCAATACTAGGTTATTACCATGTACACCTGAATCTGAACTGTTCCGTACCATTGGTAAGTGTATGCTTTCAATGGTAATACTCTTTTTCATTTTAATTATAAAATACTTCATAGAGAACAGAAGAAAGTAAAAATGTATCATAAAATAAATATGGATGATAACACTTATAATTATTAATTTATATTGAGAAGGTAATACTATCAGTTGTCTTTTCCAAAAGTGTGTTGGCTTTTATCACCTTATTATATATTTATGGATCACTTTCTTTTCATTTCTAAGAAAATACTATACTGGATTTTCTATTGAACGTAAAGAAACCAGAAATACTCTCCACATTTCTAGTAATCAGTGTTAACCACAATATGTAAGTAATGAGCTGAGATTTACAAGTACTTTTCAATTGTTGACTTCTACTGCCTTGACCTATAGGTTTTAGTGGGTTTAAATTTTCTCACAATCTAGCTATCAGATCACTGCTATTTCAGCTATTTCAAAGAATTCAAATCCATGTGATGGGATGATAGGTGCAGGAAACCACCATGGTACTTATTTACTTGGGTAACAAAACTGCACATTCTGTACATGTATCCTGGAACTTCAAATTAAATTAAGTTAAAAAAAATTCAAATCTAATTTCCAGTCACTATTCAAGGAAACTTATTTCTGCCATTTATATTCACACAGTAAAGGTCACTCATAGAGCTTAGTGGCTACTGTAATGCACAAACATGTAGTTTCTATCATATTTAGACATGTTAGGGGGAAGCCTGGGGATTTTGCACTCTAAAGTTGTTTCAGAGCATGAGACCTAATAAAATTAATCTTATCTACAACCCAAAATCAATCTCTTAAGGTTTCTTTTCTATGTACTGTGAAATGCCTTTCAAAGAATCTTGTTAGTTATTACTGTTTACAGTTAATCTTGTCAGTTATTAGTCTTTACTCTAGACTTCATAGGTGTGAGAAGTTATCCTTTTTCAAAGGTAACTGGGAATGACATGTGACTTCTGGTATTTTTTGAGATTTTTGTCCTGCATGTGGTCTTACTTTATGGCATTCTTCTTTTAATAAGAAAAATGACCTATTTTGTTCATATAAATAATAATTATTATATTATGTATGCATGAGATAGAACAAGAATTTAGGGGTTGGTTACAGATATATGATAATAATTATTATAAAAAAGGTGGTATAATAATCACTAATGACTAGTAAAATTGGACACTTATGTATACATACAATTTTCTTTAAGTGTCTATATATATATGTATATGTACATGTATATATATATATATATATATATATAATTTTCTTTGTGTCCATATATATATGTATACATTTATATATGAATAATAATTATTATAATTATATATTTGTAACCAACCCCTAAATTCTTGTTCTATCTCTGACTGACTCATACATTTTTTTTTTTTTTTTTGAATTCATGGTCTTATCTTGTTTGGTTCCTACTGTAAAAACCTAATAAAGTAATCCCCCGATACAGTAGATTTGCCTTATGACTAGTATCACACAAAGGAATAATTACAACTTGATATAAGAATTTATGCTTGTTTCATCAAAATGTAGACTTTCTGGTCTTATTCATTAATTAGGAAGCCAGTGTTCATGTAAGTTATTTACTCAGGATATACTAGCTGACAATATAGAACCAGAGTGTGAACTTGAACACAAGATTTTTATTTCCACTTCTTTGCTATTATTAGCATATTTTAAATGTAAAAAGCATATATATATATTTTTTAAAAAAGGGACTCCTTAATGTGGCACACATAAAAATTAAGATCAATTGTATTTTCTCTTCATATAATATTCCACTGCTTTCTGTTAAAATGCCCGTTAAGAGTCACCAAAGTAAATATTATTTTATTGCAATATTTTATAATAACATTCTATTATTTTGATTCCAATGACATTTTAAAAATTATTTTATTTACAAGTAAAAATTGTATATATTTATGGTGTACAACATGAGATTTTCATATTTGTATACATTGTGGAATGTCTAAATCAAGCTATTTAACATATGTATTGCCTCACATATTTATTAGTCACCATTCTACCCTATTTCCACTGGTTCTACTTTTTTAGATTTCACTCATAAGTGAGACTATGCAGTATTTTTTACGTCTGATTTATTACATTTAACATAATACCCTGCAGGTTTAGGGTTGTTGTGAGAAATGACAGGATTTCCTTACATTTAAGGCTATTACTCCATTGTGTATATGTACCACATTTTCTTTATTAATTTTTCCAATTATGATATCGGTTCAATCCATATCTTGGATATTATCAATAATGTTGCAATGAACATGGAAGTGCAGATATCTCTTCAACATATTCATGATATATCTTTTTAGTGTATATACAAAAGTAGGATTGCTGGATCATGTGATATTTTTATATCAGTTTTATGAGAATTAGTGGTACATTGACATTACCATCAATAATGTATAGGAGTTCCTTTTTCTCCACATCCTCTCTGACATTTGCCGTCTCATCTTTTTGATAACAGCCATGCTAACAGGTGTAAGGTGATAACTCATTGCAGTTTTAATTTTTATTTCCCTGATGCTTAGTGATCTGGATCATAGTTTCATATACTAGTTACTTACTTGTATTAGTTCTTTTTAGAAATGTCTGTTTCATTCTGTTACCCCTTTTAAAATCAGGTAATTTTCTTACTATTAGTTGTATAATTTTCTTATATATATTGAAAATTAACTTATCAAATGTATAATTTGCAAATATTTTCTTAAATTCTGTAGATTGCATTTTCACTCTATTGAATGTTTTCTCTGCTGTGCAGAAGCATTTTTGTTTGATGTAATCCCACTTGTCCACTTCTGCTTTTGCTGAATGTGCTTTTGGGGCCATATCAAAAAATATTAGCCAAGACCAATGTCATAGAGTCTTCCCCTATATTTTCATCCAGACTTTCTACAGATTTGGGTCTTCCATTTGAGACTTGATTCATTTTATTTGATTTTTTATATATGGTGAAAGATGAGGGCATAAGTTTATTCTTTTGCATGTGGATATCCAATTTTCCCAGCACCATTTATTGAATAAACTATATTTTCCTCACAGCATAATTATGGTATTTTTGGTAAAAACATAAACAAAACAAAAACAATTGATAGGAAATATTAAGAAAGATTTATTTCTGGGCTCTTGATTCTATTCTGTTGGCTGATGCGTGAAAACCATGTTTTTATGCCAATACCATGCTGTTTAGATGTACTACCACAGCTTTGTGGTACTACCATAGTCTTGTAGTACTACCATAGCTTTGTAGTAGATTTCAAGATCAGATAATGTAAAGCCTTTGCCTTTGTTCATTTTGCTCATGCTTGCTTAAGTCTTTAGGGGTGTGTGTGTGTGTGTGTGTGTGTGTGTGTGTTTCCATCAAAATTTTAGAAAATGTTCATAATTATCTAATTACAATTTGATCAAAATAGTGTCATTAATATCTATATTGCTTTCATCATTTACAATGAGTGTATGTATATTTTAAATTTTGCTCTCAATAAATCTATCAAGTATATTATAAATATTTTGTACAAAAGACAAATAAGGCTCTAAGAATTTAGGTCTCTTGCTCATCATTCTATTCACAGCATATAAATAAAACTTTTCTCCATGTTTAGTGTTATTTAAACTAAGAAATCCATATAATAAAAATTTTGCTTTGTGAAAATGCTAATTGTGACATGTATAATAGTTTCTGCCAACAAGTCTTTTTTTAAAAGCTTATGCAATGTTTACATAAATACATACATAATTAAGATAAAAATAAATTTAGGAAGAATATAACATTTTGTGAATATTCTCTATATGATATTTTGAAAAGTTCATAAAATTTTCTATTATATTTTACCCCTCTCATCATATGTAATATTTAAATATATAGATATAACTTTTATAAATTATATTGAGAATAACTGTTTTAAAAAATAATGGTCTTAACATAATTAATTTGTCATTCCAGCTACAAAGACTTGAGTAATAGAGCTGAAATTGGCATTATGTGTGTGAATTAAAAACTGTATTTAGGCACTAGGACACAAACAAGATGATAATAGAAAATAATTACTTTCTTTCCTTTTTCTCAGTAATATTTTCTTCTGATAAAATCCAAATGCAATGAGTAATTTATTTTTAGAATATTTTGGTACTTTAAGAGACTTTGATCCAAAAGAAAAACAAATAGAGTTGTATAAAAGTACAGGAGGTAATAAAAAAATAAGATTGACTGCAAATTTCTGGCATTATTTACTCAGTTTATATTTATAATCAATAAAATATTAAGCAGTAATTTGACATTGATATTTAGGAATTTATGTAAGAGAAATGGAAAGGGGAAAATATGGATCTATCTTACTAAGATTATCAGATAATATAAGATGGTCTAAATTATTATGAATTTCTTAAGTTTCATGCATTTGCAAGGCAATTTAAAATCAAAACCCATTCAAACATCTTTACTGAATTCAGGATTGTTTGCTTCTTCTTGTATATATTCAAAAGCAGTGTGCATTAGAGAAATGTGTTCCAATTATTATTTACTTTTCCCTGCATATTTTGAATCCTAGAAGAAATTCATCAGCCATGCTTATATCAGTCTAACTTTGAAAGTGCTCTTTTATAATTGTTTCTTATTCATTTTCTGTTTTCTGTATTTACAGAAATAAATTTGAATGACAGCCAATCTTCTACCAACTCTTCATACCAGAGTATTACAAAGGGCAGAGGAAGGTATATGCTACTGTCTTGGCATTTTGGAAAAATACTATCTGTGGAGTTAAAAACAATAAAACAACCAACTAAAAGTTAGTCTATTTATTATTATTACCATACATTGACATTTCTAGACAACATCAGTAATAACACTGTGGCATAGAGATGCCAACATTCTTCCCGTCTTTGTGAAATTGTCACACCACTGCCAGATTAATATTCTTGTACTATGTATGTAGACTTAGCATTCCAATACTTACAAAACTTTTATAGACTTTTTTACTCTTTCTATAGCATTTTCTTCCATTGCTGGTCCCAATTATTCTTTTTTTAATCTCATATTCCAATATGCTATACTCAAATTAAGAAAAAACTTAAAACCCTGTATTTAAATAATTGTATATCATTTGTAACTATGCAATTTTTATACTGGTGTGATACTCTCATATTTTCCTATATAAAGAGAATGTTCTCATCTTACTTAAATAAATTTAAAACAAATATAGAATTATCAGCAATCTCCCTAGCTGGTAATAATAAGATTAATAGCAATAATCATAATAGGCACATGTATTGAGAAATCAAGAGGCAAAAAGCATTGTGCAAAAATCAGTATATAAATTGTCTCACTTAGTCTTCATAGAACATTTAGGGGATGGACATTACAGTTGAGAAAACAAATGCATAAATTTAATAACATACAGTAAAACAGCTAGTAAATATAAAAACTGGAATTCAAACACAGATATGCATGACTCTGTATTTGAGAGTTTATGTCCATAATAAAGAAGTTTTGTGACCACTTATTTGTAGCAAAACATTACATCCTTGATCATAGTAAAATGTAGAGTTGAATCTATTGTGGTACTTACTACAACATGCCTTATGCCATATGCTGGATCTATGTTTCTCCCATATATTGTACAGAAAGCAACTGGAAGACCAAGACTATGTTATCTGTTTTGTGTATTTCTAACATCAGCTCAGTTTCTTATATTCGTTGATGGTTTAATTAAAGAATGGATTAACATCTGTAGGAAGCCTTTGATATTTGGATTGCTAGTTCATTAGGAATAAATATAGAGACATATTTAAAATTAGTTATAAGACAGGGAGCCTCTACGGGGTATAGTTTCAATAATCACTACCAACAGAGGTAAAACTATGCAGAGGAAAAGTGGAAGGGAAGGTAAAGATAGACTAAGAGTGATAACAGAGACAATTATAAAACTGAATGTCTGCTCACCTCTGTGAGTCCACATGAGAAATCATGTGTTCCAAAAGTAAATGTGAGTAAAATTTTAGCCTTTTAAAAATGAATCAGGAATATATTCTATTTAAGAACTGGAAGAAATTGCCATAAAACATTTAATTATGATTGGTTTCACAATTTCTCCAACACTTCTGTCTTACTGAAGGAGCAGATGAAACAAACAGATGACAGTCATAGGTAAATGGTGAGCTGGTTCAGAAATGATCTGCTGTTTTTAATGTAAAAGTTTTAAAAAAGAACATGCATAACTTTCATTGTTAGTATTGTTACCTTAATAACACCTTGTATGAGCATGGACAATTACAGTCCTTGGAGATTTGTTGCTATTACTATTCGTTGCTAATATTTGTTACTACCAATAGTTACCTGCCTACATCTAACTAGCTAAGAATCATAGTATGGTGCTTTGCACTGAGATGTTTTGTTGAAACAAGAAGGGCATAGTTTGCCTTTATGGCAACTGGCTGGTGAATCTGAATGCTCAAGATTTTTTTTATTTTGTTAACGATATTAGCAACTAATTAGTATTTATTTGTACATACAATGTCATTCTTTTTACATGTCTTACATTGCAAGCTTATTTTGCAGATAACATTTTATGACTATAAAAGCATGGGTTGAAGTAAAAACAACTTTATTTTCTAAATAATATAAAAGAATTGAGAATTAGAATTGATTGAGAATTGTTTATTCAAGTGGCAACAGTTAATTTATTTTAAAAGAAAATAAATTTTGTTTCCATATATTCATATGATTTTAAAACAAATTAAGAAAAGTAATACTTAATACATATTAACAAAAGACTTAAAAACTAAAAGAAATCTACAAAATAAAATTGCCTATATCTTATTAACCATTTTTAGTTTAATACCTAATATCCACATGAATTTTTCTCTAAAATACTGGGCAATATGAGACTGTACATAAACGTTTAATACCATTCTGTTAAAATCAAGTGGCACTTTTTAATTTCTTTTTTTAAGTGATAAAGAGTCAAGTGTTTTGTGGTTTTAAATAAGTGGAACAGCAGTTTCCACCCATTTAAGACTTTTCATAGTGTAAACGATTATTGTAGCTTTAAAAAAAGGAAAAAAAAGTCTGTTTTCAAATAAAATGGAAATCAAAATCAAAATCTATAGCTATCATGCAAATTATATGTAGCAAAAGTCATTAAAAAACATTATTTTCAGATTTAGTCATGTAATCCACATATTTCATATATTTCATTATAAAAGAGCACTAAAATGCTTTTGTAGGATAACAAAACTCTTGTCTAGTATTTCTTATTACCACCACTGAACCATTACTAGTATTATGGGCAAGGTGAGATAATAGAGAGGGAACTGATACTGGATTAATTCGTATACATACATACATACATACATACATACACATACACAGTATACATTTTTTAATTTATATAAAAATATGTATATTTATAGATACATATTTTGTATATAAATATATACTATATATACATTTATACTACTATGTATATATGTACATAGTATATTTTGTATATATGTATGTACTATATATATGTGTATAGTATGTAGTATATATGTATATATACTGTAGTGTATATATACTATATATATGTTTTCATATATATATATATACTATATACATATAGACATATATACTATACACATACATATTGTTAGGGATGGAGCCCTGCTTTGTTGCCCAGGCTGTAGTGCAGTAGTGTGATCTTGGTTCACTGTAACCTCTGTTTCCTGGGTTCAAGTGATTGTCTTCCTTCAGCCTCCTGAACAACTGGAATTACAGGCGTGTGCCACCATGCCCAGCTAATTTTTGTGTTTTTAGTAGAGATGAGATTTCATCATGTTGACCAGGCTGGTGGAGAACTCCTGACCTCAGGTGATTTACCCACCTTGGCCTCCCAAAGTGTTGGGATTACAGGCATGAGCAACCATGCTTCACTGTGATTCCTGTATTTGAAATCACCATCACCCCCAATGAACCACCACAACCATTATGAGCATGGTGGGATAATGGAGAGGCAGGATACTGAACTGATTCCTTTGCATTTAATAGATGTGAAACATTAGTCACTTACACTCATTGCCTTTGTCCTACTCTGTCTTTTATTAGGTGCACATAAAATAACACCTGTCCAGTTGACATCACAAAGAAATTGATAAGGTTTATAACTAGTTTGGACAACAAAATTTTTAAGACCAAATGAATTCATCAATTCATGGTTAAATATACTACTTTTGAACAGCTTTAATGAGCCATATATATATATATATATATATATATATATATATATATATATATATAAACAGAGTAAAAATGTATGTAGAAGGAAAAAGAAAAAAGATACCACATTGAGCCAAAGAGATATAAAGTAAATTCTGACCCAATTGAAGCCAGCTACACTTAAATTTCTCTTGGACTTTAGTTTTTAAATTGAGAATGCTTAAAAAGGTTTCTTTTTATTTTAACAAAAAATTCTCTCAATAAATAAGTACTAGAAACATCCTTACATAATCGAAATTTATTTCCAGACTTGAATTTGGGAGATAATTACATTTGACAAACTAAAGCATTAAAAGTATTTTCTCCAATAAAATTAATTTGAATATATATCTTCCACAGGAGCTGGTTTTATGTTGATATTGTCTCCAAGTAAAATGAATAGCATTATTCACCAGTAAGCTACTGTTTATTAAACATAACTTTTTCAAAAACTTTTCTTCCATTATCTCAGGTAATCAATTATATTCCTGATTATTTCATTTACTATTCTTTGTTTACATGAGGAAAAGTACACTCAGAAAGGCCAAGGAACTGGTCTAAGATCACACAGCTAGTAATGAAAAGATGGCCCAGATATTTCTGAATCCCTAATATATATACTCTTTCAAATACAATTAGCTTTCATTTAGTCAATTTTGGTATACCAAATAATGACCTAAGATAATCCTAATTCATCTAGAAAAAGTTAATATCTTCAATAAGCTGTATTTACCAAGATTTCACATTTTACTGAAATTACAAAGATTTGTAGCAGCAAGATATTTTCTAAAATAGTTTTCTAGAAAAAGAAAGTTCATATCTAGAAAATCCAAACAAAATTACTCATTATTTTCACATGCTACTTAGTTAACCAAATGGGTGCTTTTAAATATTGGTTAAATTATGTATATTGAACACTCTTTAATGAAAATGCACAATTATATGACTATGACCAACTTTAGAATTTATAATTCAGAAAATCAGGCGTGGGATACTGACATTTAAATTATTTTTAAAGGTCTGTAGATGATTCTCGCTTGCAAAAACTGAGGACCATTGGATTCTGTTGTTTAAGGAAAGAGGAAAGTTCATAAGACAATCATACACACATGAGGTGAACTATGTGTGTTCATTCTATTACTTCATGTTTGTTTAATTAACACGCTTGAATTATCTCATTATTTAATTTAACTGTGAAAAGAACCCTTAGAGATACTGTCTTCGTCTGTTTGGGCTGCTCTAACAAAATACTATAAACTGTATAGCTTCTAAACAACAGAAATTTATTTCCAATAGCTCTAGTAGCTGAGAAGTTCCAGATCGAGGCACCAGCTAATTTAGTACCCGGTTGACAGCACCTTCTATGTTGTCACATGATAGGGCCAAGCAAGCTCTTAAAGAAACAAATCTCATTCATAAAGGCATTAGCCTCATGATCTAATAGTTTTCCAACAGACCTCATGACCTTATATCATCCCATTGGAGATTAGGGCTATCACATGAATTCTGGGGTACACATTCAGACCACAGCAGATACACACCAATATTATTTTATTCCCATTTTATAAAATAGGAAACTAGTTGAAGAGGTTATGACCTTACCCAAAACTACTCAGCTAGAAGGCTGAAGTGTAGCTTTGAACCAGGCAGTCTTATTCTAGACTGAACATTTTTTTTTTTTTTTTTTAGACTGAACATTCTTAATCAATATAATATTTACCCCCCCCCCACTTCCCATTGTCCCCACATGCATAAGAAATAAGTGATTCATAAATCAAAATTTCCTGAGTTGCAAATAAATTTCCCAAGTTGCCTCCTGGAATATGTTTTTCTAGAATATTTTCTGGGGAAAAGGCTCTGATTTTTAGATAACTAGAATTTTCTATTTTGACATAAAATAGCCCTATAGTGGGCATTTCTCTATTAGGAAATTGATAATTTACATAATTATAAAAAAGTTTTTTTTTTTTTACAAAGGTCTTATTTAGCTTTTCTTTTCAAATCTATTGCCACTAACATAGTTTCATTTTCTAGAATTAAATTCAAAATTTAATCCTGTAAGTGAATTTCTAAGTCATAATTCTCGTGTTGTGTAAAATAAAGTGGACAATGACTTCAGTAGTGCTGGTAAAACAAATAAAAAATCATTGAACACTTAGAACTTTTTATCCCTGAGGTAAAAACTTAATGCCTACTGTCTATCTTTTCTTCATGACACAACTCTAGCAGTTAAGTGATTTGCTCAAGACAGGAAGCTAGGTAGTGACAGAGCTGGATTTGAACCTCAGGCTGTCTTATGTCAGCGCTGGTACTACTAGATTGTGACATCTTTGTCACAGCCTCCAACAAAACCCCAGGGCACAAAGAGTCATTCTTTATTATCTTAATGATTGCTGCTCTTCTGTACCTAGACATCTTTCCATGAATTTCTAGAATTAATGTGCAGGAAAAAACTAAACCCCAGAAATCAGGTAAATGTGCCTAGGGATTGACATTCTAGGTACTTAACCCAAACCAGCTTGTCAAGCAGCAGTCAGTCTCACGTGGTGAACATTTATCGGCTTCAGTCAGTTCTGCCTAGAGAGCAGATCCAGTGGTGGCATGGTGATCATACTGTTGCTCTCTTTGCAACAGTGTCACGTTCATGAGGCTGTGATTCTCAACAGACACGCTGTATTTCCTGCTTCCTGCTCTGTGATCCTGTGGAATGAACGTTGTTCTTGCTATAAGTAGATCTAGCCACTGTGAGATCCAAAATCCTTCCAAAAATTCCCTGTGTAACTTAGTCTGTGTTGCTTTCTGTTTTTTGTAATCAATACTGCTAAAGTGATAGACTCTGCTTGTCCTCCACAACAACTTGGAATATTATGACAACAATGTGTCTTACATAAAGGGCCTGATTCATCCTAAAGAGGCTAAACACAATATAAAAGATTCCTTACAGGCTTCTGGCCAGGTGCCCAAGTTACTAACGGAGGCTTGATGAAACAGAGGGAGATAAGATAATGGGTCTAAATTACTTGTTGAACTCTTATTTATCTACTTATTGGGAAGAGTATCTAGTGAAACTGATAAGATATTTTTACAAACCTTGGAAGAGTCTCTGGGTGTTACATACATTTGGCCTCACAGGGCTTCAGGACACTTTATCACCTTAGCTAAATGAGAAATATTAGTAAGTATTCTGGAGTAGACCGTTGCTGCAACAGGCACCCAAAGAACTGGACTATGAAATTTGATATCTATGGGTTTGTTTCAATAAGTCTTTATAAATATCTATATTTCTAGATGATACAAAATTAATTGCTAAATTGGAATTGTCTGAAGCTAAGAAAAAAAGCTGATTAAATCACATTTAAAGACATGCTAGCCATTTCTGTATGTCTAGTGTTTCTAGACAGTTAAGTCTTTGAAAACAAAACAGTCATCTCTACAATTCAGCTCTGGCACATAGAAGACAGTTAATAATATATTGCTCATTGGATTCTGGAGAAACTTGAATAATAGAGTCCTGTTCAGTCTGTTCAGTCTATCACTGTTTTTTTTTTTTTTTTTTTTTTTTTTTTAGACAGAGTCTCACTCTGTCACCCAGGCTGGAGTGCAGTGGTGCAATCTTGGCTCATTGCAATCTCCACCTCCGGGGTTCGAGTGATTCTCCTGCCTCGGTTTCCTGAGTATCTGGGAATACAGGTGCCTGCTACCGCACCTGGCTATTTTTTTTTTTTTTTGAGACGGAGTTTCGTTCTTGTTACCCAGGCTGGAGTGCAATGGCGTGATGTCGGCTCACCGCAACCTCCGCCTCCTGGGTTCAGGCAATTCTCCTGCCTCAGCCTCCTGAGTAGCTGGGATTGCAGGCACGCACCACTATGCCCAGCTAACTTTTTGTATTTTTAGTAGAGACAGGGTTTCACCATGTTGACCAGGATGGTCTCGATCTCTTGACCCCGTGATCCACCCTCCTCGGCCTCCCAAAGTGCTGGGATTACAGGCTTGAGCCACTGTGCCCGGCCCTGGCTATTTTTGTATTTTTAGTAGACATGGGGTTTCACCATCTTTGCCAGGCAGGTCCTGAACTCCTGACCTCGTGGTCCACCTGCCTTGGCCTTCCGAGTGCTAGGATTATAGGCATGAGTCACTGTGTCCTGTCTACCATAACCTATTTTATATGGCTCATAAATATATCTCAAATTCATGCACTGCTCCAGTTTTAACAAAATCACTTTTATCCGAAGTGAACTTCTATAATATTTAAAATTTATCTACCTGCAACCATGTTTGCTTTCTGCAGTCTGCTATTTTTACTACAGCTGTAATAATAATTTAAAAATATAAATGTGATTATGATACCTTTTTAATGAAAAGCCTTCAAAACTTTATAATTAAAAAAATAAAGATGGAGTCTAAAAGAGCTGTTCATCCAACTGCATGTCCTCTTGAAGCTTCACCTCTTACCGCGTTTGACATTTCTCTTTATATCATTCCCACCAGCCTTTTGAGGAACCTTGGACTGCTCTTGCCTGCCTCTAACCTGTCACATATTCTGTTCTGTACTTCTCATTTTCTTTAGACAACAAAGTTCTTTTCTTCTTTCTGCTTTCAGAGATTTCCTCATAATCTTCTTTGTATGTATAAAATTATGACATTTGTGTAATTGTTTCTTCCCTATACTTGTTAGGGTTGGAAATTACATGATGATTTGTGTGATTAGGTGATGATATCTCCCTTTCATCACTAGAATTCAGGCGCAATATGGTCAAGGATAATATCTATTTTTGTTTCTTGTTGTATACCTAGATTCGGGTACAGTACTTTGTATATGTAAGTAACTTTTGTCTGAAAAAAAAATTGAATGAACAGCCTTCTTACATGTTTCAACTGAACTAAGAATTCTAAATAGACATCTAAAAATATATTGTCTTTTTATTTGAACAAAGAGGCAAACAGCATCAGCTTTCTAAATCCACTATTTTTTCATGTCTGGTCCCAGAGAAAGATTGCTATGAACAATTTTTTCTTTTTTATGGGACAGATATACCTTAAAGTATATGAATTATTAATGGCTCCTAAATGAGAACAACTTACCTCTCCTTATGCCTTGTTTTCTCTCAGAAAACCCAGAGGAGTAGTAATAAGTTTTAGAAAATTAATAATTTTTTTTGTTATTATACTTTAAGTTCTGGGATAAATGTGCAGAAACTTGCAGGATTGTTATCTAGTTATAAACATGCCATGGTGGTTTGCTGTGCTCATCCCTCCTTCACCTACATTAGGTATTTTTCCCAATGTTCTCTCTCTCCAATCTCCCCACCCCCGACTATCCCTCCCCTAGCCCCCCACCCCCTAACAGAGCCCAGTGTGTGATGTTCCCTCCCTCTGTCCATGTGTTCTCATGGTTCAACACCCCCCTATGTATGAGAACATGCGGTGTTTGGTTTTCTGTTCTTGTGTCAGTTTGCTGAGAATGATCGTTTCCAGATTCATCCATGTCCTTGTTAGATTAATCTAACCAATACAAATTTAGCATCAATTATACAAGCTACATATATGATTAGAATTCAACCTCTTCGTAGTACTCTTTTCAAGATTTGTCAAAATCTTCTGACAAAAAAAATGATGAGAACTGGACATGTTGGCTCATGCCTGTAATCCCTGCACTTCGTCAAGTCGTTGTGAAAGAATCATTTGAAGTCAGGAGTTTGAGACTAGCCTGGGCAATATAGTGAGACCAACCCCCCATCCCATCTCTACTAAAAGAAATTAAAAGTTAGCTGGGCATGGTGGTATGAACCTGTAGTCCCAGATATTCTGAAGGCTGAGACAGGAGGATTGCTTGAGCAAAGGAATTTGAGGTTACAGTGAGCTATGATCATGCCACTGCATTCTATCTTAGGTGACAAACACTACCCTGTCTCTAAAAAGTAATAATAGTAAACTTTAAAAATGATGAACACTGCATTCAGGCACTGAAAGAGGCCAAATTTTAAATATACAATGTAACAATTGTATGCTGAATTATACAAAAAGCTACATAAGAAATATGAAATCTACTAAAAAATGTTTTGGAGGAAAATTATATTTAATATACATATGTTGTGGAATAGATTGCAAAGTGGCATAATTAATGTATCCTTTTAGGCAGATGTTTTACGCTTTAGATTCTACTGAAGAAAACAGTGAAAAGGACATTATTGAGCAGTTGATAAAATCAGTATGAAGCATGAATTGAAATACAATGTTGGATTAATAGCAAATTTTCTTATTTTAAACTGTAGTGTGATCAGGTAATAGAATATTCCATTTTGTAGTCATAAGCACTTAAGTATAAAAGAGTAAAGGGGCATGATGTCTCCAAATTTCAGCATCTATAAATTGATAGACATAGAGATAAATAGAGAGAAGAAGTCAAGAGACAAGATGGAAGGGGAGAAAGAAGGGACAGAACAGAAGAAAGCAAATAAGGCAAAATATAAATAGTTGGTGAATCTGGATCAATGATATAATTGTATACATTTTGCAAAGTGTCTCTAAACTTAAAATTATATATAATCAAAAAGTTACAAAAATGCATAGCAGACTATCAGCCCTATGAGATTCATATAATAGTGAAAGCTCTCAATAAGTAGATTTGTCATGTGCTGCCTATATTTTCTGTACTTTTAATTAAACCAAAAAAAAATTATCACATGAAACTTTTTATTCATCAAGTTTGTTCACTAATCTCAAAGTACTATTTAATATGAACCTACACATTTATTACCATAATTACTTCTGCTTCTTTCTGAGTTTGAACATTTATTTTAAGACACTATTGTATTGAAACACAACTATATAAGATTGTATAAAATAAAATATTCTTATTTAAGTGAGATTTATAGATAACTAATAACATGTATTTTGCTATATTAAAATAATGATTATAATTAATTACTTAATTATAGATCAAATTATTTATTTTTATTGTAATTGGGTTCACAAATATAATAAAGAATAACAGGCTATGATTTTTCTCCTAACTTTAGGAGTTCTAGTTATTACTGATGAACTTCCATAGGTGATAATTTAATCAAATTATGTAGTCTATTATAAATAAGTGTCTTTACACATACAAATACACCCAAATTCACCACAATTATTTTGATAAACAAAACAAAAATATTTACATTAAGGAAATTATTACTTCTTTTCAACTATTGATCTAACAGTAATAATTCTCATGATTGTGGCATAAGTATTTACAGAAGATATTTAATTGTCAACACATAAATTACATTTCCTTCCATGACTTGACTATTTCTGTTCCTGTCATTTCATGTGCTTCATTTGTTCTTCACAATGAATTTGAGATATAAGGTGATGTTGAAAACTATGTTCCAGAGTATTTCAGCCCTATTACTTAGGTCAGCCTGATAATACTGCTCTTTATGTTAAAGATAATGTTCTACTTTCCTTCTACTTGAAGGTTATTTCATCCATAGATATCTTTGAACTTTTTTTTCTTAAGCATCAATTTTAATGCCTGAAATATTCCTTAGGCAGATCGTGAATACTAGAATATATCTAATATATTGAATATTTTAAATAAAATTTAATTAGTCATTTAACCTTAGTGCCTTCCTTCTACATGGCAGTTGACAAAATGAGGCATAACCATATTATTTAGGACAAAACCATTTATACAACAATTAATAATTGCTATCTCTTCTACTATTAGCTCCCAATTTAGAAAACAGAATATCTTATGTAATTTATAGCAACTATAACCAGGAAAAGTAAATATATAACCCATATTTTATTTTTTTATTATTCAAATAGCAGTTTAATAATAACTATATCAAGGTGGGTTAAGGTCACATGTCACTTGAGGTCAGTAGTTTGAGATCAGCCTGGCCAATGTGGTAAAACACTGTCTCTACTAAAAATACAAAATTTATCTACTTGGGATGCTGAGACAGGAGAATCACTTGAACCCAGGAGGCAGATGCTGCACTGAGCCAAGATAGCATCACTTCACACCAGCCTGGGTGACAGAGCAAGACTCTGTTTTAAAAAATAAGTAAATAAATAAATACAAGTTTTCATATATATATTTCACTATATATATGACGTCAGATTATTTATACTTATATATGCTTAAACATATGTTATACTGATTATAATAGATACTAAAATGTCAGTCTTATTAAAAATAGATGAAATATATTTGTGTAATACACATATTTACACATTTTTAAATATAGTATGCTATTTATGTATAAGTATATTGGTATATATTTGAAAAATAAAAATAAAGAGACAATTAGATGATACAGTGTTTTATAGATGAACAGGAAATTTATAACATAACTCTAACACAGCTTCTTATAAATAGATCTAACACAGCTTCTTATTATAGATTTAAAATGAAAAGATAATAAGAGTAAAATGATTATGCTTTTTGAAAAAGCACTTGTCTTAAACCAAATTTTCAGAGGAAGTAGTTTTCCTGAACATTTATTTGATTACATGTGGGACTTATATTGAAAGAGTGCTCAATATTAAAAATAATACTTTGGCTTTTACTCATGATTGGATGGCTATCCACATAATATGCTGTGGCTTCTCAGTCTGCAGAATTGTGGCCCACCTCTGGGACAGATTTTATTAGAGTATGAAAACTCAAATTAAATCATGAAAATCATATCAGTAATATGTTTGTTTTTCTGAGGTCAATCACTGTTGACTAGAGAAACAGTCTCCAGGTAGATTTGTGAATAATGCAATTCACTTCCAGTTATAATTAACAAAAATGGTTGGTTGTGGTTCATACTTATAAAGGAAACAGAGAGGTCTACCTTGTGTCCTCATTTAGAGTGATGCATTCCCATAACACATGACCACAGGCAATTATGGACAGGCATGATGGGTAACAGTAAAAAAATGCATCATATAAAACTGATTCCCAAAAGATTTTTAGGATAGAGTCATTTAGCTAGTATGCATTTGATCTTGTACATGTGGATAAATTAGAGTTGATCCTACCAGTAGTTTGATTAGAACTGTAAAATTGTATTATATATCAGTGTAAGTACAGGTAGAGTTATACTTAAGGGAGACAACAAATGAATACTTTTGTTTTTCTCAATTCACAGACTACTTATTTTTCTACTTTGCAGGATAGGTCTCTAAAAGTTTTGCTTGGCATAACTTATGCTCAACATTCTGAACTTACTAAAATTCAGGAGAGAAAAAGAATTTTTTTAAGGGTGAGTTATTCAAGCTCTGGCAAGTTAAAATCTAGAGTGATTGGAAGAATAATAGTACTTTTAAAGGATAATTTTGTTTCCAGACATGAAGAACTAATTGCTACAGAACTTACTTTACTGCATAAAACAACTAGAAAACATGACAGAGTATATGAAAGCACTTCTCCGTCATTGCGAAACAGACATTTTAAGACTGAGATACATCAGAGAATGAGCCCTAAAATGCTCTCAGATTTCTTCCTGGAGAGAATTTCCAAACCATATTTTAAGTGGGACAAATAGACATGTGCAGAGTGGTCTTTCTATGTTGGAGATAATGTTCTTGGATTCTAGGAATGTCAACGTGTCTAGAATTTTGGGGATACTGTACAGAGAGAAGAAAATGCCACAGAGAAAGAGCTAGTCAAAGGGTGCTGGAGTCTTTGTTTGAATATCAACATGACAGTGGATAACATAAAATTCCATAAGGCCAAACATGGAGAAGCCACTAGAGAAAGATATTACTGGATAGTTACAAAGTGCGAATTTTTTACTGTTCACACAGGACTAGGAATCATTTGAGTTCCTGAGAGCCACAGAGAAGACAGCTCATTGAATATACAGAGTATTAAGTAGATTTGTTAAAAGCCTTATGATATTTTGGTTGGGTTAAAGAAGCACTAGAATCAAAGGTATGCTAGACTCAATCTAATAAAACGTAAGTCATAAAATGATCAAAGTGTTCTTCAAGCAATTGTGTGATGAACAAAGCTCAATAATTTTAAAAGGAATAAAACAAGACCTATCACTCAAAAAATCTAATATTCACAATGCCAAAGATCCAAAAAATATTAGATGTGATAATAAGTGGAAAATGTCACCAGTAATACAGGAAAAAATGAACCAAAATAGACTCAGAATAAAAAAAAAGATAATGGAATTAGAAGACAGTGGTGTTAAGTATGCTCGTTACGTTTAATGCTTTAAAAGCTGACCCTACTGAAAAAACAAATGGCAAGTTCCCAGACATACCTAAGAGAAATAATAAAGATAAAACAGATTATTCATAGTGAAAGTTTTCTGTAAGCAAGTAACAGCAAACAGTCGTTTGGATGATGTGGAAGAAAACATTAGTCAACCTGAAGATAGGGCAATCTAAACTCTGAACAACAAAAGAGAGTAAGAAAAAAAGAGTGAAATGATAAATGTTAAGAAAACTTAGGTAATTTCTATTTACCCTAAAATACGTGAAATTGTAGTCTTAGAAAGAGGGAGGGGCAAATATTTTAAAAAGTAGTAGCAGAAATACTTTCCAATGTTATAAGCTAAAAACCTATAAATACAATGAACTATAAGCCTGAAAGAAATACAGAGAAAACTGCATCAAGACAGATGATAGTTATTTTGATGAAAACCAATTATAAAACTAAAAATTAAATACATTAGAGCAAAAGCCATATTAAAAGAACAAGTATAAGTGAGTGCAGAATTTCTAACATAAATGCATAAGGATAAAAGACAAAGAAATAACATCTTTATAGCAATGGGAGAAAATGCTCACCTAAAACTCCATACTAAGTGAAAATATGTTTCATTTAATTCTTTGGAATGCTGCAAGAAAGAGCTAACCTACAATTCCATACTAAGTAAAACTATATTTCAGTGTGAAGAAAAGATCTATTTTTCATACATAGAAACGCTGAGAGAATCTGTTTCTAACAAACCTGCAGTACAAAAAAATGTTCAATGAAAAATGCCTCAGGTGGAAGAAAATATTCTATTATGAAAATTGGGGAATATATACACAAAATTAAATAAATATAATCATCATCATCTCAGAAATTAAAGTTTTACCTAAAATTCAGAAACAGTTAAGGGAATTCCCTATATTAAAAGAATAACAGCAAAACATTTGTATTAAATAACTTGACACAGTACAACAATTATTTCAAGATTGAAAAATAAGAAAAGAGTCTAGGAGTAGAGCAAGATAGCAGAATAAGAAGCTTTGATTGCTACCCTGCAGAGCGCCCACAAGGACACAAAGTTCACACCTGTCTACACAGAAAAACCACCTTCATGAGAACAAAAAATTAGTTGAGCACTCATAGTGTGACCAAATTGCAGATGATGGGTTCAGGTTGTTTACTGTTGCGCAGTGGCTCACGCCTGTAATCCCAGCACTTTGGGAGGCCGAGGCGGGTGGATCACAAGGTCAAGAGATCAAGACAATCCTGGTCAACATGGTGAAACCCTGTCTCTACTAAAAATACAAAAAAAAAAAAAAAAAAAAAAAAAAAAAAATTAGCTGGGCATGATGGCACGTGCCTGTAATCCCAGCTACTTGGGAGGCTGTGGCAGGAGAATTGCCTGAACCCAGGAGGCGGAGGTTGCAGTGAGCCGAGATCATGCCATTGCACTCCAGCCTGGGTAACAAGAGCAAAACTGCGTCTCAAAACAAAAGAAAACAAAACAAAAAAAAAAGAGAGCCAGTTCCCACCCTGTCGTGACAGGGGATCCAGAAATGGAGTCCAATCAGATGTGGGAGAAGGGGACTTTCAACCTGGGAGTTCTTCCTGCCCTATTCAAGTTTTCTGTCATATAAAAGGAGTTCCTCTAAACTTCTGCTGGAGTGATTGATTTTTGATTTCTGACATCTGATTTGTTGTTTGGCCCAGAGTCCTTCCATAGCTTTTCGAGGGCTTTCTAGACAAAGGGAGCTCACCTGGGCTGTATATCTTCCCAAGTGCATGAAAGCTAAACAAAGACCTCTAATCTCCAGGATGGAGATGTGAAAGAAGGCAGGTTGGGCATGTCACTGTGAAGTTCTTCCCTTTGAAACCACATCCGCTTGTGGACCCGAGGAGAGAATACATTCCCTCAATAGTAACCAGTTTTTTTTTTTTTTTTTTTTTTTGAGTAAAATAAAAAATGAAATTTATCAGAAGTCAGAATAAAAATTAATTACATTCAAATAATCAAAGAAATATTAAGATTAATGTAGAAGGATGCTTGAAGAGACAACCCATAGAATGGGAGAAAATATTTGCAAATTATCCATGTGACAAAGGATTAATAACCAGAAAATACAAGGAGTTCAAAGAACTCTATAGAAAAAAAAAAAATCTAAAAATTCCGTTAAAAAAAAAAAAAAGAATTATATGGAAGTATCAACTGGGCATGGAGGCTCACGCCTGTAATCCCAGCACTTTGGGAGGCCAAGGCAGGTGGATCACTTGAGGTCAAGAGTTCAAGAACAGCCTGGCCAACATGGTGAAACTCATCTCTACTGAAAATACAAAAAATAGCTAGACTTTTGGGATTGGCCTCCCAAGGTGCTGGGATCACAGGGATGAGCCACTGCGCCTGGCCTACTACAATTTTTTTAACGGGATTTTTAGTAACTAGTTTTAACTTCAAATGATTGAAGAAGGCATTGAAGTGATTAAAAAAGCAGTTCTTAATCACTGATACTGCCAATCTTTTACCCTCAGTGGCAGTGGTATAACGTGGAGTGTCTGTGAGCACCTGGGAAGGGTGAACACAGAAACTGTGTGGGATTAAATTAAGTACTGTCCTGTTAGAGCAGAAAGGAAAACCAGACCAAACGGCTGATGCCAGTCCACACTGGGAGCATTTAAACAAGCCCTAGTCAGAAGGAAATCTCCAATCCTGGAGGTCAGAACAGTTTCCGTATACTTTGCCACTGAGGGCCAGGGTGCTGTCAGTCTATAAGTAAACGTGAAAGGTAGTCTTGGCCATAAGGATTGCAACCTTTAGTTGAGTCCTAGGGCTGAAGTACACCCAGAGACAGTGCACTAGGCAGGGCACAGACACACTGAGAAACCAGCTGGGGCAGCCAAAGGAGTGCTGGCCTCACTCATTCCTTAACCCCAAAGCACACAGCTCATGGGTCCAAAAAAGACACCTTTCTTCAGTTTGAGGAGAGGAGAAGAAAAAGTAGGGAAGTCTTTGTCTTGCATCATACTTGCTTGATAACACCTCAGCCATAGCAACATAGGGCACCATCAGTCATGAGACCCCTGTTCCAGGTTCTTACTCCCAGATAATATTTCTGGACACACTCTGGGTCAGAAGAGAACTCACTGCCTTGAAGGAAATGACTCAGTCCTGCCAGCAATTATCAACTGCTAATTGAAAAGCCCCGGGACCCTAAATAACCAGCAGCAATATGCAGGTACTACATTGAGGGCCTTGGGTGATCCTCTGAGACTTGCTGGCTTCAGACAAGGCTCAGCACATTATCAACTTTGGTGGCTATGGGGCAAAACTCCTTCTGCTTGAGAAAAGCAGAGGGAAGAGTAAAGAAGACTTTGCCTTGCACCTTAGGTCCCAGCACAGCCACAGGGGGCAGAACACCAAGAAGGTTCTTGGGGCCTCCAATTCTATAAATTGACTCTTGGATAGCATTTCTGGACCTGCCCCTGTCCAATGGAGAGACCACTGCCCTGAAGGGTGAGTCTCAATGACCAACCAGCATTTACAAGAAGCTGACTTAAGAAATCTTGAGTCTTAAAGAAACATCAGCAGTAGTCTGGCACTACTCCTCATAGTCGGGGGTGGCAGTGGCTATGGGGTGAGGCTCCTCTGCCATCAGAAAGGAGAGAGAAGAATGGGAGGCCAGGCATGGTGGCTCACATCTGTAATCCCAGCACTTTGGGAGGCTGAGGTGGGTGGATCACAAGGTCAGGAGATTGAGACTATCCTGGCCAACATGGTGAAATGCCATCTCTACTAAAATATAAAAAAATTAGCCGAGTGTGGTGGTGCGGGCCTGTTGTCCCAGCTACTCAGGAAGCTGAGGCAGGGGAATTGCTTGAACTCTGGAGGCAGAGATCATGCCACTGCACTTCAGCCTGAGGGACAGAGCAAGACTCAGTATCAAAAAAAAAAAAAAAGTGGGAAGAACTGCATCTTGTGGTTTGAGTGCCAGCTAAGCTGTAAAACAATAGAACATCTAATAGACTTCTAAAGTTTTTTCCTCTAGTCCCTGACTTCTAGACAACATGTCTGAACTCACCCAGGGCTTGCGGGCTCTTGCCACTCTGAAGGGAAGGACACAGTTCTGGCTGGTTCTGCATGTGCAGAGCCCCAGGGCCTGAGCAAACATAGGCGGTAGCCAGAAAGTGGTTACAGCAAGCCTTGGGTGAGACCCAGCACTGTGCTTGCTTCAGATCTAACCCAGCATGTCATAGTTGCAGTGGCATCAGGAGTGCTTGTGTCACTCAACAGCCAGCTTTATATAGCTCAGAACAGACAGATTCTGTATGTTTGGGAGAAAGTAAAAGAAGAGAACAGGAGTCTCTGAATAGTAATCCGGAGATTACTTCAGGATCTTGTCCAAGACCATCAAGGTAGTACCTCTATTAGATTGCAGAATCACATTATGGGCTTGGGGTGTCCCCTAAGGCAGAAACAGCTTAGATCACAACATCCAAATTCTTTCAAATATCTGGAAAGTTTTCCCAGAAAGGATGGCTACAAATAAGCCTAGAAAGTGAAGACTACAATGAACACCTAAATATTCAATGCTCCGACACTGAAGCATATCTGCTGGCATCAATACCATCCAGGAAAAAATGACCTCACCAAAGGAAGTAAATAAGGCACTAAGGACCAATCCAGGAGAAATGGATATATGTGATCTTTCTGACAGAGAATTCAAAGTAGCTGTTGTTGAGGAAACTCAATGAAATACAAGATAACAGAGAGAACCAATTCAGAATTCTATCACACAAATTTAACAAACAGATTGAAATAATTAAGGAGAATCAAGCAGAAGTTCTGGAGTTGAAAAATGCAACTGGCATACGAATGCATCAGAATTATTTAATAACAGAATTGGCCAAGCAGAAGAATTATTGAGCTTGAAGAGAAGCTATTTGAAAATACAGTCAGAGGAGACAAAAGAAAAAAGAATAATAAACAGTGACGCAAACCTACAGGATCTAGAAAATCGCCTCAAATCTAAGACTTTAAATAGAAGGCAGAGAAAGATAGGATTTGAAAGTTTATTGAAAGGAATAATAACAAAGAACTTCTCAAACCTAAATAAAGATATCAGTATTCAAGGAGAAGAAGGCTATAGAACAAGAAGCAGATTTAACCCACAGAAGAGTACCTCAAGCATTTAATAATCAACTCCCAAAAGTCTAGGTTAAGTAGCAAAATATCCTAATAGAGCTCCAATACATATGACAACAGACGTTTCAGTGAAAATGATACAGGCCAAAAGAGAGTGGCATGACATTTTAATGTGATGAAAAAAAGAAAAGAAAGTAAAACAACTTTTATCCTAGAATAGTATATCTGGTGAAAATATCCTTCATATGTGAAGAAATAAAGACTTTCCCATACAAACAAATGCTGAGGGATTTCATTTATACCAGACTCATCTTACAAAATATGCTAAAGGGAGTACTTAAACATGAGGGCAAAGGACATTAACGAGCAATAAATAATCACCTGAAGTTACAAAATTCACTGCTAATAGTAAGTGCACAGAAAAACAGAATATTATCACACTGTAACTGTGGCATGTAAACTATTCTTATCCTGAGTAGAAAGACTAAATGATGAACCAGTAAAAAATAACTACAACTTTTCAAGACATAGAAAATAAAATAAGATATAAATGAAATAATAAAAAGTTTAAAAATTTGGGGGGGTCAAAATTAAGAAATTGAGGTTTTCTTAGAGTTCTTTTCACTCCTTTGTTCATGCAAATACTGTTAAGCTGTCATCAGGTTAAAGTAATGAGTTATAAGATAGTATTTGCAAGTCTCATCCTAATCTCAAACCGAAAAACAACAATGGATACAAAAAAATAAAAATAAAAAGCAAAGAACTAAATCATATTACCAGAGAAAATCACCTTTACTAGAGGAAGACATGAAGGAAAGAAAGAACGAAGAAGAGATAAAAACACAAATATCAATCAAAAACAACAACAGAAAGCAAAGAACCAAAAGGCAGGAGTAAATTCTTCCTTATCAATAAGTACATTGAATGTAAATGGACTAAACTTTTAATTCTATCAAAAGACAAAGACTGGCTGAATGGATTAATAAAGAATACCTATTGACAGGTAGCTTATAGGAAACATACTGCACCTACAAATACATATCTAGACTAAAATAAAGGGACAAAAAAAAAAAAAAGTCCATGCCAGTGAAAACATTTTATCCAAGAGCTACAGAATACACATTCTTTTCCTCAGTGCATGTTTTATTCTCAAAGATAGATTATATGTTAGGTCACAAAACAAGTCTTAAAACATTCAAAAAATTGAAATAGTATCAAGCATTTTTCTCTGACCACAATTGAAGAAAACTAACAATAACAAGAAGATTTGGGGAACTGTACAGATATATGGAAATTAAACAATATGCTTCTGAATTTCCAGTAGGTTAATGAAGAAATTAAGAAAGAAATTTATAAAATATGAGATATAGCAAAAGCAATACTAAGAGAGAATTTTACAGTTATATGTGCCTACATCAAAAAAGAGGAAAAACTTCCAATAAATAATCTAATGAGGAAACTCAAAGAACTAGGGAATAGAAAGCTAACCAAACCCCAAATTAGTAGAAGTAAAGAAGTAATAGAGCAGAAATAAATGAAACTGAAATGAAGAGAATAATATCAATTAAACAAAAAGTTGGTTTTTTTAAAAGTTAAACAAAATTCACCAAGCTTTAGTCAGAATAACTAAGAAAAAAACAGAGAAGATCTAAATACAAAAAAAAAAAAAATCAGAAATGAAATGATAATGCATAAATTTAAAAGATCAATAGCAGCTTCTATATGCAACTATTTGCCAATAAGTTGGAAAATCTAGAAGAAATGAATAAATTTCTAGACACATACAACCTACAAGGATTGAACCAGGAAGAAATCCAAAACCTAAACAGACAAAAAACAAGTAACAAGATCAAAACATCTCTTGTACCCCATAAATATATACATCCACTATGTACCGATAAAAATTTAAAATATAATTCAAAAAATAAAACAATAAGAAAAGTAGAATAGAAGAAAATTTTCTTAATGAAATAAAGTACATCAATGAAAAAACTGAAGCCAACATCCTACATAATGCTGAATGACAAAATGCTTTCTTTCTAAAATTATGCCCT